>CM065808.1:65648593-67013593 GCA_033398695.1 Orobanche coerulescens | reverse complement strand
ACAATGATATACGTCTTTGATTAGGTTATTTGTTATAATCATGATTATGGGATCATGATGTTCATAATGTTCTTGATGTTCTTCTTATATATATATATATATATATATATATATATATATATATATATATATCACATCAACGAGGGAAATTTGATAAGATATATGATGGTTTTTTAAGTATAATCATGGAATTGATGATTTAGACCAATGCTATGTTGATTGTAGTGGTAGAATTCGTATGTTCTTGACGAAATACGAATCATGATAACAATTTTGAATCCGAAAAGATTATAGTTAATCTTATAACAAGATTATCAATGGTATTAAACTATTTGGATAGTTCGGATTGTCGATTATGCCGATAGTATTGTTCCACTACGAAATTTACAATTATAAACAAGGAGGAATCGTGTTAATTCATATGAATTCGGAATAGAGTGTGTTATGTAATCCTTGTTACCGAGATGAGTTGCTCGTTGATACGATTACCGGATTATGGAAACGTATCGTAGTAATGAGTTCATGGTTGATTGATTCGGGTTGTTCGGATATATGTTTAATTGGGATAATTGTGGAACCGTTGGGTTTATTGATCGATAGTATTAATTGTTAAGTATGATCATCGAGTTGCAGTTTGTATTGTAGATATGAGTTCGTAACGGTTTGGGTCATACTATTTGGTTTTGTATATGATCAAAGTGCCGTTGAACCGTGAGATTGATTGATTGGTCGTGTTGGTTGTTGATTGTTATCGAATTGTTGTTAATCTATTATTGCAATAGGTTGCGATCATTGACCATTGATAAGAATCGTGCCTTATGGTCAAGTTCGAGGATGCTCGTGGATTGCATTGATCGGGGCCGAGGAACTTACAAACGACGGTAAGGGATTGGTGATGACTTCATCGGTATCGAGGCAAGTTATTACTTACTCAGTTATAATGTTTAATGAATGGTTTCAGTTTCATTTCGTTTATAATGCATATAGCAATAATTATTACTGCAAATTCTGGAGATTTGTATTATATGTTGTCTTTCCGATTCTGGGAGTTAAATCATAATGTATATGCTTTAACTCAGTTATTGGCATATTCGGGTATCGAGGTTACGTTGCGATAAAGATGAGGATATGAGTATCTATAGTCCATGGTACGTTTGGATCGCCGAGCATTGAGGATAATCGTCGGTGATGATTTGACATCGAGATTTCTCCTGAAGGACTTGGGACAAGTATCTTAGTTTGGTTCGGTTTAGTGTTGATGATGTTGATCATGCAGGTTATCATTCATGTTGCTGAACATGAAGTCGTCCTAGTTGTTTCATCATAGTGTCGTTCATGTTTTTGATTTATACGTTGTTCATGTTGATGAACATGTTGAGTTGCATATGTGTATGCAAAATTGTATTGTTTATGTTGTGTTGATCTGGTGAGATCGTGTGATCTATGCTGAGGGCGCTGGATCGGATGTACACTATGCGTTGGTCCGACGGGATCATCATGGGGATCTATGCGGAGGGCACTGGATCGTTGGACAGGTTTTCCACCATGCGTTGGTCCGACGGGATCATCATGGGGATCTATGCTGAGGGCGCTGGATAGTTGGATTACCCAGTGTTGTGTTGATGGAATCATGTGGATTCGCATCATTGATTTTATCATGTGTTGTTGTGCATATGTATATTGTTGGTTATCCATTTCGTGTTGATCTAGTAGGATCATCTTGGGATCTATGCTGAGGGCACTGGATCATGGGATTTCCATTGAGTATACACTGTTGCTATTGTTTTGAGCATATTGATGTTGTCATATGAGTATGCATTTGTATGTCTTGTGTTAGGACCGTGGCCGTATGTTGCATCGATCTGATCTCGGATTAGACTGACATGATTGTCGTGGTATTGTGTATCTCAAGGTATATTCCGTATTTCCCTTGGTATTTTTCTTTGATGGACAATTGGTTTTCGTGTCGAGATGTGATGATGTTACCCGACGGATTTGGGTTGGACAGAGTCGGTAGATTTCGTAACAGTGAGTTATGATGATGTTTTGAGAACTTTGGGTACTGTGTGAGATGGGAATTTTAGTAAAGTTATGACGATAAGATTACATTGGTCGTATTCTTATTTTGTATTCTCATTGGTATGTAATTATTAATGTAATGTGACAGTTATCATTGTTGGATATTATGGCTGACCCCGTCGTGGGCTTTCTTTTTAGGTTCTTGAGATATCGAGCTTGTAGAGGTCGTGGAGACATAAGCTTCCCGGAGGATACTGCTAGGGCATGTAATTGTGTATTGAGTTTCCTGATCAGTTGTTGTATTCCGCTGTTAGAGTATTTTTATTTGTTTGTCTTTTTCCGCTGCATGAGTATTTTTAAATGGCCTATTGGTATCTGGTAACTTAGGTTACTTTGACAACCGTTTTCTAAACTATTTTGTCGATACGTATAAGCGATAACTTAACGTATGTTTTTAAACTGTTGAGTTCTGGCATTTCAGGCCTAGTCCTTTCAAACGAGATTTTACGACGGTTTTGATAAACAGATTTTATAAAGTCTTCAAATGTTTTAAAAGATAGTACCGTCGTTAGCTTCTTGGGTGTTTGTAAATGTTTGCGAAAATTTCCTTCAGCCTTGTGGGTTCCATCTCGGGGCGTACGATGCTGTAATATTCCTGGATGGCTCTGGGGGTGTTACACCATAATCGTGCTGTCCCATTCGATAGGTAGTGATCGTAATATTTTCTTGACATTTTCACTACTCAATAAGGGTTTTCCGAAGCATGCTAGCCCATTTGTAATAACCGAGAATCGGTCTAGCATATTTGTGATGGACTCTTTGTCTTTCATTATGAAAAGCTCATAGTCGTGGAGAAGCATATTTATCTTCGTCTCCTTGACTTGATTCGTTCCTTCGTGAGTTACCTCTAATATTTTCCAAATTTCTTTGGCACTATCACACGAGGAAATCTGATTATGTTCTTCTGGATTTAAAGCACAATAAAGCAATTGTGTTACTTTGCTATTGTAATGGTCGTTCTTCCAATCCGTATCATCATATTCTTTAAATCTTTTTAGAGTACCATTGGAATTTGTAGGAATTTTAGGACCAAGACAGATGACTTTCCAGCGCTAGATATTATAGGCTCGGATAAATATTGACATCTTCTTTTTCCATGTCATAAAATTTGATCCATCAAAAAATGGAGGTCAGTTTAAGGCGAGGCCTTCGATCGGGGCATAATGAAGCACCATTGGATATTTTTCTCCTCGGATGTTAAGATGACTATAAGAGATACCCGCTCCGTACCAATTGTTGAGTTAGGTACCGCCACTAGAAGGGGGGTTTAGATAGTGCGGTTAAGAATATAGAATTCTTTTGCGATTGTGGAAGCGATTAAGTGCGTAATGTAAATGACACAACAATATATAGAGGTTCAGCCAAATATACCTACATCATCTCTTCGTATATTTTACTATAGGCTTAAGATAAACCTTTCCATATTGTCTTCTATCAGTCCGAGGTAAAATATTACAATCTTATCTTCCTTCGGTCCCAGATACATTGTTACAATCTTGTCTTTATGTCGGTCCAAGATAAACGATTTTCCTCTTCTATCGGATAAGGAATCAACCTTTCTAGCTTTCCATCGGTACTAGAAAAATCTCACTTGGATTTATATTATGATTCTAACAATGCCGGATCCACAATCCTAATAACACCGAATCAAATCTATTATACTTTCTTTTCTCTCATGTTTGGTTGAGTGAATTAAACTCTCGAACTCTTATGAATTAAGCTCGATTACAACAACAATAATGAAGATAATGAAATCTGAAGTATATAAGCTTTGCTTGAAGTTGCTGTAATGTTAATACCATATGAAGTGGTATTTATAGGCTTTAAGGCCTAAACTAGCTGTCGATCATTGGTTTATTGATAGCGTATGTTATGCTTCATGTGCAATGTATGTATGCCTTTAAAGTACGTAATACTTCCATGTAGCATACGTTATCTTCTGTTCGTTTCAGTCTAGTAGTTTCTGTCTCTTACGTAGCGTACGTTAGCTTCCTTCATAGCGTAAGTTATGTTCTCCTTGTAGCGTACATAAGCCATGTTGATTGGTACATTATATCAACCTCAGATATCCGTTGATATGATGACATACTCCATGATGTCATACGCTTTATCGTATGTTAGACACACCTCATAGTGTACGTTATTGTACATACGTGTTGCATGCTTTCTGACCTTCTAGAATCAATCCAACAGATTGATTTATTTGATTCCGAACTTTACCATGCATAGCGTACGTTATACATACTTCGTAGCCTATGCTATCATAGCTTTCTTGCGTGCGCTAATCTTTGTGTTAGCGTGCGTACTTCTGCCCAGTTTTTATGTCTTCGGCTTCTTGTTCATTAATTGTTGTGTTTCTTTGTTTAGCAACTTATCATCAAAACCTCTAAATTGAATGTGTGAAATAAAATGTTCCAACAATCTCCCCTTTTTGATGATGACAAAACAAAATACTTCGATGGAATTTATACATGTAAAAATAAAAATAGTATATATAGATCAAAGTTTTCAGCTTTGTCTGTTTCGTTAGTTTTCTTCTCCCCTCATACCTTCTCTTTTCCTCTTCTTCTCCCCATTTTATTTTTCTCTTATTTTTCTCTTCATTCTTCCCCCCCTTTTTGTCATTAGCAAAAGTGCATGAAAATCATAAAATCAATAAAAATTAAATATGAAAATAAATGAGTAAAATTCTCCTGAAAAATAACCTCCCCTTTTTTTTAAAAAAAACAACTCCCCCTGAGTTAAATATCGATTATTTTAAAATAATTAATTTTGAATTTTGGGGATCCAACCGACTCTTGGTCGTTTTTCATTTAGTAAATAGACGATGTTAGGTATTATGATTCCTTTTGGAATCCATATTATCTTTATTTTGATTATTCGTCTTAGGCTTTTACAGTTTGAAATGTGATGCCCGATTTTTAAAATTTTTACCACATTGGGGTATTTTGAAATTTAATGATTCGTTTTTATCATTATGTTTGAATCCTAAACCTTGTTTATTTAACGAAAATTTTTGAACACTAAGTAATTTTTCAAATTTCTCATTTCCGAGAGAAAATTTGTTCGTTAAATTTTTGAGTTCATTTTGAAATTTTAATAAATCATTCTTCAAATTATTTTCATTTTCAAGGCATAATGAATGACCGATTCCAATAAGTTTCCCTTTTCTTGTAATTTGGAGATTTCATATTCCAAAAAAGTATTTATAATTTTAAAGGATTTATTGTCTTTTCGCGATTTTTGAAAATAATCCATGTGTAATTATTCGAAAGCATCAAAAAGTTCGTTGTGAGATGAGGTATTTACCTGGCTTTCGTCGTCACTATAGTCAAACGAGCTCTTTGCCATGAGTTCGAGATTGTTTTGAATATTATCTTCTTCCTCATCCTCGTCACTCCAGGTGGCTATCAGCACTTCCTTATTAGAAATCGAGCCACGACAATTTTTGCAAAGTGGCCGATTTTCGAAAATTTCGACAATTATTGTCGAACCGATTTGACTCGTTCAGGACTTGCGAGTTGAAGTCTCTTATTCTCCATTTTAATAAGTTTTGATACTTATTGATGTTTTTGGCATAAAATGCCGATTCTTCATCATCGTCATCAACCGGGATAGTTTCTTCATTTCTCGACATCTTCTTAGCTTTTAAAGCTATAGATCTTTCCTTCGGTTTCGGCTTCGTGTTCCTAGATTTACGTACAATCTCATAATTTATTAGCAAACCAACAAGGGCGCTAAAATCAAGAGTATTGAGATCTTTAGATTCCATAATTGCCGTAATCGTGCTGTCCCATTCGAGAGGTAGTGATCATAATATTTTCTTGACATTTTCACTACTCAATAAGGGTTTTCCGAAGCCTGATAGCCCATTAATAACCGAGAATCGGTCTAGCATATTTGTGATAGACTCTTTGTCTTTCATCATGAAAAGCTCGTAGTCGTGGAGAAGTATATTTATCTTCGTCTCCTTGACTTGATTCGTTCCTTCGTGAGTTATCTCTAATATTTTCCAAATTTCTTTGGCACTATCACACGAGGAAATCCGATTATGTTCTTCCAAATTTAAAGCACGATAAACCAATTGTATTGCCTTGCTATTGTAATGGTCGTTCTTCCAATCCGTATCATCATATTCTTCGAATCTTTTTAGAGTGCCATTGGAATTTGTAGGAATTTTAGGACCAAGACAGATGACTTTCCAGAGCTTGATATCATAGGCTCGGATGAATATTGACATCTTCTTTTTACATGTCATAAAATTTGATCCATCAAAAAACGGAGGTCGGTTTGAGGCGAGGCCTTCGATCGGGGCAAAATGAAGCACCGTTGGATCTTTTTCTCATCGGATATTAAGATGACTATAAGAGATACCCGCTCCGTACCAATTGTTAGGTTTGGTACAACCATTAGAAGGGGGGTTTAGATAGTGCTGTTAAGAATATAGAATTCTTTTGCGATAGTGGAAGCGATTAAGTGCGGAATGTAAATGACACAGCGATATATAGAGGTTCGGCCAAATATACCTACGTTCTCTCTTCGTATTTTTCTATAGGCTTAAGATAAACCTTTTGGTCTTATATTCTATCAGTTCGAGGTAAACCGTTACAATCTTGTCTTCTATCGGTCCCAGATACATCGTTACAATCTTGTCTTTATGTTGGTCCAAGATAAACTATTTTCCTCTTCTATCGGATAAGGAATAAACCTTTCTAGCTTTCCATCGGTACTAGAAAAACCTCACTTGGATTTATATTATGATTATAACAATGACGGATCCACGATCCTAATAACACCGAATCAAATCTATAATCCTTTCTTTTCTCTCGTGTTTGGTTGAGTGAATTAAACTCTCGAACTCTTATGAATTAAGCCTATTACAACAACACTAATGAAGATAATGATATCTGAAGTATATAAGCTTTGCTTGAAGTTGCTGAAATGTTAATACCATATGAAGTGGTATTTATAGGGTTTAAGGCCTAAACTAGCCGTTGATAACTGGTTTATTCACAGCGTATGTTATGCTTCATGTACAGCCTATGTAATGCCTTTAACGTATATATTACTTCCATGTAGCATACGTTATCTTCTATTCGTTTCAGTCTAGTACTTTCTGTCTCTTATGTAGCGTACGTTAGCTTTCTTCATTGCGTATGTTATGTTTTCCTTGTAGCGTACGTAAGCCATGTTGATTGCGTACATTATATCAACCTCAGATAGCCGTTGATATGATGGCATACTCCATGATGTCGCACGCTTTAGCGTATGTTAGACACACCTCGTAGCGTACGTTATAGTACATATGTGTTGCATGTTTTTTGACATTCTAGAATCAATCCAACGGATTGATTTATTTGATTCCGAACTTTACCATGCATAGCGTACGTTATACATACTTCGTAGCCTATGTTATTATAGCTTTCTTGCGTGCGCTAATCTTTGTGTTAGCGTGTGTACTTGTACCCATTTTTTATGTCTTCGGCTTCTTTCATTAATTGTTGTGTTTCTTTGTTTAGCAACATATCATCAAAACCTCTGAATTGAATGTGTGGAATAAAATGTTCCAACAATCTCCCCCTTTTTGATGATGACAAAACCAAAATACTTCGATGAATTTATACCTGTAAAAATAAAAAATATATATATAGATCAAAGTTTTCGGCTTTGTCTGTTTCGTTAGTTTTCTTCTCCCCTCATACCTTCTCTTTTCCTCTTCTTCTCCCCATTTTATTTTTCTCTTATTTTTCTCTTCATTCTTCTCCCCTTTTTGTCATTAGCAAAAATTGCATGAAAATCATAAAATCAATAAAAAATTAAATATGAAAACAAATGGGTAAAATTCTCCCTGAAAAATAACCTCCCCCTTTTTTTAAAATATTTTCGACGCCCCCGAGTTAATTATCGATTGTTTTAATTTAATTAATTTTGAATTTTGGGGATCCAACCGACTCTTGGTCGTTTTTCAGATAGTAAATAGACGATGTTAGGTATTATGATTCCTTTTGGAATCCATATTTTCTTTATTTTGATTATTCGTCTTAGGCTTTTACAGTTTGAAATGTGATGCCCGATTTTTAAAATTTTTACCACATTGGGTATTTTGAAATTTAATGATTCATTTTTATCATTATGTTTGAATCCTAAACCTTGTTTATTTAACGAAAATTTTTGAACACTAAGTAATTTTTCAAATTTCTCATTTCCGAGAGAAAATTTGTTCGTTAATTTTTGAGTTCATTTTGAAATTTTAATAAATCATTCTTCAAATTATTTTCATTTTCAAGGCATAAAGAATGACCGATTCCAATAAGTTTCCCTTTTCTTGTAATTTGGAGATTTCATCTTCCAAAAAAGTATTTATAATTTTAAAGGATTTATTGTCTTTTCGCGATTTTTGAAAATAATCCATGTGTAATTGTTCGAAAGCATCAAAAAGTTCATTGTGAGACGAGGTATTTACCTGGCTTTCGTCGTCACTATAGTCAAACGAGCTCTTTGCCATGAGTTCGAGATTGTTTTGAATATTATCTTCTTCCTCATCCTCGTCACTCCAGGTGGCTATCAACACTTCCTTCTTAGAAATCGAGCCACGACAATTCTTTGCAAAGTGGCCGATTTTCCAAAATTTCGACAATTATTGTCGAACCGATTTGACTCGTTCAGGACTTGCGAGTTGAAGTCTCTTATTCTCCGTTTTAATAAGTTTTGATACTTATTGATGTTTTTGGCATAAAATGCCGATTCTTCATCATCATCACCAACCGGGATAGTTTCTTCATTTCTTGACATCTTCTTAGCTTTTAAAGCTATAGATCTTTCCTTCGGTTTCGGCTTTGTGTTCCTAGATTTACGTACAATCTCATAATTTATTAGCAAACCAACAAGGGCGCTAAAATCAAGAGTATTGAGATCTTTAGATTCCATAATTGCCGTAATCGTGCTGTCCCATTCGAGAGGTAGTGATCGTAATATTTTCTTGACATTTTCACTACTCGATAAGGGTTTTCCGAAGCATGATAGCCCATTAATAACCGAAAATCGGTCTAGCATATTTATGATGGACTCTTTGTCTTTCATCATGAAAATCTCGTAGTCGTGGAGAAGCATATTTATCTTCGTCTCCTTGACTTGATTCGTTTCTTCGTGAGTTACCTCTAATATTTTTCAAATTTCTTTGGCACTATCACACGAGGAAATCCGATTATGTTCTTCCGAATTTAAAGCACAATAAACTAATTGTTTTGCCTTGCTATTGTAATGGTCGTTCTTCCAATCCGTATCATCATATTCTTCGAATCTTTTTAGAGTACCATTGGAATTTGTAGGAATTTTAGGACCAAGACATATGACTTTCCAGAGCTCGATATCATAGGCTCGGATGAATATTGACATCTTCTTTTACATGTCATAAAATTTAATCCATCAAAAAATGGAGGTCGGTTTGAGGCGAGGCCTTCGATCGGGGCAAAATGAAGCATCGTTGGATCTTTTTCTCATCGGATGTTAAGATGACTATAAGAGATACCCGCTCCGTACCAATTGTTGAGTTTGGTACAGCCATTAGAAGGGGGGGTTTAGATAGTGCGGTTAAGAATATAGAATTCTTTTGCGATAGTGGAAGCGATTAAGTGCGAAATGTAAATGACACAGCGATATATAGAGGTTCAGCCAAATATACCTACGTCCTCTCTTCGTATTTTTCTATAGGCTTAAGATAAACCTTTTCGTCTTATATTCTATCAGTCTGAGGTAAACCGTTACAATCTTGTCTTCTATCGGTCCCAGATACATCGTTACAATCTTGTCTTTATGTTGGTCGAAGATAAACCGTTTTCCTCTTCTATCGGATAAGGAATAAACCTTTCTAGCTTTCCATCGGTACTAGAAAAACCTCACTTGGATTTATATTATGATTATAACAATGCCGGATCCACGATCCTAATAACACCGAATCAAATCTATAATCCTTTCTTTTCTCTCGTGTTTGGTTGAGTGAATTAAACTCTCGAACTCTTATGAATTAAGCCTATTACAACAACACTAATGAAGATAATGATATCTGAAGTATATAAGCTTTGCTTGAAGTTGCTGTAATGTTAATACCATATGAAGTGGTATTTATAGGGTTTAAGGCCTAAACTAGCCGTTGATAACTGGTTTATTCATAGCATATGTTATGCTTCATGTACAACATATGTAATGCCTTTAATGTAACACCCCCAATATATTCAGGAATATTACAGCGCCGTAAATCCTTTTCATAAGAATTTACAAGGCTGAATAAAAGAAATGACGATAACAGATACTAGTTTATGAAATTACTGAAATGAAATTCAACCGACTGGTTCAAAACCGAAATTACAAATATCCCAAGAAGAGTTATATTACATCATCAAAATCCAAACATTATAAATCGACAACGTACTCGAGTACTTATTGAAAATAACCAATAAATAACAGACAGTAAACCCGGTCGAAACATCACTCCGCACCCTCGTCGTCATGCCTCTCCAGTGGTTGTTTCCCCGCTCTCCCGGATCCTGAACATACACAAATGTTCACCCCCGAAGGGGTTAGCACAACGATGCTAGTACAAGTACAATAATCATACAACAGTGATATAATCAACAATTATATCATAACAAGTTTCTCCAACGAGAATATCCACAACACATATCATATCATAACATTTCCAACATACAGATGGTATTCCAACGATCCAGCGCACACAGCTATAGATTCCCATGATGATCCCGTCGGACCAACACATGGTGGAACTACCTGTCCAACGATCCAGCGCACACAGCTATAGATTCCCATGATGATTCCCGTCGGATCAACACATGGTGGACATATATATACACAACATATTTACACGATACAATCACAATTGTCATAGTACAAACAATTAGAGTACTTGCCTCGGTTCGTTGACAAGAATAAACTTCCACGAATATCAAAATACTCGAAGGTCGTCCCCTTCGATCAGTCACGTGTTAAGCTCGAACCTTAACAAAAGAAATAGTACAGAATTCATTTCGTGCTGTACGAACGTCTAACAATTCAACAATTACGGTAGGAAGTCCTTAATAGGCAATCTGTCTGGACAGATTAACGCACGCTACGAATCATATGTAGCGTACGTTAATGCTACTCGTTAGCGTACGCAGTACACACCGCCTAGCGTACGCTAACCCGGCGTTGTCAGTGCCTCACTGATCAGCCGACTGACTCGGCTGATAATTTAACGCACGCTAAGTCCAAAACGTTGCGTACGCTAAACGTACTCGATAGCGCACGTTAAATCTCTTATATTAGCGCACGCTAATAATGCATGGCAGTTCACTGGAGGGCAGCAGATTTACACAAATAGTGATGAAGTAAGCGAATTCTTCAGTGATTTGATGTTTGTTATCTGTCTTCATGTTATGTTCATAACCTTTATGAATGATCTCCAGGATAATATCAACTTCAAGATGCAATTATACGTATACTCATCATGACACCATAGTCCATCTTGATTACAATTCTCATGCGAAGTTGGTGATCTCCGGTTGATGTATTAGATTCTACTATCATTATACATATTCAGACTTCATCTTGAGGTGAACTAACAACTCCGACTTATACGAAAGAATATTTCCTAAGATGATTCTTCCTTTAAGTTCTTCTAACGTCTCTTCCAAACCATGATCACCAAGATAACATAAATCATACGGATTGTTAACTTCAGAATATTTCTCTCATCATTTGAAGTACTAGGATTCCAACTTCAAGGTTCCAACAATAATATCGTAATTATAGACATTCCAATCTTCTAAACATGATGTTGTTGAATAATTCACTAATGAAATTCAATACCTCATTAATATGATCATCGTATCTATTGGAAATCCAAATCTAAGACTGGTGATAGGTTGAACATACCTTAATATGCCGAAATCACTGAACCACGAGGTATAATCCGACTCCGGTTGGTTATGTGCCACTCCAAGGTGATACTTCTCTTCAATAATCACTCACAAGTGATACACAATCATTCAATGATCACTAATATATGTTCTAAGTGTTTAGAAGGGAGATTCTTGCTCTCTGGACTCTCAAAGATGAAGTATAGACGAAGGAAATGAAAGCTAAAGCGGTTGCTGTCCCATTTATAATATTCTGCAATATTGACAAGTTAGCGCACGCTACTAAGCATACCTTAGCGTGCGCTAATAATGGTTGACTTCAGAGTTTGTCCGGGTGCGTCAGCGGGAATCTTATCCGGACCCATGTCCCGCTGGCGCATGAGCTAGCTGTCCCGCTCAATAATTGAGTCCTTAGCGCACGTTACTCATACCTGCATAACGTGCGCTAATAATGGCCCGATAGCGCGCGTTAAGATACGTTCTTAGCGTGCGCTATCACGAAGTTGCTTGAACAATTTTCAAGTTTCTATACCTATGCATAATGATATCTATGCACTAAATATCATTCTCCAATAACCAAAATCACCAATCCAAAATAATACATGGTTTGAATACAGATGAAATACACTGTAATAAATCCGGATATTACATACTCTCCTACTAAAAAGGAGTTTCGTCCCGAAACTCAAGACGAAAATAACTCGGGATATCTAGACTTCATATCAGCTTCCGTTTCCCAGGTGGCTTCTTCCGTTCCATGACGTGACCAATGAACTTTGACCAAAACGATTGACTTGTTCCTCAGTTGCTTAACTCGAATCTCGAGTATCTTGACTGGTCTTTCTTCAAACGTCCCATCCTGTTCGACTTCGATCTCGCCGAAATCGATGATATGACTGGGATCTGGTATATATCTCCGTAACTGGGATACGTGGAACACGTTATGAACATGGCACAATGACGGCGGCAATGCTAATCTGTATGCCAACTCCCCAACTCTCTCGAGGATCTCAAATGGTCCGATATATCTCGGACTCAGCTTTCCTTTCCTTCCGAAACGAAAGATTCCCCGGGTAGGAGAAACCTTCAAAAGTACATGGTCTCCAGTATTGAACTCCAATGGGCGACGACGTACGTCCGTATAGGATTTCTGGCGACTGGGCGATCGTGACCTTTCACGAATTAAGGCTATCTTCTCTCGAGTCTGCTCGATCAACTCGGTTACATTCGATCAAGTCCGATGAATCGTCCCAAGATAGGGCGATCTGCATCTCCTTCCGTATAATGCCTCAAACGGTGCCATCTTAATAGAAGCATGCCACTATTGTTGTAAGTAAATTCAATCAACGGTAGATGAACTTCCCAATCGTTTGACCAATCTAAGGCACGGGCCCTTAGCATGTCTTCCACCGTTTGTATAGTTCTCTCGGTATGCAGCCGGATCGCGGGTGATAAGTCAGATGAAGTTCAATTCGGTCCCCAAGGCCTTATGAACTGCTTTCCAAAAGTGAGACACAAAACGGCTGTCTCGATCAGAAACAATGGTCTTCGGCGTACCATGCAATCGAACTATCTCCGAAATAAAGACTCGTGCCAACCTCTCTGGTCCCCACGTATCCTTAATGCCTAGAAAATGAGCCGATTTGGTTAAACGATCAACTATCACCCAAATCATGTTCATTCCTGTCCTGGTTTTCGGCATATTATTGATAAAGTCCATCGATATGTCCTCCTACTTCCATTCAGGAATCGGGAGTGGCTTCAACATTCCAGCAGGCCGTTGATGCTCGATCTTAATCTGCTGACAAGTTAAGCATTTCGAAACATAGTCCGCTACGTCTTTCTTCATGTTGCCCCACCAGAAGTTCTGCTTCAACTCCTTATACATTTTACTGGTGCCCGGGTGGATAGAATAGGGCGAACTATGAGTTTCCTTCATAATCGTCTGTTTCAGAACATCAACATCGGGAACACAGAGTCGGTTCTGAAATCTCAAAACTCCATCGTCATGAATTATGAATCCGGGGGCCTTTCCTTTGATTACTTCATCATGCAACCGAATCATCAGAGGATCATCTGCCTGTCTAGATTTGATTTCTTCGGTTAATGACGAAGTTATCTCCATCACGTACAGTTGTCCCTGAACTCTCTGCAACCACACTTCAATCCCTTCACGAATCATCTCTCGCTGAAGGCTAAGTTGGGAGGTCAGTGTCTCCAGCATCTGAATAGAGACAGGCTTGCGGCTAAGTGCATCGGCCACTACATTTGCTTTGCCTGGATGATATAAAATTTCCAAGTCATAGTCTTTAATCAGTTCCAACCATCTTCTTTGCCGCATGTTCAATTCTTTCTGACTAAATATGTACTTGAGACTCTTGTGATCCGTAAAGATCTGACAGTGAGTCCCGTACAGATAATGCCTCCAGATCTTCAAGGCAAAAACCACTGCTGCTAGTTCCAAATCATGTGTCGGGTAATTCACTTCATAAAGTTTCAGCTGTCGCGACGCATAAGCGATCACCTTATCATTCTGCATCAACACGCACCCAAGTCCTTGGTTCGAAGCGTCACTGTAAACTATGAATCCTTCAGTTCCCTGCGGAAGTGATAGAATCGGTGCCGTCGTCAATCTTTTCTTCAGTTCATCAAAACTAATCTGACACAATTCATTCCACTCAAACTTTTGAGTTTTCTGCAGGAGTCGAGTAAGTGGGCGGGAGATTTTAGAAAACCCTTCCACGAATCGACGATAGTATCCAGCAAGTCCCAAGAAGCTTCGGACTTCTTTCACGTTCTTTGGAGGCTCCCAATTCATAATTGCTTCGATCTTCTGAGGATCTACTCGGACTCCTTCAGCTGACACTACATGGCCGAGGAACATTACTTCCTTTAGCCAAAATTCACACTTAGAAAGTTTGGCGTATAATTGTTCGTTTCTCAAAAGTTCCAATACAATCCGCAAATGCTGCGCATGTTCTTTCGGACTCTTAGAATACACCAGAATGTCATCAATAAACACGACCACAAATTTATCCAAAAATTCAATGAACACACGGTTCATCAATTGCATAAATACAGCAGGTGCGTTAGTGAGACCAAACGGCATCACTACAAACTCATAATGCCCGTAGCGAGTTACGACGCGATTTGAACATCAGATTCCTTAATCCTCAGCTGATGGTATCCCGATCTCAGATCGATCTTAGAAAATATTGTTGCCCCTTGCAACTGGTCAAACAAATCATCAATCCGTGGCAACGGATACTTGTTCTTAATCGTCATCTTGTTCAGCTCCCGATAGTCAATGCACAGTCGAAGCGATCCATCCTTCTTTCGGACAAAAAGAACTGGTGCTCCCCAGGGTGAAACGCTTGGCTGGATATAGCCCTTACCCAGTAATTCCTCCAGCTGCTTCTTCAGTTCATACATCTCGGTAGGTGCCATACGATACGGCGCCTTGGAAATCGGTGTAGCTCCGGGTTCCAGCTCAATGGTAAATGCCACATCCCTTCGTGGAGGTAGTCCCGGTAACTCGTCAGGAAATACATCTGGAAATATGTTCACAACAGGAATGGATGGAAGTTCCACAATTTCGTCTTCTTTCTTCATTGCATAACACCAATATCCGGTACAGCCCTGTTTCAACAATCTGACAGCTTTCATTGCCTTGATCAATTTTCCTGAGCTTCCCGGTTTCCATCCTTCGAACAGTACTTCGGAGCCATCATCAGCGATCAGTGAAATATTCCTCCTTCGGTAGTCTACGATTGCTCCATACCGATTAAGCCAATCGTCTCCGAGTATCAGGTCATCTCCTTGCATTTCTATCACGATTAGATTTGAGAGCCACTCTCTGCCCCCAAATGATACAGGGAAATTTCTAGTTTCTAAATTTCCAACAATCCTCTCTCCACTCGGTAAACCAACAACATAAGGTTCACAAGCATGAAAACCGGAAATATTCAAACGATTTATACAAGACAAAGATATGAAAGAATGTGTAGCTCCTGTATCGAACAAAACGCTAACTGGATGGGAAAGGATTTGGACAGTACCTGATGCGACAGCAGCATCCTGATCGTCTGTCCTCCTCATCTCATACAAACGTGGGGGAACAGATCCGGCACTCGATGTCCCCTTTCGGTCCCATTGTCCTCTGCCTCGCCCGCGGGCAAAATTCTGAGGCATCTGAACACTTTGCTGCGTCTGTTGGACACTGGCTTCTTTCTGAACTGGCTGAGATGAACGGGTTCCATTGTACTTAGTGGCGTCCTTACAAAACGTCGCACGGTGTCCTTCCTGTCCGCACTCAAAACATGTAACTGGAGTGCGCAAACAATCACGCCAAAGGTGGCACAGGCGACCACGGTTAAAGCACTTCCTAGCCGTATCCGTCGTGGTGACATTGTTCCGTAATTCTTTCCGCTCTTAGATGGGTGCGGAGGTTTCTTGAAAGAAAAAGAAGACTGGGCCTTGCGGGGCCCCTTTGCTCTTGTGCTCTGTAAAAGTACCAGAGACTTTCTGTTTCTTCGACTCCATAAACTTCTCCATTCTCGCTTCTTTTATTTCATACGCCAACGCCTTATCCTGTATCAAGCGGAGAGTGGTACATTCAAAACCGGACATGTACCTCTGGATTTACGGTTTCATCCTCATTTCAAAATGAATCATCATTTCCGCATACATTACGAGCGGATGTCGAACAAATGCTAGCTTCTTTGGTTAAAAGTCTTAATAAATGCAGGACACGGGTTCGTCGATGGTTGAGCGGAGAAAAATTCGAATTTTGGCTTCCCTCACGGGACGAGGCAATCGAGCTTCCATCATCATTTTAAATTCCGTCCAATCGGCATCATGATCTGCAGTCGGATAGCTTCCCACCACTCGGATGCTTCCTATCGAGAAATCTTGGGCAATAGGAGCTCTCTGTCGTCCGGCAATTAATTCCACAAAAATTTTCTCAGTTCCTTCAACCAATGGTCCCAAGTGGGAGTCTCGGAAAAGCCGTCAAATTTGGGTGGTTGCATCTTTGCCACCTCTTGTAACCATCGGTCACCTCGATTTCCCATTTCGGAATTCTTTGTTGTCCATCTCCTGCTGAATTCTGCCGCCACTTGCATTCGGTCCACGACTGAGCGAACCGAGTCATCCGGTTCCGCGACTTGACGAAGGATTTCGGCACACCAGTTCGGTTCGTTATTGATGGATTCTTTGCGGCTACTTTGAGCTATGACTAGCTTTGATTAGAAGCGCGCCTCCTTTCAGCATTCCTTCGTCCGCGTCCACGACCGCGACCACGTCCACGTCCGCCTCTCAACATACTGTAAGCACAAGTACTTAATACACAGGAAACAACATCGTTCTAATATTCAAGTATAAAGAGACACAACATGTAAAGAACAAGATAGAGTTTAGGAACTTACAACCACTGTTCGCATGAAGACGTAGGCAGTGCAGTGATGTCGTTCATGACCGGTTACCTCAAAAGACATAAATGACCCCTATTTTAACCCAACGGCCAAGATATCCATAATCTTAGCTCCGATACCATATTCTGTAACACCCCCGATATATTCAGGAATATTACAGCGCCGTAAATCCTTTTCATAAGAATTTACAAGGCTGAATAAAAGAAATGACGATAACAGATACTAGTTTATGAAATTACTGAAATGAAATTCAACCGACTGGTTCAAAACCGAAATTACAAATATCCCAAGAAGAGTTATATTACATCATCAAAATCCAAACATTATAAATCGACAACGTACTCGAGTACTTATTGAAAATAACCAATAAATATGAATGATAGAAACCCGGTCGAAACATCACTCCGCACCCTCGTCGTCATGCCTCTCCAGTGGTTGTTTCCCCGCTCTCCCGCATCCTGAACATACACAAATGTTCACCCCCGAAGGGGTTAGCACAAAGATGCTATTACAAGTACAATAATCATACAACAGTGATATAATCAACAATTATATCATAACAAGTTCTCCAACGAGAATATCCACAACACATATCATATCATAACATTTCCAACATACAGATGGTATTCCAACGATCCAGTAGCACGGCTATAGATTCCCATGATGATCCGTCGGACCAACACATAGTGGAACTACATCCCAACGATCCAAGCACACAGCTATAGAGTCCCATGATGATTCCCGTCGGATCAACACATGGTGGACATATATATACACAACATATTTACACGATACAATCACAATTGTCATAGTACAAACAATTAGAGTACTTGCCTCGGTTCGTTGACAAGAATAAACTTCCACGAATATCAAAATACTCGAAGGTCGTCCCCTTCGATCAGTCACGTGTTAAGCTCGAACCTTAACAAAAGAAATAGTACAGAATTCATTTCGTGGCTTTTAACGTCTAACAATTCAACAATTACGGTAGGAAGTCCTTAATAGGCAATGCATGCGGGCGATTAACGCCTTCTGAATCATATATAGCGACGTTAATGCTACTCGTTAGCGTCGCGATACACACCGCCTAGCGACGCTAACCCGGCGTTGTCGATTGCCTCATCGATCACCGATCGACTCGGTGATAATTTAACGACGCTAAGTCCAAAACGTTGCATACGCTAAACGAACTCGATAGCGCACGTTAAAACTCTTATAATAGCGCACGCTAATAATGAATGGCAGTTCACTGGAGGGCGTGATTTACACAAATAGTGATGAAGTAAGCGAATTCTTCAGTGATTTGATGTTTGTTATCTGTCTTCATGTTATGTTCATAACCTTTATGAATGATCTCCAGGATAATATCAACTTCAAGATGCAATTATACGTATACTCATCATGACACCATAGTCCATCTTGATTACAATTCTCATGCGAAGTTGGTGATCTCCGGTTGATGTATTAGATTCTACTATCATTATACATATTCAGACTTCATCTTGAGGTGAACTAATAACTCCGACTTATACGAAAGAATATTTCCTAAGATGATTCTTCCTTTAAGTTCTTCTAACGTCTCTTCCAAACCATGATCACCAAGATAACATAAATCAGACGGATTGTTAACTTCAGAATATTTCTCTCATCATTTGAAGTACTAGGATTCCAACTTCAAGGTTCCAACAATAATATCGTAATTATAGACATTCCAATCTTCTAAACATGATGTTGTTGAATAATTCACTAATGAAATTCAATACCTCGTTAATATGATCATCGTATCTATTGGAAATCCAAATCTAAGACTGGTGATAGGTTGAACATACCTTAATATGCCGAAATCACTGAACCACGAGGTATAATCCGACTCCGGTTGGTTATGTGCCACTCCAAGGTGATACTTCTCTTCAATAATCACTCACAAGTGATACACAATCATTCAATGATCACTAATATATGTTCTAAGTGTTTAGAAGGGAGATTCTTGCTCTCTGGACTCTCAAAGATGAAGTATAGACGAAGGAAATGAAAGCTAAAGCGGTTGCTGTCCCATTTATAATATTCTGCAATATTGACAAGTTAGCGCACGCTACTAAGCATCCCTTAGCGTGAGCTAATAATGGTTGACTTCAGAGTTTGTCCGGGTGCGTCAGCGGGAATCTTATCCGGACCCATGTCCCGCTGGCGCATGAGCTAGCTGTCCCGCTCAATAATTGAGTCCTTAGCGCACGTTACTCATACCTGCATAGCGTGCGCTAATAATGGCCCGATAGCGCGCGTTAAGATACGTTCTTAGCGTGCGCTATCACGAAGTTGCTTGAACAATTTGCAAGTTTCTATACCTATGCATAATGATATCTATGCACTAAATATCATTCTCCAATAACCAAAATCACCAATCCAAAATAATACATGGTTTGAATACAGATGAAATACACTGTAATAAATCCGGATATTACATTTAACGTACATATTACTTCCATGTAGCATACGTTATCTTCTGTTCGTTTCAGTCTAATAGTTTCTGTCTCTTACGTAGCGTACATTAGCTTTCTTTATTGCGTATGTTATGTTTTCCTTGTAGCATACGTAAGCCATGTTGATTGCGTACATTATATCAACCTCAGATAGCCGTTGATATGATGACATACTCCATGATGTCACACGCTTCAGCGTATGTTAGACACACCTCGTAGCGTACGTTATAGTACATATGTGTTGCATGTTTTTTGACATTCTAGAATCAATCCAACGGATTGATTTATTTGATTCCGAACTTTACCATGCATAGCGTACGTAATACATACTCCGTAGCCTATGTTATCATAGCTTTCTTGCGTGCGCTAATCTTTGTGTTAGCGTGTGTACTTCTACCCAGTTTTTATGTCTTCGAGTTCTTGTTCATTAATTGTTGTGTTTCTTTGTTTAGCAACATATCATCAAAACATCTAAATTGAATGTGTGGAATAAAATGTTCCAACAATCTCCCCCTTTTTGATGATGATAAAACAAAAATACTTCGATGAATTTATACCTATAAAAATAAAAAAATATATATAGATCAAAGTTTTCGACTTTGTCTGTTTCGTTAGTTTTCTTCTCCCCTCATACCTTCTCTTTTCCTCTTCTTCTCCCCATTTTATTTTTCTCTTATTTTTCTCTTCATTCTTCTCCCCCTTTTTGTCATTAGTAAAAAGTGCATGAAATTCATAAAATCAATAAAAAATTAAATATGAAAAGAAATGGGTAAAATTCTCCCTGAAAAATAACCTCCCCCTTTTTTAAAAAAAAAACAACTCCCCCTGAGTTAAATATCGATTATTTTAAAATAATTAATTTTGAATTTTGGGGATCCAACGACTCTTGGTCGTTTTTCATTTAGTAAATAGACGATGTTAGGTATTATGATTCCTTCTGGAATCCATATTTTCTTTATTTTGATTATTCGTCTTAGGCTTTTACAGTTTGAAATGTGATGCCCGATTTTTAAAATTTTTACCACATTGGGGTATTTTGGAATTTAATGATTCGTTTTTATCATTATGTTTGAATCCTAAACCTTGTTTATTTAATGAAAATTTTTGAACACTAAGTAATTTTTCAAATTTCTCATTTCCGAGAGAAAATTTGTTCGTTAAATTTTTGAGTTCATTTTGAAATTTTAATAAATCATTATTCAAATTATTTTCATTTTCAAGGCATAAAGAATGACCGATTCCAATAAGTTTCCCTTTTCGTGTAATTTGGAGATTTCATCTTCCAAAAAAGTATTTATAATTTTAAAGGATTTATTGTCATTTCGCGATTTTTGAAAATAATCCATGTGTAATTGTTCGAAAGCATCAAAAAGTTCGTTGTGAGACGAGGTATTTACCTGGCTTTCGTCGTCACTATAGTCAAACGAGCTCTTTGCCATGAGTTCGAGATTGTTTTGAATATTATCTTCTTCCTCATCCTCGTCACTCCAGGTGGCTATCAGCACTTCCTTCTTAGAAATTGAGCCATGACAATTCTTTGCAAAGTGGCCGATTTTCCAAAATTTCGACAATTATTGTCGAACCGATTTGACTCGTTCAGGACTTGCGAGTTGAAGTATCTTATTCTCCGTTTTAATAAGTTTTGATACTTATTGATGTTTTTGGCATAAAATGCCGATTCTTCATCATCATCATCAACCGGGATAGTTTCTTCATTTCTTGAGATCTTCTTAGATTTTAAAGCTATAGATCTTTCCTTCGGTTCCGGCTTTGTGTTCCAAGATTTCAGTACAATCTCATAATTTATTAGCGAACCAACAAGGGCGCTAAAATCAAGAGTATTGAGATCTTTAGATTCCATAATTGCCGTAATCGTGCTGTCCCAATCGAGAGGTAGTGATCGTAATATTTTCTTGATATTTTCACTACTCGATAAGGGTTTTCCAAAGCATGATAGCCCATTAATAACCGAGAATCGGTCTAGCATATTTGTGATGGACTCTTTGCCTTTTATCATGAAAAGCTCGTAGTCGTGGAGAAGCATATTTATCTTCGTCTCCTTGACTTGATTCATTCCTTCGTGAGTTACCTCTAATATTTTCCAAATTTCTTTGGCACTATCACACGAGAAAATCCGATTATGTTCTTCCAAATTTAAAGCACAATAAAGCAATTGTTTTGCCTTGCTATTGTAATGGTCATTCTTCCAATCCGTATCATCATATTCTTCGAATATTTTTAGAGTACCATTGGAATTTGTAGGAATTTTAGGAGCAAGACAGATGACTTTACAGAGATCGATATCATAGGCTCGGATGAATATTGACATCTTCTTTTTACATGTCATAAAAATTGATCCATCAAAAAATGGAGGTCGATTAGAGGCGAGGCCTTCGATCGGGGCAAAATGAAGCACCGTTGGATCTTTTTCTCCTCGGATGTTAAGATGACTATAAGAGATACCCGCTCCATACCAATTGTTGAGTTAGGTACAGCTATTAGAAGGGGGATTTAGATAGTGCTGTTAAGAATATAGAATTCTTTTGCGAATGTGGAAACGATTAAGTGCGGAATGTAAATGACACAGCGATATATAGAGGTTTGGCCAAATATACCTACGTCATCTCTTCGTATTTTTCTATAGGCTTAAGATAAACCTTTCTGTCTTATATTCTATCAATCCAAGGTAAACCGTTACAATCTTGTCTTCCTTCGGTCCCAGATACATCGTTACAATCTTGTCTTTATGTCGGTCCAAGATAAACCGTTTTCCTCTTCTATCCGATAAGGAATAAACCTTTCTAGCTTTCCATCGGTACTAGAAAAACCTCACTTGGATTTATATTATAATTCTAACAATGCCGTATCCACGATCCTAATAACATCGAATCAAACTATAATCCTTTCTTTTCTCTCGTGTTTGGTTGAGTGAATTAAACTCTCGAACTCTTATGAATTAAGCCCATTAGAACAACACTAATGAAGATAATGATATCTGAAGTATATAAGCTTTGCTTGAAGTTGCTGTAATGTTAATACCATATGAAGTGGTATTTATAGGGTTTAAGGCCTAAACTAGCCGTTGATCACTGGTCAATTCATAGCATATGTTATGCTTCATGTACAGCGTACTTAATACTTCCATGTAGCATACATTATCTTCTGTTCGTTTCAGTGTAGTAGCTTCTGTCTCTTACGTAGCGTATGTTAGCTTTCTTCATAGTGTACGTTATGATCTCCTTGTAGCGTACGTAATCCATGTTGATTTCGTACATTATATCAACCTCAGATAGCCATTGATATGATGACATGCTCCATGACGTCACACGCTTTAGCTTATGTTTGATACACCTCGTAGCGTATGTTATAGTACATATCTGTTGCATGGTTTTTGACCTTCTAGAATCAAACCAACAGATTGATTTATTTGATTCCGAACTTTACCATGAATAGCTTACGTTATACATACTTCGTAGCCTACGTTATCATAGCTTTCTTGCATGCGCTAATCTTTGTGTTAGCGTGCGTTAACTGTTCTTCTGCCCAATTTTTATGTCTTCGACTTCTTGTTCATTAATTGTTGTGTTTTTTTGTTAGCAACCTATCATCAAAACCTCTAAATTGAATGTGTGGAATAAAATGTTCCAACAATCTACCCCTTTTTGATGATGACAAAACAAAAATACTTCGATGGAATTTATACCTGCAAAAATACAAAAAATATATACAGCTCAAAGTTTTCGTCTTTGTCTGTTTCGTTAGTTTTCTTCTCCCCTCGTACCTTCTCTTTTCGTCTTCTTCTCCCCATTATATTTTTCTCTTATTTTTCTCTTCATTCTTCTCCCCCTTTTTGTCATTAGCAAAAAGTGCATGCAAATCATAACATTAGTAAAAAGTTAAATATGAAAAGAAATGGGTAAACTCTCCCTGAAAAATAACTCCCCCCTTTTTAGAGAAAAAAAAACTCCCCCTGAGTTAAATATCAATTATTTTAAAACAATTAAATTTGAAATTTGAGGATCCAACCGACTCTTGGTCGTTTTTTATTTGGTAAATAGACGATGTTAGTTATTATGATCATTTTGGAATCCATATTTTCTTTATTTTGATTGTTCGTCTTGGGCTTTTACAGTTTGAAATGTGATGCCCGATTTTTAAAAAGTTTACCATATTGGGGTATTTTAAAATTTAATGATCCGTTTTTATCATTATGTTTGAATCCTAAACCTTGTTTATTTAATGAAAATTTTTGAACACTAAGTAAATTTTCAAATTTCTCATTTCCGAGAGAAAATTTGTTCGTTAAATTTTTGAGTTCATTTTGAAATTTTAATAAATCATTCTTCAAATTATTTTCATTTTCAAGGCATAGAGAATGACCGATTCCAATAAGTTTCACTTTTTCTTGTAATTTGGAGATTTCATCTTCCAAAAAAGTATTTATAATTTTAAAGGATTTATTGTCTTTTCGCGAATTTTGAAAATATCCATGTGTAATTGTTCGAAAGCATCAAAAAGTTCATTGTAAGACGAGGTATTTACAAAGCTTTCGTCGTGACTATAGTCAAATGAGCTCCTTGCCATGAGTGCGAGATTATTTTGAATATTATCTTCTTCCTCATCCTCGTCACTCCAGGTGGCTATCAGCACTTTCTACTTAGAAGTCGAGCCACGACAATTCTTCACAAAGTGGCCAGATTTTCCAAAATTTCGACAATTATTGTCGAACCGATTTGACTCGTTCAGGACTTGTGAGTTGAAGTCTCTTATTCTCGTTTTAATAAGTTTTAATACTTATTGATGTTTTTGGCATAAAATGCCGATTCTTTATCATCGTCATCAACCGGGATAGTTTCTTCATTTCTTGACATCTTCTTAGATTTTAAAGATATAGATATTTCCTTCGGTTTTGGCTTTGTGTTCCGATATTTAAGGACAATCTCATAATTTATTAGCAAACCAACAAGAGCGCTAAAATCAACAGTATTGAGATCTTTAGATTCCATAATTGCCATAATCCTGCTGTCCCATTCGAGAAGTAGTGATCGTAATATGTTCTTGACCTTTTCACTACTCGATAAGGGTTTTTCGAAGCATGCTAGCCCATTTATAATAATCGAGAATCGGTCTAGCATATTTGTGATGGACTCTTCGTCTTTCATCATGAAAAGCTCGTAGTCGTGGAGAAGCATATTTATCTTCGTCTTCTTGACTTGATTCGTTCCTTCGTGAGTTACCTCTAATATTTTCCAAATTTCTTTGGCACTATCACACGAGGAAATCTGATTATGTTCTTCCGGATTTAAAGCACAATAAAGCAATTGTGTTACTTTGCTATTGTAATGGTCGTTTTTCCAATCCGTATCATCGGATTCTTCGAATCTTTTTAGAGTACCATTGGAATTTGTAGGAATTTTAGGACCAAGACAGATGACTTTGCAGAGCTCGTTATCATAGGCTCGGATGA
The DNA here is from genome assembly GCA_033398695.1 of Orobanche coerulescens. Taxonomy (NCBI): domain Eukaryota; kingdom Viridiplantae; phylum Streptophyta; class Magnoliopsida; order Lamiales; family Orobanchaceae; genus Orobanche; species Orobanche coerulescens. The sequence goes on along the minus strand of CM065808.1, from coordinate 66,988,221 downwards.
ATATTAACGTCTTCTTTTCCCATGTCATAAATTTGATACATCAAAAAATGGAGGTCGGTTTAAGGCGAGGCCTTAGATCGGGGCATAATGAAGCACCATTGGATATTTTTCTCCTTGGATGTTAAGATGACTATAAGATACCCGCTCCGATACCAATTGTTGAGTTAGGTACCACCACTAGAAGGGGGGTATAGATAATGCGGTTAAGAATATAGAATTCTTTTGCAATTGTGGAAGCGATTAAGTGCGGAATGTAAATGACACAGCGATATATAGAGGTTCGGCCAAATATGCCTACGTCCTCTCTTCGTATATTTTTCTATAGGCTTAAGAAAAACCTTTCCTTCTTGTCTTCTATCAGTCCGAGGTAAATCGTTACAATCTTGTCTTCTATCAGTCCCAGATACATCGTTACAATCTTTTCTTTATGTCGGTCTAAGATAAACCGTTTTCCTCTTCTATCGGATAAGGAATCAACCTTTCTAGCTTTCCATCGGTACTAGAAAAACCTCACTTGGATTTATATTATTATTCTAACAATGCCGTATCTACGATCCTAATAACACCGAATCAAATCTACAATCCTTTCTCTTCTCTCGTGTTTGGTTGAGTGAATTAAACACTCGAACTCTTATGAATTAAGCTCGATTACAACAATAATAATGAAGATAATGATATATGAAGTATATAAGCTTTTCTTGAAGTTGCTGTAATGTTAATACCATATGAAGTGGTATTTATAGGCTTTAAGGCCTAAACTAGCCGTTGGTCAATGGTCTATTCATAGCGTATGTTATGCTTCATGTACAGCGTACGTAATGCCTTTAGCATACGTAATACTTCCATGTAGCATACGTTATCTTCTGTTCGTTTCAGTCTAGTAGCTTCTGTCACTTACGTAGCGTACGTTATGTTCTCCTTGTAGCGTACGTAAGCCATGTTGATTGCGTACATTATATCAACCTCAGATAGCTGTTGATATGATGACCTACTCCATGACGTCACACGCTTTAGCGTATTTTAGAGACACCTCGTAGCGTACATTATGGTACATATCTATTGCATGCTTTTTGACCTTCTAGAATCAATCCAACGGATTGATTTATTTGATTCCGAACTTTACGATGCATAGCGTACGTTATACATACTTCGTAGCCTACATTATCGTAGGTTTCTTGCGTGCACTAATCTTTGTGTTAGCGTGCGTTAACTGTTCTTCTGCCCAGTTTTTATGTCTTCGACTTCTTGTTTATTAATTGTTGTTTTTCTTTGTTTAGCAACCTTTTTTTTAAATCCCAAATATTAAATATTTCAAACGAACCAAAAATGAAATAAACAAATCCAATTACACAAGAAAAAGAACCTACCAAAGCTCCATAACAATTTTCAACAACATTTGCAGTAAAAGAATGATATCTCAATGCAAAAACAGATGGACCTATAAATGACTATGAATCTGGAATTATAATGCCATGTTTAAATCGATCGATGAAGTAAAGGATTTGAAATCCTGTTAACAAACACATAGTTTCATTTTAAATCCTTACTCATCCTCTCCATATCCAAACCGTCTTAAGCAGTCAGCACGACGGCGCCACCAGCCTCCTTGATCTTCGTCTCCACATTCTTCGACACGAGTCTCGCCTTCACGACGACAGGCTTATCAGCGGGCAGCAGACTTCCCGAGTACCTTAAAGTAACCAAACTTCATCACATCGATCAAGGGGGCCTTGTCCTTGGACGCCTGGTCCTTTACCTCATGCGGCACCATTGACCAAAGCTTGTCGATGTTGACGGTTGTACAGTGGAACTTGCTCCGAAGCTTATGGAAACAGCGCATGCCGACCTTCCCGAAGTATCCAGGGTGATACTTATCGAACAAAATCCGGTGGTGGTGCATGCCTCCAGCGTTACCACGACCACCAGGATGCTTGCAGTGTTTGCCAATACGACCGTGGCCGGTGCTGACGTGGCCGCGCTTCTTACGGTTCTTCTTGAATTGAGTCATCATTGTGGCGATAGGGAAAGGGATCTGGATGTATAAGAGCGGCGCCGTGGGAAAGAAACTCAGTTTTTTTTTCTTTTTGCTTTTCTTTGTTTAGCAACTTATCATCAAAACCTCTAAATTAAATGTGTGGAATAAAATGTTCCAACAACATGTGGATACTTGGAATTTCCACAAATCTCCACAAAACGGTTAATATGGAGATATGGATTTTCATCAGTTCTGCCATAGAATGAGTTGTTGTTGGAGAAGAGATTTATGACATCTGGTTGGATTTGAAAATTATCCACCCCAAATGGTGGATAACTCACACTTGCTTGCACGCTCAATGATGGGGGGTTCATGAATTTCCCAAAGAGCATGTCGTCTTCATCTATTTCCGGGATAATAGGATGTTGTTGATGTTGAATGTTTTGAGCATTATTTTGAGTATATGGTATTCCCCCTACCGGAGGTATTCTTTCGCTGTCATTTCCTTAGAGGAGATGGGGGTTTGGTTCGTCCATCATCGATGGTGAGGAAATAATGCTCGTTTTTTGTTTTCTTCGCCTTCTTCTGAATGTGGCATCAACATCGGGATCTAGTGAAACTAAATCGCGATTATACATCCTTCGCATAGACAAGAGAATATAAAACAAAGAAAAAATTGTATCTATAACAATAGTCAATAATGTAGCATTCAAAATAACACTAATACATTCTCCAGCAACGGCGCCAAGAACTTGACACGTGTTTGGTGTAGCTTATCGCAAGTGCACGATATCGCATCAAGTACTAAGTGGACTTTTTGAGTCCAGGTAATCGATCTCACGAGGAAGTATGGTTATTGGTTGATTTGTACACTATTATCCTTTTGTTATAGTCATTAAGGATGAATGGAAACACACAATTTAAAAGTTGAGTTGAAAATTGCAAGGAATTGAAATAATAGTTCAAATAATTATAAAGAAGTAAATGATTGTACTAATAATAGAATTATAAGATGCAAATTAAATAGTTGAGATTACAAACTGAATTTGTCATTAGTTATAGAAGATGCATATAAGATCATAAGATGTATTACTTATTATGTTGTGTAGATTTGATTTTCCTTAAAAGGATGGTTCCTCTTTCGAATGTCAAAACGCCCCTTATATATTAAATCAGTCTACTATATTTCTATGTTGATTGGATTCAATACATAGCATTAGATTTTATGAAAATAACTCAAAGAATCATCTAAGGTTTAGAGGTATATTTCTATCCTCTAGAAGAACTTAGAGTGAAAATCATTTGATCTAATCAACATATTTTCTTTCAAAATATATGAAGACCATAAATATCGTCATTTATTATCCAAATAAATAAAGATTATAAAAGAATAAAAATCACACACAATAATAAGTAATCCATAATAGATTTTTATACAAACTTAAATAACATGACAAACCTTGTTTATAATCTCAACTAGGAGAACTTAACCCATGAAGGCATTATTCAACATATTACATGAACTAGTAACCATTATTAGTCGAAGAAGGGAAATAATTGATACTAACTCCCTTTAGATAAAGGAGAAAGAAGCAATAAACTCCTCACAAAAATATATGGTTCAACACTCTTACATAAACTCTCAAGAACAGAAGTGTGTTCTTCACACAAAAAAATTTCAATTTATTACACTTGTAAAATGAAAGATGTAAGATATGAAAAATAATTATGGAATGGATCATGGGGTCCATTTATAGCTCCAGAACTTCGGCATTATCACATCAAATCGGATCAAGACCAACCGATAAGATCAAGATCCAACCCGGAGGTATGAACCCTAAGCGATTCCTGTAATTCGAGAAACAGGGAACTCCTAAACAAAACTCAAGATTTTATTAATACTTTCATAAAAAACTAAATAAGGAATGGTGCATTATATTTATAGTGTCCCGCTAAGAAATCCCAAACCCAAACAAAGTCTTAAACATGGAGAGTAAATCAACTGCTAAACAAACAAAGTCTTAAACATGGAAAGTAAATAAACTGCTAAACAATTAAATGATAATAGACTAAAATCAGAAATTATTTCCTAGGCCCTCCTGCGATAGACTTGACCAAACCGACCCTTCCTTCGGGTCGTATCATTACTCCCCTACCAAACATGAACCTTGTCCTCAAGGTTAAACTCAGGAAATTTCTGAATAAGCCATTCATAAGGTTCCCATGTTGCCTCGTACTCAAGAAGGTCCTTCCAGTTGTAACACCCCAAACTAGGCAGATATTACAGTGCCGTGGACCCCCGACTGGGACCCACCAAGCGAGTGAAAATGAATGAAATACACAGGGTAAATGTAGTACCGAACCACATTACATCATTAATTACTCTGATGAGGAGTTTTATTACAATACACCCAAGGAAATGACCGAATACAAGTATATTTTATATGGAGATAAAATATACAACACTGAATGAACTCAAATTCCAAACGAAAATCTGTAGCGGAAATAAAATAAGGAAACACTGTGAATGAAAGGACTGGGGCGCCCTACTAGTATCACTGGGACTCCTCGCCGTCAAAGTTCTCTTCCCGTGCCTTAGCCTTGCCATGACCTGAAAAATAAAATCCCCCAACGGGGTCAGTTATACAGAACAACAATCCTCAAGAGTTGAACAAACACAATCATATATGCTGTATAAACCACAAGTTCGATCAAAAATCTCAAACCGTCGAACACATGCAATCAAAAGTGAATCGGTCAGATTATAACCCAAATCCTATTGAAAACATACGCAATCAAACATGCTGTATGAATCAACTAACGGTATGGCTCAAAGGGTGGCGCCACACTGCGCCCGAGATGGAAATGTGTCCGTGCACAAGCCACCAACGAGTATCGATCGAATACACGTGTGGTCTTGTACCTAATCACTCTCACGAAGTGATCTTCTCGTGTTCACAGTCCAATGTGAGGCCAACAACCAACACACGACTTAATATGTGCCCGACATGAAAATCCTACACATACCAACCGGCACGCCAGTATGACCCAGAATGCCACGAGATAACAAAAGTGACATCGAAATCAATAATGACTCATCGAGATGAAATGATAGTGAAATGAATGATAGCTCAATGAAATTATTGGAACCGTCGTTCCTCGTGACTGAAGTGATTAATTGACAATGACAAGCCTCGATACGGTTAATACAATATGAATGAGTTATGATTATGAATGAACAACAACGAAAGGAATGAATATCCCTTTAACTGAGTAAGAATTAACTTACACAACACCGGTGAACAATGTCCTTCCACGAACAACGTCCTAAATGAAATGTCGGTCGCTCGAACAACCTTGAATGACAATTACCGAAAAACACTCAATATACGTATCAACCACGATTAAAACCAACTCAAACGTTGATACAACAATATCTGAACTCATTGAGGCATTCTAGCGAACACTTAGGAAACACACAACCTTGAAAAATATCCAATCCCGAATATATCGAAACCAACACCAAAATGAGTAGTTCAAACCATCAAAATACTTTTAATGATATCAATAATCCCATAGGAATCCATAATTCGAGTTAACGACAACATCTAATCGAAAACCCCAAAATATCAAAGTCAACCCCAAGGTGTTCTTGAAATCCGAAATATATGCCATTAAATCCATAGGAATACATTTATTCAAGGTATATAACCCATATCTAACATATTCCAACAACAATCTAAGTTCATACGAAGAAATCGGAAGGAAAACCCCAAATATCCAAAATTCTAGGTTCAAGAAATCATTACCTTTGATTTGATGTAATGGAGATGATGAAGTGATGATTAATCCAACTCAAAGACTTAAAGATGATGATTGATGATTGCACCTCAAAGAACACTCTCCAAAACGCCCGGAATCGCTCAAAACCGTCGAAAAAATGAAGAGAAATGACAAAAGACGTTAAAGGACTGGACTGTCCTATATATAGCAAATCCCAGTTAGCGTGCGCTCTCTCCTGTGCGTAGCGTGTGCTAACGGGTGTACTGGGTAGTCCAGTACCCTTTGATCACAACGGTAGCGTGCGCTACGTACCTCTTGTAGCGTGCGCTATCCCCCTTTAATTAGCGTGCGCTAACATAAATGGTTAGCGTGCGCTAACGAATTATCTGATGCCCAGTACTGGAGTCCAGAACCTCCTGTCCTCTGGTCTGATCACGGTAGCATGCGCTACACACAGGCTTCAGCGTGCGCTACTTACACCGATTAGCGTACGCTAATCTACTCGTAGCGTGCGCTAGGCATTTATCCAATGCAGTCCAGTAGCCACTGGACTCTGCCTGATCCATCCTTAGTGCGCGCTACACCGGTTGCATAGCGTGTGCTACTCCGACCTATTAGCGCGCGCTACTTACCATTCGTAGCGTGCGCTACTTACAACCCAACTGCAGTCTAGTGCCTTCTGGACTGCCTGCTTGAAGCATACTAGCGTGCGCTAGTGTTGAGAGGTAGCGTGCGCTACACGTACTCAATTAGCGCACGCTAAAGAGAGTAGGTAGCTGTTAGGCGTATTTTTATACGCTTATTTATCATTATTTCGTATTATTTTGGAGAGTAAATTTGCTTAAATGAGCTCTTAATGCCTTAATTTTGTATGTTTGTCAGGAGATTGGAGTCCGGAAGCTAAAACGAGGCGAAACGGGCGAAAACGGCAAATTTTGGCCGTGAGCCGCGGCACAAGGAAGCAGGGCCGCGGCACAGGAAGACAACCAGCGGGCACAAAGTAGACTGTACTCTGTGCCGCGGCACAGTCCAGGTGAGCCGCGGCACAGATGAATTAAATGGCGCCCAGGCATCCAGCTGAAGGCCATGTGCCGCGGCACAGATTTAGTCTTGCGGCTTTGCTAGGCGGTTTTTGTATGCTCCGCGGATTTGGGCGTTTGGCTTGATTCTCGACCTACTCACACGGACGCGATTTGGAGACTGTTTAAAGCTATAAATAAGGGTTTAAGACCCTAATCAATGATCTTTTTATCTTTGGATCTTTGGGGAACTTGGAATTAGAGAATCGTGAGGAGACGGCAGAAGAGGAAGAGAAGCAGAAGACTTCAAGAGCAGAGGGCGGAATCCGAAGAACGGAGGAATCCAAGCTTCATCTGCGTTTGATTTTCATGCTTCTATTTATTAATTCTGTATTTTCCTTTATTAGTATGTCAGGCTAAAACCCTAATCTAGGATTTTGATGAAACCTACGTTTTGATGGATTTGCTTGAGATTATCTAATTAATTACCTTTTTGTTGAGTTTTCCCAATCGTGTTTAATGCTTTCAATTATCTGGCCAATAGTTGTATTTTTTTAATCATTCAATTCGAATCGGGAGAGGAGAATTGGTGAGGAACTATTGGTGAGGACCGTTTTATTCTGTGAGATAGGAATATACTCATAGGAACTATGTGGCCTTTTGGAGATTTTATGCTTTTTGTCTACTGACGAATTAATTCACCTAGGGATAGAGTGCGTTATTCGCCTTTAGAAAAATCTATTGACCTCGGGAGAGGCGGTAGAATATATTAGCAATCTTCGAGAGTAAATTCAGATAATCGAGAGTAAATTCAGATAAACCGAGGTGGATTCATAATCCTAGACTTATTCCTCATTTGATTTTCTTTCCTCAAGTGATCGTTTTTACTGTTTAAACTTTTATTAATTCTTTTAGTCATTAATCGCAAAACCCAAGTTCGATTGTTCAGATAAAACTAGATTACATAAAAATCGGTAGTTAGTGATTCAGTCCTCGTGGGAACGATACTCACTCATCACTTTATTACTTGTATACGATAACGTACACTTGCGTCAACAAATATCGAAACAGTAGCGTGCGCTACTCCTCACACACAGCACACTATGAAATGACGACGATGATAAACACAGCACGATTCTCCAACTAGATTGATGATGAATGACGATACAATTACTCTGAACAATGAATACAATGATTGAATGTGAGTGACAATTGATCATTAATGAGTGAAAGTTACTGAGTGACAATTACTGAATGATAAATACTGAATGATAAAGACTGAATTACAACCAGGTATTACACCAGTGAACTAGCACCTCCCGACCAGCATCACCTTGTCGCACTCTTTCAACTTCTCCAGGCTATAGTAACACCTCCATGTCTTCTGTTAATGTTCCCGGCAATGATGCTGAAGCTATTAGACTCCCAATAGCCTGTCGAAGTTGGGTTCGCGCGGTATCTGCAGCTTCATACGGTAGTTTTCAGAAGGTCCAAAATACCGGGGAGCTAATTTTTCATTGCGGCATTGAGAAACTGACTTTTGACAATACGGTTTAAGATTCAAGTATACCAAATCCCCAACTGCAAATTCAACATCCCGCCTATGCCCATCTGCTTTGGTTTTCATAAGTTGTTGTGCTCTGAACAGATACCCCCTCAGCTCCTGCAGATCCTGATCCCTCTGATGCAAATACTAGTCATCCATACTAACCGGCATTGGAAAACTACCATAATGAATAAATGGGACAGATCCCGACTATATAATATACGGAAAGGAGTTGTCTTGGTAGAAATGTGAAAAGACGCGTTATACCAATGCTCTGCCCAAGGCAGCCAAGTGACCAATTTCTTGGGTGTGTCAGCCACAAACATTGTAGATAAGTCTCTAGACATTGGTTAACAACTTCCGCCTGACCGTCAATCTAGGGGTTATACACGGTACTTCTTTTGAGTGTAGTTTCAAATAACTGTTAGGCGTATTTTTATACGCTTATTTATCATTATTTTGTAGTGTTTTGATGAGTGAAATTGTCTAAATGAGCTTTTAATGCCTTAATTTTGTATAATTGACAGGAAATTGAAGTCCGGGAGCTAAAACGAGGCAAAACGGGCGAAAACGGCAAATCTGGACTCTGAGCCGCGGCACAATGAAGCTGAGCCGCGGCACAGGAAGACACCAGCCGAAGGGCAGAGTAACTGTACGTGCGCGGCACGGCCAGTGAGCCGCGGCACGGAAGAATTAATGCGCCTGGCATTGGTGAAGGCGATGTGCCGCGGCACGAGTTTAGTGAGCGACACACTTGGCGGTTTTTGTATGCCGCGGATTTTGAGTCATTTGAAGCTTGATTTCGACCGACTAATACGGACGCGATTTGGAGGATTTGTGAGCTATAAATAGGGTTTAAGACCCTAATTAAATCATCCGGGAATCTTTGGATCTTGAACCTTTGAGAGCTTAAGCTTGGAGATGGCAGAAGAAGAGGGAAGCAGAAGAATTCAAGGGCAGAAGGCGGAAGCTGAAGAACGGAGGAATCCGAGCTTCATCTGCGTTTGAATTTTATGCTTTCGTTTATTTATTCTGTATTTTTAGTTTTTAGTATGTCAGGCTAAAGCCCTAATCTAGGGTTTTGATGAAACCTTTGTTTGTGAATTGATTGAGATTATCGATTTATTACCTTTTTATTGAGTTTTCCCAATTATGTTTAATGCTTGCAATTATCTGGCCAATAGTTGTATTGATTTAATCATTCACTTCGAATCGGGAGAGGAGATTTGGTGAGGAACTATTGGCGAGGACCGTTTTATTCTGTGAGATAGGAATATACTCATAGGAACTACGTGGCCTTTAGGAGATTTCATGCTTTTTGCCTATCGACGAATTAATTCACCTAGGGATAGAGTGCGTTATTCGCCTTTAGATAAATCTATTGACCTCGGGAGAGGCGGTAGAATATATTAGCAATCTCCGCCTTCAATAAATTGGGAAAATTATTTATTATGGATAATCGAGAGTAAATTCGGATAAACTAAGGTGGATTCAGAACCCTAGACTTATTCATCATTTGATTTCTTTTATCCATGATATTGTTTTCTACTGCTTAGTCTTTTAGTAATTCTTTTAGTTATTAATCGCAAAACCCAAATTCGATTGTTCAGATAAAATTGGAATACAAAAAAATCGGTAGTTAGAGATTCAATCCTCGTGGGAACGATACTCTACTTATCACTTTATTACTTGTAAACGATGACGTGCACTTGCGTGTAAAGAAATATCGCAACAAGTTTTTGGCGCCGTTGCCGGGGATTGAAATTTTCTAATATCGATTTAAGTATTTCCAGTCTTAATTTGAACGTTTTATTTTTATTTTTGTGTATTTAATTTCGTTTATTTATTTTTCCTTTCAGGACCTTTCGTGTAGTGCATGAGAAGACTCGTGTGAGGCCTACTACCTTTGGACACCGAGCTCGAGCGCACTCTAAGAAGGAACAAAAAGGAGAAAAGAGAGTTGCAGACGACGGTCAACATGGCCGAGAATATCGAAGTCCAAGGAGGAGATAACCAAGTGCGGCAAGTTCAACCGGAACTAGCTCTTCAAGATTATGCCATGCCGCAGGTCAACGCTAATTTTTCGGGAATTCGGCGTCCCACTATCCAAGCTAATAATTTTGAGATCAAGCCCGCCATTATTCAGATGGTGCAGGCAAGCCCATTCTGTGGACTGCCGAAGGATGACCCGAATGCCCATATTGCTTCTTTCCTTGAGATATGCGACACATTCAAGACTAATGGTGTCACCGACGATGCCATCCGATTGAGGCTTTTCCCTTTCTCTTTGAGGGATAAAGCAAAGTTTTGGTTAAATTCCTTACCGCCGGGGTCGATTACAACATGGGAGAGGTTAGCGCAAGCCTTCCTCGCCAAATTCTTCCCACCAGCTAAGACGGCAAGGTTGAGGAACGAAATAACCACTTTTAGTCAGTACGATATGGAATCGCTCCACGAGGCGTGGGAGCGATATAAAGATTTGCTACGAAGATGCCCTCATCACGGCATTCCTGATTGGCTTCAGCTTCATACATTCTATAATGGTTTGAGTGCTTCTACACGCACTCTCGTGGATGCGGCCTCTGGTGGGACCTTCATGGGAAAATCTATGGCCGAGGCACACGTGCTTTTGGAAGATATGGCTGAAAACGCATACCAATGGCCATCAGAAAGATTGACACCGAAGAGAGTCATGGAAGTTTCAAGCAATGATCCGATTTCCACCTTGTCAGCTCAAGTCGCCGCTTTGACACATGACTCCGAGCATTTTCGCACGCACCAGCCCCCGTTACCATAGAGACATGCAATTGGTGTAACGGATCACACCCGAGCGCGGAGTGTCAAGTTGGAAATCCGTTCGAGCAAAATCAGATGGAGCAGGCTCAATTTGTGGGAAGTGGGAATCGGCCGAATAACCCGTACTCCAATACCTATAATCCGGGGTGGCGCAATCATCCTAACTTTTCATGGAGAAACGGACAGAACTCACACCAGCCCCCGTTCGCGAGAATCAACGGCCCCCTCCCGCTCCCAAAGTGTCTCTCGAGGAAGCACTTAAAAAATTGGCGGCAAATACGAGTCAATTTATGACCCGTCTGGAAGCTACATTACAAAATCATTCGCTTCCATTCGAACTTGGAGGTCCAAGTGGGCCAAATCGCTAATGTGTTGACGGCTCGTCGGAGGAGCATTGCCGAGTACAACGAGACAAATCCTAGAGAGAGTCTAAACGCAATTAGCTTGAGAAGTGGGAGAGAGGTCTTTGGATCAGCCGAGCGGGGTAAAGAGAAGAAGGAGATTGAGGAAGAAAAGGATTTAAAGCCGGAGGAGTCGAAGGATTTGAAGCCGGATAACTCGAGACATGTGTCCCCCGTTCCGTTTCCGCGAGACTACAAAGAAGAAGGCGGACAAACAATTTTCTAAGTTCCTTGATGTGTTCAAAAAGCTTCACATAAATATTCCGTTCGCCGATGCATTGGAACAGATGCCGAGTTATGTCAAGTTCATGAAAGAGATATTATCGAAGAAGAGAAAGCTTGAGGAGTTTGAAACGGTCACCTTGACAGAGGAGTGCAGTCCAATTCTTCAAAAGAAGCTCCCACCTAAATTGAAAGATCCGGGAAGCTTCAACATACCGTGCACCATGGGGAATCTTTCGTTTAATAAGGCACTATGCGATCTTGGTGCGAGTATCAACCTCATGCCTCTGTCGATTTTCAAAAAGCTGGATATTGGGGAAGCCAAGCCAACAACAGTCTCCTTACAATTGGCGGATCGATCGATAAAGTATCCGAGGGGAGTAATCGAGTATGTTTTAGTTAAAGTTGATAAGTTCATCTTTCCGGCCGATTTCATCGTACTCGACATGGAGGAAGATGAAAATATTCCGATCATCTTGGGACGACCATTTCTAGCGACGGGCCGAACCCTTATAGACGTGGAAAAGGGAGAGTTAACTCTGAGGGTCCAAGACGAGCAAGTTACTTTTCAAGTATTCAAATCGTTCCCATGTCCCGGAAGTGCTGATAAAGGATCACAAATTGAAGGTGTGGATGTTGTTGAAAGAGGAAAGCACCGAAAACATCGTCGGTGGGAAAATTCAGATTTTGTGTTAAATGGCCCAAGTTTTAAGAAGGATGTAGAACGAGTGGCGTTCCTCGAGCATGAGGAAAAATCTGCTGCAGTCGTGAGTGCGTTTGTGAAGGAGGAGAGTGAGCCGAAAGCCAAGCGGACAATTAGTCATGGAGAAACCGGGTGTTTCGGGAAGTTATTCACGTCGAAACCTTTTCGCAAACAACATTTGATGACCGAACCGAAAGTCGAACCGCTGATGACCAATGGTCATAATTTTAACCAAAATATAAACGGTTCGATGAACGGGGCGGAAACCAAATGGAGTTTGCGAAAAGCGAACTAATGTTGTCCAATAGGTCCGGCTGAAGACTATAAACTTAGCGCTTCTCGGGAGGCAACCCGAGTTCGTAGTTGTAGATTTTTGCATTTCTTTATTTTTCTTGTATTCGTGATTCTTATTTTTCATCATTTTTGTGCTTCAATTTGCTTCTGCCTCTCGTTTTTAACGTCTTCTTCTCAAAATTAATGCGGGAAAGTCCCGGGAAGGCGAAGTATGAGCCGCGGCACAGGTATTGTGAGCCGCGGCACACATCAATCGCAAGGGGAGGCTAAACCAACTGTACCCTGTGCCGCGGCACAGCATAAATGAGCCGCGGAACACTTGAGCAATGAGCCGCGGCACACGAAATCTGTGCCGCGGCACACGACAAAACGAGAACACAGGAAAAAGGGACTGTACCCTGTGCCGCGGCTCACTTTGACTGTGCCGCGGCACACTATGCGGAATTTGAAAGGCCAGGTAGCATATAACACGCATTCGGCCGGCATTTCCAGGTACGCCTTCCTCTTCCTTTCTCCTTCCCTCCCCAGCGCGCGAACCGGCCGAACAAGTTCTTCCATTTTTCTTTTCTTCCTGCGATTTCTTCTTGCAATCTTCAAAAGGTACGTTTCAATCTTTAATCTTTACTTGCTTATGGTTTATAGTTGGAAGTTGTTTATGCGTTGAATGGATTGAACATGTTATTTTCCTTCAAAAGGTTTTATGATTGTTAGAGAATAACATGGTAGTTTTATCGAATTTTCATGGTTAAATCGGAATATCAATGAGTTGAGAGTGTTGTGTTAATAATGATTGAATTGTATTTCTGTTTTTGGGGGTTGAATCGAGCTATAACTATGTTTATTCTTCAAGTAAACTTGTGCCCTCAAGGTGTTTGATAAATTGCCTAAATGAAAAATTTTCTTTGAAAAAGCAATCGTTTTGAATTTTCGTGCAACGTATACGTTTTGAATTTACAGCAAGCCCAACCCTTACATCCAGGTTAAATGTTTAAGTCCAAATTCATCTTTCTCTCACGTATGCGCTATTTTCTTAAATTCGGAATTTCTGGCTGGACATCCTTAGCCGCGCATAGATCATTGTTATTATTTTTGCGTGAATAAACCCTCGTGTTGTACTTCTCAGGACTGATTATGGCGCGCACAAAGAAGCTGAGCAAGCGTGCTAGGACCGAGTCATCCCCTACGCGAGGGGAGACCTCTCGTGGTCGGGCCGAGGCGGAGGGGCACCAATTTTCGGACCCCGAGATTCACAAGATATTCAATGAAAAGATCCGACCACGACCACTTATTCCAGAGAGGGGTTTTACTCCAGCTCCTCAGGACGGGGAATTGCTCACTAAGATTGACGAGATGGGGTGGGCCAGATTTACCGCACCTCCCGAGCCAGCTGTTATCTCGATCGTGCAGGAGTTTTACGCCAGCGCTCTGCTGAAGCACATTCGGGCAGGGCATATGTTGCCGTCTTTAGAGTCTCGGACTCAGGTCGACGTCCGAGGGGTTACAGTTGATTTCTCCACGACTGCTATTCGGAGGCTTTTGGGTTTAGATGGTTGATGAGTCGACTATGACCGAGTGATGACCCGCCTCACCAAGGAGGCCCTGCTTGAGACCATTGCACGGCCGGCACCGGCCCGGGAGCGGCGAGCACGAGTTCGTCCACTTTTCACTTGAGCTCGCGCCTCGGCCCGGCTCGGGCGTGCACAGCTTTATTTTATTTGCGCACGCATTGACCCCACCTCCCGGATCCGTCTGAGTCTTTCTCTCCGTGCCGGACACTTTTTGCTATCACTTAGGGCTGCGTTTGATGTGGCCCCCATCTGGTCCGATCTATCTTCCGGAGTATCCAGGGGGCCAAGGCGGGTTGAAGCACCCCTCCCTCATCTGCGCTTTATGCCGTGATCGGTGGCGTGGTCGGGCAGCAGGCGATGCTAGCCCCACGAGGCCCCGATCGACCACCGCATCATATCACACTTCAATCGGTGGGGCGGAGGCCCGGCTGCACGCTCGGGAGAGGATTTACGCTAGAGGAGGCCCACGAGGATCCCAGAGCCGCTTTTGTTGACGCATGGAGATGCCGGCCCGCAGCCCGATAGAGCGAGGTTGGAGGAGTTGTTTGATGGGCTGCGGGAGGATTTGAGGAGACAGAGAGAGGAGCAGAGAGAGGATCTGAGGAGAGAGAGAGGAGATGAGAGAGGAGACGAGGAGAGAGAGAGATGAGATGAGGAGAGAGAGAGAGAGCTTGATGGCTGCCATGCGGGAGGAGCAGCGGGCGGAGCGGGAGAGTGTTATTGCTACCGTCCGTGCCGAGATGCGAGCGAGCCCGCCGGGCAGGGCAGCGAGGCGAGGCGACTTGCTGCGAGGGATGCTTATCATCAGGAGCACCTCGCCGCATGGACGGCCCACATCATGCATCCCGACGGGCCATTTATTGCGCCCGCCCGGCCAGCCACACCACCCTCCTCACCGGACGATGCCGGCACCAGCTCCTGAGCAGATTGGAGGGGAGTACTTGACCTTTTACTTTTATTGCATATCATTTTTGTCCATTGAGGTCAATGTACGTCCTAAGTTTTGGGGGGATTTACTTTCAGTTTCTACATTCATTGCTGTACTTTATTTTATTGTTGTACGTTATTTCGTTGCACTTTTCATTACTTTGCGTAAAATTTTTTTTAGATAGCCTTGCTTGTCTTAGTTTTCTTTATTCGTGAATTTTTCGTGCTTCTATTTGTGTGATACTGATGTTACGACACTGTTTTTTCTCTCTGAAGAAACGGTTGAGTTTTAGTCGAGCTGTAGTCAGTTATTTCTGTTCTGCTTAGTATTCAATTAGGTCCGAAATTTTTCGTGATTGTAGAGGTCTTGGCAGATAAGAGACGATACATACTTGTTTTTAAATCCCCATCAATACGTTTGGCTACATTTTCCGGATAGAGAGTCGTACTGTTTCTTCAGTCGTTTTGGTACTTAGATTGAGTTTAGAGTCGGTCAGTTTTTCCCTAAAAGTCGAGATAATGTGTTCTATGATGGGAAGTCTAGTAACCGGGGGTATTCGCGTGACCCGTTGTTTACTCTCGCGTAAAACGACGACCCTGATTAGACTAGTGATTTAGATATTTCACATGTGCCAATGATAGGAAGCCTAGTAACCGGGGGTATTCGCGTGACCCGCTGTTTACTCTCGCGTAAAACGGCAACCTTAATTCGGACATGTGGAAATATGTATTCGAGTTGTTTCTCCGCTGTAGACGGGAACTTAGTAACTAGAAGCATCCATGTGCCCCATGAGGGTCTTTTACGTCAAACGGTTTTCCAATACATGAGAATGGAGTTTCCACCCTAGGATTATCCCGATGAAACATCCCGAGATCCTAACCTAGTGGTCAACTCGAATCAAATTCTTGAGCATATATATATAAGGGGATACTGTCCGAGGTTTATTTGTTATGAGACTCGTGAAAATTGTGCCTTTAGACTGTGGAACAAGACGAACTCGCTTGTCTATTTTAGCCTTTCATATTGACGGTCGATTTGACTCACGTTTTGTTGATCTTTGAGCTGGATTTTCTTCATGAACGAGCGATTAGGACTTAACTTGATTACTTTGCGGAATTATTATTCTGAGTGCAGCTCGCTTTTATGACACTCGTATTATTTAGAAAGAATTACAGGATAGTATTGATTAGGTTGAACACTATGAGTCACACGATGATTCACGACATTCTTTTATTGAATTTAATTCTTTTTGCTTGAGGACAAGCAAAGGCTTAAGTTTGGGGGTATTTGTTAGGCGTATTTTTATACGCTTATTTATCATTATTTTGTAGTGTTTTGATGAGTGAAATTGTCTAAATGAGCTTTTAATGCCTTAATTTTGTATGATTGACAGGAAATTGAAGTCTGGGAGCTAAAACGAGGCAAAACGGGCGAAAACGGCAAATCTGGACTCGAGCGCGGCCTGATGAAGTGAGCCGCGGCACAGAAGACACCACCGAAGGGCGAGTAACTGTACTGCGTGCGCGGCCTGACCAGTGAGCCGCGGCACAGAAGAATTAATTAACGCCCAGGCATTCAGCTGAAGGCGATGTGCCGCGGCACAGGTTTAGTGAGCCGCAGCACACTTGGCGGTTTTTGTATGCCCGCGCGGATTTTGAGCTGTTTCGAAGCCCGTTTTCGACCGACTAATACGGACGCGATTTGGAGGATTTGTGAGCTATAAATAGGGTTTAAGACCCTAATTAAATCATCTGGGAATCTTTGGATCTTGAACCTTTGAGAGCTTAAGCTTGGAGACGGCAGAAGAAGAGGGAAGCAGAAGAATTCAAGGGCAGAAGGCGGAAGCTGAAGAACGGAGGAATCCGAGATTCATCTGCGTTTGAATTTTATGCTTTCGTTTATTTATTCTGTATTTTCAGTTTTTAGTATGTCAGGCTAAAGCCCTAATCTAGGGTTTTGATGAAACCTTTGTTTTGACGAATTGATTGAGATTATCCAATTTATTACCTTTTTATTGAGTTTTCCCAATTATGTTTAATGCTTGCAATTATCTGGCCAATAGTTGTATTGATTTAATCATTCACTTCGAATCGGGAGAGGAGATTTGGTGAGGAACTATTGGCGAGGACCGTTTTATTTTGTGAGATAGGAATATACTCATAGGAACTACGTGGCCTTTAGGAGATTTCATGCTTTTTGCCTATCGACGAATTAATTCACCTAGGGATAGAGTGCGTTATTCGCCTTTAGATAAATCTATTGACCTCGGGAGAGGCGGTAGAATATATTAGCAATCTCCGCCTTCAATAAATTGGGAAAATTATTTATTACGGATAATCGAGAGTAAATTCGGATAAACTAAGGTGGATTCAGAACCCTAGACTTATTCATCATTTGATTTCTTTTATCCAAGATATTGTTTTCTACTGCTTAGTCTTTTAGTAATTCTTTTAGTTATTAATCGCAAAACCCAAATTCGATTGTTCAGATAAAATTGGAATACAAAAAAATCGGTAGTTAGAGATTCAATCCTCGTGGGAACGATACTCTACTTATCACTTTATTACTTGTAAACGATGATGTGCACTTGCGTGTAAAGAAATATCGCAACAATAACCGAAATAGTTACTTCCAAAAATTACTAAGGAAAACTCGATCGGAAACAATGGATTCTGGAACACCATGCAACCTGACCACTTCTTTAATAAAACCATAGCTACCATCGGAGCCGTGTACGGGTGTTTCAATGGAATAAAATGAGCATATTTACTCTGTAATACCCGCAATTTTGGATTTCGGTGATTTTCTTTTTTTCGGCGGGAGCCCGTTTTGACGACTCACTCGTGATCGTTTCGTCGAGAGTATTTAATTATGCACTTTTTGTCATCTGAGTTCGTTTCGGTGTCGTTTTGTTGAATTCCGTGTTCTTAAGCGGTTTTTCCGCACTTGAGTTTGATTCTTGCGAATCTCGTCTGAAACTATTGTTTCGAGTTTCTCGTAAGTTCTTTTAATGATATTATTCATGTTTCTAGCTTCGGCTTGGTGTTTCGATCGTGTATCGTGTATTTCAGACGTTTTTGGCCATTTTCGTAATTTCCCAAAGTTTGGGGTAATTACCTTTCCTTGTCGAATTTCGAGCCTTCGGGTGGTCGGAATCGCGTGTTCTCTTAGTGCTCGAATTCGTCTTTGTGAGTACTTCGTAACCGTGTCTTTGATTTGTATTCAGGTTCGGGTTTCAGGGTCGTTCGGACCGTCGGAGTTGGTCCCGACCGAGTCGTGGCCGGGCAGTCTGGGCCCAGGCCGGCACTGGCCGAGTTACGGCTGGTAGTGCTCGGTAGTTACGTACGTAAGGCCTGTTACGTATGTAAGCCTTGGCCGGTTACGTACGTAACGCTGCCGGCATTTCTAGGCAGTGAGTCGGCCATGGCCGGTTACGTATGTAAGCCATGGCCGGTTACGTACGTAAGGCGGCCGGCAGACAGCCTATTTAAGGCCCTGCAGACGGCTTTTTTTACCATTTTTGTCATTCGTTTCCTTCTCTTACGCGGCTGTAGTTGTGTTAATAATGGAGAGATGTTGTTAGACAATCACACCATGAAGTCTTGGAGTTCATATCATCAATCATACATCCTATAACATCATTTGATCAAGCGAATTAGGTCAAATTTCCTAGAAATCTAGTTTTGGAGAATTTGGGTGTTTTGGTTGTTTTCATCCGTTTAATCCGATTTAACTTATGATTGTGATGGATTGATGATTATTTAGATGTATTATATCATTTCCCTTGTTATTCCATGGTTGGAACGTATCGATTCATTGTTTTGGTCGAGTTCTTGATCGACGCCTTGAAGCTGTCCGGTAGAATGTCATAGAGGGGTTTTCGGACATTCTACGATTATTCTTCCTCGTATGATCGTTGATTTATTTATTATATGATGTTACGGTTGAGTTTCTTGCGAAGAAATCGTGTTGAACCATTTCGTTTGTTGTCGTCTTCCTTTTCGATAGCATCGGGCATTCCGAAGCTTCCCGGTTGAGCCGTGTTCGTCGGAATACTTGCGTACCGATTTCGAGGCAAGTACCTTGTCCATATAATTCTTATTTTATGGATACGATAATTAGTGATCATCTAAATGTGGTTGTTTGGTCGTTTGAATTGAACTTTCAAAAGATTCGGTTTAGCCTTGTTAAAGGCTAGCTTTCAAAACGCGTGTGTTTTGTGAATGGTGTGGTTTGTGAAATGACTATGTGAATTATATGGATATGCTTGGTGTTGATGTTGCACTTGGTATTGCATGTGGACGTATATTATTTCATTTCGGTGCGTTGTAGTTTGACGTGGTGTTTTGCTAAGTGTTTGATGCCTCTGGGTGAACTGTTTGAATATATGTGTTGTATTGTGTTGTGTTGTGTGTGAATGTATGGATGTGGGCGGGGCCTACGGTGACACATGGCATGAGATCATGTGGCCAGGATGCAACAAGTGATTGATCCAACCGTGAGAGCCTAGTAAAAACTACGGTGACACATGGCATGTGATCATGTGGTCAGGATGCAACAAGTGATTGATCCAACCGTGAGCGCCAAAGATGTTGTGACTTGTGTTTCGCTAGCCAGCTCGGGAGGGTCCTTCTAGGCCTTGAGTGGGATTCGTGACTTCGTCCCGGTCCTAGGTGACATGTTGTGCTTGGTTATTTCGCTAGCCAGCTCGGGAGGGTCCTTCGAGGCCTCGAGTGGGATTCGTGGCTTCGTCCCGGTCCTAGGCGACGTGTGTACGTGATTTGTTTTATGATTATAGCCAGCTCGAGAGGGTCCTTCGAGGCCTCAAGTGAGATTCGCGGCTTCGTCCCGGTCCTAGGCAAATGCTTGGGTGTGATTATGCCGTGTTGATTTTATGTACATCGAGGACACGTGACTTGGGTTTAGGCCCTGTAAATTGTTGTCGGTTTTCTATTTGTGAAAACAAAACCTCTGGGATGTGACTCATGTTGATTTTTGGAAAGATAAGGATTTGATAATCCTAAGTTGTTTTTTATTAAAACTCTCGAGGGTATTTTAAACTATTTTACAAACCGTTCTCGTTATTTGTGATATTTTGAATTTGGAAAGTTTTACTCAAACTCTTGCCCCGAGAAGTATTCATTTCATTGTAATTGAATCTTTGAGAATTTATGGTTATTATTATTCTTGGAACTTGAATTATATGGCTCGTATTTGCACTTTGTACTTGCACTAGCAAAATAGTGGAATTTTGCTAACCCCCGAGTAATCGGGGGGTGGATGTCTGTATTGCATTCAGGTTTTGGAGCATAACACAGGGTCGGCATGAAGGATGATGAAAGCTGAAAAATACTAATCACACGAGGACCCATTGATGTCGTATCGGTTCAGTTGTATTTTCTTTTCCGCTGCAGTATTCTTTCCCCGCTGTACGGGAGTGTGTTGTATTCGACCCCTGCGTGGGCATGTAATGTGTTTGAGTTGTATGTATTTATTGAAAGACCAAATCGGTCTACTGAGTCATTTTAGCCTTAAAGGCATTGTTGAGATGTTCGATGTTGTTACCAGCCTGGTAGATCCTTGAGGAAAGGTTCTACGGCGTGTAATATCCCTGTGCGGATTGGGGGTGTTACATAAATGGTATCGTAGCTTAGGTTGTGGAAACCTAGGATGACGGGTCAAGTTGTGTCTGTTGAGTTTTGTCTCGTCGGATTTTGTCTGACTTAGTCGTGTCGCGACGCGTCGTCTGAGTTTGTCGGTCGTGATTAGTATCGTGGGGCGATCATCATCTTCGTGCGACCTGTGGATGTAAGTCTCCCTTCTTTATGTTTGTGCCTCGTCTGATGCGAGTTACAGGTATGATTATGAGTTAATTGACGGAATCCTCTTATGGATTTTGATTTCGTGATATGTGGTTATTTGACTCTCATATTTCGTTCATATGAGGAGTAGTGTTGCTGGATTGTGCATGTTGGACTGTATTTCTTTTATCCGCTGCGTGAGTTCTTTTGTAACGACTTTCGGTATTTTACCGACTGAGTTTTATTTCGAAAACCAATTCCCTTAACCGAGTTTTTGGCATTATGGCCTGGATCGTTTTGGCGAAATTCTTATGACGGTATTTAGTGTTTTGTAAATGGCTTTTGTGAGTTTTTGAAATATTACCGTCATCGGCCTTTTTGGCGTTTTTGTAAATGATTTTTAGTCTGGTGGGTTTCGGTGCGGGACCCACGGCGCTATAATGTTCCGTGTAATTACCTGAAATTTTTGGGCATTCTAGCCCATTGAATTATCTTTGAAAACCTTGAGTATTTTAGAAAATAAATTTCGAGA
Organism: Orobanche coerulescens; assembly: GCA_033398695.1. Classification (NCBI taxonomy): domain Eukaryota; kingdom Viridiplantae; phylum Streptophyta; class Magnoliopsida; order Lamiales; family Orobanchaceae; genus Orobanche; species Orobanche coerulescens. The sequence goes on along the minus strand of CM065808.1, from coordinate 66,966,653 downwards.
CGTACTTTTAAAATGAATTATTTTCTCGTGGTACATCCAAGGTGCCACAATATGTTTCAAAATTCTTCTACTTCGAGAACCAAAATGTTTTGAGATATTTTCAATGTTTTAGAAACACTTTTACTTAGACTCGATGGTCGAATATTCTAAAAGTTTTTCACTAAGAGAAAGTGTCCTCATTTTTATCAAATGCGAAATGGTTCTTCAAAGTCTCGATAATGATATTTCACGTTTGTACTTGTTTTTGAAAGGTGATACTCAAGATCAACCGGTGTTTTTCTAAATTATTTTCAAAATGAGGTTTTCGTTTTTAAAACCTATCCATTCCCGTTTGGGGCTGGGTATGTATGTATGATGTTCGCGTTGTCGTTATGATGTTTGCTCCTGAGTATGATCGAATTGGTGGCATGAACGTCGAGGCGTTGCCACGCATTTGTTGTACTAGCCCTCTGTGAGAGGTGTGAACTGGTGTTTACTGCTTATCGCCTCGTGGTGATTTGCGTGTTGTCGCACGAGTGTGAGTTGTTAAAGCTTGGATTTTTGTGCGTTTATGCACATGGGTGATTGTTTCATGATGTTTGTGAGTGTGTGCTGGCTATCATTCGGGCCGTTGTAATTGTCGATGCCGTTGTTGTTGTGATTTTTGTATGCGTTGATATGTTATGCTGAGTTGGCATCTCTGGTATGTTGTTTTGCGGTGTTATGTTCCATTGTATCTAGCATCTATATTTTCGGTATGCCGAGCCGAGGCATTTCAACCGTAACGTGTCGGGGGAATGTACGTGCAATTTGTCCTTCCTCGCCTGTGACGCGTTTCAAGTGTGGACTCGAGGGACACAGAATTCAGTTTGTGAGTTGGTTACTGAGACTTTAGGAGTTTGCACTTTGACATAGATATCAGTATCGGCTCTGAGAAGCCCATGGGAGATGTTTCTGTCGGTTGCTTTTTGTGTTGTTACCTAGCTTCCGTTGTTGTGAGTTGCGGGGACGACCTTTCTTTTATAAGAGGTCGAATGTAATACCCGTATTATTATTGACTTCTGCATTTTCTCCTTCTAAATTCTATCGACTTGCTCGTGTTTGTTGACACTTTTTGAACTTGTTTGGTGTCTCGGTTGTCATCATTCGAATGGGTTGTGACCTTGTTTCGGATCGATCTGTTTATCGTTGTGACTTTTCCGAGTTCGGTTCGATTCTTGTGAACCTTGTTCGTAAGTAACATCTTTTGGTTTCTACCAGCTCTTTAATGTCTTGAGTTGAAGTGTGGGCTTTGGAGTCATTGTTTGACCGTTGTCATTCGATCATTGTTATTCGATCATTGTCATTGGATCATTATTTTTCGATCGTTATTGTTTGATCATTGTTGTTCGATCATTGTTGTTCGATCGTTGTTGTTCGATCGTTGTCTTTCGATCATTGTTGTTCGATCGTTGTTGTTTGATCATTATTGTTCGATCATTGTTGTTCGATCATTATTATTCAATCGTGGTTGTCTGATTGTTGTTGCCTAATCTCGTACTGCGAGGAACTGTCGTTCACCGTTAGTCAGCTGTTTCGTGTGTGACCATATGGGTCACCGAGCCGTGCATTGCAAGACGGTAGCTGAGGGTTTTTGATGATTTCGGCGTTCCGAATTGTTTGTGATTGTCCTTGTGAATTGTTTGTGTTTACTTTCTGTTTTCTCGACTGTGCGTGTTTCCTTGTAATAGGTACTTTGTATTTTGTGATTGTTCGGATAATCGACTCGACTGTATTATCTGTTCGATGACGCTTGTCATTTGTTGGTTTTATTATGTCTCTACCGGTGGCGTTGTGTTGTCGTCGTGGTTGCGTTGCTTGTAACGTTTCTCCGTTGGGCGTTAGTTACGCATTCTTGTGTATCTCATTGAAATATTCCTGGTGGTATATTTCTTCTACCTACTTGTTTTAAGTTTTGGGATGAAACTTATTTTAAGGAGGGTAGAATGTAATACCCGCAATTTCGAATTTCGGTGATTTTCTTTTTTTCGGAGGGAGCCCATTTTGATGACTCACTCCTGATCGTTTCGTCATTCTGAGAGTATTTAATTATGCACTTTTTGTTATCCGAGTTCGTTTCGGTGTCGTTTTGTTGAATTCCGTGTTCTTAAGCGGTTTTTCCGCACTTGAGCTCGATTCTTGCGAATCTCGTCCGAAACTGTTGTTTTGAGTTTCTCGTAAGTTCTTTTAATGCTATTATTCATGTTGCGACCTTCGGCTTGGTGTTTCGATCGTGTATCGTGTATTTCGGACGTTTTGGGCCATTTTCGTAATTTCCCAAAGTTTGGGGTAATTACTTTCCATTGTCGAAGTTCGAGCCTCCGGGTGGTCGGAATCGCGTGTTCTCTTAGTGCTCGAATTCGTCTTTGCGAGTACTTCGTAACCGTGTCTTTGATTCGTATTCAGGTTCGGGTTTCGGGGTCGTTCGGACCGTCGGAGTTGGTCCCCGCCGAGTCGTGGCTGGGCAGTCTGGGCACAGGCCGGCACTGGCCGAGTTACGCCCGGTAGTGCTCGGCAGTTACGTATGTAAGGCCGGTTACGTACGTAATGTTGGGTACCGATTCGGATATTTGCGCCGTTTGCGGAAGCGTAAATAAAATTGCGGAAAATAAATGACGCAAGGATTTATAGAGGTTCGGCTATAAACGAGCCTACGTCCTCTCTTTATCTTTTTCAATAGGTTAAAGATAGCAACCTCTACGCCTCTCTTCTATCGGTCGAGGTATAACCGTTTACAATCACGTCTTCTATTGGTCCGTGATAAACCACTCGTACTTGTCTTTGTGTCGGTCCAAGTTAAACCGTTTTCCTTTTCGTAGGACAAGGAATCAACCTCTCTAGCTTTCTATCGGCACTAGATAAGCCTCACTAAGATAGCGATTGAGATTCTAACAATGCCGGATCCTTGATCCCAATAACACCGAATCCAATCGTATCTTTTCTTTTACCACTCGTGTATGATTTTGTGTATAACACTCAATCACTCAATGTAAGCTCAATATTACAACAACAATATAATGAATATCAATCTCTGATGAATGTGTAGTATGCTTGAAGTTGTTGTTCTTGATCAATACCATAAGCATGGTATTTATAGGCTCCATCATCAAACTAGCCGTTAGCTGCCAGACTGCTCATTACGTACGTTATATGCTCTCCATTACGTACGTAAGCCTCATTACGTACGTTAACCATGGATGGTTACGTACGTTAACATCTTCACAAATCAGTCCAGTGAGTTTCATCATTTGAGTTACGTACGTTAGCCTTTCCTCTGTTACGTACGTTAACATTACGTCACTGCTGACGTCATATATCCGTTGCATGCTTTGCTGACTTTGACTTCTCCAACGTTCACTTGTTTGAGCTCCTTTACGTACGTTATCTCTCATCCATTACGTACGTTAAGCTGCTACCATTACGTACGTTAATGATCACATATTACGTACGTTAGCTTTGAGATTTTCCAGCTTTTTGTACTTCGATTCCTTCGATGCTTTCTTCGTCTCTTCGTTGTTTTGTTTTGCTTATCAACATTAATCATCAAAACACTTTTAATTTATGTATGGAACAAAATGTTCCAACAATCTCCCCCTTTTTGATGATTACAAAAAAACACTTCGTCAATGGGATTTTCCTGCAAAAATACAAATATATGTATATCTTTACAGACCAAAGTTTTCGACTTTGTCCGTTTCGTTAGAATCTTCTCCCATTTCTTTTTCGACTCCTTCTTTTCTTTTCTCCATTTTTAAATTTTCATTGTCTTTTCGACGTCTCCGCATTTTTCTTTTTCTGTCATTTTTTCGACTTCTTCTTTTCATTTTTCAACTCCTTCGTTTCTCCTCTTTTTAGGGTAAATCCCATTTTTCTTATTTTCCTCCTTTCTCTCCCCCTTTTTGTTTTCATCAAAAAGTGGATAAAATATCAATTGAAATAAATAATACCAAAATATAAAATATGCATGATACAATTTATGAATAAATGCATAAAGGGTAAAAACTCCCCCTGAAAATATTATCTCCCCTTTTAAAAAAATACTCCCCCTGAGTAAAATACAAAAATCAATTTTTGGGGATCCAACCTATAGTTGGTTTTTGTTTAGAAACGTAGACGATATTTGAAACGATTGTTCCTTTAGGAACCCAAATTTTCTTAATTTTTATCGTCCGTCTCGGGCTTTTGCAACTTGAAATATGATGCCCGATTTTTAAACACTTTTCGCAATGGGGTATCTTAAAATTAACGGATTCGTTTTTCAAACGAGTTTTGAATCCTAACCCTCTTTATTCAAAGTAAATTTTTGAACACCAAGCATTTGTTCAAATTTCGTTCCGCACGAGAATTTTCTTGTTAAAGATTTTAGTTCATCTTGAACTTTTAAAAGATCATTCTTCAAAATATTTTCATTTTCAATACACTTTGAATGATCGATTTCAACAAATTTTCCCTTCTCGATAATTTTGGAATTTTCAATTTCCAAAGATTTAATTTTAGACTTAAGGGATTTGATTTCCGATAATGCATTTTGAAAATCCGTATGAAGTAATTCAAATGCATCAAAAAGTTCATCACGGGAGGATGTACTAACCTGACTTTCGACGTCGCTGTCGTCGAACGAACTCCGGGCCATGAGAGCGAGATTATTTTGATTGATGAACTCATCATCTTCGTCTTCATCGCTCCATGTTGCTACGAGAACCTCTTTCTTGGGTTTGACATGGCAATTTTTAGCAAAGTGGCCAGGTTTACCACATAATCGACAAGAGTTGTCGAATTTCTTTGTTTCGCTCGAGATATCCTTCTTCCTCCGGTTTAATAAGGTTTGGAATTTATTAATATTCTTGGCATAATATGCCGCTTCTTCGTCGCTTTCCTCCACCGGGATTTCTTCTTTCTTCCTCGATATCTTAGCCTTCATGGCTAACGATTTTTCTTTCGGTTTCGGCTTGACACTTCGTGATTTTAACACGATCTCATAATTAATTAGCGAACCAACGAGGGCGCTAAAATCAAGCGTGTTGAGATCTTTAGATTCCATAATTGCGGTCACGGTGCCGTCCCATTCGCTAGGTAGTGATCGTAAAATTTTCTTAACTTTTTCACTACTAGATAATGGTTTTCCGAACGAAGCAAGTCCATTAGTGATGACCGAAAATCGGTCGAGCATATTGGTGATGGACTCGTCACCCTTCATCATGAATAGCTCGTAGTCATGGAGAAGCATATTGATCTTCGTCTCCTTGACTTGAGTTGTCCCTTCGTGTGTGATTTCAAGAATTTTCCATATTTCTTTCGCACTTTCACACGACGAGATTCGATTGACCTCTTCGGGATTTAAGGCACAAAATAAAAGTTGGGTGGCCTTACAATTTAGATGGTCGTTTTTCCAATCGGCATCGTCGTATTCTTCAAAAGATTTGAGCGTACCGTCGGATTTGATTGGAACTTTCGGGCCAAGGCAAATAATCTTCCAAATTTCGATGTCGTATGCTCGGATGAATATCGACATCTTCTTCTTCCACGTCAAATAATTTGAGCCATCAAAGAATGGTGGTCGGTTGAGAGCAAGGCCTTCGACTGGAGAGAATTGAAACGCCATTGGATCTTTTTCTCCTCGGATGTTAAGCACAGATTGGAGTACCGCTCCGATACCAATTGTTGGGTACCGATTCGATATTTGATATTTGCGCTTATGGAAGCGTAAATAAAATTGCGGAAAATAAATGACGCAAGGATTTATAGAGGTTCGGCTATAAACGAGCCTACGTCCTCTCTTTATCTTTTTCAATAGGTTAAAGATAGCAACCTCTACGCCTCTCTTCTATCGGTCGAGGTATAACCGTTTACAATCACGTCTTCTATTGGTCCGTGATAAACCACTCGTACTTGTCTTTGTGTCGGTCCAAGTTAAACCGTTTTCCTTTTCGTAGGACAAGGAATCAACCTCTCTAGCTTTCTATCGGCACTAGATAAGCCTCACTAAGATAGCGATTGAGATTCTAACAATGCCGGATCCTTGATCCCAATAACACCGAATCCAATCGTATCTTTTCTTTTACCACTCGTGTATGATTTTGTGTATAACACTCAATCACTCAATGTAAGCTCAATATTACAACAACAATATAATGAATATCAATCTCCGATGAATGTGTAGTATGCTTGAAGTTGTTGTTCTTGATCAATACCATAAGCATGGTATTTATAGGCTCCATCATCAAACTAGCCGTTAGCTGCCAGACTGCTCATTACGTACGTTATATGCTCTCCATTACGTACGTAAGCCTCATTACGTACGTTAACCATGGATGGTTACGTACGTTAACATCTTCACAAATCAGTCCAGTGAGTTTCATCATTTGAGTTACGTACGTTAGCCTTTCCTCTGTTACGTACGTTAACATTACGTCACTGCTGACGTCATATATCCGTTGCATGCTTTGCTGACTTTGACTTCTCCAACGTTCACTTGTTTGAGCTCCTTTACGTACGTTATCTCTCATCCATTACGTACGTTAAGCTGCTACCATTACGTACGTTAATGATCACATATTACGTACGTTAGCTTTGAGATTTTCCAGCTTTTTGTACTTCGATTCCTTCGATGCTTTCTTCGTCTCTTCGTTGTTTTGTTTTGCTTATCAACATTAATCATCAAAACACTTTTAATTTATGTATGGAACAAAATGTTCCAACACGTAAGCCTTGGCCGGTTACGTACGTAACGCTGCGGCATTTCTAGGCAGTGAGTCGGCCATGGCCGGTTACGTACGTAAGCCATGGCCGGTTACGTATGTAAGCCATGGCCGGTTACGTACGTAAGCCATGGCCGGTTACGTACGTAAGGCGGCCGGCAGACAGCCTATTTAAGGCCCTAGAGATGGTTTTTTTTTTACCATTTTTGTCATTCGTTTCCTTCTCTTACGCGGCTGTAGTTGTGTTAATAATGGAGAGATGTTGTTGGACAATCACACCATGAAGTCTTGGAGTTCATATCATCAATCATACATCCTATAACATCCTTTGATCGAGCGAATCAGGTCAAATTTCCTAGAAATCTAGTTTTGGGGAATTTTGGTGTTTTGGTTGTTTTCATCCGTTTAATCCGATTTAACTTAGGATTGTGATGGATTGATGATTATTTAGACGTATTATATCATTTCCCTTGTTATGCCATGGTTGGAACGTATCGATTCGTTGTTTTGGTCGAGTTCTTGATCGACGCCTTGAAGGTGTCCGGTAGAATGTCATAGAGGGGTTTTCGGACGTTCTACGATTATTCTTCCTCGTATGATCGTTGATTTATTTATTATATGATGTTAGGGTTGAGTTTATTGCGAAGAAACCGTGTTGAACCATTCCGTTTGTTGTCGTCTTCCTTTTCGATAGCATCGGGCATTCCAAAGCTTCTCGGTTGAGCCATGTTCGTCGGAATACTTGCGTGCCGATTTCGAGGCAAGTACCTTGTCCATATAATTCTTGTTTTATGGATACGATAATTAGTGATCATCTAAATGTGGTTGTTTGGTCGTTTGAATTGAACTTTCAAAAGATTCGGTTTAGCCTTGTTAAAGGCTAGCTTTCAAAACGCGTGTGTTTTGTGAATGGTGTGGTTTGTGAAATGACTATGTGAATTATATGGATATGCTTGGTGTTGATGTTGCACTTGGTATTGCGTGTGGACGTATATTATTTCATTTCGGTGCGTTGTTGTAACACCCCCAGATCCGACCGGGAATATTACAGCGCCGTGGGCCCCGAGATGGAACCCACAAGGCTGAAGGAAATTTTCGCAAACATTTACAAACGCCCAAGAGGCTAACGACGGTATTATCTATTAAAAACATTCGAAGATTTATAAAACTCGTTTATCAAACCGTCGTAAAAACTCATTTGAAACCACAAGGCCCAAAATGCCAAAACTCAACAGTTTAAAAACATACGTTAAGCTATCGCTTACACGTACCGACAGAATAGATTTAGAAAATAATTGCCAAAGTAACCTAAGTTACCGGATACCAAAAAGGCCATTTAAAAATACTCACGCAGCGGATAAAGACAAACAATTAAAATACTCTAGCAGCGGAATACAACAACTGATCAGAAACTCAAAACACAATTACATGCCCTTGCCAGTATCCTCCGGGAAGTTCATCTCTCCACGACCGCTACAAACTTGATAATCCAAGAACCTAAAAAGAAAGCCCACGACGGGGTCAGTCATAATATCCAACAATGATAACCATCACATCTCGTCAATAATTACATATCAATGGAAATACTAAGTAAGAATACGACCAGTGTAATCTTACCGTCGTAACTTTACGAGAATCCACGATTCGTATCCTTAACAACACATTAAAATAATACCGAAATATCTGTACGGTATCTCAACAATACTCAAGGTTCTCAAAACATTATCATAACTCGCGATACGGAAATTATACCAACTCTGGCCAATTCAATCCATCGGATAACATCGACAATTCCAATACGATAATCGATTGTCCATCAAAGACAAGTACCAAGGAAATACGGAACATACCTCAAGATACGAAATACCATTACCATCACGTCAGTCTAATCCGAGATCAGATCAACACAACATACGGACATGGTCCTAACACAAGACCTACAAATGCATACTCATATGACAACGTCAATATGATCACAACAATAACGACAATGTATACTTATGGCCACCCATAATATACATATGCACAATAACAACAACATATGGTAATCCAACGATCCAGCGCACACAGCTATAGATTCCCATGATGATCCCATCGGACCAACGCATGGTGGCATTACTCGCCCGGCGATCCAAAGGCACACGGCTATAGATTCCCATGATGATCCCGTCGGACCAACGCATGGTGGACATATGACAACAATGCACAACTGCACAAAACAACAGTGCACAATACACGACAACAATAATGCACAAATGCATGACAACAACGATACACGAATGTATCACGACATGATCGACACAAATGACAGAAATGATTAAAATACTTGCTCCGAGTCCTTCGAGAGCAATCTCGATATCTAAACCATCACCAACCATTATTATGAATATTCACCGATCCAAAACATCACGGACGGTAAATAATTCACGTTTTCGTCAATACCATGATGTATCCTCGATAACAAGTATACCAACGACAATTGTAAATCATATACATTATGATTTAAATTCCCAAAACTCGAATACAACCTATAATTCCAAAATCTCCAGTGATTACGATTATACATTGCTATACGAATTATAAACGAATGAAACTGAAACCATTCATTAAATATTATAAACTGAGCAAGTAATAACTTGCCTCGATACCAATGAAGACATTAACAATTCCTTGCCGTCGTCTACAAGTCCCTCGGCCCTGATCAAAGCAATCTACGAACATTCTTGAATACGACCGCAAAGCATGGTTCTAAACATCGATCAATAATCTCAACCTATTACAATAATCGATTTAACACACATTCGATAACAATCAACAATCGATATAACTAATCCACAAACCCAACGATTCCAAAATATCTCGATTAAACACAAGTCCGAACAATCTAACTCAAACAATTACGAATTCATTCCCATGATTCCACAAAGCCCATATATCGATTCGATAAGGCGAGTATACAAACTTAACCAAAATATTCCAATCAATTTCTCTTTCAAGACTTCAATCAAACACCTTGAAGGCGGAATTCAAAGGTATATTCGAATCATCAATCAACAAACACCAACCACATCAAGAACACGAAGAACATAATCACAAACATATATATCCTTCAACATCACATGATTCTAGCCATCGATACGAACTAAACCACCAAAATATATCAAAAATCTCAAACATCCCAAAATATTAGAGTTCAAGCTAATTACCTTCAATCCGGCGAAAGAATCAATAATGATGTTATAATCCTTGTTCCAAGCTTTCCTAGATGTTATCACTTGATAAACCAACTCAAAATCTAAGGTTTAGGGGTTAAAAACCGAGTTTGGGTGATTTGGGACGAAAGGGGATCGTGTAGGATGGGTTGGGAAATGAAATTCCCGACTGCTTTACGTTTTTATACGCCCAGGCATGTTAGCGTACGCTAACTTCATCAATAGCGTGCGCTACCTGTTCCCAAAATACAGACAGTATAGTTTTTGCCATTTTGAGCATAACTCACTCATCCGGACTCCGATTAACTCACCGTTTGAACCATTAGAAAGCTAACTCGATGCTCTATTATACTGTTATGTTTCAGAATTTTTGGAGTTTTCAAGAATCGGTGGTGATTTTCCAAAGTAGAACCTCATACACATTACTTTCCAAACAAGTGTCCAAATCTTATTTCCACTAACATTTCAACATATAGTCTTCTTAATCATATCATATACACCAAGAATCATAATCACTTGCATGTTCATCATCATACGAAGTAAACAATAACAACAACATTAAAAACCCGAAATGAAGGGAGATATTAACCAACATATCTCTTCAAGAAAAACAACACCGTTCAAAACCACACGAATCATATCAATATCCGCATATCAACCATATTATCAACATAACTCATTAATCCATCTCATAACCATACTCATCAACTCATAAACATGACGATCATCAACTCAAGAACATTATATACAATCCAAAATGAAATCCCAAAATGGAGAGTAATTACCTCTTTGAGGGAATGGATTGAATCCCAAGGTTGAATCCGTTTTCAATCACTTCCAAGCTTCAAATATTGTTAGGAATGATCAACTCAAGTGTTTGGAACCTCAACTTCTCTCTAAGACCTCTTTCTATCGGTTCACATGAAGAAATGGACGGAAATGACGAATAATGGCCAACTGCACTTATATATATATTGTACATTATTAACGTACGCTAACATCTTTAATTAACGTACGTTACAAGCTTAGCGTGCGCTAACTATCCTTTGTTAGCGTGCGCTATCGCGATCGAGGCGACTGTTTTGCTTCGTAAACTAGCTTGCGTACGTAATGCCCATGTATTAACGTACGTAAAACATCCTGTCTAGCGTACGCAAGTCCTTAACCTTAGCGTGCGCTATCCGCAGTTGACTCTTTTGTCTATATGCTCCGAAGACTCGTCCACACGCCGAAAGTGCTGACGAGGATAAGATTCCTTTTTGTCCGATATATCATTAGCGTGCGCTAACCTTTAGGGTTTAGCGTGCGCTAGTACTACATTACAAACATCCGTTGACTTATCAGAACGTGCGCCGAAAGTGGCCTGGTCCACACGTAGATTCCCTCTGATCTGCCTGCACTAGCGCGCGCTATTATTTTACCTTTAGCGTGCGCTACACCTGCACGTTAGCGTGCGCTATGACTGAGTATTAGCGTGCGCTAATAAGGCTATGTTTAGCCATTATCATCTACTCTTCTCCAACGTCTCGACATACAGAATACGAACATACGGCATACTGAATACATATACTTCTTACATCCAATTGTCGACCAAGTACGACAATTATACAAATACAGATGTCTCGGTCCTTCATTTATTTTATCCATACTGTACAGATTCCACGTTGTACAACATAACTCGGATAAAATAATATTAAACAACAGTAGTAGAAATTACGGATATTACATACTACACCACTTAAAATAAGTTTCGTCCTCGAAACTTGCAAGCCGTCATAGAAAAACAAACAAACCATTCAACTGAAATATTCCGACACTATCACGACAACGATCAATACAGAACCCCAGAGACAGATATACGGACGAATAAAATTCTCAAAACGTTACACAAATCACATACAGTGGATCTCAAAGAAACGCACCTGAATGTTGAACATACCCTTCGGCATACGAACAACCAATCACAAACCGGCGAACATACCCAATCATACCTGGAGTGGGAACGACCAATCAATATCCAAAACAACCATCCTGGAGTCATCATCCCCAAATCTACACTTAAAATAAAATCATTCAAAAATCACTATGGTAAAATCGCACTACTACCACACCAATAGAGTCACATAGCACATATGCTCCGTTTCACTAAACTCAAAATTCCAAAATCATATTCTCAGACCGAACATACATTACGTGGCATATTTCTCTTATCGGCTCAACCAACCGGTCATCTCTCGGATAACCAAACTACCATAATCAAGTTTGAATCCTATTCATCGTACCATACCGATGTCTTATCCAGGTTTGGAGTCATACTCATAACTTCACCATGATATGCACTATGCACTAAATGCGTATGTATATCAATCAAATTTTCAAAACTGTTTGAAATCATATAGTCTCGTCAAGAAGACAATTTTGAAAGTTCTTTCAAAAATTTCAAAACTCAAAACATAAATTTTTCGTAAGTCCACGAAATCAATTTTCAAAAATTAAATCGGCTCATTGGTGCCAAGTATTCGATAACGCTTCCTTCGATTCTACACGATTTCGATGTTTCAAATGAAAACTATGCAAATCTTTGGACTACATCCATATTATCGTATACCAATTCGGTTCGCTATTCCATCGGAAAACCACACGATAAAGTTCGAAATTTTCAATATATAAACTCCGACTAAAAACTCCTTTTCCACATATGACTCGCAACGTCAATCATTTTCCATCTGGATCACCTCAATTATGCTATGACAATGCATTGAAACAATTCAACACAATGAAAGACTTCGAGAAGTTTCATTTGAACAAGTAAATCAAAACCTCGGAAGGTAGTAATAAAATAGGTTAACAATTGGTAGAGTGTTTTACAAATCTCGAGAGTTTTTTTTTTTAGAAATCATGAAAAGCCTTTTGAAACATTAGGGTCTCAGCCCGTATCTCGTTCCGCATTACAAAAAGTTTTAAAAAATAGAAAACCCTTTTTCGGACCCCAAGTCCCGAGTTATAAAATAATTTCAAAAATCTATTGGGTCTCGGCCCAAAAATCATTTTCCGTAAAACATCCATAAAACATTCATTTTGAAAAGTATCATTTTCAAATGCTCAAAAACAGCTCGTATATCTCAAAATGAACTAACATGACTACATGTTCTCCTGAACAATCCACAATATTTCTCTCAAATGCACAACTCCGTTCCCAAAACTTAATCGACATATTGATTTCCAAAATCATAACTTCTCAAGATCATCAATCCTGTCCCAACTCTGTCACCTTATACTGTAATGAATAATATTTTGCTGAATCTCAAAGCATATCAACTTAGAACGGCAATAAATCTCAATGAAATCCAAAATCCAAATACTTACAGATCGTGAAGTCGATGATTCCCCGTGATACTGGCACATGTCTCGACTCAAGAAAATACTCGACACAGATATTTTCAAGACACACGTTTTTCAAACTCAGTTCAACTCGAGAACACAACACAGCTCTATCTGAAGAAACACGTTAACACCATTTGAAAAAGTTTACAACAACCCCAGTACTACACTGGTAAATCACATAACACACAAGCCCGAGTGAACAACAAAAACTCACGGCTCAGACACTTATCAACCGACAACTCGAATGACACGACAAAAGCACGACCCAACTCGACCCGACTGCCTAGGTTTTCTCAACCTAAAGCTCTGATACCATATTCTGTAACACCCCCAGATCCGACCGGGAATATTACAGCGCCGTGGGCCCCGAGATGGAACCCACAAGGCTGAAGGAAATTTTCGCAAACATTTACAAACGCCCAAGAGGCTAACGACGGTATTATCTATTAAAAACATTCGAAGATTTATAAAACTCGTTTATCAAACCGTCGTAAAAACTCATTTGAAACCACAAGGCCCAAAATGCCAAAACTCAACAGTTTAAAAACATACGTTAAGCTATCGCTACACGCATCGGCTTAATAGATTTAGAAAATAATTGCCAAAGTAACCTAAGTTACCGGATACCAAAAAGGCCATTTAAAAATACTCACGCAGCGGATAAAGACAAACAATTAAAATACTCTAGCAGCGGAATACAACAACTGATCAGAAACTCAAAACACAATTACATGCCCTTGCCAGTATCCTCCGGGAAGTTCATCTCTCCACGACCGCTACAAACTTGATAATCCAAGAACCTAAAAAGAAAGCCCACGACGGGGTCAGCCATAATATCCAACAATGATAACCATCACATCTCGTCAATAATTACATATCAATGGAAATACTAAGTAAGAATACGACCAGTGTAATCTTACCGTCGTAACTTTACGAGAATCCACGATTCGTATCCTTAACAACACATTAAAATAATACCGAAATATCTGTACGGTATCTCAACAATACTCAAGGTTCTCAAAACATTATCATAACTCGCGATACGGAAATTATACCAACTCTGGCCAATTCAATCCATCGGATAACATCGATAATTCCAATACGATAATCGATTGTCCATCAAAGACAAGTACCAAGGAAATACGGAACATACTCAAGATACGAAATACCATTACCATCACGCTACCTAATCCGAGATCGATCAACACAACATACGGACATGGTCCTAACACAAGACCTACAAATGCATACTCATATGACAACGTCAATATGATCACAACAATAACGACAATGTATACTTATGGCCACCCATAATATACATATGCACAATAACAACAACATATGGTAATCCAACGATCCAGCGCACACAGCTATAGATTCCCATGATGATCCCATCGGACCAACGCATGGTGGCATTACATGTCCGGCGATCCAGCGCACACGGCTATAGATTCCCATGATGATCCCGTCGGACCAACGCATGGTGGACATATGACAACAATGCACAACCGCACAAAACAACATTGCACAATACACGACAACAATAATGCACAAATGCATGACAACAACGATACACGAATGTATCACGACATGATCGACACAAATGAGTAAATGATTAAAATACTTGCTCCGAGTCCTTCGAGAGCAATCTCGATATCTAAACCATCACCAACCATTATTACGAATATTCACCGATCCAAAACATCACGACGGTAAATAATTCACGTTTCCACAATACCATGATGTATCCTCGATAACAAGTATACCAACGACAATTGTAAATCATATACATTATGATTTAAATTCCCAAAACTCGAATACAACCTATAATTCCAAAATCTCCAGTGATTACGATTATACATTGCTATACGAATTATAAACGAATGAAACTGAAACCATTCATTAAATATTATAAACTGAGCAAGTAATAACTTGCCTCGATACCAATGAAGACATTAACAATTCCTTGCCGTCGTCTACAAGTCCCTCGGCCCTAATCAAAGCAATCTACGAACATTCTTGAATACGACCGCAAAGCATGGTTCTAAACATCGATCAATAATCTCAACCTATTACAATAATCGATTTAACACACATTCGATAACAATCAACAATCGATATAACTAATCCACAAACCCAACGATTCCAAAATATCTCGATTAAACACAAGTCTGAACAATCTAACTCAAACAATTACGAATTCATTCCCATGATTCCACAAAGCCCATATATCGATACGATAAGGCGAGTATACAAACTTAACCAAAATATTCCAATCAATTTCTCTTTCAAGACTTCAATCAAACACCTTGAAGGCGGAATTCAAAGGTATATTCGAATCATCAATCAACAAACACCAACCACATCAAGAACACGAAGAACATAATCACAAACATATATATCCTTCAACATCACATGATTCTAGCCATCGATACGAACTAAACCACCAAAATATATCAAAAATCTCAAACATCCCAAAATATTAGAGTTCAAGCTAATTACCTTCAATCCGGCGAAAGAATCAATAATGATGTTATAATCCTTGTTCCAAGCTTTCCTAGATGTTATTACTTGATAAACCAACTCAAAATCTAAGGTTTAGGGGTTAAAAACCGAGTTTGGGTGATTTGGGACGAAATGGGATCGTGTAGGATGGGTTGGGAAATGAAATTCCCGACTGCTTTACGTTTTTATACGCCCAGGCATGTTAGCGTACGCTAACTTCATCAATAGCGTGCGCTACCTGTTCCCAAAATACGCATAAGTATAGTTTTTGCCATTTTGAGCATAACTCACTCATCCGGACTCCGATTAACTCACCGTTTGAACCATTAGAAAGCTAACTCGATGCTCTATTATACTGTTATGTTTCAGAATTTTTGGAGTTTTCAAGAATCGGTGGTGATTTTCCAAAGTAGAACCTCATACACATTACTTTCCAAACAAGTGTCCAAATCTTATTTCCACTAACATTTCAACATATAGTCTTCTTAATCATATCATATACACCAAGAATCATAATCACTTGCATGTTCATCATCATACGAAGTAAACAATAACAACAACATTAAAAACCCGAAATGAAGGGAGATATTAACCAACATATCTCTTCAAGAAAAACAACACCGTTCAAAACCACACGAATCATATCAATATCCGCATATCAACCATATTATCAACATAACTCAGTAATCCATCTCATAACCATACTCATCAACTCATAAACATGACGATCATCAACTGAAGAACATTATATACAATCCAAAATGAAATCCCAAAATGGAGAGTAATTACCTCTTTGAGGGAATGGATTGAATCCCAAGGTTGAATCCGTTTTCAATAACTTCCAAGCTTCAAATATTGTTAGGAATGATCAACTCAAGTGTTTGGAACCTCAACTTCTCTCTAAGACATCTTTCTATCGGTTCACATGAAGAAATGGACGGAAATGACGAATAATGGCCAACTGCACTTATATATATATTGTACATTATTAACGACGCTAACATCTTTAATTAACGACGTTACAAGCTTAGCGTGCGCTAACTATCCTTTGTTAGCGTGCGCTATCGCAGCCTGCAGGCGATCGCTTTTGCTTCGTAAACTAGCTTGCGACGTAATGCCCATGTATTAACGTCGTAAAACATCCTGTCTAGCGACGCAAGTCCTTAACCTTAGCGTGCGCTATCCGCAGCTGACTCGCTTTGTCTATATGCTCAAGATCGGTCCACACGCCAAAGTCTTGACGAGGATAAGATTCCTTTTGTCCGATATATCATTAGCGTGCGCTAACCTTTAGGGTTTAGCGTGCGCTAGTACTACATTACAAACATCCGTTGACTTATCGTAACGTGCGCCGAAAGTGGCCTCGGTCCACACGTAGATTCCTCTCGACCGCACTGCACTAGCGCGCGCTATTATTTTACCTTTAGCGTGCGCTACACCTGCACGTTAGCGTGCGCTATGAATGAGTATTAGCGTGCGCTAATAAGGCTATGTTTAGCCATTATCATCTACTCTTCTCCAACGTCTCGACATACAGAATACGAACATACGGCATACTGAATACATATACTTCTTACATCCAATTGTCGACCAAGTACGACAATTATACAAATACAGATGTCTCGGTCCTTCATTTATTTTATCCATACTGTACAGATTCCACGTTGTACAACATAACTCGGATAAAATAATATTAAACAACAGTAGTAGAAATTACGGATATTACAGTTGTAGTTTGACGTGGTGTTTTGCTAAGTGTTTGATGCCTCTGGGTGAACTGTTTGAATATATGTGTTGTATTGTGTTGTGTTGTGTGTGAACGCCAAAGATGTTGTGACTTGTGTTTCGCTAGCCAGCTCGGGAGGGTCCTTCGAGGCCTCGAGTGGGATTCGTGGCTTCGTCCCGGTCCTAGGTGACGTGTTGTGCTTGATTATTTCGCTAGCCAGCTCGGGAGGGTCCTTCGAGGCCTCGAGTGGGATTCGTGGCTTCGTCCCGGTCCTAGGCGACGTGTGTACGTGATTTGTTTTATGATTATAGCCAGCTCGAGAGGGTCCTTCGAGGCCTCAAGTGGGATTCGCGGCTCCGTCCCGGTCCTAGGTAAATGCTTGGGTGTGATTATGTCGTGTTGATTTTATGTACACCGAGGACACGTGACTTGGGTTTAGGCCCTGTAAATTGTTGTCGGTTTTCTATTTGTGAAAAGAAAACCTTTGGGCTGTGACTCCTATTGATTTTTGGAAAGATAAGGATTTGATAATCCTAAGTTGTTTTCTATTAAAACTCTCTAGGGTATTTTAAACCATTTTACAAACCGTTCTCGTTATTTGTGATCTTTCGAATTTGGAAAGTTTTACTCAAACTCTTGCCCCGAGAAGTATTCATTTCATTGTAATTGAATCTTTGAGAATTTCTGGTTATTATTATTCTTGGAACTTGTTGCACTTTGTACTTGCACTAGCAAAATAGTAGAATTTTGCTAACCCCCGAGTAATCGGGGGGTGGATGTCTGTATTGCATTCAGGTTTTGGAGCATAACACAGGGTCGGCATGAAGGATGATGAAAGATGAACAATACTGATCACACGAGGACCCGTTGATGTCGTATCGGTTCAGTTATATTTTCTTTTCCGCTGCAGTATTCTTTCCCCGTTGTACGGGAGTGTGTTGTATTCGACCCCTGCGTGGGCATGTAATGTGTTTGAGTTGTATGTATTTATTGAAAAACCAAATCGGTCTACTGAGTCATTTTAGCCTTAAAGGCATTGTTGAGATGTTCGATGTTGTTACCAGCCTGGTAGATCCTTGAGGAAAGGTTCTACGGCGTGTAATATCCCTGAGCGGATTGGGTGTGTTACATAAATGGTGTTGGAGCTTAGGTTGTGGAAACCTGGGCTGACGGGTCAAGTTGTGTCTGTTGAGTTTTGTCTCGTCGGATTTTGTCTGACTTAGTCGTGTCGCGACGCGTCGTCTGAGTTTGTCGGTCGTGATTAGTATCGTGGGGCGATCATCATCTTCGTGCGACCTGTGGATGTAAGTCTCCCTTCTTTGTGTTTGTGCCTCGTCTGATGCGAGTTACAGGTATGATTATGAGTTAATTGACGGAATCCTCTTATGGAATTTGATTTCGTGATATGTGGTTATTTGACTCTCATATTTCGTTCATCTGAGGAGTAGTGTTGCTGGATTGTGCATGTTGAACTGTATTTCTTTTATCCGCTGCGTGAGTTCTTTTGTAACGACTTTCGGTATTTTACCGACTAAGTTTTATTTCGAAAACCGATTACCTTAACCGAGTTTTTGGCATTATGGCCTGGATCGTTTTGGCGAAATTCTTATGACGGTATTTAGTGTTTTGTAAATGGCTTTTGTGAGTTTTTGAAATATTACCGTCATCGGCCTTTTTGGCGTTTTTGTAAATAGTTTTTAGTCTGGTGGGTTTCAGTGCGGGACCCACGGCGCTATAATGTTCCGTGTAATTACCTGAAATTTTTGGGCATTCTAGCCCATTGAATTATCTTTGAAAACCTTGAGTATCTTAGAAAATAAATTTCAAGACGTACTTTTAAAATGAATTATTTTCTCGTGGTACATCCAAGGTGCCACAATATGTTTCAAAATTCTTCTACCTCGAGAACCAAAATGTTTTGAGATATTTTCAATGTTTTAGAAACACTTTTACTTAGACTCGATGGTCGAATATTCTAAAAGTTTTTCACTAAGAGAAAGTGTCCTCATTTTTATCAAATGTGAAATGGTTCTTCAAAGTCTCGATAATGATATTTCACGTTTGTACTTGTTTTTGAAAGGTGATACTCAAGATCAATCGGTGTTTTTCTAAATTATTTTCAAAATGAGGTTTTCGTTTTTAAAACCTATCCATTCCCGTTTGAGGGCTGGGTATGTATGTATGATGTTCGCGTTGTCGTTATGATGTTTGCTCCCGAGTATGATCGAATTGGTGGCATGAACGTCGAGGCGTTGCCACACATTTTTTGTACTAGCCCTCTGTGAGAGGTGTGAACTGGTGTTTACTGCTTATCGCCTCGTGGTGATTTGCGTGTTGTCGCACGAGTGTGAGTTGTTAAAGCTTGGATTTTTGTGCGTTTATGCACATGGGTGATTGTTTCATGATGTTTGTGAGTGTGTGCTGGCTATCGTTCGGGCCGTTGTAATCGTCGATGCCGTTGTTGTTGTGATTTTTGTATGCGTTGATATGTTATGCTGAGTTGGCATCTCTGGTATGTTGTTTTGCGGTGTTATGTTCCATTGTATCTAGCATCTATATTTTCGGTATGCCGAGCCGAGGCATTTCAACCGTAACGTGTCGGGGGAATGTACGTGCAATTTGTCCTTCCTCGCCTGTGACGCGTTTCAAGTGTGGACTCGAGGGACACAGAATTCAGTTTGTGAGTTGGTTACCGAGACTTTAGGAGTTCGCACTTTAGCATAGATATCAGGATCGGCTCTGAGAAGCTCATGGGAGATGTTTCTGTCGGTTGCTTTTTGTGTTGTTACCTAGCTTCCGTTGTTGTGAGTTGCGGGGACGACCTTTCTTTTATAAGAGGTCGAATGTAATACCCGTATTATTATTGACGTCTGCATTTTCTCCTTCTAACTTCTATCGACTTGCTCGTGTTTGTTGACACTTTTTGAACTTGTTTGGTGTCTCGGTTGTCATCATTCGAACGGGTTGTGACCTTGTTTCGGATCGATCTGTTTATCATTGTGACTTTTCCGAGTTCGGTTCGATTCTTGTGAACCTTGTTCGGAAGTAACATCTTTTGGTTTCTACCAGCTCTTTAATGTCTTGAGTTGAAGAGTGGACTTTGGAGTCATTATTTGACCGTTGTCATTCGATCATTGTTGTTCGATCGTTGTCATTCGATCATTATTTTTCGATCGTTATTGTTTGATCATTGTTGTTCAATCGTTGTTGTTCGATCGTTGTCTTTCGATCATTGTTGTTCGATCGTTGTTGTTTGATCATTGTTGTTCGATCATTGTTGTTCGATCATTATTGTTCAATCGTGTTGTCTGATTGTTGTTGCCTGATCTTGTACTGCGAAGAATTGTCGTTCACCGTTAGTCAGCTGTTTCGAGTGTGACCAGATGGGTCACCGAGCCGTGCATTGCGAGACGGTAGCTGAGGGTTTTTGAGGATTTCGGCGTAGTCTGAATTATTTGTGATTGTCCTTGTGAATTGTTTGTGTTTACTTTCTGTTTTCTCGACTGTGCGTGTTTCCTTGTAATAGGTACTTTGTATTTTGTGATTGTACGGATAATTGACTCGACTGTATTATCTGTTCGATGACGCTTGTCATTTGTTGGTTTTATTATGTCTCTACCAGTGGCGTTGTGTTGGTCGTCGTGGTTGCGTTGCTTGTAACGTTTCGCCGTTGGGCATCAGTTACGCATTCTTGTGTATCTCATTGAAATATTCTTGGTGGTATATTTCTTCTCCCTACTTGTTTTAAGTTTCGGGATGAAACTTATTTTAAGGAGGGTAGAATGTAATACCCGCAATTTCGAAATTCGGTGATTTTCTTTTTTCGGAGGGATCCCATTTTGATGACTCCCTCCTGATCGTTTCGTCATTCCGAGAGTATTTAATTCTGCACTTTTTGTCATCCGAGTTCGTTTTGGTGTCGTTTTGTTGAATTCCGTGTTCTTAAGCGGTTTTTCCGCACTTGAGTTCGATTCTTGCGAATCTCGTCCGAAACTGTTGTTTCGAGTTTCTCGTAAGTTCTTTTAATGCTATTATTCATGTTGCGAGCTTCGGCTTGGTGTTTCGATCGTGTATCGTGTATTTCGGACGTTTTGGGCCATTTTCATAATTTCCCAAAGTTTGGGGTAATTACTTTCCATTGTCAAATTTCGAGCCTCCGGGTGGTCGGAATCGCATGTTCTCTTAGTGCTCGAATTCGTCTTTCCGAGTACTTCGTAACCGTGTCTTTGATTCGTATTCAGGTTCGGGTTTCGGGGTCGTTCAGACCGTCGGAGTTGGTCCCGGCCGAGTCATGGCCGGGCAGTCTGGGCACAGGCCGGCACTGGCAGAGTTACGGCTGGTAGTGCTCGGCAGTTACGTATGTAAGGCCGGTTACGTACGTAAGCCTTGGCCGGTTATGTACGTAACGCTGCGGCATTTCTAGGCAGTGAGTCGGCCATGGCCGGTTACGTACGTAAGCCATGGCCGGTTACGTACGTAAGGCGGCCGGCAGACAGCCTGTTTAAGGCCCTACAGACGGTTTTTTTTTTACCATTTTTGTCATTCGTTTCCTTTTCTTACGCGGCTCTAGTTGTGTTAATAATGGAGAGATGTTGTTAGACAATCACACCATGAAGTCTTGGAGTTCATGATATCATCAATCATACATCCTATAACATCGTTTGATCGAGCGAATCAGGTCAAATTTCCTAGAAATCTAGTTTTGGGGAATTTGGGTGTTTTGGTTGTTTTCATCCGGTTAATCCGATTTAACTTAGGATTATGATGGATTGATGATTATTTAGATGTATTATATCATTTCCCTTGTTATTCCATGATTGGAACATATCGATTCGTTGTTTTGGTCGAGTTCTTGATCGACGCCTTGAAGGTGTCCGGTAGAATGTCATAGAGGGGTTTTCCGACGATCTACGATTATTCTTCCTCGTATGATCGTTGATTTATTTATTATATGATGTTAGGGTTGAGTTTATTGAGAAGAAATCATGTTAAACCATTCTGTTTGTTGTCGTCTTCCTTTTTGATAGCATCGGGCATTCCGAAGCTTCCCGGTTGAGCCGTGTTCGTCGGAATACTTGCGTGCCGATTTCGAGGCAAGTACCTTGTCCATATAATTCTTGTTTTATGGATACGATAATTAGTGATCATCTAAATGTGGTTGTTTGGTCGTTTGAATTGAACTTTCAAAAGATTCGGTTTAGCCTTGTTAAAGGCTAGCTTTCAAAACGCGTGTGTTTTGTGAATGGTGTGGTTTGTGAAATGACTATGTGAATTATATGGATATGCTTGGTGTTGATGTTGCACTTGGTATTACGTGTGGACGTATATTATTTCATTTCGGTGCGTTGTAGTTTGACGTGGTGTTTTGCTAAGTGTTTGATGCCTCTCGGTGAACTGTTTGAATATATTTGTTGTATTGTGTTGTGTGTGAATGTTTGGATGTGGGCGGGGCCTACGGTGGCACATGGCATGCGATCATGTGGCCAGGATGCAACAAGTGATTGATCCAACTGCGAGAGCCTAATAAAAACTACGGTGACACATGGCATGTGATCATGTGGTCAGGATGCAACAAGTGATTGATCCAACCGTGAGCGCCAAAGATGTTGTGATTTGTGTTTCGCTAGCCAGCTCGGGAGGGTCCTTCGAGGCCTCGAGTGGGATTCGTGGCTTCGTCCCGGTCCTAGGTGACGTGTTGTGCTTGATTATTTCGCTCGCCAGCTCGGGAGGGTCCTTCGAGGCCTCGAGTGGGATTCGTGGCTTCGTCCCGGTCCTAGGCAAATGCTTGGGTGTGATTATGCCGTGTTGATTTTATGTCCATCGAGGACACGTGACTTGGGTTTAGGCCCTGTAAATTGTGGTCGGTTTTCTATTTGTGAAAACAAAACCTTTGGGCTGTGACCCCTGTTGATTTTTGGAAAGATAAGGATTTGATAATCCTAAGTTGTTTTCTATTAAAACTCCCGAGGGTATTTTAAACCATTTTACAAACCGTTCTCGTTATTTTTGATCTTTCGGATTTGGAAAGTTTTACTCAAACTCTTGCCCCGAGAAGTATTCGTTTCATTGTAATTGAATCTTTGAGAATTCCTGGTTATTATTATTCTTGGAACTTGAATTATATGTCTCGTATTTGCACTTTGTACTTGCACTAGCAAAATAGTGGAATTTTGCTAACCCCCGAGTAATCGGGGGGTGGATGTCTGTATTGCATTCAGGTTTTGGAGCATAACACAGGGTCGGCATGAAGGATGATGAAAGATGAACAATACTGATCACACGAGGACCCGTTGATGTCGTATCGGTTCAGTTGTATTTTCTTTTCCGCTGCAGTATTCTTTCCCCGTTGTACGGGAGTGTGTTGTATTCGACCCCTGCGTGGGCATGTAATGTGTTTGAGTTGTATGTATTTATTGAAAGACCAAATCGGTCTACTGAGTCATTTTAGCCTTAAAGGCATTGTTGAGATGTTCGATGTTGTTACCAGCCTGGTAGATCCTTGAGGAAAGGTTCTACGGCGTGTAATATCCCTGAGCGGATTGGGGGTGTTACATACTCAGTCGATCTACTACCACAAAAATAGTAGTTCAAATAATTATAAGAAGTAAATGATTGTACTAATAATAGAATTATAAGATGTAAAATGAAATAGTTGGGATTACAAACTGAATTTGTCGTTAGTTATATAAGATTCATATAAGATCATAAGATGTATTACTTATTATGTTGTGTAGATTCGATTTTCCTTAAAAAGACGGTTCCTCTTTCGAATGTCAAAACGCCCCTTCTTTATTAAATCAATCTGCTATATTTTTTTAGGTTGATTGGATTCAATACATAGCATTGGGTTTTATGAAAACAACTCAAAGAATTATCTAATGTTTAGAGGTATATTTCTATCCTCTAGAATAACTTATAGTGAAAACCATTTGATCTAATCAACATATTTTCTTTCAAAATATATGAAGACCATAAATATCGTCATTTATTGGCCAATAACTAAAGATTATAAAACAATGAAAATCACACACAATAATAAGTAATCCATAATAGATTTTTCTACAAACTTAAATAACATGACAAACCTTGTTTATAATACCAACTAGAGAACTTAGCCCATGAAGGCTTTATTAAACATATTACATGAACTAGTAACCATGATTAGTTGAAGAAGGGAAAGAATTGATCCTAACTCTCTTAAATAAAGGAGAAAGAAGCAATAAACTCCCCACACAACATATGGTTCAACACTCTTACAAAAACTCTCAAGAACACAAGTGTGTTCTTCACACAAAAAGAAAAATTATAATTTATTACACTTGTAAAATGAAAGATATAAGATTGAAGATGATTATGGAATGGATCAAGGGGTCTATTTATACACCCAGGGTCATCTAATAGCTCCAAAACTTCAGCATTATCACATCAAATCGGATCAAGACAAACCACCCACTCCATATAGGTCTAAAAGAGTGAAAGATATGATAAGATCACACAATCTGTCAAAAATTACGGCTGTAACATTAGGGGTTTACGGCCATAACAAATAAATAATATGGCCGTAACTTTGTCTGTTACGGCCGTAACTAAGCTTCATCTTTTGATCTTTTACTTGCTATGTTGTACAGCCGTAACAACAGTTGTACGGGTGTAAGGAGTTTTCAGACTTCATTTTTAGCCCAGAATTTCTTTGACTCTTGTGTTTTAGCCCTCAAACCTTCTTCGGATGATAACTTTTCATACACAACTCTGATTCTGAATCCGAAAAGACTGACGAACTCGTCTCGTGAATCTCTACAACACGATTACATAAAAACTCATCAACGAGAATCTTTTATAAAAATGTTATTTTCTTGAGTACATCATTAATTCAATCTGATTAAGGTTAAATTTACATGTTCATCCCATAAAAATAAAATTATTTAAAACTAATTAACTAGGAGCAAAAACAAGTAGACTAGCTCATAATTGTGGGTGAAATATATCAATACTACTCATGGATAAGTGTATAAAACTGACACTTATCATATGTGAGTGTAAATTCTGGCCAGTAACCATCAGTTAGCAACATCTTCAAGTTCCTACTACGAAGTTATCAATATCTAATAATCTTTCACCGTTCTGATCGAGGTAAAATTCCTAGAACTCGAGTTTTTGGGAATTTTGGGGGTTTTGTTGTGATTTCGTCTTTGTAGTTCGATTTAGCTTAGATTTCCATTAGATCGTGAATGTGGAGTTGTAAACCCTTGTTTTCCTTGAAGTTATGTGGAACAAATTCTGATATTTCCACCGCTAATTGGTTATAATTGATTATGCCCTCGTATTGTCCGATGAATTGTTCCTAAGGGTAGAACTGTGGGTGATTTCTTACGTTTCTGAGGTGTTGTGGTTGATTGAGATTCGTTGTGTGCTAGGAATGTATTCTTGGAGAGAATTCAAACCGAGGTCCTTTCCGTTCACCATTTTTTCGCGTCAAAATAACTGAGGCAAGTACTTGTATTACATTATGTTATGTATGATGCGAATTCGACATGAATGATGATTTGTGGAAAACATGTGTCTTTGTTGTTGTTCTTCCACCTGGGGACAATTCAGCGGGACCTCTAGGGGCCGATGCTAAGGGGTACGGATGCGGAAGTGGTTTCCCACTTGGGGATAATTCGACGGGACCTCTGGGTGCCGATGCTAAGAGGCCCGGCTGTGGTTTACCAAGTGTGGTTTTTCATAATGATGATATGTGATGATATGGTTTTCCTGGTAATGATTTTTGATGAAAATAGGTATACCGAAATATTGTTCTTCAAATGTTTTCAAAATGTGATACTACTGTTGGATGATAAATGTATATAATGCTGTGTAATTATGTACATGCACTAGCAATTCAAATGCTAACCCTTTAAATTGGGGAAATGCATCTCATGCATTTCAGGTATCGGACGACCCGAGGAGCAAGCATGGGAAGCGCACGTAAAGGATGGACAAGCATGATGGTATGAGGCTCGAGTCTTGGGAGTTTGTTTTTGAATGTTCATATTGTCCGTCAGAGTCATTGGAGTAAATGTTTTCTCTTTTATATTATTGTCGAAGTCCCCTGTAGGGCAATGGTTTGATGTTGTATTTCTGACACATTTTACGTTGATCAAAATATTTTGGCCGAGGCCACGACACGATATTACATTTTTATATGTTTTATGTTATCTTGAGGTGTATGGTCATGTGAATGTTTATCCTGGTAGACCTCATGAAGGTTCTACGACGTGTTACGGCCCTTGTAATAATTGGGGTGTTACACCGAGCATAGCTCAGCTTGGATGCCGTGAGTGACTTGGTTGGTGCCGAGCATAACCCAGCTGGTTGCCGGGAGTGACTTGGTTGGTGCCGAGCATAACCCAGCTGGCTGTCGGGAGGGATTCGGCTGGTGTCGAGCATAACCCGGCTGGGTGCCGGCAGTGATCGAGCTGATGATTGGCATCTTCCTGGCTGTCGGGCACCCCAGTCTCATTTTCAATATATTTTCTGTAATATCTGGGGGTAATTTTTTTTTGTGTTACTGTTGTGTTGTACGTATTCATTTTGGAATTTCACAAGTGTTTTTGTACTTGACTGATACAATGTAAATTGTGTTGGAATATTTTAGAACCGAAATATTTATACTTGTCGTCAGTATTGTATTCGCCATTTTGTTGTTGATGGGCGAGTTGGATTTTTTGCTAAGTATATTAGCCATAGCATACGCTATATGTATAGCATTACGTAGGATACGGGCAAATTGTTACGTACGTTAAACCTTGTTGGTTACGTATGTAACACAGGGCATCTATCCGGATCAGATCTTTCGGCGTGTGGGGCCGGACGAAGCTGGATTCGCGGGGTTCGATTGGGACAGGAAGGTCAACGCACATTACGTACGCTATACCTTGAGGTTAACGTACGTAATGCTGAGGTTGGTTACATACGTATTTTTGTTAACGTACGTAACGAGTGTCGCGTTTTGAGGTAGGAGCCTCTGGAGGAGTATTACGTACGTAACACCCTTGTAATAGCGTACATAATGGCTCTTACGTATGTTATGCTTTGTGTATAACGCACGTAATGTGATTGTTAGATTATATATGTAATGCCCGGATAATTAATGTGTATTTATCCTGTATTTGATCTTGTAAGATTTGACTTTGTGACATATTAATCGATGATCAGTTTCCCGTATTCCTATCCCTATGTTTTTGTATTCCTTTCCCATGCATGCATGCATAATTCTGCACGTCTTAACGTACGCTATAAGATGATCATAACGTACGCTACGATTGCAGTGTAACGTACATTACAGGTGTAGCTTAACGTACGTAATCATAGTCAACTCGGAATCAGACAAGGGTCGGCGTGTAGGACCTAACGAAGATGCGAGGAGATCACTCGCATGAACCTGGACGGCTTTCCAGCTATGCAAGTCAACGGACTTAATGTACGCTAAGGAATAGTTTTAATGTACGCTAAGGTTATAGTTGTTACGTACGTAAAACCTTTAAGATAACGTACGTAAGCCAATGCCAGAAACAGTCCAATGAGCTCTGGCCAGACGTTAACGTACGCTAATGTTGGTGTATAGCGTACGCTAATAAGGTTACGTAAGTAATAGGGCTTCTGGTAACGTACGTAATGGCTTATAATTCTATTTATAGACCTCGACCCCATTTCATTTCTCACCCTTACCTTGGCTGATTTTTGGGTTCTGACGACTATCCTTCACCATCTAACGCGCTTATCATCATCCTAGCTCGAGTTTGAAGATCATAGACCATTGGGGATTGGTGTTCAAGCTCTCGATGTTGAGTTTCTTCAAGTTTCTCCTTGTTCTTCACCACATTGAGGTAGGTGATTCTTCACCAACTGGATTAAGTATTCTTAGGGATGTTTTGAGCATGTTTTGAGATTATCAATTCAGTTATATTCAGGCTTAGTCGAACATCATGTTGTTAGAAGTATAATTTCGGTTATGTTTCGGCTCTTCTTTGTTGTTTAGGATATTAATCGAACCTTGTAGTGTTTGGACTCCTAAACATAGGTATCATGAGGCTACGAACCTGATTATGGCAAGTTTATGGAGATTATCAAGTTCTTACGTATTACATGATGAAATAATGTGTATTGAGACATTTAATGGATTGAACTTAGGATTATTTCCTTGAAGAAGAAGATGATAATCTAAGAGGAACCTAGTGAATAAGTTCTTATGATGATGCGTAGAAGTGTTTTGATATCTTTTTATGGAAGAATTTGATTAGAATCCTTCTAAGATGAATTTCATGTATCCGACCGAAAGATGCATTTTAACTTGAATAGTGTTCGACGAAGTTGTTGTTCGGATGGGTAGCGTAGTATTGATTCAACCGAACGAATTGGGGCAAATTTAGTTCACTCGCCATGATAGGGCATAACATGTCTCGTAAATGATCCGTTTGATGGTTAAAATGATTATCCGGAACCGTTAGTTATATCGGTATTATTGTTCGTTGAAGGTTTGGATTTTGGCGAGCCGATCGAGTAAGAATTCTCCGAGCGGATTGAAGCATATTCGTAGTAGCAATTCTTATCGCCATTTCTGAGGTAAGTATCGTATTTTGAGATTTTTGATCAAGTATACTGTTTGTTCATATTGTTGGACATGAGATTATTTTCATTAAATTGTCATGATATTCGTTCTCGATTTCTTGTATGTTCATGTTGATGAACATTGTGATTTTTCATACATGTATGTATAAGTTGTGTTTGAGTATGTTGTGCGATCTATGCTGAGGGCGCTGGATCGGATGTCCACCTCGTATTGGTCCGACGGGATCATCTTGAGATCTATGCTGAGGGCGCTAGATTGTTGGACGGGTTTTTCCACCTCGTGTTGGTCCGACGGGATCATCTTGGGATCTACGCTGAGGGCGTTGGATCATTGGAATACCCATGTTGTGTTAATGGAATCATGTGGATTCGCATTGTTGGATTCCGGTATCGGAAGTCCGTATTGTGTATTTTGTTATGTCTTATTGTTGCATATTCGATTTGTGTAATATGATACTTGTACTAGCATCGTTTTGCTAACCCCTTCGGGGGTGGACATTTGTTTTGATGTTCAGGTAGCCGAGGAGCGGGAAAACAGCCACAGTACCGACATGACGACGAAGGGGCTCAGTGACGTTTATTGTTGTTGTGATTTGTCTTTCTGGTTCATTTTCAGTACTCGAGTACGCGTGTCTTATTAATATTTTGAGATGATTGTAATAATGGACTCATTTGATCTGTTTGAACCGGTTTTGTATTTTGAACTTTAATGGTACTATTGTATTATTTTTACATTTCTTCAAATTATCCTTGTAAATTCTTACTTAAAGGGTTTACGGCGCTGTAATTATTCTGAATATCTCGAGGTGTTACAGAATATGGTATCAGAGCTAAGATTCATGGATATCTTGGCAGTCGGGTTTAGTTGGGTCTGTTTACGTTATTTGATTTACGAGTCGTTTGTAACATCACTGCTCAGCCAGCGTCGTCATGTGGACCGTGGTTGTAAGTCTCCTAATCTCTTATACTACCATTTTACTTAATTTCTATTTTGTGAATATTGACGGACTTTATTTTTGAAAATTTTGCCATGGATATTGAGTATTCGTGTTTACAGTATGTTGAGGGGAGGTCGTAGACGCGGACGCGGATGTGGTAATGCGAGACAGGAGGGTTCAGCGACTACCCCAGAATTATCGGCTAGTCAAACCGATTCCCATTCTGGAGGACAACAGGGATCGGCGAATGACAACGCAAATCCTAACATGCCAGGGGTGCTTCAGCAGGCAGTCGCTCAGATGACCCAGTTTGCTTAAGTGGTTGACCGCATGCAGACAGCGATGCGCCAGCAGCGCAACAAGGATAATCGGAGAGACAAGTGGCTTACAGAGGTGGTCAAATTGCACCCGCCAAAAATTGACGGTTCTACTGAGATGCCTACTTGATATGACTAGATGAAGGAGTTGGAAAAGATATTTGCAGGGATCAACTGTCCCGATGACCGAAAAGTTCCTATTGCCCAATATTTTCTGACTGGGGAGGCTTTGGTAGTGGAGGTCATCGACTCGAGGATCATGATCTTGTTGGACAGATTGATTAATGATGGAAGCACAGTATTGTCCTCGTCCCGTCAGAGAGGCTAGAGTCCGAGATTTTTTCTCCCCGCAGAGTTCGAAGGCATCTATGACAAACATAATCAACACTTTTAATCACCAGCTGACTTGTGTGCGACACTTGGTCAGGACCGAGGCGGAGAAGGTTTTTCATTTCGACATGAGGATGAAACTCGAGATTAAGCAGTATATGTCCGGATTCGAATGTACTACCTTGAGACAGTATCAGGACAAAGCGCTGGCCTACGACATGAAAGAGGCGGCGGTGGAGAAATCGATGGAGGAAAAGAAGCAGAAAGTGTCCGACAACTTCACTGAGAACAAGAGTGGTGGGCCCCGCAAGGGCCAGTCTTCATTTCATTCATCCAGGAAACCTCCGTATCCTTCCCGGGGCGGAAAGAAGTTCCGGACAACATAAACAGTTTCTGACGCATCAAAAAAGTGATATAACTGTGGTCGAGCAGGGCATATTCGACGTGATTGTTCTGTTCCTTCTCTAACTTGTTTTGAATGTGGTCAAGAAGGGCACCCTGCGAATTTTTGCGGAAATGTGACTAGATCATTTGGTACTCGCACTCCAGCACCAGTTCCGAAAGAGGCAATTGTGAACCAGACACAGCAAAGTGGTTTTCAGCAGCAGAATGTTGGGAAAAGAGAGGCATCCAGTGCTGGGTCCGTTCCTCCGCACCTGTACGAGATGAGAAAGTCATACGATCAGAACACTGTTGTTGCATCAGGTACGATTCATATCCTTTTGCAACCAGTTAGTGTCTTATTCAATTCAGGAGCTACACATTCTTTCATATCATTAAACTGTGTTCACCGTTTGAAAATCTCGTGTTTATTTGATTGTGAGCCTCATGTTGTGGGTTTGCTGAGCGGAGAGAGAATTGTGGGAACCCTAGAACTAGAGATTTTCTAGTATCTATAGGAGGGAGAGATTGGACATCAAACCTTATTGTGGTTGACATCCATGGTGACGATCTATTTCTCAAATATGATTGGCTCAACCGTTATGGGGCTATTTTAAATTACCGAAAGAGAGTCATTTCTATCATTGCTGATGACAGATCTGAACATTTATTCAAAGGATGAAGACCGGAAAGCTCGGAAAAATTGATCAAAGCTATGAAAGCAGTGAAATTACTAAAGCAGGGTTGTCACAGATTTTGGTGCTATGCCATGAAGAAAGAAGAAGGAGTAGAGCTCTCATCTATTCCAGTTGTGAACGAATTCTCAGATGTATTCCCTGACGAACTACCTGGGTTACCTCCACGGAGAGAAGTAGAGTTCAATATCGAATTAGAGCTTGGAGCCGCTCCTATTTCCAGAGCACCATACCGTATGGCGCCAACCGAGATGTATGAACTAAAGAAGCAGCTGGAAGAATTATTGTAGAAGGGTTACATTCAACCTAGAGTTTCTCCTTGGGGAGCACCCGTTCTCTTTGTCCGAAAGAAAGATGGATCCCTCCGATTATGTATTGATTACAGAGAGCTAAATAAGGTGACAATCAAGAACAAGTATCCTATACCATGGATCGACGACTTTTTTGACCAAATACAGGGGGCCAGAATATTCTCGAAGATTGACTTGCGATCATGATACCATCAGTTGAGAATTAAGGAATCGGATATACCGAAATCTGCTTTCAGATCCCAGTACGGCCACTTTGAGTTCATGGTGATGCCATTCGGACTTACCAATGCTCCTGCGGTATTCATGCAATTGATGAATCGAGTATTCTTAGAATACTTGGATAAATTTGTGGTCGTTTTCATCGATGACATCTTGATCTATTCTAAAGACACAGAGGAACATGCAGAGCATTTGCGTATCGCTTTGAGCACTTTGAGAAATGAACAGCTTTATGTGAAACTTTCTAAATGCGAGTTCTGGCTTAAGGAAGTAACCTTCCTTGGGCATGTGATATCAGCTGACGGAGTTCAGGTGGACCCGAAGAAAGTCGAAGCAATCTTGGAATGGGAATCTCATAATATTGTGAAAGAAGTCTGAAGTTTCTTAGGACTTGCTGGATATTATCGCCGTTTTGTAGAGGGATTTTCCAAAATTGCTCGTCCGCTTACTCAGCTATTGCAGAAGACTCAGAAATTCATGAGGAATGAGAAATGCCAGGCTAGTTTTGATGAACTTAAGAGAAGACTGACGACAGCGCCTATACTAGCATTACCAGATGGAACCGATGGATTCCTGGTATACAACGATGCTTCAAATCAAGGATTGGGATGTGTGTTGATGCAAAAGGATAGGGTGATTGCCTTTGCCTCTCGATAATTGAAACCATACGAAGTAAATTACCCAACTCATGATTTGGAGTTAGCATATGTAGTCTTTGCCTTGAAGATTTGGCGACATTATTTGTACGGCACTCATTGTGAGATCTTCACGGACCATAAGAGCCTCAAGTATATCTTCAGTCAGAAGGAGTTAAACATGAGGCAGAGAAGGTGGCTAGAACTGATTAAGGATTACGACCTGGAAATCCTCTATCATCCAGGCAGAGCAAACGTGGTATCCGATGCAATGAGCCGCAAACCGGTTTCTCCTCGAGTGTTGGAGGCGCTTACGTCCCAAACCAGCATTCAACGAGAACTGATCCGAGGTGGGATTGAAGTATGGTCATCAGGAGTCTAAGGGCAACTATACGTGATGGAACTAACTTCGTCACTAGTCGAGGAAATCAAATCTAAGCAGTTGAACGATTCTCTGATTCTTCCGTTGTGTGAGAAAGTAAAGAAAGGGAAGGCCCCAGGATTCGTGATACAATATGATGGAGTTCTGAGATTTCAGATTCGACTTTGCATTCCCGATGATGATGTTTTGAGATAGACAATTCTGAAGGAAGCTCACAGCCTGCCCTATTCTATTCACCCGGGTACCAGTAAGATGTATAAGGATCTAAAACAAAATTTCTGGTGGGGAAATATGAAGAAGGACGTAGCAGAATACGTTTCGAAGTGTTTAACTTGTCAGCAGGTTAAGATTGAACACCAGGGACCTGCCGGAATGTTGAAGCCACTTCCGATTCCTGAGTGGAAGTAGGAGGATATATCAATGGACTTCATCACCAGTATGCCAACGACCAAGAAAGGAATGAACATGATTTGGGTTGTAGTTGATCGACTAACCAAGTCGGCTCATTTCCTAGGAATTAAAGACACGTAGGGACCCAATAAATTGGCACGAGTATTTATTTCAGAGATAGTCCTATTGCATGGAACACCGAAAACGATTATTTCGGATCAAGATGGTCATTTCATGTCGCATTTTTGGAAGGCAGTTCACAAGACCTTGGGAACCGAGCTGAATTTTAGCACAGCCTATCATCCTCAAACGGACGGTCAGTCCGAAAGGACTATACAGACAGTAGAGGATATGCTAAGAGCTTGCACTTTATATTGGTCAACCGATAGGGAGGTTCACTTGCCGTTAATTGAATTTACCTACAACAATAGTTGGCATGCTTCCATTAAGATGGCACCGTTTGAAGCGTTGTACGGGAGAAGATATAGATCGCCCCTGTGTTGCGATGATTCTTCTGATTTGATTGGGATGGAACAAGAGTTAATAGTTCAGACTTAAGAGAAGGTAGCTCTGATTCGTGAAAGACTGTTAACTGCCCAGAGTCGACAGAAGTCTTATGCTGATGTGCATCGTCGCCCACTAGAGTTTGAGATTGGGGACCACGTACTATTGAAGGTGTCTCCTACTCGGGGAATTTTCTGTTTTGGGAGGAAATTTACGCTAAGTCCGAGATATATCAGATCATTTGAGATCCTCGATAGAGTTGGAGAGTTGGCATACAGGTTGGCCTTACCACCATCACTGAGTCACGTCCATAATGTATTCCATGTATCCCAATTGCGGAAATATATACCGGATCCCAGTCATATCATTGATTTTGACGAGATTGAAGTGGCTAATGATGGTTCGTTCGAAGAAAAGCCAATCAAGATACTTGAGAGTCGATTCAAGCAATTGAGGAATAAACCGATCTCCTTGGTTAAAGTTCAGTGGTCTCGACATGGAGTCGAAGAAACAACTTGGGAGACTGAAGATAGTATAAAGTCGAGATACCCGGAATTGTTTTTGTTGGGATAACATATACCCTGTATCGAAACAGCCGGGACAATCAATCCCTGTATCGAATTGTGTTGATAAGAGGTTTTGACATATATGCCAATCCTCAATACAGTAAGGAAACTGTAATCGATAAGTTGAAATGTCACCCTGTATCGAAGACCTGTCTCGAATCCAGCATATAGTGGAACCTTTCAGTACAGCAAAGAAGTCTTATAAAGACCAAGTATGGAAACTGTCTCGAATCACCAATACAGTGATCTTCCATACAGCTCTCAACAGGACAAAGAAGGAATCTTCAGAAGTCAAGTCCCGTTGATGAAGAAGTATTTAAATACTCAAAGATAAAGTATTTAAATACTGTTAGTCAACAAATCTTCAAAATCCCGCAAATTCCGGATCGTACTTTTCATCCCGTTGGAACGGAATCTTGCTCAACGGATTTATCTCAACGGATATATTTTCCAGAAGACTATATATATCTCATCAAGGCATTGAAGATCAGACACAGAACCCAAGTTACGAAATTATCAAGCTATCAAAGTTATTATCAGAGCAAAACATATCTCTAAGAAGCTTACTGCAATTCAGATCTAAGCGATATACAGTGCTCATCATCTTGAACAACACTTCATCAGCTAAAATCTCTTAAAGTAAAAGCTGTTGTTCACACCCTGTTCTATACTTTGAACAAACCCAAATCAGCCCTGTGTGGACTGAGTAATCGTTGCTACTCTAGAACTGTGTGTGAAGGAATTGCATCGAAAAAGACGAAGCTTCATAACTGTGTGTGAAGAAGCAAGTCAAAACATTAGCTCAAATCAATCTGTGTGAACGGTTAAAGCTAAGATCTTTTTATCAATCTGTGTGAATGATATATCGATTGTGTGTTGTTATAATTACGTAGTTGTGTACGTAGTAATTATAATAAACTTTTTACTCATGTGTGGAGGACCAGTGGACGTAGAGGGGTTTACCTCGAACCACTTTAAATATTGTGTTATTTACCTTCTGCCTTACTTGTTTGAATTACTGTGATTATTTAAGTATACACTACACATCGAGTTACTGTATCCACAACAACTTACTGTATCTAAGACTTCCGCTACGCACTCAGATTTAAAATCAGTACAGCTTGTTGTTTAAACTACTTCCCAAGCTGTATCCAGTATACTTAGTGGCCAACAAGTTGTATCAGAGCGGTTGATTCTAAAAAGAATCAGTCGTATTTTTAACCGAATCAGATCCAAAATCACTTACTCCTTAAAACAGTCTCTTTCATTTCTTTATTTTCACATAGATACATCTATGATCAACAAAGTGCCTATGTTCTCTATTAACGAATTTGATGATTGGAGAATTAGGATGGAGGCTCATCTTGCAGCAATGCACGAAGAGATGATTTTTGTTATACAGGATGGCCCTATCAAGATCATGAAGGTAAACACGGCCGCAAGGATTGAAAGCCAAGCCCATGCTGAGATGCTCGAGAAGGAATGCGAGCAATGGACCACAGATGAAAAAAAGCGAGCCAACCTCGACAATGTGGCTAAGAACGCGTTATTTGTCACTCTTGACAAAGGCACGTTCTCGAAGGTAAAAATATATAAATTAGCCAAGGAAATCTGGGATAAACTCAAGATGATTTGTGAGGGAACTGAGCTCTCAAAAGAAAACAAAATTTCAAAACTGACTCAGCAATTTGAATCTTTTGAAATGAAACCAACTGAGACACTTGAGGAACTTGACCTCAGATTTACTGGTATTGTTGGTGAACTTGAAGCTCTGGGCAAAATTTATACCTAAAAGGAGAAGAATTTAAAAATTTTCAGATCTCTCCGTGCCCGATGGGACATTAAGACCACAGCTATGTGTGTATGTTGCAATCTTAATGAAATATCTACATTTGATCTCTTCTCTGACCTCAAAGCTTTTGAGTATGATATTGACAGAAGAGAGAAAGCTGAAGAATCTCCTTCAAAGGTCACAGCACTAGCAGCGTCGAGATAAATCGACACGGCATGCCCACTTCGTCGAAGCCTAGTCACAAGAATCTTGTGATGGCAGCGACATCACATCTCAAGATGAAATGGCGCTTCTCATGCACAAATTCAAAAAGTTCATCAAGCAGTCTGGAAAGACTCCCTACAGGCCCAAACCTGTCCACAAGGTAGGTACCGAAATTTCATCTGGTGATGCTAACCTATGCTATAATTGCAGGAAACCAGGGCATTATGCGAATAAATGTCCTCATCCCAAAGTTCAAAGGTTGCCGGAAGCCGAGCAACAAGAGAGAGATGAAAGAAGACGTGCTTGGAAAAACAAGCTCAAGGCCCTGATTGGAGAATCAGAAGCCTCCCCCACACCATCCAAATCAGAAGAATGTCTTCAGGTGGTCACTGAAAGTGATTCATCTGACGATGAGTTCGATGATAAAGCATATATGTGCTTTATGGCCAAGGACATTCCGGAAGGTGAAGATAGCGATGATGAGGTAAGTTCAACCTCAGCTATTCCATCAAATGCATCTCATACTTTTGAAAACATGATGAATGAGTTTAAAAACATTCAAAAGGCCCATGAGACATTGAAAAATTAGAATATACAGCTCCAACTGTCTAACCTAGAGCTGAAAGATGAAAATGACTTGTTGAAGATAAATTATGAAAATATGTCTCTTGATTGTGAAACCAGCAAAGTTGATTTTTAAAAACTCATGGAGAGCAATCATCAACTTGCTCATGAACTAAGTGAGGTTAAAACTCACAACGAGAGCAAGACAAATGATTTGGTTCTACTTCAAGCCAAAGTCACAACTCTCGAAAAACGAGAAATTAAACTTGAGACCACTCTGAAATCGTTCGAGAAATCGTCCAAAAGAATGGAAGAAATTCTGAGCACTGGGCAACATGTTCATGATAAAAGTGGCTTAGGATACAGCTCATGTTAAAACAAAGGGAAAACTAGTACTGTCTTCGTCAAGAGTGTGGAACACATTCCTGTTTCGAAAGAAACTTCAAGTCCGGTGAAGGAACCTGTTGCACATCGAACAGCAAAGGCTCCCATTCCACCACCACAATCCTATTCCAGACAACGGAATCATCAGCCATTCAGACCTGAAAGGCGCACTCAACAGCATGCTCCCAGAGCATATCAACAGCGCCAACAGCCGTTCAGAAGGAAGGTTGTATCCAAATACCAAAGGCCCGCACGGCAGTACTATCAGTACAGCACACCGCCGTTATTCCTCGAGACAGCAGGTGTCCGCTCAGTATCAACAACAGCGTTGGGAATCTAACTGGATACCCATAAGGCAAGCTGTTAGGCCAAAGAAAATAGCTCCACCTCCAAGACGGCACTCGTACTGGATTAATAATAATAACCCTGAATTTTACATGCATAATAATTATCATGGTTATAGTGACTACGGATATGCCCCACGTAGATATCGCAACAATATACCGAGTGTGACCTACAGTAAACCAATTGCTGCCAGGAAAACTTGGGTACATAGAGGAACTAACATATATGGACCCAAAAATCAAAGGGGACCTAAATCTACTTAATCTCTTTGCATACAGGACATCCTAGAGGAGGACACCTGGTACTTCGATAGTGGATGCTCTCGGCACATGACCGGAGATAGAAGCAAGCTATCAGATTTTGTAGAAGGTCGCGGTCCAAAAGTTCGTTTCGGTGATAAATCTAAAGAAAGAACAAGAGGGAAAGGAAACCTACTTGTCGGAAAATTCAAAGTCACCGATGTTGCATATGTTGAAGGCTTACAGTACAATCTACTTAGTATTAGCCAGTCCTGTGATAAACAGTTCTCGGTGAAATTCTATATAGATCGCTGTAGAGTCAAGAACATCCAAACCAAAGAAGTTGTGCTTACAGGAAGCAGATCAGGTAACATGTATATTGCTGACTGGAAGCCTATGAGCTCCTCAATTCCATGCTTTGTTGCCAAAGGCACTGCAGATCTAAGCTGGTTATGGCACAAGAGGATGTCTCACGTTAACTTCAAGACGATCAACAAACTCTCAAGATAGGGAATGGTAAGAGGATTGCCAAATGTGTCATTCAAAAAGGACAGTGTCTGCGGACCGTGTCAGAAAGGCAAGCAAATCAAGTCATCCCTGAAGAGCAAATCCTACCTTTCAACGCAAAGAGTGTTGGAAATGCTACATATGGATCTCTACGGTCCTGTAGACCCTGTAAGTTTGGGAGGTAAGAAATACTGTCTTGTTGTTGTTGATGATTACTCCAGGTATGCTTGGACAATTTTCCTAAGCAAGAAGAAGGAAACAACATCAAAGCTGCCCGAGCTCCTGAGAAAGTTGCAAAATGAAAAGGCATTGAGTATCGTGTCCATTCGTTCCGACAGAGGTACAGAATTTACTAACTACTTTATAGAGCAATACTGTTCGGAAAATGGGATACAGCATGAATACTCAGCTGCCCGTACACCTCAACAAAATGGTGTTGCCGAGCAAAAGAATAGGACGTTGAAAGAAGCAACAAGGACAATGATCGCCGCAAGCAAGTTGCCACAGCGTTTCTAGGGTGAAGCAACCAATACAGCATGCTACACTCAAAACCGCTGTATCATCAACAAGCACCACAACAAAACAGCATACGAGGTATGGAACAACAAAACTCCGTTAGTTTCATATTTTCACATTTTTGGATGCAGGTGTTATGTGTTGAATAATGGGAAGGATCAACTTAGAACCTTTGATGAGAAATCAGATGAAGGAATATTTGTAGGATACTCCTCCGTCAGCAAAGCTTACAGGATCTTTAATAAAAGGAAGATGACGATTGAGGAATCAGTTCATGTAGTGTTCGATGAACCTCATCATGAGCCTATAGGAGTAGATGATATTACTCAGAACATCCAACATCTCTCTATCTTAGATCCTCCAACTCCCATAGAACCTGTTGTTGACCTATAAATCAACCCCGCAGCTGTAAGAATCGACGTAGATGAAGCCGACGCTGTACAAGCTGAAGCTATATCTACATAAACTCTCGATACAGTACGGGACCCTGAATTAGAACCCGACCAAAGATGGTTGAGAGATCACCCGCAAGAGCTGATCATTGGAAACATAGATGCTGATGTTTCTACACGTAGGAGAATACAGAGTACACAAGGAAATGTACTTTGTGCACAAGAAGAACTAGATACTGAGATATCACCATTTCCTGAATGGAAATCTCAATCCGAGCTTAGAAGACTCAATATGTGCACTATTGCTGTATTCTTAGCCTAGTTCGAACCTGTTTCGACCATAGACGCTCTTAATAATTCTCATTGGATAACATCTATGGAAGAAGAGCTTAACAGTTTCGAAAGAAATAATGTATGGTATCTTGTACCCAGACCTACACATCAATTGGTTATAGGAACCAAATGGGTGTTTCGAAACAAAAAGGATTGAAATGGACTTATTATAAGGAACAAATCAAGGCTAGTCGCACAAGATTATAGTCAGGAAAAAGGCATAGACTATGATGAAAGCTTTGCCCCTGTAGCCAGACTAGAAGCCATTAGGATATTCTTAGCCTTTGCCGCCCATAAAAGCTTTATTGTATACCAAATGGACGTTAAGAGTGCATTCCTGAATGGAGACCTTGCCGAAGAAGTTTATCTTGAACAACCACCAGGGTTTGCCAACACAGACGTCATCGACCTAGTATACAGGCTAAGGAAAGCACTGTATGGACTTAAACAAGCCCCTAGAGCCTGGTATGAGACCTTGTCCCAGTATCTAACTGACAATAGATTTGAGAAAGGTGCTGTGGACAAGACATTGTTCAAAATACAGGAAGGTGATGACCTTCTAATGGTGTAAATCTATGTAGATGATATAATTTTTGTTTCAACTAACCTTGCTTTGTGTCAAAGGTTCTCTCATCTCATGCAAAGTAAATTTGAAATGAGTATGATGGGAGAACTTAGTTATTTCCTAGGTTTGCAGGTAAAGCAGTTGCCTACAGGTATTTTCATCAACCAGGAAAAATGCAGCAAGGAGCTTCTCAACAAATTTGGAATGAACACTTCCAAATCATCGTCAACCCCCATGAGCACTTCCGTGCAAATTAGTGCTGATGAAGCCGGAAATCCGTTTGACTAATCACTCTACAGGAAGCTCATTGGTTCGCTCCTGTACCTAACGTCTAGCAGACCCGATATCCAGTTTGTTGTTGGAGTGTGTGCTAGATACCAAGTAGCACCTAAGGAATCACACTTCAATACAGCTAAACGAATCATGAAGTACATTAAAGGAACAGTCGATGTAGGACTATGGTATCCTAAAGAAGGCGGATTCGATTTAGTTGAATACAGCGACTCGGATCTAGGAGGCTGCAAGCTAGATAGGAAGAGTACAAGTGAAGCCAGAGAGACGCCAATCATGTGTGATAGCACGAGTGCAATTACAATAACGCACAATCCTATCCTGATCTTGCGCACTAAGCATATCAACATAAAGCATCATTTCATAAGGAATCATGTCGAGAACAAGGATGTTCGGCTTTAAAAGGTTCATACAGATATTCAGTTGGCCGACATCTTCACCAAGCCTCTCGACACAGCAAGATTCAACATGCTTAGACAAGAATTGGGAATGCTACAGCCCGACTCACTGTAAGTAATTTACTGTTTTTACTCAACAATTGAGGGGGAATGTTGTAAGACCCAAGAATACAGTATCCACCGTTAATTATTTGTACACTCAGAGCCTTCAATACAGCACTGTAGGGAACAAAGACATATGAATAATCCTACGGCTGACATGTGCAATAATTAAGGGGGAATACAGTAGGACCCATGAATACAGCATTAATCCAAAAGTTGTTGTATGGAATTTAAAACCTATATGTACCTTTTAAGGGGGAACGTTGTATCGTCGCGGATACAGCACATACTATAGGATTTCGATTCAGTGAATATTATAATATATTATTTCTTTTTAAAATGATATTTGTCCACGTGCCCTATTTTTATGTCAAACGTCATTTACATTAAATGCCTTACACGACATCTGGACAACTGAATCTCAAAAGCAGCGATGTTTTCAAATTGTTTAATGTTTTAAAACCGCCGTTTCAGGCATTTAGGGTATCAACAAATGTCAGAAGTGGGACCCGCTCATATTTTAATATACCGTGGATAAGTGTACTAGTTACACTCAGTTCATCGTGACCGTTCTTTTCAAAAATCGGTTCCCATCCCTTAAAATCTGACCATTCATACTCTGCAAAACCCTACTTCGCCGCCCACTATAATAGGACTGATACTGCCATTAGAGACTCTTTACGCTTTCTGCAAAATTAAGAGTTCTCAAGCAAATACAGCCTACATAGCTTTCTGCATTTTACTGCAAATTTCGTGTATTCTCTTTCACATTTTCTTGAACAATCATCAATGGCTGGTCACACATCTTCTCCCGCACTCAAGAAATCCGCAAACATCATCGATGGACGGATCTTCTCAAGATCTGTCATCATCGAACGCATTCTCGCTGAAACAAATCATATCGAACCCATGGAGTACATCATCACTCGTCTCCGTCAACAAGGTCTCTACCGCCTTGGGAGTCAAACCGATGAGAAATATGATGTTCACCTGGTTGAGGACTTTTACCTCAACGCCGCCGTTCGCTTTTTGTCGCTGGCCCAGGGAGGTCACGTTGCTGATATCACCGCTACCATTCAAGGAGTGGAGATCTGTATCGATCGAGATCTTCTCCAGAACATTTACAGGCTACCTGCTGATGGCCTGACCATGGAAGAACTTGAGACGTTTGGGTCTCAAGAGCTGATAACGAAGTATTATGGGTTGTTCACCGGCTCAACTGTTGTTGAAATGGTTCACACCACATGTAACAAGAAGAATTTCTGTTTGCCATATGTATTTACATGATTTTTGCTGCAGGATCATCGAGAATCGAGCTGGTGCATTCGAAATGTGCACTAATCTGAGATTCAGGATGATGGTTGCAATTTTGACCTGTGAAAAGGTCAACTGGTGCCAGATAATCTTAAAACGGTTGCAGGAGGAAGTATCCAAGCCTGCCACCCAAAAGAAGTCATTTGGTTTAATTTTAAACCATATTTTGATGAAATGCGGACTTTCACAATCCGCTGATGCAAAGAAAAACAGCTCCCGGATATACTTAGGATGTGTCAAGCCTTCGGCGTATAACCAGAGCACTCTGGTCTGCAACCACCCTAAAATCCAAAATATGCCCGCGTCTGAAGATCTAAGGGATATTTCTTTGAAGTCCCAGGATATGGAGTCTTCAAGGAAGAGGAAAAGATCTCACAGCAAGACACCTATTGCTGGTGAGAAGCCGAAAAGGAAGCTAAGGAGGCTTTCTAAAGCTAAATCTACCAAAACCTCCGAAGAAGTTTCCACCGTGGCGCAACCCACTGAAAAACTACCCCAGGGCCCAACCCCTGTGGAAGAGGTGCCCGCTACTGTATCGACAGTAGATCCTGAGCCTTTTGCGGCTAAGATGGATGATCGGACATCTGCCAACTTAGAAGACTCTAGCGAGTCGGCTGCCCCTGCGGAGCCAAAAGCTACTTATTCTATGCGGGATTCCACACTCGTACAAGATCAATATTCCTTCGGGGCACCATACCCTATAAGGAATCCCACTTCCCTACAGGATCCCACACCTGTAGAGGAACCCCTCGCTACAGCGGATTCAGACGTTGTACGCAGTCCCTCCCCGGACACAATTATCAACAAAACTCTTCTCTCTGTGCAGATTGATCATGCTTATGAAAGATTCCTTAAATGGAAAAGCTATAGGCTATCTCCGTATGACACCTTATACAACTGGAGCGACTGGAGCCACGAATAGAAATTTGTATTGGAAGTGATGGACTCAACATAGGTTGAAGCCCTGATCCAATGGGACAATTTCTACTGCAAAGAACTAATTGAAAGCCATTTATTGCAAAAATCGTACGCAAGGAGAAAACGAAAAGATTAGTCCGAGGACTCTCCCCAAAATCCAAAAGATGGCGATGACTCAGACGACGATGATGATGCTTCACAAGATGGTCTGAGGAGGATCAAGACAGAGATGCCTCTCAACCCAAGGATGACGAAGGGCCATCAAATCGAAGTCAGCCCCCTTCGCCACAGCAAGAGAACATTCCTGACGACGAGGAATCAGTCTCTCAAGTTGAGGAAGAAGAAATAGTTTTGGAACAGGCACCTGAGCCTGCTGTCGAAGAAGAATAAGTTGTTGCTGAGAGACAACAGGAGGAATCAGTCCCTCCTGTATCCATGTCTACAGACGCACCTTCACAACAGGAGGACACATCACCCTCTGCCGCCGAACCCAAAAATGCTGCTCCCACCCCATCAACCATGGAATCCGTGGAATTGAGTTCTGCTTGATTACCGCATGCTAGCTTTGAGCCATAGCGCGCGCTAAGGTAATCAGTCAGGTCAGAAACAGTTTTTCGGACTGCTCTCTGGACTGGCGGATTAACGTACGCTAGGAGTTTGTTAGCGCGCGCTATTCGTGGTTAGTAGCGCACGCTAACATCCGTCCGTAGCGCACGCTA
Organism: Orobanche coerulescens; assembly: GCA_033398695.1. Lineage (NCBI taxonomy): Eukaryota > Viridiplantae > Streptophyta > Magnoliopsida > Lamiales > Orobanchaceae > Orobanche > Orobanche coerulescens. The sequence continues at coordinate 66,922,249 of CM065808.1, read as the reverse complement.
ACGGGCTGGTCGGCAGAGGCAATGAGGTTGCCATTGTTTCTGGACTATCAGGTAGCGTACGCCAGGTGTCCGCTAACGCACGCTAAAACTGTTGCTTAACGCACGCTAAGACATAGCGGTAGCGCACGCTAAGTTTTGAGCAGGGCTGAGACAGTAAGTTCTGGACTCCAGTACTGGATGCCACATTTTTTTGACTAGCGCACCCTAGAGATAGACGATTAGCGCACACTAACGGAGCCGACAGAAGCCACTGGACTATCCGGTGACTTCGCTAGCGCACGCTAATGAAGGAGGCGTAGCGTGCGCTAGACTAGACAGATATATATATATATGGCAGTTGACTTTATTTTCGTCATTTCTCACCTTTTTTCACTCCTTTTCGACGGGAATCACTCGGGAGAGACGATCTTGGGCGATTGGAGGCGATATTCCCTCTAACAACAACATATTTGGTTGGAGAACAAGGAGTTCACAACATCTAATTCATCCTAACGTCCGTATCAAGGTAAAAATCCTTAGAACCCTACTTTTTGGGAATTTTGGGGTTTTTCGTAGATTCGCCCGATTTATCCGTTTTGAAGCTTGAGAACCTTGAGATTATGTTGTATCTATACTGTATGCATGCTCTTCCTACGACTTTACGGTTTGGATTGTACCGTTTTCGGACTTGAGAGATTTTGGACGATTTTCCAACCTCTAGTTGATTATCCGTATATTTTTATGAATCGTAGACGGGTTTCGGGGGTTTCTTCGTGTAATTCGAATATGGATAATTGATTATCATATTCCTTGCGAATCGTTTAGGTGCCGGAAGCGCGTTCTTGGACCTACCGAACTCATACCCCTTTTTCTGTTCGATTTCTTGATGTCTCAAAGGCAAGTATATATTTATGATTGTACGTTCTCGACTGTGAAAGTAAGAAATATTGATGGCATGATATGAACGAACCGTTTCTATGGCATTTATAGATATATTGATGGCATGATATGAACGAACCGTTTCTACGGCATTCATACGTGTATTTATGGCATGATATGAACGAACCGTTTCTACGGCATTCATACATGTAATTATGGCATGACATGAACGAACCGTTTCTACGGCATTCATACATGTATTGACGGATGATATGAACGAACCGTTCCTACGGCATTCATATACGTCTTGATGTGACGCTATGAGATTTAGTTATTCCGGAATACTAGTCTTGAATTGATTAATTGACGGTTACATTTACTTTATTGTCGAGAAGTATTGTGTTTCATACTTGATATACTTGCACTAGCTATTCGACGGATAACCCCTTTATGGGGGAAATACTTTTTATGTATTTCAGGTTCCAGGAGAGTGGACAGGCAGGTATCGGGTCGGCATGAAGATGGTGGGCAAGAGTGATACTATGTTTTTCCTCCGGTTATGTTTTGAGTTTTCTATTCCGTATTGTTGTACTGGAATAGTCATTGAATACTCGAGTATTGTTTTCCATTTTTTTTTTTCTTGATGTTCCGGCCTGTGTTTGCCGAGGTATTGATTGGTGTTGTGATGTCTTTGGATACAATGGTTATGCTTTGAGTACCCTTTGTATTATTCTTCCTTCTATTGTATGTAGACCTTATCGATCAAAAAAATTATAGTTCCGCGTACGTTTAGCCTTGTGGGTCCCACGGTGGGGCTTACGGCGCTGTAATATTCCCTGAATAACTTGGGGGTGTTACAGAATATGGTATCAGAGCTTAGGTCTATGGATACCTAGGTTGTCGGTCTTTTGGGTCGATCGAGTCGTTAATTGTCCGCAGTATCACTACTCTGCCATCATCACAGTGCGACCGGTACTTGTAAGACCTCTTACTCTTCTGGTGTTTCCTTATTCGTTTTGCTTCCCTTGATTGGTATTCTTGAGAATTGGTCACTTTGATGACGCGTGATTGAATTGTACTTATGTGACTTGTGTGTTCTTCAGTATGTCAGCTGGTATGGGACGTGGCCGTGGACGTAGAAGAGGTCGTGGCGCGGCTATTTCCATCAGTTCTGTTGCGGGGTCGACCAACCCCAGTTTATCGAACTCGGGGCATCCTGACACTGAAAGTCAGCATGACCAGTCGAATGGCCAGGGGAACAGCGCGGACGTGGGAGTGGCGAATGCACTTCAACAATTGGCTACTTAGATGACCATCTTAGCCCAGACTGTTCAGCTGAATAATCCGAACCCGAACACGGACGCTTTGCTTCAGAATGTAATCCGTATGCACCATCCACAGTTTGGCGGTGCCACAGACCCATTGGGATGGGAAGATTGGCTAGCAGAATTGGAAAAGATTTTCGAAGCGGTTGATTGCCCCGAAGTGAGGAAAGTACCGATTGCTCAGTATTTCCTTACCAAGGAGGCCGCTACGTGGTGGAAAGTCGTCAAGCCACAGGATCATGTTGCCACGTGGGATGAATTTAGAGAACTTCTGGAGGCCGAGTTTTGTCCTTGGCCGGTACGAGAAGGCCGAATCCGCGCCTTTTTCGAGGCTAAACCACAGGATATTCCCGTCTCGCAGGCGATCGTGGAGTATAACCAACAATTGATCCATGTGAAGGATCAAGTACGTAACGAGCATGACAAGATCCGCTACTTTGATATGCATATGAATATGGACTTACGGCGGTACATGGCTGGATTTGCTTGCACCACACTGAAGGAATACCAGGACAGAGCTTTAGCCCACGATATGTTGAGCCCCGACAACGATACCGTTGAAGAACCGAAGAAGCAGAAAGTCACGGTAAATTTATCTGGCTCTAAGGGTGGCAACTTTCAGAGGTCACAGACGACTAATCGCTCTGCCGGACAGTCGTCACGTTCTAATAAAGGAAAGAGGGGTTACCGTCCTACTCCGGGTACCACAAACCGCATGGTGATTTGCTATAATTGTGGTCGATCAGGCCACGTTAATTTGGAATGCAACTTTCCACCACTGAAGTGTCACACGTGCGGACAGATGGGTCATAGAGCGGCTTATTGTTCCGAGCCGAATCACACTTTGGACACTCGGGCTTCTGCCCCAACTGGTCAACCTCAGCAGAATTTTGGCAGGGGCCGGGGACGGGGCCAGAATGCTGGAGGGGGAAACTCTAGCGTCGGTTCGGTGAGATGCGTCGAACAGATGAACCTGACGCGGCGGTAGCTTCAGGTACCATTCATATTTTATCTCACCCAGTCCGCGTACTTTTTGATTCGGGTGCTACACATTCTTTTATTTCTCTAGAGTGTGTACGCCGTCTGAATATAACATGTTTGACTGTTTGCGAACCCTTCATCGTGAAACTGCCTAGTGGGGATAGGATTGTAGGGAACCGGGAGATTAGAGATTTTCCGGTGATTATATCCGGTATGGATTGGTTATCGAATGTGATTGTAGTGGATATGGAAGGCGAGGACGTGATCATCGGCGAGGATTGGCTTGATAGTCATCAAGCGATTATGAACTACCATACCAAGGTTATTACCATGATGACTAAAGACGGATCTGAGTACTCATTTTTGGGGCGTAAGTCGGGACTATCCGAGTTACTTATCAGTGCCATGAAGGCCGTAAAACTTTTGAATAAAGGTTGTACGGGCTATTGGTGTTATGCCTTGAAAACGGAAGGAAACGAAACCGATTTCTCTTCGATTCCTGTTGTTAATGAGTATCCCGATGTTTTTCCGGATAACCTCCCGGGATTACCGCCAGATCGAGAGATAGAATTTACCGTGGACTTAGAGACAGACGCGGCCCCGATTTCTAAAGCACCTTATCGGATGGCACCTTCCGAGATGCAGGAATTGAAGACTCAGTTGGGAGAACTTCTGGAAAAAGGGTACATCAGGCCGAGCGCTTTGCCTTGGGGCACGCCCGTTCTCTTCGTGAGGAAGAAGGATGGTTCATTACGTTTGTGCATCGACTACCGTGAGCTGAATAAAGTAACCATCAAGAACAAATATCATTTGTCTCGTATAGACGATTTATTTGATCAATTGCAAGGGGCTGCGGTTTTCTCGAAGATTGATTTAAGATCCGGGTATTATCAACTCAGGGTGAGGGAGTCCGACATTCCGAAGACGGCGTTTCGGATGAGATATGGGCATTATGAATTTGTAGACATGCCTTTTGGGTTGACTAATGCGCCGGCAGTATTCATGCAGTTAATGAATAAAATATTCATCGAGTACCTTGACAGGTGTGTAGTCGTTTTTATTAACGACATCTTGATCTATTCTCGAGATAAGGAGGAACATGCCCGACACTTGCGTTTGGTTTTAGACATTTTGAGAACCGAGCACCTCTATGCAAAATTCTCGAAATGTGAGTTTTGGTTGGAAGAAGTTATGTTTCTCGGCTATGTGATTTCGGCCGGAGTTCGTGTAGACCCGCAGAAGATAGAGGCAGTGCTAGATTGGGCACCGCCTAAAAATGTTAAGGAAGTTCGTAGCTTTTTGGGCCTTGCTGGGTATTACCGTCGGTTTGTCGAGGGGTTCTCTAAACTCGCTCGGCCGCTTACGAAATTGCTCCAGAAGACCGAGAAGTTTGTTTGGACATATGAGAGACAACAGAGCTTCGATGAACTGAAGAGACGATTGACTTCAGCGCCGATTCTAACTTTACCACATGGTAGCGAGGGCTTTGCAGTTTATAGTGACGCTTCGGTTCAAGGCCTGGGCTGTGTACTTATGCAGCATGACAAGACGATAGCTTTTGCGTCACGACAATTAAAGCCTTATGAGGTGAATTATCCTACTCACGATTTAGAGTTGGCCGCAATTGTATTCGCACTCAAGATTTGGCGGCATTATTTGTATGGTTCACCATGTCGGATTTATACCGATCACAAGAGCCTGAAGTATATTTTCAGTCAGAAGGAGCTGAATATGAGACAGAGACGATGGTTAGAATTGATAAAGTATTATGATTTGGAAATTCTTTACCACCCCGGAAAAGCCAATGTCGTTGCGGATGCTTTGAGCCGCAAATCGGCATCTCTTCAAATCCTCGAGATTCTTACATCTCAGATGAAAATTCGTCAGGACTTAATTGAGCAAGGGATAGAAGTTTGGCTTCAACGAGTACAGGGACAGTTGTGTACTCTCGAAATTACTTCGTCCTTAGTTGACGACATCAAAGGGAAGCAATGGAGTGACCCGATGATTTCTCAACTGAAGGAAGATGTAATTAAAGGAAAAGCTCCTGGATTTATGGTTCACGAGGATAGTATTCTGAGATTTCAGGGCAGGCTTTGTGTTCCGAACGATTTAGAGTTAAAGCAGAGAATTCTCCGAGAAGCTCATGCTACGCCTTACTCAATCCACCCCGGGACGAGTAAGATGTACAAAGATTTGAAGCGCAATTTTTGGTGGAATAACATGAAGAAGGATGTTACGGAGTTTGTACTACAGTGCTTGACATGTCAACAAGTCAAGATTGAACATCAACGACCAACGGGGTTGTTGAAACCGCTTCCCATTCCCGAGTGGAAGTGGGAAGACATCTCTATGGATTTCATCACTGGCATGCCGAGAAATCGGGCCGGAATGAATATGATTTGGGTTATTGTCGATCGGTTGACCAAATCTGCACACTTCTTGGGTATTAAGGATACTTGGGGACCGGATAGACTGGCTCGAACCTTTATTGCTGAGATCGTGAGGTTGCACGGTGCCCCCAAGACCATTGTTTCTGATCCAGACGGCCTTTTCGTATCGCATTTTTGGCAGGCCATTCATCAGGCTTTGGGCACTGAATTGAGGTTGAGCACTTCCTTTCATACTCAGTCAGACGGTCAGACAGAGAGGACGATTCAGACATTGGAAGATATGTTACGAGCTTGTGCCTTAGATTGGAGTAATCATTGGGAGAATCACCTACTGTTGATCGAGTTTGCTTACAATAATAGTTGGCATGCGTCGATCAAAATGGCACCCTTCGAGGCACTTTATGGTAGACGATGTAGGTCGCCATTATGTTGGGACGAGGCTTCCGAGCTAGTTGGGACGGAGCCGGATATGTTGATGGAGACTAAGGAAAAGATTTCTATTATCCGGGACCGATTGCTGGCTGCCCAGAGTCGTCAGAAATCTTATGCTGATACTCGTCGTCGACCCTTAGAGTTTGAATTGGGGGATCATGTCTTGCTCAAGGTGTCGCCGACCAGAGGAGTTTTCCGCTTCGGGAAAAAGTGGAAACTTAGTCCGAGGTATGTCGGACCTTTTGAGATTTTGGACAGGGTTGGAGATTTAGCTTATCGCTTGGCGTTGCCTCCAGCCTTGAGTCACGTCCATAGTGTTTTCATGTGTCTAAGTTGAGAAACTACGTACCGGATCCGAGCCACATTATCGACTACAGTGAGATTGACGTAGCCGAGGATACTACCTTTCCGGAGAGACCCGTGAAGATCCTTGAACGTCGCGAGAAACAACTTCGGCATAAGACCATTCCACTGGTTAAAGTGCAATGGTCGAGACATGGAGCCGAGGAGGCAACTTGGGAGACGGAAGAGAAGATGCGAGTGGAATACCCCGAACTATTTATTCCTTAAGTTTCGGGACGAAACTTCTTTTTAGAGGGGGAGAATGTAATAACCGTACTTTTTATTGACTGTTTGACCTTGCCGTTTCTCTTATGTTGTCGCTCTGTAAACACTTGGAGATGTTGTTGATATTGTTATTGAGTATCGTATCTCATTTGGGTCTTGATCGTGTCGTTTAGACCTTGCGGAAATGTTTTGGGCCAGAGATATAGCGCACGCTAGGCCTGGGCTAACGCACGCTAATTCTGCTCAATTAGCGCACACTAGCTTTGAGCCGTAGCGCGTGCTAAGGGAATCAGTCAGGTCAGAAACAGTTTTTCGGACTGCTCTCTGTACTGGCGGATTAATGTGCGCTAGGAGTTTGTTAGCACGCGCTATTCATGGTTAGTAGCGCATGCTAACATCCGTCCGTAGCGCACGCTAACGGGCTGGTCGGCAGAGGCAGTGAGGTTGCCAGGGTTTCTGGACTATCAGGTAGCGTACGCCAGGTGTCCGCTAACGCACGCTAAAACTGTTGCTTAACGCACGCTAAGACATAGCGGTAGCGCACACTAAGTTTTGAGCAGGGATGAGACAGTAAGTTCTGGACTCCAGTACTGGATGCCACATTTTTTTGACTAGCGCACGCTAGAGACAGACGATTAGCGCACGCTAACGGAGCCGACAGAAGCCACTGGACTATCCGGTGACTTCGCTAGCGCACGCTAATGAAGGAGGCGTAGCGTGCGCTAGACTGTACGGATATATATATATATGGCAGTTGACTTTATTTTCGTTATTTCTCACCTTTTTCACTCCTTTTCGACGGGAATCACTCGGGAGAGACGATCTTGGGCAATTGGAGGCGATCTTCCCTCTAACAACAACATATTTGGTTGGAGAACAAGGATTTCACAACATCTAATTCATCCTAACGTCCGAATCGAGGTAAAAATCCTTAGAACCCTACTTTTTGGGAATTTTGGGGTTTTTCGTAGATTCGCCCGATTTATCCATTTTGAAGCTTGAGAACCTTGAGATTATGTTGTATCTATACCGTATGCATGCTCTTCCTACGACTTTACGGTTTGGATTGTACCGTTTTCGGACTTGAGAGATTTTGGACGATTTTCCAACCTCTAGTTGATTATCCGTATATTTTTATGAATCGTAGACGGGTTTCGGGGGTTTCTTCGTGTAATTCGAATATGGATAATTGATTATCATATTCCTTGCGAATCGTTTAGGTGTCGGAAGCGCGTTCTTGGACCTACCGAACTCATACCCCTTTTTCCGTTCGATTTCTCGATGTCTCAAAGGCAAGTATATATTTATGATTGTACGTTCTCGACTTTGAAAGTAAGAAATATTGATGGCATGATATGAATGAACCGTTCCTACGGCATTCATAGATATATTGATGGCATGATATGAACGAACCGTTTCTACGGCATTCATACGTGTATTTATGGCATGATATGAACGAACCGTTTCTACGGCATTCATACATGTAATTATGGCATGACATGAACGAACCGTTTCTACGGCATTCATACATGCATTGACGGATGATATGAACGAACCGTTCCTATGGCATTCATATACGTCTTGATGTGACGCTATGAGATTTAGTTATTCCGGAATACTAGTCTTGAATTGATGAATTGACGGTTACATTTACTTTATTGTCGAGAAGTATTGTGTTTCATACTTGATATACTTGCACTAGCTATTCGACGGCTAACCCCTTTATGGGGGAAATACTTTTTATGTATTTCAGGTTCTAGGAGAGTGGACAGGCAGGTATCGGGTCGGCATGAAGATGGTGGGCAAGAGTGATACTGTGTTTTTCCTCCGGTTATGTTTTGAGTTTTCTATTCAGTATTGTTGTACTGGAATAGTCATTGAATACTCGAGTATTGTTTTCCATTTTTTTTTCTTGATGTTCCGGCCTGTGTTTGCCGAGTTATTGATTGGTGTTGTGATGTCTTTGGATACAATGGTTATACTTTGAGTACCCTTTGTATTATTCTTCCTTCCATTATATGTAGACCTTATCGGTCAAAAAAATGAGAAAACGGAAGAGCGTTGAGACTGCTGCTTCAGGTATTCTTGTTATAGAGGTCAATTTATCTACTTCATCATGGGTATTAGATACCAATAGTGAAGCTCACATTTGTGTGAATGCGCATGGGCTGTGAAAGAGTAGACAACTGGCAAAAAGTGAAATGGACCTACGTGTTGGAAATAAAGCAAGAGTTGCTGCTATTGGCATAGGGACTTATGATATAAAGCTACCTAGTGGACTTGTATTGGAACTTGATAATTGTTATTGTGTTCCTACTATGGGTAGAAATATTGTATCAGTTGCTTGCCTTGATTTAGAAGGATATGACTTTATTATTAAGAATCGTGTAATGTCCATATTTAATAAAGGTATTTTTTATAGAGATGTCTTGATGAGTGGGAGATTATATCCCATAAATCTTGAAAGTTCCAAATCTGTCTATAATGTCAAAAGACTTAAATCAAATGATTTAAACCAAACATACACTACTAGAAAAAACACTTTCTAAATCGGGTAAAATATACATTCTAAATCGGTTAAATAACCGTTATAGATCCAGCCGATTTAGAAAGTATGGACTTTCTACATCGATTTTCAGAACCGATCTAGAAAGTCTTCTTTCCACATCAGTTATTTAACCGATCTAGAATGTCTATTTGAACCGATCTAGAAAGTTTTATTTTTTCCAATAAAATGACCGTAACCCAGCTCGGGTCCGACCCGACCATAGCCCGACCCCGACCCGACCACAGCCTGGCCCCGAACTGACGACAACCGGCCCGGATCGAGACCCGACCTGAGACCGAGCCCAACCAAGTCTTGAAATATCAATGTATTTCAATTTGTTGCCATGAGGGTTTGAACCCTTGACCTTGTGGTTGTGGGTGAAGTCCAAACCACTAGGCTAAGGTGAATTGTTTGAGAAATTTGCATTTATATTAAATTTAAATATAATTTCTCGAGTGGGCTTTAAATCGATTCTAAAATAACTGATCTAGAAAGTACACTTTCTAGATCGGTTCTAAAATAACCGATTTAGAAAGTCTACTTTCGAGATCAGTTCCAAAATACCCTATTTAGAAAGTCCACTTTCTAGATCGGTTCTAAAACAACCGATTTAGAAAATAATCATGTCACTTTCTAGATCGGTTATTTTAGAACCGATTTAGAAAATGGCCGCATCACTTTCTAAATCGGTTATTATAGAACCGATCTAAAATGTCTGATGTAAAATGGTATTTTTCTACTGGTGATATTTCTGGCATTGTCGTTTGGTCCATATAAACGAGAAACGTATAACCAAACTCCATAATGATGGAATCTTGGACACATTCGATTTAGAATCATATGATACGTGCGAATGTTGCTTATTAGGCAAAATGACCAAAGCTCCTTTCATGGGCCATACTGAGAGAGCTGCAGATTTATTGGGCTTAATACATACTGATGTATGTAGACCAATGAATACAAATGCTAGAGGAGGTTTCCAATACTTCATAACGTTCACGGAGGACTTAAGCATATTTGGATATATCTACTTGTTGTACGACAATTTATACGCCTCGACGGCGATTGGTTTAAAGGCCGAGCGACCGAGTTCACGATCAGATGAGCGACGGCGAACTTGTCCTAACGAAGATAATTGTCCACCTTCAAACATCTAGTGATCGACTCCCAAGGCGATCGCCCTTCGGCACCCAGCGATCGACTCTGGTGCCCGACCCAGGACGACCGACCTGTACCACGAACAAGGCCATCGTCCGTCAAAGTCTACGAAGACTGGATTACGAAGCAAGCGCCCATGTGCAGATCCACAAAAGGCATCGCGGAACATGGATCGTTGACTCCATCCCACATGCAGCTGTTAGTGATAAGGACGGCCTCACCTACTGACAGACCCACCGAAAGGTCCTAAGTGGGGCGTCCCCTGACAGCGACTCAGACGTGTGTTGCTCTCTCATTGGTTCGCACTTCTGACAGCCAGAAACTCCTTAGGACTTTAAGGAGACCAACCCATGTGCTAAAGACGATCGACCGCTTATTATAATACAGCGTAGGCGATCGCCCAGCAACTCCCAGTGCTATAAATAGAGAACCTCCAGCAACTGGAAAAAGGTTCCTCTCGGTTCGCAACTACATTGGCAAATACATACAAACATACACACTTTCATGCTCTCGGCTTCCTCTCTTGAATATATCTCAGGATTTCTCTCTCAGCACCTCTCAACCAGAAGACGATCGGCAGAGGCAAGAACTCCCCACAGTACAGATTCGAAGATACTCACAAGTCCAGGAGCTAGATAATACACACTGTGAGAGACCGTCGATTTCTCACAGTCGTCACAGCAATTCACCGTTGTTACAAGAACTCACAGAGCATCATATTTGGTTCTTCCGGCAATCTTCACGCTCAATAGCTAAGATAACTAGGGTCTTTACACTCATTGTAATTGTACTCTAACATTAATATTTGTACTCCAAATTATTTGTATTAATAATATCTCGCAAGAGCATTCAATCCCGGGAGTAACAACCCCGGCAAATCTTGTGTTGTTTACTTTCCCACGGAAGTGCTCTCGCACTTTGTTTGCTACTCATCCATTCCAGCAATATCTATCTCCGGATAATATTTTGGGTAGCAACACTACTTAATGACTCATAAGTCTGAGTCGTTTACGAAATTCAAGCAATTTCAAAATGAAGTACAAAATAAGTTAGGCAAAACTATTAAAGCACTACGATCAGATCGTGGTGGTGAATATTTGAGCCATGAATTTGACGATCATCTAAAAAGTTGTGGAATTGTTTCACAACTAACTCCACCTGGAACACCTCAATGGAATGGTGTGTCGGAACAGAGAAATAGAACCTTGTTAGACATGGTTAGATCGATGATGGGTCAAGCTGATCTTCCAATTTCTTTTTGGGGTTACGTCTTAGAGACTGCTGCATTCATTTTAAATCGAGTACCATCTAAATCAATTCAAAGCACACCATATGAGATATGGACAAGGAAACAACCCGTTTTGTCTTTCCTTAAGATTTGGGGTTGTGAAGCTTATGTGAAGCGACTTATCACTGATACATTATCACACAAATCGGATAAATGTCTTTTTGTGGGATATCCTATGGAAACTAAATAAACCAAACCAAACCAAACATACCCAGTATATCCCGCTCAGAGCAGGGTCTGGGGAGGGTAAAATGTATGCAGACCATGCCCCTACTTATTACGGTAGGGAGGATGTTTCCGTGAAGACCCCCAGCTTAGTGCACAGCAGGATCTTGTGTGATAAATACAAAGGAAAACATATGATTCGAAAAAGGCTCTAGACCATACATGAGCCCATGGCTTGATCCACATGGGACTTACCTAAGCGGAATTTGGCTACTTCACTCCCGATGAACGCTACTCTAACAAAAGAGAGGTTGGCTCTGCACACAGCTCCCTGTCAAAAACACACCACACGCAAAGACAATAGGATAAAATATATAATAAAAGTAAAAAGGCAATGCTCTAGGTCAAAGCTAACCGAGACAACCCAACCCTGAGGCTCTCAACTACAGCACTGCTCCCTACAAAAGAATCCACAACTCTGATCTGGCGCCTCCAAGCGCACCTATCAATAGTCATGGTCTCGGAAAGGTTTAAGGCCTTCAAATCTAATCTCAGTTGCTCCTCCCACGTCCTCTTCGGTCTGCCTCTCCTCCTCTCCCCGACAACCATTAAACTCTCGACCCTCCTCACCGGAGCAGATGCCTTCCTCCTACGGATGTGGCCAAACCATCTCAATCTCCCTTCCATAACTTTCGCTGAAATCGGCGCCACTTCCAGCGCGTTCCTGAAAACCCCGTTCGCAATTCTATCTAACATTGTGCGACCACACGACCAACGTAACATTCTCATTTCAGCCACTTCCAACTTGCTCTCAAGCGAGTTCTTCATCGCCCAACATTCGGAGCCATACAACATTGCAGGTCGGATTGCCGCTCTATAGAATTTACCCTTCAACTTTAGAGGGACTTTCTTGTCGCACAGGATCCCTATCGCTGCTCTCCACCTTAGCCACCCCGCCTTGATGCGATGCATGACATCATCTTCACACTCACCTTCCTTCTGAATGATCGAACCCAAATACTTGAACTTATCCGTACGGGGTACGATCTGATCCGCAATCATTACCTCAACATCTTCCTCGTTGGCCTCACCACTAAAGTTACACCAGAGATACTCAGTCTTAGACCGGCTCACATGCAAGCGCTGGGATTCTAACTTAGCCCATCAGAGAACAAAGTGTTTGTTGCTCGATCTGGAGTATTCCTTGAGAAGGAATTTATTTCCATGAAAAATAGTGGGAGCAAAATTACTATTCATGAGATGAGAGAGCCACAAATAGATACTGAACCTTTAGATAAAATTGATTTAAACTCACATATAGATGTTGAGACCACTTCTTCTATACCAGCTCCACGTAGGTCTATACATTGTCATCGTGAACCTGAGAGATATGGATTTCTCATCACAGATGACAAAAATGTGGAACTCATGGATCTAGATGTGCCCATAACCTACAATGAAGCAACTACTAGCATAGAATGCGAAAGTTGGTTTGAAGGGATGAAATTCGAAATGCAATCCATGTATGATAATCAAGTATAGACTTTGATTGATCTTCCCGAAGGTTCCAAAGCAATTAGTTGCAAATGGATCTTTACAAAGAAAAAGGACATGGATGACATTGTGCAAACATACAAATCACGACTCGTGGCGAAAGGATACAGACAGACTCATGGTATTGACTATGATAAAACCTTTTCGCCAGTCATAATGATTAAATCTATTAGAATTATACTTGCCATAGCACCACATTATGACTATGAGATATGGCAAATGGATGTCAAAACTGCTTTTCTTAATGGGAAGTTAGATGAGGATGTGTATATGATACAGGCCCAAGGTTTTGTCGATCCTAATAATCCTAATAGAGTATGTAAGCTTTTAAAACCCATTTATGGTTTGAAGCAGGCATTTCGGAGTTGGAATCTTCGTTTTGATGAAAAAATCAAAGAGTTTGGTTTCATTAGAAATCGAGACGAACCTTGTGTATACAAGAAGATTAGTGGGAGCGCAATTGTTTTTCTAGTACTCTATGTGGATGATATCCTACTTATTGGAAATGACATCCCGACTTTGCAAAGTGTTAAGCTTTGGCTAAGTAAATGTTTTACAATGAAGGACTTAGGGTAAGCTGCCTATATACGGGGTATAAGGATTTATAGAGATAGATCTAAAAGGCTTCTTACCCTAAGTCAAAGTACATCTATTAACAAGGTACTGAAATGGTTCAGTATGCTTAATAGTAAGAATGGGTTCTTACCTATGTCACATGGCATAAAGCTCAGTATAACTCAAAGTCCTCGTTCGAAGGAGGAGAGAGATAGAATGAGCTTGATACCTTATGCTTCGGCTATAGGATCTATCATGTATGCCATGATATGTACTAGACCGGATGTATCATTTGCATTAAGTGCAACCAGCAGATACCAGTCTGACCCTATTGAGGCTCACTGGACCGTAGTCAAAAGCATACTTAAGTACTTGAGAAGGACTATAGATATGTTCTTGAAATATGATGGTCAAAATAGTGATTTGGTCCTTAATGGCTATGTCGATGCCAGTTTTGAGACAGACCAAGATGATTCAAAATTGCAGTTGGGATATATATTTTGCTTGAATGGTGGTGCTATTAGCTGGAAGAGTTCCAAACAACCAACCACAGTAGATTCTCTGATGGAAGCTGAGTACATAGCCGCTTCGGAAGCAGCTAAAGAAGTTGTTTGGTGAGGAATTTCATTGGTGAACTATATGTGGTTCCTAGCATTGTTGATCCAGTAAATTTGCACTGTGATAACAATGGAGCTATTGCACAAGCTAAAGAACTAAGATCACAACAAGCATCCAAACACGTACTTAGAAAGTTTCACCTCATTCGAGAGATTTTCATCGTGGTGATGTGAAGATATGCAAAGTTCACATGGATAATAACATAGAGGATCCTTTAACCAAGCCGCTTTCTCAAGCGAAGAATGATGGTCATATAAAGGCATTGTTAATATAACGCTCTAAGTCTACTGTTTAATAATAATGTGGAGTCATTTATTATTATATAATATTGATTATATTATTGAATTAATATTCTACTTACGATCATCAAGTATGTGACTTGATAGTAAAGCTCGTTAAAGCATAAAGGATATTTATTCTAGATATCCCTAGTAATGTGATTACTAGTATGATAATGATATGATGACTATGTTTTACTGGTCATGAACATGAGATGTTATATCACGTCATAGATACATGTAGAGACATTGTATTGGATATCACCTAACAAAGAGAATTATATATAGAGTAAGTCAGTATAATTCCTCTGATTGTTATATATTATTTAAGTCCTTACCTAAAGACACTACATTGTCCTACATAATGAGTATCGAAATTTAACACAATACCAACGTCTTCTGTAACAAGAGACCATACAGTTTGTGGTTGGATATGGTATGATTTATGCAGAGGGAAGTAGTTTTTCCAGAGGGGACTTGTCTCTCCTATAAAACGGAGAAGATATCCACGGGCCCTTGATAAGTT
This sequence comes from Orobanche coerulescens, assembly GCA_033398695.1. Taxonomy (NCBI): domain Eukaryota; kingdom Viridiplantae; phylum Streptophyta; class Magnoliopsida; order Lamiales; family Orobanchaceae; genus Orobanche; species Orobanche coerulescens. Next base: position 66,907,003 of record CM065808.1, on the reverse strand, counting down.
AAATTGTTTAAATGCATGGCCATGCTCATATTGATCAATAACTCTTTATTGATAAATATTTGAATTGGACAATTGTAACTTGAGATCAAGAATACTAATTAAGCTATATAAGGTCAACTTATCCATGCCTTATGCTTAATTAGGATATCGCGCGATGAGAGGATTAAATATTATACAGTAATAGGATTTCGTTCGTGCCGTCGAATTAATTCTTTTAAAATTATAATGTCTGGCTAGAGCCCGCTTATGATTTATGAGTCATAAAATTATAATGTCTGGCTAGAGCCCGCTTATGATTTATGAGTCATAAAATTATTTTTTATACTCATTGTCGTATTAATTAGAATCTACAGGGTCGCAAACTTTTTTTTTTAAAAACAGAATATATTATTAATCTGATAAACGAGGGTGGACAAGGCCCTCTACACGCCCAGCAGGCAATGGTCCACTAAGCCCGCTAAATATTACACATAAATTTTTTTCCTCCTAATATACGGGTAGGCCATTTTATACAGTTTAATAAATCTGAGGATTTTCCCTTTAAGATTGTAGATATCGTGGAGGTGGAAATCTTGACGATCACATCCTTCGTTTGCTAAGAGGTCAGCGACGGCATTGCCCTCTCTAAAGATATGAGAGAAATGAGTCTCAATTTTATCCAGAAGAGATCGAATTTGAAAAATAATTCTTTGGATTTTCAAGTGGCAGGAAGTGGAATGATTAATCAATTGAAGTGCAATTTTCGAGTCGACTTCCACCCAAACTTTTTTAAAAATGTGTTGAATGCAAAACTCGAGCCCTCTCCAAATGGCGTAAATTTCCGCAAAATTGTTGGTTTGAGTTCCAAGAAATTCGGAGAACATGATAAGAGGATTGCCGAGGTGATCCCGAACAATTCCCCCAGCGGCCGCACCGCCCGGATTACCCCTCGCGGCGCTGTCCGTATTTAATTTCCACCACCCCACTTACGGCTTAATCTAACGGACAGCCCTGACTAAGTATCGTGGCCCCAGGGCAGGTTTGATGCCCATAAAATCTGCAATTAGATCCGCTCCCTTCCAAAATCGTCTACTAATTTTGCCTTTTAATTTGATGTTGTTAATATATTTCCAAATACGCTCACACACACGTTTTGGCATGAAAGGGACATTCCTACAACACCAAAGAAACCATAGAATCCGAATGGGAATAATGTGAAAAATGTGAGTTTTGCCCTTCGTTTTACCAAACCAATTAGCAATGATGAGATTAAAGTTGGAGGATATAAGGATTTTGATCCCCGCAAGGTTATGGAAAACCTTACAAACTTCTCTAGCAACCGGGCCATTAATAAAGAGGTGAGGAAAGTTTTCATCCCCATTACAGCAAAAACACGAATTAGTGGCAATAATGCCCCTACGCACGAGCCCATTCGGCGTGGAAATCCATTTATTGAGGACCTTAACCATAAACAAGGAGATGGTAGGTGTGATCAAAGGATTCCAACAGTAAAGAAGAATATTATTGAGAGGTTTTTTCTGACGAACTAAATCCCATGCGGTTTTGAAGCAAAAAAGACCGTTTGAGGATAAAGTCCCTACAGGTTTATTCTCACCAGGGGAAATAGGTAACGAGCATATATGATCACAAATGCCACACGGGAATTTGAGATTGATTTTCCTCCTATCCCATTACCCATTAGTCCAAACACAATCAATAGTATCTTTAGCCTTAGTTTGGTGAAAATTGGTTAACGGGATCAAATCGCACCAAATGTCATGCCAAATAGACACTTTACCATTACCATTATGCCAAAAGATTTTATCATAAGTAATAGATCTAATGCGGCAAAGGTTTTTCCAAATAAGGGAACTTTTGGGATTGAATTTGATAATCATGGGGTGGAGCCGAGAACAGTATTTTTTAAGGAGTAAATTAGACCAAATATTGTTGGAGGTTCTCAATCTCCACCACAATTCGGCTGCCCGGATAATGTCATGAAGATTCTGACAACTGAGACCCCCCTCATCCGTAGGAAAACATAGCTGATTCCAAGAAGCCCAATGTAACTTACGTTTATTGTCATTAGTTCCCCATAAAAATTTGTTGAACAATCTTTCTATGAAAATAATGACATTATCGGGAGGTTTTAGCACTTGTAAGCTATAGAAAGCTATGGAGTTAAGAACCGATTTTAATTCAAGGCGCGCCCCCATGGACAGTAAATGATGGTTCCAAGTAAGAATCTTGTTTTTAATTTTTGTAATCAAGGGACCATACATACCGAAGGATTGAAAAACTTTCCAAAGAGGGACGCCTAAGTACATAACCGATAAATCAGCTCTATTAAACCCCGTGATATCATGGACCTAGCTAGCAACTTGTGGAGTTGGATTATTCAAAATGAAATTACTCTTGTGGTTATTGATATTCTACCCGGAAATATTCTCATAATGGGTGATTAACTTGTTAAAGATATGAAGACTTTTTTTGGAAGAATTAAGAAAAATGAGAATATCATCGCCATAAGCAAGATGCGTGATTTTCACTTTTTTCTTAATCTTGTAGTACATCGACGGATTATTTAAGAACATATGATCAATACTCCGAGAAAAATAGTCCGCGGAAATCACAAAAATGAGAGGGGACAGCGGATCCCCTTGCCGAATACCTCTCCTGCTTTTAAAAAACCCAATCGATTGCCCATTCACAAGGATCGAGAACCAACAATTAGAAATACAATTTTTAATAAAATTAATCCAGTCACTAGAAAAACCAAAGCTAGACATTACTTGAAATATGAAATTCCAATTAATCCTATCATAAGTTTTTTCCATTTCAAGTTTAATAATAGTATTGGTAATCAAAAGTGAGATGTCATGAGTAACCTCGTGGGCCGTCAAAATATTATTCATAATATTTCTACCTTTGATGAAACCCGATTGGGCAGGATTAATCATAGAGGGCAGAAATTTGCCAAGTCTCATGCTAAGAATTTTCGAAATGATTTTATATGTAGTGTTGTGCATACTAATCAGACGAAAATTTTTCCACGATCTAGGATTGTTATTTTTGGGAATAAGTGTAATAGTGGTCATAGTAAAAGCACGCGGCATCGGAAAGCCACTGAAAAAATCTGAAACGGCTTCTAAAATGTCCCAACACACTATATCCCAGCAACTTTGGAAAAATTTAATATTAAAACCGTCAGGCCCGGCAACACTATCCCCATCCATGTCAAGGACACAAACCTTAATTTCATCAATGGTGGGATTAATACACATAATATTATTTTGATCATGCGAGATAATATTCGGCACAACCCGAGGGTCAATGTCATCAAGAAAATGATTTTGCTCAGCAAAATAATTAGATAAGTAAGAGACCACGGAGTTGTGTATTTCCTCGGGATCCATGATCGTACGACCACTATCCCGAATTTCATGAATAAAGTTTCTCTGTCTTTTCTTTTTCACTAAATTGTGAAAGAATTTGCTATTCCTCTCTCCTTCAAACGTCCATTTCATATTAGATTTTTGTTTCCAAAAATCCTCCTCCATGGACAGAATAAGGGTAAGGTTGGCATTCATTTTTTTAAGGTGGATGAGATTGGTAGTGGTAGGGTCTTGGTCAAACCCAGTTTTGGCAACTTCCACCGCATACTGGGCCTGATCAATTTGAGAAATTTTTTTACTGAAAATAACCCGATTTCATTCCTTCAGGGTGTATTTTAACCTCGAGAGCTTTTCCCAAAGTTCAACCATCCCTGTAGCATTGGTGTGGAGGTCCCAAGACTCCTTTACAGTGGGTAAAAAAAGATGGTGTCTGATCCACATATTTTGAAACCTGAAAGAAGCCTTGGGTTTGAAGGATTTAGGGCTAAATTGACAAAACAAAGAGTTGTGATCAGACCTATACTTAGGAAGATTCCTAATGGAGGAACACGGGAAAGCACTGTACTGTAACACCCCAAACTAGGCGGATATTACAGTGCCGTGAATCCCCGACTGGGACCCACCAGGCAAATGAAAATGATGAATTAAATAATATAATTGTAGTACCGAACCACATTATATTACCAAACACTCCGATGAGGAGTTTAAGTACAACACACCAGGACAATACCGAATACTAGTGTATTTTATATGAAGATAAAATACACCACCCTGAATAAATAAACGTTACAAACGGAATTTGCAGCGGAAAATACAAATGACGAAATAATCGAAATGGTGACCGAAATGACTGAACAAACGGAATGACTGGGGCCCCCTACTAGTATCACTGGGACTCGTCGCCGTCAACATGCTCTTCCCGTGCCTTTGCCTTGCCGTGACCTGAAAATAAAATCCCCCAACGGGGTCAGTTACACAGAACAACAATCCTCAAGAGTTGAAATTACACAATCATGAATTAACTGAAGTTATGAAATATTCTTAATTATGAATTACGCTGAAGAGGAGCATCATAGTACGCCCGTAATGTCTTGTGCAAGTGTACAAGACGAATGTCAGGACACACCCGTCCTTGTACCTAATTAGTCTCACGGAGGTAAGCGTTACCGTGTGCACGGTCCGATGTATCGGTGAACCCAATACATGACCATCATGTGCCCGACTAAAAATTCCACACAGCCACACCCGGCCACGCAATATGAACCCGGAAGGTCACATGAACGAGAATGACCATGATGAAAACCAATGAATAATAATTAGACAAGGCCAAGATGACTCACCGATATGAAAGTAATAGTGACGTGATTGATAAACCAATGAAAAGATTTGGAACCGTCGTTCCTCGTGAATGAAATGATTATTCGACACTTACAAGTCTCAAAATGATTAATATTATGATGAATGAATTATGATTATGAGCAATCAACAACAAAAGGAATGAGTATCCTTTTAACCGAGTAAGATTTAACTTACACAATACCGATGAAGAATGTCCGTCCACGAACAACGTCCTAACCAAGATACCGGTCGCTCGAACAACCTTGAATAACAATAATTACCAACAATCGTTCAATAGACGTGTCAAACAACAAAACACGACTAACCCAAGGGTCGAAACAACGATAAACAAACTCATAGGCATTCCAACGAATACATAACCGACCGCACAACTTCGGAAATATCGATCCGAATATGTCGAAACCCACACCAAAATGAGTATTTCGAACTAACAAAACACTTCAAGGATATCAATAATCCATTAGGAATCCATAATTCATGATTATAACGACATCAATCGGAAAATCCCCAATTAACCGAAGTCAACCCCAAGGGTTCTTGAAAACAATTCCGAAAATAACCATTAAATCCGTAGGAATATATTTATCCAAGTAGATAATCCATAACTTAACATATTCCAATGATAATCCAAGCTTACACGAAGAAATCGGAAGGAAAACCCAAAAATCCGAAATTCTAGATCCAAGAAATTAATACCTTTGATTCGATGTGATGAAGATGATGAAATGATGATCAATCCGAAAGATGAGCTTGAAGATGATGATTGATGATTACACCTCGAAGAACCCTCTCCGAAACGCTCGAAATCGCCCAAAAATACCGAAGGAGTGAAATGAGATGAGCAAATGAAGAAGTCTGACTAACTGTCCAATTTATACTCAGTCCAGGTTAGCGTGCGCTAGCCCTTGTGCATAGCGTGCGCTAACGAGTAATTTGGGTAGTCCAGTACCTTTGTCCGAACACGGTAGCGCGCGCTACGTACCTCTTTGTAGCGTGCGCTACGGCCATACTACTAGCGTGCGCTAATATCCATTGTTAGCGTGCGCTAGCGAAATACTTGATGCCCAGTACTGGAGTCCAGAAAACCATCTGCCCTCTGATCTAACCTCGATAGCATGCGCTACAACCATTATTTAGCGTGCGCTAATATATCGGTTGCGTACGCTAACAACAATGCATAGCGTACGCTATGAACAAACCGGTGCGATCCGGTAGCCCTGGACTCAACTCGATCCGCCTAGCGCGCTACTCCACACATGTAGCGTGCGCTACTACTACCGCTAGCGCGCGCTACTTACCACTCGTAGCGTGCGCTACAATTATTCTCACTGCGGTCGGTACCTTACGGGTGCGGCCAAGGTAACCTTAGCGTGCGCTAAAGCCGGCGGTAGCGTGCGCTACCTATACCCAATTAGCGTACGCTAAAAGGAGTATGTAGCGTGCGCTACTCCTCAAGCACGACTTGCAGCGAAAATGACAATGATGATAAACACGGCACGAAACTCCAATCAGTTAATGATGAATGACGATCGATACTCGATACAATTACTCGAATGATGAATACCATGAGAATCGAGTGACAAATGATCAATAATGAATGAAATTCTGAGTATCAATTCTTGAATGATAAATCTTGAATGATAATTCTTGAGTGATAATTCTTGAATTACAACCGGGTATTACATACACCCCCTTAAAGAGTTTCGTCCCGAAACTAAGGGTCAAACAACTCGGGATAACTCTCCCGCATACTATCCTCGGTTTCCCAAGTAGCCTCTTCGACTCCGTGTCTAGACCACTTTGAATTTTAACAAAAGGAATCGTCTTATTCCTCAACCGCTTGATTCGCCGCTCTAAAACTCGTATAGGGCGTTCCTCATATGAATGATCGTCGGCGATCTCGATTCGTCAGGCGAAGTATGTGACTTGGGTCGGCAACATACTTCCATGGCGAGAGACATGAAACACATTATGAATTCGGCTCAACGCCGGAGGTAAAGCCAATCGATAAGCTAACTCGCCCACCCGATCCAAAATCTCAAACGGTCCAATGAATCTCGGACTCAACTTTCCCCTCTTCCCAAAGCGGAAGATACCACGACTCGGGGATACCTTGACCAACACATGGTCACCGGCCTCGAACTCTAATGGTCGGCAGCGGTTATACGCATATGATTTACGCCGACTCGGCGGTCAACAAGCGACTCGATCAAAGCTACCTTCTCACGGGCGGCTATAAGCATATCGGGCTCGGTGCCGATTGATTCTGATAAGTCGTCCCAACACAACGGAGATCGACAACGACGACCATACAAGGCCTCGTAAGGTGCCATCTTGATCGAAGCATGCCAGCTATTATTATACGTGAACTCGATCAATGGTAGTTGGGCTTCCCAATCGTCTTTCCAATCGAGGACGCATGCCCTCAACATGTCCTCTAATGTCTGAATGGTCCTCTCTGATTGTCCGTCGAGGATGAAAAGCGATGCGAGATTAAGCTGAGTTCCCATAGCACGATGAACTGATTTCCAAAAATGCGACACAAACCGTCCGTCACGATCGGAAACGATACTTTTAGGAGTACCGTGCAGTCTGACTATCTCTTTGATGAACAGTTGAGCAAGTCTCTCGGGACCCCACATTTCCTTGATCTCAAGGAAATGAGCTGATTTGGTTAAACGGTCCACGATCACCCAGATCGTATTCATGCCACGACGACTCGTCGGCAAACTCGTAATGAAATCCATAGAAATGTCTTCCCACTTCCATTCGGGAATAGGAAGAGGTTTCAGCATACCCGCCGATCGATGTTCAATCTTAACTTGTTGTGAGTTAAGCATCTCGAAACAAATTCTGCGACTTATCGCTTCATATTACTCCACCGGTAATTTTGTTTCAAGTCCTTGTACATCTTGCTAGACCGGATGAACGTAATAATGGGTAGCAAGAGCTACTTTCAAAATCGAGTTTTTCAAATCGTCATTTGCCATACGCACAACCGATTCTTAAACCTCAAAAGTCCATCCTCGTGGACCACAAATCCAGGGGCTTTCCCCTGAGCCACATCCTCTCGGATGCGCAACAATGATGGGTCCGAACCCTGATTCTCTCGAATTGTCTCCTCTAGTGACGATGAAATCTCTAACATACAAAGCTGCCCCTGAACTCGCTGAAGCCAGACCTCGATCTCGGGTCTAAGGAGTTCCTGCTGAAGCTCCTACAGGCGCTAAACGGGCAAGCATCTGCTCTGAACGGACTTACGACTCAAGGCGTCGGCGACAACGTTCGCCTTGCCGGGTGGTAGAGGATCTCAATATCATAATCTTTGATTAATTCCAACCACCGTCTCGACGCATATTTAACTCATACGAGTAAATATATACTTTAAGCTCTTATGATCGGTGAATATCTGACAGGTGACGCCATAAAGGTAATGACGCCAAATCTTCAAAGCGAACACCACGGCTGCTAGCTCCAGGTCGTGGGTCGGATAATTAACCTCGTAAGGTCTCAATTGCCGTGAAGCATAGGCAATGACCTTCCCGTTACGCATGAGAACACATCCGAGACCTGTCCGACGCATCACTATAAACCACAAATCCTTCCGTCCCTGCGGCAAGGAAAGTACAGTCTTGACATTAACCGGCTCTTGAGTTCCTCAAAACTCCGTTGACACGCGTCGGACCACATGTATTTCTCATCCTTCCGCAAAGGTTCGTTAAGGGTTGAGCGATTCGAAAATCCCTCTACAAATCGCCGATAATAACCCGCTAATCCGAGGAAACTTGGATTTCCTTAACGTTCTTCGGAGGTAGCCAATCTCGAATAGCCTCCGTCTTCGAGGATCGACACGAACTCCGTCGATGAAATTACATGTCCGAGAAAAGTCACTTCGGACATCCAGAACTCACATTTGGAAAACTTCCCATAAAGTTGTTCTCGTCTCAACACGTCGAGCACTTGATGAAGGTGAAACTCGTGCTCCTCCCGGTCACGAGAATAAATCAAAATGTCATCGATGAAGACAACAACAAACCGATCCAAAAAGTCGATGAAGACCCGATTCATTAACTCCATGAATACCGCAGTGCATTAGTCAATCCGAGCGGCATAACCACAAACTCATAATGACCATAGCGTGTTCGAACGCCGTCCTCGCGATATCCGACTCTCGGATCCGCAATCGATGATATCCAGACCTTAAGTCGATCTTGGAAAATCGAAGCTCACGAAGTTGATCTAAGAGATCATCAATACGGGGTAAGGGATACTTATTCTTGATCGTCACCTGTTCAACTCCCGATAATCAATACATAAGCGGAATGAACCATCCTTCTTCTTGACAAATAACACCGGTGCTCCCCACGGGGACGCACTCGGTCGAATATAACCCTTCTCGAACAACTCTTCAAGTTGGTTCTTTAATTCTGCATTTCGGTCGGGGCCATCCGATGCGGTGCCTTCGATATCGGGGGCGTACAGGCTCCAACTCAATCGTGAATTCCACATCCCTCTATGGAGGCAAACCAGTAACTAAATGCGGAAAAACATCGGCATATTCCTCACCACCGGAATATCCGTCAACATCTTGATGACTTCTCGGTTTTGGCCATATAGCACCAATAACCGACACATCCGATTGAGTAACCTTCGCTTTCATTGAATTAATGACCTTACGAGCAGTAGGATTACCTCCTGAAACACACATTCAACTCCATAAATGCGAAATGATAGTGACCATACGCTTACGGACATTAATGATGGCATCATGACAATCCATCCAATCAATACCCAAGATGGCGTCGTCCCTCGGCAAATCTACCACGATTAGGTCATTGGCCATACCACGACCATGGCGATTCGGACAATTACGAATCTCCCGATTACCGATAATTCGTCTACCATCAGGTAGGCCAATGACATAAAGCTCACAACTAGTAGCACTACCCAGACGTAGTCTACTCAAACATGACTCGGAAATGAATGAATGCGATGCACCAGTATCGAAAAGAGTACACACAGGTTGAGATAGAATATCGAGTGTACCTGAGATCATTCGGGCCTCTGGATCATCGGTCTTCTTCATCTCATAAATCCGGGGCTTGCTAGTCCGGACCGGACGCTCCCATCTGTGGCTAAAAGCTCCACCTTTAGTCGCTCTGTCGTTTTTAAGCGATGAATGAGTGGCTTGATTACGAGCAGTGGCCTTAGGGGCACGAGATGACGTCGAGTAGGTTTGGAGTCCCTACGGCAAAACGGGCCTTATGCCCGGCAATTCCACAATTATGACATGTGATAGTCGCCTCGGACACTTGGTACTGAGGTGACCAAGTTCCCATGATTATAACGGTGATGGCGGGCGCGCTCGAGACCGAGATTCCATGGGTTTAGACGCTAGGGAGGTCGCTCGAGAAAAAGTAGAGCCCGCCCGCGGTTTCTTGAAAGTGGCACGACTCCGTCGGGTGATTACGGTTCTTGGACTTCTTGCTAGCGAGACGAAGGTTCTTTGCTTAGCAATTTCCTTAGCCGTAAGCTCGTAAGTAAGAGCCTTCTCAATGAACTCGCCAACGTGGTGCAATTATGATTAAATGGCGAAGTCTCATACGGGGTTTCGACCTCTTCTGAAATACTTGATCTTTTCCGCTTACGAGTGAATGATAGATGAGGCGAACGGAAGAAGTTCTGAAATTTTTCGGCGATGGCGAGAACATCATCATCCGCCGAAAGGTCGGGAGTGAGTAATTCCGACAACTTGGCCTCCCCGAGTGGGGCCGGATAGTACCTCTCCATCATGAGAGTCTTGGCGATCCCAAGTACAAGATCCTTCGGTGGGCTTCAACGACAACCACCAAGAATGTGCGCTCTTACCAAGGTAGTAAGCCGCACGAAACTTTGTGTCCCTCGGGACACTCTACCATAGCAACTGACTTCTCGAAATGCTCGAGCCAATGAATGATATCTGCCGGCTCGGGCAGGCCCTCAAAAGTAGGTGGCCTCGCGAGATATCGCCGATGATGTTACTCACATTCCTCTCTTGCCTGCAGGGTGGCGGCGGAGGAGCCTGCGGTCGATTGACGGAGTTATGCATCGTCTCCATCAATCGAGCCATCTCGAGCCATTTGGGCCATCATGCCTGCATAAATGCGAGTGGATCAACCGGACACCCTCGGCGAGCCGTGTCGAGTGCGACTCCCCGATAATGAATGATCGCGTCCAGGTGAATGAGTGGCAGCGTCGCTGCTCGATGAATTAGCATTATTCCTCGCGTTTGCACGTGTATTCGCACGAGTTCTCGGGATTCGGCCCGCTCCACGGCCTCGTCCTCCACGTCCTCTGCCAGCCCTTTCCATACTGAAGTGGAAAGTCATATGATGATTATACATCTCGCATGAGATATACGTTATGATTATGACATGAGATGATGAAAATGAGCATACGCGCTCTAACACGGTGATTACATGAATGATTAACTGAGGTGACATGATTATCTGATGAAATTATTGAAATGATTATCTTGAATGAGTTAACAAGATTAATGATCCGATCTTCCTGATCAACAACTGAACAATGAAATGAATTGACTGATTAATGAGTTAACTTTGGCCGTCTGGTCAGCGTGACAATGATGATTGAGGATTGTTAACCGATGAATTATGAATGAATGATTAATGCGAAATTATACCATGGCATTAGAAATCTTACGATTCTTGATACGATTGGCTCGGCATTTGCACAGGTCTCACGTGAAGCGATAGTACATTGATACTAGTCCGATGACTATGATTTCATATGATACTTGACTTTGAGGGTAGTATTAAAATCCAAGCTCCGATACCTTCTCTGTAACTCCCGAAACTAGGCGGATATTACGGTCTGTGAATCCCATTAGGACCCACCGAGCAAATGAAAATGATGAATTAAATAATATAATTGTAGTACGAACCACATTATATTACCAAACACTCCGATGAGGAGTTTAAGTACAACACACCAGACAATAGAATACTAGTGTATTTTATATGAAGATAAAATACACCACCTGAATAAATAAACGTTACAAGCGGAATTTGCGGCGGAAAATACAAATGACGAAATAAGCTGAAATGATGAAAATGGTGAACAAACGGAATGGTAGGGCCCCCTACTAGTATCACTGGGACTCGTCGCCGTCAACATGCTCTTCCGTGCCTTTGCCTTGCCGTGACACGAAAATAAAATCCCCAACGGGAAGTCGATTTACACAGACAACAATCCTCAAGAGTTGAAATTACACAATCATGAATTAGCTCAAGTGATGAAATATTCTTAATTATGAATTACGGCGAAGAGGAGCATCATAAATACGCCCGTAATGTCTGTGCAAGTGTACAAGACGAATGTCCGGACACACCCGTCCTTGTACCTAATTAGTCTCACGGAGGTAAGCGTTACGTGTGCACGGTCCGATGTATCGGTGAACCCAATACATGACCATCATGTGCCCGACTAAAAATTCCACACTGACCACACCCGGCCACGCAATATGAACCGGAAGGTCACATGAACGAGAATGACCATGATGAAAACCAATGAATAATAATTAGACAAGGCCAAGATGACTCACCGATATGAAAGTAATAGTGACGTGATTGATAAACCAATGAAAAGATTTGGAACCGTCGTTCCTCGTGAATGAAATGATTATTCGACACTTACAAGTCTCAAAATGATTAATATTATGATGAATGAATTATGATTATGAGCAATCAACAACAAACGGAATGAGTATCCTTTTAACCGAGTAAGATTTAACTTACACAATACCGATGAAGAATGTCCGTCCACGAACAACGTCCTAACCAAGATACCGGTCGCTCGAACAACCTTGAATAACAATAATTACCAACAATCGTTCAATAGACGTGTCAAACAACAAAACACGACTAACCCAAGGGTCGAAACAACGATAAACAAACTCATAGGCATTCCAACGAATACATAACCGACCGCACAACCGGAAATATCCATCCGAATATGTGAAACCCACACCAAAATGAGTATTTCGAACTAACAAAACACTTCAAGGATATCAATAATCCATTAGGAATCCATAATTCATGATTATAACGACATCAATCGGAAAATCCCCAATTAACCGAAGTCAACCCCAAGGGTTCTTGAAAACAATTCGAAAATAACCATTAAATCCGTAGGAATATATTTATCCAAGTAGATAATCCATAACTTAACATATTCCAATGATAATCCAAGCTTACGAAGAAATCGGAAGGAAAACCCAAAATCCGAAATTCTAGATCCAAGAAATTAATACCTTTGATTCGATGTGATGAAGATGATGAAATGATGATCAATCCGAAAGATGAGCTTGAAGATGATGATTGATGATTACACCTCGAAGAACCCTCTCAAAGCGCTCGAAATCGCCCAAAAATACCGAAGGAGTGAAATGAGATGAGCAAATGAAGAAGTCGACTAAGCATCGATTTATACTCGATCCAGGTTAGCGTCGCTAGCCTTGTGCATAGCGTGCGCTAACGAGTAATTTGGGTAGTCCGGTACCTTGTCCGAACACGGTAGCGCGCGCTACGTACCTCTTTGTAGCGTGCGCTACGGCCATACTACTAGCGTGCGCTAATATCCATTGTTAGCGTGCGCTAGCGAAATACTTGATGCCCAGTACTGGAGTCCAGAAAACCATCTCCCTTTGATCTAACCTCGATAGCGTGCGCTACAACCATTATTTAGCGTGCGCTAATATATCGGTTGCGTACGCTAACAACAATGCATAGCGTACGCTATGAACAAACCGGTGCGATCCGGTAGCCATGGCCTCAACACGATCCGCCCTAGCGCGCTACTCCACACATGTAGCGTGCGCTACTCTGACTCCCGCTAGCGCGCGCTACTTACCACTCGTAGCGTGCGCTACAATTATTCTCACTGCAGTCCGGTACCTTCTGATCTGCGGCCAAGGTAGCCTTAGCGTGCGCTAAAGCCGAGCGGTAGCGTGCGCTACCTATACCCAATTAGCGTACGCTAAAAGGAGTATGTAGCGTGCGCTACTCCTCAAGCACAGCTTGCAACGAAAATGACAATGATGATAAACACGGCACGAAACTCCAATCAGATTAATGATGAATGACGATCGATACTCGATACAATTACTCTGAATGATGAATACCATGACTGAATCTGAGTGACAAATGATCAATAATGAATGAAATTACTGAGTATCAATTACTGAATGATAAATACTGAATGATAATTACTGAGTGATAATTACTAAATTACAACTGGGTATTACATGTACCAAGTCCGGGAGAACAAGATCCTATCCAACCTTTGCCACTCACCATCACTGTACCAGGTGTAAGGAGTGCCCGTGAATCCACCATCAGATAGGTTGCAATGTAATAGAGCATCATTGAACTCTTCCATATCTGATTGGATCGGGAAAGCCTCTCCTTTTTTCTCATCAGGTTGGAGGATAATGTTGAAATCTCCCGCAACCATCCAAGGAAGCTGGCTTTGACTCACAGAGAGAAGATCATCCCACAGGTCCCTTCTCTCGATTTTGGTATGCCTACCATACACCACAGTTAAAAGGAGAGAAGTGGGGAGGGAGTTACAAAAAACTTCCCCATGTAACATTTGATCCTTATTATTAAGAATCTTGACGTGAGTGTTAGAATCCGTGAAAAGCCATATATGAACTTAAACGAGCAGAGCAACTATTTTGTTCCGGTTAATTATGGTTGGTGAAAAGGTTGGTGAACCCTTACCCATTTTGGGGACTATAAAAGATTGTCTTGTGATAGCCCTCACATAAGAATTAATCACAAGTGAAGACATATTTGTGGAGAGAGAATCAAAAATATGATTTTGATATTTCTCTCTCTCAAAAGTCTTGAAGATATATTCAAAAGTTGAATAATCAAAAGGATCAAGAATATATCTTCATATCTTTGAAGGTTGATTCTTTGACCAAGAAAGTATTTAGAATACTCTTCTAATCTTCATCTAATCATGTGAATTTGATCTTTAATACTCCCTCCGTCCACCATCCATATGCACTCTTTTGACCGGCACGGATTTTAATATTTGAGTTGACTTAATTGGTAGGATGTGTTGTGAGTGGAGTAAATGGACCCACTTGTGTTGTGAAAGGGTAAAAAAATTGCCAAAAATAAACAATGCACATAGGTTGCGGACGGATGGAAAAGGAAATTGTTGCACATGGGTGGCGGATGGAGGAAGTAACATATTGAATAAGATTCATAGTTGTTATTTTAGATCAAAGTTCAAGAACATTTAAATAATATTCTTGGTATTCTTGTTCTTACCATAATCAAGAACATACCTATATTCAAATTGATTTAAGTGAAATATTTGTTGAATCGGAGCTAGAAATCCGCAGATGCTTGGGACTTATTCGTTGTGTGGATACCATAGAGGACGCTCGCTTCTTGCAACATCTCTAGAAGGCTCGATCGAAAACACGCTACAAGAGTAACAATCTTGTTCTTCGTACTTTGATAATATACTTAGATCCTTGGATGGTTTTTACATATTATATTATACTTCTGTTGCTCTATTTTGATATATGATGAGATCATAAATCTTATTATTTTGATAGAAACCCAACATATGATGCATAAAAACCTTTATTTGGATTTTTATGAACCTATCACTGTTGGCTTGCCAACCTATGAAATGATCGGTTTCAGAGCTAGACAAAGATCCCTGGCCAGGGTTAGTGTACACAATAATCGAGATTGTGAGCTCTCTTCGGATGCTGATCTTGGGGAGTAACGTTCGCAGGAGGTGGCCACCTTCCCCAGTGTAAATTATGGATATGGTGAATCTGATGATATATGCAATGAAACGAAATGATTTATTAAACATGGGATTTTTCTTAAAACCCCCATATGTTACTGCTTATATGCATGATGACAAGTACGAAAGCATGTTTTATGTTTTGGCAATATGTTCACGAAGTACATTGTACTCAGCCCTATATATGTTTCAAAATGTGCAGGTTGAGCAGGAGATGTGATGAAGGGTGTTTAGTGGAAGTCTTTTGTCTACAAATGATGTTAAGCCCTGGTTACATATCTTCATATATGTAACCAACCATGTTTTTCCGCTGCAAACACTTTTTATGATTTTGCTTTCTAAGTCACGTCGTTTGTGATGTACTGTGATGCCTTTTATAAACTTCAAGGCTAATATTATTATTATATATTCTTACCATGGACTCTAAGTCATTCCCACATGATTGATTCCCCTTCATGATGCTTTGATAGGTTATTGGTGGAAATCCACCCCTATTCCTTATGAAACATATGTTTCCCCCTTTCTTCCCCGCTTCTTAATCCCACCCTAGGTTACGCTCTAGCTGTGCCGTACTTAGGTATAAGAGGCTGTGACATTGGAAGTCGTGTCATGGAAGTCTTTGGAATTGAGAAGGAGGATTGGCATCAACCATTAATGGACTATCTGAAATACTAGAAACTACCCAATGATCCATGCCAAAGAGTCTACATCCGGTGTTTTACACCTTGGTTTATTTATTATAAAAGCACACTTTATCGAAAGTCCTTTGATGGTATATTCTTGAGATGTATAAGGAACGAAGAAGCTATTCATGCAATGGAGGAAGCTTATTCCGGAGTCTGTAGAGCTCATCATCCGGGACCCAAACTACATTTCAGAATAAAGAGAATGGTTTACTACTGGCCGACAATGGTGAGAGTTGCATGGATTATGAGCAAAAATGTCAGGCATGTCAGTTCACGCAAACCTAATTCATCAACCTCCAGAGCTGTTACACCTAATTATTGCCTCATGTCCATTCGACACATGGGGATTATATGTTGTAGGACCATTGAAAAAGTCATCTTGTGCTCATCTCTACATTTTGGCGGCTACAGATTACTTCTCTAAGTGGGCTGAAGTTGTGCCTTTGAGAGAAGTGAAAAAAGAAAATGTTGCTGACTTCATCCATATAAATATCATCTACAGGTATGGGGTTCCCTACTATATCATTACTGATAATGGGAAGCCATTCACCAACAGCCATTTGACAAACTTTGCGAGAAATTCGAGTTTAGACACAGAAAATCTTCAAAGTATAATGCAGACGCACATGGACTAGCGAAGGCCTTCAACAAAAACTGTGTAATCTGTTGAAAAAAAGTTGTACCAAAATCAAAACAAGATTGTCAAGAAAGAGTAAATGAAGATTTATGGGCATACCATACTAGAACGACCCGATTTTTCTAAGGCACTTTATGAGTATATTTAATAATAAGAAACTTATAGAAATTTCAAGCCGTTACAGAAACTAACATTTTCTAAAGAAAACAATCGCGAAAATAAAGTGATTTTAAATCTGCAATATTGTAACACCCCCAGATCCGACCGGGAATATTACAGCGCCGTGGGCCCCGAGATGGAACCCACAAGGCTGAAGGAAATTTTTGCAAATATTTACAAACGCCCAAGAGGCTAACGACGGTATTATCTATTAAAAACATTCGAAGATTTATAAAACTCGTTTATCAAACCGTCGTAAAAACTCATTTGAAACCACAAGGCCCAAAATGCCAAAACTCAACAGTTTAAAAACATACGTTAAGCTATAAACACACGTAAGCGAGAATAGATTTAGAAAATGATTGACAAAGTAACCTAAGTTATCGGATACCAAAAAGGCCATTTAAAAATACTAACGCAGCGGATAAAGACAAACAATTAAAATACTCTAGCAGCGGAATACAACAACTGATCAGAAACTCAAAACACAAATACATGCCCTTGCCAGTATCCTCCGGGAAGTTCATCTCTCCACGACCGCTACAAGCTTGATAATCCAAGAACCTAAAAAGAAATCCCACGACGGGGTCAGCCATAATATCCAACAATGATAACCATCACATCTCGTCAATAATTACATATCAATGGAAATACTAAGTAAGAATACGACCAATGTAATCTTACCGTCGTAATATTCCGAGAATCCATGATTCGTATCCTTAACAACACATTAAAATAATACCGAAATATCTGTACGGTATCTCAACAATACTCAAGGTTCTCAAAACATTATCATAACTCGCGATACGAAAATTATACCAACTCTGGCCAATTCAATCCATCGGATAACATCGACAATTCCAATACGACAATCGATTGTCCATCAAAGACAAGTACCAAGGAAATACGGAACATACCTCAAGATTACGAAATACCATGACAATCACGTCAGTCTAATCCGAGATCAGATCAACATAACATACGGACATGGTCCTAACACAAGACCTACAAATGCATACTCATATGACAATGTCAATATGATCACAACAATAACGACAATGTATACTTATGGCAAACCCATAATATACATATGCACAACAATAATACATGGCAATCCGATGATCCAGCGTTCACTGCCTAGATCCCCCGATGATCCCGTCAGACCAACCCGAGGTGGAAAACCCGTCCGTTGATCCAGCGCACGCTAGCATAGATCCCCCGATGATCCCGTCGGACCAACCCGAGGTGGACATACTGTAATACCCGGTTTGTAATTCAGTCATTATCATTCAGTGATTATCATTCAGTATTTGTCATTCAGTCATCATCATTCAGTGTTTATCATTCAGTAATTGTCATTCAGTAAATTCACTCATTAATGATCAATTGTCACTCATATTCAATCATTGTGTTCACCGTTCAGAGTAATTGCATCGTGTATCAATCGTCATTCGTCACTAATCTAATTGGAGTTTCGTGCCGTGTTTATCATCGTTGTCATTTTCGTTATGGGCTGTGCGTGAGGAGTAGCGCACGCTACGTACTCTTTTTAGCGTACGCTAATTGAGTACAGGTAGCGCACGCTACCACTCAGCATTAGCGCACGCTAATGTTACCACAGTTGCGATCACAGAAGGTACTGGACTGCAGGTGAGTTATTTGTAGCGCACGCTACGAGTGGTAAGTAGCGCACGCTAGCGGGTTGTAGTAGCGCACGCTAAATATGTGGAGTAGCGCGCGCTAGGGACGGATCAGGTTGAGTCCAGTGGCTACTGGACTGCACCGGATTAATTCATAGCGCACGCTATGAGTGATACTTAGCGTACGCAATCGATATTATAGCGCACGCTAATCGTTGGTTGTAGCACACGCTATCGAGATCAGATCAGAGGACAGAAGGTTTCTGGACTCCAGTACTGGGCATCAGATAATTCGTTAGCGTACGCTAACAATGGGTTTTAGCGCACGCTAGTAGTATGGCCGTAGCGCACGCTACAAAAAGGTACGTAGCGCGCGCTACCGTGTTCGGACAGTGGGTACTGGACTACCCAAATTACTCGTTAGCGCACGCTACGCGCAAGGGCTAGCGCACGCTAACCTGGACTGGCTATAAATTGGACAGCTTAGCCAGATTTTGTCATTTGTCATCTATTTCTCATTCTCTCGTCGGTTCTTGACGATTTGGGCGATTTTGGAGAGTTCTCTTCGAGATTTTATCATCCATCATCATCTTCAAGTCTTTGAGTTGGATTATCATCACTTCATCATCTCCTTATCATCGAATCAAAGGTATTAATCTCTTGGATCTAGAATTTCGGATTTTTGGGTTTTCTTTCCGATTTTCTTCGTGTAAGCTTGGATTGTTGTTGGAATATGTTAGATATGGATTGTATATCTTGGATAACTATATTCCTACGGATTTAATGGCCATTTTGGGGAATTATATCAAGAACCCTTGGGGGTTGACTTCGGTTAATTTGGGGATTTCCGATTGTCGTTGTTTTAATCTTGGACTGTGGATTCCTATGGGATTATTGATATCATTGATAGTGTTTTGATGGTTTTTAATACTCATTGTGGAGTTGGGTTCGATATAGTCGAGTTCGAATATTGTCGTATCGACGTTTGAGTCGGTTATGATTGTTTTTGAATTGCGTAATGATCGGATTATTGGTAATTGTATTATTCAAGGTTGTTCGAGCGACCGACATTTCATTTGGGACGTTGTTCGTGGACGGACATTCTTCATCGGTATTGTGTAAGTTAATTCTTACTCGGTTAAAAGGATATTCATTCCTTTTGATGTTGTTCATTCATAATCGTAACTCATTCATCATTGTATTAACCATATCAAAACTTGTCATTGTCAATTAATCACCTCAGTCATAAGGAACGACGGTTCCAATCATTTCATTAAGCTGTCATTCATTTCACCATCATTTAATCTTGGTGAGTCATGATTCATTTTCGTTGTCACTTTTGTCATATTGTGGCATTAGGGTCATCTTGGCGTGCCGGTTGGTATGTGTAGGATTTTCATGTCGGGCACATTATAGTCGTGTGTTGGTTGGTGGCCTCACATTGGGTGTGCACACGAGTTGATGGCCGTGAGGCGATTAGGTACAAGACCACACGTGTATTCGATTGATACTCGTTGGTGGCTTGTGCTGCGGACACATTTCCATCCGGACGTAGTGTGGCGCCATTCCTTTCGGCCGTATCATTTGTTGATTCATATAGCATGTTTGATTGCGTATGTTTCGACGGGATATTGTATAGCGTGGATAACTCATGATTGTGTATTTTCAACTCTTGAGGATTGTTGTTACGTATGGCGGCCGTTGGGAATCATTTTCGAGTCATGGCAAGGCTAAAGCACGGGGAGAGCACGGTGACGGCGAGGAGTCCCAGTGATACTAGAAGGGGGCCCCAGTCTTTTCAGTCATTTATTCAGTCATTTATGTTCCCTTCATTTATTCCGCTGCAGACATTCCGTTTGAATACTCATCTCATTCAGTGTTGTGTATTTTATCTTCATATAAAATATACAAGTATTACATATTATCACAGGTGTGTTGTATGAAACTCCTCATCGGAGTAATTGATGTTGTAATGTGGTTCGGTACTACATTTACCCTGTGTAATTCATTCATTTTCATTCACCTGGTGGGTCCCAGTCGGGGGTTCACGGCGCTGTAATATCCGCCTAGTTTGGGGTGTTACAGAGTTGGTATCGGAGAGTGGTTTTGAATACTACCTTCCGAGTCATGCCTCATTTGAAATCATCGTCATCGGACTAGTATCATTGGACTTTCGCGTCACGTGTGACCTGTGCAAATGCCGAGCCAATCAGACCAAGAACTGTAAGATTTTTAATGACATGGTATAATTTCTGGCAATAATCATTCATTCATAATTCATCAGTTAACAATCTTCAATCATCATTGTCATTTTGACCAGGACGGTCAGGTTAACTCATTAATCACTCAATTCATTTCATTATTCAGTTGTTGATCAGGAAGATCAAATCATTAATCTTGTTAACTCATTCAAGATAATCATTTCAGTAACTTCATCGGATAATCATGTCATGTCAATTAATCATTCATGTAATCGCTGTATTTGAGCGCATATGCTCATTTTCATCATTTCATAATATAATCATAATGTGATACTCATGCGAGATATATAATCATCATATGACTTTCCACTTCAGTATGGAAAGGGCTGGCAGAGGACGTGGAGGACGAGGCCGTGGAGCGGGCCGAATCCCGAGAACTCGTGTGAATACACATGCGAATGCCAGGAATAATGTTAACTCATCGAGCAGTGACGCTGTCACTCATTCACATGGACGCGATCATTCACTATCAGGGAGTCGTACTCGGGACACAGCTCAGTCAGAGGGTGTTCGCGTTGACCCGCTCGCTTTTATGCAGGGCATGATGGCCCAAATGACGCAGATGGCACAACTTATGGAGGCGATGCATAACTCCACTACTCAAAATCAACAGGCTCCTCCGCCGCCACCTCAGAGGCAAGAGAGGGGTGTAAGCAATATCATTAGCGATATCTCTGCTTGGCGACCACCTACCTTTGAGGGCTCATCTGAGCCGGCGAATATTGTTCATTGGCTTGAGCATTTTGAGAAGTTATTTGCTATGGTGGATTGCCCTGAAGGGCATAAAGTTTTAGTTGCGGCTTACTATCTTGGTAAGAGCGCTCATTCATGGTGGTTATCGTTGAAGCCCACAGACGGATCATGTACTTGGGATCAGTTCAAGACTCTCATGATGGAGAGGTACTATCCGGCCCCACTCAGGGAGGCCAAGTTGTCGGAATTACTCACTCCCGACCTTTCGGCGGATGATGATGTTCTCGCCATCGCCGAAAAATTTCAGGAACTTCTTCCGTTCGCCTCGTCTATCATTCACTCTGAGGCGGACAAGATCAAATATTTCAGCAAGAGGCTGAAACCCCGTATGAGACTTCAGTTGCTTAATCATAATTGTGCCACTCTGGCCGAGTTCATTGAGAAAGCTCTTACTTACGAGCTTACTGCTAAGGAAATTTCTAAGCAACAACCCTCATCAGCTGGCAAGAAGTCTAAGAACCGTAATCAGTCTGCCAGGCCACTTTCAAGAAACCACGTGCAGGCTCTACTTTTTCTGAGCGACCTCCTCTGGCGTCTAAACCCGTGGAATCTCGATCCACGGCGGCGATTCAGCCATCACTGTTTCAATGTGAGGAACAGGCCATTTCAGCACCAAATGTCCAAGCGATCATCACGTGCCACAATGGTAGGATTGCTGGGCATAGGGCCCGTTTTGCGAAGGGACTCTAAACCCACTCCGGCGTCATCTCGGGCCCAGGACATTGGCGGTGCGAGAATCGGGCCACTCGGTCGGCGTCGTTCAAGGCAGCGGGAGCTAATAAAGGCGGAGCCAAGAGCTATCAGGCAGGAGCGTCCGGTTCGGGGCGGCAAGCCCGAATTTATGAGATGAAGAAGACCGACGATCCGTAGGCCGGATGATCTCGGTACACTCGATATTCTATCTCAACTTTGTGTACCCTTTTTGATCTTGGTGCATCGCATTCATTCATTTAAGTCATGCTTGAGTAGACTACGTCTCGGTAGTGCTACTAGTTGTGAGCCTTATGTCATTGGTCTACGATGGTAGGCGAATTATCGAAATCGTGAGATTGAATTATGCGATTGACTTCATGGTCGTGTATGGCCGGCGGACCTAATCGTAGTAGATTTGCCGAGGGACGGCGTCATCACAGGTATTGATTGGATGGATCGTCATGATGCCATCATTAGTGTCCTAGCGTATGATCACTATCATTTGAGACGATGGGTCGAATGTGTGTTTCGGGAGGTAATCCCGGTACATTACAGTAAGGTCATTAATTTGATGAAAGCGGTAAGATTACTCAATCGGGGATGTGTCGGTTATTGGTGCTATATGACCAAAACCGAGAAATCATCGATAATGTTGACGGACATTCCGGTAGTGAAGGAATATGGCGATGTTTTTCCAGACGAGTTACTGGTTTGCCTCCACGAGAGGATGTGGAATTCACGATTGAGTTGGAGCACTGCGTCCCGATATCGAAGGCACCGTCCGGATGGCCCGACCGAAATGCGAATTAAAGAACCAACTTGAGGAATTGTTCGAGAAGGGTTATATTCGACCGAGTGCGTCCCCGTGGGGAGCACCAGTGTTATTTGTCAAGAAGAAGGATGGTTCGTTCCGCTTGTGTATTGATTACCGGGAATTGAACCGGGTGACGATCAAGAATAAGTATCCTTTACCCCGTATTGATGATCTCTTAGACCAACTTCAGGGAGCTTCAGTATTTTCCAAGATCGACTTAAGATCTGGATATCATCAATTGCGGATTCGAGAGTCGGATATCGCGAGGACGGCGTTTCGAACACGCTATGGTCATTATGAGTTTGTGGTTATGCCGTTTGGGTTGACTAATGCACCTACGGTATTCATGGAATTAATGAATCGGGTTTTCATCGACTATCTGGATCAGTTCGTGGTTGTCTTTATTGATGACATTTTGATTTATTCTCGTAACCGGGAGGAACACGAGTCTCACCTTCATCAAGTTCTCGACGTGTTGAGACGAGAACAACATTATGGGAAGTTTTACAAATGTGAGTTCTGGATGTCCGAAGTGACGTTTCTCGGACACGTAATTTCATCCGACGGAGTTCGTGTCGATCCTCAGAAGACGGAGGCTATTCGAGATTGGTTACCTCCGAAGAATGTTAAGGAAATCCGAAGTTTCCTCGGATTAGCGGGTTATTATCGGCGATTTGTGGAAGGATTTTCTAAAATCGCTCAACCCATGACGAATCTTTTACGGAAAGATAAGAAATACACATGGTCCGACGCGTGTCAACAGAGTTTTGAGGAACTCAAGAGCCGGTTAACTTCAGCACCTGTTCTTTCCTTACCGCAAGGGACAGAGGGATTTGTGGTCTATAGTGATGCGTCCGGACAGGGTCTCGGATGTGTACTCATGCAGAACGGGAAAGTTATCGCTTATGCTTCACGGCAATTGAGACCTTACGAGGTTAATTATCCGACCCACGACCTGGAGCTAGCAGCCGTGGTGTTCGTATTGAAGATTTGGTGTCATTATCTTTATGGCGTTACCTGTCAGATATTCACCGATCATAAGAGTTTAAAGTATATATTTACTCAGAAGGAGTTAAATATGCGACAGAGACGGTGGTTGGAACTAATCAAAGATTATGATATCGAGATCCTTTACCACCCGGGCAAGGCGAACGTTGTCGCCGACGCCTTGAGTCGTAAGTCCGTTCAGGAGCAGATGCTTGCTCGATTAACGATTGAAGGAACTTGGCGAGAATTTACGAGACCCGAGATCGAGGTCTGGTTACAACGAGTACAAGTGCAACTTTGTACGTTGGAAATTTCATCGTCACTTGAGGAGGCGATCAGGGAGAATCAGGCTGTGGACCCATCATTGTTACGCATCCGAGAGGATGTGGTTCAGGGGAAAGCCCCTGGGTTTGTGGTCCACGAGGATGGACTTTTGAGATTTAAGAATCGGTTATGCGCACCGGCGATTGACGAGTTGAAAAACTCGATTTTGAAAGAAGCTCATGCTACCCCTTATTCTGTTCATCCGGGGTCTAGTAAGATGTATAAGGACTTGAAACAAAATTTCTGGTGGAGTAATATGAAGCGAGAAGTCGCAGAATTTGTTTCGAGATGCTTAACCTGTCAACAAGTCAAGATTGAACATCAGCGACCGGCGAGTATGCTGAAACCTCTCCCTATTCCAGAATGGAAGTGGGAAGACATTTCTATGGACTTCATCACGAGCTTGCCGACGAGCCGTCGTGGCATGAATACGATCTGGGTGATCGTGGACCGCTTAACTAAATCAGCTCATTTCCTTGAGATCAAGGATACGTGGGGGCCCGAGAGACTGGCCCAGTTGTTCATCAAGGAGATAGTGAGATTGCACGGTACTCCTAAAAGTATCGTTTCCGATCGTGACGGACGATTTGTGTCTCATTTTTGGAAATCAGTTCATCGTGCTATGGGAACTCAGCTTAATCTCAGTACCGCTTCAGTCCGACGGACAATCAGAGAGGACTATTCAGACCTTAGAGGACATGTTGAGGGCATGCGTCCTCGATTGGAAAGACGATTGGGAAGCCCAACTGCCATTGATCGAGTTCACGTATAATAATAGTTGGCATGCTTCGATTAAGATGGCACCTTACGAGGCCTTGTACGGTCATCGTTGGCGATCTCCTTTGTGTTGGGATGACCTATCAGAATCAATCGGCACCGAGCCCGATATGCTTATAGCCGCCCATGAGAAGGTAGCTTTGATCAGAAGTCGTTTGTTGACCGCTCAGAGTCGACAGAAATCATATGCAGATAATCATCGTCGACCGTTAGAGTTCGAGGCGGGTGACCATGTTTTGGTCAAGGTCTCCCCGAGTCATGGTATCTTCCGTTTTGGGAAGAGGGGTAAGTTGAGTCCGAGATTCATTGGACCGTTTGAGATTCTGGATCGAGTAGGCGAGTTAGCTTACCGATTGGCTTTACCTCCGGCGTTGAGCCGAATTCATAACGTGTTTCACGTATCTTAGTTGCGGAAGTATGTTGCCGACCCGAGTCACATACTTCAGTTCGATGAAATCGAGATTGCCGATGATCATTCATATGAGGAACGTCCTATACGAGTTCTAGAGCGGCGAATCAAGCAGTTGAGGAATAAGACGATTCCTTTGGTTAAAATTCAGTGGTCTAGACACGGAGTCGAAGAGGCTACGTGGGAAACCGAGGATAGTATGCGGGAGAGTTATCCCGAGTTGTTTGACCCTTACTTTCGGGGACGAAACTCTTTTAAGGGGGGGTGTATGTAATACCCGGTTTGTAATTCAGTCATTATCATTCAGTGATTATCATTCAGTATTTGTCATTCAGTCATCATCATTCAGTGTTTATCATTCAGTAATTGTCATTCAGTAAATTCACTCATTAATGATCAATTGTCACTCATATTCAATCATTGTGTTCACCGTTCAGAGTAATTGCATCGTGTATCAATCGTCATTCGTCACTAATCTAATTGGAGTTTCGTGCCGTGTTTATCATCGTTGTCATTTTCGTTGTGGGCTGTGCGTGAGGAGTAGCGCACGCTACGTACTCTTTTTAGTGTACGCTAATTGAGTACAGGTAGCGCACGCTACCACTCAGCATTAGCGCACGCAAATGTTACCCTGGTTGCAGTCTAGAAGGTACTGGACTGCAGGTGAGTTATTTGTAGCGCACGCTACGAGTGGTAAGTAGCGCGCGCTAGCGGGTTGTAGTAGCGCACGCTAAATATGTGGAGTAGCGCGCGCTAGGGACGGATCAGGTTGAGTCCAGTGGCTCTTTGGGCCTTTGATTAATTCATAGCGCACGCTATGAGTGATACTTAGTGTACGCAATCGATATTATAGCGCACGCTAATCGTTGGTTGTAGCGCACGCTTCTCGAGATCGGTCGAGAGGACGAAGGTTTACGGACTCGATCGGAGCATCAGATAATTCGTTAGCGTACGCTAACAATGGGTTTTAGCGCACGCTAGTAGTATGGCCGTAGCGCACGCTACAAAAAGGTACGTAGCGCGCGCTACCGTGTTCGGACAGTGGGTACTGGACTACCCAAATTACTCGTTAGCGCACGCTACGCGCAAGGGCTAGCGCACGCTAACCTGGACTGGCTATAAATTGGACAGTTTAGCCAGATTTCGTCATTTGTCATCTATTTCTCATTCTCTTGTCGGTTCTTGGCGATTTGGGCGATTTTGGAGAGTTCTCTTCGAGCTTTTATCATCCATCATCATCTTCAAGTCTTTGAGTTGGATTATCATCACTTCATCATCTCCTTATCATCGAATCAAAGGTATTAATCTCTTGGATCTAGAATTTTGGATTTTTGGGTTTTCTTTCCGATTTTCTTCGTGTAAGCTTGGAATGTTGTTGGAATATGTTAGATATGGATTGTATATCTTGGATAACTATATTCCTACGGATTTAATGGCCATTTTGGGGAATTATATCAAGAATCCTTGGGGGTTGACTTCGGTTAATTTGGGGATTTCCGATTGTCGTTGTTGTAATCTTGGATTGTGGATTCCTATGCGATTATTGATATCATTGATAGTGTTTTGATGGTTTGTAATACTCGATATAGTCGAGTTCGAATATTGTCGTATCGACGTTTGAGTCGGTTATGATCGTTTTTGAATTGCGTAATGATCGGATTATTGGTAATTGTATTATTCAAGGTTGTTCGAGCGACCGACATTTCATTTGGGACGTTGTTCGTGGACGGACATTCTTCATCGGTATTGTGTAAGTTAATTCTTACTCGGTTAAAAGGATATTCATTCCTTTTGATGTTGTTCATTCATAATCGTAACTCATTCATCATTGTATTAACCGTATCAAAACTTGTCATTGTCAATTAATCACCTCGATCATAAGAGCAGCGGTTCCAATCATTTCATTAAGTCATTCATTTCACCATCATTTAATCTTGGTGAGTCATGATTCATTTCGTTGTCACTTTTGTCATATTGTGGCATTAGGGTCATCTTGGCGTGCGGTTGGTATGTGTAGGATTTTCATGTCGGGCACATTATAGTCGTGTGTTGGTTGGTGGCCTCACATTGGGTGTGCACACGAGTTGATGGCTTCGTGAGGCGATTAGGTACAAGACCACACGTGTATTCGATCGATACTCGTTGGTGGCTTATGCACGGACACATTTCCATCCGGACGTAGTGTGGCGCCATTCCTTTGAGCCGTATCATTTGTTGATTCATATAGCATGTTTGATTGCGTATGTTTGACAGGATATTGTATAAGCTGTGGATAACTCATGATTGTGTATTTTCAACTCTTGAGGATTGTTGTTACGTGTATCGGCCCGTTGGGAATCATTTTCGAGTCATGGCAAGGCTAAAGCACGGGAGAGCACGGTGACGGCGAGAGTCAGTGATACTAGAAGGGCCCCAGTCTTTTGATCATTTATTGATCATTTATGTTCCCTTCATTTATTCCGCTGCAGACATTCCGTTTGAATACTCATCTCATTCAGTGTTGTGTATTTTATCTTCATATAAAATATACAAGTATTCTGTATTATCCTGGGTGTGTTGTATGAAACTCCTCATCGGAGTAATTGATGTTGTAATGTGGTTCGGTACTACATTTACCCTGTGTAATTCATTCATTTTCATTCGCCTGGTGGGTCCCAGTCGGGGGTTCACGGCGCTGTAATATCCGCCTAGTTTGGGGTGTTACACATACAACAACAATGCACAAATGCATATAACAATGATACACAATGCATGACAACAACGATACACGCATGTATCACAACATGATCGACATGAAATGACAAAAATGATTAGAGTACTTGCCCTGAGTCCTTCGAGAGCAATCTCGATGTCCAGACCATCACGAACCATTATTCTGAACATTCGACGATCCAAAATGTCATGGATGGTAAATAATTCACGCCTTTGTCTATACCATGATGTATCCTCGATACCAAGTATGCCAACAAGAATGTAAATCATATACATTATGATTTAATTCCCAAAACTCAAATACAACCTATAATCTCAACTCTTATGTGATTACGATTTATAAACATTGCTATACGAATTATAAACGAATGAAACTGAAACCATTCATTAAATATTATAAACTGAGCAAGTAATAACTTACCTCGATACCGATAAAGTCGTTACCAATTCCTTGTCGTCGTCTACAAGTCCCTCGGCCCTGATCAAAGCAATCTACGAACATTCTTGAATACGACCGCAAAGCATGGTTCTAAACATCGATCAATGATCTCAACCTATTACAATAATCGATTTAACATACATTCGATAACAATCAACAATCGATATAACTAATCCACAAACCCAACGATTCCAAAATATCTCGATTAAACACAAGTCCGAACAATCTAACTCAAACAATTACGAATTCATTCCCATGATTCCACAAAGCCCATATATCGATTCGATAAGGCGAGTATACAAACTTAACCGAAATATTCCAATCAATTTCTCTTTCAAAACTTCAATCAAACACCTTGAAGGCGGAATTCAAAGGTATATTCGAATCATCAATCAACAAACACCAACCACATCAAGAACACGAAGAACATAATCACAAACATATATATCCTTCAACATTACATGATTCTAGCCATCGATACGAACTAAACCACCAACATATATCAAAAATCTCAAACATCCCAAAATATTAGAGTTCAAGCCAATTACCTTCAATCCGGCGAAAGAATCAATAATGATGTTATAATCCTTGTTCCAAGCTTTCCTAGATGTTATCACTTGATAAACCAACTCAAAAGCTGAGGTTTAGGGGTTAAAAACCGAGTTTGGGTGATTTGGGATGAAAGGGGATCGTGTAGGATGGGTTGGGAAATGAAATTCCCGACTGCTTTACGTTTTTATACGCCCAGGCATGTTAGCGTACGCTAACTTCATCAATAGCGTGCGCTACCTGTTCCCAGAATACAGACAGTATAGCTTTTGCCATTTTGAGCATAACTCACTCATCCGGACTCCGATTAACTCATTGTTTGAACCATTAGAAAGCTAACTCGATGCTCTATTATACTGTTATGTTTCAGAATTTTTGGAGTTTTCAAGAATCTGTGGTGATTTTCCAAAGTCGAACCTTATACACATTACTTTCCAAACAAGTGTCCAAATCTTATTTCCACTAACATTTCAACATATAGTCTTCTTAATCATATCATATACACCAAGAATCATAATCACTTGCATATTCATCATCATACGAAGTAAACAATAACAACAACATTAAAAACCCGAAATGAAGGGAGATATTAACCAACATATCTCTTGAAGAAAAACAACACCGTTCAAAACCACACGAATCATATCAATATCCGCATATCAACCATATTATCAACATAACTCAGTAATCAATCTCATAACCATACTCATCAACTCATAAACATGACGATAATCAACTCAAGAACATCATATACAATACAAAATGAAATCCCAAAGTGGAGAGTAATTACCTCTTTGAAGGAATGGATTGAATCCCAAGGTTGAATCCGTTTTCAATCACTTCCAAGCTTCAAATGTTGTTAGGAATGATCAACTCAAGTGTTTGGAACCTCAACTTCTCTCTAAGACCTCTCTCTATCGGTTCACATGAAGAAATGGACGGAAATGACGAATAATGGCCAACTGCACTTATATATATACTGTAAATTACTAACGTACGCTAACATCTTCAGTTAACGTACGTTACACACTTAGCGTGCGCTAACTGTCTTTGTTAGCGTGCGCTATCGAAGTCCAGAGGCAACTGTCTTACTGCATGAAGTGATTTACGTACGCAGTGCCCATGCAATAGCGTATGTAAAATGCCTCTATTTAGCGTACGCAAGTGTCCTACCTTAGCGTGCGCTACTCATAGTTGACTCGTTTGTCTGTTTTCTTCCGAAGACAGGTCCACACGCCGAAAGTGCTGACGAGGATAAGATTCCTTTTTGTCTGATATACAGTTAGCGTGCACTAATCAACATGCATTAGCGTGCGCTATCACTACATTACAACATCCGTTGACTTATTAGAACGTGCGTCGAAAGTGGCCTGGTCCACATGCAGATTCCTTCCGATCTGACCGCATTAGCGTGCGTTATCTTATATCTGTAGCGTGCGCTAAACCTGCACGATAGCGTGCGCTACTCATGATTATTAGCGTGCGCTAATAATGTTACACTTCGTCATTTTCAGCTATTCTTGTCCAATGTCTCAACATACAGAATACGAACATATGGCATACTGAATACATATACTTCTTACATCCAATTGTCGACCAAGTACGACAATTATACAAATACAGATGTCTCGGTCCTTCAATTATTTTACTCATCTGCATCTGATTCCACATTTGTACAACATAACTCGGATAACATTAAACAATAGTAATAGAAATTCCGGATATTACATACTACACCACTTAAAATAAGTTTCGTCCTCGAAACTTGCAATCCGTCATAAAAACAAACAAACATACCGTTCAACCAAAATATCCCAAAACCATCATGACAACGATCAATCATTATCATTACCAAATAACCAAAATAGCATACTTACATATGCGCCAAGTCGACGATCTCCTGAGATACTAGCAAGTGACTTCACTGAAAAGCCTCAACACGCTTACAATAACAATTCCATAAGTCCCAACCAGATATATTATCGTCAGATGAAATAATCTATCCGTGTCAGATCTTGTCTGCCTGATCGCACAATCAAATCCCAATCCGGATACAAATCAATAATACACAATACAACTGTGAAACAACTATCCAAAACAATGACAACAGACCCCGAAATATCGACATACGTCCGAACGCTCATACGATCGTTAACGATGATCAATCAACAAATTAGCCAAGAATATCATCGACATGATAAACTCTAATTCGACCATCCAAAGGTCAAAACACACTTCGAGAATACTTTCACACGGTAAGCTCCAACATGGTCAACACGTAACCACTAAAGGATATACGAAAGAATAACATTCTCAAAATGACACACCAATCACGTACAGTAGATCTCAATAAACATACCCGACTGGCGAACATATCCAATCCTATATGGAGTGGGAACGACCACTCAATATTCAAAGCAACCAGCATGGGGTCACCATCCCCAATGTCTCAGTTTCACAAAACCCACAGTTCCAAAATTACATCCTGTAGCATATTCTTCTTATCCGATCAATCAATCGATCATCCCTAGATAACCAACTACCATACTGAAGTTCGAATCTTTATTCATCGTACCGTACTGATGCCTTATCCAGTTTGTGAGTCACACTCATAACTCCATCATGATATGCATTATGCACTAAATGCGTATTTATATCGATCATATTTTCAAAACCAGTTTGAAATCATATAGTCTCGTCAAAAGACAAATTTCCGAAAGTTCTTTCAAAAATTTCAAAACTCAAAACATAAATTTTTCGTAAGTCCACGAAATCAATTTTTGAAAAAATTAAATCGGCTCGCTGGTGCCAAGTATTCGATAACAGTTTCCTTCGATTCCACACGATTTCGAAGTTTAAAATGAAAACTATGCAAATGATTGACCACCTCCATACTCTTGTATACCAGTTCGGTTCGTCACCAATATCCACTGATATTCCATAGGAAAACTACACGATAGAGTTCCAAAATCTCAATATATAAACTCCAACCAAAAACTCCTTTTCCACCTATGACTCGAAACGTCAACCATTAATCCATCCTGGATCACCTCAAATATGCTATGACAACGCATTGAAACAAATCAACACAGCGAAAGACTTCCCGAGAGGTTTCTTTTGAACAAGTAATCCAGAACCCCGAAAGGCAGGAACGACATAGATAAACGATTGATAAAGTGTTTTACAAGTCTCGGGAGTTTTTAAGAAAACAAAAAAAAAAATATTTTGAAATATTAGGGTCTCAGCCCGTATCTCGTTCCGCATTACAAGAAGTTTAAAAAGTAGGAAACTCTTTTTCTTCGGACCCCAAGTCCTGAGTTATAAAACAATTTCAAAAATCTATTGGGTCTTGGCCCAAAAATCATTTACGGTAAAACATCCGTAAAACATTCATTTTGAAAAGTATCATTTTCAAATGCTAAAAAACAGTTCATATATCTCAAAATGAACTAACATGACTACATGTTCTCCTGAACAATCCACAATATTTCTCCCAAATGCACAGCTCCGTTCCAAAACTTAATCGACATATTGATTTCCAAAATCATAACTTCTCAAGATCATCAATCATGTCCCAACTTTGTCATCTTATGCTGTAACGCATAATATCTTTCTGAATCTCAAAACGTATCAACTTAGAACGGCAATAAATCTCAATGAAATCTAAAATCCAAATACTTACAGATCGTGAAGTCGATGATTTCCCGTGATACTGGCACATGTCTCGACTCAAGAAAATACTCGACACAGATATTTTCAAAACACAAATTTTGCAAACTCAGTTCAACTCGAGAAAACAACACAGCTCTATCTGAAGAAACATGTTAACACCATTTGAAAAAGTTACAACAATCCCAGTACCACACTGGTAAATCACATAACGCACAAGCCCGAGTGAACAACAAAAACCTAGAGCTCAAACACTTGTCAACCGACAACTCGAATGACACGACAAAAGCACGACCCAACTCGACCCGACTGCCTAGGTTTTCACAACCTAAGCTCTGATACCATATTCTGTAACACCCCCAGATCCGACCGGGAATATTACAGCGTCGTGGGCCCCGAGATGGAACCCACAAGGCTGAAGGAAATTTTTGCAAACATTTACAAACGCCCAAGAGGCTAACGACGGTATTATCTATTAAAAACATTTGGAGATTTATAAAACTCGTTTATCAAACCGTCGTAAAAACTCATTTGAAACCACAAGGCCCAAAATGCCAAAACTCAACAGTTTAAAAACATACGTTAAGCTATCGCTTACACGTACCGACAGAATAGATTTAGAAAATGATTGCCAAAGTAACCTAAGTTACTGGATAGCAAAAAGGCCATTTAAAAATACTAACGCATCGAATAAAGACAAACAATTAAAATACTCTAGCAGCGGAATACAACAACTGATCAGAAACTCAAAACACAAATGCATGCCCTTGCCAGTATCCTCCGGGAAGTTCATCTCTCCACGACCGCTACAAGCTTGATAATCCAAGAACCTAAAAAGAAAGCCCACGACGGGGTCAACCATAATATCCAACAATGATAACCATCACATCTCGTCAATAATTACATATCAATGGAAATACTAAGTAAGAATACGACCAATGTAATCTTACCGTCGTAACTTTCCGAGAATCCATGATTCGTATCCTTAACAACACATTAAAATAATACCGAAATATCTGTACGGTATCTCAACAATACTCAAGGTTCTCAAAACATTATCATAACTCGCGATACGGAAATTATACCAACTCTGGCCAATTCAATCCATCGGATAACATCGACAATTCCAATACGACAATCGATTGTCCATCAAAGACAAGTACCAAGGAAATACGGAACATACCTCAAGATTACGAAATACCATGACAATCACGTCAGTCTAATCCGAGATCAGATCAACATAACATACGGACATGGTCCTAACACAAGACCTACAAATGCATACTCATATGACAACGTCAATATGATCACAACAATAACGACAATGTATACTTATGGCAAACCCATAATATACATATGCACAACAACAATACATGGCAATCCGATGATCCAGCGTTCACTGCCTAGATCCCCCGATGATCCCGTCAGACCAACCCGAGGTGGAAAACCCGTCCGTTGATCCAGTGCAGGCTAGCATAGATCCCGATGATCCCGTCGGACCAACCCGAGGTGGACATACAACAACAATGCACAAATGCATATAACAATGATACACAATGCATGACAACAACGATACACGCATGTATCACAACATGATCGACATGAAATGACAAAAATGATTAGAGTACTTGCCCTGAGTCCTTCGAGAGCAATCTCGATGTCCAGACCATCACGAACCATTATTCTGAATATTCGACGATCCAAAATGTCACGGATGGTAAATAATTCACGCCTTTGTCTATACCATGATGTATCCTCGATACCAAGTATGCCAACAAGAATGTAAATCATATACATTATGATTTAATTCCCAAAACTCAAATACAACCTATAATCTCAACTCTCCTGTGATTACGATTTATAAACATTGCTATACGAATTATAAATGAATGAAACTGAAACCATTCATTAAATATTATAAACTGAGCAAGTAATAACTTATCTCGATACCGATAAAGCCGTTACCAATTCCTTGTCGTCGTCTACAAGTCCCTCGGCCCTGATCAAAGCAATCTACGAACATTCTTGAATACGACCGCAAAGCATGGTTCTAAACATCGATCAATAATCTCAACCTACTACAATAATCGATTTAACATACATTCGATAACAATCAACAATCGATATAACTAATCCACAAACCCAACGATTCCAAAATATCTCGATTAAACACAAGTCCGAACAATCTAACTCAAACAATTACGAATTCATTCCCATGATTCCACAAAGCCCATATATCGATTCGATAAGGCGAGTATACAAACTTAACCGAAATATTCCAATCAATTTCTCTTTCAAAAGTTCAATCAAACACCTTGAAGGCGGAATTCAAAGGTATATTCGAATCATCAATCAACAAACACCAACCACATCAAGAACACGAAGAACATAATCACAAACATATATATCCTTCAACATTACATGATTCTAGCCATCGATACGAACTAAACCACCAACATATATCAAAAATCTAAAACATCCCAAAATATTAGAGTTCAAGCCAATTACCTTCAATCCGGCGAAAGAATCAATAATGATGTTATAATCCTTGTTCCAAGCTTTCCTAGATGTTATCACTTGATAAACCAACTCAAAAGCTGAGGTTTAGGGGTTAAAAACCGAGTTTGGGTGATTTGGGACGAAAGGGGATCGTGTAGGATGGGTTGGGAAATGAAATTCCCGACTGCTTTACGTTTTTATACGCCCAGGCATGTTAGCGTACGCTAACTTCATCAATAGCGTGCGCTACCTGTTCCCAGAATACAGACAGTATAGTTTTTGCCATTTTGAGCATAACTCACTCATCCGGACTCCGATTAACTCACCGTTTGAACCATTAGAAAGCTAACTCGATGCTCTATTATACTGTTATGTTTCAGAATTTTTGGAGTTTTCAAGAATCGGTGGTGATTTTCCAAAGTCGAACCTTATACACATTACTTTCCAAACAAGTGTCCAAATCTTATTTCCACTAACATTTCAACATATAGTCTTCTTAATCATATCATATACACCAAGAATCATAATCACTTGCATGTTCATCATCATACGAAGTAAACAATAACAACAACATTAAAAACCCGAAATGAAGGGAGATATTAACCAACATATCTCTTGAAGAAAAACAACACCGTTCAAAACCACACGAATCATATCAATATCCGCATATCAACCATATTATCAACATAACTCAGTAATCCATATCATAACCATACTCATCAACTCATAAACATGACGATCATCAACTCAAGAACATCATATACAATCCAAAATGAAATCCCAAAGTGGAGAGTAATTACCTCTTTGAAGGAATGGATTGAATCCCAAGGTTGAATCCGTTTTCAATCACTTCCAAGCTTCAAATGTTGTTAGGAATGATCATCTCAAGTGTTTGGAACCTCAACTTCTCTCTAAGACCTCTCTCTATCGGTTCACATGAAGAAATGGACGGAAATGACGAATAATGGCCAACTGCACTTATATATATATACTGTAAATTACTAACGTACGCTAACATCTTGATTAACGTCGTTACACTTAGCGTGCGCTAATCGTCTTTGTTAGCGTGCGCTATCAAGTCGAGAGGCAATCGTCTTCTGCATGAAGTGATTTACGTACGCAATGCCCATGCAATAGCGTACGTAAATGCCTCTATTTAGCGTACGCAAGTGTCCTACCTTAGCGTGCGCTACTCATAGTTGACTCGTTTGTCTGTATGCTTCCGAAGACAGGTCCACACGCCGAAAGTGCTGACGAGGATAAGATTCCTTTTTGTCCGATATACAGTTAGCGTGCGCTAATCAACATGCATTAGCGTGCGCTATCACTACATTACAACATCCGTTGACTTATCAGAACGTGCGTCGAAAGTGGCCTGGTCCACACGCAGATTCCTTCCGATCTGAATGCATTAGCGTGCGTTCTCTTATATCCGTAGCGTGCGCTAAACCTGCACGATAGCGTGCGCTACTCATGATTATTAGCGTGCGCTAATAATGTTACACTTAGTCATTTTCAGCTATTCTTGTCCAATGTCTCAACATACAGAATACGAACATACGGCATACTGAATACATATACTTCTTACATCCAATTGTCGACCAAGTACGACAATTATACAAATACAGATGTCTCGGTCCTTCAATTATTTTACTCATACTGTATAGATTCCACGCTGTACAACATAACTCGGATAACATTAAACAATTGTAATAGAAATTCCGGATATTACAAATATAACCATAAAATCGAGCAGCGGAAAAGAATTTGCCAAAAACAAAGTTAAATGTTTCATACTAAACGTGAATGGAAATAAAAATATATAAATAATGTTAGATATATCATAAGTCGGCCTGCTCTACAACTTGTTGCTCGACATTATGATTTAACCTGAAAATTTTACACATAAAATAGGATGAGCTGCCTATTGCTCGTGGAAACATTACAAGTCAACAGTAATCACAATACGTAACAGAGGCATAACATGAATAACAGTTATATCAACATATAACTTGAGCATGTGAACCTGTGACTGCATGTAAATATATACTGTTGGGTTTTCTATGCATCGAATACATAAATCAAGAGTAAAATGCAGCAGAAGAATTAATACGAAAACCCAATTTAGGATCTTATGCAGTAATTTAATTGATTTATTAAGAGTTCGTTGAATTACCTTAATTCGAAGAACGGATCTGAACGGGACTAGAAGCAGATGAATATCTCCGTCCTGTTTGGATGATCAGCACACGAACAATTCCACAAGCCGAATTGCTAGATCCTTACGAATAATATTGATAAATAGTACAACACAAAATCCTTACTAGATGGATTGTACTATTGATCAAGATCAACTAAGGGAAGACAAGATGAGATGACTGACGTCGTTCTCCTACTGTAAGAGAAGGGGCCAATTTTTTTCTTTCTTCTTGGGGGCAATTTTTAGTGTCTTGGTTTCTTATGACAACTCCTTGTCTAAGACCTTATATTATACTAAGTAAACCCTAGAGTCAAGACTCTAGTATTTGCTTAGTTACCCCTCATTTTATTAAATAATAGAATATACATAATATCCAATATTATATATATATATTACTTAATATTTAATCTCCTCATAAATATAATATTTAATATTATATTTATTGTTCCCACTTGATATTTATTCCTACTTGTCTATAATTATCGTATGTACGACCCTAAAGGCTTATATTATGTTGGCAATTATTTAATACCTTATTAAATAATAAATCATAGGCGGCCTCTAGCAAGACATTATGATTACCCAAATAATATAAGTTAATAGTCCATTAAACCTTTTAACGTGTCAAATCCATTTGTCACGCGATATCATATTTGAACTAAGTCATGGATATTGTCATACTTATTAATGTTCAAATGCTTTCTCGATCTTAAGTAGACTGATTGAATCCAATGACTCTTCATTTGAGCATGGCCATGCATTTCCTTCAGTCCTACTTATCGAGGGCCCCAGCAGATATCTCTCACACTAAAGTGAGGGACAAATCCTCATCTTGATTATTCATTGCCCTCTACATGACTTTCACTAATCCTGATCGCTAACCTTTATGATCACCATGTTTCAGATGACGTTGGATTACATCAAGGCATAGCAGTTATCATGTTGGACTCCATGATAATCTCAGGTTCAAGGATTTATTGACATACTGTTATATTGAGATCTACTTATGAGATTTCCATGCAGTGATCTCAATGCGGGTCTGTCCAGTATTAGTTCTCCAACCAATTCCCATAAGACTGATCTGTACCATACGCATAATCATCCGATGATTATCAATCAAACTTATACTAGTATATTAATCACTTGAGTCTCTACTCAACGCGATTGTACCAGGGACATTTGAATAATCTTATTATTCATGAATAACTATTATTCGATTATTATAATATTAAAACATGCACACATTATAATAATCTACGAGATATCAATTAACTTTATTTAAATGTGACGATCACAAATCTAGGCACATCGAATGTCCTAGGGCAGTATTCCCAACAATCTCCCACACACTAGGACCATTCATTCATGACTTTTAGTCCTATCACTCTAGCATTCTCAACATGCTCTCCTTGTGAGAGGGGCTTGGTAAGTGGATCTGCAACATTCTCTTCCGTTGATACTTTGCATATTGTAATATCTCCTCTTATGACGATCTCTCTGACTAGGTGATATTTTCTGAGTATATATTTGGAATTATGATCAGCCCATGACTCTTTAGCTCGCGCAATAGCACCATTATTGTCGCAGTAAGGACTTATAGGACCTAAAAGGTTCCATATATTCTCCTTGGCTGCATCTGATGCTGCCAGGTACTCAGTCTTAAGTTATGGAATCTATGAGCGTGTTTACTTGAAATATTTCCATCTCACAGCATCTTCATTTTAAACAAAACACAAAACCATATGCGATCTTAAATCTTCTCCCACACCCCCATATATTTGGAACGCATCCTTAGTTCTTCTTAAGCACTTTGGAATGATTTTCACTGCTGTCCAGTGACTTTCACCTGGATTTAATTGGTATCGACTTATCATGCTAAGGGCAAATGATACATCTGGTCGAGTACAAGGTACTTTGACTCAGACCAATCATTCTCTTTGATCTATCGCTATAGACTTTTATCCTAAGAATGTAAGCAGCTTCTTCTAAGTCTTTCATTGAGAAACAACTTCCCAACCAAGTCTTGACTGTCTGCAAGGTGGGAATGTCATTTCCATATAAGACTAAGAAAACAACTATGCTCCCACTAACCTTATTGTACACACATGGTTCATCTTCATTTTGAATGTATCCAAACTCTTTTGACAGTTTCATCAAAACGAAGATTCTAGCTCCGAGAAGCCTGCTTCAACCCATAAATGGATCTTTGAAGCTTGCAAACCTTTTTAGAATTTTCTGGATGAACAAAACCTTCAGGTTGTGTCATGTACACATCCTTGAGTAAGTTTCCATTATAGAATGCTGTTTTGACATCCATTTGCCATGTTTTATAATCATAGTATGCGGCAATGGCAAATAAAATTCTAATTTATTTAAGCATGACTACCGGCGAAAGGTCTCATCATAGTCAACACCATGAATCTGTCTATAACCTTTTGCCACTAGTCTAACTTTATAGGCTTACAGATTATCATCCATGTCTTTCTTCTTTTTTAGACCCATTTGCACCCAATGGTTTTAACACCCTCAGGTGGATCTATCAAGTTCCAAACTTGATTGTTATACATGGACTGCATCTCTGACTTTATGGCTTCTAACCATTCCTCCGACTCTGGTCCTGAAGCAGCTTCTGTATAAGTACTAGGTTCATCATATATGAGCGATGCGTCATCATCCTCTGTTCCGATATAACCATATCTCTCAGGTTCATGTCGCATCCAATCAAATCTGTGTGGGACTTGTGTACTTTGAACGGGCTCTTCAACTGATTGTTGAGCTTGTTTGGTTCCCATCGGTGAAGTGATGTCTTCTTGTGGTTCTCGAGTTTTCTCGAGAAGTACTCTTATCCCACTATCACTTCTGGAAATAAATTCCCTTTCTAAGAATACAGCATTTCGAGCAACAAACACTTTGTTCTCTGTGGGCTTATAAAAGTAATATCCTTTAGTTTCCTTAGGATATCCCACAAATAAACATCTTTCAGATCTGGCTTCCAGTTTGTCAAACACTTGGCGCCTTACGAATGCTTCGCAACCCCAGATCTTTAGAAAATACAAGTTTGGTTTGTTATCAGTCCATTTCTCAAATGGTGTCTTTTCAACTGCTTTAGATGGAACACGGTTAAGGGTGAATGTTGTTTCTAAGGCGTGGCCCCAAAATAATAATGGAAGCTCTATTTGACTCATCATGTATCGAACCAAATCTAATAAAGTTCGATTCCTCCTCTCGGACACTCCGTTATG
This sequence comes from Orobanche coerulescens, assembly GCA_033398695.1. Taxonomy (NCBI): domain Eukaryota; kingdom Viridiplantae; phylum Streptophyta; class Magnoliopsida; order Lamiales; family Orobanchaceae; genus Orobanche; species Orobanche coerulescens. Next base: position 66,865,984 of record CM065808.1, on the reverse strand, counting down.
CTGAGGTGTTTCGGGAGGAGTAAGTTGTGAAAAAATTCCACAACTCCAAATATGATCATCGAATTCTTGGCTCAAGTATTCGCCACCTCGATCCGATCGAAGGGATTTAATTGTCTGGCCAACTTGATTCTGTACTTTATTCTGGAATATTTTGAACATTTCAAAAGATTCATGTTTATACTTCATAAGATAAACATATCCATATCGGCTATAATTATCGATAAATGTAATGAAATATTGGTATCCGCCTCTGGCATGAGTGCTAAGAGGTCCGCATATATCAGTATGTATTAGGCCTAATAGATCACTAGCCCTTTCTCTATGACCGGTGAAAGGATTCTTCATCATCTTGCCTAAAAAACAAGATTCGCATGTCCCATATGATTTATAGTCAAAAGAGATTAAAAGTCCATCATTATGGAGCTTAGAAATGTGTTTCTCGTTTATGTGACCAAGTCGACAATGCCATTAGTAAGTCGGATTAGAATCATTGATCTTAGGTTTCTCAGATGCAATGTTATAGACTTCCAAAGTGTCGGACTCATCTAAATCAATATTGTAAAGGCCAGTATATAACTTTGCAGTATTATAAAGCAAGTCATCAAAGAAAATATGAATAATCTTATTCTTAATAAGAAAACTGTAACCTTCACAATCTAATGTTGAAAGTGAAATAATATTCCTATTCATAAAAGGAACATAATAGCAATTGTTCAAAATTAACAAAAGCCCATTGGGTAAAACTAGATCATAAGTTCATATGGCTAGTGCAGCAACTCTTGCTCCATTGCCGACTCTTAGATCTATTTCCCCTTTCTTCAGTTCTCTACTGCTTCTCAACCCCTGCACATTTCTACAAATGTGAAATCCACATCCAGTATCCAATACCCAGGAGTTAGAAGTAGATAAGTTAACTTCTATATAAATATACCTGTGGTAGTCTCACTACCCTTGGTACGCGTTAGCTCTTCCAAGTAAATCTTGCAATTTCTTTTCCAGTGTCCTGGTTTATTGCAATGATGGAAATTTACATCTTTGGGAGCTTTATCCTTGAAAACCGGCCTAGTAGGGTCTTGAGATTTGGCAACTTTTGCCTTACCCTTGCCCTTGCCTTTGTTGTTAAAGGACTTCCCTTTGCTGACCATCAGCACATGGCTTGGTTTCTTCTTAATATTCTGCTCAGCCGGTTTAAGCATCCCATGCAGCTCAGCAATGGACTTATCCATCTCATTCATATTATAGTTCATAATGAACTGGCCGAAACTTTCAGGCAATGATTTTAGGATCACATCCGTGGAGTGCTCCTTAGAAAGTGGAAAACCAAGCCTTTCAAGATGATCAATATATCCTTTCATCTTGAGTACATGAGCGCTGACAGATGTCCCCTCAACCATCTTGCAAAAATATAAGGCTTGAAAGGTCTCATACCTCTCTTGCCTAGCATGCTTCGAGAAAGTTTCCTTGAGGTGAGCATTCAGCTCATAAGCCTACATCTCCTCCAGATTATTCTGAAGTTCTGGACAAATAGTAGCCAACATAAGACAACTGACATCAATGGAATCATCACAATGTTTCTTCCATTTGTCTTTTGTTGCTTTGTTTGCATTGTCAGCTGGCTCATCGGGAATTTCTTCCTCAAGAACATACAGCTTTCTTTATTGCTTGAGAACTATTCTCAAGCTCCGGATCCAATCCAGATAGTTGCTGCTGTTTTCTTTGAGCTTGTCCTTCTCAATGACTGATCGCAATGAAATGGTGGATATGTTGATTGATGCCATTCTATATTATCTACAAAATTCAATATGCAAAGTATTTAGTCACATTATTTTATTTCTCTAAAAATAATCCCACTAAAACAAAGTACCCTCAATTTTACAATATTTGTAATTTTAGTGGGCTAAGATCCTATTTTGCACAATCCTAAACTCAGTTTTGGCATGACGCCTAGAATTGAGCTACTTTAGGTGGATAACTCTTTATCGATTACATCATATATAACTCTTAGATTATCTTCATGGGATTTGGCATCTTATGCCCAAGCATGTTATAATCCCATCTTATGCCTTAAGGTTCCAAACTCTTTTGAATTCTTAGTTCATTAAAACACATAGGTATCACCATTACCCATCCTACCTTACTAAGATAATCTGGGTGCCCAGCTTTGGCATGACCCACTCAAGATGATCGAAGTCTTGATTGGTGTTTTTCAAATGAACGGCATTTAAAAAATTTAACGAGGGATTTTTATCCTATGTTAATGTCTATGTTTGCTAACATACATCTAAACATACATAGCATCACATACATGCATAAATTTAAACATACATCGCATCACATGACAATTAAAGCATAGGACCGTGTATAGCATGACCATAATTCCTAACGTGATTTCCATGAGCCAACATGAAAATCACAAGGATCAAACTAAAAGGTTGCAATTGGTCTTCATTGATCTTCCCAACTCATTGGAACGTCATACTCGATCAATTGGATCCTTGAGTCTGTCCTTCTCGTCCTCCGTGTCTTCATTACATTAATAAAATTTAACACTATACTAGTAAATTAAATTACAAGAGGTGCAAACGACACGCATGCCGTAAATAATAAATAATTTAAATAGAAGACTCGCAGGCCGTAAAACCAATTATAATTAAACGACATGCAGGCCGTAAAACCAACCATAAGGAAATAAATTATCCAATCACATTGGTCCATTTATGGTCATGCCATACACCATACACATACCATAAATAATTATCAAATAATTAATAAAAGCATGTAAGTATAGAAATTAAAATCTGTCTGACAGTCAGACTATAAATAAAATCTGAGACATCAAATGAACAATCCTGGACTATAGCCGAGATGGGTGTCTGCGCACTCTGTGCACGGGTCTGTCCGGGTTCGAAACCCGGCGGTAGCAGTTGCAACATTTTGCAACTATTATTTCCAAATTTAGTTTTATTTTAAAATAGGCTTATAAGAAAAGGACAACTGTGAAAGCTGCCAAAACAGGTCCCAGCCGAGATGGTAAAATGTCGGATTTCAGGGCAAAGGACTCGGGTTCGAATGCCGTGTTTTACGGAAATACTTTGTCATATTTTAAAAAATAATTTCTTGCCTTTTATAAAAGATTCGTATACAATTCAACAAACAAAACCTGCAGACCACATGGTAATACAGCTGCCCTGTATGCAGACGACCAGGGATCGAATCCCTAGTTTTGCATAAAAGATTGTGCCAATTAAAATGGCCCGTGGGTCAAGGACCGACCCGGACCCGACCCGACCAGTCTCGGACTAGACCTGTTCCAGAACAGTTCTCGAGCAGATTATTGTGAAAACAATCCAGAAAAATGATTTTTGACGATCCGATTTAATCAAATTAAACCAAAAAATTATTTTATAAAATCTATATTTTATAAACATACTCAAGAACATATTTACACATAAATATGTTCTACATAAACAATTAAATTACATGCAAGTTGGCTCTGATACCACTGTTGGATTTTCTATGCATCGAATACATAAATCAAGAGTAAAACGCAGCGGAAGAATTAATACGAAAACCTAATTTAGGATCTCATGCAGTAATTTAATTGATTTATTAAGAGTTCGTTGAATTACCTTAATTCGAAGAACGGATTTGAACCGGACTAGAAGCAGATGAATATCACCTTCCTCTTTGGGTGATCCACACACGAACAATTCCACAAGCCGGAGCTAGATCCTTACGAATAATATTGATAATGTAATATCCGGATTTATTATTGTGTATTTCATCTATTTTTGAACCCTGTATTATTCGAAATTCTGATATCGATAATTGGAGTATGATATTCTCGTATTTGTACCCTTGTACATGAGTATGGCAACATATAAATTTTCCCATGCAAATACGCGATAATGTACGTTAACAAGGAAGCTTAACACACGCTATCAGTCGGAGTTAGGGAACGCTACGAATGTAGCGTAGCGTGTGTTAACCAGCCAATAATCGAGTTGGGCGGCTAGCACATGTGCCAGCCAGACATGGGTCCGGATAAGATTCCCGCGGGTGAACCTGGACAGTTTTGGAGTCAACGCTCGTTAGCGTACGCTAAACAGTTAACGTACAGAAACATTATAAAAGGGACAGCACCCCATTTTATTTTGTTTACGTTTTCTTCACTTGTCCTTCATTTCTTGGAAGTCAGAGAGAGCCTCCCCTCCTTCATAAACACATATAAACCATCCCTACATGATCATTGAAGATTGGAGATTACTTATACTTGATCATTGAAGTGTAGAATCATTTTGGATTGACACACAAGCAACCGGAGTTGGATTCTACCTATTGTCTCGGTGTTTTCTTCATCTTAAGATATGTTAATACTATCTTCAATCTTGGATTCGTGTTATTAAGGATATATGATCATGCTATCAAGATATTAATTTCCATTGATGAATTATTCAAACAATCATCATGTTTAGAGGTTGGAATGTTTATGCTTAGGTTATCGTTGTTGAAAACATCATAGTTGGAATCCTATCACGTCAAATGATGAGAGAAATATTCTGAGATTGATTATCCATATTGAATAACGTTGCCATATTGATCGTAGACTTGGAGTTGATATCACTTTTGTTAAACGGACTTAAGAAAGAATCATTGAAGGTTGTATCCTTTCTTATAAGCTGGATTTGTTAGTCATCTTTATGGTGAAATCTGAATGTATCGATGATATTAGAATCTAACGCATCAACCTTAGATCACCGAACTTCTCATGATAATTTGTAATCATAATTAGAGTATGATCACCTTGATGATATACGTATCCTTGAATTCGAAGATGCTTGAATCCGTAAGATCATTCGTAATTGTATGGGCATGATATGTATGGAGATAATGTACATTAATCACTGAGGATTTCGTAAGCTTCATCACAGTTAGAACAGTCGTTTGCCCAGTGAGGAAATGTCATACATGTTTAGCGTACGCTAAGCTATGTAGTTAGCGTACGCTATCGGGAATAGTTAACCTACGCTACGCTTGGTACATAACGTACGTTATGTCTTCAGACTAGTCAGTCGACTGATCAGTAAGGGACTGACAGTGCATGGTTAGCGTACGCTAGACTTCGTATTTTGCATGCGCTAATAAATAGGCTTAACGTACGCTACATAGGGTATGCAACGTACGTTAAGAAAGTCAAACAGGTTACGTTTTATGAACTTACGACCGTAATTTGGATTGTTAAACATTCGTACGACGTGAGATGAAATCTATATTATTTCTTTTGTTAAGGTTCGAGCTTAGCAACGCGATTGATCGAAGGGGACGACCTTCAAGCGTTTTGATATTCGTGGAAGTTTTATTCTTGTCATCAAATCAAGGCAAGTACTTTAATTAGAATTATCCGTATTATGTCGGTAATGTTATGATTGTACTGTGTACATGTGTTGTGATTAATTGTCCATCATGCGTTGATCCGACGGAAATCATCATGGGAAATTTATAGCTGTGTGCGCTGGATCGATGGACTGGTAGTTCCACCATGCTTTGGTCCGACGGGATCATCATAGGAATCTATGGCTGTGTGCGCTGGATCGTTGGAATACCACGAGTATGTTTGAGACTGTTATGATGTGATATGTGTTGTTGTTATTTCTCGTTGGAGAAACTTGTTATGATTATTGTTGATTAAATCATTGTTGTATGATTATCGTACTTGTACTAGCATCGTTGTGCTAACCCCTTCGGGGGTGAATATTTGTTTATGTTCAAGATCTAGGAGAGCAGGGAAACAACTACTGGAGCTGCATGACGACGAGGGTGCAGAGTGATGTTCCGGCCAGGTTTAATTATCTGTTGTTTGCGTTATTTTTATTAAGTACTTGAGTACATTGTCATTGTGATGATTGATTTCGGTGATGTATTAATATTACTCCTTCAGATATTGTATTCTCGGTATTGACCTATAACTGTTGTATTTTTAATTCAGTTACTTTTATATGTTGGTATCTGTTATTGTATTTTCTTTCCTTCAGCCTTGTAAATTCTTATGTAAAGGATTTACGGCACTGTAATATTCCTGAATATATCGGGGGTGTTACAGAATATGGTATCGGAGCTAAGATTATGGATATCTTGGCCATTGGGTTAAAATAAGGGTCATGTATATCTTTTGAGGTAACCGGCCATGAATAACATCACTATACTGCCGACATCTTCGTGCGAGCGGTGGTTGTAAGTTCCTAAACTCTATCTCGTCCTTTACATGTTGTACTTCTTTATACTTGAACATTAGAACGATATTGTTTCCTGTATATTGAGTAGTTATGCTTTCAGTATGTTGAAAGGTGGACGTGGACGTGGTCGCGGTCGCGGACGCGGACGAAGAAATGGTGAAAGAGAAGCGTCGCCTTCTAATCAGGCCTGTCATAGCTTAGGCGAGCCACAAAGATCTATTAACAATGAACCTAAACCTGCTGTGCCCGAAATCCTTCGTCATATGGTGAACCAGATGACTCAATTTGCCCAGTTCAAAGACTGAATGCAAGTGGCAGTGGGATTACAACAGGGAGATCGACAGCAAGGTATCCCAGACATGGGGAATCGAGGTGACCGATGGCTTCAAGAGGTGCAAAGATGCAACCACCCAAATTCGATGGCTTTTCTGAGACACCCACGTGGGGTCATTGGTTAAAAGAACTGGAGAAAATTTTTGCAGGAATTAGTTGCCCAGACGACCGTAGAGCCTCTATTGCTCAGTACTTCCTGATAGGGGAAGCGTCTGAGTGGTGGGAAGCCATCCGGCCTATAAATCATGATGCTGACTGGATAGAATTTAAATTGATTATGGAAGCTCAGTACTGCCCTCGTCCTGTGAGGGAAGCCAAAGTTCGGGAATTTTTCTCCGCACAACCGTCAGACGAGCCAGTATCCCAGACGATTAAAACGTTTAATCAACAGATGGCGTTTGTTCGACACCTGGTCAGAACATACGCGGAAATGATGATCCATTTTTATATGAGAATGAAACCAAAAATCCAGAGGTACATGTCCGGTTTTGAATGTACCACTCTTCATCAATATCAGGATAAAGCATTGGCGTATGAAATCAAGGAAGCAGCAATGGAGAAGTTTACAGAATCCAAGAAACAGAAAGTCTCCGGTAGTTTCACGGAGCACAAGAGTAGTGGGCCCCGCAAGGCCCAGTCATCCTTTCATTCTTTCAAGAAACCTCTGCATCCATCCAATAGCGGAGAGAACTTCGAGGCAGTATCAGCCACGACGGATACATTTAGGAAGTTCTTTAATTGTGGTCGCCCAGGCCACCTTTGGCGTGATTGTTTCCATACTCCAGTTACATGTTTTGATTGCGGACAGGAAGGGCACCGTGCGATGTTTTGCAAGAATGCCACAAAGTTTAATGGAACCCGTACATCACAGCCAGCTTAGAGGGAAGCAAGTAATCAGCAGATGCAGCAGAGTATACAGCTGCCCCAAAATTTTGGTCGAGGTCGAGGCAGAGGAAAATTCGACCGCAAGGGAGCCTCGGGTGTCGGATCTTCTCTCCCACGTCTATACGAGATGAGGATGACAGATGATCAGGATGCTACTATTGCATCAGGTATTGCTCAAATCCTTTCACAACCAGTTAGTGTTTTATTCGATACAGGAGCTACGCATTCATTTATATCCTTGTCTTGTGTAAATCGTTTGAATATTTCTGGTTTTCATAATTGTGAACCTTATGTTGTGGGTTTACCGAGTGGAGAAAGTATTGTGGGAAACCTAGAAACTAGCGATTTCCCTGTATCATTTGGAGGCAGAGAGTGGCCCTCAAATATGATTATGATAGAAATGCAAGGAGACGACCTGATACTCGGAGATGATTGGCTTAATCGATATAGAGCTATTGTAAACTACCGAAAGAGTAATATCTCAGTGGTAGCCGACGATGGTTCCGAAATACTGTTTGAAGGATGGAAACCAGGAAGCTCAGGAAAGATGATCAAGGCGATGAAAGGTGTCAAATTGTTGAAACAGGGCTGTACCGGATGCTGGTGCTGCGCAATGAAGAAAGAAGACGGAAAAGTGGAACTCATCCATTCCTGTTGTGAACGAATTTTCGGATGTGTTTCCTGATGAATTTCCTGGACTACCTCCACGACGGGATGTAGTATTCACCATCGAGCTAGAACTAGGAGCTACACCAATTTCTAAGGCGCTGTATCGTATGGCACCTACTGAGATGTACGAATTGAAGAAGCAACTGGAAGAGCTACTGGACAAAGGTTTTATCCAGCCAAGCGTTTCTCCCTGGGGTGCACCAGTTCTTTTCGTCCGGAATAAGGATGGATCTCTTCGATTGTGTATTGACTATCGAGAACTAAACAATATGACGATTAAGAACAAATATCCATTGCCACGGATTGATGATTTATTTGACCAGCTACCGGGAGCAATGGTGTTTTCTAAGATCGATCTGAGATCAGGATATCATTAGCTGAGGATTAAGGAATCTGATGTTCCGAAGTCAGTATTTAGAACTCGCTACGGACACTATGAGTTTGTAGTGATGCCATTTGGTCTCACTAATGCACCTGCCGTGTTCATGCAATTTATGAATCGAGTATTCATCGAGTATTTGGACAAGTTTGTGGTTGTGTTCATTGATGAAATTCTAGTTTATTCCAAGAGCCCGGAAGAGCATGCTCAGCATCTGCGGATAGTTTTAGACCTTCTGACAAACGAACAATTGTACGCCAAGCTTTCTAAGGGTGAATTCTAGCTAAAGGAAGTAATGTTCCTCGGCCATGTGGTATCAGCTGAAGGAGTCCGAGTAGATCCTCAGAAAATCGGAGCAGTTATGGATTGGAAGCCTCCTAAGAACGTGAAAGAAGTCCGGAGTTTCTTAGGACTTGCTGGGTATTATCATCGGTTCGTGGAAGGGTTTTCCAAAATTACCTGCCCACTTACTCGACTACTGCAGAAAACTCAAAAGTTTGAGTGGAACGATATGTGTCAGACCAGTTTTGATTAATTGAAGAAGATATTGACGAGAGCACCGATTTTAGCACTTCCACAGGGAACTGGAGGATTCATAGTTTACAGTAATGCTTCGAACCAAGGATTCGGGTGTGTACTGATGCAGAATGATAAGGTGATCGCCTATGCGTCACAACAGCTGAAACCTTATGAAGTGAATTACCCAATGCATGATTTGGAGATGGCAGCGGTAATTTTCGCCTTGAAAATATAGAGACATTATTTGTACGGGACTCACTGTCAGATCTTCATGGATCATAAGAGTCTCAAATACATCTTCAGTCAGAAAGAGTTGAACATGCGGCAAAGGAGATGGCTGGAACTGATTAAGGATTACGACTTGGAGATTCTTTATCATCCAAGCAAAGCGAATGTAGTGGCCGATGCACTTAGCCACAAGCCTATTTCTATTCAGATGCTGGAGACTCTGACCTCCCAGCCCGGCATTCAACGAGAATTGATTCGCGAAGGAATTGAAGTATGGTTGCAAAGAGTCCAAGGACAACTGTGTGATGGAAATAACTTCATTGTTAACCGAAGAAATCAAATCTAAGCAATTGGATGATCCTCTGATGATTCGGTTGCACGATGAAGTAAACAAGGGAAAAGCCCTAGGATTTGTAATTCATGATGATGGAGTCTTTAGATTTCAGAACCGACTTTGCATTCCCGATGTCGATGTCTTGAAGCAGACAATTATGAAGAAAGCCCACAGCACGCCCTATTCTATTCACCCGGGCACCAGTAAGATGTATAAGAACCTGAAGCAGAACTTCTGGTGGGGCAACATGAATAAAGATGTAGCGGATTATGTCTCGAAATGTTTGACTTGTCAGTAGGTTAAGATCGAGCATCAACGACCTGTCGAAATGCTGAAGCTGCTCCCGATTCTTGAATGGAAGTGGGAGGACATATCGATGGACTTTATCACTAATATGCCGAGAACCAAGACAGGAATGAACATGATTTGGGGTGATAGTTGATCGTCTAACCAAATCGGCTCATTTTCTATGCATTAAGGACACTTGGGGACCCGAGAAGTTAGCACGAGTATTTATTTCAGAGATAGTCCGATTGCATGGTACGCCGAAGACCATTATTTCTGACCGAGATGGTCGCTTTGTGTCTCATTTTTGGAAAGCAGTTCATAAGGCCTTGGGGACCGAATTGAACTTCAGCACAGCTTATCATCCGCAGACAGACGAACAATCCGAGTGGACTATTCAAATGGTGGAATACATGCTGAGGGCTTGTGCCTTAGATTGGTCAACTGATTGGGAAATTCATCTACCGTTGATTGAATTCACCTACAACAATAGTTGGCATGCTTCCATTAAGATGCCACCGTTTGAGGCATTATACAGGAGGAGATGCAGATCGCCCCTATGTTGGGACGATTCATCAGACTTAATCGGGACGGAACTAGAATTGATTGTACAGACACGAGAAATCTTACGCAAACGTACGCTGTCGCCCATTGGAGTTCAGTACTGGAGATCACGTACTTTTAAAGGTTTCTCCTACTCGGGGAATCTTTCTTTTCGGAAGGAAGGGAAAGTTGAGTCCTAGATATATCTGACCATTCGAGATTCTTGAGAGAATTGGAGAGTTGGCATACAGATTAGCATTACCACCGTCATTGAGTCCTGTTCATAACGTATTCCACGTATCCCAGTTACGGAAGTATATACTAGATCCTAGTCATATCATTGATTTTGGTGAGATCGAAGTCGCTTAAGATGGCACATTTGAAGAGAAACCAATCCGGATACTCGAGAGTCGAGTTAAGCAATTGAGGAACAAACTGATTGCTTTGATCAAGGTTCAGTGGTCACGCCATGGAGTGGAAAAAGCCACTTGGGAAATGGAAGATAGCATGAAGTCCAGATATCCAGAATTATTTTTTCCTTGAGTTTCGGGACGAAACTCCTTTTTAGTAGGAGAGTATGTAATATCCGGATATATTATTGTGTATTTCATTTGTTTTTGAACCCTGTATTATTCGAAATTGTGATATCGATAATTAGAGTATGATATTCTCGTATTTGTACCCTTGTATATGAGTATGGCAATATGTAAATTTTTGCGTGCAAATACGCGATAACGTACGTTAACAAAGAAGCTTAACGTATGCTAAAAGTCGGAGTTAGCGTACGCTACGAATGTAGCGTAGCGTGCGTTAACCAGCCAATAATTGAGCTGGGCGGCTAGCACATGCGCCAGCCAGACATGGGTCCGGATAAGATTCCCGCGGGTGAACCTGGACAGTTTTGGAGTCAACGCTCGTTAGCGTACGCTAAGGACAGTAAGGTAGCGTACGCTAAACATTTAACGTACAGAAACATTATAAAAGGGACAGCACCCCATTTTATTTTGTTTACGTTTTCCTCACTTGTCCTTCATTTCTTGGAAGTCAGAGAGAGCCTACCCTCCATAAACACATATAAACCATCCCTACATGATCATTAAAGATTGGAGATTACTTATACTTGATCATTGAAGTGGAGAATCATTTTGGATTGACACACAAGCAACTGGAGTTGGATTCTACCTATTATCTCAGTGTTATCTTCATCTTAAGGTATCTTAATACTATCTCCAATCTTGGATTCGTGTTATTAAGGATATAATGATCATGCTATAAAAATATTAATTTCCATTGATGAATTATTCAAACAATCATCATATTTAGAGATTGGAATGTTTATGCTTAGGTTATCGTCGTTGAAAACATCATAGTTGGAATCCTATTACGTCAAATGATGAGAGAAATATTCTGAGATTGATTATCCGTATTGAATAACGTTGCCATATTGATCGTAGACTTGGAGTTGATATCACTTTTGTTAAATGGACTTAAGAAAGAATCATTGAAGGTTGTATCCTTTCTTATAAGTTGGATTTGTTAGTCATCTTTAGGGTCAAATCTGAATGTATCGATGATATTACAATCTAACGCATCAACCTTAGATCACCGAATTTCGAATGAGAATTTGTAATCATAATTGGAGTATGATATGTATCCTTGAATTCGAAGATGTTCGAATCCGTAAGATCATTCGTAATTGTATTGGCATGATATGTATGGAGATAACATACATTAATTACTGAGGATTTCGTAAGCTTCATCATAGTTAAAACAGTCGTCGGCCCAGTGAGAAACTGTCATACATGTTTAGCTTACGCTAAGCTATGTAGTTAACGTACGCTATAGGGCATAGTTAACGTACGCTACGCTTGGTACGTAACGTACATTATATCATCAGACGAGTCAGTCGACTGATCAGTAAGGGACTGACAGTGCATGGTTAGCGTACGCTAGACTTCGTATTTTGCGTGCGCTAATAAGTAGGCTTAACGTATGCTACATAGGGTACGTAACGTACGTTAAGCAAGTCAGGCAGGTTATGTTTTATGAACTTCCGACCGTAATTTGGATTGTTAAACATTCGTACGACGTGAGATGAATTCTATATTATTTCTTGGAGACGGACATTCCGGCGCCTCAAGTGCGGACAAGAGCCAATCAGGAAGAGATTGAGAACCACAAAAAGTGGGTTAAGGATGACATAAAAGTTCGTGCTTACATGATGGCGTCTATGTCTAATGAGCTTCAGGGAGCTCATGAGAAAATGACTTCTGCTAGGCAGATTCTATCTCACTTAACCGAGCTTTATGGTGAGCACAGTCGAACGGCTAGATATGAGATATCCAAGCAACTGTTCGGTGCAAGGATGAAGGAAGGTGAGAAGGTTGGGGACCACATCCTCAAAATGATATCTATGATCGAGAGATTAGAGGCTCTTGATTTTAAGATGGATACTTCTCTTCAGACCGACCTTATCCTATAGTCTCTCCCAAATTCGTTCTCACAGTTTGCAATGAATTTCAACTGTAATGAGATTGCGTGCAACTTAGCTGGGCTAATGAAAAAACTAGTGACTGCTCAGTCTCAGATGAAGACTCCGCGGATGAAGGAGTCTGCCCTTGTGATTTTTTCTGGATCTCGGAGGTCTAAGAATAAGAAGAAAAAGGCCAAGAAGCATATGGGACCACAAGTCAAGGACCTCAAGGGTAAGGGCAAGGCCCGATGGTTCTGAAGAGCAAGAAGAAAAAGGACGCTTGTCTCAAATTCGGTGAGCTGGGCCACCTGGCTAGAGACTGTCCCATTCTTCATGGCACTTAAGGTACAGAACTTTTAGTTTTGCTACTGTATTTTCTACTTCTTGGATACTGGATTCAGGTGCTAGTTCTAATATTTGTACCGTGAATCAGGATCTGGAACAAGGTAGGAAGCTTGGAGCTGGGGAAGTAATGATCACTATCAAAAGCGGGCACAGTGTCGAGGCAACTGACATAGGATCACTTATTTTGGGTTTAGAATCCGGCTTTGTTTTAACTTTAGAAGATGTACTTATTTTGCCCAAGGGGCATAAAAACATTGTATCCATTCCGGTCATGGATCGGGAAGGCTTTTCATTTTTCATTGGTGATGGTTCCTGCAAAATTTATTTTAAAAACAAACTCGTGGGCACTTATACATTGTTAAATGGATTGTATCATCTAAACCTTAGTAACAAAGTCGTGAATACTATGACTAGGAAGCGTGGTAGGGATGAAACTAATCAAGTTTTGAAATGGCATCTTAGACTTGGTCATGTTGGTCAGACCAAGGTTTACAAAATGGAATAAGATGGACTTATGGGTCCATTGGGATCGGATCCCTTTCCTACTTGTGAATCTTGACTTAAAGGCAAAATGACTAAGTCCCCCTTCCCAGGGACTTTTGAAAGAGCCGCTGATAAACTAGGATTAATACATACTGACATGTGTGGTGCTTTGGAAGTAGCATGTGATGGATATCAGTATTTTATTACGTTTACATATAATCATACTAGGTATGGTTATGTATACTTAATGAAACATAAATCCTAGGCCTTTGAGAAATTCCAAGAATTTAAGGCCCTATTCGAAAAACAAACTGGAAATCATATCAAAGCACTTTGGTCGGACCGAGGTGGCGAGTATATGAGTACGAAGTTTGACGAGTTCCTAAAGGAACATGGAATAGTATCACAACTAACACCTCCAGGTACTCCTCGGTTAAATGGTGTGTCAGAAAGAATGAATCAGACCTTGTTGAACATGGTCCGTTTTATGCTAGGCTATACTGACTTACCAATTTACCTGTGGGGGTATGCGCTCCTGACTGCCGCTTATATGTTGAACAGATGTCCTTCCAAATCCGTTCCTAAAACTCCACATGAGATGTGGGAGGGCTGGAAACCAAGTCTTAATCACATTAAGATTTGGGGTGTCCCGCCTATGTCAAGAAGACTAAGGTGGAAAAGTTGGAAGCGAGGTCCACGAAGAGACGTTTCATTGGATTCCCATCTGGGACGATGGGTTATCTATTCTACATGCCCGAAGATCAAAAGATCGTTGTTGCTTTGCAAGCATACTTCCTGGAAGATGAGTTCATTCATGAAGACGGAGCAGGTAGAAGTATTTCTTTGGAAGAATACAATGAAACTCCTCAGGATACACTTGTGCAAGAAATTGGAACCGAACCTTCTGAAACACAAGTAAAACCATCTCGTAGGTCTAGTAGGGTGTCTCATTTACTTGAGAGGTATGGCCTTGTACACTTGGAGGAGCTGGGTCTCCATGAGGTTCCAAGTGATAGCCAAGAGACTGACCCAACGACCTATGACCAAGCGATGGTGGATGTAGACTCCGCGAAATGGCGTGAAGCTATGGAAGCTGATATAGACTCGATGCATGTCAATTAGGTATGGAGTCTAGTAGACCGCCCTAAGGACATAGTGCCTATTAGAAACAAGTGGATCTACAAGAGAAAGACTGATGGTGATGGCAAGGTTGACGCCTATAAGGCCAGGCTTGTGGAAAAGGGTTGCCCAGAAGGAAGGGATCAATTACTACGATACCTTCTCGCCCGTAGCGATGATCAAGTCTATTTGCATGATACTCGCTATAGCTTCCTACCACGATTATGAGATATGGAAAATGGACGTAAAGAGGGCTTTTCTTAATGGATTCCTCGAGGAGGAAATCTATATGGAGCAGCCTAAAGGCTTTGTGTCCGAGGTCAATATTCAGAAAGTGGGAAAACTTCAGCGTTCCATTTATGGACTGAAGCAAGCATCACGTAGTTGGAACCTTCGTTTTCATGAGGCGGTCAAAGAGTTTGACTTCGTGCAAAATGAAGAGGAACCTTGTGTATACAAGAGGGTTAGTGGGAGCAAGATCGCATTCTTAGTACCATATGTAGATGACATTCTACTGATAGGAAATGATGTGGAAATGCTCAGTTCTGTGAAAGCTTGGCTTTCAATTAATTTGTCCATGAAAGACTTGGGAGAAGAAACCAATATTCTTGGGATTCGACTCTACTGGGATAGAACGAAGAGAATGATAGGTCTTTCCCAAGCCCTCTATATAGATAAAATCTTAAAGCGATTTAAGATGGATTATTCTAAAATAGGATTCCTATCGATGCGACATGGAATAAAACTCACCTTGAATATGTGTCCTCAAAGTGAGGAACAACGAAAGGAAATGAGTAATATACCATATGCTTCATCCGTGGATAGCCCTATGTATGCTATATTGTGTACGAGATTTGACACTGCGCATGCTGTGAGCGTGGTAAGTATGTTTCAGGCAAACCCAGGTAGGGAACATTGGACTACCGCAAAGAACATTCTCAAGCACTTGAGAAAGACCAGAGATATGGTTCTTATATATGGCGGTGGAGAACTGAATGTGATGGGATTCACTGATTTGGAATTCCAAGGACAGAAAGACGATTCTATGTCTACTTCTGGCTATATATTTACTCTTAATGGAGGAGCAATATCTTGGAACAGTGCCAAGTATAGTGCGACTACTGGTTCCACCTATTAGGCTGAGTATAAAGCAGCCTCGGAGGCCTCCAAATGAAGGGTTAAGAAGTTATTGGGTAAACTTCACGTGACACCATGTGCTACGCTGCCTGTTTTCGTTTTTATAAGATAACAATAGAGCGGTAGCACAGGCCTGGGAGCCGAGGTTTCATAACAATACAAAACATATTGAGAGAGAGTATCATCTCGTGCGAGAACTTGTTCGCAAAGGGATACATTGTGCTGCATAGAGTAGACTCAGCTGACAACGTCGTTGATCCACAGACCAAGCCACTTTCTCAAACTAGCTTGGAGCGTCATATGGAGAACATGGGTATTCGATACCATAGTATGTGACGTTGAGTGCAAGTGGGAGATTGTTAGGAATATGCCCTCGAATGCCACCCAGAGGATGTTGAGTGAGGGCATTGTACTTGTTATTATGTAATTCATTATCATAAGGAAAATGGATGTTTCTTTATTTACTGGTAGTTACAGGCATTCCTAACTCGTAAATATACATATAGAAACTGGTTCATGTATTTGAGAGCAAAACATTCCACTCCTTATTGGATAAGGGGGTCGGAACTGGAAAGGTTTATAGCTTAGATACTTAATCGTTCGCAAGTCAATGAAACTTGACTGGGCGTTAAGTTTATGTGAAGACTTGTATGACGTGTTCTTTGACATGGAGATTGCCTGTCGAACACTAATGGTTAGTGGGATCACACGTTATAGGTATGCTAATTGAATGAGTATACTCGAACCGACTCACCCTCGATTTGTCAGATGGGTTTCACTCCGGGACATTCAATGACGGAATCAAAAGGTTGTGATAGGTATTCATGAACCTTCGACTTGAGGATTTAGTAGGGATGTGCTTGTGACGTTAAGATTTTCATTAGAATAGTTTGACCTTATAAACTGGAAGGCGGGGGTCAATCTCGACGTGCGTCTTGACGGGCAAGTAGCAGGTCCTACTGAATACCAAGATAGAATTCTTTCTCCTGTAAGTGAATGGGTTATATGTCCTATACGGTTATTGGCATATGAGACCGTAAGTCTTTGGCCAAAGCATTGGAGCTAGTTGTATTGGATACACGAGAGTTCGATAATCTCGATTTGCATTAACTCATGCATAGTGTCAAGTACAGATAGGGTTTGACTGACCGTGACCCTATAACTTGATCGGGACATTTGAAAGCAGGATTTATACGTATACGGGTTTTCACGGAAGAATGGTTCTTGAATGATCGCAATCATTCATTCTCAGTTGGGGTACAGTGTAGGCCGCCAGGCTGGCTAGGTGGTGCTACTACTCTTTGGTTCCTCCTATTGCTGACTGAGACGGACCTACCGAGTCGCGCTTAGGGCTGGGCAAAAAAACCGCCCCGCACGTCCCGTCCCGCCCCGCACCGCAAAAATGGCGAGGGAGTGCGGTTTGATATATCAAAATTTCCCGCCCCGCATCAAACCCGCACCGCCAAAAAAAATATAAAACGAGTGCGGTTTTATTATTATTTCATCCGTCCCGCCCCGCCCCACTTCGTCCCGCCCCGCCCCGCATATAACAAGATAAAAAACAAAAAAAATAGTCAAAATCCTATTTCACTCCGCCCCGCCCCGCCCCGCTCCCTTCTTGCCCCGCGAAAAGTGTGGCGCGGTGCGGTTTTAAGTTGTAAAAATGCCCCGCCCCGCATAAAACCGCACCGCACAAAAAATACGGGGCGGGTGCGGTTACACTCTCGCCCCGCCCCAAACCGCCCCGCCCCCAGCCCTAGTCACGCTATAGGATTGACGACAGAATAAATCGAGCTTATTCTCTCTTTATAAATATTAGATATTGGAGATCTAATTTATTGGACATTGGATATCTAAATTAATTTATTGGATAAATTAATTCACATCCAAATGAATTAAATAAATTACTGGGTGATTAATTTAATTCGTAGATATAATTATTTCTTGGAGAAATTAATTATTATTTTGTATTTGATATAATTAATTAATTAGATTAATTAATTGATATAAATACATCGGAACGAAATTGGAGTTTATCTGTCTGGACTCACGGGAGTTCGAAACAAGCCGGACTCATTCCATTCCTTCTAGATGTTCGCCCATTTCCTCCCCTTTTCCTTAGTCCTTGTTTCCACCTTAATTGGTGGATGACATAAGGTATCAAGGGGACAACATCTATTATTTTATCCTTATAGATGATTTGGTCTTGATTTGGGGAGGATATAATTAAGACTTAAGTGAAGACTCAATCTCTCCACCTTCACACTTCAACCGTGAGTTCAAGTGAGAGAAAGAGAAAATAGTTTTCTCAAATTGTCTTCATCTTCTTCTCCATTTCTTCTTAGTGGTTCTTGGAAAAAAATCAAGAAATCAAGGAGAGATAGTGAGTTATACACTTAGAGTGCTATAATCACAATCGAAAGCTTCATCATCCTAGCTCTAGCCGTATCCTTGGAGGATAGCAAGGTGATCGTCGTTCCGTTCGTTTCTCCGGCACATGGCAAGTAGATACGCGGTGATTTCGGCGTTGGATCATCCAAGAGCTTGGAGCGGATTGGATCGTAGGGAAATCAACTAAAGCTTGGGGAATAGCTCAAGAGAAGGACACCATTAAAATCAACGGACTACAAGGGTATGTTTCTCGTATCTCTTGTGTTTCGTATTATATTCGTATATACGTAGCTCGATCGATCCTCGTAGGGATTCAGATCGAATTAATTTTCATTTTACCGCTTCTATTGGGCCTTCGTTTTAGGCACCGAATCCCAATAGATTCAACACCTAATCTGCCTGAATCGAACCGATTTGTTACTCCCCAGGCTGCAAAAATATTTAACAAAATTTTGATTGATGAAGAGGTAACCTCCAGTCATTATTTCGAGTTTGATTCACTGAATGGGATTGGCCTTCAAAACGAAGGATTTGTGTGTAATGGAAACTTTGTGTCGGAAAATGACTCGTCTGATGAAGAATTGAATGATAACCTTAATGAGCAAGCTGTACGTGACTATCTACAATCTCAGGCTGTGATAAATGTTAGCTCGGACAAATTTGAGAACAATGCTTTTGGTCTAAACATTCGATCACTTCATGATGTCATAACCCGTTCCTTAATGCCGAAAGTAAATGCTCAGCAAAGGCTTTTTAACATCGAAATGGAAATTATCTATCATGTTCTGAACGACCATCAAGTAAATTTTGCTAGAGTGATTTTGGCAACGAAAATCCGGGATGCCTTTTGGCTCTATTTTGACAGGTATATTTGAGGATGCTGGAGTTGATTTTTCAGGGCTGCACAAAATGGATATTCCAAAAGGCAACATGGTTCACGAAGGAACCATCCGTACTATGAAGTATGTGCAGACCAAAAACCGCGGCTGGGTCTATTTTGCTTATTTATGGGATGGAGACTCTCCTGAAGACGGGAGTGCCTTGCCTCGTCTGGAGGATCGCATTTTCTATAGAGGTCCTCAGGTAGAGCAATCTTGTCTTCACATTCCTCCATCTCAGGCAGGTCCTTATCGGTCAAGTACTTCCTCCTCCTCTTTGCTCCAAGCCAGAGTAAGTGCATTAGAACATCGAGTTCGAAGATCAGAGACAATGTTAGAGAATCTGTGCACTCTCTTTGGGATTGATCTTCCGCCTCACATCCCTCATACAGACATTGACTAGCACTATCTTCACTATTGATGACAATCCTCTATTCAGACGAGACATTTCATTTAGTTTTTAAAAACTTGCACTTTTATTTATTCTTTTGTTTTTTTTGGATGCTTGGGTATCTTTAATATTCTTTTCTATTGGATAATTCACTGTTTCATTAAGGATATATATTTTGCTAACCCTATTTTTCTTTGAGGACTGTTTTACAGGTTATCTTTCCCTCACTTTTTGTTAATGACAAAAAGCGGGAGAACTATGGTTGAACCATTACAAAATGGTATTCATATTCTATGAAATTATCAGTTATTGTTTATCTCAGGGGGAGTTTTTGCAACTTACTTATATATATTTCCCCCATTTTTAATAATTCAACCATATTTTCAAAATTATTTTGTCATCATCAAAAATGGGGAGATTGTTGGAACAATATTTTTTGATACATATCTTGATGATGCTCTTTTTAGCAAAATAATTATTATCTCGTTACACATTTTACTATCGTTATTTTAAATCATATTTTGTAACACATTTGTTAAAACTGTGCACTCATAACGTACGTAGCATAAGTTCAATAACGTGCGTAAAACTTGTTTTTCTAACCGTTGCTAAAGTTTTAGAATGTCAAAGTCTATGAAATGGCTATATGATATAACGTACGTAAACTTATACATATGTTAGTATGTTATCAGCTTTAAAATTGAATTTATGTGCTAATCCTTGATCTTATTCATGGTGATGTCATCCAGTACATCATCTCATCCAACGGATATGAAGACCAAGAATAACGTATGTAATGCATGAAGTATATCGTACATAACAGTGAGGACAAAAGCCACTGCCCATTTTCCAGTATCTTATTATGGCCGTTACACAGGAGGTGTACCGTACGTTATATTGTCTACGTACATAACTATTGTTACATAACGTACGTAATGCAGGCTTACTATTCTAACGGGAAAATGAACCTTAAGGTCTATAAATAGAGATGCTTCAAAGTGTTGAGATACACAAGTACTATCAAGCATACATACTTTCATTTGAGCTTTCCAAGCAAATCATTTCAAGAGAGATATATTCTATACTGTGATATGAGAAGAATTGTTCAACATTTTTATAGACACATTCTTGTATCTCTGAGAGAAACTGTTCTATAAAGACGAGTAACTGTACTTGCAACCTTCATTGTATTTGCGAGAGTTTATCTTGTACTCGTAAAGCAAGATTGTAAGGTTAGGCTTGAGCCAGGAAATCAAGCAACTGAAGTTTAGCACTAAGCTCGAAAGTGGTGTTGTAGTAGAGTTGGCACTAAACTACAAAGTGCATTCAAGGTTTTGTAGAAAAGTCCTAGTTGGTACACTAGGTAGGGGACGTAGGCTTCGTTAATAGTCGAACCTCTCGAACAAATTCTTGTGTCATTTATTTTCCACTCTTTGTTTATTACTCCGATTATCTGCTTCCACACAAAAAGAGTTAAAAACTCTAATCCGCACTATTCAACCCCCCTTCTAGTGGCAGTACCAATCTAACACCTCGATTATATAGGGACCCAAAATTTTATTTCACATACTTCATCCCAATAAAATAGTGATCTCCACTTTCTTCCGTAAAGTTCCTCGTAAGGGGCCTTTCTAATCGTTGCTTGAAAACTGTTATTATATGCGAATTCTACCAAGGGTAGTAACTATTCCCAACTGTTTCCCATGTCTAGCTCACAAGCTCTTAACATGTCTTCAAGTACCTGTATCGTCCTATCTGATTGGTCGTCCGTTTGTAGGTGATAGGCTGTACTAAAATTTAATTTATTTCCCAATGCTTCTTGCAAACTTCCCCAAAAATGTGACATGAAACGAGTATGTCTGTCTCAGAAAATAGACACTGGTACTCCATGCAACCTTACAATCTCTTTAATATACAACTGTGCATATTGATATATCCAGAAGTTCATCTTTACCGATATAAAATGAGCTGACTTTGTGAGACGATCAACCACTACCCAAATCGCCTGATTTCCTCTTTCTAACCGAGGTAAGCTTACAACAAAGTCCATAGTGATGTGTTCCCATTTCCACTCTGGGATGTGGAGTGATTTTAACGAACTAAATGGACGCTGATATTCGGCTTTCACCTGCTGACAAACAATACATCTCCTGACAAATTCAGCAATGTCTCTTTTCAAACCTTCCCACCAAAATTTTCTTTTCAAATCCTGGTACATCTTTGTACTACCGGGATGAGCAATGTATGCTGTGTTATGTGCCTCCTCCAAAATTACCTTCTTCAATTCCATACTGTCAGGCACACAAGTTCTTTCCTTATAGTATATTATGCCATCTTCTGATATACTAAATCCTATATCCTCTCCGGCTATAGTAAGCTCCTTCATTTTGATCAAGAAATTATCTTGACGCTGACCTTCCTTGATCTTCTCTCTCAAGCTCAGTTGTACTGTAAATGTCATTAAAATTGCTTTCACTGACTTTAATGGTGTAGCCATCCCTAGGTTCATCCTGAAAATTCTCTAGCTAATTTATCCTCCTTAGTCAATATACAATTCAATTCTCCTCTGACCTTACGACTTAGAGCATCTGCGACCATGTTCGCTTTCTCTGAATGATAGTGAATTGTGCAATCATAGTCCTTCACTAACTCCAACCATCTTATTTGTATCATATCCAGATTCTTTTGAGTGAATAGATGCTTTAGGATTTTATGGTCGGTATAGATCTCACATTTACCTCCGTCAAGGTAATGTCGCCATATCTTCAAAGTGTGAACTACCGCGGCTAGTTCTAAATCATGCGTCGGATAGTTCAACTCATACTGCCTTAATTACCTTGAGGCGTAGGCTATAACCTTACCTTGCTAGAACACATCTCAATCCCTACTTGGATGTGTCACGATAGATCACGAATTCCCTCGACGGATCCAGAAATGTCAAAATTGAAGCTGAGGTTAATCTCCGCTTAAGCTCTTGAAAACTTTCTTCACACTTCTCATTCCACATAAACGGTTCTTCGTTCCTCATTAGTCGTGTCATCGGTGAAGCTATCTTAGAAAATCCTTCAATTAACCTCCAATAATATCCTGCTAATCCGAGGAAACTGCAAACTTCATTTGCGTTAGTTGATGTTTTCCAACATTGATAGCCTCCACCGTAGTCGGATCAAATTCAATTCCTTGAGCAGTAACAACATGTCCAATAAAAGCTACTCTCTTCAGCCAAAGTTCGCACTTGCTAAACTTCACATATAGCTTCTCTTTGCGAAGTACCTCCAAAACTGTTCGAAGATGTTTCTCATGCTCTACTTAATCCTTCGAATAAATTAGTATGTCATCTATAAACATGATGACAAACTGATCCAAATAGGGTTGGAAAACTCTATTCATCAAGTCCATAAAGACTATTGGGGCATTACTCAATCCAAGTTGCATTACTATGAACTTGTAGTGGCCATACTTGTTCGTAATGCACTCTTTGGAATATCCTCGTCTTTGATCTTTAATTGATGGTACCCTGACCTCAAATCTATCTTCGAGAACACTTCAGAACCTCCAAGCTGGTCAAATAAATCTTCGATTCTATGAAGTGGATGCTTGTTCTTTATCGTGAATCGATTCAACTCACGATAATCAATACACATTGTCATGCTTCCATCATTCTTTTTCACAAATAATACAAGTGCTCCCCAAGGTGAGGCGCTGGGTCGGATATAGCCCATATCGAGTAACTCCTGAATCTGCACCTTTAGTTCTTATAGTTCCTTTGGTGCCATCCGGTACTGGGCCTTTGATATAGGGGCTGCTCAGGCACCAAGTCAATTGTAAATTCCACTTGTCTATCCAGTGGGACATCCGACAAGTTCTCCATAAAAACATCTAAATAAATCTTAACAATATGGAGGTCTTCAATCATTTCCTCCGACTTCGGCTCCCCCATGATATTCACCGGATATCCTTGACAACTTCCTTTACGCAATATCTTCGTTACTTTCATGTCTAACATCACTGGAGGGGCTTTTCTACGCTTAACCCCTTGGAAGATGACCTCTACTTCGACCACTGGACGCAATATCATGCTCCTCCTTGTGTAATGCAAAACCGCTATTAGATGTATTTTTATGCGCTTAATCATCATTATTTTATACCCATTTTTAGCTTAAATCTGCGTAAATGAGCTTTTAATGCATTATCTTTATATGATTTGAAGGAAATTCGAGTCTATGAGCTTAAACGAAGAAAAACGGTCCAAAACGACATTTTTTGGTTAGGGACCGTGGCACACAGATGCTGGGCCGCGGCACAGGAGGCGCCCAGAAGGACCCGGTACAAACTGTACCGGGGGCCGCGGCATGCAAGCTCTGAGCCGCGGCCCGTAAGAAGAAATTGTGCCCTGGCCTGGCCGCATGAAGACAGGGGCCACGGCACACTAATGCCGGGCCGCTGACCGCCGTGCAGGGTTCATACTCGCAGCTCGCGATTTCGGCGGTTTGGAAGTCCATTTCTGACCTAATTTCTGGATGCGTTTTTGAGGCAGAAGAAAAAGTATAAATAGGCATTGAAGGTCAGAAGATATGATCATCAAATAGAAGGAGAAAATACCGAGGAGCAGAGAGCGGAAGCCAGAGAACGGAGGAATTCAAGTTCTTCAACTGTGTTTGATTTTTCTTATGCTTTCTTTAATTCTTTGTGTATTATTCTCTAGCATGTCGGGCTAGAACCCTATTCTAGGATTGTGATGAAACCAAGATTTTGACGGATTAACTCTTGAATTTTGCATTACTAATATAATTCCCTTTTCTATTGAGTTTTCCCCAATTGTTCTTAATACGTTCAATTATGTGGCCTATGATTGAATTGTTTTGATTACGCAACTCGAATCGGGAGAGGAGAGTTAGTAGGAAAAATTGGTGAAACGTTTTATCTTGTGAGATAGGAATATACTCATAGGAATTACGTGGCCCGTCTGATGATTTTGTACTTTTTGCCTATTGTCGAATTAATTCACCTAGGAATAGAGTGATTTATTCACCTTAGAAAATTCTACTGACCTCGGGAGAGGCATTAGAGTATCTTAGAAATCTTTGCCTTCAATAAATTGGGAAATTACATAATTTATATAAATCAAGAGTAATTCGGATTAATCAAGGTGGATTCTCAATCCTAGATTATTCTCCTATTTGATCTTCTTTCCTCGAATAATCGATTTTATTAATTGTTCTTAGTTTATCACTTTATTAGTTTCCTTTAATATTCCTTGCACCACCAAATTCGATCGTTCAGATAAAATTAGAATACAAATAAATTGGTAATTAGTAAGTCAGTCCTCGAGGGAACAATATCTTACTTATCACTTTATTACTTGCTTATGACAACGTGCAGTTGCGTTCACCTAAATACGTAACAAGTATTTGGCACCGTTGCCGGGGACTGATTGTTTTACTAATATCAATTTTCAGTATTTCTAGTCTTAATTTGAACATTATTTTATTTTTGAGTAAATTTTTTATTATTTGTTTTCCTTTCAGGAGTTTCATTTAGTGCATGAGAACATTCGTTGACGAAGGTCTATTACCTTTGGATACTGAACTCGAGCGCACTTTGCGGAAAAACAAGAATGAAAGGCGTGAGCTGTCAACAAAAGATACCATGGCCGGTAACACAGAAAATCATGGGGTGGACAACCATATTCAGCAAGCTCAACCGGGATTGGCACTCCGGGATTATGCATTGCCTCAAATCAACGCGAATTTTTCGGGGATTCGGCGGCCAACTGTCCAAGCAAAAAATTTCGAGATTAAGCCAGCTATAATCCAGATGGTACAAGCAAGCCAATTCTGCGCACTAGTGAATGACGACCCTAATGCTCATATCGCATCCTTTCTCGAGATATGCGGTACGTTCAAGAATAATGGAGTTTCTGATGACGCCATTCGTCTACGGCTTTTCCCATTTTCCTTGAGGGATAAAGCCAAGTTTTGGTTGAATTCACTTCCGCCGGGCTCTATCACAACTTGGGCGGAGTTAGCACAAGCCTTTTTGGCTAAGTTCTTTCCGCCGGCAAAGACAGCGAGACTTCGGAATGAAATAACGACCTTCGGGCAATTTGAGATGGAATCGCTTCATGAAGCTTGGGAGCGATACAAGGATTTAATAAGGAGATGCCCACATCATGGCCTACCGGATTGGCTCCAAATCCAGACATTTTATAACGGACTAAGTGCTTCTACACGCACTCTTGTTGATGCAGCCGCTGGAGGAGCTTTAATGGGCAAGACGATGGTGGAAGCTCATTATTTATTGGAAGCGATGGCTGCAAATGCTTATCAGTGGCCTTTCGAATGTGTGAACCCAAAACGAATTATGGGAGTTTCTGACAACGATCCAATCTCTACACTATCAGCCCAAGTTGCAGCACTAACTCAACAATTGCAAGCTTTTTCACATACCCCTTCTACCAAAACGAATTATGGGAGTTTCCGACAACGATCCAATCTCTACACTATCAGCCCAAGTTGCAGCACTAACTCAACAATTGCAAGCTTTTTCACATACCCCTTCTACCAACACCATGGAAATGTGTAATTGGTGCAACGGGTCTCATCCTAGTGCTGAGTGCCAAGTCGGAAATCCTTTCGAGCAATCTCCGATGGAACAAGCTCAATTTGTGGGGAACGGAAATTGGCAGAACAACCCATATTCCAACACTTACAATCAAGGGTGGCGAAATAACCCAAATCTTTCGTGGAGGAACGGGCAAGCTTTAAATAAACCTCCGCAAGCTCAATTCGCGCAGCCCCCACAGCAGCCCCTCAACCACCGAAGGTATCTTTGGAAGATGCTCTTGATCAAATGGCGGCTAATACGAGCCAATTCATGACTCGCACGGAGACTACTCTACAAAATAATTCCGCTTCTATCCGAAACTTGGAAGTACAAATGGGGCAGATCACAAATTTATTGTCCTTTCGACCTCAAGGTGTATTACCCAGCGCCCCCGAGATGAACCCCAAGGAAAATGTGCAAGCAATCGAGCTACGAAGTGGAGAGGAGCTACAAGAGCAGCCTAAGAATAGCAAGGACAAGAGCAATCACAATGAGAAAACAAAGATGAGGAGCCCAAGCCAAAAGCAGTGTCGACTACTCATCCCACTCCATCAATTCCATTCCCACAACGCCTGCAAAAGCAAAAAGTGGACAAGCAATTCTCCAAGTTTCTTGATGTCTTCAAGAAACTACATATCAACATTCCATTTGCCGACGCCTTGGAACAAATGCCGAGCTATGTGAAGTTCATGAAGGAGATCTTATCGAACAAAAGGAAGCTTGAAGAGTATGAGATAATGGCATTGACGGAAGAGTGCAGTGCTATTCTACAGAAGAAGCTCCACCTAAATTGAGGGATCCGGGAAGCTTTACTATTCCATGCACTATTGGAAATTCATCCTTTGACAGAGCCTTATGTGGTCTAGGAGCCAGCATAAATCTTATGCCCCTTTCCGTTTTTAAGAAGCTAGGTATTGAGGAAGCCAAGCCGACGACAGTCTCTTTGCAATTAGCTGACAGATCTATCAAGTATCCGAGGGGGGGTAATAGAAGATGTTTTGGTCAAAGTCGATAAATTCATCTTTCCGGCCGATTTTATTGTACTCGATATGGAGGAGGACCATGACATCCCAATCATCTTGGGAAGACCATTCTTAGCAACCGGCTGAACTTTAATTGATGTGGAGAAAGGGAAGCTTACTCTACGAGTTCAAGAGGAGCAAGTTACTTTCAATATATTTCGATCCTTGCAATATCCTAGTGATGTTGAGAATTGCTTTCAAATTGACGTCATTGTCTCGTGTGTAAGTAGAGCTTTTCGGGAGAGCTATCCATCAGATCCATTGGAGTCCATTTTAGTTGGGTCCGCTTCCGAATTAAATTCAGAGCATGTAGCCTATTTACGACACATGGATGCTTCCCCACCATTTTCACTCGTCGACCATGTGAGGAGCTCGGAAGTTCACCAACTAGACCCGTCCCATCAATCGAGAAACCCCCAAAGCTGGAGCTCAAGAAGCTACCGAGTCATGTAAAATATGCATTTTTGGGACCCGACGATTCCCTGCCAGTCATTCTTTCGGCCACTTTGGCGGGGGATCAAGAGGAGAAATTATTGAGGGTTTTGAGGGAGTACAAATCTGCCCTTGGGTGGTCTATTGCGGATATCAAGGGAATCAGCCCGTCCATTTGTATGCACAGAATTCTGATGGAGGAAGACTACAAACCATCTGTGGAGCATCAATGCCGTCTAAACCCAAATATGAAAGAGGTGGTAAAAGTCGAGGTTTTAAAACTCCTCGACGCAGGTATGATCTTTCCTATTTCTAATAGCAAGTGGGTAAGTCCGGTTTAAGTTGTGTCAAAGAAGGGTGGGATAACGGTTATCCAAAACGATAATAATGAATTAATTCCCACTAGAATTGTTACGGGCTGGCGTATGTGCATAGATTATAGGAAATTAAATAAAGCCACTAGAAAAGACCATTTTCCTTTACCATTTATTGATCAAATGTTGGATAAATTAGCCGGACACGATTTCTATTGTTTTCTTGATGGTTATTATGGATATAATCAGATTTATATAGCCCCAGAAGACCAAGAAAAGACGACGTTTACATGTCCTTATGGCATTTTTGCTTATAGGCGCATGCCTTTTGGTTTATGTAATGCGCCAGGCACTATTCAACGGTGTATGATGGCTATTTTTTCTGAGATGGTAGAGCATTGCATTGAAATTTTTATGGATGATTTTTCTGTTTTTGGTGATTCGTTTGATATATGTTTGCAGAATTTGCAGAAAGTCCTCAAAAGATGCGAAGAAACAAATTTGGTCTTGAACTGGGAGAAGTGCCACTTTATGGTCCAGGAGGGCATTGTACTAGGCCACCGCATATCCTCCCATGGAATTGAAGTCGACCGGGCAAAAATTGAAACAATCGAGAAGATGCCTCCGCCTACTTCGGTAAAGAGGGTAAGGAGCTTTTTGGGACACGCAGGTTTTTACTGCCGTTTTATTAAAGATTTTTGGAAGATCACGAAGCCATTGTGCAATTTGCTCATGAAGGATGATCCATTTAATTTTGACGAGTCCTGTAAAGAAGGTTTCGACCTATTAAAGAAAGCTCTAAGCACCGCCCCGGTCATAGTCGCTCCAGACTGGGGCCTTCTATTTGAGTTGATGTGTGATGCTAGCGATTTTGCCATTGGGGCTGTTTTGGGATAGAGACGAGGGAAAGTGTTCCACCTCATGTATTATGAAGCTTAACTCTTGACGACGCCCAAAGAAATTATGCCACAACAGAAAAAGAATTGTTAGCTGTGATCTTTGCTTTTGATAAATTTCGGGCATATTTATTGGGGACGAAAGTAGTGGTGTGGACTGACCATTCGGCGATCAAATACCTTTTGGAGAAGAAGAATGCTAAACCAAGATTGATTAGGTGGGTGCTTCTCCTACAAGAATTCAACTTGGAAATTCGCGACAAAAAGGGGACTGAGAATGTTATTGCCGATCACTTTTCACATTTAGAAAATCCCCTTGAAAAGGGGGAGAGTCATCCACAAATTGTGGAGAACTTCCCCGACGAACATATCTACAAGTTGGGCTCGCAACACGCGCCTTGGTACGCTGATCTAGTGAACTATTTGGCGAGCAAAATAATTCTGAATGATCTCCCGCGTCATCAAAAGAAGAAGCTGATTTCAGACGCTAAGTATTACTTGTGGGATGATCCTTTTATGTTTAAAAGATGCCCTGATCGAATCATTCGCAGATGTCTTCCGGATGAGGAAATCCGCAGTATGCTGAATCATTGCCATGCATCACCCTCTGGAGGGCATTTTAGCGGAAATAGAACAGCGGCAGAGGTCTTGCAATCGGGTTTCTATTGGCCATCTTTATTCAAAGATGCTCACTCATTTGTGTCCACATGTGATCGGTGTCAACGGATGGGAAACATCTCAAAACAACATGAAATGCCGTTGAACACAATACTTGAGGTTGAATTGTTCGACGTATGGGGGATTGATTTCATGGGTCCATTTCCTCCATCAAATAAGAACCTCTATATCCTAGTAGCAGTAGACTACATCTTGAAGTGGGTCGAAGTGGTGGCACTACCAACAAATGGGTCTAATGTCGTGATCAAATTTATAAAAAAAAAAATATTTTCACGCGTTTTGGGACTCCACATGCTATTATCAGTGATGGTGGTTCACACTTAGACAACAAATTCCTTGATGCGGTCTTAAGAAAATACGGAGTCACTCATCGTGTTGCTACAGCCTACCATCCCCAGACGAGTGGTCAAGTCAAGATATCCAATCGAGAGCTAAAGTGGATCTTAGGAAAAACAATCAACTCGTCTCGAAAAGATTGGTCCTTTAAACTCGATGATGCACTTTGGGCATACCGTACTGCGTACAAAACACCTATCGGCATGTCACCGTACATATTGGTTTTTGGGAAAAGTTGTCATTTGCCAGTAGAGATGGAGCATCGTGCATATTGGGCGATAAAGAAATTGAATTTTGATCGTAAATCAGCTGGTGAAAAGCATTGTTTGCAGTTGAACGAGCCGGAGGAAATTCGTCATGATGCATACGAGAATGCGAAGCTTTATAAGGAGCGGACAAAGATTTGGCACGATAAACACATTACACATCGAGAGTTTGTTCCGGGTCAAGAGGTGCTATTGTTTAATTCTCGCTTGAGGTTGTTTCCTGGGAAATTACGTTCACGATGGTCGGGACCGTTTACTGTAGTTCAAGTATTCCCACACGGAGCAGTGGAAGTACAAAAACATGACCGAAAATTTAAAGTAAATGGGCAGCGGTTGAAGGCCTACATGGGTAATCCAATAGACGCACAGAAGACGAGAGTCGTCCTATCCACCGCAGAGTGAATGCTAGAAAAGTCCGGGTGAAGACTATAAACTTAGTGCTTCTCGGGAGGCAACCCGAGTATTAGTTGTAGATGTTAATTTTTTCGTTGCTTTCATTCATTCTAAGAGTCTAATTTTTCGTCATTTTTGCTTTCATATGCTTCTCTCTCACGTTCAATGTGTTTTCGCTTTAAAATTTTTTTGTGCAGGAACATTCCAGGCCAGGGGCCGCGGCACATACAGAGCGATCCGCGGCACACAAAATTCTAAAATCCTGGAAAACTTTCTGTACTCCGTGCCGCGGCACAAAGATGCTGAGCTGCGGCACACTTGCCCCAAGAGCCGCGGCACGATGAATATAGGCCGCGGCACGCCGAGACCCAGAAATCAGCCCAGGAGCCTATACTACGTGCCGCGGCACGCAAGTTCGGAGCCGCGGCACACTAACCTTGCAAGCCGCGGCACCCGTACAATGAGCCGTGGCACACTGCCATACTCTTAGTGCCCAAACGCAGCCTGTACTACGGGCCGCGGCTCACTTGATACGTGTCGCGGCCCCTGCTGCGAATTTTAAACGGCCAGGGTAGGCTTATAAACCCGTTCGGCCGAGACACCAGGAACTTCGTCATGGCTCGGAAAAGGAAGTTGAGCACGAGGGCTAGGACGCGATCGTCCCCCACAAGAGGGGAAATGTCACAAAACCGAACAGATACAGAATCCCAACAATTCTCTGACCCTGACATCCAATGAATATTTAACGAGAGAATCTGTCTTCATCCAATAATTCCGGAGAGGGGATTCACTCCCGCCCCCAAGACGGCGAGCTATTGGCAATGATCAATGAAATGGGATGGACCCGATTCACTGCGCCACCCGAGTCGGTGGTGATTTCTATTGTCCAAGAGTTCTATGCTAGTGCTCTATTGCGACAAATCCAGGCAGAACAGATGATGGGACGACCGGATACACGGACTGAGGTCGTCGTCCGAGGCCCAACAATGGATTTCTCGGTGGCCGCGATTCGGAGGCTGTACGAGCTACCGGAGGTGGACGAATCGGAGTACACACGGACTATGAGTTGCCTTACGAGGGAGGCTTTGCTGGAGGCACTTGCTCAGCCGGGTTCCGTCTGGGAGACACGCGTCCCGGGTTCCACAGCTTTCTATTTCAAGAGTTCTCACCTCAGTCAGCTCGGGCGAGCCTGGATTTATTTCCTCTGTGCACGAGTGGACCCTACATCACAGATCCGCTCGATCTTGCTTCCTCGTGCCCGATTATTGTATGCTATCACAACAGGACTCCGATTTGATGTGGCCCCACGTCTGTCCCGTTCTATATTTCAGTGCATCCAGGGAGGGGCAAAGACGGGATTAAAACATCCCTCGCTGATTTGTGCCCTATGCCGCCATTCGGGCGTGACTTGGTCCGACGACGAGCTGTCTATTGCACCCCAGGGTCCGATCGACCACAGTATTATCTCCCATTTCGACCAGTGGGGTGGCGCGGGGGCACACGATCGGGGGCGAGGATTTCATATCGATGAGCCACACGAGCACTCTCCCGAGTCACTACTTCTGACTCATGAGCCGGCGATAGATGCTGAGGATCGGACTGAGTCCACACCACCGCCAGCAAGAGAGCACCTTCAGGCGATGTTTGACAGCCTGAGGGAGGAGATGCGGGCAGAGAGAGAGAGCCTCCTCGCAGTTGTTCGGGAGGAGATGCGCGAGCAGGCCCGCCGGGCCAATTGACATGAGGAGAGGCGCTTAGCGGCGAGGGATGCTTATCATCAGGACTATCTAGCTGCGTGGATGAGCCATATACTCCATCCGGACGGACCCTTCATTCCACCAGTCAGGACATCTACACCACCCTCCTCGCCGGACGAGGCCGGCACCAGTTCCTGAGCTGATATTAGCGGAGTACTTAACCTTTCTCATATTGTATATTATTATCTGTGTCCATTGAGGTCAATGTACGTCTTAAGTTTGGGGGGGTTACTATTAGTTGTTATTTACTTTTTCGTTGCTATTTTTTGTTGTTATTGATTCTAGCCTTGCTCGTCTTCTAAAAATATTCTGGACTGTATTTGCATTCGTGAATTTTTCGTGCAACCTTGTGTAAGACTGATGATATGATACTGATTTCTTTTTGATGAAACGGTTGAGTTTTGGTCGAGTTTGCATTCTGCGATATTTGTTTCCTTTGAGTATTCATTTAGGTTTGAATTTTTGCGTCATTGTAGAAATTCTAGCATATAAAAAATGAGACATACGTATTTATGAACCACCGTCTATATGTTTGGTTACACTTTTCACGTAGCTAGTCGTCCAGTAACATGAGTCTTCTTGGCATTTAATTTGAGTTTAGGTATTGAGTTGGATAGTCTTTCCCAAAAATTCGAGAAGTTATACATGTTCTATGATGGGAAGTCTAGTAACCGGAGGTATTCACGTGACCCGTTGTTTACTCTCGCGTAAAACGACAACCCTGAATAAACTAATGGTTCATAAAAATCGCATGATGATGAAAGGAAGCCCAGTAACCGGATGTATTCATGTGACCCGTCGTTTACATTCGCATAAAACAGCAACTTTGAATCGGACATGCGGGAATAGCCATTCGAGTTTTTTCTCCGCTGTAGAAGGAGACTTAGTAACTAGAAGCACTCATGAGCCCCATGAGTGTCTTTTACGTCAAACGGTTCCCCAATACATGAGAATGGAATTCCACCCTAGGGTTATTTCATGAAACATACCGGGAGTCGGAACCTAGTGGTTAACTCAAATCATTATAATAATTATATATAAGGGAATGTTGTCCGAGGAATGTTATTTACGATGAAACTCTTGCGTTTTTGCCTCGAGACTGTGGGACTGGGCGAGTTGGCTTGTTTAATCTAACCGTTCATATTGGCGGTCGGCTCAATTCACGCTTGTTAATCTTTGAGCCTTGATTTTCTTCATGACTGATGGATCAGCACTAAAAATGACTGCTTTGTGGAATCATTGCCCGTGATGCGACCCACTAATACGATACTTGTAATTTTCTTTGAGATTTTCAGGGTAGTATTAATCAGGTAAACACTATGGATTTGCACGCCTACCCATGACACTTGTCATCTCATTTGAAATTAATTTTTGCTTGAGGACAAGCAAAGGCTTAAGTTTGGGGGTATTTGTTAGATGTATTTTTATGCGCTTAATCATCATTATTTTATACCCATTTTTAGCTTAAATCTGCATAAATGATCTTTTAATGCATTATCTTTATATGTTTTGAAGGAAATTCGAGTCCGAGAGCTTAAACGAAGAAAAACGGGCCAAAACGATATTTTTTGGTCAGGGACCACGGCACACAAACGCTGGTCCGCGGCACAGAAGGCGCCCAGAAGGACCCGATACAAACTGTATCGGGGTCCGCAGCACGCAAGCTCTGAGCCACGGCCCGTAAGGAGAAATTGCGCCCAGGCCTGGCCGCATGAAGACAGGGGCCGCGGCACACTAATGCTGGGCCGCGGCCCGCCCCGCAGGGTCCATACTCGCAGCTCGCGATTTTGGTGGTTTGGAAGTCCGTTTCTGACCTAATTTCTGGATGCGTTTTTGAGGCAGATGAAACAGTATAAATAGGCATTGAAGGTCAGAAGATATGATCATCAAATAGAAGGAGAAAATACCGAGGAGCAGAGAGCAGAAGCCAGAGAACGGAGGAATTCAAGTTCTTCAACTGTGTTTGATTTTTCTTATGCTTTCTTTAATTCTTTGTGTATTATTTTCTAGCATGTCGGGCTAGAACCTAATTCTAGGATTGTGATGAAACCAAGATTTTGACGGATTAACTCTTGAATTTGCATTATTAATATAATTCCTTTTTCTATTGAGTTTTCCCCAATTGTTCTTAATGCGTTCAATTATGTGGCCTATGATTGAATTGTTTTGATTACGCAACTCGAATCGGGAGAGAAGAGTTAGTAGGAAAAATTGGTGAGAAACGTTTTATCTTGTGAGATAGGAATATACTCATAGGAATTACGTGGCCAGTCTGAAGATTTTGTACTTTTTGCCTATTGTCGAATTAATTCACCTAGGAATAGAGTGATTTATTCACCTTAGAAAATTCTACTGACCTCGTTAGAGGCATTAGAGTATCTTAGAAATCTTCGCCTTCAATAAATTGGGAAATTACTTAATTTATATAAATCAAGAGTAATTCGGATTAATCAAGGTGGATTCTCAATCCAAGATTATTCTCCTATTTGAT
Organism: Orobanche coerulescens; assembly: GCA_033398695.1. NCBI lineage: Eukaryota > Viridiplantae > Streptophyta > Magnoliopsida > Lamiales > Orobanchaceae > Orobanche > Orobanche coerulescens. The sequence goes on along the minus strand of CM065808.1, from coordinate 66,831,168 downwards.
CTTCTTTCTTCGAATAATCGATTTTATTAATTATTCTTAATTTATCACTTTATTAGTTTCCGTTAATATTCCTTGCACCACCAAATTCGATCGTTCAGATAAAATTAGAATAAAAATAAATTGGTAATTAGTAAGTCAGTCCTCGAGGGAACGATATATTACTTCTCACTTTGTTACTTGCTTACGACAACGTGCACTTGCGTTCACCGAAATACGTAACAACTGCATCATACTTATCCAACCAATCCATACCCAAGACTACATCAAACTTATTCATCTCTAATACATATAGATCGTCTAGATATAAGTGTTCATTTATCTCTATGGCTATGTTGTTAGCTACATCATCAAGAGAAATTACTTCTCCCGCTGGTATACTAACCTCGAGGCTTTTTGAAGTTTTTCTACTTTTAAATCGATTCATGCTAAACAACTTCTTAGAGATAAATGAATGGGATGCGCCAGTATCAAATAACACCACAGCAGGAATTCCAGCAATAGATAACATACCTGACATCGTCTTGGGAATCTCCTTGTCAATCTCATATTGACTGTACATACGAGCCTTTCCTCCAGAATCTTGATTATGGACCCTCTTGTCTGGGCCATTATTCTTCTGCGGGCACCATGTGTCCTTCATGGCAATGATAACATTGATTCTGTCCTTACATGAAAATTCTCTGGTGCCTTTTTCCACACTTGGAGCAGGTTGGGCAGTCGTATTGTGTCTTTGGCCCGGGTGGTCCTTCCTTACCACCCTTCTTGTTGTTATTATTGTTACTCTATCTCTGCCACTTCCTCTTGTTTGAATTCATGACTGGTAAAGCCCTAGCCTTTTCCATATCCAAGCTAGCTGAGATATCCTCGGCTCTGGAAACAGCTTCCTTACATGTCATCTTTCCATGACTAGCCAGATGATGTCGAATTCTATCTTGAAGTCCATCATGAAAATTTTGAGCCTTCTTGTCCTCAGTCTCAACCGTGAATGGTGCAAATTGGCACATGTGATTAAACTTTCTTTCATACTCAGTGATAGTCATGCCTCCTTGAGTTAAGTCCAAAAACTCTTTTTGCATCTTGGCCTTGTATGCCCTTGGGTAATACTTATCCATTACTATTTCCTTGAATCTATTCCAGGACAGCGTCCTATGTTCTTCTTCAGTTTGGAGTCTCCAGGATTCGTTCCACCAGGTCCTGGCGTCCTCTTCGAGTTGGAAAACTGCACATTAAATCTTTTGAGCATTTGTACATGCCATGTAATCAAATATGCTTTCTAAGTTCGGTAGCCACTCCTCGATGGCAGATGGTCCTTCCCTCCCGAGGAAGGTTGGAGGTTTGAACTTATTAAACTAGTTTATCACTCTGGCCTGGACATGTCCTTGATTAGATGGGGGCACTATAGTTGCTCCTCGAAGAAGAATAGTTAAGCCTGTGAGCAACTGTTGCTGATTAAGGACGTCATTCTCACTCGAAGGCATATTATGCACGCCATGAGCTTGGTTCTGATGATCGGTGTTGGAGGTAGTCTTGCATGGAGCCATGTCCTGCCAACGAATCATTCTTCTTGTATGTTCTTGAGTACGAGAAACGAGGTAGGGATAAAGATATTTATATGCGTAAAATAAAATAAAAGGAAAGGTAATGCATTACATATTGGAATTAATTATTGCGGGAAACTAAATATTGCATTAATTATAACTTTAATAGCCAACATAAATTCTTGAATAATACTTAAAGGAAAGTTGGACAAATAATTACGACTGAAATGATAAAATCATGAAGTTCTAAATGATATGGCTAATCCTCATCATCACTACTAATGATCTCTATGACAGGGATATGGGGTGGGGGCTCAGTCCAAGAGATAATATCATTATCATCAGAGTCAACCATTTGCTCGAGCTCTGGATCCTCCTCCTCTGGATCCTCCTCGGGATCCTCCTCAAACTCCTCCATCGGTTGTGATGGTGTACCGCGGATCTCATAAATCCTAGGAATTTTGTCTCTTGAGTACAAGTCGAGAATCTTTCCAGCAGCGTACTGAAAATCATCCACGACTGTTCTTTCCTTAGGGGTCTTGCGGTTTGCCTCATGCCAAAGATGGTATATAGAGTAGCTCCAATCATTGGGCAGAGCTATGATCAGGTGCTCGATTTCCTCAATCGTATCTCCAGGCTTCCCAGACATGAACCATTTCTGCACCCTTTCGATCACGTAATGCGGAGCATTCTCGAGCAACCCAAGAATCTCGATGTGTCAAATGGCGCAAGCTGGACCCTGTATGAACCTTATTACGTGGAGTCACCTTAAATCCAGCCACACTAACAGAATACATGTATAATCACATGAAATTATTAAATTTAGGATGTTATGCTAAATGTATGTATAATATAAATATGAGTTAAAACCGATTACCTTGTGTTGTGTCGAGATTTATACACCTCAACAGGCGATCGGCAAAATACCGGGCGACTGAACCAGAGTCAAATAGACCAAGGCAGACTTGTCGATCGAAGGACCCAGAACAGGACCCAGCTCCGGGCGATCCACTGCCAAGGCGATCGCCTCCCGGCAGCTAGCAATCATCCAAAGTGCCCGATCATGGACGACTACCTCCTACCACGTGAAGCCAACATCCGCCAAGTCTGCAAAGACCGAACTTTGGAGTGCAGACCCACGTGCAGATCCACGAATGGCACCGAAGAACATGGATCCTTGACTCCAGCCCATCAACAGCTGTTCACGACAAGGACAGTCCCACCTACCGACATGCCCGCCGAAAGGTCCTAGGTGGGACCTCCCGAGACAGCGACTCAGGACGCGTGCAGACTTCTCATTGGTCCGCACAGCTGGCTACCAGCAGTAGCCGTGGACTTTAAGGCAACCAGCCCATATGCTAAAATACGATCGCCCCCTTATTATAATACAAGAAAGGCGATCGCCCGTCACGATTAAGGCATCCCAACTCCTATAAATAGAGGACGCCCAGCTTTCGAAAAAAAGGTTGGCTTCTCTCTCTTGGATACGCTATAAACTTCGGACATCCTTCTACCTGTCACCCTCGAAACCTCTTAATCCAAAGACGGTCGGCAGAAACGAGAATAAGAACTCACAGAGCTTCAACTCTGGTTCTTCCGGCAATCAGCAGTACTCAAGAGCTAGATAACTAGGGTCTTTTACACTCATTGTAATTGTACTCTTACATTAATATTTATACTCCAACGTATTCGTATTATAATATCTCGCGAGAGCATTCAAGCCCGGGCCTAACAAAACCGGCAAATCTTGTGTTATTTTCTTCCCCATAGACGTGCTCTCGCATTTTGTTTGTTACTCTTCCATTCCAGCAATATCATCTCCGGATAATATTTTGGGTAACAACAATTGGCGCTAGAGGAAGGGGCTATCTACCTTCATTTTTATTCCGACCGTCTCGAAGAACACTCACTGTTCTCCGGGGCATATACTTGAAGAAACACTCACTGTTCTTCAAATAAAAACCTTCTGATTCATGACGTCTTCCACCACATCAAAGAGAGCCACTCTTCGATCCGCCGGACGCCTTATTCCGGCTCAATCCGAGCCCCAACCTATGGCGGAGGGTAGCCGCAGCGGCGCGAGACTCTCGATCCCGCCCCCGAGGGACGGTTCAGGCCTCTCGCTCGATCAGTTCCAAATAGCGGAACAGATCGAGGAGGGCATGGCCATCCTACGGGAGCGACGGAGAGCATCCGGTACACCCGCAATTACCCCATCAGCCATCCGCCGTGCGGGCAAACGGAAGCTCAAGGGGTTACTTGTCGAGCAATCGTCAGGAAGCCCCGATTAATGAGCAGAAGAACTCGCGAGGCGGGATGGTTCTGTTTTCAGCCGACTAGGAAGCGACCCATCATGGAGACTGGGGCATTCTGGCCCCAACCACGAGACGACGGAATTTGAGTCCGTCACCAGGAGTTCGGCATACCTAACTCCGAACCAAAGGCAGGTCGGCCACTTGGCTCCCCCTCGCTAAAGAACCAAGATCAGTGGCGATGACCCCATCGCCAACCGCGGAGCCAGGAGATCGGTACACGAGCGCCTCGGCTCCCACTCTGAGAGTCAAACCATGAGCGACCAAGCTAAGATGATGGCCGCAATGCAACGCCAGCTCGATGGCATGAAGGAGCTCCTGGAAACTGTGGCAGGCACCAAGAGAACGATCACCGATCCGGGTGAGCCGCTCGCAGTCCAGATCAAAATTGCCCCCGTGCAGCCAAAGATCGCTCCTCCTCAAACACCTTTGTACGAGGGGAGATCGGACCCCGAGACTCACCTGAGCAAATTCCAGATCTACATGACCGGATGCGGGCATCAGACGCGACCACGTGCCGAATGCTCCCGTTAATACTGGGCAATTTGGCCCATAGGTGGTATATCTCATTGCCACCGCGATCCATCAGTTCCTTTGAACAACTGGCGAGCGACTTCACATCGTACTTCGCCGCCAAGGTCGCTCGACCAGAAGGTCCCCACCGCATGATGAAAATCTGGCAGGGGGAAGACGAGTCCAACGAAGACTACATCGACCGGGTGGATGAGATAATCCTCAATGGCGAGCCCATAAGCGACGAGATCGCCCTCTACTCGGTCCTAGGGGGATTCAATGGTCTTTCGCCCATGTTCAGGCACCTTACGAAGGACATCCCCCCGACCTACGCAATCTTCCGCGCCAAGGCCACAGACTTTTTGGCCGGGCGGAGGTTGCTCACCCTTCGCCAAGGCGAGGGGGCAGAGACAGCGATCGCTAAGTCCAACAAGGCGGTCGCCAAGCCACCCGGTGATTTCAGGACCTTCGAGGATGTGGGAGCCCATCTCTACCACAACCTCAATCTATCTCCGGCTCATGTTTTCTACGCCATCCAGGGGCGCGAGCGGCTAAGCAAGCCGAAGGCGGTAAGGGACCATGGTCATCTGGACCGCAACAAATTTTGTGCTTACCAAAAGAGTCCCAGCCGCAACACCGATCAATGCCGCGACCTCCTCAGACAACTCTAGAGATTGTTCGAGGAGGGCAAGCTGGACAGTCTAGTCAATTAGCCGGAGCCCCGGGTGGAAAGGGTCAAGGGTCGCGATCGGCATCAGAACGACGATCATCAGTCCCCGATCCGATCGCCAGAATCAAACGCCGCGAGTCAGAAGATTCATACGAGTCGATCCTCCCGATCAACCCTGGCGGCCAGATCTTTATGCTTCAATCAAGTGGTGGAAACTTCGGAGGTCTTTCCCCAGTTTCCACCATGTCAAACGAAAGGCTACCGCCCAAGCAACGTCTCTAAAACTGGAGGACTCGCTCGCCATCTAAAGTTCATCATCTAACGTGGTGGACCTAGGCACGAGATCGCCTCCCTCAGCACAACATATACCGTCGAGGATCGCCATCTAACATGACAATCCAAGGTAGAAGAGTGCAGCCATGGTCCTGGAGGTCGATGGAACCGACAGCTTCGTCCATGCAAGGTTCCTTTGGGCTGCGATCGCTCGCCCTTCTTTTAAATACGAGGTGGGCGTAGCCGAAAGACCCTCCAAACAAATCTGTGGACACGCTCGCTCGCCTTCAAAGGTTAATCATCTAACATGGAGGACCCGGATGATGCGATGCGTCCCTACCCCCGTCACAACGTATACCGTCGAGGATTGCCATCTGAAATGACGATCCGAGGTAGAAAAGTGCTAACAAGCCGCGGACGTGGAGTCGATTAATCCGACGACGCCCCGTGCAAGGACTCCTCCAGACCAAGACCGCTCGCCCTTCGTTTAAATACGAGGCGGGCGCAGCCTAACGGAGGACCCTCACAATAAAGTGAGTTGCGAGATAAACCTACAGGTGGAAAGTCACTTGCGCACAAGACACAGTCATGGAGGTCGGTCCATCGAACTCCGCGACCGTGCATGGTTCCTCGAGGTCGAAACAATCGGCCTTCCACGAGTAATCTGCAAAAATAAAAATCACAAGGACAAGACCGAAGATAGCTCGCCAAACGATTGGGTCTCCCGTCATTATCCTAAACGATCACCAGTGGAACCACCTCACCCCATGTCTTCAACATCGGAGCAAGCTGGGGGGCAATTGTTGTGTCGAGATTTATACACCTCAACAGGCGATTGGCAAAATACCGGGCGACCGAACCAGAGTCAAATAGACCAAGGCAGACTTGTCGATCGAAGGACCCAGAACAGGACCCAGCGCCGAGCGATCGACTACCAAGGCAATCGCCTCCCGGAAGCTAGCAATCGTCCAAAGTGCCCGATCATGGACGACCGCCTCCTGCCACGTGAAGACAACATCCGCCAAGTCTGCAAAGACCGAACTTCAGAGTGCAGACCCATGTGCAGATCCGTGAATGGCGCCGCAGAACATGGATCCTTGACTCCAGCCCATCAACAGCTGTTCACGACAAGGACAGTCCCATCTACCGACATGCCCACCGAAAGGTCCTAGGTGGGACCTCCCGAGACAGAGACTCAGGACGCGTGCAGACTTCTCATTGATCTGCACAGCTGGCTACCAGCAGCAGCCGCGGACTTTAAGGCAACCAGCCCATGTTCTAAAAGACGATCGCCCCTTATTATAATATAAGAAAGGCGATCGCCCGTCAGGATTAAGGCATCCCAACTCCTATAAATAGAGGACGCCCAGCTTTCGGAAAAAGGTTGGCTTCTCTCTCTTGGCTATGCTATAAACTTCGTACATCCTTCTACCTCTCACCCTCGAAACCTCTTAAAGCAAAGACGGTCGGCAGAAACGAGAACAAGAACTCACAGAGCTTCAACTCTGGTTCTTCCGCCAATCAGCAGTACTCAAGAGCTAGATAACTAGGGTCTTTTACACTCATTATAATTGTACTCTTACATTAATATTTGTACTCCAACGTATTCGTATTAATAATACCTCGCGAGAGCATTCAAGCCCGGGCCTAACAAACCCGGTAAGTCTTGTGTTATTTTCTTCCCCACGGACGTACTCTCGCATTTTGTTTGTTACTCTTCCATTCCAGCAATATCATCTCCGAATAATATTTTGGGTAACAACACCTTGGAATGGAGTAACAAAGTCGCAGGAGTCGAACATATGATATTCTCTTGAAGAATATTTTACAAATTTTAAAAATATTTCGGCTTACTAGGAAAGTAGACCGGATTTTCTCCGATACCATACCGTAGCAACCTGATTTTTAAGTATTTTATGAGTATATTTAATAATATAAGAACTTGTAGACATTTCAAGCCGTTACGAAAACTAATATTTTTTAAAGAAAAACATTCGCGGGAATAAAGTGGTTTTAAATCTCCAATATAACCATACAAATCTAGCAGCGGAAAAGAGTTTGCCAAAAACAAAGTTAAATATTTCATATTAAATGTGAGCGAAAACAAAAAATAAATAAATAACATTAGATATATCATAAGTCGGACTGCCCTGCAACTCGTTGCTCGACATTTCGATTTAACCGGAAAATTTTATATAGAAAATAGGATGAGCTTCCTATTGCTCGTGGGAACATTACAAGTCAACAGTAATCACAATACGTAACGGAGGCATAGCATGAATAACAGTTATATCAATATATAACTTGAGCTTGTGAATGTGTGACTGCATGTAAACATATACTTGTACTTGGTATGAAAAATATATGACTGCATGTTAATCATAAATATAACATATCACCTATACCGTCCAAATAAATCGATTAAAATCGACAAGTAATAATTCCCACATGGAATTGAGATGACGTGAATGCAAATGCTTGAATGTTTATCCGGTAATCTTATACTCGAGCTCTTGATTTTTGTGTCCTACAATTGAAGAGACGTGTATTTTAATATATATTTATATGAATAATTATATATATATATAGTTGGGCTGAAATAGGAGTAAGAGTAGATAAGCCTATATTTGAAATAAGATATTGGACTTGAGGAATTTATATGACTAAAAATAGAATTGGGCTTGGGTTTGAGTTAAAAGAACCCAAAGATAGAAATATCTTATTTAGCTTTAATAAAAACCAACTTCCCATCTCAATTCCCCATCGCCCTCTCTGACTTTTTCTTCCCCCGATCCCTGTTCTCTCTTCTCTCATGGAAGCTCTCTTCTCTATACACGTCTCTTCAATTATAGGCCACAAATATCAAGAGTTCGGGTATAGGATTATCGGATAAGAGATGAGTTTGATGTAATTGAGAATTTTTGGTGGGTATATGTGAGATTTTCTATTGTCCAACAGGAAGTGTATTTCTGTTTTTCTCTCCGGATTGTAACATCTTTTTTATGGGTAAATTTTATAACCACTTTCTCCCATAATGTCCACTACTTCCATTAAGGTGGTTGTTAGATGTGTGAACTTGCCTAAACTCTCCTCCATCAGAATGTGTGCAGGGTAACACTTTGGGTTTAACATTTTGGGCTGAATAGTATAATACGGATTGGGCTAATGAGTTTGAATATTTTTTTGACAATTGGGCCTCAATATGAAAATTATCAATTGACTTGAGCCTAAAGTTCAAATAAAAATCATAAATTGGACTTGTTAATTATTGGGTTTAATGGACTTAGAATAAATACATGAATGATGCTTTACATGAATCTTGACTTATAATGATCGGGCTCAATAATTAATTATAGGCCCAACTAATTATTAAAATTTAGTTATAATTTAGCATGCACAATATAAATAATTAGTAAATAAATTAAAAAATTACTCCTTAATTAGCGGGTATTACACGTATTACTTACAGAACACCAACACAAGCTACTCCTTACTCCTTGGTGTATGGTGATGAAGCTGTTGTTCTTTGGACACTAGTGGAAAAATACTATTTTATATCGCACTTTCTAGATCGGTTGCAATATAACCGATTTAAAAAGTGATTGGGTTTCATTTTACATCGGTTATTAGGGAACCGATTTAGTATATCACTTTTTAAAATCGGTTAATCCGGACCCGATTTAAAATATCAGTCTTTCATATCGGTTAATCAGAAACCGATATAGTATATACATATTTGACATCGGTTAATAAAGAACCGATGTCATATAACAACACATTAAACGGGCCAACTTAAGACATTAACCTTCTCCCCCGTTTATTCCTTTCTCCTTTCACTGTGTCTCCCCCGTTTATTCCCTTCTCCTTCACATCTCCCCGCGATTTATCTCCTCCTGCTCGGATACTCCATTTCTCCTCCACGGTTCAACCGGCACGACTGGAGCTAAGCTGAGCCCCTCTTCAGTCAAATAGGGACGAGCTGCGATTCATCTCCTGAAAAAACTATTGTGCCGGTTAGCTTTCTTCCAGTCAAATAGGGACGAGCTGCGATTCGATACTAGCTTGCTTAGAAAGCGCCTAGCCCTAGTCCGGTAAAGCTGCTTGAATATCGGTATGTTTCATATCAATATGGATTTTGGTTTCTCCATTTTTCTTGTCATAATATTAGGTTTGAGATTTTGTTTTCTCCGTTTTTCATATCATACTTCGACCTTTTAGGAATATCGTTGCTTTATAGCTCATTATCACTATCCTGTTCGTCTCATTGTCTGTTAAGAAAATCAATAGCAGCTAATAAAAGAAAAGATAGTAACTTGCGGGCTGGTCGTCATTGCGCACTAGCTGGTCAGTGGGAGTCAGAGAGTGTTCCGTTAGTGGGGTCGAATAGGGAAAGGTAGGTTAAGTCCGTCATTGAATTTAAGTGGTAGAGCGCTAAGTGGGCATACAGTCTATGTCTTTCCTATCAGCGACATTAGTTCCTTTAACGATTTATTCTAGGCAAAAGGCTTTGTGATGTTTCTAGCTTTAGAATCTGTCCTTTAATATTTTTATTGTTTTACAATATAGGACAGAAACTATGTGAAGACGATCCTTTGCATGTGATACTTGTTTGTGACTAATGAATTATTTAGATTCTAAATTTGGAGGTTACTAAATTTCAAATACTTTTTTCATTTTAGATTTTTTGATCCCAAGAACTAGTACCTTAAATTAAAATACACATATTGCTGTGAGATATTGCTTACTTAGATGCCTATGAAGCATGCTAGGTGTGAAGTTGTTTCGACATATTTTAATGGCAGGTGAATTTGATGATATTTTAACCAGTAACGAAACCAGAACCGATAGTGAAGGACAGATATAAGTGGGTCAGATATGTGTTTTGATGATCCGTGTGTGTTTTGATGATCCGTGTGTGTTTTGAACCAGTAATGACACTCTGCCAAAGATCTTTTAACCAATAACGAAACCAGAACCTGCCTTTATTACTGTATGCCCAAGGCAATGGCTTCACACACAACCTAAAAGATATGGCAAGTTTTAGTTGATAGTCTAAGTCCGGTTTTTATCGCGAATAATAGTCATTACTTGTGTTTCAAAACTCATGTTTGTTTAAATGCTTGAAGTTCAAGAACAAAGTTATATATACATATAACTTGTGGGTACAATGATCAATGATCAATGTGTGATGGAAAATCGTCATGAATAAGTCAAAGTGTGTAGACGATATGTTACGATAAAAGTTCAAAAGAAATGAATAAATGTATCGTTATATATATCGTTAAAAATTAATTATAGTTACGTGAATTATATAACGTATATATAAGTTAATTTTATCAAGTTTTTACATCAAATATATGTACATATATATATAAAACATTCTTATTATTTTTATAAAATATTATTACAGAAAAATCCATTAAGTTTCACCAAAGTTATATTTTTAACCCTAACGGTCTTAACTTTACATATTTAGTCCAAAGTTTAATTATTATTTCATTTTTGGTCCAAAAGTATCCATATTAACAATATTCACCTCAAAGTTTTAATATTAACAGTTTCTAGAAAATCGGTTTTGACAGTTTCTACCATAAGTTTATAGTTTTGGCAGTTTTAGTCTTCCGTTAGTAAAATTTTACAAAGTTAGTCCAATAGTTACCAAATTCAAAACTTAACATTTTTACTATTTAATTAAGCTCAGAATAATCTAAAAAGCTTATTTCAATTGCTTATTTGCTTAACACCACATAGCCTGATAAAAAAACAATCATAAGAAAAATTGTTCCTCGGCTTATAAAATGTTGAAAATCGGAGTGTTTTTTGGTTATGTGTTATCTTTTAGGATGGACTTATTTGTTGGTTTATACATAATTGAAATTAATGACGTTACTATAAAACTGACATTTCACATAAGTGTTTTAACTGTGATTCCACGAAAATCGCTGTTAAATGAACGTGGTGGCAAATTTGGTAATTTTTTAGACAACTTTAACAGCAGTTTCCAAGAAAATCGCTGTTAAATGAATATATTAACAGCGGTTGTATGGGACGGATGTTAAATGAATTATCCCATTTACTTACAACTTATGAAGGAAAATAACCAACAAAGAATGCGAGAAAATAACCCATTGATATTAATGTGTACAAGAGAAAGTAATTTTTAATATTATTAAGATTAGCTTAAATATAAAGTCCATATATCTTGAAAGCCTCATCAAAAATTCAGACCGCTAAATATCTTGTTGGATATTGTAAAGTTTTATCAGTGAGATTGTTGGATATTTCTTACCTTGAACTCTCTCATAAACTAATATCATGTGAACTCTATTCTCAATTAGGTAATTATGGATCGTAGTTGGATAAATGTTGCACGAACAAGTAATGAATATGAGAATGGTGTGGAAGAATTTTTGGAGTTTGCTAGGATACATGTTCCAAACAATAATGGGAGGTTTTACTGTCCGTGTGTCAACTGTTTGAATGATAGACGATTATGTGTTGAAGAAATCAGAGAACATGTCCTCTGTGATGGTTTCAACAGGAGTTACACACGATGGATATGGCATGGTGAATTTGAAATGCCAAGTGTATCCCGAAATGAAGAAGTTGATGAGAATATGTATGATCGACTAGAAGACATGATCAATGATGTTGGCGCGGAGGCCTTTGAGCAAGCACATGCATACAAGACATGTGAGACCTTGTCCACTGATACAGATAAGCCTTTGTACAACAATTGTACAAAGTTTTCACGGTTGTCTGCCGTATTGAAATTTTTCACGTTGAAGGCATCTCATGGGTGGAGTGACAAAAGTTTCACAGAGTTACTTTGTTTGTTAAAACATATGCTTCCGGAGGATAATGAATTACCAGATTCTAACTATAAGGCGAGAAAAATCTTGTGCCCATTGGGCATGGGGTATAAGAAGATTGACGCATGTCCTAATGATTGTATTTTGTACCGAAATGAGTACAAAAGTTTTCATGCCTGTCCAGTATGCGGGACTTCACGTTTCAAAAACGACGGTGAAGGCGATGCTAGTTCTGATGTTGGTAATAAAAAACCACCTGCAAAGGTGTTATGGTATCTCCCAATAATACCAAGATTCAAACGCTTGTTTGCTAGTGCAAAGGAGGCAAAAAACTTGAGATGGCATGAAGACGAAAGGATAACTGATGGGAAGCTCCGACACCCGGGTGATTCGCCTCAATGGAAGAAAATTAACCAGTTGTTTCCTTCATTTGGCAATGAGCCAAGAAACCTGAGACTGGGACTTTGTACTGATGGTATGAACCCATTCGGCAATCTTAGCAGCAAGCACAGTGCATGGCCGGTTCTATTGGCCATTTACAATCTTTCTCCTTTATTGTGTATGAAACGCAAGTACATTATGTTGTCTATGATGATTTCTGGTCCAAAGCAACTAGGAAATGATATAGATGTCTACTTGCAGCCGTTGATTGAAGACTTGAAAATGTTGTGGGAGGAAGGTGTTGATGTATTTGATGCGTATAAAAATGAAACTTTTAAGATGCATGCAATGGTGTTCTGCACAATTAATGACTTCCCAGCATATGGAAACTTGTCTGGTTATAGTGTTAAGGGGCATAAAGCATGCCCTATATGTGAAGAAGGCACATGCTACCACCAGCTTGAGCACGGAAGGAAGACCGTATACCTTGGTAGTCGAATATTTCTCAAGTCGGACCATCCTTACCGTAGATTGAAGAAAGCTTTCAACGGTGAACAAGAGTTTAAAGCTGCTCCACAAGCATTAAGTTCACAGGAAGTGTACGAGCGAGTGAAAGATATTAATGTGACACTTGGTAAGACGCAAAAGCTTGTCGAGAGAAGCTCATGGAAAAAGAGATCTATCTTTTTTGAGCTTCCGTACTGGAAAGAGCTTGAAGTGAAACACTGTATTGATGTGATGCATGTGGAGAAAAACGTGTGTGATAGTCTTATAGGAACACTTCTCAACATACAAGGGAAGACTAAGGATAACATGAATGCGCGAAAGGATATGGTTGATATGCGAATATGAAAGGAGTTAGCTCCAGTACCACGCGGTAAGAGAACTTATCTACCACCAGCTTGTCATACATTATCTAAAAAGGAGAAAAGAAGTTTTTGTGAGTGCTTACGTTGCATAAAAGTTCCTCAAGGTTATTCTTCGAATGTTAAGAGGTTGGTGTCAATGAAGGACCTGAAATTGGTAGGCTTAAAGTCTCATGACCATCATGTGTTGATGCAACAACTTTTACCTGTGGCTATTCGAGGTATACTCCCAAAGAAATTAAGACGTACCACAAGTAGATTGTGTTTCTTCTTCAATGTTATTTGTATGAAGGTGATTGACCCTCGGGTATTGGATGATCTTGAGAATGAAGCTACAATTATTTTATGTCAGCTTGAAATGTATTTCCCAGCTTCTTTTTTCGATATTATGGTACATTTAATCATTCATCTAGTGAGGGAGATACGATTATGTGGACATGTGCATTTACGATGGATGTATCCATTTGAGCAATACATGAAATTACTTAAGGGGTATGTGAAAAATCATCGTAGGCCGGAAGCCTCTATTGTTGAAAGATATGTTGCAGAAGAGGCTGTTGAATTTTGTAACGAATATTTATCTGAAACGAAATCTGTTGGGATTCCTAAGTCTCGCCACGATGGTAGAGGTCTTGGAAAGGGAACACATGGGGGGAAAATGAAGAGTGTTGATCGTGAAGAGATGCTACGAGCACATCTATACATCCTAACAAACACTCCTGAAGTTCAACCTTACTTAGACGCACATAAGGCACTCATAAATGAACAAAATCCTCGAAAATCTGAAATGTGGTTGGTGAATGAGCATAACAAGACATTCTTATCTTGGTTCAAGGATCATGTTGCAAATGATCACTCAGTTCCGGATATAGTTACATGGTTAGCTGGTGGACCGAACTTTGATGTCATATGTTGGCGCGGATACGACATAAACGGGTATTCCTTCTACACAAAAGACAAAGATGAGAAGAGTACTATGCAGAATAGTGGGGTTACAATAGTGGCTGAATCAATGCATTTATCTAGCGCAAAAGATAGAAACCCGTTGTGTGCAAATAGCTCTTATTTTGGAATTATTGACGATATATGGGAGGTTGACTATATTAAATTTACCGTTCCTATTTTCAAATGTAAATGGGTTGATGGTAATAGCGGTGTGAAGGTAGATGAGTTAGGATTTACATTGCTTGATTTTAGTAAACTGGGCTACAAAAATGAGCCATTTGTCATGGCATGCCAAGAAAAGCAAGTATTTTTTGTCACCGACCCGAGTAACAAGAATTGGTCAGTTGTCCTTCAAAGTAAAAGGAAAATATATGGTGATGATACGGATGAAGAAGATATCTCTGAGATCCCTTCATTTTCATCAAGGCTACCTGACGTAAATGAAGAAGACGAATTTGATTGTGTTCATGCCGCAAGAAACGATCATCGGGAAGGGATATGGGAGAACACACCAATTTATTAGTTTGTTATTCAGTTTTTTTGGGTGTCGGTTTTTTTTATGGGATTGGTAATTTACTTTTCGAAGTTTGTTCGTTTGGTTTAAGATTTCTGGAAATCGACAAACTGAAGTATGTCTTGATTGCAAGTTGTTTGATGTGTTTTTTTAGCCAATATTGATCATTTCCACACTTGAGGCATAGTTTGCCTGTGAAGTGCAGCTGATTTGTCCAAGAAAGTGCGGGCCTTCATTACGAGAAACATCCACTGTATCATTTTAAATTTCAAAAATTATGGCTGATTGATCATCACGATGTCGTATTTGTGTTCTGACAAATGCAAATTGTGTGGGTGTCTGTTATGAGAGTTTTGTTTGATACATGTATTAATTCATAGATTAAGGTTTTGTTTGTCACGTAATTCAAATTTATCCAAAGTTTATTTGCCCTTTAATTGAAAACTGTATAGTTTCTCAGAATTAGATAGGAGCATTTTTAAGTTATACGTCTTGCCTTCCGCCTAACCTATTGCTGTTGTACTTTGAATGAGATTTGCATACATCCTCCGAGGAATTTAGAAGAGCAAATGAGTTCGGGCAGTGGAATGCACTAGTTTCCAATTCCTGGTATGTTTCTTGGATTCTTAACTGATTATTGCTTTTTTCACTTCTTCTATCCAATGACATCAATCAAGTAGACCTGTGAACCTCATTAGTAGACCTGTGATAAAGCTTCCTGGGCTGAAATTCATCCAAAACACAAGTATATCTTAACAAATATCTTTTACAGTGCATGAAACAAAATCTAAATTTATTACAAGTTCTACCTAAGTTTGTGAAAAAAGAATAGTTCTTGCTTCTTTCCCAGCACTCTGTGATCATATTTCTTTGCTTCTTCCAACAGGGCGAAGAATTCCTGCAAAAGTTATATTACAACAAGCATACAGAGGTAAAATCTCGAACACCTCTCTACCATGAATATCTACATCCAAATTTTTCAAGGTTAACCTTTACATACAAGCCAAACTAATAACGACGATGGAAGTTAAAAGTCAAGACAATAAGTTCCCTGTATTCGTTAGTGTTTGCTCATTAGTTAGTGGTTAGTATGGCGAAATTCCAAATAATGTATTTTAGGTACATATATTTTATGTAATATATACAAAATTTCTAGAAATTGGGCGCTTTTGTAATATATATAAAATCGGTACATTTTGTAATTTCTAGATCAAGTTTACACAACGTGATTCGTTTTTTGTGAAAATTTTCATTGGTGTATTTTTTTTACAGGTGAATGGAGGAATCTAGAGGTGATGATGAAAACACCACGAAAAGAATCAAGCGGAAGGGAACACGAATGAAGAAGCTTACCCTTAAAAGGGGTACCAATCAGAAGGTAAAGATGGTTTTTGATAATCATTTGGAGCCAATCGGACCCGACAAAGAAAGCATCGACAACTTTATCAGTTATATCTCTTTCTTAGCACGAAGCAAAATCAACATATTGATTAACGATTGGGATAATATGCCCGATACGAATAAGGAACAGATTTGGCAAGCGTTGCTGGTAACATATTTTTCCCCAATATGTTGCCATAATATGGTCCCTCTTCCTTTTTTTTCTTATTGTAGTCACGTAGTACCTTTCTTATTGAACACCAACTTGTTTTTATCCATAATTATTGTAGGATACATTTGACGTGCCTGATCAGGATAAATTGAAGGATAAGTGGATAAAATATGCTGGGACGCGTTGGAGGGCCTTCAAGACTAGCCTGGGCAGATATATTTTTGGAGGTCTCCAGGGCATTCTTCCGTACGTGGAGGATTATAAGTTCCTTGATCCGGAAACTTGGGAGGCTTTTGTTAGATCGCGTCAGACTCCAGAGTTTTTGGTAACTTAATTTGTTGAGTTGTCGATGATTGGTGTTTTTTTTATGTTTCTCTTCCAAAAATATAAATGATATACACTTATTTCACTATATTTTATTTTTATATTTATAGGCAAAACGAAAGAAAGCTCAAGATATCCAAGCAAATAATAAGTGTCCACACAGATTATCTCGTGGAGGCTACAAGAATTTAAAGAAAAAAATAATTGATGAGAAATTTAGGGCGAGGAAAGAGGCTTCGTCGGATCTATCTATTGTTCTCTCCTCTCCATCTCCTCCCTCTCGTCATGAGACTTGGAAGAGAGCACGCATTAACCCTGAAGGAAAGTTCGTAAATGAGGATGCTCGTGTTGTTTGTGATAAGATTGTAAGTATTGATTTTACTATATTTAACTAACATAAATATTAAAAAATACTTTAAATATTGAGCATACGACTAAAAAATGCTATATTAAACATTAACCCTCCTACGAAATATTATTTAAATACTTTTCAAAAAAATACTTGAACTTTATTGTAATCCATCACGTACAATGATTGTTTTAATGTTTTCTGCACAAGACTCTTTAGAAGAGCAGTGCTCTGAGGGTAGCTTCACACCTAGTGGGAGGAACGACATACTTGCAGTTGTAATAGGAAATCCGGAACACCCTGGTCGTGTAAGAGGTGTTGGGAAGGGAGTTGGCATTAAGGACTATTTCGGTCGGCTACACCAATCTAGAGGTTCATGAATAGTGTCACGAGAGGAGTTGGATGTCATCATTGAGCAAGTGAAGCAACAAACACAACAAGAATTGCAGAAAGATTGGGAAAAGATGAAGGAACAAATGAAAGCAGAGGTAATGATGATGATAGGCTCACATGGGGAAGGTATACTAAGCTCTCCAGCAGTCCAGAGCACAAAAGGGAGTTGCGCTCCAGGTCCGATTTCAGAAGGTACTCACAACGAAGATAATGACGAGTATGAGTTATATGCGGAGGATCCTCGAAGGCGACTAGTTGCATATGCTCGCATCCACAACTTGGGGCCAACCATACACCACCGAAAAATGAATGAGGATGAGGCTAGGGTGGTGGTGGTACGTGTTGTAGTGGGAGATGCACGAGTGCCATGCCCGACGGATGAGGTCAGTGTTGTGGCGGAAGCGCCAAACCAGTTCATTGCTTGGCCAAGGAGATTGATACAAAATGTTATAAATAAGGTAACACACACACACACATATATATATATATACAAAATTTCTGGAAATTGGGGCTGTTTTGTAATATATACAAAATCGGTCTGTTTTGAAGTTAAATGCTTTGAAGTTTGGGGTCATTTTGAAGTTTGAAATTTTTGTAATATAGACAAAATTTCTAAAATTTGGTAATATATAAAAAATATGGGGCTATTTTGAAGTTTGAAATGCTTTTGTAATATATACAAAATTTCGGAAATTGGGGTTTTTGTAATATATACAAAATCGGTCTGTTTTGAAGTTAAATGCTTTTGAAGTTTGGGGTTTGTTTTGTAATATATACAAAATTTCTAAAATTTGGTAATATATAAAAATATGGGGTTGTTTTGAAGTTTGAAATGCTTTTGTAATATATACAAAATTTCTAGAAATCAAATGCTTTTGTAATATATACAAAATCGGTCCTGCTTTTGAAGTTTAAATGCTTTTGAAGTTTGGGGCTGTTTTGTAGAGCCAAACTCTGTAGAAAACAAATCATTCACTTAGCGAAAAGAAAGAAAAACAAGGGTCGATCCTTCACTTAAATTGTTATAACATATTCATGGTGGATAATAGTGTTCCCCGAAGTTAAATCTGGAATTGTATATCAAACTTTACTTGATTTCAGTTTTCTATTTCTTACTTCCTTTATATATGTAGGGTATTTCTTTGGCAAAACAAGTGGATCCAAAACCCTTATCCCAACCAGAGACTGATGTGCTGAAACTAATGTGGTTTGCCGCGGTTGATATTAAAGAACCCATTCATGTAGATATTGAGGCCGAGATAATTGGTGAGAAAAGGGAGTTGTTTATTTATCAACAGGATATCATGGAGTTGTTGCAAAATCAAAAGCTTTGCGTGTCTATCTTGCAATTCTACAATAAGTATGTTATTTATCTTTCAACATACAACGCACTCTTAAATGTAATAATGTATATATTTACTTCTTCAAATATTTGTCCTGTAGCGAATTTTTTAAATTGACAAAAAATTCAATATTATTGTAGGTATCTCCACAACATGTTGAAATTGTTGGGCAGAGACGAGAAATTTGGATTGATGTGCCCACTCACCATTCAAAGCACAGGCAATAATAAGCAAGACATAGCAGCATACGTTAGGACAAGAATTACAGCAGGAGATTTTGATTGTTTCCTTGCACCGTACTTTGCCGAGTAAGTAACACTAGTTTAAGTGAAATAGAAAAACTTCAGTTTTTCTAGTGCTTCTCAAAAGATTCATTATGTTTATTTTGTTTCCTGCTTTACTTTCTCCCATGCTAAACTCTACTTTTTATTTTTATTTCCATGACTCGCAAAGTACTTGAAATATTGGTCAAGTTCGTTGTATTTGTATCAGATTTAGGAACTTATCACATATCAGGAAACAAACAACTAGACAATTATGGTTAGTTTCGACAATATCATCCAACAGTACTTCTGGCTATTTGAATAATTATGTGGATTTATTGCACGGATCATTGGCAATTGATTGTTCTTTGCCCGAAACAGAATGTCGTTGCCTGGTTCTGCTCCATAGGGAGAAAGTCCAAGAAGGACTTGATCAACAATATTGAGACGTATGAGTTGAATAAAAAATCTTTTTATAGTCTTGTGTGCCTATTTTGAAATAAATTTTATATTTATTATGTCATAGAGCGTTTGATGCATATCAAGTTATTAAGGGCAAGCACACTTACAAATTAAAAAAGCCCACATGGGTTTTTCCAAAGGTAAATTTTCAAACATGTTTACTTTCTATACTTATTTAAGTTAAGGCATTAAATGTTTATAATCATAATTGTTCATTTTACTTTTTTTTTCAAGTGTCACAAGCAAATTGGAGGTTCGGCATGTGGGTCCTTTGTTATGAGGTATATGCTGGAGATCATCACATTAGACATCGTCGACTCATTCGAAAAGGTACTTTATTGTGTACAACCCGCTGTTTTTATTTTGGTGTATTAAAACAGAACCCCCCCACCCCCCACCCTGCTTCTTTTCTGTACAACCCAATAGTTGTTGACAATAAAAGAAGGAAAAATGGCAAAATATATTTGTTCAAAATCAAAGACATTAAAAATATTTATGGATATTTGATCAAATGGTGGTCTTTTGTTAATTTGCAGATATTTGATATGGAAGAGCCTTATTCGAAGGATGATATTGATGATGTACGAAGACGTTGGACTCAATATTTTCTGGATTTTACATCTTTATTGAAGTAGTAAGAGAGGAATATGGGAACCGGGTACGTAGGGATTTGATAGTGTACTGATTGCATATTTATACTAAATGTACTGATTATAGACACTGTTACTGCTTATAATTTATCTTCTAATTGTTGGTTGAAGATTGAGGTTGGTGATGTTATTTGTGAAATTGAGACAGACAAAGCAACACTTGAATATAAATGTCTTGAAGAAGGGTAATAGAAATGTTTAACTGTATTGGTTGAATGCATATGAGTTTAGTATCTTGAATATTTCTGCTATTCTGGCAAAACTACTGCAATGACCTCCTCAAGCAAATATACTTGAAATAATTAAAGTCAATTTTTTATAATCTTATATTCTTCATTTATGTATTAGGTCTTATGTTGATGAGCGGGTTATTTACTGCTAAACATATTTATGTACAAAATTTTGAGAGGTTCCTCTATCCTTGTTGGAAGTTGTTATATGATGTTTCCTTTCTTGTCATTCTCATTATGGTGTGAACTCTTAAATGCTTTCAGCCATCATAGTTGGGTAAAATGCTTGCTCGCATGTAATTTGCATGGCAGTTGGTGTGCTTACTACAAACTCTCTTCAACATTCTCTTAATTGTATATCTATTTTGTAATCATAGTTTTGGCTTTTCGGTTTCAGGTTCTTGGCAAAGATTTTGGCTCCAGAAGGTTCAAGAGATGTGGCTGTGGGTCAGCCCATTGCTATAACTGTAAGTTCATTATGCTTAGACTTCGACCAAAATCTTTTTCGCCGTTTTCTCTGATTAAAAGAAAAGACGTTTTTGATATTGCTGATGATGCTTGATTC
Organism: Orobanche coerulescens; assembly: GCA_033398695.1. NCBI lineage: Eukaryota > Viridiplantae > Streptophyta > Magnoliopsida > Lamiales > Orobanchaceae > Orobanche > Orobanche coerulescens. The sequence continues at coordinate 66,810,213 of CM065808.1, read as the reverse complement.
ACAAGTGATTACAGTTTATTTGGGGATCTATGCCTTGCTAGGTTGAGGATAGTAATGACATTGAAGCTGTAAGAAAATCTGTAAATGGTGAGAGTTTTCCTATATATTACCTCCTCCTAGTTTTGTATAATGGGTTACTGATAGTGTTGGAAGCTGCTATTTCTTTAAAAAAGATTTCTTGAACAAGCATTCCATGTTTACTTGATGTTTTATTTATCTGATCATAATATATTAGAAAGCCAAATTACAAAGATAAATTCTCTCACGAAAATAATTTTGGTTACAAGAGGTCCCTCAATAGTATATAAAGATCACATAAGTGTGAGTTTCTTTCTCTTCCGTTCTTGTGGTGTTTATCCTGCTTCGTTTGTTTTCGTACTTATGTTTCATATAATTTTTATATGTTAACTTGTTTGCCATGGACTGTGCTGTCAGGTTTGAACTTCGTACAATAAAATGCAGAAGGAATCTTCAAGTTTTCAAGTTATGGAAATCATTTTGCTCAAGTATTCAAGATCTGTGAAGCTTATGAATCCTCGCAAAAAATATTTTGTTCAACTATTTTAGACATTCGAATCTTAACTAGTATTTACTGATTATGTTTCATTTTAATGTTAGCCTTGATTACGAGAATTGTTGGTTTTATTAGAGTCCAAAGTTTATAGCAGTTAAAGCTTGTTTTTGTCAGTTTGAGTTTAGATATTGTGTTTTGTAATGCTCTTCATTGTGAAGACAATTCAGTTTTGTCAGGTACTCAAAAAAATTGCCACTTTTGTGAACAGGGCTTTTCTAAATCTGCCATTTTTTTAAAAAGAATATAATTTTTCTAAATCGGTTAAAGCAGAACCCGATGTAGAATGTATATTCTTTCTAAATCGGTTAAAGCGGTACCTGATTTAGGATGTGAGACATTCTAAATCGGTTAAAGCAGTACCTGATTTAGGATGTCAGACATTCTAAATCGGTTAAAACAGTACCTGATTTAGAATACCAGACATTTTAAATCGGGTTTCTGAATATCCGATCTGGAATGTGACATTCTAAATCGGTTATTTGCACTTACTAAATCGGTTAAATAACCGATGTAAAAAATACTTTTTACATCGGTTAAATAACCGATCTTAAATGCGTCGATTTTTTACATCGGCTGGATCTATAACGGTTCGAGACCCGATTTAAAAGGCCTGTTTTAACCGATTTAAAATGTGTTTTTTCTAGTAGTGGGAGAAGCAAATTCCATCTCTAAGGATGGCTATACAAGAAGGCTTGATTGAAGAAGAAAACACGTGTTTGCGTCTTGAGTAGTTGGAAGCCCTCGATGAGAAAAGGCTATAAGCACAACAAAGACTTGAATGTTGCCAAGCTCACCATTGTAGTAACTCACCTATAGGAAATAAGTTCATACCCAAGTGGGATGGCCCCCATATCGTGAAAGAAGTTTATACAAATAGTGCTTATAAACTAATTTCTGAAGACGGCATTAATATTGGTCCCATAAATGGGAAGTTCTTGAAACGATATTACGCATCAGGCGAACAAAAAATACTCCATGACACACGAGCCTAAACTATTAGTTACTCCGACTCACAGAGTATAAATTGTGTACGAAAAAACATCTAAGATAATTACGTATGGTTAAACTGTTAACTTATCCCACTAAAAGTATTTAAGTGGTTAAAGAATCAAATACCTACGTTATCTAAAGCGGTTAAAGAATAGTCACTCCTGACCCGCATGAGTATAAATTGTGTACGACACCCCCAAGTCAAATTATACTTTCTTTGAACTACATTATGACTTAATCCTTTTTAATGAGGTACGTAGGCATCTTGGAAAATCTCTAAGTTCAGTTATGATTCAGTTAATTGTTCAAATTCATAAAAGATTGAAATATAAAAGCAGCATGCAAGATGAAAGAGAAAACTGATTTGGCAAAACATGAGAATCAGTGACATAAAGCAAGAAGAAATGATCCTAAAATAAACTAAGTAAGGGATCTAGTTTTTCAACTAAACCAAAACCACCTCCAAATTATACTTTGATATCTTCAAGTCTTCAGCCGTGGAGTCCTCCAAAATAGGAGTGTTGCTGACAGCGGCAAGGTTCTCTTCAGCAGTTTGGGTATTAACCTTTGGTGTCCTAAAGAGATTGTTGGCATTGTTGTAAGGATTCAAATATAGTCGCCCTCAGCTTGTTCAACTCATCAAGTTCCCTTTCCTCCCCATTCCGCTATACTCATGATGATGCGTCGTCCCGAAGTTGGCAAATGATTCACTACGTCAGGTGCAGGCTTATGGTGGTTGGCCACTTCCAAAACCCAAGTTTTGGAATTCTTACTGTTGTGATCTCTTGAGGCCATTCATCTATTCTATACTAAACTTGTTATTAATTTTACGGGCTTCGCAGATTTACCAATGATAGGTGGATAAATAGCTAAACGGGTCATGTTGTCCAAAGGGTGGCTCTCATTATCAAGAATAATCAAATGACGTATATCGAAAGATGTTATAGTTTTCTTGAAGTGAAGCATGATAAAAAATCAGAACAGAGAAAGAAGCAACTGGAAAATAAACAGAGAAATAATGTTATAAAAAAATCAAAAAAATCAAAAGATCGAAAAAAAAAATAATCGTTCAGAGAGAAAAAAACTTTAGCAAAGTCATCTGCAAAAATGTTTTCAACATCCACCACCACACCCCCTTCATAAAATCATATAATAACAATAATAATAAATAAATAAATAAAAAAGAAAGAGAGAGGAGAGAGAATAAAGATTTGTCAGTTCTTTTCAACTCTCTCTCGTCCTCTTCCCTTCTCTCTCTTTCGTCACTCTATATTAAACTCTCGAGTAATACTACTTTCACAATTCACTTGACAACAAGGGTGACAATCTGTATACGTGGCACGATCCTGTAAAGTGAAATGTCACAATCACATTTATCTCACTTCATAGGATCGTGCCACATACACAAATTGTCAACCTCGTTGTTATCCAGGTTGGGAAAGTAGCATTATTCTAAACTCTCTATCTCTCTCTCTCACCCACTCCCCTCTCTCTCTCTCTAAATTCAAGTCTCTCTTCACCAACTCCTCTCTTACTCTTCTCCTCTTCCCTTCTCCCCCACTTCTCTCTCCTTTTCCATAATTTTGTCTCTCACTTCTTCTGCATAAAGACCAAACACCCGTGGCCAAACACCATGGCTCGGTCAACCACCCAAATCAAATCGCAGTCCCTCAACAACAATCAAACGAAGCAGCTCATCAAGCCCACCACAGCCAGCGCCTCCGCCGCTGCTGATTTGGACCAGCTCCGCCACCGTCGGTTTGGACCTGCTCTGCCCCCGCCGTTTTGCTCGCCCAGAAATTCGCCGGCAGACGAAACCGCTATCGGTGGTCTGTTTGCTGAAGCTGAAGCTTCCACTTTGCTCCCCTAAATGCCGTGATGAACCACCGTCGCCTCCACAGGACCTCCGTCGTGTCGTCGCCGCCCAGCATCTCGAGATTCAAGCTCCTCCGCCGCCGATCTGTAAGCCAACTCTCAAGGCCACCGCTGAGCTCTACTGTGAATGCGGGAAAATTCCAACCCATGTCCCCCTTCAACCTTCGCTGTATTCATCGTTCAAATCTGCAAAACTCGCCGGAAAGTAGCGCTGCCCTGCTCCGCCATAAAGCTGCAAGTTTTCTCCACCGCGCCTGTACCGATGGAGCACCCGTGTCCGAATTATCTGAATACATGAACTCAGGTATAACTGTAGTTATTTCCCAAATATAAACTTTCTCGGTGTCGATTGGACTCCGGGCCGCGGCATAATCCCTCCGGAATGGGGCACACATTTTTCTTTAGAACCCCCATCCCCACTGTACTCCGGGGCACGACACAAGCTTTTCGGGCTGCGGCCTCCTGGATCCTCCTCACCTCCTGCCGAGCCACTGCACTCTGGGCCGCGGCGCATAGCCTTTCGGGCTGCGGCCCCCTGGGACTTTTACTCAGCCGATTTGCTGAGTGTGCCGCGGCACACCTTGCTCGGGCCGCGACACTCGAAGTCAACAGGCGTTTGGGGCTCCTTTTTTAGAGACACACGAGAGAGATACAAGAGAGAAGAGAAAAGAGAGTTTATACTTGTTCGATTTCTCGGAATTATATCGATCGGATCATCGTGATATTTTGACAAGAGCTTGATAGCGATTGAGCAAATCTTTTCACCGAAATAGATCGAGGGTTTGAGTCTGGAACTTCAGGTATTTTGTTAGATTTTTGTGTAAGCTATTTACGGTGCTTTTCTTTCTTGATCTTGTTGTTGTTGTGTATTCTAAATACTTGAAGATCGTTTATTACCAAGTATTTGAAGATTATTGTTGTATACCTCTAATTTCTAGTAGGGACGAATCATGTATTGTGAATTGGTGATAGTGGATTTAAGCGGCTTCGGTCCTGTGGTTTTAACTCTCGTCTTGAGGGGTTTTCCATGTTAAAATTGTGTCTCGTTGTTTATCTTTTTTTGGATATTATTTTGTATTGTTTATCGAGTTGTAATTGATTTACTCTGCTTTTCGGTAACCTCAAAGTTACAATTGAAGATTGGAAAAGTTATGGAACGAGTTTCCACATTTCGTTGTGACGTTATTGTGTCGTTTTTCACAACAAAGTGGTATCAGAGACACGAGATTTTTGTTTCGTGGTTGTATTATCTCAATTGTAAGATAGAAGCTAATATAAGTAGAATGGTGAATTTGAATGGTTCGAACTACCATGTATGGAAAGGCAAGATGAAAGACCTTCTATATGTGAAGGATTATTATCTACCGGTCTTTAGCAAAGACGAACCAGAAGGCAAGTTCGACCCGGATTAGGCTATTTTGCATCGCCAATTGTGTGGCTATATTTGACAATGGGTTGATGATAATGTGTTGAATCGTATTAGTGGAGAAAAGGATGCTCGAGAATTATGGCACAAGCTCGAACAATTGTATGCTCGGAAGACGGGGAATAATAACCTATTTCTCAGTAAACAAATGATGAACCTAAAATATCGAGATGAGACTCCTCTGTCGGATCATTTGAATGCATTCCAAGGCATCATTAATCAACTTTCAGGAATGTGCATTAAATTCGAAGAGGAGGTTCAAGCTTTGTGGTTGTTGGGCACATTGTCGGATACTGGGGAGACGTTTCGTATGTCGTTGTCTAACTCTACCCCTGATGGTGTCATTTTGATGGAACTTGCTAAGGAGAACATGCTGAACGAGGAGGTCTAAGAAAGTCACAGGGATCTTTGTTACAGTCGGATGTTCCTTTTACCGAAAGACGGGGGAGAGGTCAAAGCAGAGGTCTGAGTAGAGGTGGCAAAATATACCGAAATGCCGAAATACCAAATTTACCGTATCAAAAAATTACCCAAATTGCCGAAAATTTTGGTATACCGAATTTTCGGTACGGTATGGTGCCGTACCAAAATTTTCGGTACGGTAACGGTATGAAATTTTTTTATTTTCGGTATTTCGGTATATACCGAGATACCAAAAAAAATTCGGTATTCCAATATATATATCGGTATATCGATATTTTCGGTATTTTTTTTATTCGGTATTTCGGTATATATCGGTATATCAAGATTTTTTCGATATTTTGGTAATTCGGTATTTCGATAAGTTCGGTATACACCGATACCGAAATAAATTCGATATACCAAATTTCGGTATGATATCGGTATGGATCGAAAGCCATACCGAATTTCGGTATATCGGATTTCGGTATACCAAAACTTTCGGTACGGTATCGGTATGAGTTTTGTTGTACCGAAACTTTCGGTATGGTATACGGTATCGATAAAAAAATTCGGTATGGTACGGTATACCACCCCTAGGTCCGAGTAATAGAGGGCCACAAAGAAGTAATTGTAGAGGTAAGTATGCCAATATTGAATGCTACCACTGTGGTAAGAAAGGGCATATGAAAAATTTTTGCCGACAACTCAAGAAGGAAAATCACCAACGCCGAGAGAACACTCAAAAGAAGAAGAGCGGGAGTAATGAAAAAGCCGAAGTAAATACTATTACCAAACAGTTCTTTGTATGTTGCGATTATGACATGGTGAACCTTGCCAGAGATGATTCGAGTTGGGTGATCGATAGTGGAGCTACGTGTCATGTTACATCACGTAGGGATTTCTATTCCTCTTATACTCCGGGTGACTATAGGATAGTCAAGATGGGAAACGATGGGTTATCCAAGCTTGTTGGAGTAGGAGACATGCATTTGAGGTTCGATACCGGTGTGGAACTTGTTTTACGTAATGTGAAACATGTTCCAGATATGAGGCTAAATGTGATTTCCATTGGTTTACTCGATGATGATGGCTATTGTAGCGGTTTTGGCAAGAGGTTGTGGAAAATCACTCGAGGTTCCTTGATTGTCGGTAGAGGAGAGAAGATAGGTAAACTGTACTTGACACTTCCAAAGGTCACGATTAATGCCGTGAACACAGTTGACAATTATGACATGACCGAGCTATGGTATAAGAGGCTCGGTCACATGAGCGAGAAATGAATGGCGCTATTGTCAAAGAAGGAGGCATTATTCGGGGTTCACGATGTACATCTTAAAAAGTACTCTCACTGTCTAGCTGGGAAGCAAATGGGAGTCACTTTTAAGAACCATACTCCTTCACGGAAGAAAAATGATCTTGATCTTATACATTTCGATGTTTGTGGTCCTATGAAGACTAGGACGCTTGGTGGTTGCCTATATTTTGTCACATTCATCGACGATCATTCGAGGAAGGTGTGGGCATACACCTTAAAGACCAAAGATCAAGTTTTGGATGTCTTTACACAGTTTCATGCCTCGGTGGAGAGAGACTGGGAAAAAGTTGAAGTGTATTCAGACGGATAATGGTGGAGAATACACTGGGCCTTTTGATGTGTATTGCCGAGAGCAAGGGATCCAACATCAAAAGTCACCACCGAATACTCCGCAACTTAATGGCTTGGCGTAGAGGATGAATCGGACTTTGGTTGAGAGAGCTCGATGTTTGCTCTCACATGCAGGATTACCAAAGTCATTTTGGGGAGAAGCTTTGAACACGACAGTTCATGCGATTAATTTGACGCCGTGCGTTCCTTTGAAATTTGATGTCCTGGGCAAAGTGTGGAGCGGTAAAGACATTGCATATTGCCACTTACGGCTTTTCAGATGTAAATCATTTGTACACATTCCGAAAGATGAGAGGTCGAAGCTTGATTCCAAGACGAAGCCATGTATCTTTATTGGCTATGGTTTTGATGAGTTCGGGTATAGATTGTATGACCCGGTGACTAAGAAGCTTGTTCGTTCGAGAGATGTTTTTGTTGAAGATCAAACGATGAAGGATGTTGAGAATGGAGAGTCGGCTCCACAACATGATTATGATCTTGTGGATTTGGACCCCGTTCCTCCACAACATGTTGAGACACCTAGTGGAGATGATGGCCAAAACAATGAACATTATGATGCCGGTGACAATGATGAGTTGGTACAAGATGACACTCATGGAGTTCGTTCCGAGCTACCCGTAAGGAACATGCCCTCATTTGTTCCACTTAGACAGTCGATGAGGGACCGTCATCTCTCCACTCGCTATTCGGCCGATGAGTATGTTTTACTCACCGACGAGGGAGAGCCCGAATATTTTGAGGAGGCTATGGAGGATGAGAACAAGAAGGAGTGGATGGATTCCATACAAGATGAGATGAGTTCGTTGCATGAGAACAATACGTACGAGTTAGTGAAGTTGCCGAAGGGAAAGAGAGCTTTGAGAAACAAATGGGTGTATAAGATGAAGTCGGAGGAGTATACTTCACTACCCCGATACAAAGCTAGACTCGTAGTCAAGGGCTTTAGTCAAAAGAAAGGCATTGATTTTGATGAGATTTTTTCTCTAGTTGTGAAGATAGGATCGATTCGATTGGTCCTTCGTATAGCGGCTAGTCTTGCTCTTGAGATTGATCAAATGGATGTCAAGACGGCATTTCTTCATGGAGACCTCGACAAAGAGATATATATGAAGCAACCTGAAGGGTTTCAGGTTAAGGGAAAAGAGGATTATGTTTGTAGACTCCGAAAGAGTCTATACGGCTTGAAGCAAGCACCACGGCAATGGTATAAAAAGTTCGAGTCAGTTATGGGGGAGCAAGGCTACCGGAAGACGACCCTGCACTATTGCGTATTTTTCAAGAAATTTGGAGACGATGATTTTATCATCTTATTGCTTTATGTGGATGACATGTTGATCGTTGGAAAGAATGTCGAAATGATTGTCAATTTGAAGAAAGAGTTGAATAAGTCTTTTGCCATGAAAGACCTGGCGGCCGCTAAACAGATTCTTGGGATAAGAATTACTCAGGATAGAGTAGCCCGGAAATTACACATGTCACAAGAGCAATATATTGAGAAGGTGCTTAAGCGGTTTAACATGGACAAAGCTAAAGTTGTTAGTTCGCCTCTTACTAACAATTTTAAATTGACGAGCAAGGATTGCCCTACGATGAAGGAAGAGATTGAGGAAATGGGTAAAGTTCCTTATGCCTTTGCGGTCGGGAGTTTGATGTATGTTATGGTATGTACGAGGCCCGACATTGCTCATGCCGTGGGAGTGGTGAGCCGTTTTCTATCGAATCCGGGAAAGAAGCATTAGGAAGTCGTAAAGTGGATATTTAGATATTTACGGGGTACTTCCAAATTTGGGATCACATTTGGAAATGGGAAAGCGATGCTTGCTGGTTATTCCGATTCTGATATGGCAGGAAATGAAGATAAGCGAAAATCCACATCCGGTTATTTGATGACGTTTGCAGGGGGAGCCGTGTCATGGCAATCGAGATTGAAAAATTGTGTTGCCTTGTCAATAATGGAGGCCAAGTATATTGCGGCGGTGGAAGCGTGTAAAGAGCTCTTATTGTTGAAAATATTTTTACGAGAGCTAGGCTTCCGACAACAACATTACATGGTTCTATGTGATAGTCAGAGTGCGATTCATTGACTAAGAATGTGACTTTTCACAAGAGAACAAAATATATCGATGTGAGATATCATTAGATTCGAGATGCATTAGAGGATGCATTGTTCGAACTTGATAAAGTTCACACCGATGATAATGGTTCTGATATGTTAACTAAAGTGTTGAGTAGAGAGAAGGTTAAAGTATGTTGCTCGATCGCCGGGATGGCGAACTCCTCCTATATTCCGGAAAGGGGGATATTTGTAGGAGTTATTTCCGAAATATAGGCCTTCTTAGAGTCGACTAGACTCCGGGCCACGACACAATCCCTCCGGGCCGCAGCACACATTTTTCTTCAGCACCCCCGTCCCCACTGTTGTAATACCCGAGATTTATGATGTATATTTGAACCTTGTGATATTGTATTTGTTGCATTTTGATCTGAGTATTATTCTCCATATTTCATGATCCGGTGTTGTTCAGCGTATGATTTCATGAATGTTTTCAAAATTGTGATTTTTGCACATGTAGCGCACGCTATCGACTAGGCGTAGCGTACGCTAATTTGGGTTTCGTAGCGCACGCTATGTATGAACCTTAGCGCGCGCTATACATAGTCAACTTGATTAAGACAGGGTTGTAGGTGAGATCAGCCGCGGATCTTGGTCGGGACATGTCGGGATGAACCTGGACGGCTTTTGGGAAAAGCCGAGTCAACGCTGTTTAGCGCACGCTAAATGTTGAGTACAGTGAGGCCAGTAAGCTTCGTATGGCCGTTAGCGCACGCTATATAAATAGTAGCGTATGCTAATTTATGAACTTAGCGCACGTAAGGGGATGTTAGCGCACGCTAAGTCGAGACCAGGCAGAAACAGTAGACTGCAGGCCCGTTAGCGCACGCTATGGATATGGACTAGCGCGCGCTAATAACCATTTTCTATATATAGGACATCACCCTTTTTCATTTTTTCAGATTTCTTCACTTCCCAAACTCGATTTCTGAGACATAGAGTGTCACTCTCTCCATCCTAAACCTCTCATATCATCATCCTAGCACGAGTTTGAAGATTTTAGATCATTGGAGATTGGTGTTCAAGCTCTCGGTGTTGGATTTCTTCAAGTTCCTCCTTGTTCTTCACTATTTCGAGGTAGGTGATTCTTCACCAACTGGAGTAGTATTCTTAAGGATGTTTTGAAATTATCTAGTCAGTTAAATTCGTGCGTAGTCGAACATCATGTTGTTAGAAGAGTATTTTCGATGTTTCGGTACTTCTTCTTCGTTTGGAACATTGAACCTTTTAGTGTTTGAACTCCTAAGCACAATCATGTAGCTACAAAACCGATTATGGCCCGTTTATGGAAATTATCAAGTTCTTATGTATTTACATAATGGAATTATACGTTTTCGGACATTGAATGGATTGAACTTAGGATATTTTCTTGAATATGAAGGTGAATTATTAGTATGGTCTTGTAATATCCTTGGATAGTATGAGATGACCTTCAATGTAAATCATAACTCATAGTGATTTCTGGATTTGGGTTATCTTCATGTTGATGATTCAAACAAAAGGATGTTGATGGGTAACCATTGCTATGAACGTAAATTTTGGCAAGGAAGATAAATTGTGGAAGAACGAATTATATGGTTGTTAAACCCTAAACTCGGATTGAAGCATGATTTGTAACCGAACTTGGTGAGAAAATCGATAATCCAGAATCATAGTACGTAATTACAATGATTTGAGCGACTCTAGCTAGACCGGACGGTCGTCGAGTGAGTTGAGCCGTGAGTCGGCGAGCTTAGAGTGTTAACCCGACCGTAGTAGGCGTTAGATGTTCGTACATTTAAACTTGTCCTGAGTTATTGTTATTTTTCTGTTTGTTCAAGGGCCGAGCATTGCAAACGTTTGATCGAAGGAGGCGGCCTTCGAGTGTGTTGAGATCATTGGAGTGATTAGTTCTTGCCATCTTTGAGGCAAGTATCGTAATTTGTTAATATTGGTATTTTGAGCATGCATGTGGTTTATTCATGTTGTTGAACATGGGATTTATTTCGTTGAATTGTCATGATATTCGTTATCAAGTGTTTGTATGTTCATATTGATGGACATAGCGATTTTGCATATATGTATGCATGAGTTGTGTTTGTGTATGTTGTACGATCTATGCTGAGGGCGCTGGATCGGATGTCCACCTCGTGTTGGTCCGAGGGGATCATCTTGGGATCTATGCTAAGGGTGCTGGATCATTGGACGGGTTTTTCCACCTCGTGTTGGTCCGACGGGATCATCTTGGGATCTATGCTGAGGGCGCGGGATCGTTGGAATACCCATGTTGTGTTAATGGAATCTTGTGGATTCGCATTGTTGGATTCCGGTAGCGAAAGTCCGTATTGTGTATTCTGTTGTGCATTGTTGTTGCATATTCGATTTGTTTAATATGATACTTGTACTAGCATCGTTTTGCTAACTCCTTCGGGGGTGGACATTTGTTTTGATGTTCAGGTTGCCGAGGAGCGGGAAAGCAACCACAGTACCGATATGACGACGAAGGGGCTCAGTGATGTTTATTGTTATTGTGATTTATCTTCTTGGTTCATTTTCAGTACTCGAGTACGCGTGTCTTATTAATATTTCGAGATGGTTGTAATAATAACTCATTTGATCTGTTTGGAACCGGTTTTGTATTTGGAACTTTCATAGTACTGTTGTATTATATTTACATTTCTTCTAATTAGCCTTGTAAATACTTACTTAAAGGGTTTACGGCGCTGTAATTATTCCGAATATCTCGGGGTGTTACAGAATATGGTATCAGAGCTAAGATTCATGGATATCTTGGCAGTCGGGTTTTAGTTGGGTCTGTTTACGTTATTTGATTTACGGGTCGTTCGTAACATCATTGTTCAGCCGGCGTCGTCATGTGGACCGTGGTTGTAAGTCTCCTAATCTCTTATACTACCGTCTTACTTAATTTCTGTTTTGTGAATATTGACGGGCTTTATTTTTGAAAAATTTTGCCCTGGATATTGAGTAATTGTGTTTACAGTATGTTGAGGGGAGGTCGTGGACGCGAACGTGGTAATGTGAGATAGGAGGATTCAGTAACTACCCCAGAATTATCGGCTTGACCGATTCCCATTCTGGAGGACAGCAGGGATCATCGAATGACAACGCGACTCCTAACATGCCGGGAGTGCTTCAACAGGTGGTGGCTCAGATCAACCAGTTCGCTCAGGTAGTTAACCGCATGCAGACAGCGATGGGACAGCAGCATAACGAGGATAATCGGGGATACAGATGGCTTACTGAGGTGGTCAAATTGCACCCGCCAAAATTTGACGGTTCTGCTGAGGCACTTACTTGAAATTATTGGCTAAAGGAGTTAGAGAAGATATTTGCGGAGATTAACTGTCCCGAGGACCAGAAAGTTCCTATTGCCCAGTATTTTTTGACTGGGGAGGCTTTTGACTGGTGGGAAGCTATTCGACCTGAGGATCATAATGCTGACTGGATGGAATTCAAACTAATGATGGAAGCACAATATTGTCCTTGTCCAGTTAGAGAGGCAAAAATCCGAGAGTTTTTCTCACCGCAGTGTTCGAAAGCATCCGTGACAGACATAATCAAGACTTTTAATCATCAGCTGACTTGTGTGCGACACTTGGTCAGGACGGAGGCGGAGAAGATTTTTCATTTCGATATGCGGATGAAGCCGGAGATTCAGCAGTACATGTCCGAATTCGAGTGTACTACGTTGCGACAATATCAGGACAAGGCGCTGGCCTACGACATGAAAGAGGCAGTGGTGGAGAAATCGATGGAGGCAAAGAAGCAGAAATTGTTCGGCAACTTTTCGGAAAACAAGAGTGGTGGGCCCCGCAAGGGCGAGTCTTCATTTTATTCATCTAAGAAACTTCCACATCCTTCTCGAGGTGGAAAGAAGTTCCGGACAACATCAGCAATTTCGGACGCATCAAAGAAGTGCTATAATTGTGGTCGAGCAGGGCATATTTGACGTGATTGTCCCATTCCTTCCGTGACTTGTTTTGAATGTCGGCAAGAAGGACACCGTGCGAATTTTTGCAGAAATGTGACTAGATTATTTGGTACTCGCACTCCAGCACCAGTTCCGAAAGAGATAAGTGTGAACCAGACACAGCAGAGTGGGTTTCAGCAGCACAATGTTGGGAAGAGAGAGACATCCAGTGCTGGGTCCGTTCCTCCGCGCCTATACGGGATGAGGAAATCTGACGATCAGAACACTGCTGTTGCATCAGGTACGATTCAGATCCTTTTGCAACCAGTTAGTGTCTTATTTGATTCAGGAGCTACACATTCTTTCATATCATTGAACTGTGTTAATCGTTTGAAACTCTCGTGTTTATTTGATTGTGAACCTTATGTTGTGGGTTTGCCGAGCGGAGAGAGAATTGTGGGAACCCTAGAAACTAGAGATTTTCCAGTGTCTATAGGAGGGAGAGATTGGCCATCGAATCTTATTGTAGTCGACATCCATGGTGACGATTTAATTCTCGGAGACGATTGGCTCAACCGTTATGGAGCTATTTTGAATTACCGAAAGAGAGTCATTTCTATCATTGCCAATGACGGATCTGAACATTTATTCAGAGGATGGAGACCGGGAATCTCAGGAAAATTGATCAAGGCGATGAAAGCAGTGAATTTACTGAAGCAGGGTTGTCAGGGATTTTGGTGCTATGCCTGTCTCCTACATGAGGAATTTTCCGTTTTGGGAGAAAAGGTAAGCTAAGTCCGAGATATATCGGACCATTTGAGATCCTCGAGAGAGTTGGGGATTTAGCATACAAGGTGGCCTTACCGCCATCGCTGAGTCACGTTCACAATGTGTTTCACGTATCCCAATTGCGGAAGTATGTACCAGATCCCAGTCATATTATTGATTTCGACGAGATCGAGATAGCTAATGACGGCACCTTCGAAGAGAGACCAATCAAGATACTTGAGAGTGGGATCAAACAATTGAGGAATAAACCAATACCCTTGGTTAAAGTACAATGGTCACGACACGGAGCTGAAGAGGCCACTTGGGAAACGGAGGACAATATGAAGACTAGGTATCCAGAGTTGTTTTCATCTTAAGTTTCGGGACGAAACTTCTTTTTAGGGATAGAGGATGTAATACCTGAGATTTCTGATGTATATTTGAACCTTGTGATATTGTATTTGTTGCATTTTGATCTGAGTATTATTCTCCGTATTTCATGATCCGGTGTTGTTGAGCGTATGATTTCATGAATGTGTTCAAAATTGTGATTTTTGCACATGTAGCGCACGCTATCGACTAGGCGTAGCGTACGCTAATTTGGGTTTCGTAGCGCACGCTATGTATGAACCTTAGCGCATGCTATACGTAGTCAACTTGATTAAGACAGGCTGGTAGGTGAGATCAGCCGCGGATCTTGGTCGGGACATGTCAGGATGAACCTGGACGACTTTTGGAAAAAGCCGAGTCAACGCTGTTTAGCGCACGCTACAGGTATGAGGATACCGCACGCTAAATGTTGAGTATAGTGAGGTCAGTAAGCTTCGTATGGCCATTAGCGCACGCTATATAAATAGTAGCGTATGCTAATTTATGAACTTAGCGCACGTAAGAGGATGTTAGCGCACGCTAAGTCGAGACCAGGCAGAAACTGTAGACTGCAGGTCCGTTAGCGCACGCTATGGATATGGACTAGCGCGCGCTAATAACCATTTTCTATATATAGGACAACACCTTTTTTTCATTTTTTCAGATTTCTTCACTTCCCAAACTCGATTTCTGAGACATAGAGAGTCACTCTCTCCATCCTAAACCTCTCATATCATCATCCTAGCACGAGTTTGAAGATTTTAGATCATTGGAGATTGGTGTTCAAGCTCTCGGTGTTGGATTTATTCAAGTTCTTCCTTGTTCTTCACTATTTTGAGGTAGGTGATTCTTCACCAACTGGAGTAGTATTCTTAAGGATGTTTTGAGATTATCTAGTCAGTTAAATTCATGTGTAGTCGAACATCATGTTGTTAGAAGAGTATTTTTGATGTTTCGGTACTTCTTCATCGTTTGGAACATTGAACCTTTTAGTGTTTGAACTCCTAAGCACAATCATGTAGCTACAAAACCGATTATGTCCAGTTTATGGAAATTATCAAGTTCTTATGTATTTACATAATGGAATTATACGTTTTCGGACATTGAATGGATTGAATAGGATATTTTCTTGAAGATGAAGATGAATTATTAGTATGGTCTTGTAATATCCTTGGATAGTATGAGATGACCTTCAATGTAAATCATAACTCATAGTGATTTCTGGATTTGGGTTATCTTCATGTTGATGATTCAAAGAAAAGGATGTTGATGGGTAACCATTGCTATGAACGTAAATTTTGGCAAGGAAGATAAATTGTGGAAGAACGAATTATATGGTTGTTAAACCTTAAACTCGGATTGAAGCATGATTTGTAACCGAACTTCGTGAGAAAATCGATAATCCGGAATCATAGTACGTAATTACAATGATTTGAGCGACTCTAGCTAGACCGGATGGTCGTCGAGTGAATTGAGCCGTGAGTCGGTGAGCTTAGAGTGTTAACCCGACCGTAGTAGGCGTTAGATGTTCGTACATTTAAACTTGTCTTGAGTTACCGTTATTTTTCTGTTTGTTCAAGGGCCGAGCATTGCGAACGTTTGATCGAAGGAGGCGGCCTTCGAGTGTGTTGAGATCATTGGAGTGATTAGTTCTTGCCATATTTGAGGCAAGTATCGTAATTTGTTAATATTGGTATTTTGAGCATGCATGTGGTTTATACATGTTGTTGAACATGGGATTTATTTCGTTGAATTGTCATGATATTCCTTATCAAGTGTTTGTATGTTCATGTTGATGGACATAGCGATTTTGCATATATGTATGCATGAGTTGTGTTTGTGTATGTTGTACGATCTATGCTGAGGGCGCTGGATCGGATGTCCACCTCGTGTTGGTCTGACGGGATCATCTTGGGATCTATGCTGAGGGCGCTGGATCATTGGATGGGTTTTTCCACCTCGTGTTGGTCCGCCGGGATCATCTTGGGATATATGCTAAGGGCGCTGGATCGTTGGAATACCCATGTTGTGTTAATGGAATCTTGTGGATTCGCATTGTTGGATTTCGGTAGAGGAAGTCCCTATTGTGTATTCTGTTATGCATTGTTGTTGCATATTCGATTTGTTTAATATGATACTTGTACTAGCATCGTTTTGCTAACCCCTTCGGGGTGGTTATTTGTTTTGATATTCAGGTAGCCGAGGAGCGGGAAAGCAACCACAGTACCGATATGACGACGAAGGGGCTCAGTGATGTTTATTGTTATTGTGATTTGTCTTCTTGGTTCATTTTCAGTACTCGAGTACGCGTGTCTTATTAATATTTCGAGATGGTTGTAATAATGACTCATTTGTTCTGTTTGAAACCGGTTTTGTATTTGGAACTTTCATAGTACTGTTGTATTATATTTACATTTCTTCTAATTAGCCTTGTAAATCCTTATTTAAAGGGTTTACGGCGCTGTAATTATTCCGAATATCTCGGGGTGTTACAGAATATGGTATCGGAGCTAAGATTCATGGATATCTTGGTAGTCGGGTTTTAGTTGGGTCTATTTACGTTATTTGATTTACGGGTCGTTCGTAACATCACTGTTCAGCTAGCGTCGTCATGTGGACCGTGGTTGTAAGTCTCCTAATCTCTTATAGTACCGTCTTACTTAATTTCTGTTTTGTGAATATTGACGGGCTTTATTTTTGAAAAATTTTGCCCTGGATATTGAGTAATTGTGTTTACAGTATGTTGAGGGGAGGTCGTGGACGCGGACATGGTAATGTGAGACAGGAGGATTCTGCAACTACCCCAGAATTATTGGCTAGTCGAACCGATTCCCATTCCGGAGGACAGCAGGGATCAGCGAATGACAACACGAATCCTAACATGCCGGGAGTGCTACAACAGGTGGTGGCTCAGATAAAACAGTTCGCTTAGGTAGTTGACCGCATGCAGACGGCGATGGGACAACAGCATAACGAGGATAATCGGGGAGACAGATGGCTTACTGAGGTGGCCAAATTGCACCCGCCAAAATTTGACGGTTCTGCTGAGGCACTTACTTGGGATCATTGGCTAAAGGAGTTAGAGAAGATATTTGCGGATATTAACTGTCCCGAGGACCGGAAAGTTCCTATTGCCCAGTATTTTCTGACTGGGGAGGCTTTTGACTGGTGGGAAGCTATTCGACCTGAGGATCATAATGGTGACTGGATGGAATTCAAACTAATGATGGAAGCACAATATTGTCCTCTTCCAGTTAGAGAGGCAAAAATCCGAGAATTTTTCTCACCACATAGTTCGGAAGCATCTGTGACAGACATAATCAAGACTTTTAATCATCAGCTGACTTGTGTGCGACACTTGGTCAGGACGGAGACGGAGAAGATTTTTCATTTCGATTTGCGGATGAAGCCGGAGATTCAGCAGTACATGTCCGGATTCGAGTGTACTATGTTGCGACAATATCAGGACAAGGCGCTGGCCTACAACATGAAAGAGGCAGCGGTGGAGAAATCGATGGAGGCAAAGAAGCAGAAAGTGTCCGACAACTTCTCGGAAAACAAGAGTGGTGGGCCTCGCAAGGGACAGTCTTCATTTTATTCATCTAGGAAACCTCCACATCCTTCTCGAGGTGGAAAGAAGTTCCGGACAACATCAACAATTTCGGACGCATCAAAGAAGTGCTATAATTGTGGTCGAACAGGGCATATTCGACGTGATTGTCCCATTCCTTCTGTGACTTGTTTTGAATGTGGGCAAGAAGGACACCGTGCGAATTTTTGCGGAAATGTGACTAGATCATTTGGTACTCGCACTCCAGCACCAGTTCTGAAAGAGATAAGTGTGAACCAGACACAGCAGAGTGGGTTTCAGCAGCAGAATGTTGGGAAGAGAGAGACATCCAGTGCTGGGTTCAACCCTCCGTGCTTGTACGAGATGAGGAAATCTGACGATCAGAACACTGCTGTTGCATCAGGTACGATTCAGATCCTTTTGCAACCAGTTAGTGTCTTATTCGATTCAGGAGCTACACATTCTTTCATATCATTGAACTGTGTTAATCATTTGAAACTCTCGTGTTTATTTGATTGTGAACCTTATGTTGTGGGTTTGCCGAGCGGAGAGAGAATTGTGGGAACCCTAGAAACTAGAGATTTTCCAGTGTCTATAGAAGGGAGAGATTGGCCATCGAATCTTATTGTAGTCGACATCCATGGTGACGATTTAATTCTCGGAGATGATTGGCTCAACCGTTATGGAGCTATTTTGAATTACTGAAAGAGCGTCATTTCTATTATTGCCGATGACGGATCTGAACATTTGTTCAGAGGATGGAGACCAGGAAGCTCGGGAAAATTGATCAAAGCGATGAAAGCAGTGAAATTACTGAAGCAGGGTTTGTTGTGTGGCGGTTAATACGCCTCGATAGGCGATCGGCATCACGATCAGAAAAGCCAACCATGAAAGACATACTCCGGACAAACGCCTAGAGTTCGGCATAATGCGGCGATCGTCTTTTGGTAACCAGCGATCGTCTTTTGATACCTGGCGATCGTCTTTAAAGAGCGGACCAGAGGCGATCATCTCATGCCACGTGGGGATCTAGCATCCGTCAAAGTCGTCGAAGACCGAATCTTGGACGATAGCCCACCCGCGGATCTTCAAAGGATACCGACAGATAGGATCATTGACCCCAGCCTGTCACCTACCACACCTACCGACAAGGCCGCCGAAAGGTACGAAGTGGGCCCTCCTCGGACAAATGATCGCAACGCGTGGCCGGCTTCCCATCGTTCACCCACCGCCTCCAATCGCAACCTCGGACCTCAAGGGAATAGGCCCACGTGACGGGACGATCGGCCGTTTTATTTTAATATAGAAAACGGCGATCGCCCGCGATCGCCTGAGGGATCCCAATTACCTTGTCCCCTATAAATAGAGGACTCACTGCTGCGGCCAGAGGGAACGGATTCTACTACGAATTAAGTGCAAAATACACACCAAAGAGAGAATCAAAGGCTCTTTTGGCAACCACTAACACATTTATAGTGATATTCATACACATTCATCAGATATCCCAAACAAGAACTCACAGATTCATCTATCTGGTTCTTCCGGCAATCTACGCGCTCTAAAGCCTAGATAACTAGAAGTCTTTACACTCCTTGTATTAGATTCTAACATTAATATTTGTACTCGACAGTATATTTGTTAATAACATCTCGCGAGAGTATTCAAGCCCGGGATTAACAACCCCGGCAAATCTTGTGTTATCTATTTTCTCACGGAAGTGTTCTCGCATTTGTTTGTTACTCGATCATTCCAGCAATACTATCTCCGGATAATATTTTGGGTAACAACAATTGGCGCTAGAGGAAGGGGATCTAAACCTTCATTTTTATTCCTACCGTCTCGAAGAACACTCACTGTTCTCCGGACATATACTTGAAGAAACACTCACTATTCTTCAATAGAAAAACCTTCAGAAAATGACATCTGCAACGACCTCCAAGAGAGCCACCCTAAGATCTCCCGAAAATCTCATTCCGGCCCAGACCGAATCCCAGCCCACGGCGGAAGGCGACCGCGGCGACGCTAGGCTCTCACTCCCACCCCCGAGGGACGGTTCTAGCGTCTCACTCGATCAGTTCCAGACATCGGAACAGATTGAGGAGGCTATAGCCATCCTCAGGGAACGGCAGAGGGCCCGCGATTCGCCCACCATCACCCCGTCAGCTAACCGCCGGGCAAGCAAACGGAAGCTCAAGGGGATCTATGTTGAGAAATCGACAGAAAGCCCCGAGCCGCAGGGGAAGGCTCTCGTAAGGCGGGACGATTCCGTCTAGATCGCTCGGGAGCGATCCTCATGGCGACCCGGCACTGTGCCCCAACCGGGTGACATCGGAATCAATCCTTTACCAGAGTTCGGCATATCCGACTCCCAAGACAAAGCCACAACGAGCCCTCGCTCGCCCAAAAAGGAACACACCGGGCAGGGAGCTCGTCATTCACCACGGGCTAGGTGATCGCACACGATCACCTTGGTTCACGCCCGAGAGCCGGCAAGCGCCAGCGACGGCGATCGCCGCCATGCAACGCCAGCTGGACGAGGTGAAGGCGCTCCTGGAAAATGGGGCAGGCGCCAGGAGACCGATCGTCGGGTCAAGCGAACCACTCGCGACTTAGATCGAGCTCGCCCCAGTCCAACCAACGATCAATCCCCCACAAACACCTCTATATGAGGGGAGATCGGATCCGGAAACCCACTTAAGCAAATTCCGGATCTACATGACCGGATGCGGAGCTTCAGATGCAACGAAATGTCGTATGTTCCCGTTAACTCTGGGCGATCTCGCCCACAGGTGGTACATCTTACTACCATCTCGCTCAATCAATTGCTTTGAGAAGCTGGCGAACGACTTCACGTCATACTTCGCCGCTAAGGTCGCTCGCCCGGAAGGTCCCCACCGCATGATGAAAATCAGGCAGGGGAAGGACGAATCGGATGAGGATTACATCGACCGGGTAGACGAGATAGTCCTCACCGGTGAGCCCGTCAGCGACGGGATCGCTCTCAACTCAGTTATGAGCGGATTCCACGGACGTTCGCCCATGTTCAGACACCTCACAAAAGATATCCCCCCGACCTACTCAATCTTCCGCCAAAGCCGCCGGTTTCCTGGCTAGACAGAGGATGCTCTCACTCCGCATAGAAGAGGGACCATCCGAAGAAGGAAAAACACCTTCCCATGTCCAGAAGAAGGCGGTCGCCAAGCCCAGAAAGGCGATCGCCAAGCCGCCTGGCGAGTTCAAAGCCTTCGAGGATGTGGAGGTCCACCTTCTCCACAACCTCAACTTATCTCCAGCCCACATCTTCAACGCGATCAAGGGTCGCGAGTGGATTTCCAAGCCAAAGCCAATAAGGGACCACGGTCACCTAGACCGTAGAAAATTCTGTGCCTATCATAAGAGTCCCGGCCACAACACTAGCCAATGCCGCGACCTCCTCAGACAGCTCTGGCGACTGTTTGAGGAAGGCAAACTGGACAATTTGATCACCAAGCCAGAACCCAGGACGGAAAGAGCCGGAGGGCACGAGCGATGACCAAGCGAAATAATTCCTCCCAATTCGATCGCCAGAATCGAGCATGAGCCGGAGTACTCTGATGAGTCGATCCCTCTGATCAACCCGGGCGGTCGGATCAACATGCTTCAAGCAGGAGGTGGGAGCCTCGGGGGCCTTTCCCCGGTTTCCACCCTGTCAAACAGAAAGCAAAAAGCCGAGCTGAGGGCTTTCGCCGAAGTCCATGTTGTAGTACCTCCGGAGCCGACCATCTCTAGAGACGCGCTCATCACCTTTTCCAACAAGGACAGGGAAGGAGTGCAATGTCCCAAAGAGGATGCACTAGTGATCTCCGTTTGCATCCTTGGGAAGACGGTCGATCGCGTGTTGGTCGACAATGGCAGTTTCTGAAACATCATATTCAAATCCGCCCTAGACCAACTCGGCAACTTAATCAAATTCATCAAGCCTTTCGACACCGTGCTCCAAGGGTTCGGCGACAGCACAGTCCAAGCCTACGGGAGGATCAAGCTCTCCATTGAGCTAGTATGCTTTTATGATCCCAAGGTTAGGATTACTAGGAACCTAAGCTTTGTAATCATACATAGGCCCAGCATCTATAATGGGTTCCTAGGTCGCCCCTTTTTGGAAACCTTTGAGACGGTCGCCTCATCTTTCTTTTACTGTATCAAATTCCCCACTGCCGATGGGACGGTCAGTACTGTAAAAGGAGATCAGCTAATGGCAAAGAGATGTTTGAATTACTCCTATGTTGTTACTTCTTTCAATACTTCCCATACTATATGTAACATTGAAGCAATCGACGATCAACCCATGGAGATCGACGAGCCAAACACATCGTACCAACCCGACTCAGGGGACGCCATCTCTCATCAATTGACAGACGACATCGAGCCAAGGATCGGTTTCGAGCCAGGTCTCGACATCGATCCAAGGACCGAGTCCGGAGATCGCACCAAACGAGAAGCGACCGTCCCCGTCGAAGAGTTGGAAAGTATTACGATGGACCCGGATCATCCAGAACGGGAAGTACAGATCGGCGCAAGCATCGACCATGAATTAAAGGGGGATCTGATCAACTTGCTACGTAGGAACATCGGAGTTTTTGCCTGGTCGCATCAAGATATGGTTGGCATAAGTCCCGAACACGCTTGCCATTATCTGAAGATTGACCGGGCGATGAAGCCTGTTCACTAGAAGCGTAGGAAGTTCGGTCCCGAGAAATACGCGGCGCTCGACATAGAAGTCCAGAAGTTACTCAACAACAAATTGATCGGAGTAGCCACGCATTTAACCACAGTGGTCGCCAACGCGGTGCTCATCAAAAAGCCAACGGCTCCTCGGAGATTATGCATTGACTTCACCGACCTCAACGGCATGTCCAAAAGATCACTTCCTGATGCCTCATATTGATCACCTGGTCGATAGCACGGCAGGTTGTGAAATGATGTCGTTTATGGATGCCTTCGCCGGATATCATCAAATCCCAATGGCGGAGGAAGACATAAAACACACATCTTTCCACACAGAAAAAGACGTATACTTTTGGGTCAGAATGCCGTTCGGCTTGAAAAACGCGGGGGCGACCTACCAGCGATTAGTCAACAGAATGTTCACCGATCAGATCGGCAAGACCATGGAGGTCTACATTGACGATATCGTAGTCAAAAGCCTCAAGAAGGAAGATCACCTCAACGATCTCGCCGAGACGTTCGCCATCCTTGAGAAGTTTAACATGAAGCTGAACCCCAAGAAATGCAACTTCGGGGTGGGCTCCGGGAAGTTCCTGGGGTACATAGTGAGCCAAAGGGGGATCGAGGCGAACCCCACCAAGATACAGGCGATCCTTGACATGCAGGAACCGCGAAACATCAAGCAGGTGCAACGCCTCACAGGTTGTCTAGCCGCCCTCAACCGTTTCATATCACGGCTCGGCGATAAAAGCAAGCCTTTCTTCGCGACCATCAAGAACAAAAAGTTCGCATGGACGAAAGAAAGCCAGATAGCATTCGCCAAGATAAAGGAATATCTATCTAACCCCCAGATCCTGGCAAAGCCGATCCCCGCTGAAAAATTATTCCTTTACTTAGCGGCCTCGGAGGTCGCGCCGAGTGCCGTTCTGGTGCGAGCAGAGGGGCAAGCCCACTTGCCGATCTACTATGTTAGCCAGGCACTCCACGACGCTGAGACACGTTATACACCATTGGAGAAGATCGCCTACGCCCTTGTCATGAGTGTACGTAAGCTGAGGGCTTACTTCTTCGATCACCAAGTGGAAGTCCTAACAACTCTACCTCTAAGACAAGTCCTGCACCGAATGGACACCAACGGGTGACTCCTCAAGTGGTCGCTGGAGATCGCCCAATACGGTATCACTTACGCTCCTCGCACGGCGATCAAAGGCCAAGCTCTAGCGGACTTCGTGGTGGAATTAACGTTCCCTCACAGTCCGACCCAGGTCGGCCGACCTGCCTGGAAATTATACGTGGATGGCTCAGCGACCAATGCGAGAGCAGGGGCAGGGATTGTCCTCATTAGCCCCGACGGTCAGAGTTTCACAAATGCTGTGCATTTCGGTTTTCGTGCAACCAACAATGAAGCTGAATACGAAGCTTTGGTAGGCGGGCTTGATCTAGCCCTCGCCCTGGATGTTCGTCGCCTCCATATCTTCATGGACTCCCTTTTGGTCGTAAACCAAGTCAAGGGAGAATATGAGGCACGCGTCGAACAGATGGTCAAATACCAAGAGCCGGTCGCCGAAATGTGCACAAAATTTGAAGAAGTACTAATCGAACAAGTCCCGAGAGAGCACAACTCCCAGGCCGATGCTCTTTCCAAGCTAGCATCATCGGATGGGGCAGCCGACTTCTCCAATATCCAAATCACAAAGTCAGCAAGGCCGGCGATCGACAGGAATTTGGTTACCACGGTCGCCATCGCCGAAGAGAATTGGATGACTCCATTCATCAAATACTTAAAGGACGGAACGGTCCCTGACGACTGTGTTAAAGCTCGCCAACTCCAGCTTCGTGCGACTAGGTATACCCTATTGGAAGATCGGCTTTACAAGCGAGCCTTCAGCCTTCCCCTCCTCAAGTGTATTACACCGGAGGAAGGTCGGCTCGTTTTAGCTGAGATCCATGACGGGATTTGTGGAAACCACGCGGGCGGGCGAGCCCTCATCTATAAGACAACCAGACAAGGATTTTTCTGGCCATCACTTCGGAAAGATGCGATCGCTTATGCCAGATCGTGTCATAGATGTCAGATAATGGGCCCCAACATTAAACTATCACCCGAACAGCTCACCTCCATGTATAGCCCTTGGCCATTTGCGCAATGGGGCATCGACCTTATAGGTCCCTTGCCGACGGCTCCGTGGGCCGTAAGTTCGCCATCGTAGGGCCGATTATTTCACCAAATGGGCCGAGGCCGAACCGCCAACAAGATCGCCAAGAGCAAGTGATCAAGTTTATATTGAAATACATAGTATGCCGATTCGGTCTCGCCTGTGCCATCATCTCCGACAACGGAAACAGCTTGACGGCTTAGAAGTCATGCAATGCAGTGAAAAGTGGGGAATCAAAAGGTTATTCTCGCGCCTCTATCACCCTCGCATTTAACGGGCGGTGTAGAGGCAGTGAATAAGATCCTCAAACACACGATCAAAGCACGACTCGAATCCAGGCAAGGACGATGGGCGAGCGAGCTCCCAGACGTTTTGTGGTCCTACCGAACGACGACCCGCAATTCAACCGGCGAAACCCCGTTCACCCTTACCTTCGAATGTGTGATTCCTTCAGAGATCGCCGTCTCGCCCATCGAATCGAACAGAGATGACGACCGACAACGATGTATCCCGACGAATCGACCTAGACATGCTCGAAGAAAGACGGCCGACCTTAAATGAAGAACACAATCCACAAAAGGAGAGCCGAGAAGTTCTTCAATTCAAAGGTCAGAGAAAGAAGATTTCAAGTGGGCGATCTCATCCTTAAGAAGATCCAAACCCACACAGGCGTTTTTGGTCCGAACTGGGAGGGACCTTTCAGAGTATCCATATGGCTAACTAAAGGAGCCTACGAACTGGAACATCCTGACGGTACTCTGGACCAATACCCCTGGAACGCCGTGCATCTGAAAAAATACTATCAGTGATAAATTTGTATTCAATTTCAATGATGTACAAGGAATATAATGAGATTTTTTCCTATCCCATCTATTATGGCGATCGCCCCACCAGGCATATCGCATACCGCCGACGATCGCTGATCACGACGATCCTAGGTAAAATTAATGCAGCCATGGTCCTGGAGGTCGATGGAACCGACAGCTTCGCCCATGCAAGGTTCCTTTGGGCTGAGATCGCCCGCCCTTCGTTTAAATACGAGGCCGGCGTAGCCGAAGGACCCTCCAAAATAATCAGTAGGCACGATCGCACGTCCTCAAGGTACATCATCTAACATGGTGAACCCGAACAATGCGACATGCCGTTACCACCGTCTCAACGTACACCGTCGAGGATCGCCATCTTCATGGCGGGCCGAGGTGGAAGCAGAGCTGACAAGCCGCGGATGTGGTGTCGAATAAGCCGACAACACTCCGCACAAGGACTCCTCCAGACCGAGATCGCCCGCCTTTCGTTTAAACACAAGGCAGGCGTAGCCTAACGGAGGACCCTCACAAAAAGTGAGTCGCGGGATACACAATATCCCTCGCACACGAAGACACGATTGGGGAGATCGGTCCATCGAACACCCCAACCACACATGACTCTTCAGAATCGGCAAAATGAAGATAGCTCGCCAGACAGACTAGTCTTTGTTTCCTTACTTACAATAAGTGAACAAAAACAAGGGGGCAGGGATAGGTCGAGCTAATCTCAAATACGATCGAACAAAGAGGAACCACACTCGATCGGCTTCGCTCAAAAACATGCAGGGCGATCGGGGTCGTCCGACAAAAATTACAAGTAAGAATTCCGATTCAAAACATGTCAACGCTTTCAACACTCAGACGATCGGTCGGATGAGCAAAACGACGAGAGCAATCTTACACGTACTCGTAAAAATTGCACGCAAAAACATTCAAAGGGCGATCGTATATAAAGAGACAGTATGAAAAAAGGAACATTTTATTCATAACACGAATTTCATACATTACGGGGCCCGAAGGCATTACAAAAGGAAAACAAAAAGTACAAAGTAACAGAGGAAAACAAAATGTCTCTCAAGGCCCCGCCGGCTGACCATCGCCCTCAGGTTGCGGATCGGCTTCGGCCTCGGGATGAATGAGTTTACCCGTATACCAACTCAAGTCGATCCCGGAGTCGGCTAAGTCAAGGATCGGCAAGGAGAACTCCGGGTGCAGAGGATTCGCAAGGGCGTAGGATTTGAAGCTCTCCATCAAGGGACCGATCTCGATCCCTACCTTTTTTGCGGCTCGAACAGCGTCAGCATAGGCCAAGTAATAGGCGAACTCACCTGCGAGCGCCACACTTTGGTAGGGATCGGTCTCGATCGCCTTCAGTTGGCCTTTCAACTCCACGGCCGTCTTCTCAGCCTCCGCCAGCTCGACAACCTTGGCGGCATTCTCACCCTGGGCCTTCTCCAGCTCCTTCTTCGCCACGTCCAGCTCACCGCTGAGCCGATCCACCATCGCCTTCAGTCCGGCCGCCTCCTCCTGCGACGCCGCGAGCTTCTGGCGGGTTTCTTTCTCCTCATCACGGGACCGATCGGCAGCCTCCTTAGAGCGGCTCAGCTCTTGCTTCAATCGATCCACGTCCTGCTTAGCCCTTTTGGCCGTCTCCTCATACTCCTTCTCCATTGACCGGATCCGGTTGGCATCCTCGATATTTTTGTTCCGGGCGGCCTCGAGTTTGCGATGGAGATGAGCAGTAGAGGGTCGCCCCTCAAAATCCCTAGCAGCTTGGACGGCCATCGTCGCCGTCTGAAGAGCCAGGGCAACGGTCGCCTGCATGGCGTCTCCAGATCGCCGACGAGCGATCGCATCAAGATCGGTCGTCCAAGCCTTGGGCAAAGAGGTGATAGCCTGGCGAACGTAAGCAGGGACTTCGAGAGACTGTTGCGGAGCCTTGCTCGACAGAAAGTCCAGCACCATGGGAGCAACGTCCGGATCGGTAAGACGAACCCTACAGCGCAAACCAAGGAAATCAAGGAGTTAGCCCATGACATGCTCAGAATGTCTAACTCAGAAAATTTTGACCCTTTCTTACCTATTGACCAGCTCGGGATCGCGTCCGAAATAAGGCTTGCCCCGGGATGTTTCCGCATCGGCGATCGCCACCTTCTTCGCCGAGCTTCCAGATGACCGGGGGCCGGAGACCGTGGGCTTGGGGCCTGATCGCTCCATCATCGGGATGGCAGAGATAGGAGCCGCAGCGACCGGAGGCTCGAGAATTGATACATCCGCCTCAGAGATCGACGGGGACTCCTCCGACCTCCGCCTCTTGCGGCGCTGGAGCTGTTCCTCTCCCTGGACCACCGGCTCGGCGACTGACGCCGCAGCGGGCCTCACCACAGGGGCAGGGCGAGACGACGTCGCAGCAACGCGACCCGTTTTCTTTCCCAGATGAAGGCGACCGATAAAACCGGGATTAGACATGGCAATCTCCTGCGGTAGATCGGCGAGACGGGGAAAATAAATCTCTGCCAAAGAAGAAACTCAAACAAGTTAGACACTTACTTAGACATGGCGACCTCTTGGAGACGATCGCCACGCAGAAGAGAGTGGATGAAAAGTCATACCAGGGGCCTTCAGGTGGCGAGGGAAGCGAAATAGTCGAGCTCCCAACCGATGAGATTCGTGGCTGACTGATTGAACGTCTTTATAGGAATTCGGCAATGCGCGAATCCGCTCCCAGACGATCGAGAAATCAAAGAGGAGATCGTCGATCGATGGAACAAGGGATCCTGCAAAAAGGGAAATAAATTAGATCAGTCCAAGGAGTATCCAAATAAAGGGAGAATGGAAACCCTTACTTGGATTCCTCTCCCGAAAATTGGTGGGGATATCCAACTCCTCCTCCGGCGATTCGCTCGATGCCGACCTCCATGTACCACCAACCCAGCACCACTTTGTCAGGTCGCCCCGAGCCTTGCTCGGCACCCCAATGACCACCCTACCCTGGCGACCTTGTATATGGTAACCGCCGATCGATCCCTTCTGCACAGTCAGCTTAAAGAGATAATTCATCTCCAGCGTAGAAGGCAAGCGAAACAACCTGTGACCGCCAAACAATGTCAATGTGCTGATACTGCGGCCTGCATTCGCGTCAATCAAGAGGCGCCAAATTCCGTGCGATCGCAGATACGAAACAATAACGGCAAGGGAAACCGCATCCGGCATGTGGTCATTTCATTGATGGCGACCATACCTCGGGAGGCCGGTCAAAGACGCTCGTTCTCGGAGGGCACGTGCAATGACACATCGAGGGGATATGATATTTGCCCTCCAAATGGGTCATGTTCTTCCAGGTCGCCGAACTCCGAATCTGACCAAGAGTCCATTGAGACGGGTCAGCAGCCCGAAACTCCGTCCGCTTCACATGTACGTAGGGATGAGCGGCGGAGTAAGCCTCGAAATCAAACTCCGGACAGGCCCCGGCAATCCCCTCCATAAGTTTAGCCAAAGCCGTATAGACGAGGCCGGAGACGCTATATTTTTCCCAAGACAAATGCATCAGTTCGTCTTCCTCCACCGGCGACGCATCTCGCTCCTCCGCCGCCGCAGATCCCGTCACTACGGCCTCGTTGAAAAGCTCCTCAAGCTCTGCGGGTGCAATCCCCGCACGAATAGCCTCTACGGCCGTTTCCATGGGGATTCCCACAGGAATTCCCTCCCGGTCCGGCGAAGCCGCGGCGGCAGAAGTGCTTCCGGCCTCGAAGACCTTAGATCCTCCCGACATATTCTCAAAAATTAAGGGAGAAAGAAAAATTGGGTTTCTTACCTAAACAAAGGAAGACGGTCGGCACAACAAGCTCCAGAAATTTCTGCAGAATTTCAGCTATGGATATAAAGGACGCATAAAAAAGTGAAGAGAAGAAGCACAGGCCCCTTTTATAGATGGAGACGAGGGTCTAAATGCAAATAGGAGAAACCTCGAGGGTTGGATCGCAACCGTCACGTGGGGACGCATTAAATGCCGCCCTCGAATCCCGCAAACGCGTCTTTTCGAGGGCATGCCAACCGACAAGACCGACAAAACCGTCGGACTCCCCCAACAGCGGCGCGACGCGTGTCCCTGCCACGTTAGAAAGCCCGCCTTCTTTTCCCGCTGCTCCCGACGCGAAAGAAGGTCGTCCATATTTGAAGTCAGATCGGCTGATCGTTTAAACATTGGCGATCGCCAATAGTGCCACCTCACCCCGTGTTTTCAACATCGAGGCGAGCTGGGGGGCAATTGTTGTGCGGCGGTTAATACGCCTCGATAGGCGATCGGCATCACGATCAGAAAAGCCAACCATGAAAGACATACTCCGGACAAACGCCTAGAGTTCGGCATAATGCGGCGATCGTCTTTTGGTAACCAAATGATCGTCTTTTGATACAGCGATCGTCTTTAAAGAGCGGACTGAGGCGATCATCTCATGTCACGTGGGATCCAAAGATCCGTCAAAGTCGTCGAAGACCGAATCTTGGACGATGGCCCACCCGCGGATCTTCAAAGGATACCGACAGATAGGATCATTGACCCACTGTCACCTACCACACCTACCGACAAGGCCGCCGAAAGGTACGAAGTGGGCCCTCCTCGACAAATGATCGCAACGCGTGCCGGCTTCCCATCGTTCACCCACCGGCCTCCAACTGCAACCTCGGACCTCAAGGGAATAGGCCCACGTGACGGGACGATCGACCGTTTTATTTTAATATAGAAAACGGCGATCGCCCGCGATCGCCTGAGGGATCCCAATTACCTTGTCCCCTATAAATAGAGGACTCACTGCTGCGGCCAGTAACGGATTCTACTACGAATTAAGTGCAAAATACACACCAAAGAGAGAATCAAAGACTCTTTTGGCAACCACTAACACATTCATAGTGATATTCATACACATTCATCAGATATCCCAAGCAAGAACTCACAGATTCATCTATCTGGTTCTTCCGGCAATCTACGCGCTCTAAAGCCTAGATAACTAGAAGTCTTTACACTCCTTGTATTAGATTCTAACATTAATATTTGTACTCGACAGTATATTTGTTAATAACATCTCGCGAGAGCATTCAAGCCCGGGATTAACAACCCCGAAAAATCTTGTGTTATCTATTTTCTCACGGAAGTGTTCTCGCATTTGTTTGTTACTCGATCATTCCAGCAATACTATCTCCGGATAATATTTTGGGTAACAACAGGGTTGTCACGGATTTTGGTGCTATGCCATGAAGAAAGAAGAAGGAGTAGAGCTCTCATCTATTCCAGTTGTGAATGAATTCTCAGATGTATTCCCTAACGAACTACCTGGGTTACCCCCGCAGAGAGAAGTGGAGTTCACTATCGAATTAGAGCCTGGAGCCGCTCCTATTTCCAGAGCACCATACCGTATGGCACCAACCGAGATGTATGAACCGAAGAAGCAACTGGAGGAATTATTACAGAAGGGTTACATTCAACCTAGCGTTTCTCCTTGGGGAGCGTCCGCTCTCTTTGTCCAGAAGAAAGATGGATCCCTCCGATTATGTATTGATTACAGGGAGCTAAACAAGGTGACGATCAAGAACAAGTATCATATACCTCGGATCGACGACTTGTTTGATAAACTGCAAGGGGCAAGGGTATTCTCGAAGATTGACTTGCGATCAGGATACCATCAGTTGAGAATTAAGGAATTGGATATACCAAAATCTGCTTTCAGATCTCGGTACGGACACTATGAATTTGTGGTAATGCCATTCGGACTTACCAATGCTCCTGCGGTATTTATGCAATTGATGAATCGGGTATTATTAGAATACCTAGATAAGTTTGTGGTCGTTTTCATTGATGACATCTTGATCTATTAGAAAGACACAGAGGAGCATGCTGAGCATTTGCGTGTTATTTTGAGCACCTTGAGGAATGAACATCTTTATGCGAAACTTTCCAAATGCGAGTTCTGGTTTAGGGAGGTAACTTTCCTTGGGCATGTGATATCAGCTGACGGAGTTCAGGTGGACCCAAAGAAAGTCGAATCAATCTTGGAATGGGAAGCTCCTAATAACGTGAAAGAAGTCCGAAGCTTCTTAGGACTTGCTGGATATTATCGCCGTTTTGTAGAGGGATTTTCCAAAATTGTTCGTCCGCTCACTCAGCTGTTACAGAAAACTCAAAAGTTCACGTGGAATGAGAAATGCCAGGCTAGTTTTGATGAACTTAAGAGGAGACTGATGACAGCACCTATATTAGCGTTACCAGATGGAACTGATGGATTCATGGTATATAGCGATGCTTCAAATCAGGGTATGGGATGTGTATTGATGCAAAAGGATAAGGTGATTGCCTATGCCTCTCGACAGTTGAAACCATACGAAGTTAATTACCCGACTCATGATCTGGAGTTAGCAGCTGTGGTCTTTGCCTTGAAAATTTGGCGACATTATTTATACGGCACTCATTGTCAGATCTTTACAGATCATAAGAGCCTCAAGTATATTTTCAGTAAGAAGGAATTAAATATGAGGCAGAGAAGGTGGCTGGAATTGATCAAGGATTACGACTTGGAAATCCTCTATCATCCGGGTAAAGCAAACGTAGTGGCTGATGCACTGAGCCGTAAACCTGTTTCTCTTCGAGTGTTGGAAGCACTTACGTCCCAAACCAGCATTTAACGAGAACTGATACGCGAAGGGATTGAAGTATGGTCACCAGGAATCCAAGGGCAACTATATGTGATGGAACTAACTTCGTCACTAGTCAAGGAAATCAAATCTAAGCAGTTGAATGATCCTCTGATTCTTCGGTTATGTGACGAAGTAAAGAAAAGAAAGGCCCCAGGATTCGTGATACAAGATGATGGAGTTCTGAGATTTCAGAGTCGACTTTGCGTTCCCGATGATGATGATTTGAGACAGACAATTCTGAAGGAAGCTCACAGTGCGCCCTATTCTATTCACCCGGGCAGCAGTAAGATGTATAAGGATTTAAAACAAAACTTCTGGTGGGGAAATATGAAGAAGGACGTAGCAGAATACGTTTCGAAGTGTTTGACTTGTCAGCAGGTTAAGATTGAACATCAGCGGCATGCCGGAATGTTGAAGCCACTTCCGATCCCTGAGTGGAAGTGGGAGGATATCTCGATGGATTTCATCACCAATATGCCAAGGACCAAGTCGGGAATGAATATGATTTGGGTTGTAGTTGATCGACTAATCAAGTCGGCTCATTTCCTAGGAATTAAAGACACGTGGGGTCCCAAGAAATTGGCACGAGTATTTATTGCAGGGATAGTCAGATTGCATGGGACGCTGAAGACCATTATTTCAGATCGAGATGGTCACTTCGTGTCGCACTTCTGTAAGGCAGTTAACAGGGCTTTGGGGACCGAGCTGAACTTTAGCACGGCTTATCATCCTCAAACGGACGGTCAGTCCGAAAGGACTATACAAACAGTAGAAGACATGCTTAGAGCTTGTGCCTTGGATTGGTCAACTGATTGGGAAGTTCATTTGCCCTTGATTGAATTCACCTACAACAATAGTTGGCATGCTTCTATTAAGATGGCACCATTTGAAGCTTTGTACGGGAGAAGATGCCGATCACCCCTGTGCTGGGATGATTCTTCGGACTTGATCAGGACAGAACCGGAATTGATAGTCCAGACTTAGGAGAAGATAGCTTTGATTCGGGAAAGACTGTTGACTGCCCAGAATCGACAGAAGTCTTATGCAGATGTGCGTCGTCGCCCGCTAGAGTTCGACATGGGGGACCATGTATTATTGAAGGTGTCTTCTACACGAGGAATTCTCGGTTTTGGGAGAAAAGGTAAGCTAAGTCCGAGATATATCGGACCATTTGAGATCCTCGAGAGAGTTGGGGATTTAGCATACAGGGTGGCCTTACCGCTTTCGCTGAGTCACGTTCACAATGTGTTTCACGTATCCCAATTGCGGAAGTATGTACCAGATCCCAGTCATATTATTGATTTCGAAGAGATCGAGATAGCACCTTCGAAGAGAGACCAATCAAGATACTTGAGAGTGGGATCAAACAATTGAGGAATAAACCAATACCCTAGGTTAAAGTACAATGGTCACGACACGGAGCTGAAGAGGCCACTTGGGAAACGGAGGACAATATGAAGACTAGGTATCCAGAGTTGTTTTCATCTTAAGTTTCGGGACGAAACTTCTTTTTAGGGATAGAGGATGTAATACCTGAGATTTCTGATGTATATTTGAACCTTGTGATATTGTATTTGTTGCATTTTGATCTGAGTATTATTCTCCGTATTTCATGATCCGGTGTTGTTGAGCGTATGATTTCATGAATGTGTTCAAAATTGTGATTTTTGCACATGTAGCGCACGCTATCGACTAGGCGTAGCGTACGCTAATTTGGGTTTCGTAGTGCACGCTATGTATGAACCTTAGCGCGTGCTATACGTAGTCAACTTGATTAAGACAGGGTGGTAGGTGAGATCAGCCGCGGATCTTGGTCGGGACATGTCAGGATGAACCTGGACGACTTTTGGAAAAAGCCGAGTCAACGCTGTTTAGCGCACGCTACAGGTATGAGGATACCGCACGCTAAATGTTGAGTATAGTGAGGTCAGTAAGCTTCGTATGGCCATTAGCGCACGCTATATAAATAGTAGCGTATGCTAATTTATGAACTTAGCACACGTAAGAGGATGTTAGCACACGCTAAGTCGAGACCAGGCAGAAACTGTAGACTGCAGGTCCGTTAGCGCACGCTATGGATATGGACTAGCGCGCGCTAATAACCATTTTCTATATATAGGACAACACCTTTTTTCATTTTTTCAGATTTCTTCACTTCCCAAACTCGATTTCTGAGACATAGAGAGTCACTCTCTCCATCCTAAACCTCTCATATCATCATCCTAGCACGAGTTTGAAGATTTTAGATCATTGGAGATTGGTGTTCAAGCTCTCGGTGTTGGATTTCTTCAAGTTCCTCCTTGTTCTTCACTATTTTGAGGTAGGTGATTCTTCACCAACTGGAGTAGTATTCTTAAGGATGTTTTGAGATTATCTAGTCAGTTAAATTCATGTGTAGTCGAACATCATGTTGTTAGAAGAGTATTTTTGATGTTTCGGTACTTCTTCATCGTTTGGAACATTGAACCTTTTAGTGTTTGAACTCCTAAGCACAATCATGTAGCTACAAAACCGATTATGGCCAGTTTATGGAAATTATCAAGTTCTTATGTATTTACATAATGGAATTATACGTTTTCGGACATTGAATGGATTGAACTTAGGATATTTTCTTGAAGATGAAGATGAATTATTAGTATGGTCTTGTAATATCCTTGGATAGTATGAGATGACCTTCAATGTAAATCATAACTCATAGTGATTTCTGGATTTGGGTTATCTTCATGTTGATGATTCAAAGAAAAGGATGTTGATGGGTAACCATTGCTATGAACGTAAATTTTGGCAAGGAAGATAAATTGTGGAAGAACGAATTATATGGTTGTTAAACCTTAAACTCGGATTGAAGCATGATTTGTAACCGAACTTCGTGAGAAAATCGATAATCCGGAATCATAGTACGTAATTACAATGATTTGAGCGACTCTAGCTAGACCGGATGGTCGTCGAGTGAATTGAGCCGTGAGTCGGTGAGCTTAGAGTGTTAACCCGACCGTAGTAGGCGTTAGATGTTCGTACATTTAAACTTGTCCTGAGTTACCGTTATTTTTCTGTTTGTTCAAGGGCCGAGCATTGCGAACGTTTGATCGAAGGAGGCGGACTTCGAGTGTGTTGAGATCATTGGAGTGATTAGTTCTTGCCATATTTGAGGCAAGTATCGTAATTTGTTAATATTGGTATTTTGAGCATGCATGTGGTTTATACATGTTGTTGAACATGGGATTTATTTCGTTGAATTGTCATGATATTCCTTATCAAGTGTTTGTATGTTCATGTTGATGGACATAGCGATTTTGCATATATGTATGCATGAGTTGTGTTTGTGTATGTTGTACGATCTATGCTGAGTCCTGAAGCAGGGTTGTCACGGATTGAGGAATAAACCAATACCCTTGGTTAAAGTACAATGGTCACGACACGGAGCTGAAGAGGCCACTTGGGAAACAGAGGACAATATGAAGACTAGGTATCCAGAGTTGTTTTCATCTTAAGTTTCGGGACGAAACTTCTTTTTAGGGAGAGAGGATGTAATACCCAAGATTTCTGATGTATATTTGAAGCTTGTGATATTGTATTTGTTGCATTTTGATCTGAGTATTATTCTTCGTATTTCATGATCCGGTGTTGTTGAGCGTATGATTTCATGAATGTGTTCAAAATTGTGATTTTTGCACATGTAGCGCACGCTATCGACTAGGCATAGCGTACGCTAATTTGAGTTTCGTAGCGCACGCTATGTATGAACCTTAGCGCGCGCTATACGTAGTCAACTTGATTAAGACAGGGTGGTAGGTGAGATCAGCCGCGGATCTTGGTCGGGACATGTCGGGATGAACCTAGATGGCTTTTGGAAAAAGCCGAGTGAATGCTGTTTAGCGCACGCTACAGGTATGAGGATAGCGCACGGTAAATGTTGAGTACAGTGAGGTCAGTAAGCTTCGTATGGCCGTTAGCACATGCTATATAAGTAGTAGCGTATGCTAATTTATGAACTTAGCGCACGTAAGGGGATGTTAGTGCACGCTAAGTCGAGACCAGGCAGAAATAGTAGACTGCAGGCCCGTTAGCGCACACTATGGATATGGACTAGCGCGCGCTAATAACCATTTTCTATATATAGGACATCAACTTTTTCATTTTTTCAGATTTCTTCACTTCCCAAACTTGATTTCTGAGACATAGAGAGTCACTCTCTCCATCCTAAAACTCTCATATCATCATCCTAGCACGAGTTTGAAGATTTTAGATCATTGGAGATTGGTGTTCAAGCTCTCGGTGTTGGATTTCTTCAAGTTCCTCCTTATTCTTCACTATTTCGAGGTAGGTGATTCTTCACCAACTGGAGTAGTATTCTTAAGGATGTTTTGAACATATTTTGAGATTATCTAGTCAGTTAAATTCGTGCGTAGTCGAACATCATGTTGTTAGAAGAGTATTTTCGATGTTTCGGACCTTCATCGTTTGGAACATTGAACCTTTTAGTGTTTGAACTCCTAAGCACAATCATGTAGCTACAAAATCGATTATGGCCAGTTTATGGAGATTATCAAGTTCTTATGTATTTTCATAATGGAATTATACGTTTTGGGACATTGAATGGATTGAACTTAGGATATTTTCTTGAAGATGAAGATGAATTATTAGTATGGTCTTGTAATATCCTTGGATAGTATGAGATGACCTTCAATGTAAATCATAACTCATAGTGATTTCTGGATTTGGGTTATCTTCATGTTGATGATTTAAACAAAAGGATGTTGATGGGTAACCATTGCTATGAACGTAAATTTTGGCAAGGAAGATAAATTGTGGAAGAACGAATTATATGGTTGTTAAACCTTAAACTCGGATTGAAGAATGATTTGTAACCGAACTTGGTGAGGAAATCGATAATCTGGAATCGTAGTACGTAATTACGATGATTTGAGGGACTCTAGCTAGACCGGGCGGTCGTCGAGTGATTTGAGCCGTGAGTCGGCACGCTTAGAGTGTTAACCCGACCGTAGTAGGCGTTAGATGTTCGTACATTTAAACTTGTCCTGCGTTACCGTTATTTTTCTGTTTGTTCAAGGTCCGAGCATTGCGAACGTTTGATCGAAGGAGGCGGCCTTCGAGTGTGTTGAGATCATTGGAGTGATTAGTTCTTGCCATCTTTGAGGCAAGTATCGTAATTTGTTAATATTGGTATTTTGAGCATGCATGTGGTTTATGTTAGGAGTATGCCCTCGAATGCCACTCAGAGGTTGTTGAGTGAGGGCATTGTACTTGTAATTATGTAAACCATTTATATAAGGCAAATGAATGTTTCTTTATTTACTGGTAGTTACTGGTATTCCTAACTCGTAAATAAACATATAGAAACTCACTACACCATATATGGGTTTCAGCAACACCAGAAAAACTGTGTTCAAAAGTTCAAAAAGTGTTGCTGAAGGCAAAAAAACAAGCTACGGCTACACTTTGACCAAATTTGAAGGTGTTACAAAAACGGCCGCAACCATAGGGGTCTAAGGTAACACTTTTCTAGTTTTTGGTAACATGTGAAAAAAGTGTAACAACAGACCCATATGCCAACACATTTCTTGTATGTGCCGACACTAAATTTTGTGTTGCTGTAGACTTAAGGCCACACTTTTATATATTTAGTGACACAAATGTTTGTGTAGCTGTAGACCTATGCTAACACTCGTGAGGTCTAGTGTAACATTAAATTGTGAAACACTTTGACATATCTACCAACAACTTTAACACTATGGCTACACTTATATATGAACAGTTTTAACTTTTGCCAACTCACTTTTAATCTTTGCCAACACAATTTTTATAATTTTGCCAACATATGAAGAATTATAAATTAGAGTCTATAGATACCATTAAAATATTGTCAACCATAACATCCAAAATACATGACTGCCAAATATTCAATCCATAATCAAACAGGCAAATACACTTACATAACCAAACATCTAAATACAAGTTACCATCGCAATCTATTAATACAATAAAACTACTTGAGTCACTTAGCAAAATTTCATCATCTCAGCCCCCCCAAAACGACAGCTCTAGTTGCCTCATGGTCTACGTCGAGCAGAACATTTTGCGTCTCCGGCTTCTTTCCTCGCACTCTCAGTTGTAGAGTATGTTGTTGTATTTGAGAAGAGACCGCATTATCACCCTCAATTGAAGGAAGTTCCCACCCATTGCTATGTCAGCGCTTTGTGGCCCATTATTACCAATAACCAAACGAATCAACAGTTAACTAGAAAGTATAACAATCAGCAAAAAAACTTAAGAGCATATCAGTTGAATTTTGATACAAAACAAAGGATATACCATGATCATGATAAACTAGAACTGAAGCGTGAAAAACTATCATTATAAGCAACCAAGATTTGAATGCAAAAACACAACACTGATTTTTAAATAAAAAACCATTAAAGTAGTATAACATTCTTTACAAGACAAAAATAAACAAAAACTAATTCTTCAACTCTGAACACACTTCATTAAACCAACCATTTTAATTCACATAACACATGAAACCACATTTCTTTTAAAATTAAAATCGAACAAGAAGCAAACTAACATGAAATTTTCTAAAAGATCCATGTTTGAGGTAAAAAATTCTGACAAAAATGTACCCCTTTCGTAAGATGTCAACGGAAACAACATAATAAAATATATTAACAAATAGAAAGCAAGAAACAACATTTCTATGAACATCACGAAA
Source organism: Orobanche coerulescens (assembly GCA_033398695.1). Classification (NCBI taxonomy): domain Eukaryota; kingdom Viridiplantae; phylum Streptophyta; class Magnoliopsida; order Lamiales; family Orobanchaceae; genus Orobanche; species Orobanche coerulescens. The sequence continues at coordinate 66,771,466 of CM065808.1, read as the reverse complement.
AAATTTCAGCCTTTACCAAGATTCATGATTGGCCTGCTATCAGTCTACGAGAGTATGTTGTGTTTGCAACTTCAATAAATAAAAAATGGCTCTTATTATCCTTCAAAAATAACCTACAACATTATTAGCCTCCAAAAATTCTTTCAATCCATCAAGAAAACACAATTTCCTGTTATATCGCCTTACCAGAACTGTCCAGCTGCTTCCGTTAGGTGTCCGGAGAGTAAAGTGTCCAGGTATGAAAGCATCGAATAATTGAGGAATTGCCGATGGAACACGCTGAGTCAGTAAAACAGTGTTACTGGTCAAGATTATTCTGGGATATATCATCTCTCATTGGTATTGCAGCATTCTTTAATCAAATGAGACAAAGAAAAGGACAGAAGAATGTATCACCGAAGCGAAGATTCTCCAAGAACAAACAAATGATTAGTAAGAGATTAATTTCTACCTTTAGATTGGATGAAGAAGGCTTTAACACTGATTTGTTGCCATGAGATATAGTGGAGTCTCTAAAGTTAGCTTTCTTCTGGCACACAAATTTTAAAGTGTTCCTTGTGATATGAACATATAATCAAAATCTTCCTGCCAGTCTACACTTGCAAAGTAGTTGAAGAGGTTGAATAAGAATAATAAAATAATTACGACAGTAATAGTGCACAGCGCCATTAAAGAAAACAAACTATACCAATTCAAGTTGGTTTGCAATACGATGCTCAAACTCCTTCACAAGCTTGCTTATTACAGACTCAACAAGTCAAATATAATAAATATATCAACCTAGAAGCAAGGGTTTAGCATCATATTTCAAGATTGAAGGTGAAGAAATCAAAAGGTGTAAATCGAGGAAATATCCATGTAAAATGACAACTATATTTGAAACGTGCACAGATACTTACATTTGAAATGTGCACATGATACTTACATTTGCAATTTCTTCAGCTTCCTATCCAATAGAACGGCTCGAACAAGCATAATCAAGGATGAATTAGCTGCAAAATATTTAATTATATATTAACCAATAAAAATAACATGAATATAGGTCACATGAGCTAACATAGACTCGATTCCACTTGAATCGACATTGAACCCACAATTTTATTAAACTCGTTTCCATACATGCACCATTCGAGATTTCTCAACCGACGCACTTCTTGTAAGAGAACTCACAATGGCTCGAAGTTTTCCGAGCAAATTGTTTTCCGTAAGTAGTTATTTTAACATTTCCACCAAATTTCAGGACCCCATTTCCTCCAAATTGCTTTCCATTCATTGTAGGACTTAAGTGCCAACACGGAGTTCACCACCCTTGAAGAATTTCCGCCCTAAAAACAATTAAATTATCTTAAACTTTCACAAAACAGACAGAGGATGTGTAATTTTATATTGTATGTAGCTCAAAATTATTGCAGCGTCAAGACGTACCTGCTCCAGATCATAGGCCTCAAATGTAGGCATTCCCATCTCTTTTACGGCGACAAGAAAATTCCTCACATTCTCAAAGTACTGATGCACCGATAATGCAACACCATCCGGAACATGTGCGGAGGAGTCACATGGACTTTCGACTACCTGAAAGAAGATGATTGAGGTCATTGCAATTGATAGCTGGAAAAAAATGGAAAAATAAATAATACGTGGATGAAATATAAATAATATTCCTATTTCAAAGATCATAAATGTATAAACAGATTTTTATAGGAATCCATACAGAGCATATTATTATCTAATAAGTTTTTATAAATTTATCACAAACTTAAGAGTACAGATCTAACTCTTGAACACAGGTTCGTATCTTATCGGTTTCTAGCAGATTTTAATTTATTTCTTTATGGTATGTGAAATTCCTTCTCCCAACTCTTGTGACAGGGTCAACGAGTCAACTCAAAACATTTCATCATGACTGATGTGACCTGCCTACTACACTTTAGATACCGAGTTCACTCGGAACTCAAAACGTCTTATGATTGCCGATGTTGATGTTTGGGACCCGCCTACACCTTGGTGTTTCTCATTTACTGTGTTAACTCCGGAAGCCCTTTTGGGAACATGAAAATAGTAAAAGAAAAAAAAAAAATACCTGGTTGGGGGAAATCTTGAACTCAAGATGTTTGTGTTTTTACTGTAAGAAGAAGAAAACTCTACAAGAAAAAAAAACAGACCGACCTTCACGATAATCCTACTGGTAACCCAAACTCACACCCCAAAGAATCAAAGAAAATATCGAAAAACATCTAGCCTCCGAGAAACCAGTGGCAAACAAGAACCCTGTGCTCTAGGACCTCATCAAATTTCCCTAATCTTTCCTTAATCACAACAGTGGATTGGTCTACTTGAATGCAGCAAAACAAATCTCCCATATCCTATACAAAATTCGAGTATGTTAAGAATACACCTCATTTCAGACGATTATCGCCAGATCTCAAACCCTAAAAACCCGAGAATGGTTTATACACCGACAACACATCCTTCTGCAGAGCTATCAAAATGAAGCCATCGGATATGTAACAAATTGAGGGGAGAAAGAGGTGGTGGTAAAAGCAGTTAGAAATACACGCGAAAATATACAAGCAGGAGGAAAAAAGAAAAGAGGACGTGTGAATCGAAGGGAAGGGTGATAAGGCAGGAGACGGAAATGGTGAGAGATAATACCGTGGTATTGCAGAGAGTATTGAGAGCAGCTCCGACGCAAAACCAATTCCGACCTGCATCGCCGTCATGCCCAAGCCCAAATCTATTTCCGTCTTTTGGACTTAGGGATTTAGGGGAGAATAGGTTATTTCGATTTTTGGGGGAGAGTATGCGGGAATGAGAGCCCGCCTTCTCCTTTTTCCGTTTTTTAATTTTATTTTTCCTTTTTTGGACTTATTTCTTTTAAGGCTTAAATAGAAACACATGTAGGGACAAGGACAGATTTAGTGAACCATACTACAACGTTACATAAAAATGTTATTACCATGATTTTCACAATGTTTACCTATTGACCGTTGTAGTATACCGTAACATTTTTACCATAAACGTTGTTGTCTCCCATTATTCCCCGTAAAATTTTCAGGTTAAATCGGAATGAATAGAGCGGGTTGCAGGGCACACCGACATATGAAAAATATATTTAATATTACGTATTTCTTTTAAATTCCGCTCAAGTTAATATAATATAATTAACCTTGTTTTTGACAATTATTTTTCGCTGCTGGATTTTACGGTTGTATTGGAGATTTGAAATCATTTTAAATTCCGCAAATATTTTAAAAAATATATGTTTCGTAACGACTTGAAATTTTTACAAGTTTTCCTTGTTTAAAAAAAATATTTATAAAATACCTTAGAAAAATCGGGTGGTTACAGTTGAAAATAATTTATTTGTACTGCCTAAAATATTTTAGCAAGCCCGCCTATTTCTATTAGTGTTTAGTTACACCTTTTTTAAATAGCAATGGCTACACCAAATTTTGTGTTAGCGTAGATACTCAATTTGGTCTATGGTAACACTAATTTATATCAATAATAACGTTAAAAAAATGTGTAGCCTTAAATCAAATTTGACCAATTTTAAGGCATCTAAGGCTACACTTTTGCTTGTAACATCAAAAAAAAAATGTTGTTGAAAGCCATATATGGTGTAGTGACTAGTCCGGGTATTTGAGAGCAAAACGTTCCACTCCTTATTGGATAAGGAGGTCGGCACTGGAAAGGTTATGGCTCAAATACTTAATCGTTCGCAAGTCGATGAAACTTGACTAGGGCGTTAAGTTTATGTGAAGACTTGTATGACGTGTTCTTTGACATGGAGAGTGCCTGTCGAACACTAATGGTTAGTGGGAGCACACGTTATAGGTATACTAATTGGATTAGTATACTCGAACCGACTCACCCTCGATTCGTCACACGGATTTCACTCCGGGACAGTCAATGACGGAATCGAAAGGTTGTGATAGGTATTCGTGAACCTTCGACTTGAGGATTTAGTAGGGATGTACTTGTGACGTCAAGATTTTCATTAGAGTAGTTCGACCCTGTAAACCGGAAGGCGGGGGTCAACCTCGACATGCATCTTGACGGGCAAGTAGCAGGTCCTACTGAATACCAAGATAGAATTCTTTCTCCCGTTAGTGAGCGGGTTATATGTTCTATGCGGTTATTGGAAGATGAAATCATAAGTCTTTGGCCAAAGCATTAGAGCTAGTTGTATTAGATACACGACAGCTCGGTGATCTCGACTTGCATTAACGCATGCATAGTGTCAAGTACAGATACGGTTTGACTGACCGTGACCCTATAACTTGATCGGGACATTTGAAAGAAGGGTTTATACGTATACTGGTATTCACGACAGAATAGTTCTTGAATGATCCCAATCATTAATTCTCAGTTGGGGTACAGTGTAGGCCGCCAGGCTGGCTAGGTGGTGCTACTACTCTTTGGTTCCTCCCATTGCTGACTGAGACGGACCTACCGAGTCGCGCAATAGGATTGACGACGGAATGAATAAAGCTAATTCTCTCATTATGAATATTAGATATTGGATGTCTAATTTTGGAACATTAGATGTTTAAATCGATTTATTGGATAAATTGATTTACGGCCAAATGAATTAAATATATTACTCGGCGATTAATTTAATTCATGAATATAATTATTTCTTGGAGAAATTAATTATGTTATTATGTATTTGATATGATTAATTAATTGGATTAATTAATCAATATAAATACATCGGAACGGAATCGGAGTTTATCTGTTTGGACTCACGGGAGTCCGAAACGGACCGAACTCGCCCGACTCCTTCTAGATGGCCTCCCCTCTTTCCTTCCCTTTTCCTTGGTCATAGTCTCCACATGTTGGTGGAAGACTTATGTTTTGTCAAGGGGACAAAATATCACCTTAGGTGATTTTGTCAAAAGGTGATTGATATGAGGGGATTTGATGGATAATATATAGAGAAGACCAAATCTCCTTGCTTGGAAGAGGCTCACGTTTTTTGTAAGTAGAAGGAGAGAGGAAAAGTTTTTTCCAAGGCTTCATACTATTCATCATCATCTTCACAACATTCATAAGTTTTTCTTGGAGAAAAATATTTGTGAGATAGAGAGATACTAGATTAAACACTTAGAGTGTTGTAATCTTGAGTTGCATAGCTTCATCACTTGATTCTAGCCGTAACCTTAGAGGTTAATCAAGTGTTGTTATTCCGGTCGTTTTTCCGGCGCATGGCAAGTAGAGACACGGTGCTTTTGGCGTTGGATCGTTCAAGGGCTTGGAGCGGATTGAACTCGTAGAGATCAAACTAAAGCTTGGGGAATAGCTCAAGAGAAGGTTGCCATTTAATCAACGGACTTCGAGGGTTAGTTTCTTACGACTCTTGCTTTTCGTTTATATATTCATATATACGTAGCTCGATCGATCCTCGTAAGGATTCGGATCGAATTAATTTTCGTTTTACCGCTTCCGCTGGGCCTTCGATTTAGGCACCGAATCCCAATAGTGGTATCAGAGAGTAGGTCTTGCGATCGTATATATGATATTGGCATTTGGAATGCTCGATTAGATGGTGAATGATTTGGAATCATTTTAGTCATAATCATGGTATATGTTTTTACGTTCGTTGTAGTTATATTTTTCGTAAGTTTATGTCTAAATATAAATCTTAATTTCTTGGAAATATGATTTATATTGAAGATGTGAATGTTGGAGAATATAGATATTGGATATCCGGTCGAAAAACTAGCCTCGAAATGCCGTTGGACGGTCCGGAAGGGGTCCGGGAGCAGGGGGCCGCTGCCTGTGGCTCGGGGCCGCGGCCTGTGGTCAGGCAATGGCTGGGCAGCATCAGACCGTTGGCCGTGGCCTGTGCTCCAGGCCGCGCACAGCTCACGGGCAGCCGGCCGGCAGCTGCCGAGCGTGACTCGGCCATGGCAGGCCTTTTTTGCCCCGGCTCGATTTTTTCGTGTATTCTTGAAAATTAATCTCCCTCATGTTAAATTGGATTTAATATGATTAAAATGATTTATGGTATTTCATTTTATAAGGGAAATTTGATTAATTGGAATATTTATGCTCGACCGAATTATTTTGAACGTTATCATATTACCAATTGTGTGAATTGATTGGATCGGTTCGTATTGTTGATTGGATCAATGTATCTCTACGCTTTCCATTTATTTAGTATTTATTGGATGAATAATTTTGAATGGGGATGTGGTTCGTGGACTTAGTTTTTGAATCGTTCGTTTTATTCGATTGGGTTGTAAAGGCCGTTTTGAGCCTATTTATTTTACTAGAAAAAAATTTGTATCTAGGATGCAATTTTCAATGTAAAATTTATATGTAATGACGAAGACCGGAGGAAGATCCATTTCAAGAAGACGAAGATTCAAGACGAAGACTTGTAATTAGATTACGGAGTTTTTGTTTTCTAGGAACGGTCCATGAACCACATGTTGGTAGCAACTAGGTTGTGAATGGTTGTTTCATATTGTATGAATGCCACAAACGCGCTTAAACGATTAATGTGCAAAGTGTAATGCTAATCGCGAAAATTCTCCCACGATAAATTATTAAGTTTATAAGGTTTCAAGGTTTTCCTTGCCTCCATCGAGTTTTCGGGAAATTGAAATCCAAACCGGATGTGCTATGCTTCCGAGTTATCGGGGTAGTCGTTCGGGTAGGACGGATAAATTACCGGGAGCGCATTGGATGTCTTCGGTTGGAGCAAAATTTATCCCTAGAAACCTGATAGGTTGCCGGATAAGATTCAATTGTGAAACTGATTTGCGTCGATGGTATAAACTTAACTTGTTCACGAACCATAGAAACCGTATAGGTTGAGGGGAGTGAACAAGGGGAAAAAGAAGCTCGAATCATCCATTAGATGGGTTGGTGTTGGACACCACTTTATGAAAATTAATAGACTAGAAACCTGTTCGGTTGCCCTCTATTAAGATTTATAAAGAACTCGATCACCACTGTGAAGTAGAGCGACGATACTTCCGGATTTCTCATGGGAGTGTGTTATTCCGATAAAAATAGTGGGAGCTGGGTAACAAGAATAGAAAAGACCTTAATTCTATACTCAGAACATAATTGAATGAGTCATTAATTAATCTATCGTACTTAATGCAGACTCAAATCTCAATATGACAATGAATCCACTCGCTATTCTGCTCGAAAAGAACACCCTGATTGGACCTAACTTTGTGGACTGGCTCCGCAATCTGATGATAGTCCTCAGTATAGAGGCACTGGGATACGTCTTAGAGACGGACATTCCGGCGCCTCCTGTGCGGACCAGAGCCAATCAGGAAGAGATCGAAAACCACGAAAAGTGGGTTAAGGATGACGTAAAAGTCCGTGCATACATGATGGCTTCTATGTCTAATGAGCTTCAGAGAGCTCATGAGAAAATGACTTCTGCTAGGCAGATTCTATCTCACTTAACCGAACTTTATGGTGAGCACAGCAGAACTGCTAGATATGAGATATCCAAGCAACTGTTCGGTGCAAGGATGAAGGAAGGTGAGAAAGTTGGGGAACACGTCCTCAAAATGATATCCATGATCGAGAGATTGGAGGCTCTTGATTTTAAAATGGATACTTCTCTCCAAACCGACCTTATCCTACAGTCTCTCCCTGATTCCTTCTCACAGTTTGTTATGAACTTCAACTGCAATGAGATTGCATGTAATTTAGCTGGGCTAATGAACAAACTTGTGACCGCTCAGTCTCATATGAAGACTCCGCGGATGAAGGAGTCTGCTCTTGTGATTTCTTCTGGACCTCGGAGGTCTAAGAATAAGAAGAAAAAGACCAAGAAGCGGACTGGACCACAACTAAGGACCTTAAGGGTAAGGGCAAGGCCCCGATGGTTCCAAAGAACAAGAAGAAGAAGGATGCTTGTCTCAAGTGCGGTGAGCTGGGCCACTGGGCTAGAGACTGTCCGATTCTTCATGGCACTTCAGGTACAGAACTTTTAGTTTTGGAAACAAATTGTTCTGCTACTGTATTTTCTACTTCCTGGATACTGGATTCTGGTGTTAGTTCTCATATTTGTACCATGAATCAGGATCTGGAACAAAGTAGGAAGCTTGGAGCTGGAGAAGTTATGATCACAGTCGGAAGCGGGCATAGTGTTGAGGCGACCGACATAGGATCACTTCTTTTGGGTTTAGAATCCAGCTTTGTTTTGACTTTAGAAGATGTACGTGTTTTGCCCAAGGGGCACAAAAACATTGTATCCATTCCGGTCATGGCCCGAAAAGGTTTTTCATTTTTCATTGGTTATGGTTCCTGCAAAATTTATTTTAGAAATAAACTAGTGGGTACTGCTACATTGTTGAATAGATTGTATCATCTAAATCTCAGCAACAAAGTAGTTGTGAATACTATGACTAGAAAACGTGGTAGGGATGAAACCAATCAAGTTTTGAAATGGCATCTAAGACTTGGTCATGTTGGTCAGACCAAGGTTTACAAGATGGAAAAAGATGGGTCCATTGGGATCAGATCCCTTTCCTACTTGTGAATCTTGCCTTAAAGGCAAAATGACTAAGTCCCCCTTCACAGGGACATTTGAAAGAGCCGCTGATAAACTGGGATTAATCCATACCGACGTATGTGGTGCTTTGGAAGCAGCACATGACGGATATCAATATTTCATTACGTTTATAGATGATCATACTAGGTATGGTTATGTATACTTAATGAAACATAAATCCGAGGCCTTTGAGAAATTCCAGGAATTCAAGGCCCTAGTAGAGAAACAAACTGGTAATCATATCAAAGCACTTCGGTCGGACCGAGGTGGCGAGTATATGAGTACGGAGTTTGACGACTTTCTTAAGGAACATGGAATAGTTTCACAACTAACACCTCCAGGTACTCCTCAGTTAAATGGTGTGTCAGAAAGAAGGAACCGGACCTTGTTAAACATGGTCCGTTCCATGCTGGGCTATACCGACTTGCCGATTTACCTATGGGGGTATGTACTCCTGACTGCTGCTTACATCTTGAACAGATGTCCTTCCAAATCCGTTCCTAAAACTCCACATGAGATGTGGGAGGGCAGGAAACCAAGTCTTAATCATATTAGGATTTGGGGATGTCCCGCCTATGTCAAGAAGACTAAGGTGGAGAAGTTGGAAGCTAGGTCCGCGAAGGGACGTTTCATTGGATTCCCATCTGGGACGATGGGATATATATTCTACATGCCTGAAGATCGAAAGATCATTGTTGCTTTACATGCACACTTCCTGGAAGATGAGTTCATCCAAGAAGGCGGAGCAGGTAGATGTATTTCTTTGGAAGAATCCAGTGAAACTCCTAAGGATACACCTGCAAGAAATTGGAACCGAACTTTCTGAAACACAAGTACAACCACCTCGTAGGTCTATAGGGTGTCTCATTTACCTGAGAGGTATGGGCTTGTGCACTTGGAGGAGCTGGGTCTCCATGAGGTTCCAAGTGATATCCAAGAGACCGACCCGACGACCTATGACCAAGCGATGGTGGATGTAGACTCCGCGAAATGGCGTGAAGCTATGGAAGCTGAGATAGACTCGATGCATGTCAATCAGGTCTGGACTCTAGTAGACCGCCCCAAGGGCATAGTGCCTATTGGGAACAAGTGGATCTACAAGAGAAAGACTGATGGTGATGGCAAGGTTGACGCCTATAAGGCCAGGCTTGTGGCAAAGGGTTATACCCAGAAGGAAGGGATCGATTACCACGATACCTTCTCGCCCGTAGCCATGATCAAGTCTATTCGCATGATGCTTGATATAGCTGCCTACCACGATTATGAGATATGACAAATGGACATAAAGACGGCTTTCCTTAATGGATTCCTCGAGGAGGAAATCTATATGGAGCAGCCTAAAGGCTTTGTATCCGAAGTCGATATTCAGAAAGTGTGCAAGCTTCAGCATTCCATTTATGGACTGAAGCAAGCGTCGCGTAGTTGGAACCTTCGTTTTGACGAGGCGATCAAAGAGTTTGACTTCGTGCAAAATGAAGAGGAACCTTGTGTATACAAGAGGGTTAGTAGGAGCAAGATCACATTCTTAGTACTATATGTAGATGACATTCTACTAATAGGAAATGATGTGGGAATGCTCAGTTTTGTGAAAGCTTGGCTTTCGAGTAATTTCTCCATGAAAGACTTGGGAGAAGCTACCTATATTCTTGGTATTCGACTCTACCAGGATAGAGCGAAGAGAACAATAGGTCTTTCCCAAGCCCTCTATATAGATAAAATCTTAAAGCGATTTAAGATGGATGATTCTAAAAGAGGGTTCCTACCGATGCAACATGGAATAAAACTCTCCTTGAAGATGTGTCCTCAAAGTGAGGAACAACGAAAGGAAATGAGTAATATACCATATGCTTCGGCCGTGGGTAGCCTTATGTATGCTATGTTGTGTACAAGACCTGACATCGCGCATTCTGTAAGCGTGGTGAATAGGTTTCAGGCAAACCCAGGTAGGGAACATTAGACTGCCGTAAAGAACGTTCTCAAGTACTTAAGAAGGACTAGAGATATAGTTCTGATGTATGGCGGTGGAGAATTGGATGTGGTGGGATTCACTGATTCGGACTTCCAAGACTGAAGGACGACTCGATGCCCACTTCTGGCTAAGCGCGACTGCTGATTCCACCTGTCAGGCTGAGTATCAAGCAGCCTCGGAGGCTTCCAAGGAAGGGTTCTGGATTAAGAAGTTTCTGGGAGAACTTCAAGTGATACCATGTCCGAGTTGCTGTCTACTGCATCTTGCGACAACGATGGAGCTGTAGCGCAGGCCAAGGAGCCGAGTTTTCACAATAGCACCAAACATATTGAGAGGAAGTATCATCTCATAAGAGAATTTGTTCGCAAGGGATACATTGTGCTGCACAGAGTAGACTCGGCCGACAACGTCGTTGATCCACTGACCAAGCCACTTTCTCAGACTAGCTTGGAGCGTCATCTGGAGAACATGGGTATTAGATACCATAGTGTGTGGCATTGAGTGCAAGTGGGAGATTGTTAGGAGTATGCCCTCGAATGCCACTCAGAGGTTGTTGAGTGAGGGCATTGTACTTGTAATTATGTAAACCATTTATATAAGGCAAATGAATGTTTCTTTATTTACTGGTAGTTACTGGCATTCCTAACTCGTAAATAAACATATAGAAACTAGTCCGGGTATTTGAGAGCAAAACGTTCCACTCCTTATTGGATAAGGAGGTCGGCAGTGGAAAGGTTATAGCTCAAATACTTAATCGTTCGCAAGTCGATGAAACTTGACTAGGGCGTTAAGTTTATGTGAAGACTTGTATGACGTGTTCTTTGACATGGAGAGTGCCTGTCGAATACTAATGGTTAGTGGGAGCACACGTTATAGGTATGCTAATTGGATTAGTATACTCGAACCGACTCACCCTCGATTCGTCATACGGATTTCACTCCGGGACAGTCAATGACAGAATCGAAAGGTTGTGATAGGTATTCGTGAACCTTCGACTTGAGGATTTAGTAGGGATGTGCTTGTGACGTCAATATTTTCATTAGAGGAGTTCGACCCTGTAAACCGGAAGGCGAGGGTCAACCTCGACGTGTATCTTGACGGGCAAGTAGCAGGTCCTACTGAATACCAAGATAGAATTCTTTCTCCCGTTAGTGAGCGGGTTATATGTCCTATGCGGTTATTGGAAGATGAGATCATAAGTCTTTGGCCAAAGCATTGGAGCTAGTTGTATTAGATACACGACAACTCGGTGATCTCGACTTGCATTAACGCATGCATAGCGTCAAGTACAGATAGGGTTTGACTGACCGTGACCCTATAACTTGATCGGGACATTTGAAAGAAGGGTTTATACGTATACTGGTATTCACGACAGAATGGTTCTTGAATGATCCCAATCATCCGTTCTCGGTACAGTGCAGTGTAGGCCGCCAGGCTGGCTAGGTGGTGCTACTACTCTTTGGTTCCTCCCATTGCTGACTGAGACGGACCTACCGAGTCGTGCAATAGGATTGACGACGGAATGAATAAAGCTAATTCTCTCATTATGAATATTAGATATTGGATATCTAATTTTGGAACATTGGATGTTTAAATCGATTGATTGGCTAAACTGATTTACGGCCAAATGAATTAAATATATTACTCGGTGATTAATTTAATTCATGAATATAATTATTTCTTGGAGAAATTAATTATGTTATTATGTATTTGATATGATTAATTAATTGGATTAATTAATCAATATAAATACATCGGAACGGAATCGGAGTTTATCTGTTTGAACTCACGGGAGTCCGAAACGGACCGAACTCGCCCGGCTCCTTCTAGATGGCCGCCCCTCTTTCCTTCCATTTTCCTTGGTCATAGTCTCCACATGTTGGTGGAAGACTTATGTTTTGTCAAGGGGACAAAATATCACCTTAGGTGATTTTGTCAAAAGGTGATTGATATGAGGGGATTTGATGGATAATATATAGAGAAGACCAAATCTCCTTGCTTGGAAGAGGCTCACGTTTTTTGTAAGTAGAAGGAGACAGGAATTTTTTTTTCCAAGGCTTCATACTATTCATCATCATCTTCACAACATTCATAAGTTTTTCTTGGAGAAAAATATTTGTAAGATAGAGAGATACTAGATTAAACACTTAGAGTGTTGTAATCTTGAGTTGCATAGCTTCATCACTTGATTCTCGGGAGGGTCCTTAGAGGCCTCGAGTGGGATTTGTGGCTTCGTCCCGGTCCTAGGCGATGCGTGTGCGTGATTAAATTGTGTTGATTTTATGTCCGTCGAGGACACGTGATTTAGGTTTTGGCCCTGTAAATTGTTGTCGGTTTTCTATGTGTGAAAACAAAACCTTTGGGCTGTGACCCTGTTGATTTTGGAAAGAGAAGGATTTGATAATCCTAAATTGTTTCTATTAAAACTCCCGAGGGTATTTTAAACCATTTTGTAAACCATTCTCGTTATTTGTGATCTTTTGGATTTGGAAAGTTTTACTCAAACTCTTGCCTCGGGAAGTATTCGTTTCGTTGTATTTGAATCTTTGAGGATTCCTAGTTATTGTTATTCTTGGAACTTGAATTATATGGCTCGTATTTGCACCTTGTATTTGCACTAGCAAAACAGTGGAGTTTTGCTAACCCCCGAGTATTCGAGGGGTGGATGTCTGTTTTTGCATTCAGGTTTTGGGATCATAACACAGGGTCGGCACGAAGGATGATGAGAGATGATCGATACTAATAACATGAGGAACCGTACGTTGTTGTATTGGTTCAGTTGTATTTTATTTCTGCTGCAGTATATTTTTCCATGTTGTACGGGAGTTTTTGTATTCGACCCCTGCGTGGGCATGTAATGTGTTTGAGTTGTATGTATTTATTGAAAGACCAAGTCGGTCTACTGAGTTATTGTAGCCTTAAAGGCATCGTCGAGTTGTTCGCTAGTTGTTACCAGCCTGGTAGATCCTTGAGGAAAGGTTCTACGACGTGTAATATCCCTCAGCGGATTGGGGGTCTTACATAAATGGTATCGGAGCTTAGGTTGTGGAAACCTAAGCTGTCGGGTCAGTGGTGTCTGTTGAGTTTTGTCTTGTCGGATTTTGTCTGACTAAGTCGTGTCGCGACGCGTCGTCTGAGTTTGTTGGTCGTGATTAGTATCGTGGGCGATCATCATCTTCGTGCGACCTGTGGATGTAAGTCTCCCTTCTTTGTGTTGTGCCTCGTGTGACACGAGCTATTTTTATGATTATTTGTCAAGTGACGGAATCCTCTTATGGATTTTGATTTCTTGATATGTGGTTATTTGACCCTCACATTTCATTCATATGAGGAGTAGTGTTGCTGGACTGTGCATGTTTGACTTTATTTCTTTTATCCGCTGCGTGAGTTCTTTTGTAATGGCTTTCGGTATTTTACCGACTGAGTTTTATTTCGAAAACCGATTCCTTAACCGAGTTTTTGGCATTATGGCCTTGATCGTTTTGGCAAAAATTCTTATGACGGTATTTAGTATTTTGTAAATGGCTTTTGTGAGTTTTTGAAATATTATCGTCATTGGCTTTTTTGGCATTTTTGTAAATGGTTTTTAGCCTGGTGGGTTATGGCGTGGGGCCCACGGCGTTATAATGTCCCGTTTAATTACCTGAAATTTTTGGGCATTCTAGCCCATTGAATTATCTTTGAAAACCTTGAGTATCTTAGAAAATAAAGTTCGAGACGTACTTTTAAATGGATTGTATTTTCAAGGCGCCTACTAGCGCAACTATCTGTTTCAAAAATCTTCTACCTTGAGGACCAAAATATATTTTTTTTCCAGTAATTTTGGAAATGCTTTGCTTAAACCTGAGGGTCGAATATTTTTGAAAGTTATTCACTAAAAGAAAGGTGTCCTCATTTTTGTTCAAACGCAAGATGATTTTCAAAGTCTCGAAAATGATGTTTGTTCAACTTTTTGTAAAATAATACTCAAGATCAACTGGTGTTTCCAAACTGTTTTCAAAAGGTGGTTTTCGTTTTTAAAACCTATCATTCCTATTTGCGGACCGGAAATGCATGTATGGTTTTCGAACTTTCGTTACGGTGTTAACCCCGAATTGTGATTGGTGGCGTGAGCGTCGAGTCGTTCACCACGCATATGTTTTGTTAGCCCTTTGTGGGAGGTGTGATGACGATCTTTAATGTTGCCATTTCGTGGTGGCTTGCGTGTTATCGCACCTGTGTGAGCTGTTAAAGCTTGGATTTTGGTGCGTTTATGCACATGGGTGATTGTTTCATGATGTTTGTGATTGTGTGCTGGCTATCGTTCAGGCCGTTGTAATCGTCGAACGATGCCGTTGTTGTTGTGATTTTTGTATTCGTTGATATGTTATGCTGAGTTGGCATCTCCGGTATGTTGTTTTGCGGTGTTATGTTCCATTGTATCTAATATTTGTATTTTCGGTATGCCTAGCCGAGGCATTTCAACCGTGGTGTGCCGGGGGCATGCACGCACCAATTATCTTTCTCGTCGGTAACGCGTCTCAAGTATGGACCCAAGAGACACAGGAACCAGTTTTGAGAGTTGGGTTTCGAGTCTTTCGAGGTGCGAACTTCAGTACAGATATCAGGATCGGCTCTAAGAGGCCCATGGGAAATGTTTCCGTCGACTGCTTTTGTGTTGTTGCCTTGTTCCGTTATTGGGAGTTGCGGGGACGACCTTCTTTTATAAGAGGTCGAATGTAATACCCGTATTGTTTTGGACTTCTGTATTTTCTCTTCCTCAAGTCTATCGACTCGCTCGTGTTCGTTGATACTTTCTGAACTTGTTCTGTATTTCTGTTTCATCGTTCGAACGAGATGTGATCTTGTTTTGGGTCGATCTGGTTATCGCTGTGATTTTTCCGAGTTCGGTTCGATTCTTGTGAAGCTTATTCGGAAGTAACATCTTTTGGTTCTACTAGTTCTTTTATTCGAAGTAGATCGGATTTTGAACTTCTGTATTTTCGACTCTGTCGACTCGTTTATGTTCGTTGACATTTTCTGAGCTTGTCCTGTCCCTTGCTTTTGTTGATCGAATGAGTGTGGTATTGTTTCAGAATAACTCGTTTGTCGTTGTGACTTTTCAATCGCTATTCCCTTTCTTGTGGATCTTATGTGAATGCACATCTTGTTGTTTTCACCGGATCATATATTGTCTCGAGTCGAGACGTGAACCTGGGAGTTGTTGTTTGAATTTTATTGTTCTTCGTGATGCGAACATGATAGTTCGATTTTTGTTGTCTCGATCGTTTGATTGTTCAGTTTTTGTTGATCTCGTTTCGTTATTGTTGAACATTCAAGCTCCTTCGTAATTCCCTTAAGTTCGGGAAATTAGTCTCTATTTCGATCTTCCAACCCTTGGGCGGTGGAATTCCGTATTTGTTCAGCGATTGGCTCGCATTTTGATTGATGTACCGGTGGGTTGGTTAATCATATTGATTTTCGTTCGTTGTGTTTTGTGATTGTTCGTATTATCGACTCGATTGTATTATCTGTTTGATGACGCTTGTCACTTGTTGATTTTATCATGTCTCCACCGGTGGCGTTGTGTTAGTCGGCGTGGAGCGTGTTTTCACGCCGTATATTCCTTTGCGTTGCTTGTAACGTTTCGCCGATGGGCGTAAGTTACGCGTTTCTTGTGTATCTCGTTGATTTTTCCTGGCGGGATATCGCTTCTCCCTACTTGTTTTAAGTTTCGGGACGAAACTTCTTTTAAGGAGGGTAGTGTGTAATACCCGTAATTTTGATTTCCGGTAATTTCTTTTTTTTCAGCGAATGTCCGTTTTGACGACTGGCTCATGACCGTTTCGTCATTTCGAGAATGATTAATTCTGCACTTTTTGTGATCCGAGTTCGTTTCAGTATCGTTTTATTGAGTTCCGTGTTTTTGGAGCGGTTTTTCCGCACTTGAGTTCGATTCTTGCGAATCTCGTTCGAAACTGTTGTTTCAAGTTTCTCGTAAGTTCATTTAATGTTATTATTCATGTTGCGAGCTTCGGATTGGTGTTTCGATCGTGTATCGTGTATTTCGGATGTTTTGGGCCATTTTCGTAATTTCCCAAAGTTTAGGGTAATTACTTTCCGTTGTCGAATTTCGAGCCTTCGGATGGTCGGAATCGTGTGTTCTCTTAGTGATCGAATTCGTCTTTGCGAGTACTTCATAACCATATCTTCGATTCGTATTCAGGTTCGGGTTTTGGGGTTGTTCGGGCCGTCGGAGCTGGCCCCGACCGAGTCATGGCCGGGCGATCTGGGCCCGGGTCGGCACTGGCCGAGTTACGGCCATTAGTGCTCGGCAGTTACGTACGTAAGGCCGGTTACGTACGTAAGGCCCTGGCCGGTTACGTACGTAACGGGCCGGCAGATTTGGGGCAGTGACTCGGTTACCTACGTAAGCCTTGGCCGGTTATGTACGTAACCCTGCCGGCAGGTAGCCTATTTAAGGCACTGCAGTCGGGTTTTTCACCCATTTTCTCATTCTCTTCCTTCTATTCCGAGGCTGGAGGTGTGGGAATCATGGAAAGATGTTGTTGGACAATCAATCCATGAGTTCTTAAGTTTATAACATCAATCAATCATCCCATAACATCCTCCGATCTACCGAATCAGGTCAGATTTCCTAGAAATCTAGTTTTGGGGAATTTGGGTGTTTTGGTTGTTTTCATCTGTTTAATCCGATTTAACTTAGGATTATGATGGATTGATGATTATTTAGATGTATTATATCATTTCCTTTATTATTCCATGGTTGGATCGTATCGATTCGTTGTTTTGGTCGAGTTCTTGATCGACGCCTTGAAGGTGTCCGGTAGAATGTCTTAGAGGGGTTTTCGGACGTTCTACGATTATTCCTCCTCGTATGATCATTGATTTATTAATTATATGTTGTTAGGGTCGAGTTTCTTGCGAAGAAACCAAGTTCAACCCTTCCGTTCGTTGTCGTTTTCCTTTTCGAAAGCATCGGGCGTTTCGAAGCTTTCCGGTTGAGCCGTGTCCGTCGGGATACTTGCGTGCCGATTTTGAGGCAAGTACCTTGTCCATATAATTCTTGTTTTGTGGATATGATAATTGGTGATCGTCTAAATGTGTTTGTTTGGTCGTTTGAAAATTATTTTCAAAAGATTCGATTAGCCTTGTTAAAGGCTCTCTTTCAAAACGCATGTGTTTTGTAATTGTGTGGGTTGTAAGTGACTACGTGGATCCTTTGGATATGTTTGGAGTTTACGTGGATCCATGTGTTAAGTGTACGTATATGGTTTCATTTCAGTGTATTGCGGTTTTGACATGATGTGATGTTAGTTGTTACTCCTTTGAAAGGAGGTTGCGATGCTTAATGTTGTTTGGCTTCATAATCGATTATTGTTGTGTGCTTGTTATACGTGATGTGCCTCCGGGTAGGATTGTTGAATCTCTGGGATCAATACTTGCTAGTATGGGTCGGCCGAAACCGTAGGGTTATCCAATCCGGGTATGTCTTGCGGAGACTCCGAGGTTCGTGGCTTGTTAGCCCGATGCCGAGATAACTAGTGGGGTTATCATCGGGTATCTCTTGCGGGGACTCCGAGGTTCGTGGCTTGTTAGCCCGATGCCGGGATAACTTATGGTTGTGATATGGTTGTGGTTTGTGTGTGATTTGTTTCGCTAGCCAGCTCGAGAGGGTCCTTAGAGGCCTCGAGTGGGATTCGTGGATTCGTCCCGGTCCTAGGCGATGCGGGTGTGTGATTTGTTTCGCTAGCCAGCTCGGGAGGGTCCTTAGAGGCCTCGAGTGGGATTTGTGGCTTCGTCCCGGTCCTAGGCGATGCGTGTGCGTGATTAAATTGTGTTGATTTTATGTCCGTCGAGGACACGTGACTTGGGTTTGGGCCCTGTAAATTGTTGTCGGTTTTCTATGTGTGAAAACAAAACCTTTGGGCTGTGACCCTGTTGATTTTGGAAAGAGAAGGATTTGATAATCCTAAATTGTTTCTATTAAAACTCCCGAGGGTATTTTAAACCATTTTGTAAACCATTCTCGTTATTTGTGATCTTTTGGATTTGGAAAGTTTTACTCAAACTCTTGCCTCGGGAAGTATTCGTTTCGTTGTATTTGAATCTTTGAGGATTCCTAGTTATTGTTATTCTTGGAACTTGAATTATATGGCTCGTATTTGCACCTTGTATTTGCACTAGCAAAACAGTGGAGTTTTGCTAACCCCAGAGTATTCGGGGGTGGATGTCTGTTTTGCATTCGGGTTTTGGGAGCATAACACGGGGGTCGGTGAAGGATGATGAGAGATGATCGATACTAATCACATGAGGAATCGTACGTTGTTGTATTGTTTGATTGTATTTTATTTCATTGCAGTATATTTTTCCCCATCAGACGGGAGTTTTGTATTCGACCCCTGCGTGGGCATGTAATGTGTTTGAGTTGTATGTATTTATTGAAAGACCAAGTCGGTCTACTGAGTTATTGTAGCCTTAAAGGCATCGTCGAGTTGTTCGCTAGTTGTTACCAGCCTGGTAGATCCTTGAGGAAAGGTTCTACGGCTGTAATATCCCTGAGCGGATTGGGGGTGTTACAGCTTTGTGCCGTGGCTTCGGCCCTAATTGTGATACGGCTTCGTGCCGTGGCTTCGGCCCTAATGGTGATACGTCTTCGTGCCGTGGCTTCGGCCCTAATCGATACAGCTTCGGGTTGTTTTGGCTTCATGTGATTGTGATAGTTGACAGCTTCGGCTGAGTGGCTTTCATGCCATTCTGATTTGTCTTGGTAATTTCATTGGAGCCTTCAGGCATTGTGATTCATAATTAATTCAGTTCTGGTTTGGTTCATGTCGTGTAATTCATTATGGTACTCTATGATTATGATTCGTCGTTGGGCATTTATGTTCTAACCTGTTGAACAGGTATTAATAGTATGCCGTGGGCATAGTGTTTCACGAATGCTCTGTTCTTACATTGGTTTGTGAGCATCTCGTATTATTATTACCATTGTACCGTTTCATTCTGCCTTTGGATGCATATGATGTCATACATGTATTTGATGTTCATTATCTGGATGACTGACCCCGTGGGGGCGGAACATGTTTTCATGTTTTAGGTGCTTGCGAGGAGATAGTTGAGACACAGGGTCATGATGATGGCAACGAGGCTTTCGAGCGATACTAGTCCGAGTTGTTCATATTGGTCAGTCAGTTGGAGTGTTCTCTAGTTTGTCAGTCATTGTCATTATGTATTACCCGAGCAGATACTCGTGGATGTTGTTGTATTTTATTTTTTGGCCATGTAGGCCCATCGTTGTCATTGAAATTCCTTATCAGAATATTGTGTCGGATATCATGGTAAGGACTATGATTTTCCCTTGTTGTTTAATTTAATGTATTTTAGTTATGTTCGCCTGGTGGATCTCCTGGCGTGGGGTCCACGGCACTGTAATAACCCATTAAGATTTGGGGGTGTTACAAGTATAACGAATAATTACGGCATGATTATATTTCGGGAGAATATGTGGTTCATCGCTGCTGCCCAACGTCGACTTTGAGGTAATGTTTTCAAGTATTCACTCTTTTATGAAAACATAAAAATTATGGTATGAGTATAGAATGATTGTGTCGGCAAAAGATTTGAAAGGATATGTGAAAGTATAAATGTTGTCCGAAAGGGACAAAATATGATTTCAAAGAAAGGTTTCAAAGTGATTTTTGCTGACACGATATTTTTAAAGTTATTGATGAAAATACTCATACAAAGTTTGATACAGATTTTCAAAGTTCTTTACGAAGCTCAATTTCGAGGATGAAATTTTTTAAAGGGGGGAGGATTGTAACGCCCCAATACTTATTTAAATGCTATTTATTTTTCTAACGATCATGGATTTTGATTTTTTAATATTTACATGTTGTCCGATACTTAGACCGATACGTTCCTTGCATAAAATGAAGGACTTAAAAGGAAAATATTTCAAAATAAATTGTAAGGGTCATTTTTAGAATTTATGAAAGTGATTTCGAAAAATTCCAACGATTTTGATACGATAAAATTTCATTACAAAACACTTATATTGCAAAAATAATATTAAATTATTTTATTATTATTATCAAAAATCCGTTCCGAGCATATCGAAGATTTAACTCCGACGAGTCCGGAACAGGTCGGAAAATCGAATGTGGACACCAGGAAGGGGTCGAACCGGCTGAGCCAAGTTGACGGACATCTGTCGGTCACCGCCGGACACGCCTACCGACAGATGCCAGTCACGGCCGACAGAAGTTTCTCGGCGCTGTCCGGATAAGGCTGTCTGGATAAGGTCGGTCACGACCGACAGAAGCTTCTCGGCCAGCTGTCCGGATAAGGCTGTCCATCTTTTCGGATAAGGTCGGTCACGACCGACAGAAGCCTCTCGGCCATCTGTCCGGATAAGGCCTCCAGCTGTCCGAGTAAGGTTGATTTTCAGACGATTTTGAACCCCCATTTATACATGTTACCGGACGTTTTTTTGTACATATCACATATCAATCTGAAGCTCTGTACTTCTACTATAAAACGCCCGTAACATATTTCCCTTCCAAAAATTATAAAGTCTTCAAAAAGCCCGATGAAATAGGAATCTCAAATCTAACAGTTTTTCAAAGGTGTTTGATAAAAGTCCTCCAAGAGATTTCAGATTTTACATCAAGAATTTATGACCGAAAATATGAAAAAGTATTTTCAAGTGCTAGGAGAAGCGTATCCGGGATCCAAGAAGGACAACCGAGCCAAATTCAAAGGAAGATATTTCAAGATTTCAGCAAACGAGGTGAGATTATACTGTTTTAATATGTTACGGTCATCATTGTGTGGTGTAACATGACGACCCGCGAGGGGTCGAAAGAAAGAAAGAAATCCGAGACGAGTCTCACACATATAAGAATTTTTTATGTGCATTACACAACATGATTTTGACGATTTATAAGGGTTTAATCTCACTGAGTATGCTCGCGTACTCACACCTCGTCATTTATGTTTTTCAGGCTAAGGAATCGACGAACGGGACAAGCAAAAGATGAATACATACTCCCAACACGATGAAGTTCTAAATAATAAAAGATGTTGTCGCTGTAATTATTATTATTTTTACGAAATACTTGATGTTATTCAACGAATATAATTTCAACGGACTATGTCCGAATATTTGATATTTCTGCATTTCTTAAATTAGCCTTGTAAATTCTTATATAAAGGATTTACGGCGCTGTAGTTATTCCGAATATCTCGGGGTGTTAGACAATGTTATTGCTTTTGTTTTGAAAGGCTTTATCATGTCATATGTTATCAATTGAATTGATTTATTGCTCAAGGATTGGACTTATAATTATGTTTTATGTTTTTTTAATGGATGCATCCATGTTTGAAGGAAAGGAAAGGTCCGGACATGTCCATATAATGTGGCAAAGTAGTCATCTATCGACCACAAGGGATTAGCTCTCCCGTGGTTAGTAAGGAGCCGGTAATCAATGAGGGGTATGAACTCCCCGTACGATGAGTTGGTAGTCACCAACTAGGGGTGTAGATTCCCCGTATGTTATAGTATTGATGGTTTCATGAATTGCTTGCTTAGATTAGTCTTTATGGTTATTTTTATTTTTTCTCATACTATGGTTATGATATGTAATTTGATAATACCGTTTTATAAACTCTGATAAATGTTTGGGGTTTTGTTAAACCACGTTTTGCAAACCATGGCTAAACATATCTTAGTCATGTGAACCATAGTATTAATTATGTTTTAAAAAGTATGGGTGTTACATGTGATCTGGTTATTGTGTCCTTAATCGAATTATTTGAGCAAGGAGTCTTGCGAAAGCAACATTGCGAGTGGACATTAGGCTAACATGCGACCATTGTATCGATGCATCTATTAGTACCATAAAGTACTGAAATGGCCCATTTGATGGGGTAATAGGTCCACATATATCTCCTTGAATTCGCTCCAAAAATGATGGACATTCAATCGCAACTTTCACAAGTGATGGTTTTGTTATAATTTTCCTTGAAAGCAAGTAACACATGCAGAAACTTTGGACAATGAAACAATCTTTTTCTTTAGAGGATGTCCATTTGAATTTTCTATAATTCTTCGCATCATTGTTGAACCCGGATGGCCTAAACGATCATGCCATATAATAAAATTTGTTGGGTCTACTAATTTTGGTTCATCACCATATATGTCTCAACTAGATTTAATCTACATTTACATGATGGGAACTTTTCCATTATTTACTTTGCCCCTGAGACAACTGACGTTATATATAAATATCCATTGTCATTTTCATTTATTGTCTCAATGTGATAACCATTTCGACGTATATCTTTGAAACTCAAAAGATTTCTCTTAGATCTGTGGGAAAACATTGCATCTTCAATAACAAATTGTGTACCATTAGGTAACATTATATTATCTCTTCTGGAGCCCTTAATAAGATCTGATGCACTGAAAATTGTATTTACATTAGCTTTGACAAATGTAAGATGCGAAAAATATGTTTGATTTTTCAAAATTATATGTGTTGTTGTACTATCCGCTAAAGAAAGTGATTCTTCATCTTTGACCAGAAGCAATGGACATGCAAGGGCACATGTGGTTAAAATTTGAGCTCAATCAGATGACTTTTGACCCGCCTCCCAACAGCTTAAGTGGGTGATTTAATAACCATTCATGTATACTTTTGCAAAAAAAAAAAGTTAAAGAACACCAACCATCTCTCAAACACCATGAACAACACTTGAGCTTATTTATGATATATTTCAAGAGTTGGATGAAAGATTCATCCATGAAATTAAGGATTCTTAATCATCAAGCTTAGACGATTAAGGTAATGTAATTTTTTCATGAAATCTTGTAAAAATTTCAAGAACCACCATGGCACCATCATGACACCACCATCATGTGGTGGCTGAAATGTATGCATGTTATGCTTCAATGGTGTTTTTCCTGATGTCTTAATGGATTAATGGATAAAAGTCTTTTTATTAAGTGCTTAATGAGTGAGAATGAAGTTGACACATAGCTTTAACAAAAATCAGCATAGTGTCCAAAGAGTCCACTGTTTTGTAAAAATCACTAAAAATAGTAAAAAGGTCATTTTCGGGCACACTCAGGAGCTGGAGTCTTGTATATGAGTATATTTTCATCCCCTAAAATTGTAGAATCCAATTTATCAATATATTAATGGAAAAGTAGCAATCTTTGCTAAGTGGTCCATGCAGTCCACTGCATGCATCACTCCACTTTAAAAATTCATAGTAAATTAAAGACACCAAATGAGTTGATTCCCATGCCCACAACTTTATATGGATGTGTAGTATCTTCCATTAAAAGGGATTAATCAGATTCTATTCCTATGTATGGTGAAAAGTGAAATCTTCACAGACTGGTCCAAACAGTCTTCTGATTTCATGCTGATTTCATGGTTGAATAGGAGATTTTTAAATAAATATTTTGAACTCCAAATGACATGAGAACAAAGGCCATGATTTAGTACATGGGTATAGTTTACCGGTATATTTTACTAAGTCCTTACTTTCACTCCTTTTAGGGTGAAAGTTGCAACCTTTGCAAAGTGGTTCTCAAAGTTGACAGATTTTTGGATCAGCTTGTAAAATATGTAGTAAATCAACCAAAAGTCATTTGAGGATGATTTTTACATCCATAGAACTAAAAGAGTGTATTTTCAGAATATGAAATAGTCCTACTAAGATAAGGGATATAAGATGTGGAAAACAGTCAATGAACGGACTGGTGTACTGAAAGTAAAGCTATAAATAACACATTATAAGTATTGTTAAGTAGCAAATTGAGTAATGGACTAAGTGGTGACTATTGGTCATATAGGTAGGTTAATTGGGGAATAAGCTCATCCTCGCCTCCACTAGTAGTTCTAACTAATACAGTAGTTGCAAGGTGAGTACATGTTGGATTTTTATAGGTACATAACAAAACAAAATTTTGAAGTATGAAATGATTTTATGAATGTAAGTTTGATACTAAAGTATTATTCAATGTCATGAGTAATGTTTTGAAAAGACAATGTTATTGTTATTGTTATGAAAGGTTTTATCATGTCATATGTTATCAATTGAAAATAATTTATTGCTCAAAGATTGAACTTATAATTATGTTTTATGTTTTTTTTATGGATGCATCCATGTTTGAAGGAAAGGAAAGGTCCGAACACGTCCATATAACAAAAGACACTACTGGGATGTTACCTCCCGTCGCGAAGCAGTTGTCTATCGATCACAAGGGATTAGCTCTCCCGTGGTTAGTAAGGATCCGGAAATCACTGGCTAGGGGTATGAACTCCCCGTACGATGAGTTGGTAGTCACCAAATAGGGGTGTAGATTCCACGTATGTTATAGTATTGATGATTTCATGAATTGCTTATGTTTTATGAAAGTTACTGATTACGTTTCAAATGTTTTGATGGGTCTAAACCCATGTATCTCACGAGACAGTAAGTCTTATGTATTTCTTTTGTTTAAATGCTATGTACTCAGGTTCGGGAGCTAAGGACTAGGAGCAATATGTTAGTGAAGATATTTTAGAAGACTTAGAGTAGTCTTTATAGTTATGTTTCTTTTTCTCATACTATGGTTATGATATGTAATTTGGTAATACCGTTTTATAAAGTCTGATAACTGTTTGTGGTTTTGTTAAACCACGTTTTGGAAACCATTGCTAAACATATGTTAGTCATGTGAACCATAGTATTAATTATGTTTTAGAAAGTACGGGTGTTACATGTGATCTGGGAATTGTGTCCTTAATCGAATTATTTGAGCAAGGAGTCTTGCGAAAGCAACATTACGAGTGGACATTAGGCTAACATGCGACTATTGTGTCGGTGCGTCTATTAGTACCATAAAGTACTAAAATGGCCCATTTGATGGCGTAATAGGTCCACATATATCTCCTTGAATTCGCTCCAAAAATGATGGACATTCAATCGCAACTTTCACAAGCGATGGTTTTGTTATAATTTTCTTTGAAAGCAAGCAACACATGCATGCAGAATCTTTGGACAATGAAATAATTTTTTTCTTTAGAGGATGTCCATTTGAATTTTCTATAATTCTTCGCATCATTGTTGAACCCGTTAGGCTTAAACGATCATGCAATATAATAAAATTTGTTGGGTCAACTAATTTTTGGTTCATCACCATATATGTCTCAACTGGATTTATGAAAGTATAATACAATCTAAATTTACATGATGGTAACTTTTCCATTATTTTCTTTGCCCCTGAGATAACTGATGTTATATAAAAATATTTATTGTTATTTTCATTTGTTGTCTCAATGTGATAACCATTTTTATGTATATATATGAAACTCAAAAGATTTCTCTTAGATCTGGTGGAAACATTGCATCATCAATAACAAATTGTGTACCATGTGGTGACATTATATTAGCTTTTCAGGAGCCCTCAATAAGATCTGATGCACTGGATATTGTATTTACATTAGCTTTGGCAAATGTTAGATGGGAAAAATTGTATGTGTTGTTGCACTATCCGCTAAACAAAGTGATTCATCATCTTTTACCAGAGGCAAAGGACATGCAAGGCCATGGGCAGTTAAAATTTGAACTCAATCGGATGACATGTGACCCTCCTGCCAACAGCTTAAGTGGGTGATTTAATAACCATTCATGTATACTTTTGCAGAAAAAGTTAAATAACACCCAAGAACCTTCTATCAAATACCATGAACAATACTTGAGCTTGTTTCTGAGATTTTTCAAGATTTGGATGAAGGATTCATCCATGCAATTAAGGATTCTTAATCATCAAGCTTAGAGGATTAAGGTAACGCAATTTTTTCATGAAATCTTGTAAATATTTCAAGAACAACCATGGCATCATCATGACACCACCATCATGAAGTGGCTGAAATGTGTGCATGTCATGCTTCAATGGTGTTTTTCTTGATGTATTAATGGTTTACTAGATAAAAATCTTTTTATTAAGTGCTTAATGAGTGAGAATGAAGTTGACACATAGTTTTAACAAAAATCATGATAGTATCCAAACAGTCCACTGTTTTGTAAAAATCACCAAAAATAGTAGAAATATCATTTTGGGGCAAACTCAGGGTCTGGAGTCTTGTATATGAGCCTATTTTCATCTCCTAAAATTCTATAATCCGATTTCCTAATAGATTATTGGGAAAGTAGCAATCTTTGCTGGGTGGTCCATGCAGTCCACTGCATGCATCACTCCACTTTAAATATTCATAGTAAAAAAACTCCAAATGAGTTGATTCCCATGCCCAGAGATTTGTATGGATATTTAGTTTCTTCCATTAAAAGGACTTAATCAGATTCTATTCCTAAGTATGGTGAAATGTGAAATATTCACAGACTGGTCCAAACAGTCTTCTGATTTCATGCTGGTTTCATGGTTGAATAGGATATTTTTAAATAAATCTTTAGAACTCCAAATTACATGAGACCAAAGGACATGGTTTAGTTTATGGGTATAGTTTACCATATAATTTTACTAAGGCCTTACTTTCACTCCTCCTAGGGTGAAAGTTGCAACCTTTGCAAAGTTGTTCTGAAAGTTGACAAATTTTTGGGTCAATTTGTAAAATATATAGTAAATCAACCAAAAGTCTTGTGAGAATAATTTTTACATCCATAGAAATATAAAAGAGTGTATTTTAAGAATATGAAATAATCCTACTAAGATAAGGTATGTAAGATGTGGAAAACAGTCAAGGAACGGACTGGTATACCGAAAGTAAAGTTATAAATAACACATTATAAGTATTGTTAAGTAGCAAGTTGAGTAATGGGCTAAGTGGTGACTATTGGTCGTATATGTAGGATTGATCAAGAAATAAGCTCATCCTAGCCTCCACTAGTAGTTCTGACCGATACAATAGTTGTAAGGTGAGTGCATGTTCGATTTTTATGGGTACATAGCAAAACAAAATTTTCACGTATGAAATGATTTTAGGAATGTAAGTTTGATACTAAAGTATTATTCAATGTCATAAGTAATGTTTTGAAAAGACAATGTTATTTTTCTTGTTTTGAAAGGCTTTATCATGTCATATGTTATCAATTGAAATTGATTTATTGCTCAAGGATTGAATTTATGATTATATTTTATGTTTCTTTATGGATGCATCCATGTTTGAAGGAAAGGAAAGGTCCGGACACGTCCATGTAATGGGACAAAAGACACTACTGGGATGGTACCTCCCGTCGAGAAGAAGTCATCTATGGACCATAAGGTATTAGCTCTCCCGTGGTTAGTAAGGAGCCAGTAATCACTGGCTAGGGGTATGAACTCCCCGTATGATGAGTTGGTAGTCACCAACTAGGGATGTCGATTCCCCGTATGTTAAAGTATTGATGGTTTCATGAATTGCTTATGTTTTATGAAAGTTACTGATTATATTTCAAATGTTTTGATGGGTCTAAACCCATGTATCTCACAAGACATTACGTCTTACGTATTCGTTTTGTTTAAATGATATGTACTCAGGTCATGTTTAAATGATATGTACTCAAATGTTACTGAAGACATTTTGGAAGACTTGGATTAATCTTTATGGTTATGTTTACTTTCCTCATACTATGGTTATGATAGGTAATTTGGTAACACCGGTTTGTAAATTCTGATAACTTTTTGGGTTTTTGTTAAACCACGTTTTGGAAACCATGGCTAAATATATATTAGTGGTGTGAACCATAGTATTAATTATGTTTTAAGAAGTATGCGTTTTACAAATTGGTATCAGATCCATAGTTTAAGCGAATTTGGTTGGATTATCCTTCCTAGGCATAAACTATGAGACTTAGGATACATGTTCCTATGAAATTGATGATGTTATGCTTAAGACTTTTTACTAGGATTACTGTAGAATTGCATGATTAGGAAGGCATTAGGAAGATAACATGCTACGAGCTTTGGGTATGTGCTTTCCATTGATATGTCGAGTATTTGGGGACTAAAATTTTAATGTATTTAAGTTATGGCGCGAACAAGGGTGGTAGAGACACCCAAGATGATGGGAAAGGATCAAGTGACTCGCCCCAACAAGGAAATTTAGTGCCTCAGATCAACCAAGAAGGTAATTCCAAAAATAATTTAAACCCTCCATCGGTAACTCTAGATGCCATTCAGAATTTGTTGAACAAAATATGGGATGCAGTACATGCGGATGTAAACCGCATCCTTGATGAACATTTTGAAGGGAGTGATCGATCATGATCTACTCGCTTGGGACTCTACGTACCGTCCTTCAAGGAGTAAAGGACATGAAAAGACACACGTGGTTAAAATTTGAGTTCAATTGGATGACTTTTGACCCGCCTGCCAGCAGCTTAAGTGGCTGATTTAATAACCATCCATGTATACTTTTACAAAAAACAAAGTTAAAGAACACCAACCTTCTCTCAAACACCATGAACAATACCTGAGCTTATTTCATCCATGCAATTAAGGATTCTTAATCATCAAGGTTAAAGGATTCAGGTAATATAATTTTTTCATGAAATCATGTAAAAATTTCAAGAACCACCATGGCACCATCATGACACCACCATCATGTGGTGGCTGAAATGTGTGCATGTCATGCTTCAATGGTGTTTTTCCTGATGTCTTAATGGTTTAATGGATAAATGCCTTTTTATTAAGTGCTTAATGAGTGAGAATGATGTTGACACATAGCTTTAACAAAAATCAGCATAGTGTCCAAACAGTCGACTGTTTTGTCAAAATCACCAAAAATAGTAGAAGAATCATTTTGGACAAATTCAGGAGCTGGGGTCTTGTATATGAGTCTATTTTCATCCCCTAAAATTGTATAATCTAATTTACCAGTAGAATAATGGTAAAGTAGCAATCTTTGCTAAGTGGTCCATGCAGTCCACTGTATGCATCACTCCACTTTAAAAATTCATAGTAAATTAAAGACTCCAAATGAGTTGATTGTCGTCCCCAGAGCTTTGTATGGATGTGTAGTTTTTTCAATTAAGAGGGCTTAATCAGATTCTATTCCTAAGTATTCTGATTTCATGCTGATTTCATGGTTGAATAGGAGATTTTTAAATAAATATTTAGAACTCCAAATGACATGAGAACAAAGGCCATGGTTTAGTACATGGGTATAGTTTACCGGATGATTTTACTAAGGCCTTACTTTCACTACTTTCAGGGTGAAACTTGCAACCTTTGCAAAGTGGTTCTCAAAGTTGACAGATTTTTGGGTCAGCTTGTAAAATATGTAGTAAATCAACCAAAAGATGTTTGAGAATTATTTTTATATACATAGAACTAAAAGAGTGTATTTTCAGAATATGAAATAGTTTTACTAAGATAAGGGATGCAAGATGTGGAAAACAGTCAATGAACGGACTGGTGTACCGAAAGTAAAGTTATAAATAACACATTATAGGTATTGTTAAGTAGCAGTAATGGGCTAAGTGGTGACTATTGGTCATATATATTGGATTAATTAAGGAAGAAGCTCATCCTAGACTCCACTAGTAGTTCTGACTGACACAGTAGTTGTAAGGTGAGTACATGTTGGAATTTTATGGGTACATAGCAAAACAAAATTTTCAAGTATGGAATGATTTTATGAATGTAAGTTTGATATTAAAGTATTATTCAATGTAATGAGTAATGTTTTCAAAAGACAAGGTTAATGTTCTTGTTTTGAAAGGCTTTATCATGTCGTATGTTATCAAAATTGATTTATTGCTCAAGGATAGAACTTATGATTATATTTTATGTTTTTTTATGGATGCATCCATGTTTGAAGGAAATGAAAGGTCCGAAAACGTCCATGTAATGACACAAAAGACACTACTAGGATGGTACCTCCCGTAGAGAAGTAGTCATCTATCGACCACAAGGAATTAACTCTCCCGTGGTTAGTAAGAAGCCAGTAATCACTGGCTAGGGGTATGAACTCCCCGTATGATGAGTTGGTTGTCACCAACTAGAGATGTCGATTCCCCGTATGTTAAAGTATTGATGTTTCATGAACTGCTTATGTGTTATGAAAGTTACTTATTATATTTCAAATGTTTTGATGGGTCTAAACCCATGTATCTCACGAGACATTACGTCTTACATATTCATTTTGTTTAAATGATATGTACTCAGGTTCGGGAGCTAAGGACTAGGAGCAATATGTTTGTGAAGACATTTTGGAAGACTTAGATTAGTCTTTATGGTTATGTTTATTTTTCTCATACTATGGTTATGATATGTAATTTGGTAACACGTTTTGTGAACTCTGATAACTATTTGGTTTTTTTTAAACCACGTTTTGGAAACCATGGCTAAACATATTAGTCATGTGAACCATAGTATTTATTATGTTTTAAAAAGTATGGGTGTTACAAATTGGTATTAGAGCCATAGTTTAAGCGAATTAGGTTGGATTATCCTTCTTAGGCTTAAACTATGAGACTTAGGATGCATGTTCCTATGAAATTGATGATGTTATGCTTAAGACTTTTTACTAGATTACTATAGAATTGCATGATTAGTAAGGTATTGTAATATCCGGAATTTCTACAACTGTGGTTTAATGTTTTTTTATCCGAGTTATGTTGTACAGCGTGGAATCTGTACAGTATGGATAAAATAAATGAAGGAATAAGACATCTGTATTGGTATTATTACCACACTTGGTTGACAGTTGTATTGGAAGATATTGTGTGTCGGGCTTATCGTATAAGAATATTGTTGGAAGGAGTATACGTATTCAGTATGCCATATGTTTTTATATAGTATGTTGAGACGTTGGACAAGAGTAGCGGAAAAGGGGTAAGTGTAACATTACTAGCGCACGCTAATATACATGCCTAGCGTACGCTATCGTACTGGTTTAGCGCACGCTAGAGGCGAAAGATAGCACACGCTAGTACAGAACAACTCAGAATGAATCTATGTGTGGACCCGGTCACTTTCGGCGCATGTGCCGACGAGGTCAACAGATGTTTGTTGGGAAGTGTTAGCGCACGCTAATGCATGTTGATTAGCGCACGCTAACATCAGATCTGTCCAAAGTGAATCTTATCCTAGTTAGAGATGTCGACATGTGGACCCGTCTTCGGAGCATACAGACAAACGAGTCAACTATGAGTAGCGCACGCTACGGTTGAAGGCTTGCGTACACTAAATAGAGGAGATTACGTATGCTATTGCATGGGCATTGTGTACGTAACTCATTGTATGCAGTAAGTCAGTAGCCTCCGGACTTTGATAGCGCACGCTAACAAAGACAGTTAGTGTACGCTAAACGTGTAACATACGTTAATTTTAGATGTTAGCGTACGTTAATAATTTACAGTGTATATATATGAGTAGTTTTCTGTCATTCCTCATTTCGTCCATACTCTTCTTGCAACCGATAGAGAGAACCTTGGGAGGACATTTGGAGTTCCTAAACAGTGAGGGATGATCCTCTTTAACAAGATTAAAGATGGAAATCATGGATTAAAACTTTGTTCTTTAAATCATTGGCGATTCTTGGAAATGGATTCAATCTTGGAAATCAATCCATTCCTTCAAGAAGGTAATCACTCTTCATCATTGGATTTCATTTTGGATTAAATGTTGATGTTCTTGAGTTGATGATTATTACATAAACAAGTTGATAAGCATGATTATGAGATGGATTACCGGAGTATGATGATATTGATGTGATTCATATGGTTTGAATCGTTTTGATTCGTCTTATTCAGATTAGTTGGTTAATTCTTCTCCTCAGCTTCAAATGTTGATGTTATTGTTGATAATTACTCCCTGTAATGATAGATTATGGAAGTGTTGTTACGTTCTTAATGTTTCATGAGGTTGATATTGAGGAAGATGATATATGGATATAAGAATTGGATTAACGGTTGGATGATTACTTATATGTTAAAGGATATCGGATTTCGTTGTTTTGATAGCTATGAACATGGTTTATAATCACTTAGTGTTCTTAATAATCGCCATATGTTGATCGGTATCTGAAAAACATGCATCTGTACAACATTAGCGCACGCCAAGCTTACTGTCTAGTGCACGCTAACGGGAGCAACTTGGCGCACGCTATGTAAAGTAATTAACGTGCGCTAAGTCAATAGGCAGGGTAGTATATTTTGTTTCGGTTATGAATTCATGATCGTTTAAGTTGGTTTTATCAGACTTGTGGTTAACCGAGATATTGTTGAGCCGTTGGGTTTGTGATTTGGTTTTATCGATTATTGTAATAGGTTGAGGTTATTGATCGGTGATTAGAACTATGCATTGCGGTCATGTTCGAGAATGTTCGTGAATTGCATTGATTGCTGCTCGGCCAGGTAGCGTGCGCAGCCTTCCGGCCATAGCGTGCGCTACTTGCCGGCCGTAGCGTACGTAGTGTCCGGCAGTAGCGTACGTAGTGTCCGGCAGTAGCGTGCGCTACCTGCTGAGCCTACCCGATTCCAGAGCCTCAGGACTCCACTGTCCAGACCCGATAACGTGCGTTAGGCCAGCCGATAGCGTGCGCTACACCTGCCGGTTAGCGCGCGCAGCGTCCCGGCCGTAGCGTACGCTACGCCGGTTCCTGCCGCACCCGTCCGGTCGGTGCCCGCAATCGTCCGGCCAGTCCCGCAACCGTCCGGCCAGTGCTCGAACACCAGGGCTCGACGACTCGATTTCCGAAAACGCACGGAACGAACACGACGAAAAGTTCGCGGACGACATCAACGGCCCGAAATGAAAACATAATGCAATAATTAATCATACGCGACCAAGAAAAGGGTCGAGACAACAAATACAGATACGGATACCCAGAACTTTGGGTAAATTACAAAATGGCCCAAAACGCCCGAAAATCACGATACGTAATCGAATAACTGAACCGAAGTTCACAACACGTATAACAAAGTTAAACGAACTTACGGCAAACTTGAAACAGCAGTTTCGAATGAGATTCGCAAGAATCGAACTCAAGTGCGGAAAAGTCGTTAAAAAGCACAAATACCCCCAAACTTGAGCCTTTGCTTGTCCTCAAGCAAAAATCAATTTTAAATAAGAAGTATCGTGAATGATTGTGCAAATCCATAGTGCTCAACTTAATCAATACTACCGTGAAAATCTCAAAGAATAATACGAGTATCGTAATAGTGAGTCACATCAAGGACACTGATTCCACAAAGTAACCATTTTTAGTGCTAATCAATCGTTCATGAAGAAAATCAAGCTCAAAGATTAACAAGCGTGAATTTAACCGACCGCCAATATGAAGGGTTAGAATAAACGAACCGACTCGCCCAGTCCCACAGTCTAGTGGTAAAAAAAATTCAAGAGTTTCATCGTCGAGAAAAAAAATCCTCGGACATCATTCCCTTATGTATGATCAATAAAATGATTCG
The DNA here is from genome assembly GCA_033398695.1 of Orobanche coerulescens. NCBI lineage: Eukaryota > Viridiplantae > Streptophyta > Magnoliopsida > Lamiales > Orobanchaceae > Orobanche > Orobanche coerulescens. The sequence goes on along the minus strand of CM065808.1, from coordinate 66,737,549 downwards.
AGTTAACCACTAGGTTTCGGATCTCGGGATATTTCATCGGAATAACCCTAAGGTGGATTTCTATTCTCATGTATTGGGGAACCGTTTGATGTAAAAGACACTCATGGGGCACATGGATGCTTCTAGTTACTAAGTTCCCCTCTACAGCGGAGAAAAAAACTCGAATAGCTATTCCCGCACGTCCGATTCAAGGTTGCTGTTTTACGCGAGAGTAAACAACGGGTCACGTTAATACCCCCGGTTACTAGGTTTCCCATCATCGGCACATGCGATATCTCTAAACTATTAGTCTATTCAGGGTTGTCGTTTTACGCGAGAGTAAACAACGGGTCACGTGAATACCCCCGGTTACTAGACTTCCCAGCATAGAACATGTATAATTTCTCGACTTTTTGGGAAAAACTGTCCGACTCTAAACTCAATTTAAGTGCCAACAAGACTCATGTTACTGAACGACTAGCTACGCGAAAAGTGTAACCAAACATATAGATGGCGATTTGAAAATACGTATGTCTCCTTTCTTATATGCTAAGATTTCTACAATAACGAAAAATTTCAGACCTAAATGAATACTCAACGGAAACAGATATCGCTGACTGCAGACTTTGACCAAAACTCAACCATTTCTTCAAAAAGAAATCAGTATCATATCATCAGTTTTACACAAAGAAGCACGTAACATCCACGAATGCAAATAAAATCAAGACAAGCAAGGCTAGCGTCAAAAATAACAAAAAATAACAACGAATAAGTAAAAAGTGACTGAAAGTAACCCCCCCCCCCCCAAACTTAGGACGTACATTGACGTCAATGGACACAAATATTAATATGTAATAAGAGAAAAGGTCAAGTACTCCCCTGATGTCAGCTCAGGAACTGGTGCCGGCCTCGTCCGGCGAGGAGGGTGGTGTAGATGGCCTAACTGGTGGGATGAAGGGCCCGTGCAGGTGCAGTATATGGCTCGTCCACGCAACAAGGTAGTCATGATGGTAAGCATCCCTCGCCGCCAAGCGCCTCTCCTCCCATCGATTGGGCAGGCGGGCCTGCTCTCTCATCTCCTCCCGGACAACTGTGAGGAGGCTCTCTCGTCTCCTCCCGGACAACTGGGAGAAGGCTCTCTCTCTCTCTGTCTGCATCTCCTCTCTCAGGGCAGCTAGAGGACTCTCTCTATCTCTCCTCATCTCCTCTCTATCTCTCCGCATCTCCTTTCTCAGGCTGTCGAACATCGCCTGAAGGTGCTTTCTCTCGGGCGGCGGGTTGGACTCCGCATGCTCATGTGTCAGAAGAAGAGGCTCGGGGGACTGCTCACGTGGCTCATCAAGAAGAAATCCTCGTCCCTGAGCATGTGCCGGCGCTCCACCCCACTGGTCAAAGTGAAAAATAATGCGATGATCTATCGGACCCTGGGATGCTCGCGTTGGCTCATCATCTGACCAAGTCATACCCGACTGGCGGCATAGAGCGCAGATGAGAGAGGGGTGCTTCAGCCCCGTCTTGGCCCCTCCTTGAATGCACTAAAGGATAGATCGGACCAGATGATGGGCCACATCGAATCTGAGTCCGGTAGTGATAGCATATAGTAGTCGGGCTCGAGAAAGTAAGACCGAGCGGATATGCGAGGTGGGATTGACTCGTGCACAGAGGAAGTATATCCAGGATCGCCCGAGCCAACTGAGACGCGAACTCTTAAAATAGAAGGCTGAAGAACCCGGGGCACGCGTCTCCCAGACGGAACCGGACTGAGTGAGTGCCTCAAGCAGAGCCTCCCTCGTGAGGCTACTCATACTCCGCGTATACGCCGTCTCATCCACCACTGGCAGCTCATATAGTCTCCGAATTGCGGTCACCTAAAAATCCACAGTTTGGCCTCGGACGACGACCTGAGTCGGAGTATCTGATTGCCCCATCATCTTCCCTGCCCGAATATGTCGCAATAGAGCACTGGCGTAAAACTCCTGGACGATAGAGATCACATCCGGCTCGGGAGGCGCAGTGAAACGAGTCCACCCCATCTCGTTGATCATCATCAACAGCTCACCGTCCTGGGGGGCGGGAGTGAATCCCCGCTCCGGGATTATTGGTCGCGGCCGGATTTTCTCGTTGAATATTTTGTGAATGTCCAGATCGGAAAATCGGTGAGACTCCAAATCGGTTCGGCTTTGTGATGTCTCCCCTCTTGTGGGAGATGATTGTGTTCTAGCCCTCGTACTTATCTTCCTTTTTCTAGCCATAGCGAGGTTCCTGAAAAAAAATAAACACCGGAAATTACACAACTTTTAAGGAAAACTACACCACTCTCGACTTAAGATACACGGAATGTGAATAAAGAGTTGAATGAGCTTGCACATCGTAAGAGGAAATTAAGGCTGATCTTTGAAGTTTAAACATGATGTAAGAGTTGGGGTACAATGTAATCCAATAATCAAATTCGTTGCATATAAATTGAAAACGTTTGGCTCAAAAATTTTCATTGACGCATTTTATCAAACACCTAGTATGCATGCATTTAAATGAAGAATAAGAATTATAATGGCTGAACCCAATCCCAAAATTAACAACATCAATCGATAGTCATGACAAAACGACAAATAACCTCAACAATCTATACATAATCAACAAATACTTTCAACAATCAATCAATAATCACCATATCCCAACTCAACTTTGATAGAACTTTAAAGAAAACTAACCACATATTCAACCATGAATGAGGAACTTTACCTCACTTTTAATTCTATGTTGCAATTAAGATTCAGAGATGAGAGTTACCTTGCTTGGATTGAAGAATGCAAGAAGAAGAAAAATTGACTAGAGGTCGTCCGAGCGCTGCGCGAAGAAGGGATGGAAACTTACCTGTTTGTGTCGGCCGATCGAGTATATGAAGGAGGCCTGGGCATTTCAACTTCGCAATAGGGGCCGCGGCATAGCTTAAGTGAGCCGCGGCCCAGAGTACAGCCTGCCCGGGCGTTTTTGTTATATCGTCGTGTGTCGCGGATCAGCGTACGGGTGCCGCGGCTCGTAGTGTAAATGTGGCGCAGCTCATTTGGTCCATTCCGCGGCACGGAGTACAGTTTCCTGGGCGTTTCTGGGGCATTTGGCGTGCCGCGGCTCAATATAATTGTGCCGCGGCTCAGAGGTCTAGTGTGTCGCGGCTCAGTAAGTTCATGCCGCGGCACAGAGTACAGCAAGGTTAGCCCTTTAGCATGGATTTGTGTGTGCCGCGGCTCATTTTGGTTGTGCCGCGGCCCATTGCTGCATTTTTCCCTGGGGGTTTTCCTGCACAGAATTTTGAAAGGCAAACACCAAGAACGTGACAGATAAGCATATCCAAGCAAAACGACGAAAAAAATAGACTCCTAAAATGCATGAGTATACTAAAAAATAAAAATCTACAACTAATACTCGGGTTGCCTCCCGAGAAGCGCTAAGTTTATAGTCTTCAGCCGGACTTTTCTAGCATTCATCCGGCGGTGGATAAGACGACGCTCGTCTTCTGCGCGTCTATTGGATTACCTAAGTAGGCCTTCAACCACTGCCCATTAACTTTAAATTTACGGTCATCTTTTTGTACTTCCACTGCTCCGTGTGGGAATACTTGAACTACTGTAAACGGTCCCGACCATCGTGAATGCAATTTCCTAGGGAATAACCTTAAGCGAGAATTAAACAACAACACCTCTTGACCCGGGATGAACTCTCGGTGTGTGATGTGCTTATCATGCCAAATCTTTGTCCGCTCCTTATAAATCTTCGCATTTTCGTATGCATCATGGAAAATTTCCTCCAGCTCATTCAACTGCAAACAACGCTTTTCACCAGCAGATTTAAGATCAAAATTCAATTTCTTCTCGGGGAGGTTGCACGGGTTATTGGTGTTACGCTTTGAGATCGGAAGAAGAGGGAGTCGAGCTCTCGTCTATTCCAGTAGTGTGTGAGTATTCTGACGTCTTTCCAGACGAGTTGCCGGGATTGCCGCCAGACCGAGAAGTTGAGTTTACCGTCAATTTAGAGCCGGGTGCAACACCGATTTCTAAGACTCCATATCGTATGGTGCCTGCCGAGATGCTTGAGTTGAAGAAACAGTTGGGGGAATTGCTAGACATGGGGTATATTCAACCGAGCGCTTCGCCTTGGGGCGCACCGGTCCTGTTTGTGAAAAAGAAGGATGGGTTACTTCGTTTGTGTATCGACTACCGAGAGTTGCCCAAAGTGACCATCAAAAACAAGTATCCGCTTCCGAGGATTGATGATTTGTTCGACCAGCTGCAAGGGGCAACCGTGTTTTCAAAGATTGATTTGAGTTCGGGGTATTATCAGCTCCGAGTAAAGGATAACGATATTCCGAAGACGGCCTTTCGGACGAGATATGGTCACTACGAGTTTGTGGTTATGCCTTTTGGGCTAACCAACGCCCCAGCCGTGTTTATGCAGCTTATGAACAAAGTCTTTATCGAGTACCTCGATAAGTGTGTAGTCGTTTTTATCGATGACATGCTGATTTACTCGAGGAGCGAGGAGGAGCACGCCCGTCATTTGCATATCGTGCTAGATATTTTGAGGACTCAGCATCTTTTTGCGAAGTTATCAAAGTGTGAGTTTTGGTTGCGGGAGGTTATGTTTCTCGGTCATATGATCTCAGTCGAGGGTGTTCGTGTGGACCCATATAAGGTAGAGGCAGTGTTGGATTGGGCACCGCCCAAGAACGTGAAGGAGGTCCGCAGTTTTCCGGGATTAGCCGGGTATTACCGTAGATTTATCGAGGGATTCTCTAAGCTCGCTCGACCACTGACTCAGTTGTTACAGAAGTCAGAGAAGTTTGTGTGGACCGATGAGAGGCAGAATAGTTTTGAGGAGTTGAAGAAGCGGTTGACGACCGCTCCTGTCTTGGCTTTACCGAGTGGTAATGAGGGTTTCTCAGTTTTTAGTGATGCTTCGGGCCAAGGGCTCGGATGCATACTTATGCAGCACGGGAGGACGATTGCCTATGCTTCCCGTCAGTTGAAACCGTACGAGTTGAATTACCCTACGCACGATCTTAAGTTAGCCGCAGTTGTATTTGCGTTGAAGGTCTGGCGTCATTACTTGTATGGCTCGTCATGTCAGATTTTCACCGATCACAAGAGCCTGAAGTACATTTTTACGCAGAAAGAGCTTAATATGAGACAGCGAAGATGGTTGGAGTTGATTAAGGATTACGACCTCGAGATTCTCTATCATCCGGGCAAGGCAAATGTGGTGGCAGATGCCTTGAGCTGGAAATCGGTATCGCTTCGGGCGCTCGAATTGCTTACGGCTCAGTCGGGACTTCAGCGAGAGTTTGTGAGGTTGAGCATTGAGATTGTGCTACCAGAGAGTTCCGGGCAGTTGCGTACACTTGAGATTTCATCGTCTTTAGTCGATGACATTGAGTCGGGACAGTTAGAGGACCCAATGTTTATTCAGTTTCGAGAGAGTGTAAGGAAGGGGAAAGCCCCGGGATTCGTTATTCATAAGGACGGTGTGTTGAGATTCCGAGGTCGGTTGTGTGTTCCGAACAACTCGGAATTGAGGCAGAGTATTATGCGAGAGGCTCATGCGTCACATTACTTAGTCCATCCGGGCTCGAGTAAAATGTATAAGGATTTGAGAAAAAATTTCTGGTGGAACGACATGAAGAATGAGGTAGTTCAGTTTGTGGCTAAGTGTTTGACATGTCAGCAAGTCAAGATTGAGCATCTGCGACCAGCCGGGTTGTTGAAACCACTTCCCGTCCCGGAGTGGAAGTGGGAGGATATCTTTATGGATTTTGTCACTGGTTTGCCGAGAACGAAGACTGGTATGAATATGGTGTGGGTGATTGTAGACCGACTGACTAAGTCGGCGCATTTTTTGGGCATCAAGGATACTTGGGGTCCAGAAAAATTGGCTCGTATTTTTATCGCGCAGATAGTGAGACTTCATGGTACGCCGAAGACCATTATTTCGGACAGAGATGGCCGATTTGTATCGCATTTTTGGCAGGCGGTACATAAGGTATTGGGGACACGGATATGTTTGAGCACTTCTTTCCATCCCCAGACCGATGGGTAGTCCGAGCATACTATTCAGACGTTCGAGGATATATTGCGCGCGTGTGCGTTAGATTGGAGTAGTGACTGGGAGGGACATCTGGCCTTGATTGAGTTTACTTATAATAATAGCTGGCACGCGTCGATTAAAATGGCACCGTATGAGGCACTTTATGGCCGACGTTGCCGATCACCGATATGTTGGTATGAGCCGTCCGATCTAGTTGGCACCGAGCCAGACCTTGTGTTAGAGGCGAGGGAGAAAGTTGAGTTGATTAGAAAGAGAATGTTGGCTACTCAGAGTCGACAAAAGTCTTATGCAGATGTTAGGCGTCAACCCTTGGAGTTTGCGGTGGGAGATCACGTTTTGTTGAGAGTGTCTCCATCGAAGGGAGTTTTCCGTTTCGGGAAAAAGGAGAAGCTTAGCCCGAGGTATATTGGGGCTTACGAGATATTGGAGAGAGTCGATGAGTTGGCATACCGTTTGGCTTTACCTCTGTCGCTGAGTCATGTTCATAACGTATTTCATGTTTCCCAGTTGAGGAAGTACGTTCCGGACCCATCCCACATTATTGATTTTGGAGACGTGGAGATCGAGAAGGGTGTTACGTTTGAGGAGAGGCCCGTCAGGATTTTGGAGCGTCGAGACAAGCAGTTAAGGCACAAAACCATTCCTTTGGTTAAGGTGCAATGGTCGAGGCACGGAGTAGAAGAAGCGACGTGGGAGTTAGAGGAGGATATGCGTTCGAGGCACCCCGAGCTTTTTGATTCCTAAGTTTCGGGATGAAATTTTATTTTAGAGGGGGAGAATGTAATATCAGTAACTTTCCATTTTTAGCAGTTTCCATTTTTGGTATATGTCTATTTTTATCGACTCGCTTGTAACTGTTTTGACATTTTGAATCTACTTCATTCTTGGAGTTTTTCCATTTGGTCGAGTTTTGGTGATGTTTTCATGTAATTTCATTTTATGACATGTTTTGTCGTATAAACGTTCGATTCTCGTAAAACTCGTTCGTTTTCATTGCTTCTTAGTTTGTACAAGTTCGTATGGTTGAGTTGGTCATGTTGAGACTTTCGGTTTGTAAATCCGACGTCGTTTCGTGATTTTCGGGCACTTGGGCCATTTTTTTAATTTCCTATAAGTTTAGGGAATCTCATTTTCGTTGTCGCATTATGGACCCTCCGGTGGTCGGAATTGTATTTTCTTTCAGTGCTTAGCTCCATCGTCTTGTATACCTCGTATTTATGTTTCTGGATTCTGGCCTTATCGTGCGTTTCGAGATTTGTACCTTCGGCAGCAGCGTACTGCTGATCTGAGCAATACTAGACTGCTGCGTAGGTAGCGCACGCTACTCCTTTCTCCTTGCGTGCGCTATTGATGTGCAGTTAGCGTGCGCTAACTAGTTGTTGTTAGCGTGCGCTATCGGGTAGCATTTAGCGTGCGATAAGCCTGTCTAGCGCACGCTAACGATGTCGGGCAGTAGCTTCGGGACCGTTTTTAAGCCCCGTTAGCGCACGCTACTTGTGTTAGTTAGCGTGCGCTAACTATGCATTTTATATAAATCAGCGGCAGTTCAGGAACAACATTTTTTTTATTCTTTTTCTTTCCTTCCCTTCCTACGGGCGATTTCGCCTGTAGATGACGGTAATGGAGTTGGTAACGGCTTCATCATCATTGTGTCGGTATCGAGGCATGTTATTACTTGCTCAGTTTATAATATTTAATGAATGGTTTCAGTTTCATTCGTTTATAATTCGTATAGCAATGTTTATAATCGTAATCACAGGAGGTTTGGGATTATAAGTTGTATTCGAGTTTTGGGAATTAAATCATAATATATATGATTTACATTTGTTGTTGGTATGCTTGGTATCGAGGGTACATAGTGGTATAGACGAAGATATGAATTATCTACCGTCCGTGACAGTTTGGATCGTCAAATATTCAGAATAATGGTTGGTGATGGTTTAGTTATCAAGATTGCTCTCGAAGGACTCGGAGCAAGTACTTTAATCATTGTCGTCTTTTGTGTCGATCATGCTATGGTACATTCACGTTTCATTGTTGTCATGCATTTGTGCATTGTTGTTGTCGCACATTGTGTACTATTGTTTTGTGCAGTTGTGCATTGTTGCCATATGTCCACCATGCGTTGACCCGACGGGATCAACATGGGATATCTATAGCTATGTGCGCTGGATCGTTGGACAGGTAATGCCTCCATGCGTTGGTCCGACGGGATCATCATGGGGATCTATAGCTGTGTGCGCTGGATCGTTGGATTACCATGTGCGTTATTGTTATTGTGCATATGTATATTATGGGTTTGCCATAAGTATACAGTGTTGTTATTGATGTGAACATATTGACGTTGTCATATGAGTATGCATTTGTAGGTCTTGTGTTAGGACCATGTTCGTATGTTGTATTGATCTGATCTTGAATTAGATTGACGAGATTCGTCGTGGCATTGCGTATTCTGAGGTATGTTCTATATTTCCTTCGGTATTTGTCTTTGATGGACAATCGATTATCGTGTTGAGATGTGATGATGTTACCTGACGGATTGGGTTGGACAGAGTTAGTAGATTTCGTAGCAGTGAGTTATGATAATGTTTTGAGAACCTTGGGTATTGTTGAGATACCGTACAGATATTTCGGTATTATCTTATTGTGTTGTTAAGGATACGAATTGTGATTTTCGTAAAGGTACGACGGTAAGATTACATTGGTCGTATTCTTACTTATGTAATTATTGACGTGATGCGATGGTTATCATTGTTGGATATTATGACTGCCCCCGTCATGGGCTTTCTTTTTAGGTTCGTGGATTATCAAGCTTGTAGAGGTCGTGAAGAGATGACCTTCCCGGAGGATACTGGCTAGGATATGTATTTGTGTATTGAGTTTCTGATCAGTTGTTGTATTCCGCTGCTAGTGTATTTTAATTGTTTATCTTTATCCGATGGGTGAGTATTTTTAAATGGCCTTTTGGTATCTGGTAACTTAGGTCACTTTGGCAATCGTTTTCTAGATCTATTCTGTCGGTACGTGTAAGCGATAGCTTAATATTTGTTTTTAAACTGTTGGTTTTTGGCGTTTCAGGCCTTGTGGTTTCAAATGAGATTTCACGACTGTTTTGATAAACGGATTTTATAAAGTCTTCAAATGTTTTAAATAGATAATACCGTCGTTAGCCTCTTGGGCATTTGTAAATGTTTGCGAAAAATTCGTTCAGCCTTGTGGGTTCCATATCGGGGCCCACGGCGCTGTAATATTTCCGGTCGGCTCTGGGGGTATTACAGAATATGGTATCGGAGCTTAGGTTGAGAAAACCTAGGCAGTCAGGTCGAGTTGGGTCGTGTTTTGTTGCGTCATTCGAGTTGTCGATTGACAAGTGTTTGAGCTCTGAGTTTTGTTGTTCACTCGGGCTTGTGGGTTATGTGATTTACCAGTATAGTACTGGGGTTGTTGTGAACTTTTCCAAATGGTATTAACGTGTTTCTTCGGATAGAGATGTATTGTGTTCTCGAGTTGAACTGAGTTTAAACGTGTTTTGAAAATATCTGTGTTGAGAATTTTCTAGAGTCGAGACATGTGCCAGTATCACGGGGAATCATCGGCTTCACGATCTGTAAGTATTTGGATTTTTGAATTGCATTGATTTATTGCCGTTCTAAGTTGATATGCTTTGAGATTCAGCAGAATATTATGCGTTACGGTATAAGGTGACAGGGTTGGGACAGGAATGATGATCTTGAGAAGTTATGATTTTGGAAATCAATATGTCGGTTAATTTTTAGAACGGAATTGTGCATTTGGGAGAATGCCATGGATTGTTGAGGAGAACATGTAGTCATGTTAGTTCATTTTGTGATATATGAACTGTTTTGAGTATTTGAAAATAATACTTTTCAAAATGAATGTCTTACGGATGTTTTACGGAAAATGATTTTTGGGCCGAGACCCAATCGATTTTGAAATAGTTTTGTAACTCAGGACTTGGAGTCCAAAGAGAGTTTTCTACTTTTTAAACTTTTTGTAATGCGGAACAAGATACGGGGTGAGACCCTAATGTTTCAAAAGGCTTTTTCATGTTTTCTAAAACTCCCGAGATTTGTAAACACTTTACCAATCGTTTATCTACTTCGTTTTTGCCTTTCGGAGTTTTGGTTTACCTATTCAAATGAAACCTCTTGGGAAGTCTTTTACTGTGTTGATTTGTTTCAATGCTTTGTCATAGCATATTTGAGATGATCCAGGATGGATTAATGATTGACATTGCGAGTCATAGGTGGAAAAGGAGTTTTTGGGTCAGAGTTTATATATTGAGATTTTGGAACTCTATCGTGTGGTTTTCCAATGGAATATCAGTGGATATTGGTGACGAGCCGAATTAGTATACAGGAGTATGGATGTGGTCAATCATTTGCATAATTTCATTTTATTTAATCATGCGTATTCAAAAAGAACTGTTATCGAATACATGGCACCATCGAGCCGATTTAATTTTTCAAAAATTTATTTCGTGATCTTACCAAAATTTATGTTTTGAGTTTTGAAAGTTTTGAAAGAACTTTCGAAAATTTGTCTTCTTAACGAGACTATATGATTTCAAACTGGTTTTAAAAATGTGACTGATATACATACGCATTTAGTGCATAGTGCATATCATGGTGAAGTTATGAGTGTGACTCACAAACTGGATATCATATCGATGGTACGAGGAAAAGAGATTCGAACTTTAGTATGTTAATTTGGCTATTCAGTGATGATCAGTTGGTTGAGTCAATAAGAGAAATATGCCATGTGATGTAGTTTCGGTACAAAATATGATAGTGATTTTCGAATGATTTCTTTGTAAGTGTAGATTTGGAGATGGTGACCCCATGCTAGTTGTTTTGGATATTGAATGGTCGTTCCCACTCCACTTATGATTGGATATGTTCATCAGTTTGTGATTGGTTGTTCGCATGCCGAGGAGTATGTTCACCAGTCGGGTATATTTATTGAGATCCATTGTATGTGATTGGTGTGTCGTTTTGAGAACTTTATTCGTTCATATATCGGTTTCTGTGGTTCTGTGTTGATCTTGTTGGAGCTTACCGTGTGAAGATATTCTCAATTATCGCTGATGGTTCGTTGGTAATATTGGAGTTTATCATGGTGATGATATTCTCGATTGTGTTTTGACCTCTAGTTGGTCATATTGAAGTTTATCATGTTGATGGTGTTCTCGGTTGCGTTTTGACCTTTGGATTGGTCATATTAGAGTTTATCATGTCAATGATATTCTCGATTAATTTATGGGTTGATCATTGCTGGTGATCATTTGAGCGTTCAGATTTAGTGTCGATATTCTGGGATTTGTTGCTATTGTGTTGGGCAGTTGTTTCACAGATGTATCGTGTATTATCGGTTTTATAGTATTGGGACTTAATTGTGCGATCAGGCAGACAAGATTTGACACGGATAGATTATTTCATCCGAAGATGATATATTTTCTTGAGACTCATGGAATTATGATTGCTAGGATCTCAGAAGATCGTCGACTTTGCGCATTTGTAAGTATATTGTTTTGGTTATTTGTTAATGATGATTGATCGTTGTTGTTATGGTTTCAGAATATTTTGGTTGAACGGTTTGTTTGCTATTCTATGACGGATTGCAAGTTTCTAGGACGAAACTTATTTTAAGTGGTGTAGTATGTAATATCCGGAATTTCTACAACTGTGATTTAATGTTATTTTATCCAAGTTATGTTGTACAACGTGGAATCTGTACAGTATCGATAAAATAAATGAAGGACTAAGACATCTGTATTGGTATTATTACCGCACTTGGTTGACAGTTGTTTTGGAAGACATTATGTGTCGGGCTTATCATCTGAGAATATTATTGGAAGGAGTATACGTATTCAGTATGCCGTATGTTCGTATATAGTATGTTGAGACATTGGACAAGAGTAGCTGAAAATAGCTAAGTGTAACATTACTAGCGCATGCTAATATACATGCCTAGCGTACGCTATCGTGCTGGTTTAGCGTACGCTAAAGGCGAAAGATAGCGGACGCTAGTACAGACCAGCAGCTCAGAAGGAATCGATGTGTGGACCCGGTCACTTTCAGCGCATGTGCCGACGAGGTCAACGGATGTTTGTTGGGAAGTGTTAGCACACGCTAACATTATATCTGTCCAAAGGGAATCTTATCCTAGTCAGAGCTGTCGGCGTGTGGACCCGTATTCAGAGCATACAGTCAAACGAGTCAACTATGAGTAGCGCACGCTACGGTTGAAGGCTTGCGTACGCTAAATAGAGGAGATTATGTACGCTATTGCATGGGCATTGCATACATAACTCATTGTATGCAGTAAGTCAGTAGCCTCTGGACTTCGATAGCGCACACTAACAAAGACAATTAGCATACGCTAAATGTGTAACGTACGTTAATTTTAGACGTTAGCATACGTTAATAATGTACAGTGTATATATATGAGTAGTTGGCTGTCATTCCTCATTTCGTCCATTCTCTTCTTGCAACTGATAGAGAGAACCTTTTGAGGACATTTAGAGTTCGTAAACACTGAGGGATGATCCTCTTTAACAAGATTAAAGATGGAAATCATGGATTAAAGCTTTGTTCTTTAAATCATTGGCGATTCTTGGAAATAGATTCAACCTTGTAAATCAATCCATTCCTTCAAAAAGGTAATCACTTTTCATCTTTGGATTTCGTTTTGGATTGAATGTTGATGTTCTTGAGTTGATGATTATTACATAAACAAGTTGATAAGCATTATTATGAGATGGATTACCGTAGTATGATGATATTAATGTGATTCGTATGGTTTGAATCATGTTGATTCATCTTCTTGAGATTAGTTGGTTAATTCTTCTCCTCAGCTTCGAATGTTGATGTTATTGTTGATAATTACTCCCAGTAATGCTAGATTATGGAAGTGTTGTTACGTTCTTAATGTTTCATGAGGTTGATATTGAGGAAGATGATATATGGATATAAGAATTGGATTAAGGGTTGGATGATTACTTATATGTTAAAGGATATCGGATTTCGTTGTTTTGATAGCTATGAACATGGTTTAGAATCACTTAATGTTCTTGATAATCGCCATATGTTGATCGGTATCTGGAAAACATGTATCTGTACAGCATTAGCGTACTACGTTAAGTAATTAACGTGCGCTAAGTCAACAGGCAGGGTAGTATATTCTGTTTCGGTTATGAATTCGTGATCGTTTAAGTTGATTTGATCAGACTTGTGGTTAACCGATATATTGTTGAGCCGTTGGGTTTGTGAATTGGTTTTATCGATTATTGTAATAGGGTGATATTATTGATCGGTGATTAGAACTATGCGTTGCGGTCATGTTCGAGAATGTTCTTGAATTGCATTGATTGGGTTCGAGGGACTTGTAGATGACGGTAATGGAGATGGTAACGACTTCATCATCATCATTTCGGTATCGAGGCAAGTTATTACTTGCTCAGTTTATAATATTTAATGAATAGTTTCAGTTTCATTCGTTTAAAATTCATATAGCAATGTTTATAATCGTAATCATAGGATATTTGGGATTGTAAGTTGTATTCGAGTTTTGGGAATTTGGGTATTAAATCATAATATATATATATATAATATATGATTTACATTTGTTGTTGGTATGCTTGGTATCGTGGGTACATAGTGGTATAGATGAAGATATGAATTATCTACCGTCCGTGACATTTTGGATCGTCGAATATTCAGAATAATGGTTGGTGATGGTTTAGGTATCAAGATTGCTCTCGAAGGACTCGGAGCAAGTACTTTAATCATGGTCGTCTTTTTGTGTCGATCATGCTATGGTACATTCACGTTTCATTGTTGTCATGCATTTGTGCATTGTTGTTGTCGTACATTGTATACTGTTGTTTTGTGCAGTTGTGCATTGTTGTTATATGTCCACCATGCGTTGGCCCGACAGGATCAACATGGGATATCTATAGTTGTGTGCGCTGGATCGTTGGACAGGTAATGCCACTATGCGTTGGTCCGACGGGATAATCATGGGGATCTATAGCTGTGTGCGCTGGATCGTTGTATTACCATGTGCGTTGTTTTTATTGTGCATATGTATATTATGGGTTTGCCATAAGTATACAGTGTTGTTATTGATGTGAGCATATTGACGTTGTCATATGATTATGCATTTGTAGGTCTTGTGTTAGGACCATGTCCGTATGTTGTATTGATCTGATCTTGAATTAGATTGATGAGATTCGCCGTGGCATTGCATATTCTGAGGTATGTTCTGTATTTCCTTCGGTATTTGTCTTTGATGGACAATCGATTATCGTGTTGAGATGTGATGATGTTACCCGACGGATTGGGTTGGACAGAGTTAGTAGATTTCGTAGCAGTGAGTTACGATAATGTTTTGAGAGCCTTGGGTATTGTTGAGATACCATACAGATATTTCGGTATTATCTTATTGTGTTGTTAAGGATACGAATCATGATTTTCGTAAAGTTACGACGGTAAGATTACATTGGTCGTATTCTTACTTAGTATTTCCATTGATATGTAATTATTGACGTGATGCGATGGTTATCATTGTTGGATATTATGGCTGACCCCGTCGTAGGCTTTCTTTTTAGTTTCTTGGATTATCAAGCTTGTAGAGGTCGTGAAGAGATGAGCTTCCAGGAGGATACTGGCTAGGACATGTATTTGTGTATTGAGTTTCTGATCAGTTGTTATATTCCGCTGCTAGAGTATTTTAATTGTTTGTCTTTATCCGCTGCGTGAGTATTTTTAAATAGCCTTTTGGTATCTGGTAACTTAGGTCACTTTGGCAATCGTTTTCTAAATCTATTCTATCGGTACGTATAAGCGATAGCTTAATGTATGTTTTTAAACTGTTGAGTTTTGGCATTTCGGTCCTTGTGGTTTCAAATGAGATTTCACGACGATTTTAATAAACGGATTTTATAAAGTCTTCGAATGTTTTAAACAGATAATACCGTCGTTAGCCTCTTGGGCATTTTTAAATGTTTGCGAAAATTTCCTTCAGCCTTGTGGGTTCCATCTAGGGGCCCACGGCGCTGTAATATTCCCGGTCGGCTCTGGGGGTGTTACAGGTATTAGGAAGATAACATGCTACGTGCTTTGGGTATCCGCTTTCCATTGATATGTCGCGTATTTGAGGACGAAGGTTTGAATGTATTTAAGTTATGGCGCGAACAAGGGGTGATAGAGACACCCAAGATGATGGGAAAGAAGCAAGTGACTCGCCCCAACAAGGAAATTCAGTTCCTCAAATCAACCGAGAAGGTAATTCCATAAATAATTTAAACCCTCCGCCGGTAACTCTAGATGCCATTCAGAATTTGTTGAACAAAATATGGGATGCGGTACATGCGGATGTAAACCGCATACTTTATGAACATTTGGAAGGGAGTGATCGATCACGATCTACTCACTCGGGACTCTACGTACCATCCTTCAAGGAGTAAAGGACATGCAAGGGCACACGTGATTAAAAATTTAGCTCAATCGAATGACTTTTGACCCGCCTGTCAGCAGCTTAAGTGGGTGATTGAATAACCATTCATGTATACTTTTGCCAAAAAAAAAGTTAAAGAACACCAACCTTCTCTCAAACACCATGAAAATTACTTGAGCTTATTTCTGAGATTTTTCAAGACTTGGATGAAAGATTCATCCATGCAATTAAGGATTCTTAATCATCACGCTTAGAGGATTAAGGTAATGCCACTTTTTCATGAAATCTTGTAAAATTTCAAGAACCACCATGGCACGATCATGACACCACCATCATGTGGTGGCTGAAATGTGTGCATGTCATGCTTCAATGGTGTTTTTCCTGATGTCTTAATGGTTTAATGGATAAAAGTATTTTTATTAAGTACTTAATGAGTGAGAATGAAGTTGACACATAGCTTTAACAAAAATCAGCATAGTGTCCAAACAGTCCACTGTTTTGTAAAAATCACCAAAAATAGTAGAAAAATCATTCTGGTGCAAACTGAGGAGCTGGAGTCTTGTATATTAGTCTATTTTTATCCCCTAAAATTGTATAATACAATTTACCAGTAGATTAATGGAAAAGTAGCAATCTTTGCTAAGTGGTCCATGCAGTCCACCGCATGCTTCACTCCACTTTAAAAATTCATAGTAAATTAAAGATTCCAAATGAGTTGATTCCTATGCCCAGATCTTTGTATGGATGTGTAGTTTTTTTTATTAAAAGGGCTTAATCAGATTCTATTCCTAAGTATGGTGAGAAGTGAAATCTTCACAGACTGGTCCAAACAGTCTTCTGATTTCATGCGGATTTCATGGTTGAATATGAGATTTTTAAATAAATATTTAGATCTACAAATGACATGAGAACAAAGGCCATGGTTTAGTACATGGGTATAGTTTACCGAATAATTTTACTAAGGCCTCACTTTCACTCCTTTTAGGGTGAAAGTTGCAACCTTTGCAATGTGGTTCTCAAAGTTGACAGATTTTTAGGTCAGCTTGTAAAATATGTATTAAATCAACCAAAAGTCGTTTGAGGATGATTTTTACATCCATAGAACTGAAAGAGTGTATTTTCAGAACATGGAATAATCTTACTAATATAAGGGATGTAAGATGTGCATAACAGTCTATGAACGAACTAGTGTACCAAAACTAAAGTTATAAACAACACATTATAAGTATTGTTTAGTATAAAGTTGAGTAATGGGCTAATTGGTGACTATTGGTCATATATATTGGATTAATTAAGGAAGAAGCTCATCCTAGACTCCACTAGTAGTTCTGACTGACACAGTAGTTGTAAGGTGAGTACATGTTGGATTTTTATGGGTACATAGCAAAATAAAATTTTCAAGTATGAAATGATTTTATGAATGTAAGTTTGATACTAAAGTACTATTCAATGTCATGAGTAATGTTTTGAAAAGACAATGTTATTGTTCTTGTTTTGAAAGGCTTTATCATGTCATATGTTATCAATTAAAATTAACTTATTGCTCAAGGATTGAACTTATAATTATGTTTTATATTTTTTTTATGGATGCATCCATGTTTGAAGGAAAGGAAAGGTCCGTACAAGTCCATATAATGGGACAAAAGACACTACTGGGATGGTACCTCCCGTCGTAAAGTAGTCGTCTATCGACCACAAGGGATTAGTTCTCCCGTGGTTTGTAAGGAGCTGGTAATCACTGGCTAGGGGTATGAACTCCCCGTACGATGAGTTGGTAGTCACCAACTAGGGGTATAGATTCCCCGTATGTTATAGTATTGATGGTTTCATGAATTTCTTATGTTTTATGAAAGTTACTGATTACGTTTCAAATGTTTTGATGGGTCTAAACCCATGTATCTCACGAGACTTTACGTCTTACATATTCGTTTTTTTTAAATGCTATGTACTCAGGTTCGGGAGCTAAGGACTAGGAGCAATATGTTAGTGAAGACATTTTGGAAGACTTAGATTAGTCTTTATGGTTATGTTTTTTTTCCTCATACTATGGTTATGATATGTAATATGGTGATACCGTTTTATAAACTCTGATAACTGTTTGGGGTTTTGTTAAACCACATTTTGGAAACCATGGCTAAACATATATTAGTCATGTGAACCATAGTATTAATTATGTTTTAAAAAGTATGGGTGTACATGTGATCTGGGAATTGTGTCCTTAATCGAATTATTTGAGCAAGGAGTCTTGCGAAAGCAACATTACGAGTGGATAGTAGGCTAACATGCGACTATTATGTCGATGCATCTATTAGTATCATAAAGTACTGAAATTGCCCACTTGGTGGGGTAATAGGTCCACATATATCTCCTTGAATTCGCTCCAAAAATAATGGACATTCAATCGCAACTTTCACAAGGGATGGTTTTGTTATAATTTTCCTTGAAAGCAAGCAACACATGCCGAATCTTTGGACAATGAAACAATCTTTTCTTTAGAGGATGTCGATTTGAATTTTCTATAATTCTTCGCATCATTGTTGAACCCGTATGGCCTAAACGATCATGCCATATAATAAAATTTGCTGGATCAACTAATTTTTGGTTCATCACCATATATGTCTCAACTAGATTTATGAAAGTATAATACAATCTAAATTTACATGATGGGAACTTTTCCATTATTTGCTTTGCCCCTGAGACAAGTGACGTTATATATAACTATTCATTGTCATTTTCATTTGTTGTCTCAATGTGATGACCATTTCGATGTATATCTTTGAAACTCAAAAGATTTCTCTTAGATCTGGTGGAAAAAATTACATCATCAATAACAAATTGTGTACCATTAGGTAACATTATATTAGCTCTTCCTGATCTCTCAATAAGATCTGATGCACTGGATATTGTATTTACATTAGCTTTGGCAAATGTTAGATGCGAAAAATATGTTTGATTTTTCAGAATTATATGTGTTGTTGCACTATCCCCTAAACAAAGTGATTCATCATCTTTGACCAGAGGCAAAGGACATGCAAGGGAACGGATGGTTAAAATTTGAGCTCAATCGGATGACATGTGACCCGCCTGCCAACAGCTTAAGTGAGTGATTTAATAACCATTCATGTATACTTTTGCAAAAAAAAGTTAAAGAACACCCAAGAACCTTCTCTCAAACACCGTGAACAACACCTGAGCTTATTTCTGAGATTTTTCAAGATTTGGATGAAGGATTCATCCATGCAATTAAGGATTCTTAACCATCAAGCTTAGAGGATTAAGGTAACGTAACTTTTTCATGAAATCTTGTAAAAATTTAAAGAACCACCATGGCACCATCATGACACCACCATCATGTAGTGGCTGAAATGTGCTCATGTCATGCTTCAATGGTGTTTTCCCAGATGTCTTAATGGTTGAATAGATAAAAGTCTTCATAGCTGATGCATTCGCGTGATCAAGACGTTGTCGAGTATCGAGCCGGGCAGTCGGAAGGCTGGCTGGTCCGATTACGGCCGTAAGGCCTGGCCGATTACGGCCGTAATGCGTCCGCACACCTTGGCCTGGGAGGACTCGGTTACGGCCGTAAGGTCCATCAGGTTACGGCCGTAAGGCTTTGTTATGGCCGTTAAGTACTGGCCGGTTACGGCCGTAGTGACTCGGCAAATTTCAGTCAGTGGCCCAAGGGAGTTCGGTTACGGCCATAAAGCTATACCGATTACGGCCGTAAGGTACGATCGTTGCGTACGCAAGGCTTCGGCGATTGCGTGTGCTACCGGCAGTTGACCGAGTTACGGCCGTAAGGCACTACAAGTTACGGCCGTAACACTGTCGGCCATATATAGGCCTCGTGACGGGCCATACTTCATTTCTTATATTTTCTTCTCTTGGTGGCGGCTCTCGGACGGGTGCGACGGGGAGAGATGTTCTTGGCCGATCCTACTCGTTTGCAAGGCTTTTGGAAGGCCTTTGTCGATTAGATCAACGTCAAATCCTTGTTCTTCGCCGGATCGAGGTATTTCTTCCGTATAACCCTTGATGTGTATGTTTTTGATGGTTTCTTCGTGATTTATTGATTTTGTCCGAGATTGATGAATTGTTCATAGTAATCTCGTTGTATTGGTCATGATATTCGAATTTTGTAACTCGTTTATCAATTTTACCACCCAGAACTTGATTTCCGATTTCCTTGAATAACCCTCGGATTCTTATTATTTTCCGGGTCGGTTCGGATGCTGTTTAGTGTTATTGATTCGTGGTGATATTATTTTGGTAGTTTTCGTGGAATTGTCAGGGTTTTAGTCGATCTTGGAAGTTTAAGGGCTACCCGACCGTATCCGTTCATTGTTCCATTGCTCGTGGTATCGAGGCAAGTACCTTGTTCATACATTTCTTGATTTGTGGATATGATGATCGGTGATCGTCTTGGTGTGTTTGTTTGGTTGTTAGAAATGAATTTTCAAAAGATTTGGTTTGGCCTCATTAAAGGCTCTCTTTCAAAACGCTTGTGTGTTTTGTGAACGGTGTGTTTTGAGAATTTATTATGATTTGATTATTTTGAACGTCGAGGGCTTTAATGATACCCTGCTTGATTAAAGTTATGGAATCGTGTATTCCACATTAATTGTGTTGTTGTGTTGTGATGAGTATGATAATGGTGTCGAGTAAGTGGTCATCTCTAGTAAGTAATTCTTAATGAACTTACATTCTTAACATATTACTATTGCATGAGTGACGTGTGTGTCTGTGTGTGTATGCTTACTATGGGTTAGATCCAATGGGGTCTCGGTAGGGGTCCATAGAGGCATGGATCCGTGAGCTTGCTTTTTACCACTACATGTTAGATCCGACGGGGTCTCGGTAGGGGTCCACAGAGGCGTGGGTCCGCGGTTAATTGTGGTGCATTTTTACAAATGTGTTTCGGATTATAGGCGTTTCCGGAAATGTGTGTTTCAACTGATGTTTTCATGATTGCATGCATTGACTAAGTGTGTAAGAGGTAAGTTGTTCATTTGGCCTACTTGGCTAGGATGGCACTAAAGTATTTTGTCGTATGTGTTTAGTCCTTTGGTTGTGGGGTTTTGATGTTGGAAAATGGACCTTGCTATTGTTCTCGTATACTGTGATTTGATGAGATTTGGGTTGAGATCCCAACGGTTTTGTAAAGGTCATTTTACGAAAGTAAATCTTTGGGGTTGTGACCCCTTTTGGTTTCTTTTAGAAAGAGAAGGATTCGATAATCCTAAATTGTTTTCTATTAAAACTCCCGATGGCATTTTAAATCATTTTATATATTGTTTCTCTTGAATTGTGATCTTTCGGTTTTGGAACATTTTAACAAAACTCTTGCTTCGAGAAGTATTTTTCTTTGTGTTTGAATCTTTAAGGATTCCTGATTATTGTTATTCTTGGAACTTGAATTCTATGACTCGTATTTTTCACTTTGTACTTGAACTAGCAAAATAGTGGAATTTTGCTAACCCCCGAGTAATCGGGGGTGAATGTCTGTATTTGCATTCCGGTTTTGGGAGCGTAACACAAGGTCGGAATGAAGGATGATGAAAGATGATCAATACTAATCACATGAGGTTCCATATGTTATTGTACTGGTTCCGTTGTATTTTATTTTCCGCTGTAGTGTTCTTTCCCAATTATACGGGAGTGTGTTGTATTCGACCCCTGCATGGGCATGTATTGAGATTGAGTTGTACGTATAGCCTAAAAGACCAAATCGGTCTATTGAGTCATTTTAGCCTTAAGAGCGATGTTTAGATAGTTAATTAATTTTATTAGCCCGGTACATCCTTGAGGAAAGGGTCTACGGCGTGTAATATCCCTGAGTGGATTGTGGGTGTTACAGAGAAAGATGAAGGAACGTAAAGAACAAGCATAAAAATCTGGAGAAGATGTTATTATTGATCCTCCATCTCCTCCTTCACGTCATCAGAGGTGGATGCTTGGTCGCCAAAAAAGATCTGGAGGTGTGTCATCAGATCCTGCACGAGAGATTATTACTAAGATCGTAAGTTTAAAATATCCTTTAATATTTGACAATGTATTTAAAATTAAATAATTTTAGTTTTCTTATCTTTTCAAAAGTTGATTCCGGAAATTTTTGTTTTGGAATTAAATTCTATAACTTAAATTTTTGTTGTTGAAAAAAATAAAAGTCGTAATATTTAATTTGAAATATTTAAAGGTTGTGAATAAATGATTACTGTTTCTTCTTTATAACATGGCAAGTTTTTTTTATTGTCCTGAAAAATAATAAATGATTACTATTTCTTCTTTAAGATGCCTGTGGAAAGGTATGTCATCCTTTTATGAGTTCTATTTAGGAGTTCATTATAATTAGTTCATAATATACTATGGTTAGGTTTTGATTTTCTCATTTCATATGTGTTCCCTTTTTTCTTCTTTAATTTCATTTGCTATACATATTAAATTTTGGGTTTGTGTGCATAACTTGTTCCTTTTATGGTATATGATTCTCTGATATTAAATATGTAGATGATTTTTTGGGGTTTGGATAGGTGCTAGATTTTTTTTTTCTCTTTATCTAACTTTTTGCTTGGATTAGAATTGTTAGTGATAACGAAAATGAAAACGGCTATTGGTGTCTTATGGAGACAAAAAATATTAACATTTCATTTATGTGCTTCACATTTTTGTTCCGCTTACGAAAAATCGTACTTTTGTAGGATGCGTTGGAGGCGCAGTGTACACAGGGCAGCTTCACTCCCGAGGGACGACATGATATATTGGCTGAGGCCATTGGGAGACCGGAGTACCTTAGCCGTGTTCGTGGGATTGGATTTGGTCTAGGCATTCGAGATTATTTTGGACTATCTTCACGTCGATCTGCATCATCAATAAATGAAAGTGTGTTGGAGGAACTAACGAATAAGATCACATATGATGTGACACAAAATTTGTTGAAAACATTTGGCCAAACATAGGAGTCTTTGGGTGTTCATTCACAGCAGCCCCACGCCGATCTACGTACACTCGATGATCATCATGTTACCCATGTTAGTATGAAGGGGAGTTGTGCCGATGATGTTTCTGGCCCTTCAGGAGGGAAGACTCCACCTGGGGACATTGGTCGATTTGTATTTTATGTGGATGAGCGTCCTCCTCATCTAGTCGCTATCGGTCGAGTTCATCATGGAGATTCTACCCTATATTGTGCACCTTTACCAGCTCATTTGGTTAAGGTAGTAGTCGACGAGGTCGTAGATGGCGGTGCTGAAGTTCCTATAGCTACTGAAGAGGTACGCTTAGTGAGGGAAGCTCTAGGTACCTTTATTGCATGGCCAAAGAATCTTTTTGTTGCCGACTTTATCAAGGTATATTTCTTTTGTGCTTTTAATATTAAATTTAAATAAACGATACTCCGATTATATTTGTTTTTACACTGCTCGTCCTCAAGTAATTAGCTGAAAATTTAGAATATTTAGAATTAGGCTACTATTATGAAACGCCTGGATTTTACACCATTGGTCTTTTTGTTACACCTACTAGTATGAAATGCATATTAGAGAATTTAGAATATTTAGAATTAGGCTACTATTATAAATGCCCGATTTTGGATATCTTAAAAGAAAACTTTCTTAGTGACTGCTAATGATGATAATGAAGCGAAGGCTTTTATTTTTAAGAAACCAATCTATAATAACGAACCCATGAATGAATACAGTAAACACATAAGAAAGAAAATTATTCCTACTGCAATGAATATAGCTACTATTTTTGGTAGCCTTGGGCTTTTTTTTAGATTTTACTGTAATAATGCATTTCATGTATCTTGTATATGATTTAGGATATTGAGCAACCTGATCCACCTAAGAAACATGCTCGTTGAGATGACCGGTCGAGTCACAGAGACGACACGTTGAGAGAGTTATTTAGTATTGCAGCGACTCTCTTTAGTGATCCGTTACAGGTGCCATGGGATAAGCTTCCTTTGGCTGTGGTGGTGATGACGTTCCCCTGTACATAAGTTACAATGATCTTTTGGAAATCATTCAAGACAAGCAGTGGCTTAGCTTATCGATTCTACAGTTTTGGACTTTGTATTCTTTACATGCATATTTATGTATATTTATCAAAAAATCATAGTTTGGAATGTAAATAAGATATTAATAGTTTGTTTAACAAATTAGGTACTTATTGAAATTGAACGTGGGCACGATGGATGAGGATTTGTATGGATATTTTGATCCTCAATCCATATAAAATATGGGAAATAAGGGAGAGGAGACCTCCGGATACATCACATCGTGTATGTCGGATGCAAAAAACCAGATATACCTTGGAGCTTACCATCATGAGTAAGATCTAACATTCGTCTCACTACCCTCTTTTTTTTCTCTAAAAGTCTTAATATCTCTTTCTTATCTTTGTAGATTTTTATATATTAATAATTGGTTATGGAAAAATTAAATATTCCATCCCTCCCCCCTTGTAATACGTTTGTTAATGCAGTGAGCATTGGCAACTTTTGGTCATTATTCCGACAAAAGGCGAAGTTGTGTGGTTTTGCTCACTACACCGTAAGCCCGACAATAGCATTAAGGCTGTAGTCTAGAAGTAAGTTTGAACTTGTAGCATTTACTTGAACAGTGCCGTGACCGCATATAAGGTGATGGCTGGTATGCATACAAGTAGATCCAAACAGACCATTACTTGGATATATCCCAAAGTAAGTAATACATTCAATCACATATATATATATATATAGAGAGAGAGAGAGAGAGATTAGCTATATATATGTATATATATTATATATATTATATAATTGACTATTTGAGCTTCGTATTCTTTTTAGTGTAATAAACAAAGTGGAGGTTGAGAGTGTGGGTATTACGTCATGGATTGGATGTCGACTATGACGTCAGTTTTTTAAATTATTTAAATTAATTTTAGTTTTTTAAATTATTTCAGTTTAAAAGTAATACGTTTAAGTTGATGAGTTTGTTAATTTGTATATATATATATATGTTTATATGTACATATGTTTGATGATGTTGCAGCACTTCCTATAGATAGAATTCGGGAAATTCGAACTGAATGGGCAAAACAATTTTTGGAGGTTAGGAATCGTTTATATGTGTAGATTTTTTGTTAGTTCATGAATTGTGTTTTATTTATTTTGAATTGGATGGAACGTCATTGTATTGGTATTCTAGATATTTGTAATGAGCGTTATTGTATTTGATTGTTGGATGGAAGTTGTGTTATATTGGTGAATGTTTCAATGTTGTGTACAACTTTGAAACATCATTGTATTGATATTCTATATATTTGTAATGAGCGTTATTTATTTGATTGTTGGATGGAAGTTGTGTTATATTGGTGAATGTTTCAAAGTTGTGTTGTTGTATAACTTTGAAACATCATTGTATTGGTATTCTTGATTGTTGGATGAAAAGTTATGTAATATGGTTGATGTTAGGGGTGGCAAATCGTGCGGGTCGGGTCGTTATCGGCTTGACCTGATAACAACCCGACCTGTTAAGGTCAAACCCGAGCACGACCTGATAAGGATTCCCTAAATCCGAACACGAACCCGACCTGCTAAGGTCAAATCCGAACACGATCCGGACACGACACGAACACGATAAAAACACGATTGGATTCGTGTTGACCCGACATGATAGAAACACGATAACGACACGACACGTTAAAAACCTGTTTCAACACGATAACAACCTGATAACCTATAAATACAACAACAACAACAACAACAACATCTAAGCCTTAGTCCCAAAATGATTTGGGGTCGGCTAACATGAATCAAACTTTGAAACCGTCAATAATCGTTATATAAATAACATAAAAGGAAAAAGAGGGAAAAAGTAGAGAAAAAAGCAAATACAAAAAAGAGAATGAATGTTAAAAAAAAAAAATCAGACTCCATCCACCATCCGTATTCTTTCCCGCCACATTTGCCTCTCCATCGCCATACTTTCTCCAATTCCAAGAAACCGCATATCATTTTCAATCATCTTTATCCAAGTTTTATTGGGTCTTCCTCTACCTTTCACAACATTACTTGTTCCCCAACTTTCTAGCCTCCTCACTGGGGCATCAATAGGTCTTCTTCTCACATGAACAAACCATCGTAATCGATTCTCCATCATCTTGTCTTCTATAGACGCAACTCTTACCTTCTCTCTGATCACCTCATTTCTGAGCCGATCCTTTTTTGGATGACCACATCCATCGTAGCATACGCATATCTGCCACATTCATCTTTTGAACGTGACACTGTTTTACAGCCCAACACTCGGTGCCATATAACAGCGCATGCCTAATTGCCGTGCGGTAAAATTTACCCTTTAATCTATGAGGCATGCCAGGATCACATAAAACCCCTGTGGCACTCTTCCACTTCAACCACCCTGCCTTTATTCTGTGAGCCACATCGCCATCTAGCTCTCCATCCTTTTGGATAATAGATCCAAGATACCGAAAGAAAGTGGATCCATGAACAACTTTCCCATCAAATGTGATCATCCCCGTCTCTCTGTCACTGTTTTCGCTAAACCTACACTCCATATATTCAGTCTTACTTCTGCTCACCCTAAAGCCTAGAGCTTCCAAAGTATCCCTCCAAAGTTCCAATTTGTGTTGCACTCCAACCTTCGTTTCATCAATCAACACAATATCACCTGCGAACATCATACACCACGGAACGTCATTTTGAATTTCTTTTGTCAATTCGTCCATGACTATGGCAAAGAGAAAAGGACTAAGAGCAGATCCTTGATGCACCCCAATCGTAATAGGGAATTCTTTTGTTCTCCCAACATTAGTACGTACACTTGTACTATCTCCCTCATACATGTCCTTTTTAATGTCAATATATTTTCGCGATATACCCTTCTTTGCTAAGGCCCACCAAAGTACTTCTCTTGGTACTTTATCATATGCCTTCTCTAAATCAATAAAAACCATATGCAGATCTTTCTTTTTATCTCGATAATGTTCCATCAACTGCCGGATAAGATAAATTGCTTCCATGGTCGATCTTCCAGGCATAAATCCAAACTGATTTTCTGTTATCTTCACACATTTCCTGATCCTTTGTTCAATCACTCATTCCCACAACTTCATGGTATGACTCATTAGTTTAATTACGCGATAATTAGAACAATCTTGAACATCACCTTTGTTCTTATACAAAGGGACGAGAATACTTTTCCTCCATGCTGATGGCATCTTATTGCTTCTCCAAATCTTATTGAAAAGCATAGTTACCCATTCGATCTGTAATATCCGGGGGTAATTTTTTTTTTTTCGTGTTACTGTTGAGTTGTACGTATTCATTTGGAATTGTACAAGTGTTGTTGTTTGGGCCGATACAATGTATATTGTATTAGAATATTTCGGGATCGAAATATTTATACTGGTCGTCGGTTTGGTTTCGTCGTTTGGTTGTTGCTTGGCGGGTTTAGAATTTTGGCTAAGTTTATAGCTATAGCGTACGCTACCTGTGTAGCATTACGTACGCTAATTTGTTGCGATTACGTACGTTACGTCCTGAGGTTTTCGTACGTAATGCGTGGTAGGTGGTGGGAACTTTCCTCGTGGTCAACTTTCGGGGCGAGGGTATCTTTGGGGTATCACACACACACACACACACATATATATATATATATATCAACTTGTGAATGTATATCATCTTTTCACTTTTGATTCCCTCCCTCACGTGGGTTATCCCTCTCCCTCATGCTATATTATATATATATATATATACACATAAATCATTATCATCCTCACTCATCTCTCTCGCCACCTTCTCCCTCATTTTCTTTTTTTTATATAGTGTGTAGGTATATATATATATATAGTACAGTGGTATATATACATATATATATATATAATGTGTGAGTGCAGTAAGTATATATATATATATATATATTTATATATATATATAGATATTGTGAGTTGTATATATATATGTGATGTATGTATATTATATATATGTGTGTATACGGATAAATACGAGTATAGTATGTGTTCGTGTTGGAATCGGAATTATCTATTGTGTTGTTTTCGGTCGATATCGTGTTATCGAATGAATTGTATTTCATTCAAGGTTGTCCGAGTGCTTGTGATTGACGGAGGACGCCGTTGATCGATTCGTGGTAGGACGTTGATCGTGGAAGGACTTTCTCGCCTTCGGTTTGAGGCAAGTTTTATACTTGTACTGGTCAATGAGATTAATGTTATCATGTATGTGTATGAATGTGTGTATCATTTCGAGACTTGGTCTCTTTATGATTTTGTTGGTATCAGGGGATTGTTTGATACGATACCCTTCGGCAAATTATGCCAAATATTATTGTTTCTCGTAAATGGCCGATTTAAGGCATTGCGATACTTGTTGGTAATATTGTTGTCGATAGCCGGTTCGCGGTATCGACATATCGATTGTTATTGTTGATTGATGTTTCTTTGAGATATTGTTGTTGATAGCCGGTTCGCGGCATCGACGTATCGATTGTTATTATTGATTGATGTTCCATCAAGATATTTTTTTGTGAATCATCGTTATTGATATCAGTGTTTTTCTATTGATGTCGTTTTGGCCGATTGAAGGCATTGACGTATTCGATTATCATCTTCGTTATTGGTAACCGATTAAAGGTGCCGAGACATCCGTTGTACAATTGTTATCGGTTAACCGTTCTGAAGGTAATCGATATATTGAATTGGGATTATCAAAGATAATTCCCATCCGTTGTATAATTATTATCGATTGTCCGCTCTAACGGTAATCGATATATTGAATTGGGATTATCAAAGATAATTTCCACCCGTTGTCAAAAAGATAATTCCCATCCGTTGTATAATTGTTATCGATTGGCCATTCTACGGTAATCGAAGTATTGAATTGGGATTATCAACGATAATTCCCATCCATTGAATTATTATTGTCGTGTTGACCGATTCAAGGCAGCACACTATTATTCTTGTGAACTCGGTAATTTTGTGATCTTTGAAGGTTGAGGATTTTCCCGAAGTGTTGTGTTGTGATCGTTGCTCGTGTTAATCGGTCCTTAGGGATTTTGATCCCAGGATGGTTGTTTCGAATATTGTCGGTCGTGTCGATCTTTCATTATTCGTGTGTCATCGTTCACTTGGTGAGTCGTATGATTTGTATTGGATGTGTTATCCTTTGAGTTTCGTTGTCATATTGTATCGTAACATATCCGGAATCATATCTGCGTTCCGATTGGTTATTGTGTAGGATTTTTAGCCAGGCACATATAGTCATTGGTGGATATTATTCTGCATTGGACTGTGCACATGGGACGTAGTTTCGTGAGGCTAATTAGGTACATTGTCCCACGTATATTCTGGATTCCATATACGGGGCGGACATGTGCACGGACACATTTCCGGATCGGGTGTACTGTGATGTCCATCTTTTGAGCCATAAACTTTGATCGTCCATAGTATTGGATGAGTTTGATGTTTTGTGATTGAGCGTTCATACGCCTGAGGGGTATGTTCGACAGTCATGTTTGTTTCTTTGAGATCTGTATTATGATGATTTACAGCTTCGGGTTGTTCGGCTTTCAGGCCATCGTGATATTTTGGCAGCTTCGGGCTGTTCGGCTTTTAGGCCATCGTGATATTTTGGCAGCTTCGGCTGAGGGCTTTCAGGCCATTGTGATGTATCGGTATTTCCGTTTGAGCCTTTGGGCATTGTGATCCTTATTTATTTCAGCGTTGGTTTGATTTACCTTCGGGTAATGTATTGTTGTGTTCTATATTGATGATTCGCCGTTGGGCACTTATGTTCTAACCTATTGAGCAGGTATTGATCGTATGCCGTGGGCATAGTTGTAACACCCCCAAGTTATTCAGGGTATATTACAGCGCCGTGAGCCCCGCCGTGGGACCCACAAGGCTAAACATACGCGGAACTATAAACTTGACCGATAAGGTCTACATACAATGGAAAGAAAGACGATACAAATGGTATTCAAAACCATAACCAATGAAAACATATACATCACTGCACAAATCAATACCTCGGCAACACAGGCCGGAACATCAAGGAAACTGAAAATACAATACTCGAGTATTAAAAATCCATTCCAGTACAACAACACTGAATGGAGGAATCCAAGAAAATAACCGGAGACAAGACACAGTATCACACTTGCCCATCATCTTCATGCCGACCCGATACCCGTCTGTCCGCTCTCCTGGAACCTGAAATACATGAAACGTATTTCCCCCATAAAGGGGTTAGCCGTCGAATAGCTAGTGCAAGTATAACAATATGAAACATGATACTCCTCGACAATAAAGTAAATGTAATCCGTCAATTCATCAATATCCGTCAATTCATCAATATCCGTCAATTCATCAATTTAAGACTAGTATTCCGGAATAACTAAATCTCATAAGACGTATGTGAATGCCGTAGAAACGGTTCGTTCACCTCATACGCCGTTACGTATGTGAATGCCGTCAAAACGGTTCGTTCACCTCATACGCCGATACATGTAAGAATGCCACAAACGGTTCGTTCATTACATGCCAATCAATATATCTATGAATGCCGTAAAAACGGTTCGTTCATGATATGCCATCAATATTTCTATGAATGCCGTAAAAACGGTTCGTTCATATCATACCATCAATTCCTCTTACTTTCAAAGTCGAGAACGTACAATCATAAATGTATACTTGCCTTAATAAACGTTACCGAAGATCCCGAAGAACACGGTTCGACCGGGAAGCTTGAACCACGAAGAAGACAACGAACGGAAGGGTTTCGACTTGAGTTCTTCACAAGGATGTCGTCCCTAAGTCATATCAATGATAAATCAACAATCGTACGATGAATAATAATCGTACAACGCACAAAACCCCCCTCTTAGACCTTTTGTCGGACACTTTGAAGGCGTCGACTAATAACTCAACCAAAAACGACGAATCAATACAATCCAACCGTGGAATAACGATGGAAATGATAGAATACACCTAAATCATCATCAATCCATCACTAATCTAAATTACTACGGATTAAAAGGATGAAGTCAAACAAAATCCCCAATTTCCAATACAAAATTCGAAGTGTTCTTGAATAATCTTTCAATAATCCGATGAATACTCCAACAAGTCCATAATCATGCGTATATCACTTCATACCCCATGATTTTAACATCCAAAACATCATTACCCAAAACAAAATCGAAATCCAAGATGTTGAAGAAATTACCTCTTGAAGATTCAAGCACTATGATTCGAAGAATACTCCATAGATCGATGATCCGAGCTTAAAAATCGAAAATAGATGAAGGAAGTCACACACTCAAGTGATAGATGGAGAAACATCTTCCTCTCAAACCTCCTCTCTCGCCCAAGTGAAGAAATGGGAAAAGTGTAGGTTGAATCGCACAAAAAACGCAGATATAGGGGTAATCATGTGTGCCGCGGCTCAAGATATGTGTGCCGCGGCACAGGCCCAAAATTCGCTCCCAGGTCTCGGCGGTGTGCCGCGGCTCAGCCTGTGTGTGCCGCGGCACCGCACAGCGGTTTTGGCCAACTGAAAATGAGAGTGACCTAGCTATTTCGACCATAACTCCCTCGTCCGGACTCCGATTGACTCACCGTTTGAACCATTGGAAAGCTAACTCGATGCTTTATAATATTGCAAAGATTCAGAATTTTTTGGAGTTTCTAAGAATTTACGGTGATTTAACAAAGTCGAACTCATACGTGGAAAAGTCGCTAAAGATCACGGAATTCAACGAACGATACCGAAACGAACTCGGATGACAAAAAGTGTAGAATTAATCATTCTCGGGATGACGAAACGGTCCCAAGCAAGTTGTCAAAACGGACTTCCGCCAAAAATAGAAAATTTCCGAAACAAAATTACGGTATTACATTCTACCCTCCTTAAAAGAAGTTTCGTCCCAAACTTAAAACAGCAGGAGAAGAAATATTTCGCAAGAAAAACTCAACGAGATACACAAGAGCCGAAACTTACGCCCAAACGGCGAATAATCAATATAGAACACAACAATACATTACCCGAAGGTAAACCAAACCAATGCCGAAAAGATACGAATTCACAATGCCCGAAGGCTCCAACGGAAATACCGATACATCACAATGGCCTAAAAGCCGAATGCCCCAAAGCCGCAAATCATC
Source organism: Orobanche coerulescens (assembly GCA_033398695.1). NCBI lineage: Eukaryota > Viridiplantae > Streptophyta > Magnoliopsida > Lamiales > Orobanchaceae > Orobanche > Orobanche coerulescens. The sequence continues at coordinate 66,705,806 of CM065808.1, read as the reverse complement.
ACAAAATAGATCTCAAAGAGACCAACTCGATCGGACATACCCCTCGGCGTATGAACAACCAGTCGCAAATCGTCGGACATATCCAATACAACATGGACTACGAACGATCAATCAATAAAGCTCAAGAGGGACATCACAATACGCCCGATCCGGAAATGTGTCTGTGCACATGTCCACCCCGTATACGGAATCCAGAATATACGTGTGACCATGTACCTAATTAGCCTCAAGAACTACGTCTCGTGTGCACGGTCCAATGCGGAAGTATCCACGCATGACCATCGGATGCCCGGCTAAAAATCCTACACATAACCAATCGGCACGCAGACATGATTCCAGATATGCCACGATACAACATGACAACGAAACTCAAGGGATAAAACATCCAATACGGATCATACGACTCACCAAGTGGACGATGATACACGAATAATGAAAGATCGACACGACCAACGATATTCAAAACAACCATCCTGGGATCAAAATTCCCTAAGGACCGATTAATACGAGCAACGATCACAACACAACAGTTCGGGAAAATCCTCAACCTTCAACGATCACAAAATTACCGAGTTTACAAGAATAATAGTGTGCTGCCTTGAATCGGCCAGCACGACAATAATAATTCAACGGATGGGAACTATCCTCGACAGTCCCAATTCAATACTTCGATTACCGTAGAATGGCCAATCGATAACAATGATACAACAGATGAGAATATTATTGACAACGGATGGGAATTATCTTTGATAATCCCAATTCAATATATCGATTACCTTAGAACGGTCAATCGATAATCAATGACACGATAGAATAGATGTCCCGGTGTCTTAAACCGACCACCGAAACGGAGACGACAAAAGGATATATCAAACGTCCCCAATCGGTTATCGTAACATCACGCCTAAGCCCAATTCGACGACAAAGATTCAACGATGTCTCAGAACGACATTAATCGCGAACAATAATAATCGATACCTCGATACCGCGAACCGGCTATCGACAGCAACTTTACCAACAAGTATCGTAATGCCTCGAACCGGCCTCTTACAAACAACAGTAACATTTGGCATAATTTCCCGACGGGCGTCGTATCAATGATCCCCTGATATCAATACAATCATAAAGAGGCCAAGTCCCGAAATGATACACACATTCGTACGCCTACACAATAACATTAGTCTCATTGATTAGTACGAGTATAAAACTTGCCTCGATATCAATACAACGAACTGTTACCAATTCAATCGATTTCGTCTTACGAGTCTCGACCAAGTTAATCTACGAACCCTTCAACCTTAACCGCAACACAAAAGTCATAATCTATGATCAAACATCATATCTCATCAGAAACGAAGGATTGATAATCAACCGGTTCGATGACGACCAATATCAATACCACCAAACCACGAACTCAATCGTTTCACCATATCTCGACCAATCATAGTCCGAATCGGCCCAACTCGGACCCTCACGAATCCATGTCCACAATACGAGCCGAAATCCGATGATCATATCGAATCAATTCGACCAATAATAAGGGTCTAAATATTATCGGTTCCAAACTCATTCTTAAACACGAATTGACAAGGTTCCCTTCTCGTAAATTCATCGTTAAAATTTACTTATGACCGTTATCAATTCTAATCATCCGACTCGTTCAAAACAATAGATAATCATATTAAAATGGTTATCAAACAATCCAATCATTCGATTTTATTATCTGATCCATACGTATGGGCTTCCAAATTCGTGAGATGAATAATATTCTCATCAATCTCATAATCACATTCGTATTTACTATAAGAATATTATTTCCAACACATAGTTTAGCTCTAGATATGAATATTCCATATTCATATTCAAAACATCAACCTTCTTAAAATTTTCATCACCTCGGATAATTCAAGAGTTCGCAAGAGCATGAAATATCCGAAATCACGCGTAACAACATATCCGAGGTATATATATCTCCATGTTATCATTTCCTTCATCATGTCATTCATACAACCTCAAGAATCACAACAAAACCCTTATCGTCATATGAAGAAGATCTCAATAATCATATCAACATCCGAAATCTCTTATTACGATTCCGATAAATCTCGACAAAGATTATCACATGATACCAAGATTGTAACACCCCAGATCCTCCTGGGAATATTACACGCCGTAAACCCTTCTCACAAGGATTTACCAGGTTAAGCACAATTTTCCACGTCATTTCAAAAAAAATGCCAAAAAGACCGATGACGGTAATATTTTTCAAACACTAAAAAAAATCATTTTCCAAATACCGTCAAAACGATCAAGGTTAAAATGCCGAAAACTCAGTTTAGGGAATCGGTTTTACAAAATAAAATTTCAGTTGGCAAAATACCAAAAATCCATTTCAAAAATACTCACGCCGCGGATAAAAGTACAGTCCAATTTATGCATTTTCATTGAAATAAGACGAACATCAACATACACGATTCCCAACATACTCCCTCCCAAGTAGTAATCCAAAAAGAAAAAAATGAGCCACTATCAAAGGGATACGAGGATTACCTTGTATGGACGAACCACGAAGAAAGAATAATTGAACTCCATTCCAAGAATCATTAAATCATCATAGTCATCATATGGCCTCAAGAACATCAAGATCTCTATGATTCCATAATCATAATCAACATATTCAAAGCATATCATTATCTTCCTTCAACATAAACCTCATAGAATATGGATAACACAAGAAATCACTTCAAGAATCAACAATAGTTCCATAACCAAGCTCTAATTCCATGATTCCAAGCTCACAATCATGTTAAAAGTGTTTAAAACACTCTTAAAAGTAAAGAGGGACGAGTTTTGGAGGGAAATATCTCAAAGGATCGTGAGAGAAATGAAAGGCAACACTTCAATATATAAATTGCACTCTCATTACGTACGTCAGTGTCCTTTCTTAACGCACGTAACAACTTTATCGCACGTAATCCAAAATCCATAACGACGTAACCAACTCACTGTCTCATTCCATGCGCCCAAAGACGTACGTAACCCATACCATATAACGTACGTAATATACCAGTTGACTTGCTACGGTACAATGGTTGTGTTACGTACGTAACACGTCCTGTATAACGTACGTAACACGTACGTTGACTCGCCTGTCAACATCCTCCGCCGAAAGTTGCCGAAACAGGGTCCCATCTGCCGACGAGGACTCGGTTCTGTCCGATGCCTTCGTTACGTACGTAATACCTTAGCCTTAACGTACGTAACCATGCCAATCTTACGTACGTAATCTCACCTTATTAACGTACGTAATAATTCCATACTTAGCCAATTTCAACAATTCCTGTCCAAAGTCATGACATACCAAATACGAGCATACGGAAAAATCAATACATATACTCAATTCAATAACATTTTTCAACGTTCACAACGTCCTCGAGCATAATTAACCATCCACGATATCCAATATATAAACGAAAAAAAAAATATATCCGGAAAATTGGGGTATTACACTCTACCCCCCTTAAAAATAGGTTTCGTCCTCGAAACTTACAATCACTCGTACAAACAACATTTCAACGGAAAATCCAAAATCACCAAGATAACCAAGAATTATCGAATAATCCGAACAACATACTTACAAGTCCGTGAAGTCGAAGATCTCCCGTGATACTAGCATGCGACTCCTAAACAAAGTCTCAACATAATACCGATACACACCATTATCGAAATTAGCAACTTAACAAAATCTCAGGGAAGAGTTCACGTCCGTGACCACGGCCACGATTCTTCCTACTTTCAGCCAACATTCTGAAGGGCAGACACGTGCGTAAGTATAATCCGAATCGCACATTCTCGAAGTGACCAATTCCAAAGAATACCAAGCTAAAAACGAAACGGTCAAGAAAATACAAGAAGAGTGAGAGGACTTACAAGTACTGGTCGCACTGTGATGATGGCAGAGTAGTGGTACTGTGGGCAAATGCCGACTCAATCGATCTAAAAGACCGACAGCCTAGGTATCCATAAACCTAAGCTCTGATACCATATTCTGTAACACCCCCAAGTTATTCAGTATATTACGTGCCGTGAGCCCCGCCGTGGGACCCACAAGGCTAAACATACGCGGAACTATAAACTTGACCGATAAGGTCTACATACAATGGAAAGAAAGACGATACAAATGGTATTCAAAACCATAACCAATGAAAACATATACATCACTGCACAAATCAATACCTCGGCAACACAGGCCGGAACATCAAGGAAACTGAAAATACAATACTCGAGTATTAAAAATCCATTCCAAGACAACAACACCGAATGGAGGAATCCAAGAAAATAACCGGAGACAAGACACGGTATCACACTTGCCCATCATCTTCATGCCGACCCGATACCCGCCTCGTCCGCTCTCCCGGAACACGAAATACATGAAACGTATTTCCCATAAAGGGGTTAGCCGTCGAATAGCTAGTGCAAGTATAACAATATGAAACATGATACTCCTCGACAATAAAGTAAATGTAATCCGTCAATTCATCAATATCCGTCAATTCATCAATATCCGTCAATTCATCAATTTAAGACTAGTATTCCTAATAACTAAATCTCATAAGACGTATGTGAATGCCGTAGAAACGGTTCGCTTCACCTCATACGCCGTTACGTATGTGAATGCCGTCAAAACGGTTCGCTTCACCTCATACGCCGATACATGTAAGAATGCCACAAAACGGTTCGCTCATTACATGCCAATCAATATATCTATGAATGCCGTAAAAACGGTTCGTTCATGATATGCCATCAATATTTCTATGAATGCCGTAAAAACGGTTCGCTCATATCATACCATCAATTCCTCTTACTTTCAAAGTCGAGAACGCATAATCATAAATGTATACTTGCCTTAATAAACGCATCAAGATCCCGAAGAACACGGTTCGACCGGGAAGCTTGAACCACGAAGAAGACAACGAACGGAAGGGTTTCGACTTGAGTTCTTCACAAGGATGTCGTCCCTAAGTCATATCAATGATAAATCAACAATCGTACGATGAATAATAATCGTACAACGCACAAAACCCCTCTTAGACCTTTTGTCGGACACTTTGAAGGCGTCGACTAATAACTCAACCAAAAACGATTTAATCAATACAATCCAACCGTGGAATAACGATGGAAATGATAGAATACACCTAAATCATCATCAATCCATCACTAATCTAAATTACTACGGATTAAAAGGATGAAGTCAAACAAAATCCCCAATTTCCAATACAAAATTCGAAGTGTTCTTGAATAATCTTTCAATAATCCGATGAATACTCCAACAAGTCCATAATCATGCGTATATCACTTCATACCCCATGATTTTAACATCCAAAACATCATTACCCAAAACAAAATCGAAATCCAAGATGTTGAAGAAATTACCTCTTGAAGATTCAAGCACTATGATTCGAAGAATACTCCATAGATCGATGATCCGAGCTTAAAAATCGAAAATAGATGAAGGAAGTCACACACTCAAGTGATAGATGGAGAAACATCTTCCTCTCAAACCTCCTCTCGCCCAAGTGAAGAAATGGGAAAAGTGTAGGTTGAATCGCACAAAAACGCAGATATAGGGGTAATCTGTCATGTGTGCCGCGGCTCAAGATATGTGTGCCGCGGCACGTGCCCAAAATTCGCTCCTGTGTCTCGGCAGGTGCCGCGGCTCAGCCTGTGTGCCGCGGCACCGGTACAAAGTGTTTTGGCCAACTGAAAATGAGAGTGACCTAGCTATTTCGACCATAACTCCCTCGTCCGGACTCCGATTGACTCACCGTTTGAACCATTGGAAAGCTAACTCGATGCTTTATAATATTGCAAAGATTCAGAATTTTTTGGAGTTTCTAAGAATTTACGGTGATTTAACAAAGTCGAACTCATACGTGGAAAAGTCGCTAAAGATCACGGAATTCAACAGAACGATACCGAAACGAACTCGGATGACAAAAAGTGTAGAATTAATCATTCTCGGGATGACTAAACGGTCCCAAGCAAGTTGTCAAAAACGGACTTCCGCCAAAAATAGAAAATTTCCGGGAAACAAAATTACGGGTATTACATTCTACCCTCCTTAAAAGAAGTTTCGTCCCGAAACTTAAAACAGGCAGGGAGAAGAAATATTTCGCCAGTAAAAACTCAACGAGATACACAAGAGCCGAGACTTACGCCCAAACGGCGAATAATCAATATAGAACACAACAATACATTACCCGAAGGTAAACCAAACCAATGCCGAAAAAGATACGAATTCACAATGCCCGAAGGCTCCAACGGAAATACCGATACATCACAATGGCCTAAAAGCCGAACAGCCCAAAGCTGCAAATCATCACAAAATAGATCTCAAAGAGACCAACCTGACTGTCGGACATACCCCTCGGCGTATGAACAATCAGTCGCAAATCGTCGGACATATCCAATACAACATGGACTACGAACGATCAATCAATAAAGCTCAAGAGGGACATCACAAGACGCCCGATCCGAAATGTGTCAGGCACATGTCCACCCCGATAACGGAATCCAGAATATACGTGTGACAATGTACCTAATTAGCCTCAAGAACTACGTCTCGTGTGCACGGTCCAATGCGGAAGTATCCACGCATGACCATCGGATGCCCGGCTAAAAATCCTACACATAACCAATCGGCACGCAGACATGATTCCAGATATGCCACGATACAACATGACAACGAAACTCAAGGGATAAAACATCCAATACGGATCATACGACTCACCAAGTGGACGATGATACACGAATAATGAAAGATCGACACGACCAACGATATTCAAAACAACCATCCTGGGATCAAAATTCCCTAAGGACCGATTAATACGAGCAACGATCACAACACAACAGTTCGGGAAAATCCTCAACCTTCAACGATCACAAAATTACCGAGTTTACAAGAATAATAGTGTGCTGCCTTGAATCGGCCAAAGACGACAATAATAATTCAACGGATGGGAACTATCCTCGATACCCCAATTCAATACTTCGATTACCGTAGAATGGCCAATCGATAACAATGATACAATGATGAGAATATTATTGACAACGGATGGGAATTATCTTTGATAATCCCAATTCAATATATCGATTACCTTAGAACGGCCAATCGATAATCAATGACACGATAGAATAGATGTCCTTGTCTTAAACCGACCACCAAACGAGACGACAAAAGGATATATCAAACGCCCCCAATCGGTTATCGTAACATCACAACTACGCCAATTCGACGACAAAGATTCAACGATGTCTCGTAACGACATTAATCGCGAACAATAATAATCGATACTCGATACCGCGAACTGCTATCGACAAAGACTTTACCAACAAGTATCGTAATGCCTCGAACCGCCTCTTACAAACAACAAGAACATTTGGCATAATTTCGACGCGCCGTATCAATGATCCCCGATATCAATACAATCATAAAGAGGCCAAGTCCCAAATGATACACACATTCGTACGCCTACACAATAACATTAGTCTCATTGATTAGTACGAGTATAAAACTTGCCTCGATATCAATACAACGAATCATTACTAATTCAATCGATTTCGTCTTACGAGTCTCGACCAAGTTAATCTACGAACCCTTCAACCTTAACCGCAACACAAAAGTCATAATCTATGATCAAACATCATATCTTATCAGAAACGAAGGATTGATAATCAACCGTTCGATGACGACCAATATCAATACCACCAAACCACGAACTCAATCGCTTCACCATATCTCGACCAATCATAGTCCGAATCATCCAACTCGGACCCTCACGAATCCATGTCCACAATACGAGCCGAAATCCGATGATCATATCAAGAATCAATTCGGACCAATAATAAGGGTCTAAATATTATCGGTTCCAAACTCAATTCTTAAACACGAATTGACAAGGTTCCCTTCTCGTAAATTCATCGTTAAAATTTACTTATGACCGTTATCAATTCGAATCATCCGACTCGTTCAAAACAATAGATAATCATATTAAAAAGGTTATCAAACAATCCAATCATTCGATTTGAATATCTGCTCCATACGTATGGGCTTCCAAATTCAGAGATGAATAATAGTCTCATCAAGCTCATAATCACATTCGTATTTCCTATACGAATATTATTTCCAACACATAGTTTAGCTCTAGATATGAATATTCCATATTCATATTCAAAACATCAACCTTCTTAAAAATTTTCATCACCTCGGATAATTCAAGAGTTCTGCAAGAGCATGAAATATCCGAAATCACGTTCAGAACAACATATCCGAGGTATATATATCTCCATGTTATCATTTCCTTCATCATGTCATTCATACAACCTCAAGAATCACAACAAAACCCTTATCGTCATATGAAGAAGATCTCAATAATCATATCAACATCCGAAATCTCTTATTACGATTCCGATAAATCTCGTACAGCATTATCACATGATACCAAGATTGTAACACCCCAGATCCTCCTGGGAATATTACACGCCGTAAACCCTTCTCACAAGGATTTACCAGGTTAAGCACAATTTTCCACGTCATTTCAAAAAAAATGCCAAAAAGACCGATGACGGTAATATTTTTCAAACACTAAAAAAAATCATTTTCCAAATACCGTCAAAACGATCAAGGTTAAAATGCCGAAAACTCAGTTTAGGGAATCGGTTTTACAAAATAAAATTTCAGTTGGCAAAATACCAAAAATCCATTTCAAAAATACTCACGCCGCGGATAAAAGTACAGTCCAATTTATGCATTTTCATTGAAATAAGACGAACATCAACATACACGATTCCCAACATACTCCCTCCCAAGTAGTAATCCAAAAAGAAAAAAAAATGAGCCACTATCAAAGGGATACGAGGATTACCTTGTATGGACGAACCACGAAGAAAGAATAATTGAACTCCATTCCAAGAATCATTAAATCATCATAGTCATCATATGGCCTCAAGAACATCAAGATCTCTATGATTCCATAATCATAATCAACATATTCAAAGCATATCATTATCTTCCTTCAACATAAACCTCATAGAATATGGATAACACAAGAAATCACTTCAAGAATCAACAATAGTTCCATAACCAAGCTCTAATTCCATGATTCCAAGCTCACAATCATGTTAAAAGTGTTTAAAACACTCTTAAAAGTAAAGAGGGACGAGTTTTGGAGGGAAATATCTCAAAGGATCGTGAGAGAAATGAAAGGCAACACTTCAATATATAAATTGCACTCTCATTACGTACGTAAGTGTCCTTTCTTAACGACGTAACAACTTTATCGCACGTAATCCAAAATCCATAACGACGTAACCAACTCACCTGTCTCATTCCATGCGGTCAAAGACGACGTAACCCATACCATATAACGTCGTAATATACCGATTGACTTGCTACGGTATAATGGTTGTGTTACGACGTAACACGTCTGTATAACGTCGTAACACGACGTTGACTCGCTGTCAACATCCTCCGCCGAAAGTTGCGAAACAGGTCCCATCCGCCGACGAGGACTCGGTTCGTCCGATGCCTTCGTTACATGCGTAATACCTTAGCCTTAACGCACGTAACCATGCCAATCTTACGACGTAATCTCACCTTATTAACGCGTAATAATTCCATACTTAGCCAATTTCAACAATTCTGTCCAAAGTCATGACATACCAAATACGAGCATACGGAAAAATCAATACATATACTCAATTCAATAACATTTTTCAACGTTCACAACGTCCTCGAGCATAATTAACCATCCACGATATCCAATATATAAACGAAAAAAAAAAAATATCCGGAAAATTGGGGTATTACACTCTACCCCCCTTAAAAATAGGTTTCGTCCTCGAAACTTACAATCACTCGTACAAACAACATTTCAACGGAAAATCCAAAATCACCAAGATAACCAAGAATTATCGAATAATCCGAACAACATACTTACAAGTCCGTGAAGTCGAAGATCTCCCGTGATACTAGCATGCGACTCCTAAACAAAGTCTCAACATAATACCGATACACACCATTATCGAAATTAGCAACTTAACAAAATCTCAGGGAAGAGTTCACGTCCGTGACCACGGCCACGATTCTTCCTACTTTCAGCCAACATTCTGAAGGGCAGACACGTGCGTAAGTATAATCCGAATCGCACATTCTCGAAGTGACCAATTCCAAAGAATACCAAGCTAAAAACGAAACGGTCAAGAAAATACAAGAAGAGTGAGAGGACTTACAAGTACCGGTCGCACTGTGATGATGGCAGAGTAGTGGTACTGTGGGCAAATGCCGACTCAATCGATCTAAAAGACCGACAGCCTAGGTATCCATAAACCTAAGCTCTGATACCATATTCTGTAACACCCCCAAGTTATTCAGGGTATATTACAGCGCCGTGAGCCCCGCCGTGGGACCCACAAGGCTAAACATACGCGGAACTATAAACTTGACCGATAAGGTCTACATACAATGGAAAGAAAGACGATACAAATGGTATTCAAAACCATAACCAATGAAAACATATACATCACTGCACAAATCAATACCTCGGCAACACAGGCCGGAACATCAAGGAAACTGAAAATACAATACTCGAGTATTAAAAATCCATTCCAGTACAACAACACTGAATGGAGGGATCCAAGAAAATAACCGGAGACAAGACATGATCACACTTGCCCATCATCTTCATGCCGACCCGATACCCGTCTGTCCGCTCTCCCGGAACTCGAAATACATGAAACGTATTTCCCCATAAAGGGTTAGCCCGAATAGCTAGTGCAAGTATAACAATATGAAACATGATACTCCTCGACAATAAAGTAAATGTAATCCGTCAATTCATCAATATCCGTCAATTCATCAATATCCGTCAATTCATCAATTTAAGACTAGTATTCCTAATAACTAAATCTCATAAGACGTATGTGAATGCCGTAGAAACGGTTCGTTCACCTCATACGCCGTTACGTATGTGAATGCCGTCAAACGGTTCGTTCACCTCATACGCCGATACATGTAAGAATGCCGCCAAAACGGTTCGCTCATTACATGCCAATCAATATATCTATGAATGCCGTAAAACGGTTCGCTCATGATATGCCATCAATATTTCTATGAATGCCGTAAAACGGTTCGCTCATATCATACCATCAATTCCTCTTACTTTCAAAGTCGAACGCATAATCATAAATGTATACTTGCCTTAATAAACGCGTTATCAAGATCCCGAAGAACACGGTTCGACCGGGAAGCTTGAACCACGAAGAAGACAACGAACGGAAGGGTTTCGACTTGAGTTCTTCACAAGGATGTCGTCCCTAAGTCATATCAATGATAAATCAACAATCGTACGATGAATAATAATCGTACAACGCACAAAACCCCCTCTTAGACCTTTTGTCGGACACTTTGAAGGCGTCGACTAATAACTCAACCAAAAGCATTTAATCAATACAATCCAACCGTGGAATAACGATGGAAATGATAGAATACACCTAAATCATCATCAATCCATCACTAATCTAAATTACTACGGATTAAAAGGATGAAGTCAAACAAAATCCCCAATTTCCAATACAAAATTCGAAGTGTTCTTGAATAATCTTTCAATAATCCGATGAATACTCTAACAAGTCCATAATCATGCGTATATCACTTCATACCCCATGATTTTAACATCCAAAACATCATTACCCAAAACAAAATCGAAATCCAAGATGTTGAAGAAATTACCTCTTGAAGATTCAAGCACTATGATTCGAAGAATACTCCATAGATCGATGATCCGAGCTTAAAAATCGAAAATAGATGAAGGAAGTCACACACTCAAGTGATAGATGGAGAAACATCTTCCTCTCAAACCTCCTCTCTCGCCCAGTGAAGAAATGGGAAAAGTGTAGGTTGAATCGCACAAAAACGCAGATATAGGGGTAACTGTCATGTGTGCCGCGGCTCGGTATATGTGTGCGCGGCACAGCCCAAAATTCGCTCCTGTGTCTCGGCGGTGTGCCGCGGCTCAGCCAGTGTGTGCCGCGGCACCGGGTACAGGCGGTTTTGGCCAAATCTGGAAAATGAGAGTGACCTAGCTATTTCGACCATAACTCCCTCGTCTGGACTCCGATTGACTCACCGTTTGAACCATTGGAAAGCTAACTCGATGCTTTATAATATTGCAAAGATTCAGAATTTTTTGGAGTTTCCAAGAATTTACGGTGATTTAACAAAGTCGAACTCATACGTGGAAAAGTCGCTAAAGATCACGGAATTCAACAGAACGATACCGAAACGAACTCGGATGACAAAAAGTGTAAAATTAATCATTCTCGGGATGACGAAACGGTCCCAAGCAAGTTGTAAAAAACGGACTTCCGCCAAAAATAGAAAATTTCCGGGAAACAAAATTACGGGTATTACAATAGTATTCCACGAATGCTCGATTCTTACTTTGGTTTGTGAGCATCTCGTACTACCATTGTTGTACTATTTATTCTGCCTTTGGATGCATATCATGTTGTGCATGTACTTGATATTCATTATACTAGATGACTGACCCCGTGGGGGCGGAACATGTTTTCATGTTTTAGGTACTTGCGAGGAGAGGGTTGATACACAGGGGCATGACGATGACGACGAGGCATTCGAGCGATACTAGTCCGAGATATTTTGGTGTTCATGTTGGTCAGATAGTTGGAGTACTCCATTTTTGTTCAGTCGCTGTCGTTTTGTATTATCCGAGCAAGGCTCGTGAATGTTGTTGTATTTTTATTTTGGCCATGTAGGCCCATTATTGTCGTTGAAATTCCATATCAGGATAGTATGTAGGACGTCATAGTAGGGTCTGTGATTTCCTATTTTGGTCAGTTTGTTGTATTTAGTCGTGTTCGCCTGGTGGATCACCTGATATGGGGTCCACGGCACTGTAATAACCCAATGGGATTTGGGGGTGTTACAGAAGATGGTATCAGAGCGTTGGGTTGTGAGATACCCTGACATTTGTGTTATGTGGCTCTACCAAGGCGGTAGTAGTGGGGTTGTCAGGTTATGACAATCTGGCCAGTCGGGTTTTGTGAGTCGTGATAGTTGGACGACTGTATGAGTCATTCTTTCATCGAGTCGTCGTCAGTGAAGACTAGTATCGCAAGACCTCGAAGCTTCGTATGACCTGTGTAAGGACTCTATTCTCTTTTATGTGCATACATTCATTATGTCATTGATTAAACCTGTTTTGTTGACACTTGTATGTGACGATCGGGTACGATTGATTTATGATTATTTGCTTTGGAGCGTGTGGGCTCTGTATCGGCTATGATTAGCGCGATCAATGTGATCGTTTATCTGTTGAGTATGTATACTCGTGTTTTGGCGTTGACCTAGCATTCTGGCCGTTGAGGCGTATTTGAGCTGTGGTCATGATTGAACGTTATTCTTTCAGTCTGGAAAGAGGACGTGACAGAGGGGGTAGAGGCCGCAGAGTGGGCCGACACCCGAAACCTCGTACCAATAATTTGGTGGCTGACGAATCATTTTTGGAGTCATTTAATGTGATTTTCTTTCCTTTTGGTCCTGTACCCGAGATTTTTGTGATGATCTGGGTAATCGTTCATTGTGATTCGAGACATCAAGTCGTGAGGACTTGGGTGCGCGTTCGATATAGTCCCGAGGACTATGTCTGTGTTGTTATTTTCTTTTGTGGTGCGAGTCCGTGATTGCATGGGCGTCCGATGCTGATGAGAACGGGGGAGTGTACACCGATGATCGTAGACATGTACAATGGGCGGCTCCCGCGGGGTGTGTACGCCGGTGTTACGAGTCTTGCGGGTGGTGCGACTTCCTGGCTGGTCTCTGGCGGAGGAGTCATGATTCGGCTAAATCTCGCATTTGGTTGAGTGTCTTTATCACTTGATTTTTTTCGCCTTTTTCAGGCAGAGGAGACGTGGGGACCCGTGGGGTCGGCCCAGTTGCTTAGGCGGAATTGCTCGTATTGAGGAGTGTTCCTGGAGATGTTGTTTTCTTATCCTGATGGATAGTCCGTGCCCCGACTTGTGCACCCTGAGTTTCGAGGACGAAACTATTTTTAAGGGGGGGAGTATGTAATATCCGGGGGTAATTTTTTTTTTTTCGTGTTACTGTTGAGTTGTACGTATTCATTTGGAATTGTACAAGTGTTGTTGTTTGGGCCGATACAATGTATATTGTATTAGAATATTTCGGGATCGAAATATTTATACTGGTCGTCGGTTTGGTTTCGTCGTTTGGTTTTTGCTTGGCGGGTTTAGAATTTTGGCTAAGTTTATAGCTATAGCGTACGCTACCTGTGTAGCATTACGTACGCTAATTTGTTGCGATTACGTACGTTACGTCCTGAGGTTTTCGTACGTAATTTGTGGTAGGTGGTGGGAACTTTCCTCGTGGTCAACTTTCGGGGCGAGGGTATTCTTGGGGTATCATATATATATATATATATCAACTTGTGAATGTATCTCATCTTTTCACTTTTGATTCTCTCCCTCACGTGGGTTATCCCTCTCCCTCATGCTATATTATATATATATATATATATATATATATATATACATACATAAATCATTATCATCCTCACTCATCTCTCTCGCCACCTTCTCCCTCATTTTCTTTTTTTTTCTCTTCTTCTTCTTACCGTGCCATCTCCCTCTCGCCCTCTCTCCCTTCTCTCCATCTCTTTTTTCTTCCGACGAGGTGGAGCTGTAGGCGGGCAGCGGCTTCTCCATTTTCCGGCGACCGGAGGTAGGGCCGACGTCTCCGGCGGCGACTGAAGCTCGGCGACGGCAGGCGGCTCGCGACCAGAGCTCGGCGGCGGCCGATCGGAATTTCCGGATCGGGAGGCATTATAAATCCGGTCGAACTGTTCCGGCGTTTTTTTTTTTCTTCCGGCGAGGCAGAGCTCGGGCGTCCGGCATTCTTCATGGTTTCCGGCCATGGACGGAGCTCCATTGATTCCGCCGACCGGAGGTGATTTTTGTCCGGAACGGACGGAGGAACGGAGGTTTGACATACTTCCGGCGAAGAGTTGCAGGCGGAGATGGTGAAAACCGGCCATAGACGGAAACGGACCGGAGTTGGACGAAGTCCGGCGGGTTAATTTTTCCGGCGGCCGATTTCCGGCATGGGAGTTTTTTCGGACCTGGCCGATCGGCTCCTTCCTCTGGTAAGGTTTTATGTGTTTTTCAGTTTTATATATATATATATATATATATATATATATATATATATATATATATATGTTGTGTGTGTTAGGTGCAGTAAAGTGTGAGTGTGTAGTGTTAATATATATATGTATATATTATATATAACGTGAGCTGTTATATATATATGTGTTTGGTGTGTGTGGTTTGTGTGTGTTGTTATATATATATATATAGTACAGTGGTATATATACATATATATATATATACATATATAATGTGTGAGTGCAGTAAGTATATATATATATTTTTATATATATAGATATTGTGAGTTGTATATATATATATATATATGTGATGTATGTATATTATATATATGTGTGTATACGGATAAATACGAGTATAGTATGTGTTCGTGTTGGAATCGGAATTATCTATTGTGTTGTTTTCGGTCGATATCGTGTTATCGAATGAATTGTATTTCATTCAAGGTTGTCCGAGTGCTTGTGATTGACGGAGGACGCCGTTGATCGATTCGTGGTAGGACGTTGATCGTGGAAGGACTTTCTCGCCTTCGGTTTGAGGCAAGTTTTATACTTGTACTGGTCAATGAGATTAATGTTATCATGTATGTGTATGAATGTGTGTATCATTTCGAGACTTGGTCTCTTTATGATTTTGTTGGTATCAGGGGATTGTTTGATACGATACCCTTCGGCAAATTATGCCAAATATTATTGTTGCTCGTAAATGGCCGATTTAAGGCATTGCGATACTTGTTGGTAATATTGTTGTCGATAGCCGGTTCACGGTATCGTCATATCGATTGTTATTGTTGATTGATGTTTCTTTGAGATATTGTTGTTGATAGCCGGTTCGCGGCATCGACGTATCGATTGTTATTATTGATTGATGTTCCATCAAGATATTTTTTTGTGAATCGTCGTTATTGATATCAGTGTTTTTCTATTGATGTCGTTTTGGCCGATTGAAGGCATTGACGTATTCGATTATCATCTTCGTTATTGGTAACCGATTAAAGGTGCCGAGACATCCGTTGTACAATTGTTATCAGTTAACCGTTCTGAAGGTAATCGATATATTGAATTGGGATTATCAAAGATAATTCCCATCCGTTGTATAATTATTATCGATTGTCCGCTCTAACGGTAATCGATATATTGAATTGGGATTATCAAAGATAATTTCCACCCGTTGTCAAAAAGATAATTCCCATCCGTTGTATAATTGTTATCGATTGGCCATTCTACGGTAATCGAAGTATTGAATTGGGATTATCAACGATAATTCCCATCCGTTGAATTATTATTGTCGTGTTGACCGATTCAAGGCAGCACACTATTATTCTTGTGAACTCGGTAATTTTGTGATCTTTGAAGGTTGAGGATATTACCGAAGTGTTGTGTTGTGATCGTTGCTCGTGTTAATCGGTCCTTAGGGATTTTGATCCCAGGATGGTTGTTTCGAATATTGTCGGTCGTGTCGATCTTTCATTATTCGTGTGTCATCGTTCACTTGGTGAGTCGTATGATTTGTATTGGATGTGTTATCCTTTGAGTTTCGTTGTCATGTTGTATCGTGACATATCCAGAATCATATCTGCGTTCCGATTGGTTATTGTGTAGGATTTTTAGCCAGGCACATATAGTCATTGGTGGATATTATTCTGCATTGGACTGTGCACACGGGACGTAGTTTCGTGAGGCTAATTAGGTACATTGTCCCACGTATATTCTGGATTCCATATACGGGGCGGACATGTGCATGGACACATTTCCGGATCGGGCGTACTGTGATGTCTATCTTTTGAGCCATAAACTTTGATCGTCCATAGTATTGGATGAGTTTGATGTTTTGTGATTGAGCGTTCATACGCCTGAGGGGTATGTTCGACACTCATGTTTGTTTCTTTGAGATCTGTATTATGATGATTTACAGCTTCGGGTTGTTCGGCTTTCAGGCTATCGTGATATTTTGGCAGCTTCGGGCTGTTCGGCTTATAGGCCATCGTGATATTTTGGCAGCTTCGGCTGAGGGCTTTCAGGCCATTGTGATGTATCGGTATTTCCGTTTGAGCCTTTGGGCATTGTGATCCTTATTTATTTCAGCGTTGGTTTGATTTACCTTCGGGTAATGTATTGTTGTGTTCTATATTGATGATTCGCCGTTGGGCACTTATGTTCTAACCTATTAAGCAGGTATTGATCGTATGCCGTGGGCATAGTATTCCACGAATGCTCGATTCTTACTTTGGTTTGTGAGCATCTCGTACTACCATTGTTGTACTATTTATTCTGCCTTTGGATGCATATCATGTTGTGCATGTACTTGATATTCATTATACTAGATGACTGACCCCGTGGGGGCGGAACATGTTTTCATGTTTTAGGTACTTGCGAGGAGAGGGTTGATACACAGGTGCATGACGATGACGACGAGGCATTCGAGCGATACTAGTCCGAGATATTTTGGTGTTCATGTTGGTCAGATAGTTGGAGTACTCCATTTTTGTTCAGTCGCTGTCGTTTTGTATTATCCGAGCAAGGCTCGTGAATGTTGTTGTATTTTTATTTTGGCCATGTAGGCCCATTATTGTCGTTGAAATTCCATATCGGGATAGTATGTAGGACGTCATAGTAGGTTCTGTGATTTCCTATTTTGGTCAGTTTGTTGTATTTAGTCGTGTTCGCCTGGTGGATCACCTGATATGGGGTCCACGGCACTGTAATAACCCAATGGGATTTGGGGGTGTTACACGATCCCTCTCTCCCCCAAACACCTCCAAACTTCAATAGGTATACCATCTGGTCCTTCTGCTTTCTTTGACCCCATCTTCTTCAATGCAATTGTCACTTCACCCTTTTGAATTCTTCTCTTAAACTCTCGGTTAACCATACTTGAGGGGATGTTTAAATTCCCAATATCTTGTTCTTGATGGCCATTGAATAGGGTATCAAAGTATGACCTCCATCTCTCTTTTATCTCTTTATCTTGAACCAAAACTTTTTGGTCAGTATCTTTTACACATTTAACTTTTCCAATATCTCGCGTCTTCTACTCTCTCATTCGAGCAAGTTTATAGATATCTTTTTCCCCATCTTTAGTATCTAATCTTGCATATAATTCTTGATTGACCTTAGATCGGGCATTTCGCACTGCCTTTTTAGCTTCTGTTCGAGCTTTCTTGTATTTCTCATAATTCTCATCGCTCGAGCATTTACCCAGTACCTTATAACATTCACGTTTGGTCTTTATCGCTTGCTTAACTTCATCATTCCACCAAGATGTGTCCTTACTTGATGGTCTGTTTCCTTTAGATTCTCCTAGGACTTCTTTTGCAACTTCCTTTATGTTATGCTCCAACAAGTTCCACATCGAATCTATATCCATCTCCGTGCAATCAGACCAAATACCACTATCTGCAATCTTAGCCACAAAAGTATGTCGACTATGCCCTTGGAGATTCCACCACTTAATTCGAGGGTCAACTTGTGGTCTTCTCTTTCTTAAGTGCCTCTTACCTCGAAAGTCAAGCACCACAACCCTATGCTGTGTTGCAGCACTCTCACCGGGTATCACCTTGCAATTAGTAAAACTTTTCCTCCAAACATTCCTTACTAAAAAGAAATCAATCTGACTTGCATTACCTCCGTTTCTATATGTCACCAAATGAGAGTCCCTTTTCTCGAACCAAGTGTTCATAATACCCAAGTCATGAGCTAATGCGAAATCCAATATACCATTTCCTGCTTCAATCCTCTCCCCAAAACCAAAGCCACCATGAATGCTCTCAAAGCCATCTCTGCTAACACCGACATGCCCATTGAGGTCACCACCAATGATCAATTTCTCACCGATAGGAATTCGTTCGACAACCTCTTCCAAATCTTCCCAAAATTCTTGTTTGATCGATGCATCCAATCCTACTTGTGGTGCATAAGCACTTATGATAGTTAGAAACTCATCCCCTATCACAAGCTTAATACTCATTATTCTATCGCTCTTTCTTGACACTTCCACCACATCATCAATGAATTCTTTATCAATGACGATACCCACTCCATTTCTACTTCTATCCTTTCCAGAGTACCAAAGCTTGTAACCCCAACGAGCTAACACTCTTGCGTTCTCGCCAACCCACTTAGTCTCTTGTAGACACATTATGTGAATTCTCTTCCTTTTCATAACCTCCCCCACTTCTGCTGATCTGCCCGTCAAAGAGCCAACGTTCCAAGTTCCAAACCGCACCTTACTACCCTTACTAGCCGCAAGAACTAACTTCTCTGTCTGTCCCAGTCCACGCTGCAAGGATTCTTGCACATTTGACACCACACCCATACTTCGAGGTGGCGCGCCGCTTCCGGGCGACGACCTAGCAACCCTTGCATATTTTCCACTACACCCGGGCCTATGAAGTGTAGCGCATCCTTGCTCATTTGACACCACCCTCAGATGTAAAGGTGGCGCGCCGCTTATGGGCGACGACCTAGCAACCCTCGCATACTTAACACTGCACCCGGGCCTATGAAATGCAGCGCGTCGCTTCTGAGGAGACGCCCCAACGATTTTCAATGTTTGATTCATGTCCAAATGTGACGAGTTTTACGCTAGCTGCCACTAACCTACCGCAACCCTCCTCTTTTATCCGGGCTTGGGACCGGCAATGGATGTCAAGAAGACACCCACAGGCAGAGTTCCTGATAACCTATAAATACTAACAAAAAATGATAAAAAACAATAAGAATTATAAACTTCAACTAAAAGTCTAAAAGAAATAAATTATTAAAAAATTATTTATTAAATATTTATTAAATATTTTGTTTTTTAATAAATATTTATTAAAAAAATAAATTATAACGGGTTACCTGAACCCGACCCGAACCCAACCCGAACCCGACCCGAAATTATCGTGTCCTTATTGGGTCAACCTGATAAGAACCCAAACCCAATAAGGCTTGACACTAACCCATTAATTCTGTGTCGGTCCGTGTCGTGTTTTCGTGTCGTGCCGGAAATTGCCAGCCCTAGTTGATGTACTGTTTTCTGAAATTGTGTAGCAGGTGGGTAAATTAAATAAATAAACCTGGTATTTAAAAAAAATTAAGATTAACAGCGGTCATAATAAAAAACCACTGTTAAAGTACCCGTTCAAATTTAACATCGGTTCTTTATAACAACCGCCATTAAATTAATAGCGATTTTCTGAAAGAACCGATGTTAAATTTAACAGCGGTTTTCTAGTAACCGATGTTAAATTTAACATCGGAGCCTTTAGCAGCTGTTCCAGAACCGCTGTTAAAATGGCTCCAGAACCGCTGTTAAAGGCCATTTTTGTAGTAGTGAAAATAATTAGAGTGTTGTTTGCCTTGGCTTCTTTGTATAACTTGAATGTTCATCAAATGGATGTCAATATGGCATTTCTAAATGGAGATATCGATGAGATTTACAAGAAGCAACCGTAAGTCTATGTGCTTCCGGGTAATGAACACAAGGCTTGCATTCTTGTCAAATCCTTATATGGATTAAAACAAGCACCCAAACAACGACATATAAAGTTTGACTCGGTCATACTTTTGAATGGATTTGTTCCTAACGTTTGTGACAAGTGTTTGTACACGAAGGTGTGTGGTAACCTTGTGATCTTCCTATGTCTCTATGTTGATGATATGTTGATCATTAGCAATGAGATGAAAGGAATATTAGAAACGAGGAGGTTTCTATCTTCCACTTTCAAAATGAAAGATCCTGGACAAGTTGATACTATTTTGGGTATCAAAGTTCGTAGAACCAGTGGGGTTAGGAATTTAGTCAATCACACTATGTTGAAAAAGTGCTTGACAAGTTCAAACATTTAAAATTCAAGGAGGTAAACACCCATTTTGATCCAAGTGTAAAACTTGAAAAGAATATTGGAAGAGCTGTGGCTCAATTGGAATATGTTAGTGCTGTTGGTTGTCTTATGTACTTGATGCAATGTAATCGACCAGACATAGCATCAAAATGAGCATATTTACTAGAAATCCAAGTGCCGAGCATTGGAAGGCCATTGGAAGAATTTTTGGATTTCTTTTGAAAACCAAGAATCTTGGACTTAAATACGGTCAGTTCCTCCCGTACTAGAAGGATATACTGACGCTAGTTGGACATCGAGTGTCGGAGATAACAAATCTACGATAGGATGGGTGTTTACACTTGCCGTAGGAGCAGTTTCTTGGAAATCAAAGAAACAAACGTGTATTACTCATTCGACCATGGAATCGCAGTTCGTGGCTCTGGCTTCGGCGGGTTAAGAGGCTGAATGGTTAAGGGATCTTCTGTTAGAAGTTCCATTGGCTAAAGACAATATATAAACCATGTCGATACATTGTGACAGTCAATCAACCTTAGCAAGAGCGTACAGTGAAGTGTATAATGGAAAGTCTAGACATATTAGTCTTAGACATGACTATGTGAGGAAATTGATCAAAGATGGAATCATTTCGCTCACATATGTGAGATCAAGCTTTAACATTGTTGATCCGTTCACTAAACCTCTTACAAGAGATTTGGTGAAATCGACCTCGAGAGGGATGGGTCTTAAACTCTTTCAGTAGTGATACGACGATGATGGCAACCCAACCTAACGTTAAGAATGGACTAAAATTAGGTTCAATGGGTAAGAACAAGTCATTGATTTGGATGTTCACAACATTATATGATAATGTTGGCTGTTACTATTGGACATTGAGTTTTCTTAACTCTTAATGAAGTTCAGTCATGAGGACAAGCATCTGTTGTAATATCCGGAATTTCTTCTACTATTGTTTAATGTTATTTTATCCGAGTTATGTTGTACAGTGTGGAATCTGTATAGTATGGATAAAATAATTAAAGGACTAAGACCCCGCTTATCTCGAGCTAATCAGGCCGTACAAATTCCTATTAAAAGACTTGGATGTACTTACCTTTAGCTGGAGCTAAGTAGGACGTGCAGATCCCTATTTGAAGACTTGGGCATACTTGTCCACAACTCGAGCCGAGTAGGCCGTTCGGATCCCTATTTGAAGACTTGGGTGTACTTGCCCTCAAGTCATTGCGTAGGCCATACGGATCCTATTCGAATACTTAGGTGTACTTGCCCTCAGCTCAAGCTGAATAGGCCGTATGGATCCATATTCGAATACTTGGGCGTACTCGCGCTCATCTCCAGATGAGCGGGTTGTACGAATCCCTATTTGAAGACTCGAGCATACTTGCATTTAACTCGAGGTGAGTAGGCTGTACGTATCCCTATTTGAATACTTGGGTGTACTTCACCATATCTCGAGCTGAATAGACCATACAGATCCTTAGTTGAAGAACTGACCATACTTGCACTTAGCTCGAGTTGAGTAAGCGTATCGATCCCTATTCGAAGAATTAGGCCTACTTTCCATGAAATAGCATTAAGTAGGCCGTGCATATCACTATTCAAAGAATTGGGTCTACTGGTCCACAACTCGAGATGAGTAGGTCGTATGTATCCATATTTAAGTAC
Organism: Orobanche coerulescens; assembly: GCA_033398695.1. Taxonomy (NCBI): domain Eukaryota; kingdom Viridiplantae; phylum Streptophyta; class Magnoliopsida; order Lamiales; family Orobanchaceae; genus Orobanche; species Orobanche coerulescens. The sequence continues at coordinate 66,683,053 of CM065808.1, read as the reverse complement.
TTGAAAGTACTTCCCCTCAGCTTGAGCTAAATCGGTCGTACGAATCCCTATTAGAAGACTTGGCCATATTTGCCCTACACTAGGGATGAGTAGGCCATACAAATGTTAGTATTATGCTCTAAGTCTACTTTTTAATAATAATGTGGAGACATTTATTATTGGTTAATATATAATATTGATTATATTATTGAATTAATATTCTGCTTACGATCATCAAGTATGTGACTTGATAGTAAAGCTCGTTAAAGCATTAGAGAATATTTATTCTAGATATCCCTAGTAATATGATTACTAGTATGATAGATGATACGATGGCTATATTTTACTGGTCATGAACATGAGATGTTATATCACGTCATAGATACATGTAGAGACATCGTATTGGATATGACCTAACAAAGAGAATTATATATGGATTAAATCACTATAATTCCCCTGATCGTTAAATATTATTTAGGTCCTTATTACCTAAAGACACTACAGTTTCCTACATAATGAGTATCGTATTTTAACACAATACCAACGTCATCTGTAACAAGGGACCATACAGTTTGTGATTGGATACGATACTATTTATGCAGAGGGAAGTAGTTTGTTCAGAGGGGACTTGTCCCTCCTATAAAACGGAGAAGATATCCATGGGCCCTTGACAAGTTAAATTGTTTTAATGCATGGTCATGCTCAAATTGATCAATAAAGAGTTATTGATAAATATTTGAATTGGACAATTGTAACTTGAGATCAAGAATATTAATTAAGCTATCACTACTACAAATATGACCTTTAATGACAGAAATTTTATGACGTTTTGCCAAAAACGTCATTGTAATGTCTTTTCATGACGTTTCCAGCAGCAAACGTCATAAATTTGGATTGGAGTTTAGTTTTATGACGTTTAGTAACAGTCATCGTGAATAATGAATTTAATGATGTTTAAAAACCGTCATAAAATTTATGACGTTTTATAAACGTCATATACTAGTTTTCCATGATGAATTACGAACGTCATAGTAGATCTATTGACGACAGTTTCTAAGTATCATTGAATATTCTTTCAATGACATTTGTTAAATGTCATAAATTGTAGGTGGGCCATGACACAAGTATTGGCGCCTTAGCCTAATTCTCTGCCGCCCAATTTTTTATCGGGAACTTTCTATTGATAAGTCGACCACCGCTTAAAATACATTTACGAGAAAATAAAAACCGTCCCAAAAACCTAGTTTCTATCCCTACGTCGCCGCCCCTTCTCTCTCACCTCTTGCGTTCGCGACCTTCCCAATCGATTAAATCTGCTTTCTTTCTCACGACGCCACATCTGCTTCTCTTCCAGTGACCTCTGCTTCTCTTCCGCCGAACAGCGTAAGCCTCATGCTCGATTTGTTCAATTTTTTTTTTTTTTACGTCAATAGAGTTGTATGATATTTTTAATTTGTTCGATTTGTGCTACTTAATTATTCTGTCTATAGAGTTGTATGATATTTGGATTTGGGTGATTCTTGTATGGTTGATGTTAATATTTCTTAGTAGTAAACTTTCCTCTACGCCGACTTCAACGGAGGAGATGAATTTTTCATGTATTGAGTTTCTCCATCCTCAATTTTCTCGTGTTTTTGTCCAGGATGATGCTTAAAAACTGGACAACCCCTACTTGGTGAAGAGAATGCAACAACAGTCATAGACAAAACCTATAGGTATGATGACAATTCTATTTTGAATGCTTATGTGGTGATTGATTTTCCGAAGATGATGTTCTCTAGTTCGTGATATTTCTTTGGAATTCCAGATTCATCGCTTCGTGACCAAGTCGACTCCATCGTCGTCGCCTCCATCGTCGTCGCCTCCATCGTCTGTAAATATACTATATATATATATATACTCTGTTTATCTGTTTAAAATATATATATATATATATATATTAATATATATATATTATATAATTACATATACAATACAGACTAGTTGATTGTTATATATGTTGAATGCTATAATTTGGCTGCCTGCTGTTGTATTACGTATGTTAGAAACATATAATATTCTACATGTATAATTACTATTTATTATTTATACCTTGCATAGTTATCAATAGCGCCCGTAGCGCTCGCTATAGCGAGTAGCGAAGCGTAGTGAGGCTTCATCGCTATAGGGCGCTATGAGCTACGCAGTTTTGGATAGCGAGCGCTATCCTCGCTATTCTCGCTATAGCCCCGATCGCGATAGCACCCAATAGCGGCGCTATTTCATATTCTGTGTTTTTTTTTCCTGTAACAATTTTGTAGGTTGCCCTTTTCAATTCCAATAAAAAATGTGTTTTCAGGTAACATAAACCTGAAAAAAATATAAAAGCCCAAAATCTGAATATATTTTTAGGTAAGATGACATTTATATTATGTTTTTCTAGTATTGGAATTGATGTTTTGTGTTATTTGAACTTATATCCATGTTATTTTTCAGTTTATGCATGAACTCTTGAATTGGATTTAGTATATAATATATATTATATATTTATGTACTTGTGGCGCTTCACTTCCAAATAGCCCTCGCTATTCGTTATAGCTATCGCTATAGCCGTAAGGGACCTTGTCGCTATGGAGCGCTATTGTTGGGTTCATTTTTCAGTGCGACTCTTGTTTTCTTATTATTTAAAACTCAAACAAATTAAAACCTTAAAATCTAAAACAGCACTAATCTTGTTTGCTGGGCGGAAGTGTCCCTCGGATCTTTGTCAAGAGCTTGAGGATCCCGGTTTTAATTTAAACGGGTTTTAATCTCAAAATTCAAATCGAGCGCTGAATTTGAGTCTCACCACCGCGTGCTCCTTTCCCCGATCTTTGTGCTTCTCAAGTTTAATAATGCGCCCTCGGATAATGTTTGGGAGCCTGTCTAGCTGCAAGGTCGTTTTCTCTTAACATATGGATTGCCCGATTCTTCGCGGCATTTACTGTTTTCTACATACTATTAATAACTATGATACCTTGTCGACTAGTGTCGACTAGTCTACGACAAGTCACGGCTAGTCTACGACTCGACTTGTCGGACCCTCCGTCGACTCGGATCGACTGGTCGATGTACCAACCATGGTCTATTCACCTTGTAATAACTCTAAGAACAATTTATTATGCAGAACGTATAATTATAAGAGGTTTATGATAATGTTTTTTTTATGATTTTGTTTGTATATGAAACCTAAATATGTTACTGGTGTGATGGTTCTGTATTTGTGTTGTAAACACATGTGAGAAGCAAAAAGTGATATCTATTACCTTATAACAATTTTAATTCATGAGGTATCTTTCCCTTTGATTACCTTCATAACATTATATTTCCTGGACTGCTATTTGCAAAAGCATATTTTGCAGTTCAGTTTTGTCACTTTGAAAACTAGAAACTGCAGTGGAACCGGAACGCTGCAAACCAGTCTGGTTTTCGCGGTTTCTCGATTCATAATTGATTGTCTTGAATGTGTCTGCTCTTTCTGGAGAACTTTTCACATACTTGCAGGCTTTCCTAATTGATGCAACTGATTTATCCATAATATGCAACCCAGATCTCGCAATCAGGTTAACAATATGTGCGAGGCAGCTCACATGCATCACCCCCCTTGGTGGCCTCTTCTCCCAATCATCCATTTATATGTCTTTAGATAGTTAATAGCAACTTTTTTTGCTGCTGCATTGTCCACACTGATTGTCAACCCACACTGATTGTGAACACAATCTCAATCCCCCATTTATCAAACAATCCTCTAAGATTTTTCCTATAGTCTTTCCATTATGATTAGGAATCAATTTAAAGTTCAAGGTTTTTCTATGAAGTGTAAAACCATGATCGATAAAATATGTTGTGATGACCATATAGTTCAGAGTTTTACAACTGGCCCAGGTGCCCGTTGTCAAACAGAGTGGGTGGGATTGTAACTCAACCGTTAATTCCGCCTTCTTAGCATCATACATCCTCTACAAATTCTGAAAAATAGTCTTCCTACAAGTAGGCAACCATCTCGGAACTGGAACTTCCACAAAATGCCTGAATCCACTATTTTTAATAAAGCTAAACGACAACTCATCGATAACAATCATCCTGGTTGCAGCAACTCTCCTTCGACCAAGCAGATATTTTCAATGTTCTCACAACACCCACCATAATACAGTCACTAGTTAAGGCTTGTTGTCCTCCCTGCTCTAGATTCAATCTATCCCCAAAATTTTTACAAACAGACTTAAGATGACTCCTAAGAGTACTTGTACCTACTCTGAAATCACACTTGAATTCAGTGTTACAATGAATGCCACGACAGCGTTTCTCTAATCCAACAACCTTCTTTTACCCATCTACTTCATCATAAAGATGTGCAACATATCTGTCAAAATGAGGCCATACGTTATAGGTAAGCCGTGGTTCCTTATTCAAGGCAGTCATCTTTCTCTTCCCTTTTACCGTAGTAGCACCCTTCTGTTGTTGGACTTCTTCGTCCTCAGATGGAACTTGCATGGTTTGATTATCATCACATGAATTCGATCTAGACATAGTAATATGAAAAAAAAAAAGAAAAAAAAAACATATTATTCAGTTGGTCATCATCAATAATTCAATATTACAACCTAATAGTAATAGATTTCTCTATATAATGAAACACTAAATCTAAAATGAATATCAACCTTACCCTACCAATCACAAAGATTAAAAACGAATTAAGTATTAAGCGTTAAAACAAAATAACCTAAACAATAATGGAATTTATTAATATGTAAATATAAATATGTATACACAACATAATAAAAATAACCTACAATATCCATTTTTCATCCTCCTTCAGACCTAGTTAACAAAGAACATGCTTTATCCTTTGCAATTATAATCAGATTTTGAAGAAAAAATCCGATCAAACTAATGATTAAGATAATAAATTGAGACGCAGAAAACACTGGAAGAGAAAACAATATTTTTCTTCAGAAAAATGCTTTTTTATAAGGATGTTAATAAGGTTACATGTTGTTTCATATTAATTTATGTTTGGTATATATCATAACATGGTAGCACTCTTAAGTCTTAAAGTCATGAATTTAATCTGTTTGAGTTTTTAAATATTGGTAGGTGTAAAGCACGTATAAGTTAGCATGGATAAGAGCTGGATATCTTGGGACCCAAATAATCCTCAGTTTCAAGAAAAGGCTAAAGAATTTATTATTAATTCTAAGAAGTTTGCAAGGAATCCTGAGATGATCATCTGCCCTTGCGTAATCTGTAGAAACCGCTCTTCACAAAATGATGAAACATTATTGTTTCACCTAACTAAGTATGGATTTGATCCTACATATAAGGTCTGGGTCGCTCATGGTGAGCCAAATCTTATAGGAAGAAGTGCACAAGTTTATGAGTTTGTAACATCATATGATGTTCGTGAGGATTCTAAATGTTAGAAGTTCATCGATGTATGAAGATGCGTGTTTTAAGTTACCATTTCAGGGTGAATCCCCGAGTTTATCGAATGTAGATGATATGTATCAAAAAGATTTCGAATCTTGAAGTTCCTCTGTACCCTAGTTGTACTAAGTACACAAAACTTTCAGCAACCTTAATCATGTATACTTTGAAAGCTGAATCAGGTCTATCTAATTCTGGTTTTGATAAGATCATGAGTGTGTTTAAAGATATGCTACCAGAGGAAAATACTTTTCCGGAGTCACTATCCATAGTCAAGAAAACACTTAAAGATTTTGATTTAGGGTATGAGAAGATAGACGCATGTCTCAATGATTGTATTTTGTATAGGGGAGAGGAATATAGAGACTTACATAAATGTCCTGAATGTAATGCTTCTAGATATAAAGTAAACCTACGTACTGGAAAGATAAAAGAAGGTGTTGCTGCAAAAGTATTACGTTACTTTCCTATAATTCCAAGACTTCAGCGGATGTTTCTTTCTGCATCCGTTAGTGAGCAGTTAACATGGCATTCTAGTCATCATAGTCAAGATGGTAAGATGCGTCATCCTGTGGACTCAGTTTCTTGGAGTTCCATAGATAAAAAATACCCCGATTTTGCATCAGATCCGAGGAATTTAAGATTTGGACTTGCAACTGATGGGTTCAACCCTTTCAGCAATCTTAGCTCCACACACAGTCTTTGGCCAGTTATCTTAGTCATCTATAATCTTCCACCAAATGTGTGCATGTCTTCCGAAAACCTTATGCTAAGCTTACTTATTCCAGGCCCTAAACAACCAGGAAATGACATTGATGTATACTTGCAGCCCTTTATAGATGATCTAAAATTGTTGTGGGATGGTATTAATATGTATGATGCATATACTAAAGCCATGTTTAACCTTAGAGGTATCCTATTATGGACCATTAATGATTTCCCGGCTTATGGGAATTTATCTGGGTTGACTAATAAAGGGGAATTTGCTTGTCTGTTTGTGGGCTCAAACGTGTTCTTCTTGCCGCCACTTGCTCGTAAGACTATCTATGTGGATCATAGAAGATTTTTGCCATCAAACCATATGTTTGGAGAAAACCTAAGTGGTTCAATGGAAAAAATGAGAGAAGGGTGCGGCCAAAGATCTTTACAGGAGAGATACGATTCATGCTTTAGTTGGGTTCACAAATAAGTGGGGAAAAAGAAAAAACAAGAAGCTTAAAAGGAGACCCAACAAAGTTATTAAAAAGAAGTCCTTATTTTTCGACTTGCCGTATTGGGAGGTCGAGTTATATTCTTACTATTATTTACTACTCTAATTCAATAAGATTCGATGAAACATTATAATTAAGTTTGATACGTATTTTGTTTGCTAACTATAGGAACCGCTTGTGCGACATAATTTGGATGTTATGCACATTGAAAAAATGTCTGTGAAAGTGTTTTAGATACACTCTTAGATGTGAAGGGAAAATCTAAAATTGGGGCATTCACGTAGAGATCTAGAATTACAAGAATTAATGGAAGATGTTGTAGTAGAAGCAAGAGCAGAAAAGTTAGATCCTTCGGTGCTTACACCTTTACAAAGCTTGAGAAGGAAAAATTTCTTTGGAGGCTATGGATGCAAAGGTTTCTGATGGATATTGCTCTAATATTGGAATCGCATCAAGATTACATCTGGAAAAATTCTAGGGATGAAGTCTCATGATTACCATGTCCTAATGCAACAACTATTGTCTGTTGCTATTAAGGGGCTTTTACGAAGGGTTACGAAAATCATTATTTCGTTTATCCGCATTTTTCACGAGTTGTGTCAAAGAGTAATTGATAAGAAAAGATTAGAGGAGCTGGAAGATGAAATTATTGAGACCTTGTGCTTGTTCGAGAGGTACTTCCTCCATCATTTTTCTCCATAATGATTCACCTTACAATTCATATAGGAAGAGAAGCGAAATTATGTGGTCTGTCCATTACAGGTGGATGTACCCTTTTGAAAGGTATTATTTAGTGCTTATAACTTTCATCATAAACTATATAATGGTTGTTATATATGTTTAGCTTACTATTATTTTAACTTAATGAACTTTTAGATACATAAAGGTCCTCAAAGGTTATGTTAAGAATCGTCCGCTCAGGAAGGAAGTATTGCCGAAAACTACTTGGCCGATGAGTGTGTTAGGTTTTGTGGCGTATACATGAAAAACTCTTCCTTGTTTGGTAACAAACGAAAACGTAATGATGTCATTGAAAATGAAACAATAATCGAAGGATCTGCACTGCGTAAAGGCCGACCTTTACAATTGACTGATGAGTTGCATAAAGCTGCACATCTATGTGTCCTTATCAATAGTCAAGAAACTGAACCTTATATTGAGTTAGTAAATCTCCAGTGACTTATATTTATTTCCTTTAATTAATGGATATTTTATAGATACCTTACATATACATATCTGCACATCTCGGTTTGTTTTCTCATTAGGGTTCATAAGGAAGAGTTAAGATGCTCTGACTAACGATTGATATCTAATTCAAACATACTAGAGAAAATACATTTACAGAATTTTGTGCAATGGTTGCAAGCTAAGGTTTGATCCATTGATGTATTTTTTTTTGGGACTAATGATTAAACTTAAATGTATACTTGACACAAAACTTGTTGCTTTGGGTTCTTGATTAAACTTGACGCCGATAAGATCGGTGTCGAGTCATCCGAAATGCTAAAGTACCTTGTTAAAGGGCCAAGACATTGTGCAATGTCCCACTGGTTTTATTATTAATGGAAACCGCTTTCATACTGTGGATGCTAATGTCTCTACGCAAGACTATGGTGTACACGTACAAGCGTATACTTTATCAAATTATTATGGGATAATCAAACAAATTTTGATCTTAGACTTTTATAAGTTCCGTTTGGCTGTATTCCTTTGTGATTGGGCAAACATTACTTCGTGTGAAGAAAGTAGATGGATTCACCTTAGTTAACCTCAATGAAGGTCTAAGTAAAAAGATCCATTTATTTTAGCATCACATGCTAAACAAGTTTTTACTCTCGGGATAATGAAAAATCCGGTTGGTATGTCGTCTTTGAAGGCACCACAAAGAGGTTTTGATGATCCGGAACAATTTGATGAGACATTTTATGGTTCTTTTGTTGATCAAGAACCATCCGCACTTGACATTGACAATGAAGATAAAGTTGATTCCCGAGGTGATCCTTTTGTGGTAACCACCGTACTAACATCTTTCGTACTAGATTGCATAATATTGACATCTTAGTAATGCTTGAAATATTTGTTCATATACGTAATGATAATTTCATGACATCAATATTTTACTAAAATGTTAGTTCTTGTTGTCCTTTACTTAAAATTTGTATTGTAGGTTACATAATGATAATATTGTCCTTCGTGTTTTAGTTATCTAATGAATTTGTTTTCCATGTATATATATAGAACTATGGCAACAGCGGGAAAAGAAATAGAATAGGAGTGCAGCTTGAGATTGAGGATACTCCAAGGGCAGAAATTGTTGCTGATATCCAACAAGAAGGTGATAGCGGTGAGCTAACTCCAAATGATGGCAAAGGGAAAAAAAGAGGTAAAACTACTTTGCAAGTTATTCCTACCGGAGAATCACACACAAACCATTGAGTGGAATGAGAGAGGACAACCTGTTGGACCACAATCACCAAGTTTAGCTCACTGTTGGGTGCATAGTCGGAGCAAGTGCCGATCAACATAAAAGACTCGCGTTTAGTTACAGACAAGCCCAAAAATTAAGTTTGGGGTATTTTGTTGGTAATTTTCTTGAATATTTTTTTTTATTTTTTTCATTCTATAACTTTATACAAATATTTTAAATATTTAATTTACCAAGTATTTTAACCGGTTCTTTTTATGTGTTTGTGTGTAGCAACAATATAAGGTGGCTGAGATTCATAAGACATATATCTTCCAACAAATGGGAAGGCTATGGAGAGCTTACAAGAATGAACTCACTAATAGCGTGCTGACTGCTTTAGATTCTCGTCGTAGTAGGACAGACACCGCACGACTAATTGGCTCGATTAGGCTCGCTTGTGTGCCACGTAACGAGTGGGATGAATTCGTGGCCGAAAGAAGCTCCCCTGAATGGAGAGTAAGTCAATTTATATTATGTTCGTGTGTTAAAGTAGCAAAGAAATGAAAAATATATGGTACATAATCACTGTTATCACATCGACAACTAGTCATCGGCTAGTCGACTCGCCCAATTGAAGCAATCGTCCATGACTTGTAAAGTAAGTCGACTAGAGTTTCTTATTAATGACTCGAACCATTACCATTTCTGAAACATACCCGTCCAGTCCTATTTAAAGAGTATTGAGCCTAAAAACCCTAAAAACACATTTGGTCCAAGTCCCAATCGCGATCACGCCTCCTAAATCAAAGAATCGATCGTTTTCTTCCAGATCCGGTCGTTTTCTTCGGCTAGGTCTTTATTTAGAAATGCACTTCCAGATCGATCTATCATCTATTATGGATATTTGTCATGGATATTTGTTGAATTTGAACTTATTATTATGTTTAATTTGAACTTATATCTATCATCTTATTATTATATTAAATTATGTCATATGCTCATATATTAAATTTAAAAATACATGTATAAAATACACTTGGCGACTAGTCACGACTTGTCGACTAGTCTTTACGAAGGTACTCAGGAGACTGAGCTCGACTTTCCGACTTAATAACCTTGTGCGTAATGTGAAATTTGTTTGTTATAATTTACAGGTAAAGAGGGAAAAAATGCAGGAAATAAGGGCTAAACAACTTCTTCCACACACTTTAAGTAGAAAAGGATATGCAAGGGAGGAATATGATCATGTAAGTAAAAAGAATTCATCCTACAATACTAAAGTATTTATATTTAATCTATAAAACATCAATATGTTAAATGTTCTGTTGTTTGAAGAAAAAAAAAACAGGAGAAACACTCTGTAGAACACAGTCATTTCTTAAAGGCCATGAGAAGTCCAAAAAAAAGTATGTTCAAGACATATGTGTAAGTACTCTCCCCAACATGTTTGTTTCTTCAAGTTTAGGTACAAAGTTCAATTTCTATTATGATATGTATGATTTCGATTTTCTCTTTGTCTGCTTAAATTTGAGTTAAAAGTGAAACTTGGAGCAACCTCCTTCGAAGGACCTATTCCTATAAAGCACGATGTCCGAGTCAAGTACTTGGTAAGGAGAAAAATGGTCGTGTTCGAGGCATGGGAGCCGGCGTCACACCTTCAAGGGTAGATGGAATACTACAAAATGCTACTACCTTACAAGCATTTCAGGACAAACTTGATGCAACTTGTGAAAGGACAAAGAGGCTTAAAGAAATGTTTCTACAATGGTAGTTATTCACTGTCTTCATATATATATATATATATATATATATATATATATATATATATATATTTATATATTTTATATTTGTTTCTCGCTGAAATAGTTATCATTTTCATATTTTGCAAGACTGGAAATAAGCAAATATGAAGTCCTAGCGATGCTGGAAGTAAGCATAGAAGCAGTCATGATAATGCAGAGGCAAGTTACTTTACAATTAGCTTTAAAATCATATAGTAGTTTGTTATATTGTTAATCGCCTAATGACTTGCCTATATGTTGTAAGTAGGATGGTCATGTCAATGGCGAAGGAGTACAAGAGGCCTATTACGGGAAATTCTAAAGTAAGTTTAATTTTCTACATTTGAGGTCTCTTTTTTGTGTACGAGTTGTAATATTTTCCATTTTAAAATGTCATTATTTTATAGTCGTGAAAGTGTAATGAAAGAGCATGAAATGAACTTTCAAACGAAGCATCTTGAGATAAGTTTGAGAATATAGGTGTGTTTTTAATAGACAAATGAACCTTGAAGTAATTTAAACTATATCACCTCTTGCCTTTTGAACTATATCGATTTGAGATTTGTTTTGTTATAGATAAATGGACCTTATAGGCTTTGTTGGCCAAGGTGAGCCACAGGACTAGAAAAAGAAGATTCACGTCTTAGGACATTTAGTTCATATTTGTAAGGGACTTGAGAAGAAGACGTTCAAATGCCTATGCTTTGACCGATGAAATTTATAGGGAAAATGCCTACTCTTCTATGTCAAAGTTTCGCTTTAAGAATGAGAATCATGTTAAATGAAAACTTATAGGCAACTTGTAATGGTTAGAGTGAGGGATTGGTTTATGCATAATCTCATTATTCATATCGCAACCATTTCCTAAATCTTTATTCATGTTTTATTCAAGTATTAAAGTCGTTTAGAGGAGATTATCAGTGTTTCGATAGGCATTGCCTTGGCATGGAAATATATCAAATCCATTTGGATGAGCATGTTGGTTTTTTATGTATGTAAACTGCACATTAACTTGGAGTTATGTGTTAATATACTTCTGAACAAACCACAAATTTTTAGGACTTAAATAATAGTTAAAGGTGGTGTTATACACAAAATAGTCTATTTCAGTTGATTCCCTTGGTTTAGTCCCTTTCAGAAGGTTTAGGATCACAAACCGAATCTGGATAAGATGGGGTTAAAGCTTTCCATGGGAGTCGAATAGCAGCAGAATTAATAGTAGGAGCATGGGAACGATTCAACCGATCCGGCTCCTATGTGACATAAGAGAAGACGAAAGTAGGTTCTTCTTCTTACTAGTTCGGAAAGGCGTAAGGGAAAGGTTTGTTCCTAAAGTTCAATAGCTAGCATCGAGCTCGAGGTTGTCAAGAGCGGTAGGAGGCTCGAAAGATATTTGAGCCCTTGAACTCAATTTGAATAAACTAGTTTTAGGCTCATTAGAGTTCGGAAATTGCCCAGAATCATTGCATTCATTAGAATAAGTCGAGCTCTTCACAATGCTTAGTCTATGCTTGATTACCAATCGTTCGATCGCTTACCTCTTGCTAATGTAATGTTAGGAATTCTTAAGATTATGTTAGAAAATGTTCAAATTTTTCATCACCACCTCTTTGTTATTCGAAAAAAAAGAATCTTGGGCATATTTTATCAAGACTCACCTCTATGATTCTAAAGTTTGTTTGCTGCATATTTTCAAGTCTTGATACTTGTGTTTTAAGTTTGTCTTTGCATTTTCAAGTTTGCTCAAAGCATTTTGTTGTGTTGTGATTTAGAATGTTCAATTTGTTGATTGTGAGAGCAACTTGTTGTATATTGTAAAATCTTGTTGGTTTTGAAGTTAGTTTGAATTGTGTAGTGCAGACAAGAAAGCAACCTTTGTCTTCTTAATCAATCATGCAACATACTTAATGGATGGGTACAAATGAAGTGGTGGCAAAGGGAGAGTATCGCCATTGATCCTTCAAGCAAAGTGCATGGCTATGTGTTGGGACGATTGTTATAGAGTTGAGGTCGAGGAAGTCAATCCTAGAGCGAATTCTACCGATTCGGCCAGAGTTTTCATCATGGAAGATGCAATTGGGAGTACGATTGCGTGGCAATTAAGTATATTATCCCACGCACTTGAATAATTTGTAGTTGTGTTCTTTTCTAGTTTTTGCTATATGCATATAGCGAATTTTCGTTGAGCTTGTGCATTATTTTGATGTTGGCACACTATAGTCCATGACAATTTGATTAGGATGTTCGTGTATAGTGGCATCACAATGTTGATGCAAATATAAATGCTTGAATCTATGATGTAATTGAACATTTGGATCTCAGAATAGAAATATTAATGCTATTTTGACCCTGTAAATCGTAATATTTTTTTGTACAAAGTGTAGTTTTAATGACATGTAAAAATTGTCATTAAAATGTTTCAATGATGGAAAGTAACTATCATATAAACAAATATAATGACATATTGAGAGTTACAATGATAGGGTAAAATTGTTGTGGAAAATATTTTATAACAATTGAGAGACGTCATTGACAATATTTAATAACAGTTGCAAAATGTCAATAGATAACTTCTTTGACGAAATATAAGTGTCATCATAAACTATATTATGACGTTTAACAAACGTCGTTGAAGTTTACCCCTACAATGACACTTATATGACGAAATAAGTGTGTCATCATAAACTATATTATGACGTTTAACAAACGTCGTTGAAGTTTGCCCCTACAATGACACTTCTATGACGAAGAAAGTTTGTCATCATAAACTATATTATGACGTTTAATGCACGCCGTTGAAATCCGCCCTCTAATGACACTTATATGACGAAAAAAGTTTGTCATCATAAACTATATTATGACGTTTAACAAACGTCGATGAAGGTTGAGCTTACAATGACACTTCTATGACAGAAATAGAGTGTCATCATAAACTATATTATGACGTTTATCAAACGTCGTTGAAGGCCGCCCCTACAATGACACAGGCTTTAATGATGTTTCGGACGACACACAGTAACTGTCATTGAAGGCATTCCATGACATTTTTTATGTGTCATGGAAAGGGTCATTTCTACTAGTGTATATAAGGTCGACTTATCCATGCCCTATGCTTAATTATGATATCGCGCGACGAGAGGATTAAATATTATACAGTAACGGGATTTCGTTCGAGCCGTCGAATTAATTCTTTTAATGCGGGTAGTCATAATGTCTAGATAGAGGCCGCTTATGATTTATGAGTCGTAAAATTATTTTTATACTCATTGCCGTATTAATTAGAACCTACAGGGTCACACACTTAAACGAGCAGAGCAGCTATTTTGTTCCGGTTGATTATAGTTGGTGAAGGGATTGGTGAACCCTTATCCATGTAGAGGGCTATATAATAGTGTCTTGTGATATCCCTCACACTTGACCAAACACAAGAGAAGACATAATTTGTGTAGAGAGAATCAAAAATCTGATTTTGATATTTCTCTCTATAAAAGTCTTGAAGATTATATTCAGGAGTTGAATAATCAAAAGGATCAAGAAGATATCTTCATATCTTTGAAGATTGATTCTTGGACCAAGAAAAGTATTTAGAATACTCATATAATCTTCATCTTATCTTGTGAGTTTGATCTTTAATAACATATTGAATAAGATTCATAGTTGTTATTTTTGATCAAAGTTCAAGAACATAACTATATTCAAATTGATTTAAGTGAAATCTCTATTGAATTGGAGCTAGCAATCAATTAGACGCTCTGGACTTGTTCGTTGTGTGGATATCGTAGAGGACGCTCGCTTCTTGCAACGTCTCTAGAAGGCTCGATCGAAAACACGCTACAATAGGTAACAATCTTATTCTTCGTACTTTGATAATATACTTGGATCCTCGGAGGGTTTTTACATAATATATTTATATTTCCGCTGCACTATTTCAATATGTGATGAGATCACAAATCTTATTAGTTCAATAAAAACCCAACAGTGGTATCAAAGAGACTAGTATATTTTCATTGTTTCGATTTTCATATATGTTGATATATGATGTTCATATATGTGAAGTATGATGTTTATATATATGATATATAAATTTTATCTATTAATAATTATATATATGGTGATATATACAATTTTGTAGATTTGTGTTTGGATCCATATATATATATATATATATGTGTGTGTGTGTGTGTGTGTGTGTGCGTGTGTGTGTGTGTGTGTGTGTGTGATGCCTACCTTAATATGTATATGGTGATATATATATTTTGATTTATATATTTGATCTTCACTTATATGGTTATTTTATAACACCCCAAAAGGCGGCTATTACAGTGCTGTGGACCCCAAACTGGGACCCACCAGGCGATACCAAAATACAGATTAAATAAGTATTACTTTGTGATATCGAACCACAATAATTAGTCATTACTCCGATTAGGAGTTTATTAATGCAATGGCCATCGGCCTTATGATACACAGGATCCGAAATACAAGTATAAACCATATGGAGATGGAATATACTTCAAATATCAATTCAACCATACAATAATTTAATTAAAGCGGAATTAAAGTAACATTACACGATTTGAACAATAACTGGACACAAAAGACATGGGGCCCCGAACTAGTATCCCTCGAACCCTTCGCCGTCACCGTGCTCTTCCCGTGCCTTGCCTTTGCCTCGACCTAGAATACAACACAAGTATTTCGCCCAAAACACAAGGTCAGATATACATGGTAAATCATTCTCGTGACATTATACAATCCACATATATTAGATCTCAAGGAAAACATCCCGACTATTGAACATACCCCTCAGGCGTATGAACAATCATTCCCGAAACCGTCGAACATATCCAATCATACATGGACTATGAACGATTACATAATATGGCTCAAGATGGACATCACAGTACGCCCAATCCGGAAATGTGTCCGTGTACATGTCCACCCCGTACACGGAATCCACAATATACGTGTGATAATGTACCTAATTAGCCTCAAGAACTACGTCTCGTGTGCACAGTCCAATACGGAAAACATCCACGTATGACTATATAAGTGCCCGGCTAAAAATCCTACACAATAACCAATTGGCACGCAAATATGATTCCAAATATGTCGCGATACAACATGACAACGAATTCTACAAATCTCATATCCGATTAAGGATCAAGAAAAACTCACCGAAGTGACAATGAGGACCAACGAGATCAACGATTCAAAGTGGCGTACTTGGGAATACAATCCCATGATGAAAAACGGAACAACGCCAAGGACAATATCAAATTACGAGTCACAAATTCATAAACATTTCATATACATGAAATGTATAATCATCACGAGAATCTAATCATCATTATAACCAAGCAAGATAACTTGCCTCAACTCCGTAGGCGAAAGATAGTCCTTCTCCAAATGATCAAACGGATGGTATCCTTGGTTAAACACTCAATCGAACAAGCAACCTTGAATGAAATGTGATCCATTCAATAACATATTCACATAATATTAATATCATTTCGTAGGAAACGACGCCCGCAACCTACCTGAATAATCCATTCCACCTTAATGAATATCCTACCGATTAATGAAGGGTTCCAATACATATAGTTCGTCTTCCACAATCGGATTACTATATAAAAAATATCCTTTAATACTCTTGTCATTTTTATGAGCAAAACATCTTCAATTCACCAATAAAATCGATTTAATCAATTTCTTTATGTTCTACAACATCGACTACTATACAAGGTTAATCATAACAAATTCGATACTCAAACTATTATGGCTCTATCAATCACAATCAGCATCTCCTTCTTAAAAAAACTATCCATTCTAGCATGATTATCAAACACATTCTTAAGTTATCAACACATTAGATTAATAAAAAGTTATTGTTGTATTGATCAATATCTTTATCATTCCTCAAAGACTTGTGAAGCTGAACTACAATGATGTTAAAACTTCTAAGATTTCTGAACAAGAGAACATAATCCTATCTTTAACGTTGTCAAGTTCTTCCCAAGGTAATTAAATACCTAATATGGGGTTTAAACACTTTATGATATCAATTCTATTGATTAAATCTAACTATGATGAAGCTAATTGATTATCAATGTTCTATTGAGATTAATTCGTCCAGCAAGATGAGCATGATAATATAAACATGGTTACTATCACTATAACTTCAAGAACACATCCATTCAAAACCCACATTTATCATATTCATCAAGCAGTGTTAAAAGTTTAATTAACCAGGTTTTACTTGATTAATTTAACTCTAGGTGAAGTATTCTACATTACTAACATCAACATGCGAAAAATACAGAGGATAATCGTATACATACTTCCAGAAATGAAGAACAACCCTCAACACTACAAGAAACACAATTACAGCTCAAGAACACCTTATAAACTTCGAATCAGTGCGCTCCACTCCAAGTTACAAGACTCAAAACCAAGTTGGAGAAGGCTAATATCAGTATAGGGAGGCAGGAGAGGGGATATACGGAGAGAAATCGGGTTGGAGTTCTGAAGAAATAAAAAACAGGTTGTATCTTTAAATAGACTGTACAGCCTTAATGTATGCTACCGAAAGAATTTAGCATACGTTAACACCTGTTACGTACGCTAACTAGTTTTTGTTACGTACATGATCGACTTACAAGGGCTACTGTCTCGATTTCATAGGCCATTTACGTACGCTAAAAAAAAGGTATTACGTATGCTAAATATGGTTGACTCTGACCGACACGACAGCCCAATCACCCTTCACGTGCATGGAAACGGATAACAGATTCACGTGCGGAAGTCAACTGATGTCTAATTCCCTCTTAACGTACGCAACATATAACGAATTACGTACGTTAAGGCACAAGCTTAACGTACATTAATCAAACTATGTAGCGTACGCTACACCACCAGAATAAGTCCAAAAATGCAACTCTACAATTAACATTGAACCAACAAACATAAAGTGAATAACAACGATAACTAACTCAATTCTGTAACATCTCGGCATTGTAGTCATATATTAAATGCAACATGATTCAACGATACTCAAATTATTTGAACAATACAACAGTAAGGATGAAGAATTACAGTCGGATATTACATACTCCCCCTCTTAAAAGGAGTTTCGTCCTCGAAACTAAGGGGTAAATAATTCGGGATATCTCACTCACATTCTATCCTCGGTTTCCCACGTAGCCTCCTTGATTCCCTGTCGTGACCACTGAACCTTCAGTAGGGGAATCGTCTTGTTCCGCAACTATTTGATCCTCCTCTCGAGTATCTTTATAGGACACTCCTCGTACAAATGATCCTCCGCTATTTCAATATATTCGAACTGAAGTACATGGCCCGGATCAGAAACATACTTCCTCAACTGGGAGACATGAAACACGTTGTGAATCCGACTCAAAGCTGGTGGCAAAGCCAGTCGATAGGCCAGATCACCTACACGCTCCAAAATATCAACGGCCCAATGTACCTCGGGCTCAGCTTGCCTCTCTTCCCAAAACGAAAAACACCTCGAGTAGGAGACACCTTCATTAGCACATGGTCACCAACCTCGAACTCAAGCGGTCGTCGACGGTGGTCTGCATAGGACTTCTGTCGACTTTGAGCCGTTAACAAACGAATCCTAATCAAAACGATCTTCTCACGGACTGCTAACAACATATCGGGTTCCGTACCCCGTGATTCTGACAGTTCGTCCCAACACAAAGGGGACCTACAACGACGGCCATACAATGCTTCATATGGAGCCATCTGAATTAAAGCATGCCAACTATTATTATAAGTGAATTCCACCAAAGGTAGCTGGGTTTCCCAATCATCCTTCTCAACATGTCCTCTAGGGTTTGGATAGTTCTTTCAGACTGACCATCGGTATGCGGATGAAAAGCCGTATTGAAATTCAACTGCGTTCACATCGCAAGATGAACTACCTTACAGAGTGTGACACGAATCGCCCGTCACAGTCCAATACAATACTCTTGGGGGTACCATGTAAGCTTACAATCTCTTTAATAAATAGCTGGGCCAGTCTCTTGGGACCCCATGTGTCTTCAATCTCCAAAAAGTGGGCTGATTTGGTTAGACGGTCCACAATCACCCAAATCATATTCATTCCTCGACGACTCATCGGCAAGCTAGTGATAAAATCCATCGATATGTCCTCCCATTTCCACTTGGGAATCGGGAGCGGTTTCAGCATTCCTTCATGTCGCTGGTGCTCAATCTTAACCTGCTGACAGGTTAAGCATCTCGAAGTGAATTCGACAACCTCACGTTTCATATTCCCCCACCAATAATATTGTTTCAAATCCTTATACATCTTACTAGACCCCGGGTGAATAGAGTACGGGGTAGCATGGGGCTCTCTCATGATAGAGTTCCTCAACTCTTCGTCTGCGGGTACACACGCTCGATTCCTGAAGCATATCAATCAGTCCTTATAGATCACAAATCCAGGGGCTTTCTCTTGAGTTACTTCATCCTGAACTCGAGATAAGAATGGGTCCGTAACCTGCTTCGATCGGATTATATCATCAAGAGACGAAGAAATCTCAAGTGTGGAAAGTTGTCCCTGAACACGTTGTAACCAAACTTCAATCTATGGCCTCATAAGATCTAACTGCAACTCCCTCTGAGCTGTCAAGCGGCTAAGCATCTGCTCCTGCACTGTGTTACGGCTCAAGGCATCAGCAACCACATTTGCCTTGCCTGGATGATAAAGGATATCGATATCATAATCTTTGATTAATTCTAGCCACCTTCTCTGTCTAATGTTTCACTCTTTCTGAGTAAAAATGTACTTCAGGCTCTTGTGATCAGTAAAGACCTGACAGGTAACTCCATACACATAGTGACACCAGATTTTCAAAGAAAACACCACGACTGCTAGCTCCAAGTGATGGGTCGGATAATTAACTTCATAGGGTCGCAATTGTCTCGATGCATAGGCAATCACTTTCCCTTCCTGCATCAGTATACATCCAAGGCCCTGTCTCGACGCGTCACTATACACCACAAATCTCTTTCCTTTTGGTAGAACCAACACAGGTGCTGAAATCAATCGACGCTTGAGATCATCAAAACTTTGCTAACATGCTTTTTACCACAAATACTTCTTATCCTTCTTCAGTAGGTTAGTCATCGGTTGCGCAATTTTGGAAAATCCTTCCACGAACCCCTGGTAGTAACCTGCTAGGCCGAGGAAACTACGAACTTCCTTCACGTTATTCAGAGGTAGCCAATCTCGAATGGCTTCTGTCTTCTGTGGGTCCACTCTCACTCCTTCGGCTGATATCACTTTCCTAAGAAAGATAACCTCAGGCATCCAGAATTCACATTTAGAAAACTTCACATAAAGCTGTTCCCGCCTCAACGCATCGAGACCTTGGTGGAGATGACGTTCATGCTCTTCGTGGTCACGAGAGTAAATCAGAATGTCATTAATAAAAACGACTACAAAGCGGTCTAGATAGTTAATAAAAACCCGATTCATCAACTAGATGAATACAGCTGGTGCATTAATCAATCCAAATGGCATCACCATGAACTCATAATGCCCATAGCGAGTACGGAAGGCTGTCTTCGAAATGTCAGACTCTCGAATTTTCAATTGATGATAACTGGACCTCAATTCGATCTTAGAAAACACAGTAGCTCCCTGAATTTGATCCAATAAATCATCAATACGAGGCAAAAGATATTTGTTCTTGATGGTTACCTGTTCAGCTCACGGTAATCAATACATAAATGCAGGGATCTGTCTTTATTCCGTACAAATAATACTGGTGCTCCCCAAGGGGACGCACTAGGTTGAATATAGCCCTTTTCAGTCAACTCCTCAAGCTGATTCTTCAACTCATGCATCTCAGTCGGATCCATATGATACGGTGCTTTTGAAAGCGGGGACGTACCTGTCTCTAACTTAATAATAAACTCCACCTAACGATGTGGAGGTAAGCCTGGCAACTCGTCTGGAAATACATCTGGGTAGTCTCGGACTACCGGAATGTCGGCCAATTCAACTGGTCGATCTGCTGTTTTGGTCATGTAGCACCAATAACCAATACACCCTTGATTAAGCAGTTTCACTGCTTTCATAGCACTGATGACTCTCCCGGAACGACTGGGATTATCACCTCGAAAAATACACTCGAAACTATCATCAGAAGTGACGGTTACCATCCGCTTGCGGACACTAAGTATGACATCATGACGATCCATCCAATCGATAGCCAAGATTATATCATCCTTAGGTAAATCGACTATAATTAGATTTGACAACCACTCACGGTCATTCATACGAATCGGACAGTCCTAGACTTTATGATTTCCAATAATTCTTCTACCATTAGGTAGGCCAATCACATAAGGCACACAATTGATAACATGATCTAGAGGCAAACAACTTAAACAAGAAGTAGATATAAAGAAGCGTGAAGCACCGGTATCAAAAAGAATACACACTGGCTGAGAGGGGATCTCAAGTATACCTGCAATCATGCTGGCCTCGGGATCGTCAGCTTTCTTCATCTCGTAAATCCTGGGTTTCGTAGCTCCGGCACCAGGTGTACCACTTTGATTCCCATGGCCCATTCCCATGTTTGCCCCGGTAGTCTGATAAGAAGCAGCCGGAGGCACACGGTTCTGGACAGAAGACTAAACTGGAGCATGAGACGCTACTGGTTCACGTCTGGGTCCATTCCTACAAAAACGAGCACGATTCCCATTCTTCGCACAAGTATGGCATGCGACGGCTGGCTTCTAACATTTGGAGCTGACGTGCCCCTGGTCTCTACAGTTATAGCACACAACAGATGAGAGGACCACTCGAGAGTGCGATCTGGCTAGCTTCGACACCATGGGTGGTTGATCTGAAGGGTTTGGCAATGACTGGGGCTTCCTGAATGTCCCCCGGTTACTCTCAGTATGGTTCTGGTTCCTGGATCTTTTGTTGTTAGACTGTGGTTGCTTCTTGAAAATCTCCTTCGCGGTGAGTTCGTATTCCAGAGCTTTCTCGATGAACTCCGGTAGGGTCGTACAGTGGTGATTCAACAACTGCATTCTCATTCGGGGTTTAAGCCTCTTGAGAAAATATTTGATCTTATCAGCCTCCGTTTGACAATCGACGAGGCAAAAGAAAGAAGTGCCTGAAATTTCTCGGCAACAGATAGTACAACATCGTCTTCAGATGGGTCCGGGTTCAACAGTTCTGACAACTTGGCCTCACAGAGTGGCCCTGGATAGTAACGGTATAGCATGAGGTTTTTAAATTCCTCCCAGGTATATACACCATCAGCTGGCCTCACTGAAAGCCACCAGGTGTGAGCGCCCTTGCTAAGATAGTAAGCTGCTATGGAGACGCGATTCTCTTCGGGACAGTCCACCATCTCGAAGAAGTTCTCAAAGTGTTCAATCCAATTCACAATGTCAGCAGGCTCAGAGGAGCACTCAAAGGTCGGAGGTCACTGGAGAGAGATGTCGCTGATGATCCGACTCACGGGTACACCAAGCACAGGAGGTGGAAGATGAGGCCCCTGTTGCTGGCCAGTAGTGGCCCTCTACATAGCTTCCATCAATTGACCCATCTATGTCATCTGAGTCATCATGCTCTGCATCACAACGTAAGGATCGACATGCGAATCCTCACGCCCAGTGTGGTGCGATTGGTCCCTAGAAGGCGAACCACTGCCTGCGGAACTATGCTCCACATTCGCGCGTCTGTTGGCTCGAGGTATCGGGATTCGGCCCCTTCCGAGGCCTCGTCCCCCTCTGCCACGACCCCTCAGATTTATTTCCATACTGAAAGAATCAATCATAATGATAACCATAAGTACAGTTCAAGATACTAATCAAAATTCATGCTAAGTTAATACCAACAAGGAATCACATATTTGAGAAAACAGTTCACAATGAATTATCGACACCACAAGTGTCACACATAATATTACATCGACGTCGAGTCGTACAATTTCAATCATATAATCAATCCAACATTTACCTCGAATTATCAATCAGATAAATCCTGCCACAAATCCTCGAAATAACAAGACCAACAAAGAGATCCATTCTGATATCAATATCATGCCAGCAATTAAATAATGGCTCGTAAAGTACATACCGTATTTGGCTCGTAGGGTCAGTTGCTTGCACAGGTCACACGTGACACGAAGGTCTTTTGATACTAGTTCATTCTACAACGACTCTTAAAGAGAAAACAACACTCTCTAATACCATCTTCTGTAACACCCCAAAAGGCGGCTATTACATTGCCATGGACCCCACACTGGGACCCACCAGGTGATATCAAAATACAGATTAAATAAGTATTATTTTGTGATACCGAACCCCAATAATTAGTCATTACTCCAATGAGGAGTTTATTAATGGTATGGCCAATGGCCATATGATACACAGGATCCGAAATACAATTATAGACCATATGGAGATGGAATATACTTCAAATATCAATACAACCAGACAATAATTTAAATAAAGCGAAATTAAAGTAACATTACACGGTTTGGACAATAACCGGACACAAAAGACATGGGGCCCCCGAACTAGAATCCCTCGAACCCTTCGCCGTCACCGTGCTCTTCCCGTGCCTTGCCTTTGCCTCGACCTAAAATACAACACAAGTATTTCGCCCAAAACACAGGGTCAGATATACATGGTAAATGATTCTCCTGACATTATACAATCCACATATTCTCATGATATTAGGCACGCGACTTTCATTATTCCTTATCCGAACTTTGGTTCATCTGGACAGAAAGGAATAGTGCAAAGCATAGGGCGGTTACTTTTCTTTCGTCTCATGTAATTGTGCAGGTGGAGTGCCATGTTGCTTTATTGGCTTATGCGGGGCTTATTTCATCTGAGTTCTGGGCGGGTTGCTCGCTGCTTGATCATTTCTAGCGATCTACATCTTCCCCCGCCGTACTCACGCCCGTCCTGGTTTGGCTTCGACCCGAGACCCTCGACTGCCGAACACGGATGGTTCGTTCGATAGAGACACACAGATTGCGGGTGGGGGAGGTCTGATTAGAGATAACCACGGAGAGCTTCTTCTTGCTTTCCATTCCTCTTTTCAGGCCTCTTCGAGTTTTGATGCTGAGGTCAAGGTGTTGGCGATTGGATTGATTCTAGCTTCCCACAGATCGAGACATGTTTGGATTGAGCTTGATGTTGCTACTGTGGTGACCCTGCTATCATCTGTCCATCGGGGCTCTTGGCAGGTTCGTCACAATCTTATGCGTATCCGACACATTCTCAGAGATATTCAGTTTAGAATCACTCACATTTTCCGGGAGGACAACAGGCCGGCCGACTATCTTTCTGAGCTCGGCATGTCCTCCCTCGGCATTCAGACTTATACTTACGATACTGCTCCTCCGTTTCTTCTCTTCCTTATATGGATGGATCAGCTTGGTTATTCGTCTTTTAGATTTAGATAGGTTTTTATTTTATTGATTGCTTGCTTGCCTATTGGTCCGCACATTAGCCCATAGTTTTAGTGGTGCACCTTGTATTGATCTAGCGGTCCGTAGGCACTTTAGATTTTAGGTTCCGGATTATGGCCCATTTTTGGTCATAATTCGGAGTTGAGTTATTTTAGTCTACGGGTCCGCACATTAGCCCACGGTTTGTGGTGCACTTTGTATTTCTTTAGCGGGCCGTAGATTTCTTCGATGTTTGGACCCGAATTATGGCCCATTTTTAGTCATAATTCGGGGCTGATACTTTGTATTTCTTGATTTCTTCTTATCTACAGGTTGGTGGGTCCCGCCTCAACTCGCCGTCCACACTGGACTCTTTTTTTTTTCTTTTAAAGAAAAAAAAAGGAAAACATCCCGACTATTGAACATACCCCTCGGGCGTATGAACAATCAGTCCCAAAACTGTCGAACATATCCAATCATACATGGACTATGAACGATTAAACAATATGGTTCAAGATGGACATCACAGGGGGCCCCATCTGGAAATGTGTCCGTGTAAATGTCCATCCCATATACGGAATCCAGAATATACGTGTGACAATGTACCTAATTAGCCTCACGAACTACGTCTCGTGTGCACAGTCCAATACGGAAAACATCCACATATGACTATATAAGTGCCCGGCTAAAAATCCTACACAATAACCAATCAGCACGCAAATATGATTCTAGATATGTCACGATGCAACATGACAACGAATTCAACAAATCTCATATCCGATTAAGGATCAAGAAAAACTCACCGAAGTGACAACGAGGACCAACGAGATCAACGATTCAAAGTGGCGTACTTGGGAATGCAATGCCATGATGAAAAACGTAACAACGTCAAGGACAATATCAAATTATGAGTCATAAATTCATAAACATTTCATATACATGAAACGTATAATCATCACGAGAATCTAATCATCATTATAACCAAGCAAGATAACTTGCCTCAACTCCGTAGGCGAAAGATAGTCCTTCTTCAAATGAGCAAATGGACGGTGTCCTTGGTTAAACACTCAATCGAACAAGCAACCTTGAATGAAACGTAATCCATTCAATAACATATTCACATAATATTAATATCAATTCGTAGGAAACGACGCCCGCAACCTACCTGAATTATCCATTCCACCTTAATGAATATCTTACCGATTAATGAAGTGTTCCAATATATATAGTTCGTCTTCCACAATCGGATTACTATATCAAAAATGTCCTTTAATACTCTTGTCAAGTTTATGAACAAAACATCTTCAATTCACCAATAAAATCGATTTAACCAATTTCTTTATGTTCTACAACATCTACTACTATAAAAGGTTAATCATAACAAATTCGATACTCAAACTATTATGACTCTGTCAATCACAATCAGCATCTCCTTCTTAAAAACACTATCCATTCTAGCATGATGATCAAACACAGTCTTAAGTTATCAACACATTAGATTAATAAAAAGTTATTGTTGTATTGATCAATATCCTTATCATTCCTCAAAGACTTGTGAAGCTGAACCACAATGATGTTAAAACTTCTAAGATTTCTGTACAAGAGAACATAATCCTATCTTTAACATTGTCAAGTTCTTCCCAAGGTAATTAAATACCTAATATGGGGTTTAAACACTTTATGATATCAATTCTATTGATTAAATCTAACTATGATGAAGCTAACTGATTATCAATGTTCTACTGAGATTAATTCGTCCAGCAAGATGAGCATGATAATATAAACATGGTTACTATCACTATAACATCAAGAACACATCCATTCCAAACCCTCATTTATCATATTCATCAAGGAGTGTTAAAAGTTTAATTATCACCAGGTTTTACTTGATTAATTTAACTCTAGGTGAAGTATTCTACATTACTAACATCAACATACGAAAAATATAGAGGATAATCGTATACATACCTCCAGAAATGATGAACAACCCTCAACACTACAAGAAACACACTTCCAGCTCAAGAACACCTTCTAAACTTCGAATCAATGAGCTCCACTCCATGTTACAAGACTCAAAACCAATTTGGAGAAGGTTAATATCGGTCTAGGGAGGCAGGAGAGGGGATATACAGAGAGAAAATCGGGTTGGAGTTGTGAAGAAATGAAAAACAGGCTGTGCCTTTAAATAGACTGTACATCCTTAACGTACGCTATCGAACGAATTTAGCGTACGTTAACACCTGTTACGTACGCTAACCAGTTGGTGTTACGTACGTAATCGACTTACAGGGGCTAATGTATTGATTTCACAGGCCATTTACGTACACTAAAAAAAGGTATTACGTACGCTAAATATGGTTGACTCTGACCGACACGACATCCCAATCACCCTTCACGTGCATGGCAACGAATAACAGATTTACGTGCGGAAGTCAACTGATGTCTGATTCCCTCTTAACGTACACAATAGATAACGAATTACGTACGTTAAGGCACAAGCTTAATGTACGTCAATCAAACTATGTAGCGTACGCTACACCACCAGAATAGGTCCAAATATGCAACTCTCTAATTAACATTGTACCAACAAACATAAAGTAAATAACAATAATAACTAACTCAATTCTGTAACATCTCGACATTGTAGTCATATATTAAATGTAATATGATTCAACGATACTCAAATTATCTGTACAGTACAACAGTAAGGATGAAGAATTACAGTCGGATATTACATATTTGATATATGGAGATTCATGTGATGATTCAGTTCTACTAATTATCCAAGAATCAAAGAGCATATGATTTAATCTACATATAATTTTATGTTAGGATTATGAATTTTAAGAGGTGCATATGAACATAAATTTGTTTATGTAAAGATTATGCTCGTTTAAAAATTCTCATATTAACATAAATATATTTTCATTCTGAGGTTGTATGAATATAGATTTGATCTACGTGATTTATATATTGATATTGTTCAATATGTATTAGTTGAAGTATACATAAGATGTATACTTTAATACACATGTTTTGAGCAAAATAGAGGCTGCCGAGCGGTCCTGGGGTATCAGATCGCGATCCATCCCTGGAAGATGGCCCTTGCCGTGCAGCCTGGACCAAGGGATCACGATCCAGGCTATTCGGACCGCGATCCAGGCCACTTCTGTATAGTTTCGGCCTCGTTTTCTTTGTGTATTCCTGGAAATTTATTTTCTGTTTTACCCGGTTTGATGTTTTGGCCATCGAAACTTTGTAACTCATCGATTGTAGATATTTGGCATATTTTGTATATTTTTATAACTTATCGATAGTCGATATTTAGTACATTTTATATAGTATATATGCTTATGAATGCTTAAATAGTTAATGCATCGTGGTTGGTATAGCCGTACTAGATCAATTAGATTGATGATTCGATTCTGGTTGTAATATTCATAATATGACTTGTAGGTCGTGCCTTCTTATTATCTTATTGTAATTTCTCTTCTAATCTTACTCCCCTCGAATGTAACTCGGGGATTCTATTACTAAATGTAAAGATATAGTTTAGAATAGTTCTACCTATAAGAGGAAGACGAAGAAGACGAGCTACTCACAAGGAATTCAAGAAGAAAGGCGTTATCGAAGATTACACCGAACGACCTATTGATATTAACGAATATCATAATAGGATCTATGGCTATACAACACCAAACCAAATTGTCCATGTGAATGTATGAGATGCATCATATTTACATTGCATATGATTGTATGAGATGCATCATATTTAAATTAGCATATGATTGTATGAGATGCATCATATTTTTTTTATTTGCTTAATAATCGTTATTTGCAAATAAATCAAACTCATTAGATCTTTTACATGTATGAGATACATGGTAATAATTTTGAGATAATCAATTTTTGTTAAATAGTTTTATTAAGTTCAATTGATATGAAACATAAGCTTCAAGAGCCAACCATTTCAAAACACTCGTCAAACATTCGATCATTTCTAATATGGGTCGGCCAAAACAGGGTGTATGGATTTTATCTTAAGGATGAGAGATGAATAAATAAGTGTATACATATATTTTAAATGGTTAAGACTTATATAGGTTATACAAAACAGTTTTGGACCTATGGCTTATCTGGGATTAATATGATTAAAACGACATAAGATGTCATCCCAAATGGTAATCTAAAGCATTTTTAATTACAGGGGACATGCCAAAGCTGTGTCTGTGGTTATTTGGTCATTAGGTTATAATTAATATATGTGTATGTGATACATAATATTTGATACTAAGATGTTGACATAAGATGTCATCTCTATTGATAAAAACTAAACTTCTTTTATTTGTGAGGGACATGCCATAGCTGTGCTTGCATAATCGTTAGATTTTAAAATCAATATATCTCACGAGTAACTTTGCATATTAATACTATAGAATGAATGGCGTCAATCAATACAAACTCATTGCGATCAATTCTTAACAAAGAAAAACTTTCTAGCACTAATTACCTTGATTGGTCAAGGAACTTGAGAATTGTTCTCAAAGCTGAAAAGGAGCAATACATTTTGGAAAACCCAATTCCTGATGAACCAGAATCAACCGCTACCAAAGCTCAAAAAGATGATTATAGTAAACATATAAATGATTCTTTGGATGTGACATGCCTTATGCTAGAAACCATGAACTCGGAGCTGCAGATACAGTTCGAGGACATGGAAGCTTATGAAATGATGGGTCAGCTTAAGGAAATGTTCCAAGAGCAAGCCCGTCAGGAGAGGTTTGCCACTATGAAGGCATTGAATGGTTTTAAAATGTCTTCAGATACTTATGTGAGTGCTCATGTTCTTAAGATGAAGGGCTACATTGAGCATCTTGAAAGGCTAGGAGCTCATATCAGTCAGGAACTCGCTACAGATATGATCTTAGCATCACTGCCTTCAGCGTATGATTAGTTTGTAGTAAACTTCAACATGCACAACATGGAGAAAACTATTACTGAGTTGCATGGGATGCTAAAACAAACTAATTCAAACATTAAGAAACTGTTCCTAATGTTTTAGTAGTTCAAAAGAAATCAAATAAAAAGAAAGGGAATAAGATGGCCCCGAAAGATAAAGATAAGGGTAAAATGCAAATGTTGCCTAAACCCAAACCTGAACCTTTCAAAAAGTCATCGAAACAACCCAAAGAAGGAGCTTGCTGCCACTGCAATGAAACTGGTCATTGGAAAAGGAGTTACAAGGCCCACATGGAAGAAATGAGGAATTAGAAGAGCAATGAGACTGCTACTTCAGGTACTCTTGTTATAGAAGTTAATTCAACTACTTCTTCATCATTGGTATTAGATACCGGTAGTGAAGCTCACATTTGTGTGAATGCACAGGGGCTGCGAAGGAGTAGACAACTGGCAAATGGTGAAATGGACCTATGTGTTGGTAATAAAGCAAGAGTTGCTGCTGTTGCCGTAGGGACTTATGATATAAAGCTACCAAGTGGACTTGTATTGGAATTTAATAATTCTTATTTCATTCCTGCTATGGGTAGAAACATTATATCAGTTTCTCGCCTTGATTTGGATGTTTATGACTTTACTATTAAGAATAGTGTAATGTCCATATTTAATAAAGGTAATTTTATGGAGATGCCTTGATGAGTGGGAGATTATAGCCCATAAATCTTGAAAGCTCCAAATCTGTTTGTAACATAAATGTCAAAAGACTTAAATCAAATGATTTAAGCCAAAAATATTTCTGGCATTGTCGTTTGGGCCATATAAACAAGAAATATATAACCAAACTCCATAAAGATAGAATATTAGACACATTTGATTTAGAATCATATGATATATACGAATCTTGCTTATTAGGAAAAATGACCAAAGCTCCTTTCACGGTACAACCTAAGAGATGTATGTGGACCAATGAATACAAATGCTAGAGGAGGTTTCCAATACTTCAAAACGTTCATATATGACTTAAGCAGATTCGGATATATCTACGTAATGAGTCATAAGTCTGAGTCGTTTATGAAATTAAGCAATTTCCAAATGAGTTTTAAAGCACTACGATCGGATCATGGTGGTGAATATTTGAGCCATAAATTTGACAATCATCTCAAAGATTGTGGAATTCATTCACAACTAACTCCACCTGGAACACCTTTATGGAATGGTGTGTCAGAATGAAGAAATCGAACCTTGTTAGACATGGTTAGATCGATGGTGGGTCAAGCTGATCTTCCAATTTTTTTTGGGATTACGCCTTAGAGACTGTTGCGTTCATTTTAAATCGAGTACCATCTAAACCAGTTCAAAGCACACCATATGAGATATGGACAAGGAAACAACCTGTGTTGTCTTTCCTTAAGACTTGGGGTTGTGAAGCTTATGTGAAGCGGATTATCAATGATAAATTATCACCCATATTGGATAAATATCTTTTTGTGGGATATCCTAAGGGTATTACTTTTACATCCCATCAGAGAACAAAGTGTTTGTTGCTCGATCTGGAGTATTCCTTTAGAAGGAATTTATTTCCAAGAAAAATAGTGGGAGTAAAATAACTCTTCATGAGATAAGAGAACCACAAATAGATACTGAATCTTTAGATAAAACTGATTTAAACTCACATAGAGATGTTGAGATCACTCATTCTTAGGTATATATGTAATCATCATGAACCTGAGAGATATGGATTTATAATCACAGATGACAACAATGTGGAACTCATGGATCTAGATGAGCCCACAACCTACAATGAAGCAACTACTATCATTGAATGCGAAAGTTGGCTTGAAGGGATGAAATCCGAAATGCAATCCATGTATGATATTCAAGTATGGACTTTGATTGATCTTCCTGAAAGTTCCAAAGTAATTGGTTGCAAATGTATCTTTACAAAGAAAAAGGGCATGGATGACACTGTTCAAACATGCAAATCACGACTCGTGGCGAAAGGATACACACAGACTCATGGTATTGACTAGGATGAAACCTTTTCGCCATTCATAATAATTAAATCAATTAGAATTATACTTGCCATAGCAGCATATTATGTCTATGAGTTATGGCAAATTGATGTCAAAATCGCTTTTCTTAATGGGAAGTTAGATGAGAATGTGTATATGATACAGCCCAAAGGTTGTCGATCCTAATAATCCTAATAAATTATGTAAGCTTATAATAGCCATTTATGGTATGAAGCAGGCATCCCAGAGTTGGAATTTTCGTTTTGATGAAAAAAATCAAAGAGTTTGGTTTCATTAGAAATCAGGACAAACCTTGTGTATACAAGAAGATTAGTGGGAGCGCAATTGTTTTTCTAGTACTCTATGTGGATGATATCCTACTCATTAGAAATGACATCCCTACTTTGCAAAGTGTTAAGCTTTGGCTAAGTAAATGTTTTACAATGGACTTAGGAGAAGCTGCCTATATACTGGGTATAAGGAATTATAGAGATAGATCTAAAAGGCTTCTTGCCCTAAGCCAAAGTACATATGTTAACAAGGTATTGAAACGCATCAGTATGCTTAATAGTAAGAAAGGGTTCTTACCTATGTCACATGGCCTAAAGCTCAGTAAAACTCAAAGTCTTTGTTCGAAGGAAGAGAGAGATAAAATGAGCTTGATACCTTATGCTTCGGCTATAGGATGTATTACGTATGCCATGATATGTACTAGACCGGATGTATCATTTGCATTGAGTGCAACCAGCAGATATCAGTCTGACCCTGGTGAGGCTCACTGGACCATAGTCAAAAGAATACTTAAGTACTTGAGAAGGACTAAAGATATGTTCTTAATATATGGTGGTCAAGATAGTGATTTGGCCCTTAATGGCTATGTCGATGCCAATTTTGAGACAGACCAAGATGATTCAAAATCACAGTCTGGATATATATTTTGCTTGAATGATCGTGTTGTTAGCTGGAAGAGTTCCAAACAACCAACCACAACTTATTCTATAATGGAATCTGAGTACATAGCCATTTCGGAAGCAGCTAAAGAAGCTGTTTGGATGAGGAAGTTCATTGGTGAACTGGATGTGGTTCCTATCATTGTTGATCCAGTAAATTTGCACTTTGATAACAATGGAGCTATTGCACAAGCTAAAGAACTAATATCACAACAAGCATCCAAACACGTACTTAGAAAGACCTCATTTGAGAGATTGTCACTCAAATCGATGTGAGGATATGCAAAGTTCACACGGATAATAACATAGCGGATCCTTTAACCAAGCCCGTTTCGCAAGAGAAGAATGATGGTCATATAAAGGCCATGGGTCTTCAGTTTATGTATGTATAGGACTAAGAGCAAATGGGAGATTGTTAGTATTATGCTCTAAGTCTACTATTTAATAATAATGTGGAGACATTTATTATTATTTAATATATAATATTGATTATATTATTGAATTAATATTCTTCTTACGATCATCAAGTATGTAACATGATAGTAAAGATCGTTAAAGCATTAAAGAATAATTATTCTTGATATCCCTAGTAATATGATTACTAGTTTGATAGATGATGCGATGGCTATGTTTTACTAGTCATGAACATGAGATGTTATATCACGTCATAGATACATGTAGAGACATCGTATTGGATATGACCTAACAAAGAGAATTATATATGGATTAAGTCATTATAATTCCTCTGATTGTTATATATTATTTAGGTCCTTATTACCTAAAGACACTACAGTTTCCTACATAATGAGTATCGTATTTCAATACAATACCAACATCTTCTGTAACAAGAGACCATACAGTTTGTGATTGGATACGATACGATTTATGCAGAGGGAAGTAGTTTGTCCAATGGGGTCTTGTCCCTCCTATAAAATGGACAAGATATCCACGGGCCCTTGATAAGTTAAATTGTTTAAACGCATGGCCATGCTCAAACTGATCAATAAAGAGTTATTGATAAATATTTGAATTGGACAATTGTAACTTGAGATCAAGAATATTAATTTAGCTATATAAGGTCGACTTATACATGCCTTATGCTTAATTAGGATATCGCGCGACGAGAGAATTAAATATTATACAGTCACGGGATTTCAGTCGTGCCATCGAATTAATTCTTTTAATGCGGGGGTAGTCATAATATATAGCTAGAGGTCAGTTATGATTTATGAGACGTAAAATTGTTTTTATACTCTTTACTGTATTAATTAGAGCCTACAAGGTCACACACTTAAACGAGCAGAGCAACTATTTTGTTCCGGTTGATTATGGTTGGTGAAGGGGTTAGTGAACCCTTAGCCATGTAGAGGAATATATAATAGTGTGTTGTGATAACCCTCACACTTTACCAAACACAATAGAAGACATAATTTGTGTAGAGAGAATCAAAAATATGATTGTGATATTTCTCTCTCTAAAAGTCTTGAAGATTATATTCAAGAGTTAATAATCAAAAGGATGAAGAAGATATCTCCATATCTTTGAAGATTGATTCTTGGACCAAGAAAAGTATTTAGAATACTCATATAATCTTCATCTTATCTTGTGAGTTTGATCTTTAATAACATATTGAATAAAATTCATAGTTGTTATTTTAGATCAAAGTTCAAGAACATTTGAATAAAATTCTTGGTGTTCTTGTTCTTACCATAATCAAGAACATACCTATATTCAAATTGATTTAAGTGAAATCTTTATTGAATCGGAGCTAGCCATCTGGTAGACGCTCGGGACTTGTTCGTTGTGTGGATACCATAGAGGACGCTCGCTTCTTGCAACGTCTCTAGAAGGCTCGATCGAAAACACGCTACAAGAGGTAACAGTCTTGTTCTTCGTACTTTGATAATATACTTGGATCCTCGGAGGGTTTTTACATATTATATTTATACTTCTGCTGCACAATTTCGATATATGATGAGATCATAAATCTTATTAGTTCAATAAAAACCCAACAACAAATCCGTATTTGAAGATTTAGGCATACTTTCCCTCAGATCTCGAGCTGAATAGACTGTATGAATACCTATTTTAAGACTTGGGTGTACCTCCACTTACCTCTCCGTATAAATCCTATTTGAAGACTTGGATGTATTTACCATTAGCTCGATCTAAGTAGGACATGCAGTCTCCTTTTGAAGACATGGATGTACTTACCCTCAGCTCGAGATGGGTAGGCCGTATGGTTCCCTAAGTGCAGACTTGGGTGTACTTGCTCTCAACTCGTTGTGTAGGCCATACGGATCCTATTTGAATACTTTGGTTTACTTACCTTTAAATACTTAGATGTACTTCCACCAGCTCGAGCTAAATTGGCCGTACGGATCCCTATTCGAAGATTTAGGTGTACTTGCCCTATTCTCAAGATGAGTTGGCCATATGGATCCTTATTTGAAAATTTAGGCGTACTTTCCCTTAGATCGAGCTGAACAGGGAATATGTATACCTATTTTAAGAATTGGGTGTAGATCCACTTAGATTGAGTTGATCAGGCCATACAAATTACTATTTAATGACTTGGATGTACTTACCTTTAGCTCGAGCTAAGTAGGACATGCGGATCCCTATTTGAATACTTGGGCATAGTTGTCCTCAACTCGAGCTGAGTAGTCCGTACAGATCCCTATTTGAAGACTTGTGTGTACTTTCCCTCAACTCGTTGCGTAGGCCATACTTATCCTATTCGAATACTTGGGTGTACTTGCCCTCATCTCGAGCTGAAATAGCCGTATGGATCCCTATTCGAAGACTTGGGCATACTTGTGTTCATATGCAGATGAGCGGGTCATATATATCCCCATTTGAAGACTTGGGCATACTTGCATTTAGCTCGAGATGAGCAAGATGTACGGATCCCTATTTGAAGACTTGGGTGTAGTTCCCCTTAGCCCGAGCTGAATAGACCATATGGACCTAGTTGAAGACCCGATCGTATATGCCCTCAACTCGAGCTGTGTAGGCGTATCGATCACTATTTGAAGACTTGGGCCTACTTGCCCTTAGATTGAATTAACTGGGCCATGCAAATCACTATTCGAAGACTTGGGTGTACTGTCCTCAACTCGAGATGACTAGGGCTTATGTATCCATATTTAAGTACTTCGAAATACTTTCCCTCAGCTCGAGCTAAATAGGTCATACAAATCCCTATTATAAGACTTAGGCGTATTTTCCCTACACTCGGGATGTGTAGGCCATACAGATCCCTATTTGAAAATTTAGGCGTACTTTATGGATACCAATTTTAAGACTTGGGTGTACCTCTACTTAGATCGAGCTAAGCAAGCCGTATGAATTTATATTTGAAGACATGGATTTACTTACCCTCAACTCTCGAGATGGGTAGGCCTTAAGGATCCCTATTTGAAGCTGGGTGTACTTGCCCTCAACTTGTTGAGTAGGCCGTACGGATCCTATTTGAATACTTGGGTATACTTACCATTAAATACTAGGATGTACTTCCTCATCCTGAGCTAAATAGGCCGTACGAATCCTTCAAAGTCTTCGGCATACTTGCCTTAAGCTTGAGATGAGTTGGCTACAGATCCCCATTTGAATATTTAGGTGTACATTCCCTCAGATCGAGCTGAACAGGGCATATGAATACCTATTTTAAGACCTTAGTGTACCTCCGCTTATCTCGAGCTAATCAGTCCATACAAATTCCTATTTAAAGACTTGGAAGTACTTACCTTTAGCTCGAGCTAAGTAGGACATTTAGATCCCTATCTGAATACTTGGGCATACTTTCCCTCAACTCGAACCGAGTAGGCTGTACGGATCCCTATTTGAAAACTTGGTGGTACTTGCCCTCAACTCATTGCGTAGGCCATACAGATTCTATTCGAATACTTGGGTGTACGTGCTCTCAGCTCGAGCTGAACAAGCCATATGGATCCCTATTCGAAGACTTAGGCATACTCATGCTCATCTCCAAATGAGCGGGTCGTATAGATCCCTATTTGAAGACTTGGCATACTTCCATTTAGCTCGAGCTGAGCAGGCTATATGGATCCCTATTTGAAGACTTAGGCGTAGTTGACCACAACCCGAGCTGAATAGACCAAATGGATCCCTAGTTGAAGAACCGACCATACTTGACCTCATATCGAGTTGAGTAGGCGTATCGATCCCTATTCAAAGAATTAGGCCAACTTACCCTAAAATCGAATTAAGTAGGCCGTGTAGATCCCTATTCAAAGAATCGGGTCTACTGGTCCACAGCTCGAGTTGAGTACGTCGTATCTATCCATATTTAAGTACTTGGGAAGTACTTTTTCTCAGCTCTAGCTAAATAAGTTGTACGGATCCATACTGGAAGACTTGGGCATATTTGCCCTACACTATGGATGAGTAGGACACACAGATCCCTATTTGAAGATTTAGGCGTACATTCCCTTAGATCTCGAACAAAACAGACTGTATGGATACCTATTTTAAGACTTAGGTGTACCCCCGCTTAGCTCGAGCTAAGCAGGCCGTATAAATTCCTATTTAAATACTTGGATGTATTTACCTTTAGCTCGATCTAAGTAAGACATGTAGCCTCCTTTTTAAGGCATAGATGTACTTACCCTCAGCTCGAGATGGGTAGGCCGTATGGATCCCTATTTGCGGACTTGGGTTTACTTGCTCTCAACTCGTTGTGTAGGCCGTACGGATCCTATTCGAATACTTGGGTTTACTTACCTTTAAATACTTAGATGTACTTCCCTCAGCTCGTGCTAAATAGGCCGTACGGATACCTATTCGAAGACTTGGGCGTACTTGCCCTCAGCTCGAGATGAGTTGGCCATACGTATCCCTATTTAAAAATTTAGTCACACTTTCCCTTATATCGAGCTGAACAGGGCATATGTATACCCATTTTAAGACTTGGTGTAGATGGAGATGACCAGGCCGTACAAATTCCTATTTAAAGACTTAGATGTACTTAGCTTTAGCTCGAGCCAAGCAGGATGTAAGGATCCCTATTTGAAGACATGGCATACTTGCCCTCAACACGAACAGAGTAGGGTGTACGGATCCCTATTTAAATACTTGGGTGTACTTGCCCTCAACTTGTTGAGTACGTCGTATGGATCTCTACTCGAATACATGGGCATACTTACCCTCAGCTCAAGCTGAACAGGCTTTACATATCCCAATTCAAAGACTTAGGCATACTTGCCCTCATATCGACATGAGCGGGTTATACAGATCCCTATTGAAGACTTGAGCATACTTGCGTTTAGCTCGAGCTGAACAGGCTGTACGGATCCCTATTTGGATACTTGGGCGTACTTGTCCTCATCTCAAGATAAATAGGATGCACATATCCTTATTTGAATAATTGGACATACTTTTCCTTAGCTCGAGCTTAGTAGGCCACACAGATCCATATTTGAAGACTTGGCCGTACTTTCCCTTAATCCGAGATGAGCAGGCCTTACAGATACATATTTGAAAACTTGGGTATACTTGCCCTCAGATCGAGATGAGTATGTCGTACGAATCCTTATTTGAAGATTTGGGTGTACTTGCACCTAAGTCGAGCTGAGCAGACCGTGCGGATCTCTACTTGATGACTTGGGCATATTTGCCCTAAGCTCGAGCTGAATAGAATGTACAAATGCTATTTGAAGACTTTGTCGTACTTGCCCTCAGCCCGAGATGAATAGGCCGTACGGATCCATATTTGAAGACTTAAGCATACTCGCACTCATCTCCAGATGAGCGGGTTGTATAGTTCCCTATTTGAAGACTTGGACATACTTGCATTTATCTCAAGCTGAGCAGGCTGTACAGATCCTTATTTGAAGATTTGGGCGTAATTCCCCTTAGCCCTAGCTGAATAGACCATACGGATCTCTAGTTGAAGACCCGACCATACTTGCCCCCAACTCGAGCTGTGTAGGCGTATCGATCCCTATTTGAAGAATTGGGCCTACTTGACATCAAATTGAATTAAGTGGGTCGTGCAAATCACTATTCGAAGACTTCGGTGTACTGGTCCTGAGCTCGAGATAAGTAGGTCGTACGTATCCATATTTAAGTACTTCAAAGTACTTTCCCTCAGTCGAGCTAAATAGGTCGTACAGATCCCTATTAGAAGACTTGGGTGTATTTGCCCTAAACTCGGGATGAGTAGGCCATACAGATCCCTATTTGGAGATTTAGGCATACTTTCCCCCAGATCGAGCTGAATAGACTGTGTGGACCAATTTTATTACTTGGGTTTAGCTACACTTAGCTCGAGCTAAGCAGGCCATATAAATTCATATTTGAATACTCGGATGTACTTACCCTCAGCACGAGATGAGTAGGCCTTAAGGATCCCTATTTGAAGATGGGGTGTACTTGCCCTCAACTCGTTGAGTAAGCCATACAGATCCTATTCGAATACTTTGGAATACTTACCTTTAAATACTTAGACGTACTTTCTCATCTCGAGCTAAATAGGCCGTACGGATACTTATTCGAAGGCTTCAGCGTCATTTCCCTCAGCTCGAGATGAGTTGGCCATGGATCCCCATTTGAAGATTTACGCGTACTTTCCCACAGATCGAGTTGAATAGGGCATATGCATACCTATTTTAAGACTTTCGTGTACCTCCGCTTATCTCGAGCTAAGTAGGACGTGGAGATCCCTATTTCAAGACGTGGGCATACTTGCCCTCAACTCGAGTCGCCGTACAGATCCCTATTTGAAGACATGGGTGTACTTTTCCTCAACTTGTTACATAGGCCATACGGATCTTATTTGAATACTTGGCTATTCTTGCCCTCAGCTCGAGATAAACAGGCCGTATGGATCCCTATTCAAAGACTTGGGCGTATTCACGCTCCTTTTCAGATGAGCGGGTTGTACAGGTCCCTATTTGAAGACTCGAGCATACTCGCATTTAGCACGAGCTGAGCAGGCTGTATAGATCCCTATTTGAAGACTTGGGCGTACTTGCCCTTAGCTAGTGCTGAATAAACCATATGGATCCCTAGTTGGAGAACCAACCATACTTGCTTTCAACTTGAGTTGAGTAGGCGTATCAATCCCTATTCGAAGTATTGGGCCTACTTGCCCTCAAATCGAATTAAGTAGGCCGTGCAGATCACCATCCAAATAATTGGGTCTATTGGTCCACATCTCGAGACGAGTAGGTCGTATGTATCCATATTTAAGTACATGGGAGTACTTTCCCTCAGCTCGAACTAAATAGGTCATACGGATCCCTATTAGAATACTTGGGCATATTTGTCCTACACTAGGGATGAGTAGGCCATACAAATCCCTATTTGAAGATTTAAGTGTATTTTCCCTCAGATCGCGAGCTGAATAGACTTTCCGGATACCTATTTTAAGACTTGTGTGTACCTCTGCTTAGCTCGAGCTAAGCAGGCCGTATAAATTCCTATTTGAAGACTTAAGCATACTCGCACTCATCTCCAGATGAGCGGGTTGTATAGTTCCCTATGTGAAGACTTGGGCATACTTGAATTTATCTCGAGCTGAGCAGGCTGTACAGATCCTTATTTGAAGATTTGGGCATACTTCCCCTTAGCCCGAGCTGAATACACCATACGGATCCCTAGTTGAAGACCCGACCATACTTGCCCTCAACTCGAGCTGTGTAGGCGTATCGATCCCTATTTGAAGACTTGGGCCTAGTTGCCCTCACATTGAATTAAGTGGGTCGTGCAAATCTCTATTCGAATACTTGGGTGTACTGGACCTCAGCTCGAGATAAGTACGTCATACGTATCCATATTTAAGTACTTCAAAGTACTTTCCCCCAGTCGAGCTAAATAGGTCGTACAGATCCCTATTAGAATACTTGGCTGTATATGCCCTCCACTCGGGATGAGTAGGCCATACAGATCCCTATTTGAAGATTTAGACGTACTTTCCCCTAGATCAAGCTGAATAGACTGTATGGATACCAATTTTAAGACTTGGGTTTACCTACACTTAGCTCGAGCTAAGCAGGCCATATAAATTCCTATTTGAAGACTTGGATGTACTTACCTTCAGCTTGAGATGAGTAGGCCTTAAGGATCCCTATTTGAAGACTGGGTGTCCTTGCCCTCAACTCATTGAGTAGACCGTACGGATCCTATTCGAATACTTTGGAATACTTACCTTTAAATACTTAGACGTACTTCCTCATCTCGAGCTAAATAGGCCGTACGGATCCTTATTCAAAGACTTCAATGTCATTATCCTCAGCTTGAGATGAGTTGGCCATGGAGCCCCATTTGAAGATTTATGCGTACTTTCCCTCATATCGAGTTGAATAGGGCATATGAATACCTATTTTAAGACTTTGGTGTACCTCCGCTTATCTCGAGCTAAGTAGGACGTGCAGATCCATATTTAAAGACTTGGTCATACTTGCCCTCAACTCGAGTGGAGTAGGCCATACGGATCCCTATTTGAAGACTTGGGTGTACATTCCCTCAACTCGTTGCATAGGCCATAGTGATCTTATTTGAATACTTGGGTGTTCTTGCCCTCATCTCGAGATGAACAGGCCGTATAGATCCCTATTCGAAGACTTGGGCGTATTCACGTTCATCTCCAGATAAGCGGATTGTAAAGGTCCCTATTTGAAGACTCTGGCATACTCGTATTTAGCTCGAGCTGAGAAGGCTGTACAGATCCCTATTTGAAAACTTGGGCGTACTTTCCCTCAGCGAGTGCTGAATAAACCATACGGATACCTAGTTGGAGAACCAGCCATACTTGCCCTCAACTTGAGTTGAGTAGGTGTATCAATCCTTATTCGAAGGAGTGGAATGTTTTGCTCTTAAATACACGGACTAGTTTCTATATGTATATTTACGAGGAATGTCAGTAACTAACAGTAAATAAAGAAACATCCATTGCCTTATATTAATGATTTACATAATTACAAGTACAATGCCCTCACTCAACATCCTCTGAGTGGCATTTGAGGGCATACTCTTAAAAGGGCTTACATGCCATCAAATCGAATTAAGTAGCCCGTGCAGATCACCATCCAAATAATTGGGTCTACTGGTCCACATCTTTAATGTACTTCCCTCACCTCGAGCTAAATAGGCCGTACGGATCCCTATTGGAAGACTTGGGCATCTTTCCCTCATCTCGAGATGAGTTGACCATACGGATCCTTATTTGAAAATTTAGGCGTACTTTCCATTAAATCGAGCTGAACAGGGCATATGTATACCTATTTTAAGACTTGGGTGTACCTCCACTTAGATAGAGATGATCAGGCCATACAAATTCCTATTTAAAGACTTAGATGTACATAGATTTAGCTCGAGATAAGTAGGACGTGAGGATCCCTATCTAAAGACTTGGGCATAGTTGCCCTCAGATCGAGCAGAGTAGGCTGTACGGATCCCTATTTGAATACTTGGATGTACTTGCGTTCAACTTGTTGAGTATGACATACATATCCCTACTCAAATACTTGGGCGTACTTGCCCTCAGCTCAAGCTGAACAGGCTGTACGTATCCATATTCGAATACTTGGGCATACTTGCCCTCATCTAGAGATGAGCGGGTTGTATCATCCATATTTGAAGACTTGGGCATACTTGCATTTAGCTCAAGCTGAGCAGGCTGTACGGATTCCTATTTGGAAACTTGGGCGTACTTGTCCTCAGCTCAAGCTAAATAGGATGTACATATCCTTATTTGAAAACTTATACGTAGTTGCCCTCAACTCGACCTTAGTAGGCCACACAAATCCATATTTGAAGACTTGGTCGTACTTGCCCTTAATTCGAGAACAACAAGCCGTACGGATCTATTTGAAAACTTGGGCGTACATGCCCCCAGCTCGACATGAGTATGTCATATGGATCCTTATGTGAAGATTTGGGTGTACCTGCACGTAAGTTGAGCTGATCAAACCGTGCGGATCTCTATTTGATGACTTGGGCGTACTTTCCCTAAGTTCGGGCTGAGTAGGTCATACAAATACTATTTGAATACTTGGTCATACTTGCCCTCGGCCTGAGCTGAATAGGCCGTACGGATCCATATTTGAAGACCCGACCGTACTTGCCCTCGGCTCGAACTATGTATGCGTATGGATCCCTATTCGAAGGCGTGGGGGTACTTGCCCTCAAACGAACTAAGTAGGCCGTACGGATCCCTATTTGAAGACTTGGGTGTACTTGTCCTCAGCTCGAGATGAGTCGGTCGTATGTGTCCATACCTAAATACTTAGACGTACTTTTCCTCATCTCGAGCTAAATAGGCCGTAAGGATCCCTATTCGAAGATTTGGGCATACTTGCCATCAACTCGAGATTAGTAGGCCATACGAAACCCTATTTGAAGATTTATGACGTGCTTTCCCTCAGGTCAAGATGAGTAGGCATTACGGATCCTTATTCGAAGACTTGGGCGTACTTACCATCAGCTCGAGATGAGTTGGCCATACGGTTCTCTATTTGAAGATTTAGGCGTACTTTCCCTCAGATCGAGCTGAACAGGGCATATGAATACCTATTTTAAGACTTGGGTGTACCTCCGCTTAGCTAGAGCTAATCAGGTTGTCCAAATTCCTATTTAAAGACATGGATGTACTTACCTTTATGTTGAGCTAAGTAGGATGTCCGGATCTCTATTGAAGACTTGGGCATACTTGCCCTCAGCTCGAGCTAAATATGTCGTATGGATCCCTATTCAAAGAATTGGGCGTACTCATCTCCAGATGACCGGGTCGAAATAGATTCCTATTTGAAGAATTGGGCTTACCTACATTTAGCTCGAGCTGAGCAGTCTGTACGGATCCCTATTTGAAGACTTAGGCGTACTTGCCCTCAGCTAGAGATGAATAAACCATACGGATCCCTAGTTGAAGACCCACCCATGCTTGCCCTTAGCTCGAGCTGTGTAGGTGGATGGATCCCTATTCGAACACTTGGGCCTACTTGCCCTCAAATCGAATTAAGTAGGCCGTGTAGATCCCTATTCGAAGACTTCTGTGTACTGGTCCTCATCTCGAGATGATGGTAAGTACGTGTAGGTCATATTATCCTTATTTAAATACTTGGAAGTACTTTCCCTCAGCTCGAGCTAAATAGGCCGCACAGATCCTTATTGGAAGACTTGGGCGTACTTGCCCTACACTCGGGATGAGTAGGCCATACAGATCCCTATTTGATGATTTAGGCATACTTTCCCTCAAATCAAACTTAACAGACTGTATGGATACCTTTTTAAGACTTGGGTGTTCCTCCGCATAGCTCGAGCTAAGCAGGCCATTTGAAGACTTGGATGTACTTACCTTTAGCTCGATCTAAGTAGGACGTGCAGACCCCTATTTGAAGACTTGGATGTACTTACCCTCAAATCAAGCTGAGTAGGCTGTATGTATCCCTATTTGAAGACTTGGGTGTACCTTCACTTAGATAGAGCTAAGTAGACCATACAAATTTCTATTTAAAGACTTGGCATACGTGTCCTTGGCTCAAGCTAATTAGGACAAACATATCCTTATTTGATGACTTGGACATACTTGCCCTCAACTCGAGATGAGTAGTGGAACCCTATTAAAAAACTTGGGCGTACTTTGCTAAGCTCGAGCTAAGTAGGCCGTACAGATCCCTATTCGAGGACTTGGGTATACTCACCCTCATATCGAGATGAGTATGTCATACGGATCTTCATTTGAAGATTTGGGTGTACCTGCACTTAGCTCGAGCTGAGCAGGCTGTATGGATTCCTATTTGAAGACTTGGGCGTACTTGCCCACAGCCCGAGCTGAATAGACTATATGGATCCCTAGTTTAAGACCCGACTATACTTGTCCTCATCTCGAGTTGAGTAGGCGTATCGACCTCTATTCGAATATTTGGGCGTAGTTGCCCTCAACTCATTGCGTAGGATATACGGATCTTATTAGAACACTTTGGTGTTCTTGGCCTCAGCTCGAGCTGAACAGGTCATATGGATCCCTATTCAAAGACTTGGGTGTACTCACGCTCATGTCTAGAGGACCGGGTTATACAGATCTCTATTTAAAGACTTGAGCATATTTGTATTTAGCTTGAGATAAGCAAGCTGTACGGATCCCTATTTGAAGACTTGGGCGTACTTGCCCTTAGCTAGAGCTGAATAAACCATACGGATCCCTAGTTGGAGAACCAACCATACATGCCCTCAACTTGAGTTGAGTAGGCGTATCAATCCCTATTCGAAGAATTGGGCCTACTTGCCCTCAAATCGAATTAAGTAGGCCGTGCAGATCACCATCCAAATAATTGGGTCTACTAGTCCACATCTCGAGACGAGTAGGTCGTATGTATCCATATTTAAGTACTTGGAAGTACTTTCCCTCAGCTCAAGCTAAATAGGTCGTACCGATCCCTATTAGAAGACTGGGCATATTTGTCCTACACTAGGGATGAGTATGCCATACAAATCCCTATTTGAAGATTTAGGTGTATTTTCCCTCAGATCGCGAGCTGAACAGACTTTCCGGATACCTATTTTAAGACTTGTGTGTACCTCCACTTAGCTCGAGCTAAGTAGGTCGTATAAATTCCTATTTGAAGACTTGGATGTACTTACCTTCAGCTCGAGA
This sequence comes from Orobanche coerulescens, assembly GCA_033398695.1. NCBI lineage: Eukaryota > Viridiplantae > Streptophyta > Magnoliopsida > Lamiales > Orobanchaceae > Orobanche > Orobanche coerulescens. Next base: position 66,638,236 of record CM065808.1, on the reverse strand, counting down.
TGAGTAGGCCTTAAGGATCCCTATTTGAAGACTGGGTGTACTTGCCCTCAACTCATTAAGTAGGCCGTACGTATCCTATTCGAATACTTTGGAATACTTACCTTTAAATACTTAGACATACTTCCTCATCTCGAGCTGAATAGGCCGTACGGATCCTTATTCAAAGACTTCAATGTCATTGCCCTCAGCTTGAGATGAGTTGTCCATGGAGCCCTATTTGAAGATTTATGCGTACTTTCCCTCATATCGAGTTGAATAGGGCATATGAATACCTATTTTAAGACTTTGGTGTACCTCCGCTTATCTCGAGCTAAGTAGGACGTGCAGATCCATATTTAAAGAATTGGTCATACTTGCCCTCAACTCGAGTGGAGTAGGCCGTACGGATCCCTATTTGAAGACTTGGGTGTACTTTCCTTCAACTCATTGCGTAGGCCATACGGATCTTATTCGAATACTTGGGTGTTCTTGCCCGTAGCTCGAGATGAACAGGGCATATGGATCCCTATTTGAAGACTTGGTCGTATTCACGCTCATCTCCAGATGAGCGGGATGTACAGGTCCCTATTTGAAGACTCGGGCATACTCGCATTTAGCTATTGCTGAGCAAGGTTGTACAGATCCCTATTTGAAGACTTGGGCCTACTTGCCCTCAGCTAGTGCTAAATAAACCATACGGATCCCTAGTTGGAGAACCAACCATAGTTGCCCTCAACTTGAGTTGAGTAGGCGTATCAATCCCTATTCGAAGTATTGGGCCTACTTGCCCTCAAATCGAATTAAGTAGGCCGTGCAGATCACCATCCAAATATTTAGGTCTATTGGTCCACATCTCGAGATGAGTAGGTCGTATGTATCCATATTTAAGTACTTGGAAGTACTTTCCCTCAACTCGAGCTAAGTAGGTCGTACGGATCCCTATTAAAAGACTTGGGCATATTTGTCCTACACTGGGGATGAGTAGGCCATACAAATCCCTATTTGAAAATTTAGGTGTATTTTCCCTCAGATCGCGAGCTGAACAGACTTTCCAGATACATATTTTAAGACTTGTGTGTACCTACGCTTAGCTCGAGCTAAGCAGGTCGTATAAATTCCTATTTGAAGACTTGGATGTACTTATCCTCAACTCGAGATGAGTAGGCCTTAAGGATCCCTATTTGAAGACTGGGTGTACTTGCCCTCAACTCGTTAAGTAGGCCGTACGGATCCTATTCGAATACTTTGGAGTACTTACCTTTAAATAGTTAGATGTACTTCCTCATCTCGAGCTAAATAGGCCGTACGGATCCTTATTCGAAGACATCAATATCATTGCCCTCAGCTTGAGATGAGTGGGCCATGGAGCCCCATTTGAAGATTTATGCGTACTTTCCTTCATATCAGGTTGAATAGGGCATATTAATACCTATTTTAAGACTTTGGTGTACCTCCGCTTATCTCGAGCTAAGTAGGACGTGCAGATCCATATTTAAAGAGTTGGTCATACTTGCCCTCAACTCGAGTCGAGTAGGCCGTACGGATCCCTATTTGAAGACTTGGGTGTACTTTCCTTCAACTCATTCCATAGGCCATACGGATCTTATTCGAATACTTGGGTGTTCTTGCCCTCAGCTCGAGATGAACAGGCCGTATGGATCCCTATTCGAAGATTTGGGCGTATTCACGCTTATCTCCAGATGAGTAGGTTGTACAGGTCCCTATTTGAAGACTCGGGCATACTCGCATTTAGCTAGAGCTGAGCAGGCTGTAGAGATCCCTATTTGAAGACTTGGGCGTACTTGCCCTCAGCTAGTGCTGAATAAACCATACGGATCCCTAGTTGGAGAACCAACCATACTTGCCCTCAACTTGAGTTGAGTAGGCGTATCAATCCTTATTCGAAGTATTGGGCCTACTTGCCCTCAAATCGAATTAAGTAGGCCGTGCAGATCACCATCCAAATAATTGGGTCTATTGGTCGACATCTCGATATGAGTAGGTCGTATGTATCCATATTTAAGTACTTGGAAGTACTTTCCCTCAGCTCGAGCTAAATAGCTCGTACGGATCCCTATTAGAAGACTTGGGCATATTTTTCCTACACTAGGGATGAGTAGGCCATACAAATCCCTATTTGAAGATTTAGGTGTATTTTCCCTCAGATCGCGAGCTGAACAGACTTTCCGGATACCTATTTTAAGACTTGTGTGTACCTCTGCTTAGCTCGAGCGAAGCAGGCCGTATAAATTCCTATTTGAAGACTTGGATGTATTAACATTTACCTAGATCTACGTAGGACATGCAGTCTCCTTTTGAAGACATGGATGTACTTACACTCACCTCGAGATGGGTAGGCCGTATGGATCTCTATTTGTAGACTTGGGTGTACTTACTCTCAACTCGTTGTGTAGGCTGTACGGATACTATTCGAATACTTGGGTTTACTTACCTTTATATACTTAAATGTACTTCCCTCACTTCAAGCTATATAGGCGGTACGGATCCCTATTCGAAGACTTGGGCGTCTTGCCCTCATCCCGAGATGAGTTGACCATACGGATCCCTATTTAAAAATTTAGGCGTACTTTCCCTTAGATTGAGCTGAACAGGGCATATGTATACCTATTTTAAAACTTGGGTGTACCTCCACTTAGATAGAGATGAGAAGACCGTACAAATTCCTATTTAAAGACTTAGATGTACTTAGATTTAGCTCGAGCCAAGTAGGACGTGAGGATCCCTATTTGAAGACTTGGGCATAGTTGCCCTCAAATAGAGCAGAATAGGCTGTACGGATCCCTATTTGAATACTTGGGTGTACTTGCCCTCAACTTGTTGAGTATGCCATACTGATCCCTACTCGAATACTTCGGTGTACTTGCCCTCAGCTCGAGCTGAACAGGCTGTACGTAACCATATTCGAATACTTGGGCATACTTGCCCTCATCTCGAGATGAGCGGGTTGTACAAATCCCTTATTTGAAGACTTGGGCATACTTGCATTTAGCTCAAGCTGAGCAAGCTGTACGGATTCCTATTTGGAGACTTGGGCGTACTTGTCCTCAGCTCGAGCTAAATAGGATGTACATATCCTTATTTAAAAACTTGTACGTAGTTGCCCTCAACTCGAGCTTAGTAAGCCACACAGATCCATATTTGAAGACTTGGTCGTACTTGCCCTTAATTCGAGAAGAGCAAGCCGTACGGATCTATTTGAAAACTTGGGCATACTTGCCCCCAGCTCGAGATGAGTATGTCATATGGATCCTTATTTGAAGATTTGGGTGTACCTGCACTTAAGTCGAGCTGAGCAAACCGTGTGGATCTCTATTTGATGACTTGGGCGTATTTGCCCTAAGTTCAGGCTGAGTAGGTCATACAAATACTATTTGAGGAGTTGTTCGTACTTGCCCTCAGCCCAAGCTGAATAGGCCGTACGGATCCATATTTGAAGACCCGACTGTACTTGCCCTTGGCTCGAACTGTGTATGCGTATGGATCCCTATTTAAAGACTTGGGTGTACTTGTCCTCAGCTCAAGATGAGTAGGTCGTTTGTATCCATATCTAAATACTTAGACGTACTTTTCCTCCTCTCGATCTAAATAGGCCGTAAGGATCCCTATTCGAAGATTTGGGCGTACTTGCCATCAACTCGAGATTAGTAGGCCATACGAAACCCTAGTTGAAGATTTATGGCATGATTTCCCTCAGGTCAATATGAGTAGGCATTACGGATCCTTATTCGAAGACTTGGGCGTACTTACCATCAGCTCGAGATGAGTTGGCCATACGATTTTCTATTTGAAGATTTAGGCATACTTTCCCTCAGATCGAGCTGAACAAGGCATATGAATACCTATTTTAAGACTTGGGTGCACCTCCGCTTAGCTCAAGCTAATCAGGTCGTCCAAATTCCTATTTAAAGACATGGATTTACTTACCTTTAGCTTGAGCTAAGTAGGATTTGCGGATCTCTATTTGAAGACTTGGGCATACTTGCCCTCAACTCGAACCGAGTAGGCCGTATGGATCCCTATTTGAAGACTTGGGTGTACTTGCCCTCAACTCGTTGAATAGGCCGTATGGATCCTATTTGAATACTTGGGTGTACTTGCCCTCAGCTCGAGCTAAATAAGCCGTATGGATCCCTATTCAAAGACTTGGGCGTACTTATCTACAAATGACCGGGTCGAAACAGATTCCTATTTGAAGACTTGGGCTTACTTGCATTTAGCTCGAGCTGAGCAGGCTGTAGGGATCCCTATTTGAAGACTTGGGCATACTTGCCCTCAGGTAGAGATGAATAAACCATACAGATCCCTAGTTGAAAACCCATCCATACTTGCCCTGAGTTGGAGCTGTGTAGGCATATGGATCCCTATTCGAACACTTCGGCCTACTTGCTCTCAAATCGAATTAAGTAGGCCGTGTAGATCCCTATTCGAAGACTTCAGTGTACTGGTCCTCATCTCGAGGTGAGTAGGTCATACTATCCTTATTTAAGTACTTGAAAGTACTTTCCCCCAGCTCGAGATAAATAGGCCGCACAGATCCTTATTAGAAGACATGGGCATATTTGTCCTACACTAGGGATGAGTAGGCCATACAAATCCCTATTTGAAGATTTAGGTGTATTTTCCCTCAGATAGAGAGATAAACAGACTTTCCAGATACCTAATTTAAGACTTGTGTGTACCTCCGCTTAGCTCGAGCTAAGCAAGTCGTATAAATTCCTATTTGAAGACTTAGATGTACTTACCCTCACCTCGAGATGAGTAGGCTTTAAGGATCCCTATTTGTAGACTGGGTGTACTTGCCCTCAACTCGTTAAGTAGGCCATACGGATCCTATTCAAATACTTTGGAATACTTACCTTTAAATACTTGTACGTACTTCCTCATCTCGAGCTATATAGGCCGTACGGATCCTTAGTCGAAGACTTCAATGTCATTGCCCTTAGCTCGAGATGAGTTGGCCATGGATCCCCATGCGTACTTTCCCTCAGATCGAGTTGAACAGGGCATATGAATACCTATTTTAAGACTTTGGTGTACCTCCGCTTATCTCGAGCTAAGTAGGACGTGTAGATCCCTATTTAAAGACTTGGTCATACTTGCCCTCAACTCGAGTCGAGTAGACCGTACGGATTCCTATTTGAAGACCTGGGTCTACTTTCCCTCAACTCGTTGCATAGGCCATACGGATATTATTCGAATACTTGGGTGTTCTTGCCCTCAACTCGAGATGAACAGGCCATATGGATCCCTATTCAAAGACTTGGGCGTATTCACGCTCATCTACAGATGAGCGGGTTGTACAAGTCCCTATTTGAAAACTCAGGCATACTCGCATTTAGCTCGAGCTGAGCAGGCTGTACAAATCCCTATTTGAAAACTTGGGCGTACTTGCCCTCAGCTACTGCTGAATAAACCATACGGATCCCTAGTTGGAGAACCAACCATACTTGCCCTCAACTTGAGTTGAGTAGGCATATCAATCCCTATTCGAAGTATTGGGCCTACTTGCCCTCAAATCGAATTAAGTAGGCCGTGCAGATCACCATCCAAACAATTAGGTCTATTGGTCCACATCTTGAGACGAGTAGGTCGTATGTATCCATATTTAAGTACTTGGAAGTACTTTCCCTCAGCTCGAGCTAAATAGGTCGTACGGATCCCTATTAGAATACTTGGGCATATTTGTCCTACACTAGGGATGAGTAGGCCATACAAACCCCTATTTGAAGATTTAGGTCTATTTTCCCTCAGATCGCGAGCTGAACAGACTTTCCGGATACCTATTTAAGACTTGTGTGTACCTCCGCTTAGCTCGAGCGAAGCAGGCCGTATAAATTCCTATTTGAAGACTTGGATGTATTAACCTTTAACTCGATCTACGTAGGACATGGAGTCTTCTTTTGAAGAAATGGATGTACTTACCCTCACCTCGAGATGGATAGGCCGTATGGATCTCTATTTGTAGACTTGGGTGTACTTGCTCTCAACTCGTTGTGTAGGCCGTACAGATACTATTCAAATACTTTGGTTTACTTACCTTTAAATACTTGGATGTACTTCCCTCACCTCGAGCTATATAGGCCGTACGGATCCCTATTCGAAGACTTGGGCGACTTGCCCTCATCTCGAGATGAGTTGACCATACGGATCCTAATTTGAAAATTTAGGCGTACTTTCCCTTAGATTGAGCTGAACAAGGCATATGTATACCTTTTTTAAGACTTGGGTGTACCTCCACTTATATAGAGATGATAAGGCCGTACAAATTCCTATTTAAAGACTTAGATGTACTTATATTTAGCTCGAGCCAAGTAGGACGTATGGATCCTTATTAGAAGAATTGGGCATAGTTGCCCTCACATCGAGCAGAATAGGCTGTACGGATCCCTATTTGAATACTTAGATGTACTTGGCCTCAACTTGTTGAGTATGCCATACAGATCCCTACTCGAATACTTGGGCGTACTTGCCCTCAGCTCGAGCTGAACAGGCTGTACGTATCCACATTCGAATACTTGGGCATACTTGCCCTCATCTCGAGATGAGCGGGTTGTACAGATCCCTATTTGAAGACTTGGGCATACTTGCATTTAGCTCAAGCTGAGGAAGCTGTACGGATTCCTATTTGGAGACTTGGGCGTACGTGTCCCCAGCTCGAGCTAAATAGGATGTACATATCCTTATTTTAAAACTTGTACGTAGTTGCCCTCAACTCGAGCTTAGTAGGCCACACAGATCCATATTTGAAGACTTGGTCGTACTTGCCCTTAATTCGAGAAGAGCAAGCCGTACGGATCTATTTGAAAACTTGGGCATACTTGCCCCCAGCTCGAGATGAGTATGTCATATCGATCCTTATTTGAAGATTTGGGTGTACCTGCACTTAAGTCGAGCTGAGCAAACCGTGCGGATCTCTATTTGATGACTTGGGCGTATTTGCCTTAAGTTCGGCCTGAGTAGGTCATACAAATACTATTTGAGGACTTGGTCGTACTTGCCCTCGTCCCAAGCTGAATAGGCCGTATGGTTCCATATTTGAAGACCCGACCGTACTTGCCCTTGGCTCGAACTATGTATGCGTATGGATCCCTATTCGAAGGCATGGGGGTACTTGCCCTCAAACGAACTAAGTAGGCCGTACGGATCCCTATTAAAAGACTTGGGTGTACATGTCCTCAGCTCAAGATGAGTAGGTCATCTGTATCCATATCTAAATACTTAGACGTACTTTTCCTCCTCTCGAGCTAAATAGCCCGTAAGGATCCCTATTTGAAGATTTAGGCGTACTTTCCATCAACTCGAGATTAGTATGCCGTACGAAACCCTATTTGAAGATTTATGGTGTGATTTCCCTCAGGTCAAGATGAGTAGGCATTACAGATCCTTATTCGAAGACTTGGGCGTACTTACCATCAGCTCGAGATGAGTTGGCCATACGGTTTTCTATTTGAAGATTTAGGCATACTTTCCCTCAGATCGAGCTGAACAAGGCATATGAATACCTATTTTAAGACTTGGGTGTACCTCCGCTTATCTCAAGCTAATCAGGTCGTCCAAATTCATATTTAAGTACATGGACGTACTTACCTTTAGCTTGAGCTAAGTAGGATGTGCGGATCTCTATTTGAAGACTTCGGCATACTTGCCCTCAACTAGAACCGAGTAGGCCGTACGTATCCCTATTTGAAGACTTGGGTGTACTTGCCCTCAACTCGTTGAGTAGGCTGTATGGATCCTATTCGAATACTTGGGTGTATTTGCCCTCAGCTCGAGCTAAATAGGCTGTATGGATCCCTATTCAAAGACTTGGGCGTGCTTATCTCCAGATGACCGGGTCGAAACAGATTCCTATTTGAAGACTTGGGCTTACTTGCATTTAGCTCGAGCTGATCAGGCTGTAGGCATCCGTATTTGAAGACTTGGGCATACTTGCCCTCAGGTAGAGATGAATAAACCATATGGATCCCTAGTTGAGGAACCAGCCATACTTGCCCTTAGCTGGAGCTGTGTAGGCGTATGGATCCCTATTCGAACACTTCGGCCTACTTTCCCTCAAATCGAATTAAGTAGGCCATGCAGATCACCATCCAAATAATTGGGTCTACTGGTCCACATCTCGAGACGAGTAGGTCGTATGTATCCATATTTAAATACATGGAAGTACTTTCCCTCAGCTCAAGCTAAATAGGTCGTACGGATCCCTATTAGAAGACTTGGGCATATTTGTCCTACACTAGGGATGAGTAGGCCATACAAATCCCCATTTGAAGATTTAGGTGTATTTTCCCTCAGATCACGAGCTGAACAGACTTTCCGGATACCTATTTTAAGACTTGTGTGTACCTCCGCTTAGCTCGAGCTAAGCAGGTCGTATAAATTCCTATTTGAAGACTTCGATGTACTTATCCTCAGCTCGAGATGAGTAGGCCTTAAGGATCCCTCTTTGAAGACTGGGTGTACTTGCCCTCAACTCATTTAGTAGGCCGTACGGATCCTATTCGAATACTTTGGAATACTTACCTTTAAATACTTAGACGTACTTACTCATCTCGAGCTAAATAGGCCATACGGATCCTTATTTGAAGACTTCAATGTTATTGCCCTCAGCTTTAGATGAGTTGGCCATGGAGCCCCATTTGAAGATTTATGTGTACTTTCCCTCATATCGAGTTGAATAGGGCATATGAATACCTATTTTAAGACTTTGGTGTACCTCCGTTTATCACGATCTAAGTAGGATGTGCAGATCCATATTAAAAGACTTGGTCATACTTCCCTCAACTCGAGTCGAGTAGGCCGTACGGATCTCTATTTGAAGACTTGGGTGTACTTTCCTTCAACTTGTTACGTAGGCCATACGGATCTTATTCTAATACTTGGGTGTTCTTGCCCTCAGCTCGAGATGAACAGGCCGTATGGATCCCTATTCGAAGACTTGGGTGTATTCACGCTCATCTCCAGATGAGCAGGTTGTACAGGTCCCTATTTGAAGACTCGGGCATACTCGCATTTAGCTCGAGCTGAGCAGGCTGTACAGATCCCTATTTGAAGACTTGGGCCTACTTGCCCTCAGCTAGTGCTGAATAAACCATATGGATCCCTAGTTGGAGAACCAACCATAGTTGCCCTCAACTTGAGTTGAGTAGGCGTATCAATCCCTATTCGAAGTATTGGGCCTACTTGCCCTCAAATCGAATTAAGTAGGCCATGCAGATCACCATCCAAATATTTGGGTCTATTGGTCCACATCTCGAGATGAGTAGGTCGTATGTATCCATATTTAAGTACTTGGAAGTACTTTCCCTCAACTCGAGCTAAATAGGTTGTACGGATCCCTATTAGAAGACATGGGCATATTTGTCCTACACTAGGGATGAGTAGGCCATACAAATCCCTATTTGAAGATTTAGGTGTATTTTCCCTCAGATCGCGAGCTGAACAAACATTCCAGATACCTATTTTAAGACTCGTGTGTACCTCCGCTTAGCTCGAGATAAGCAGGTCGTATAAATTCCTATTTGAAGACTTGGATGTACTTACCCTTGGATCGAGATGAGTAGGCCTTAAGGATCCCTATTTGAAGACTGGGTGTACTTGCCCTCAACTCGTTAAGTAGGCCGTACCGATCCTATTTAAATACTTTGGAATACTTACCTTTAAATACTTTTACGTACTTCCTCATCTCGAACTATATAGGCCGTACGGATCCTTAGTCGAAGACTTCAATGTCATTGCCCTCAGCTCGAGATGAGTTGGCCATGGATCCCCATTTCAAGATTTATGCGTACTTTCCCTCATATCAAGTCGAATAGGGCATATGAATACATATTTTAAGACTTTGGTGTACCTCCGCTTATCTCGAGCTAAGTAGGACGTGCAGATCCATATTTAATGACTTGGTCATACTTGCCATCAACTAGAGTCGAGTAGGCCGTACGGATCCCTATTTGAAGACTTGGGTGTACTTTCCTTCAACTCATTGCGTAGGCCATACGGATCTTATTCGTATACTTGGGTGTTCTTGCCCTCAGCTCGAGATGAATAGGCCGTATGGATCCCTATTCAAAGACTTGGGCGTATTCACACTCATCTCCAGATGAACGGGTTGTACAGGTCCCTATTTAAAGACTCGGGCATACTCGCATTTAGCTCGAGCTGAGCAGGCTGTACAGATCCTTATTTGAAGACTTGGGCGTACTTGCCCTCAGCTAGTGCTGAATAAACCATACGGATCCCTAGTTGGAGAACCAACCATAGTTGCCCTCAACTTGAGTTGAGTAGGCGTATCAATCCTTATTCGAAGCATTGGGCCTACTTGCCCTCAAATCGAATTAAGTAGGCCGTGCAGATCACCATCCAAATAATTGGGTCTATTGGTCCACATCTCTTGTGTGTACCTCCGCTTAGCCCGAGCGAAGCTGGCCGTATAAATTCCTATTTGAGGACTTGGATGTATTAACATTTACCTTGATCTACATAGGACATGCAGTCTCCTTTTGAAGACATGGATGTACTTACACTCACCTCTAGATGGGTAGGCCGTATGGATCTCTATTTATAGACTTGGGTGTACTTGCTGTCAACTCGTTATGTAGGCTGTACGGATACTATTCGAATACTTGGGTTTACTTACCTTTAAATACTTAAATGTACTTCCCTCACTTCAAGCTATATAGGCCGTACGGATCCCTATTCTAAGACTTGGGCATCTTGCCCTCATCTCGAGATGAGTTGACTGTACGGATCCCTATTTGAAAATTTAGGCGTACTTTCCCTTAGATTGAGCTGAGCAGGGCATATGTATACCTATTTTAAGACTTGGGTGTACCTCCACTTAGATAGAGATGAGAAGACCGTATAAATTCCTATTTAAAGACTTACATGTACTTATATTTAGATCGAGCCAAGTAGGACGTGAGGATCCCTATTTGAAGACTTGGGCATAGTTGCCCTCAAATAGAGCAGAATAGGCTGTACGGATCCCTATTTGAATACTTGGATGTACTTGCCCTCAACTTGTTGAGTACGTCATACAGATCCCTACTCGAATACTTGGGCGTACTTGCCCTCAGCTCGAGCTGAACAGGATGTACGTAACCATATTCGAATACTTGGGCATACTTGCCCTCATCTCGAGATGAGCGGGTTGTACAAATCCCTATTTGAAGACTTGGGCATACTTGCATTTAGCTCAAGCTGAGCAAGCTGTATGGATTCCTATTTGGAGACTTGGGCGTACTTGTCCTCAACTCGAGCTAAATAGGATGTACATATCCTTATTTTAAAACTTGTACATAGTTGCCCGCAACTCGAGCTTAGTAGGCCACACAGATCCATATTTGAAGACTTGGTCGTACTTGCCCTTAATTCGAGAAGAGCAAGCCGTACGGATCTATTTGAAAACTTGGGCATACTTGCCCCCAGCTCGAGATGAGTATCTCATATGGATCCTTATTTGAAGATTTGGGTGTACCTGCACTTAAGTCGAGCTGAGCAAACCGTGCGGATCTATATTTGATGACATAGGCGTATTTGCCCTAACTTCGGGCTGAGCAGGTCATACAAATACTATTTGAGGATTTGGTCGTACTTGCCCTCAGCCCGAGCTGAATAGGCCATACGGATCCATATTTGAAGACCTGACCGTACTTGCCCTTTGCTCGAACTGTGTATGCGTATGGATCCCTATTTAAAGACTTGGGTGTACTTGTCCTCAGCTCAAGATGAGTAGTTCGTCTGTATCAATATCTAAATACTTAGACGTACTTTTCCACCTCTTGATCTAAATAGGCCGTAAGGATCCCTATTCGAAGATTTGGGCGTACTTGCCATCAAATCGAGATTAGTAGGCCATACGAAACCCTATTTGAAGATTTATGGCGTGCTTTCCCTCAGGTCAAGATGAGTAGGCATTACGGATCCTTATTCGAAGACTTGGGCGTACTTACCATCAGCTCGAGATGAGTTGGCCATACAGTTTTCTATTTGAAGATTTAGGCATACTTTCCCTCAGATCAAGCTGAACAAGGCATATGAATACCTATTTTAAGACATGGGTGTACCTTCGCTTAGCTCAAGCTAATCAGGTCATCCAAATTCCTATTTAAAGACATGGATGTACTTACCTTTAGCTTGAGATAAGTAGGATGTGCGGATCTCTATTTGAAGACTTGGGCATACTTGCCCTCAACTCGAACCGAGTAGGCCGTACGGATCCCTATTTGAAGACTTGGGTGTATTTGCCCTCAACTCGTTGAGTAGGCCGTATGGATTCTATTTGAATACTTGGGTGTACTTTCCCTCAGCTCGAGCTAAATAGGCCGTATGGATCCCTATTCAAAGACTTAGGCGTACTTATCTCCAGATGACCGGGTCAAAACAGATTCCTATTTGAAGACTTCGGCTTACTTGCATTTAGCTTGAGCTGAGCAGGATGTAGGGATCCTTATTTGAAGACTTGGGCATACTTGCCCTCAGGTAGAGATGAATAAACCACACGGATCCCTAGCTGAAGACCGAGCCATACTTGCCCTTAGTTGAGCCGTGTAGGCGTATGGATCCCTATTCGAACACTTCGGCCTACTTGCTCTCAAATCGAATTAAGTAGGCCGTGTAGATCCCTATTCGAAGACTTCGGTGTACTGGTCCTCATCTCGAGATGAGTAGGTCATATTATCCTTATTTAAGTACATGGAATTACTTTCCCTCAGCTCGAGATAAATAGGACGCACAGATCCTTATTAGAAGACTTGGGCATATTTGTCCTACACTAGGGATGAGTAGGACATACAAATCCCTATTTGAAGATTTAGGTGTATTTTCCCTCAGATAGCGAGCTAAACAGACTTTCCAGATACCTATTTTAAGACTTGTGTGTACCTCCGCTTAGCTCGAGCTAAGCAGGTCGTATAAATTCTTATTTGAAGACTTGGATGTACTTACCCTCATCTCGAGATGAGTAGGCTTTAAGGATCCCTATGTGAAGACTGGGTGTACTTGCCCTCAACTCGTTAAGTAGGCCGTACGGATCCTATTCAAATACTTTGGAATACTTACCTTTAAATACTTATACGTACTTCCTCATCTTGAGCTATATAGGCCGTACGGATCCTTAGTCGAACACTTCAATGTCATTGCCCTCAGCTCGAGATGAGTTGGCCATGGATCCCCATTTGAATATTTATGCGTACTTTCCCTCAGATCGAGTTGAACAGGGCATATGAATACCTATTTTAAGACTTTGGTGTACCTCCACTTATCTCGAGCTAAGTAGGACGTGCAGATCCCTATTTAAAGACTTGGTCACACTTGCCCTCAAATCGAGTCGAGTAGACCGTACGGATCCCGATTTGAAGACTTGGGTCTACTTTCCCTCAACTCGTTGCGTAGGCCATACGGATCTTATTTGAATACTTGGGTGTTCTTTCCCTCAACTCGAGATGAACAGGACGTATGGATCCCTATTCGAAGACTTGGGCATATTCACGTTCAACTCCAGATGAGCGGGTTGTACAGGTCCCTATTTGAAAACTTAGGCATACTCGCATTTAGCTCGAGCTGAGCAGGCTGTACAGATCCCTATTTGAAGACTTGGGCGTACTTGCCCTCAGCTAGTGCTGAATAAACCATACGGATCCCTAGTTTTAGAACCAACCATACTTGCCCTCAACTTGAGTTGAGTAGGCGTATCAATCCCTATTCGAAGTATTGGGCCTACTTGCCCTCAAATCGAATTAAGTAGGCCGTGCAGATCACCATCCAAATAATTGGGTCTATTGGTCCACATCTCGAGACGAGTAGGTCGTATGTATCCATATTTAAGTACATGGAAGTACTTTCCCTCAGCTCGAGCTAAATAGGTCGCACGGATCCCTATTACAAGACTTGGGCATATTTGTCCTACACTAGGGATGAGTAGGCCATACAAATCCCTCTTTGAAGATTTAGGTGTATTTTCCCTCAGATCGCGAGCTGAACAGACTTTCTGGATACCTATTTTAAGAATTGTGTGTACCTCTACTTAGCTCAAGCGAAGCAGGCCGTATAAATTCCTATTTGAAGACTTGGATGTATTAACCTTTAAATCGATCTACGTAGGACATGGAGTCTTATTTTGAAGACATGGATGTACTTACCCTCACCTCGAGATGGGTAGGCCGTATGGATCTCTATTTGTAGACTTCGGTGTACTTGCTCTCAACTCGTTGTGTAGGCCGTACGGATACTATTCAAATACTTGAGTTTACTTACCTTTAAATACTTCGATGTACTTCCCCCACCTCGAGGTATATAGGCCGTACGGATCCCTATTCGAAGACTTGGGTGTCTTGCCCTAATCTCGAGATGAGTTGACCATATGGATCCCTATTTGAAAATTTAGGCGTACTTTCCCTTAGATTGAGCTGAACAGGGCATATGTATACCTTTTTTAAGACTTGGGTGTACCTCCACTTAGATAGAGATGATAAAGCCGTACAAATTCCTATTTAAAGACTTAGATGTACTTAGATTTAGCTCGAGCCAAGTAGGACGTATGGATCCTTATTAGAAGACTTGGGCATAGTTGCCCTCAAATCGAGAATAGTCAGACGGATCCCTATTTGAATACTTGGATGTACTTGCCCTCAACTTGTTGAGTATGCCATACCGATCCCTACTCGAATACTTGGGCGTACTTGCCATCAGCTCGAGCTGAATAGGCTGTACGTATCCATATTCAAATACTTGGGCATACTTGCCCTCATCTCGAGATGAGGGGGTTGTACATATCCCTATTTGAAGACTTGGGCATACTTGCATTTAGCTCAAGCTGAGCAAGCTGTACGGATTCCTATTTGGAGACTTGGGCGTACTTGTCCTCAACTCGAGCTAAATAGGAGGTACATATCCTTATTTTAAAACTTGTACGTAGTTGCCCTCAACTCGAGCTTAGTAGGCCACACAGATCCATATTTGAAGACTTGGTCGTACTTGCCCTTAATTCGAGAAGAGCAAGCCGTACGGATCTATTTGAAAACTTGGGCATACTTGCCCCCAGCTCGAGATGAGTATCTCATATGGATCCTTATTTGAAGATTTGGGTGTACCTGCACTTAAGTCGAGCTGAGCAAACCGTGCGGATCTATATTTGATGACATAGGCGTATTTGCCCTAACTTCGGGCTGAGCAGGTCATACAAATACTATTTGAGGATTTGGTCGTACTTGCCCTCAGCCCGAGCTGAATAGGCCATACGGATCCATATTTGAAGACCTGACCGTACTTGCCCTTTGCTCGAACTGTGTATGCGTATGGATCCCTATTTAAAGACTTGGGTGTACTTGTCCTCAGCTCAAGATGAGTAGTTCGTCTGTATCAATATCTAAATACTTAGACGTACTTTTCCTCCTCTCGATCTAAATAGGCCGTAAGGATCCCTATTCGAAGATTTGGGCGTACTTGCCATCAAATCGAGATTAGTAGGCCATACGAAACCCTATTTGAAGATTTATGGCGTGCTTTCCCTCAGGTCAAGATGAGTAGGCATTACGGATCCTTATTCGAAGACTTGGGCGTACTTACCATCAGCTCGAGATGAGTTGGCCATACGCTTTCTATTTGAAGATTTAGGCATACTTTCCCTCAGATCAAGCTGAACAAGGCATATGAATACCTATTTTAAGACATGGGTGTACCTTCGCTTAGCTCAAGCTAATCAGGTCATCCAAATTCCTATTTAAAGACATGGATGTACTTACCTTTAGCTTGAGATAAGTAGGATGTGCGGATCTCTATTTGAAGACTTGGGCATACTTGCCCTCAACTCGAACCGAGTAGGCCGTACGGATCCCTATTTGAAGACTTGGGTGTATTTGCCCTCAACTCGTTGAGTAGGCCGTATGGATTCTATTTGAATACTTGGGTGTACTTTCCCTCAGCTCGAGCTAAATAGGCCGTATGGATCCCTATTCAAAGACTTAGGCGTACTTATCTCCAGATGACCGGGTCAAAACAGATTCCTATTTGAAGACTTCGGCTTACTTGCATTTAGCTTGAGCTGAGCAGGATGTAGGGATCCTTATTTGAAGACTTGGGCATACTTGCCCTCAGGTAGAGATGAATAAACCACACGGATCCCTAGCTGAAGACCGAGCCATACTTGCCCTTAGTTGGAGCTGTGTAGGCGTATGGATCCCTATTCGAACACTTCGGCCTACTTGCTCTCAAATCGAATTAAGTAGGCCGTGTAGATCCCTATTCGAAGACTTCGGTGTACTGGTCCTCATCTCGAGATGAGTAGGTCATATTATCCTTATTTAAGTACATGGAATTACTTTCCCTCAGCTCGAGATAAATAGGACGCACAGATCCTTATTAGAAGACTTGGGCATATTTGTCCTACACTAGGGATGAGTAGGACATACAAATCCCTATTTGAAGATTTAGGTGTATTTTCCCTCAGATAGCGAGCTAAACAGACTTTCCAGATACCTATTTTAAGACTTGTGTGTACCTCCGCTTAGCTCGAGCTAAGCAGGTCGTATAAATTCTTATTTGAAGACTTGGATGTACTTACCCTCATCTCGAGATGAGTAGGCTTTAAGGATCCCTATTTGAAGACTGGGTGTACTTGCCCTCAACTCGTTAAGTAGGCCGTACGGATCCTATTCAAATACTTTGGAATACTTACCTTTAAATACTTATACGTACTTCCTCATCTTGAGCTATATAGGCCGTACGGATCCTTAGTCGAACACTTCAATGTCATTGCCCTCAGCTCGAGATGAGTTGGCCATGGATCCCCATTTGAATATTTATGCGTACTTTCCCTCAGATCGAGTTGAACAGGGCATATGAATACCTATTTTAAGACTTTGGTGTACCTCCACTTATCTCGAGCTAAGTAGGACGTGCAGATCCCTATTTAAAGACTTGGTCACACTTGCCCTCAAATCGAGTCGAGTAGACCGTACGGATCCCTATTTGAAGACTTGGGTCTACTTTCCCTCAACTCGTTGCGTAGGCCATACGGATCTTATTTGAATACTTGGGTGTTCTTTCCCTCAACTCGAGATGAACAGGACGTATGGATCCCTATTCGAAGACTTGGGCATATTCACGTTCAACTCCAGATGAGCGGGTTGTACAGGTCCCTATTTGAAAACTTAGGCATACTCGCATTTAGCTCGAGCTGAGCAGGCTGTACAGATCCCTATTTGAAGACTTGGGCGTACTTGCCCTCAGCTAGTGCTGAATAAACCATACGGATCCCTAGTTTTAGAACCAACCATACTTGCCCTCAACTTGAGTTGAGTAGGCGTATCAATCCCTATTCGAAGTATTGGGCCTACTTGCCCTCAAATCGAATTAAGTATGCCGTGCAGATCACCATCCAAATAATTGGGTCTATTGGTCCACATCTCGAGACGAGTAGGTCGTATGTATCCATATTTAAGTACATGGAAGTACTTTCCCTCAGCTCGAGCTAAATAGGTCGCACGGATCCCTATTACAAGAATTGGGCATATTTGTCCTACACTAGGGATGAGTAGGCCATACAAATCCCTCTTTGAAGATTTAGGTGTATTTTCCCTCAGATCGCGAGCTGAACAGACTTTCTGGATACCTATTTTAAGAATTGTGTGTACCTCTACTTAGCTCAAGCGAAGCAGGCCGTATAAATTCCTATTTGAAGACTTGGATGTATTAACCTTTAAATCGATCTACGTAGGACATGGAGTCTTATTTTGAAGACATGGATGTACTTACCCTCACCTCGAGATGGGTAGGCCGTATGGATCTCTATTTGTAGACTTCGGTGTACTTGCTCTCAACTCGTTGTGTAGGCCGTACGGATACTATTCAAATACTTGAGTTTACTTACCTTTAAATACTTCGATGTACTTCCCCCACCTCGAGGTATATAGGCCGTACGGATCCCTATTCGAAGACTTGGGTGTCTTGCCCTAATCTCGAGATGAGTTGACCATATGGATCCCTATTTGAAAATTTAGGCGTACTTTCCCTTAGATTGAGCTGAACAGGGCATATGTATACCTTTTTTAAGACTTGGGTGTACCTCCACTTAGATAGAGATGATAAAGCCGTACAAATTCCTATTTAAAGACTTAGATGTACTTAGATTTAGCTCGAGCCAAGTAGGACGTATGGATCCTTATTAGAAGACTTGGGCATAGTTGCCCTCAAATCGAGCAGAATAGGCTGTACGGATCCCTATTTGAATACTTGGATGTACTTGCCCTCAACTTGTTGAGTATGCCATACCGATCCCTACTCGAATACTTGGGCGTACTTGCCATCAGCTCGAGCTGAATAGGCTGTACGTATCCATATTCAAATACTTGGGCATACTTGCCCTCATCTCGAGATGAGGGGGTTGTACATATCCCTATTTGAAGACTTGGGCATACTTGCATTTAGCTCAAGCTGAGCAAGCTGTACGGATTCCTATTTGGAGACTTGGGCGTACTTGTCCTCAACTCGAGCTAAATAGGAGGTACATATCCTTATTTTAAAACTTGTACGTAGTTGCCCTCAACTCGAGCTTAGTAGGCCACACAGATCCTTATTTGAAGACTTGGTCGTACTTTCCCTTAATTCGAGAAGTGCAAGCCGTACGGATCTATTTGAAAACCTGGGCATACTTGCCCCCAGCTCAAGATGAGTATGTCATATGGATCCTTATTTGAAGATTTGGGTGTACCTTCACTTAAGTCGAGCTGAGAAAACCATGCGGATCTATATTTGATGACTTGGGCGTATTTGCCCTAAGTTCGGGCTGAGTAGGTCATACAAATACTATTTGAGGACTTGGTCGTACTTTCCCTCAGCCCGAGCTGAATAGGCCGTACGGATCCATATTTGAAGACCCGACCGTACTTGCCCTTGGCTCGAACTGTGTATGCGTATGGATCCCTATTCGAAGGCGTGTGGGTACTTGCCCTCAACTAGTTAAGTAGGTCGTATGAATCCTATTCAAATACTTTGGAATACTTACCTTTAAATACTTATACGTACTTCCTCATCTCGAGCTATATAGGCCGTACGGATCCTTATTCGAAGACTTCAACATCATTGCCCTCAGCTCGAGATGAGTTGGCCATGGATCCCCATTTGAAGATTTATGCATAATTTCCCTCAGATCGAGTTGAACAGGGCATGTGAATACCTATTTTAAGACTTTGGTGTACCTCCGCTTATCTCGAGCTGAGTAGGACGTGCAGATCCCTATTTAAAGACTTGGTCATACTTGCCCTCAACTCTAGTTGAGTAGACCGTACGGATCCCTCTTTGAAGACTTGGGTCTACTTTCCCTCAACTCGTTGCGTAAGCCATATGGATCTTATTCGAATACTTGGGTGTTCTTGCCCTCAGCTCGAGATGAACAGGCCGTATGGATCCCCATTCGAAGACTTGGGCGTATTCACGCTCATCTCCAGATAAGCGGGTTGTACAGGTCCCTATTTCAAAACTTAGGCATACTCGCATTTAGCTCGAGCTGAGCAGGCTATACAGATCCCTATTTGAAGACTGGGGCCTACTTGCCCTCAGCTAGTGCTGAATAAACCATACGGATCCCTAGTTGGAGAACCAACCATACTTGCCCGCAACTTGAGTTGAGTAGGCGTATCAATCCCTATTCGAAGTATTGGGCCTACTTGCCCTCAAATCGAATTAAGTAGGCCGTGCAGATCACCATCCAAATAATTGGGTCTATTGTTCCACATCTCGAGACGAGTAGGTCGTATGTATCCATATTTAAGTACTTGGAAGTACTTTCCCTCATCTCGAGCTAAATAGGTCGTACGGATCCCTATTAGAAGACTTGGGCATATTTGTCCTACACTAGGGATGAGTAGGCCATACAAATCCCTCTTTGAAGATTTAGGTGTATTTTCCCTCAGATCGCGAGCTGAACAGACTTTCCGGATACCTATTTTAAGACTTGTGTGTACCTCCGCTTAGCTCGAGTTAAGCAGGACGTATAAATTCCTATTTGAAGACTTGGATGTATTAACCTTTAACTCGATCTACGTAGGACATGGAGTCTTCTTTTGAATACATGAATGTACTTACCCTCACCTCGAGATGGGTAGGCCGTATGGATCTCTATTTGTAGACTTGGGTGTACTTGCTCTCAACTCGTTGTGTAGGCTGTACGGATACTATTCAAATACTTGGGTTTACTTACCTTTAAATACTTGGATGTACTTCCCTCACCTCAAGGTATATAGGCCGTACGGATCCCTATTCCAAGACTTGGGCGTCTTGCCCTAATCTCGAGATGAGTTGACCATATGGATCCCTATTTGAAAATTTAGGCGTACTTTCCCTTAGATTGAGCTGAACAGGGCATATGTATACCTTTTTTATGACTTGGGTGTACCTCCACTTAGAGATAATAAGGCCGTACAAATTCCTATTTAAAGACTTAGATGTACTTAGATTTATCTCGAGCCAAGTAGGACGTATGGATCCTTATTAGAAGACTTGGGCATAGTTGCCCTCAAATCGAGCAGAATAGGCTGTACGGATCCCTATTTGAATACTTAGATGTACTTGCCCTCAACTTGTTGAGTATGCCGTATGATAAGTGTCAGTTTTGTACACTTATCCATGGTTTGTATCGATAAAATTCACCCATAATTGAGCTAGTCTACTCATTTTTTGCTTTTAATTTATTAGTTTTAATAATTTTATTTTTATCAGATGATGATCGGATTAAATAACTGAATTACTCAAGAAACAACATGTTTAATAAATATTCTCTTTATTTAATTTTGATATATTCATGTTGTAGGGCTTTCCGAGACGAATTCGGCAGTCTTTCCGGATTCAAGATCAGAGTTATATATCAAAAGTTATCATCCGAAGAAGATGCGGGGCAAAAACGCAAAGTCGATAAATTACGGGCTGAAAACGTAACTATCAAAGCTTCAAATGAGCATATTTACGAAGCCACGTTACGGCCGTAACATTCAGGAGTTACGGCCGTATGTCACCCTAGTTACGGCCGTAACTCCTGAATGTTACGGCCGTAACTCTTGACAGATTACTATGATTTGTCTAATTTTTTATACGTTTTGTGTATTATTGAGGGGATGGCTGGCATTGATCCGATCTAATGTAATAATGCTGGAGTTTTGGAGCTATTAGATGACTTTAGGTGTATAAATAGACCCCTTAGATCCTTCATCATTCATCATTCATCTTATAATTTTCCATTTTTTTGTAAACTTTTCTTTTTGTGTGAAGAACACACTTGTGTTCTTGAGTGATCCTTGTAAGTGTGGTATAACATATGTTGTTCAGAGAGTTTATTGTTTCTATCTCCTTTATCTACTAAGGGAGTTAGGATCAATTGTTTCTTTTGATTCAACTAATAATGACCACACAAGCTTGTAATATGTGTAATAAACCCTTCATGGGCTAAGTAATTTTTAGTTGGGATTATAAACAAGGTTAGTCATGTTATTTATGTTTGTATAAAGATCTATTGTGAATTACTTATTATTGTGTGTGATTTTCATTGTTTTAACAATCTTTATTTATTTGGCCAATAAATGACGATATTTATGGTCTTCATATGTTTCAAAAGAAAATATGTTTGATTAGATCAAATGATATTCACTCTAAGTTGTTCTAGGGGATAGAAATATACCCCTAGTCCTTAGATGATTCTTTGAGTTATTTTCATAAATCCTAATGCTTTGTATTGAAGCTAATCAACATAGAAATATAGTGGATTGATTCAATATGTAAGGGGCATTTTATAGTTCGAAAGAGAAACCGTCTTTTTAAGGAAAATCGAATCTACACAACATAATAAGTAAATTCATCTTATGATCTCCAATACATCTTTTATAACTAATGACGAACTAAGTTTGTAATCCCAACTATTTCATTTTATCAATAATCAATCTATTATTATTGCAATATTTTTATTTCCTTATAATATTAGAACTATTATTGCAATTTCTTTGAAATTATTAAACCAAACTTTTTAATTGTGTGTTTCACTCATCTTAAGTATCTATAAAAATAGACTAATAGTGTATCATTCAAATTATAACCAAACTTCCTTGTGGGATCGATAAACCGGACTCAAAAAGTCCACTTTACTACTTGATACGATATCGTGCACTTGCGATAGTTACACTAAAAGCGTGTCAAGTTTTTGGCGCCGTTGCCGGGGAAGTATAAGTTATATTTGAAATCTTACATTGTAAACTATTTTTATAGGTACAAATTTCTCGTTGTAACTTAGTACTCAATTGTGTTTGTCGGTCAAGTGGCGGATAACGGTACTCTGTGACTATTAAAGTCGGATTTTGATTTCCCACAACAACTGATATTTGTAGATATTTTCTTCAATTATTTTCATTGTCATTTTATTTTTATTTTTTTTTCATGGAAGAAACATTGTATAAAATCGAAAAAAGATTTCCCTTTCTAAGCAAAAATGCAATTTTAAAATTTACAAGACAAGGCTTGAAAGGATGAGGTTGCTTACGAATAAAAGCATATCTTTTGACATAAGATTCATTATCGAAGCCAAAGTAAGAATAGAAGGTGAATTTACAGAAACACCAACTAGATTTTTACCAGGGCTTGGAAAAAGTTCATATGCCAAGAAACGACGAGCAAAGATGCTAGCCGTTTGCTATAAGTGTGCTAGATGGAACTGTAATGTAAAATGTCGATCTTTAGAAATTCCATCTACAAACAGAGAAGATAAAATTCAGTTCATTAATGATGGTCTGAATAAAGAGAATTTAGATAATATCGAAATTTCTCTTGACACGCATCCTAGTGGACTTGTATATTACGGAATTCAATGTTTGTGGAATAAATTCAAACCAGAATATGAACAACGTCTTGGGAATCTAACGTTAAAAGACCCTGTTTGCCAATTTGTAAGAAAATTGGATGGGAAGCTTCTCCCCGACTCATAGAAGGCGTTTAGGCCATTTCTGAACGTAAAATCAGAGGAAGATGTGAGCCACAATCACAACTACTGTACATACGCGTAAGTATCTTTTAATTTTTTCGTGTGGTGAGATTTTCTGAATAAAAAATGTGATACGCGATAAATGCTTTCATTATTCTATTGAGTAGTTGAAGCACAATCAAACGCAATCACAAACTTGTTAAACAATTTTTACCTTCTTTTTCTTCTATAAATAAACTTTCTACTGGTTTCTTTAATTCATCCCGCAAACTTGCACTTTTCTCTGTTTCTCTCTAAATAAAATTTCTTTTGAAAATTGGAGACATCATCTTCTACAAAAATTTAACACAGTATGCATTTTTGGTGGAGCTAGTTCTGGAAAAGAGGCATGCTTTCTTGACGGCCCACAACTTGGGTCGTACCTTAGGAGAAAAATGCATTCATGTAGTTTACGGAGGAGGAAGTCTAGGATTAATGGGACGAGTGCTGTCGCCTATATGGAAGGAGTAAGAGTGTTGGGAATAATCCCAAAACCTCTGGCTGAAAGTAAAATCACCAGGTCAACTATTGGAGATGAGTTTAGATCTGTGAATATGCAAGATCGCATAACTCACATGATAAATAATTTTGGCGCCTTTATCACCCTCTCGGTGGTTTTGGCACCCTTGAGGAACTTTTTCATGTGGTTACCAGAGCCCAGCTAAATGTTCATCAAAAACCAATAGGTGTGCTTAATGTCAATGGTTTCTTTGATGGTTTACTGTCTTTCATCGACTACTCTGCTGAAAAGGACTTTATTTCCGAGCGTGCAAAACGAATCATAGTCGTTGCAACAACACCAGAAGAACTAATCAAAAAACTCAATGAATTTGTTCTTCAACCAGATCCAGCTCTAGCTAAAATTGTCTGGGTAGAAGATTTTACCGTGAGAAAACGAAAAGTGGATTCATTCCTCTCCCTTTGATAACCCATATCGGACCTCTTGTATTTTTAATTTCTGTCGTGTGTAATAATCGTGGTAAATGGTGGCAGCTTAAGGAGTTTCTTCTTGATCTCTTGACGCGCATCTATTCGCGATTTATGTATTGTTATTTTATTACTGTAATTTTTATTGTGTGTTTTTTTTATAAAAACTTTGATGGCAGCGTAAGGCGACTCTTCGGACTTTCTTGATGTGCATCTTAAAAATTGTGTTATACTTACGAGTATATTTTATTTTCTTTTGTTGTGTGCCTCGTATATTTATTCTCTTGCAGATTCTAAAAGGTGTGAGCTCAGACATCAACTTTCTTAACAGGGAGTATTCTGCTTTTCTGCATTGATTTTATTTTTATTTTTTATTTTTATTTTTAAACTGAGGACAATTTTATTTTCAAGTTTGGGGGTGGTTTGTTTTAGTATTTTGGTGTGTTGTAATTTTGGTGTGTTTTGATTGATTTGGTTTTTGGTGTGTTTTGATTGATTTGGTTATTTGCCTTAATTTTTATATATATATATATATTTATAGTATTTTAATTTATGAGATTTCTAGATCTGGCCATCAACAACAACAACAACATCTAAGCCTTAGTCCCAAAATGATTTGGGGTCGGCTAACATGAATCAAACTTTGAAACCGTCAATAATCGTTACATAAATAACATAAAAGGAAAAAAGAGGGAAAAAGTAGAGAAAAAAGCAAATAAAAAAAGAGAATGAATGAAAAAAAAAAAAAAAAAAAAATTAAAAAAAAGAAAAAAAGATAACATGAAATAAAAGAAAATAGGAATTTAAAAAAAAAAAAAAAAAAAAAAAAAAATAAGAAACCAACCACCAACCGTATTCTTTCCCGCCACATTTGCCTCTCCAACGCCATACTTTCTCCAATTCCAAGAAACCGCATATCATTTTCAATCATCTTTATCCAAGTTTTCTTGGGTCTTCCTCTACCTTTCACAACATTACTTGCTCCCCAACTTTCTAGCCTCCTCACTGGGGCATCAATAGGTCTTCTTCTCACATGACCAAACCATCGTAATCGATTCTCCATCATCTTGTCTTCTATAGACGCAACTCTTACCTTCTCTCTGATCACCTCATTTGAGCCGATCCTTTTTGTATGACCACACATCCATCGTAGCATACGCATCTCCGCCACATTCATCTTTTGAACGTGACCTTTGTTTCTGACCCAACACTCGGTGCCATATAACAGCGCAGCCTAATTGCCGTGCGGTAAAATTTACCCTTTAATCTATGAGGCATGCGGATCACATAAAACCCTGTGGCACTCTTCCACTTCAACCACCCCGCTTTATTCTCAGGAGCCACATCGCCATCTAGCTCTCCATCCTTTTGGATAATAGATCCAAGATACCGAAAGAAAGTGGATCCATGAACAACTTTCCCATCAAATGTGATCATCCCCGCCTCTCTATCACTGTTTTCGCTAAACCTACACTCCATATATTCAGTCTGGCCATAACACCAATAAATTAGCTATATAGAAGCTTCTAAATCGTTTTAACCGGTAATTTTTTTTTTTTTGTATATTCCAAAATTTTTGAGCCTTAATCTCTCTTTCCAAGCCTAGTAATTATCATATAAAATCAAGTCATTCGTTACCTTGAGAAAAGAAGAATCAATTGGTTGATGAAAAATAAAACTGAAATTTACTTAATTTGTGGAGTTTTTGATTTTTCATGCTTAACTAAAAAATGATTTTCTGCAAAAATTCTATTCCCTAAAAAAAAAAAGGAGTCATTGGTGAAAAGAGCTACACGTTAGCAAATAACGGTGTGAAAGCTATCACCTAAAAAAATAAATGACGAAAAGGAGAAGTGTTCAGCAGCAACAGCTGCCTAATTTTGGAAGTCTTAAATTTTGCGAAAAATAAAGGACTAACCATTGTTGGTGCGTAGCTGCCGTCTCAGAAACATTGATGAAAAGAGCTACACGTTAGCAAATAACGGTGTGAAAGCTATCACCTTTTTACAAAAAAAAAAGAAAAATAATGAGATAGAAATTGTGTTAGTGAAAAGAGCTACACGTTAGCAAATAACAGTGTGAAAGCTATTACTAAAAGGGATGTAGTTTATGAGCAGATTTGAATTAATTAGCAGCTGAATTTCAATACATTCAATTTTGTGAAAATCACAATATTTGATGACGCCAATAAAATTCTTCTTCATATTGAGTCGAAAAATAAACGAGTGATCGAGAGCAACCATTGAAGGGAGTCGTGTGTATCACGAGTGGGAAAGTAATAATCAGCCTTTTGGGGGGAAAACCTTGCATTTTGGAATTACAAAATAAAAACCGTGTTTTAACTTCAAAAACATTAGTAGATTTATTTTGAATCTTGATTCATTTCTATCTACTGTATAAAGCTGGTTGTTGTTTATTAATGGCATTTTGATCTCCTTTTCTCTTTTTATATTTTAATTTATGTGTGTATTAATTTTTCTTATTTTTATTTTTGGAGCATGAATAATAAAGAGTCTTGCTCGGGACTAGCAAGAATTCAAGTTTGGGGGTGTGATAAGTGTCAGTTTTGTACACTTATCCATGGTTTGTATCGATAAAATTCACCCATAATTGAGCTAGTCTACTCGTTTTTTGCTTTTAATTTATTAGTTTTAATAATTTTATTTTTATCGGATGATGATCGGATTAAATAACTGAATTACTCAAGAAACAACATGTTTAATAAATATTCTCTTTATTGAATTTTGATATATTCATGTTGTAGGGATTTCGAGATGAATTCGGCGGTCTTTAGGATTCAAAATCGAGTTATATATCAAAAGTTATCATCCGAAGAAGATCTGGGGCAAAAACGCAAAGTCTGAGAAATTCTGGGCTGAAAACGTAACTATCAAAGCTTCAAATGAGCAAATTTACGAAGCCACGTTACGGCCGTAACATTCAGGAGTTACGGCCGTAAGTCACCCTAGTTACGGCCGTAACTCCTGAATGTTACGGCCGTAACTCTTGACAGATTACTATGATTTGTCTAATTTTTTATACTTTTTGTGTATTATTGAGGGGATGGCTGGAATTGATCCGATCCAATGTAATAATGCTGGAGTTTTGGAGCTATTTGTAACACCCCCAAAACCATCCGGGATATTACAGCGCCGTGGGTCCCGTGCCGGAACCCACCAGGCTAAAAACCGTTTACAAAACCAATTCAAAAGCGCCAAAAGGCCGATGACGGTAATATTTTAAATACTCAAATATTTTCAAAAGCATAATTTTGAAATACCATCATAAAATACCATTTGAAAATACAAGGCGAAGTGCCAAATCTCAACAGTTTAAAATATACGATAAGCCCCAACTTAAACGTACAGATAAAATAATTTGGGAAAAAGAGTTTGACGAAAATAACCCAAGTTCGTAAAATGCCCAAAAGGCCATTTTAAAATACACACACGAGTTGGTAAAAATACCAAAGAGCTATTTTGAAATATACACACACAGCGGATAAATGCAGTTCAAAATACACATTTGCAGCGGAAATGAATAACCAGAAAAGAAATACTCGATACTCCAAAACATGCCACCGCCAGTATCACATGTAACACCCCCAATCTGCTCAGGGATATTACACGCCGTAGAACCTTTCCTCAAGGATCTACCAGGCTGGTAACAACAATCGAACAGCTCGACAATGCCTTTAAGGCTAAAAAGACTCAGTAGACCGATTTGGCCTTTCAATAAAAACATACAACTCTAACACATTACATGCCCACGCAGGGGTCGAATACAAAATGCTCCATTACAACGGGGAAAAATACTGCAGCGGAAATAAAATACAACTAAACCAATACGACATCAATGGGTCCTCGTGTGATTAGTATCGTTCATCTTTCATCATCCTTCGTGCCGACCCTGTGCTATGCTCCAAAACCTGAATGCAAAAATAGACATCCACCCCCCGAATACTCGGGGGTTAGCAAAACTCCACTGTTTTGCTAGTGCAAGTACAAGTGCAAAAATACGAGCCATACAATACAAGTTCCAAGAACAATAATAATCAGGAATCCTCAAAGATCCAAACGTAAAGAAAAGTACTTCCCGAGGCAAGAGTTTGGGTAAACATTTCCAAAACCGAAAGATCGCAAATAAGGAAACAATTTACAAAACGATTCAAAATGCCATCGAGAGTTTTAATAGAAAACAATTTAGGATTATAAAATCCTTCTCTTTCCAAAAATCAATAGGGTCATGACCCAAATGTTTTGTTTTCACAAATAGAAAACCGACAATAATTCACAGGGCGAGCCCAACATCACGTGTCCTCGGGACATAAAATCAACAAAACATAATCGCACACGCGCATCGCCTAGGACCGGGACGAAGCCACAAATCCCACTCGAGGCCTCGAAGGACCCTCCCGAGGCTAGCGAAACAAATCACACACATCTCACGGTTGGATCAATCGCTTGTTGCATCTGGCCACATGATCGCATGCCATGTGCCACCGTAGATTTATCTCGAGCTCTCACGGTTGGATCAATCACTTGTTGCATCGACCACATGATCACGTGCCATGTGTCACCGTAGACCTTCAACCGTATCCACACATTCACACAAATAACATATCACATCAAGGATATTCAAACAATTCACCCAGAGCATCAAACACTTAGCAAAACACCACGTCAAACCACAATGCACCGAAATGAAACAATATACGTCCACACGCAAATACCAAGTGCAACATCAACACCAAACATATCCATAGAGTTCACATAGTCATTCTCAAACCACACCATTCACAAAACACACGCGTTTTGAAAGCAAGCCTTTAACAAGGCTAAACCGAATCTTTTGAAAACTCATTTCAAACAATCAAACAACCACATAAAGACGATCACCAATTATCATATTCACAAAACAAGAATAGTATGGACAAGGTACTTGCCTCGAAATCACGATCGCAATAAGACGACGGATAGGACGCGGTCGAATAGCCCCGAACCCCCGAACAATACCAAGAACGTGATAGCACCACGAGTATTACGAGAATAACACCACGCGAATCATCAATCACCAAACGGGATTCAACATCGGAATCCTCGAACACCTATAAACCTCCGGAAGGAACAATAACACATGATTACGACGAGAATCAAGGCTAAAAACAACGGAAATCCCAACAAACTATCAAAGGGAACTCATTCGAACATTTAATCGAACATTAAATGTTCAAGACCCTTCAAGAACAAAGAAATCACCCCTAGGGTCGAACGAACCAAAGATACAAGTATCCAATCCGTAGAACAAGTTCAAAACAACGTTTATACAACAATTAATTGATTAAAAACGGATTGGAATCGAAATCAAAAAGGAAAATCCCTAAATCTACAAAAACAAGGGTTCAAGCCAAAATACCTTGATTTGGATGAAGGATTCAAGTAGAGGTCGAAAATATACAACAAGACTTGAGGTGGATGATCTCTACAAGTTTGGGAGCACTCAAATCGCCCAAAAATCGCCCACAAATCGCCTTAGATGGAAGGAGGAAGAAGAGAGGAGAAAAATGAAGTTTTCTCCTCGAAAATCTGCTAAAAAACGCAGAAGCTGTGCCGCGGCCCATGGCCACGAAAAACGCCCAGGAATCAGCTTAGTGCCGCGGCACAGCTGAAGTGTGCCGCGGCACACAGTACAGCCCACTCCAACACGAAAAAAGCACATCGTATAGTCTTAGCTATTTCGACCATAACTCCCTCGTTTGGACTCCGATTGACTCACCGTTTGAACCATTGGAAAGCTAACTTGATGATCTATAATATTGCAAAGATTCAGAATTTTTGGAGTTTCCAAGAATTAATGGTGACTTTACAAAGTCGAACTCCCACGTGAAAAAGTCGAGAAAGGACACGGAACTCAACAAAACGACACCGAAACGAACTCGGATGACAAAAAGTGCAGAATTAATCATTCTCGAAATGACGAAACGGTCATGATAGAGTTGTCAAAACGAACTGCGGCCAAAAAAAGAAATTTACCGAAAATCGAAAATTGCGGATATTACATCACATCGGGAAGCTCATCCCTTCACGATCGCTACTAGCTCGATCTCCAAGTACCTAAAAATAAAGCCCACGACGGGGTCATCCACAATACTCAATAATGATATCGATCACATCTTCATAAATAATTACATACCAATGTAATAATATTGTAAGAATACTACCAAAGTAATCTTACCGTCATACCTTACCAATCCATAACAATCCATACTAAATAAATCCTTGACATATTCCACATTTCGTATTCTCAAATGACGAAATGAATTCAACAACAATCATCTCTACTGTATTCCAAAAATACCGACAATCCTCATAACATCATCATAACTCATAAGTGTGGAAATAATCCAATCTGTGCCAAATCCTGTCCGTCGGATTACACAATCAAATCTCAACATGTATAAACCAATAATACACAACATATCTGTAGATCAACTACCACATGATAATGATAACAAATCCTGAAACATCGACATATAGTCCGAATGCTTGTACGATCAATAACCAGATCAACCGATAAATCAACTGAGAATATCATCGACATGATAACTCCAATACGACCAATAAAGGATCACGATAACTGAGAATACCATCAACAAGGTAAAATCCAAATGATCAACAAAGGATCAACTATAACCGAGAATACCCTCAACAAGGTAAACTCCAAACACGATCAACAAAGGATCAACTATAACCGAGAATACCCTCAACAAGGTAAACTCCAAACACGATCAACAAAGGATCAACTATAACCGAGAATACCCTCAACAAGGTAAACTCCAAACACGATCAACAAAGGATCAACTATAACCGAGAATACCCTCAACAAGGTAAACTCCAAACACGATCAACAAAGGATCAACTATAACCGAGAATACCCTCAACAAGGTAGACTCCAAATGATCAGCAATAATGGATCTCAAGAAAAAACTCTGACTGTCGAACATACCCCTCGGGCGTATGAACAACCAGTCGCAAACCGTCGAACATATCCAATCATACATGGAACTATGAACGACCAAACGGTATGGCTCAAAGATGGACGTCACGGTACGCCCGATCCGGAAATATGTCCGTGCACATGTCCACCCCGTATACGGAATCCAGGATATACGTGGGACATGTACCTAATTAGCCTCACGAACTACGTCTCGTGTGCACGGTTCAATGCGGAAACATCCACGCATAACCATCATGTGCCTGGCTAAAAATCCTACACAATAACCAATCGGCACGCAGATATGACTCTAGATATGTCACGATGCAACATGACAACGAAACTCAAAGAAACACATATCCAATAAGGATGAAAAGACTCACCGAAGTGAACAACAACAGACTGACAATGAAAAGTCGACACGACTAATCAATATCCAAAACATCAATCCTGGGATCATCATCCCCAAATGAATGACCAAAACGTCTACGATCTCAATACAAAAGTCCTGGGATCAACATCCCTCAACGAATAACCGATACGAAACTCACTACACGAAATCTCAACATATACAACAACTCAACATACTAATTACCACATGATTGAACAAATACTTAGATTACCTCAAAGCCGAGGACCATATCCATAAACATCCCCCAATGAGACGATCAACACAACCATTAATACCAACAATAGTCCTTTCTAACAACATTGCTATATGAATTATAAATGAAATGAAAACGAAACCATTCCTCAAATATTATAAACTGAACAAGTAGAAACTTGCCTCGATACCGATACCACGAAGACTTTACCAAAATCCATTGCCTTCATCCACGAGCTCTTCAGCCCCGAACAAAGCAATATACGAACTCTTCGACCTCAACCGCAACACAACGGTCATAACCCACAATCAAAACATATCAACCTATTGCAATAACCGATTAACACACATTCGATAAAAATCAATAACCGACATACTCAACCAACAAACCCAACAGTTCAACGATATCCCGATTAAACACAAATCCGAACAAACAAATCAATCGATCACGAATTCAAAACCACAATACGATTCCAAAATCCGAAGATCATATCAATAATCAATTTAAACCAACAAGGGTCTAACATTACCAATTCCAAATTCAATCTTAAATACGGATACAAGTTTCCTCCTTGTAAATTCATAATATAAACCAATTACCGGTTATCATCATCAATCCGGACGATCCGATTAATTCAACATCATAGATAATCATATTCCAAAGGTTTCAAATAATTCCATTATCCGAATTGAACACTTATTCAATAAGTATGAATTTCCAAATTCAAACATGAATAATAATTCTCATCAAACTCGAAATCGTATTCGTATTCCTATACGAATATTGTACCAAATACATAACTTAGTTCTAAATGTGAATATTCCATATTCATATCCAAAACACCAACACTTTAAAACGTATTCATCAAATCAATGATCAATTCATCTCGACATTAAGGATTTTATAACATATTCGACTCCAACTTCAAATCCAAATACGAAGACAAAACTCCTTCTTGTTCATACTTGTAAATTCGTAGAAAACAATTTACCGATTA
Source organism: Orobanche coerulescens (assembly GCA_033398695.1). Lineage (NCBI taxonomy): Eukaryota > Viridiplantae > Streptophyta > Magnoliopsida > Lamiales > Orobanchaceae > Orobanche > Orobanche coerulescens. Next base: position 66,605,724 of record CM065808.1, on the reverse strand, counting down.
TTATCGTGAATAATCACATTCCAAAATTATCCGAAATCCTTCCAAAATCATAACATGTAACTCAAGAGTTCTTCAAGAACACGAATTATCCAAATTCACGTTCATAATCCATAAAACAACATAACCCGATGTTTTCTAACATCTAAACAACCCTTAATCATAATTCAAGGTGTATATAATCATGTTCTTCAACATATACTTCAAATAACATCATGAATCGCAACAAACCACCAAGAACATCGAGAATACCACGATTCCATAATCATAACAACATAATCGAATCATTTGATCACCAATTCATTATCTTCCTTTAACAAAATTCCCATAATTACCAAGAATTATCAAAACAATATCATTTCAACCATCATTCATACGAAAACGTGTAGAATTTTCCAAGTTCTACTCATTAAGACATTTCATCGAACACTTTGAAGGCATAGTCCAATTCAATCGATTATTCAAAGAAATACTCGAATTCGTTCCACAAAACTTAAAGAGAAACGAATAATCTCAAGAATACAACAAGGTTCCATCAATAATCTGAGTTAAAACCAATCAAATCGGCCAAAACATCAAGAAACTCCAAAAATATCCAAAACCAAGTGTTTAGGTGTTCTTACCTTCGATCCGGGTGGAAGATGATGTTAATCCATGATTCCAACTTCCAAAACATGTTGTTATAAGATGATCTTACTCAAATCCATCAATTCTTGCCGAAGGAATCGCGAAGAAACGAAGAAAAACGAAAAATGAGTAGGTGACTCGGTCCAGGCCTTATATAGGCCGAGACCTGCCGGCACGTTACGTACGTAACCGGCGGGTCCTTACGTACGTAACCGGACGCGGCCGACCCCTGCGCCCCGGTGCAGCCGGAACCCTTACATACGTAACGGCGGTGGCTCACGTCACGTGGCCCCTTACGGCCGTAATCGGCCACCGCCTTACGTCATGTCGGCGATCCTAGCCATCCCTGCGAGTCACTGCCGACCGTGATCGGCCGCCCCCACGAGTCACTGTCGACCATGCCCGGCCATTCCAACGAGTCACGACCGGCCATGCTCGGCCATCCAGGTCATCTCGGCCACGACTCGACCGGCTACTCCGTAACATACGTAACACTTATTCCGTTGCGTACGTAATACGTACGTTGACTTGCTACCGTATAATAATCGTATTACGTACGTAATACACCCTGTATAACGTACGTAACTCCGTCCGTTGACTCACCTGTCCACATCTGCGCCGAAAGCTGCCGACCACGGGCCCCACTGTCCGATTCCTCTTGTTACGTACGTTATGTACGCTATATAACGTACGTAAGCTAACACATTTTACGTACGTAAGCTCCAAGGCTTAACGTACGTAATGGATTTTATACTTAGCCAAAAATCCAATCGTTCTGTCAGACGCGTCTCGGCGTCACGAAATACAAACATACGGCATCACGAATACACATCGAATCCAAAATATTCTCATACGGTATACCTGATATCCAAATCAGTTCAACCTGATACAACATATCCTGAATATATCTGTCAATCAAAAACGATAATCACACCAGTATAACTGTCTCGGTTCTCAATTTATTTTATCCATACTGTATAGATACCAAACTATACAGTATATCTCAGATAAAATAATGCGAAAAATTTATACTGAAAATCAGGGTATTACATACTACCCCCCTTAAAATAAGTTTCGTCCTCGAAACTTGCAACCCGTCACCAACAACAGATCAATCCCAAACTTTACAACTCATCACAAAACAATCAAGCGTCGCCACAAGCGAAATAACCAAAACGATATACTTACAGGTGCGTGAAGCCGATGATCTGCCGTGATACTAGCACACGACTCCCATACGAAGTCTCAAAACAACCAACACACACCAATATCACAAATAGCAATTTGAAAAGAATCTCATAAATTTTGGAAACTCCAAAAATCGATTCGACTCAAAAGTCAGAAAAATCATTTTCAAAAATCACGCTACTACTGTACCGGTAGAGCCACATAACACACACGCCCGGGTTTCACAAAACCCAAGCTCCGATACCATCTTATGTAACACCCCCAAAACCATCCGGGATATTACAGCGCCGTGGGTCCCGCGCCGGAACCCACCAGGCTAAAAACCGTTTACAAAACCAATTCAAAAGCGCCAAAAGGCCGATGACGGTAATATTTTAAATACTCAAATATTTTCAAAAGCATAATTTTGAAATACCGTCATAAAATACCATTTGAAAATACAAGGCGAAGTGCCAAATCTCAACAGTTTAAAATATACGATAAGCCCCAACTTAAACGTACAGATAAAATAATTTGGGAAAAAGAGTTTGACGAAAATAACCCAAGTTCGTAAAATGCCCAAAAGGCCATTTTAAAGTACACACACGAGTTGGTAAAAATACCAAAGAGCTATTTTGAAATATACACACGCAGCGGATAAATGCAGTTCAAAATACACATTTGCAGCGGAAATGAATAACCAGAAAAGAAATACTCGATACTCCAAAACATGCCACCGCCAGTATCACATCGGGAAGCTCATCCCTTCACGACCGCTATTAGCTCGATCTCCAAGTACCTAAAAAGAAAGCCCACGACGTGGTCAGCCACAATACTCAATAATGATATCGATCACATCATCATAAATAATTACATACCAATGTAATAATATTGTAAGAATACTACCAAAGTAATCTTACCGTCATACCTTACCAATCCATAACAATCCATACTAAATCAATCCTTGACATATTTCACATTTCGTATTCTCAAATGACGAAATGAATTCAACAACAATCATCTCTACTGTATTCCAAAAATACCGACAATCCTCATAACATCATCATAATTCATAAGTGTGGAAATAATCCAATCTGTGCCAAATCCTGTCCGTCGGATTACACAATCAAATCTCAACATGTATAAACCAATAATACACAACATATCTGTAGATCAACTACCACATGATAATGATAACAAATCCTGAAACATCGACATATAGTCCGAATGCTTGTACGATCAATAACCAGATCAACCGATAAATCAACTGAGAATATCATAGACATGATAACTCCAATACGACCAATAAAGGATCACGATAACTCAGAATACCATCAACAAGGTAAAATCCAAATGATCAACAAAGGATCAACTATAACCGAGAATACCCTCAACAAGGTAAACTCCAAACACGATCAACAAAGGATCAACTATAACCGAGAATACCCTCAACAAGGTAAACTCCAAACACGATCAACAAAGGATCAACTATAACCGAGAATAACCTCAACAAGGTAAACTCCAAACACGATCAACAAAGGATCAACTATAACCGAGAATACCCTCAACAAGGTAGACTCCAAATGATCAGCAATAATGGATCTCAAGAAATAACTCTGACTGTCGAACATACCCCTCGGGCGTATGAACAACCAGTCACAAATCGTCGAACATATCCAATCATACATTGAACTATGAACGACCAAACGGTATGGCTCAAAGATGGACGTCACAGTACGCCCGATCCGGAAATGTGTCCGTGCACATGTCCACCCCGTATACGGAATCCAGGATATACGTGGGACATGTACCTAATTAGCCTCACGAACTATGTCTCGTGTGCACGGTTCAATGCAGAAACATCAACGCATAACCATCATGTGCCTGGCTAAAAATCCTACACAATAACCAATCGGCACGCAGATATGACTCCAGATATGTCACGATGCAACATGACAACGAAACCCAAAGAAACACATATCCAATAAGGATCAAAAGACTCACCGAAGTGAACAACAACAGACTGACAATGAAAAGTCGACATGACTAATCAATATCCAAAACATCAATCCTGGGATCATCATCCCCAAATGAATGACCAAAACGTCTACGATCTCAATACAAAAGTCCTGGGATTAACATCCCTCAACGAATAACCGATACGAAACTCACTACACGAAACCTCAACATATACAACAACTCAACATACTAATTATCCACATGATTGAACAAATACTTAGATTACCTCAAAGCCGAGGACCATATCCATCAACATCCCCCAATGAGACGATCAACACAACCATTAATACCAACAATAGTCATTTCTAACAACATTGCTATATGAATTATAAATGAAATGAAAACGAAACCATTCATCAAATATTATAAACTGAACAAGTAGAAACTTGCCTCGATACCGATACCATGAAGACTTTACCAAAATCCATTGCCTTCATCCACGAGCTCTTCAGCCCCGAACAAAGCAATATACGAACTCTTCGACCTCAACCGCAACACAACGGTCATAACCCACGATCAAAACATATTAACCTATTGCAATAACCGATTAACACACATTCGATAAAAATCAATAACCGACATACTCAACCAAGAAACCCAACGGTTCAACGATATCCTGATTAAACACAAATCCGAACAACCAAATCAATCGATCACGAATTCAAAACCACAATACGATTCCAAAATCCGAAGATCATATCAATAATCAATTTAAACCAACAAGGGTCTAACATTACCGATTCCAAATTCAATCTTAAATACGGATACAAGTTTCCTCCTTGTAAATTCATAATATAAACCAATTACCGGTTATCATCATCAATCCGGACGATCCGATTAATTCAACATCATAGATAATCATATTCCAAAGGTTTCAAATAATTCCATTATCCGAATTGAACACTTATTCAATAAGTATGAATTTCCAAATTCAAACATGAATAATAATTCTCATCAAACTCGAAATCGTATTCTTATTCCTATAAGAATATTGTACCAAATACATAACTTAGTTCTAAATGTGAATATTCCATATTCATATCCAAAACACCAACACTTTAAAACGTATTCATCAAATCAATGATCAATTGATCTCGACATTAAGGATTTTATAACATATTCGACTCCAACTTCAAATCCAAATACGAAGACAAAACTCCTTCTTGTTCATACTTGTAAATTCGTAGAAAACAATTTACCGATTATTATCGTGAATAATCACATTCCAAAATTATCCGAAATCCTTACAAAATCATAACATGTAACTCAAGAGTTCTTCAAGAACACGAATTATCCAAATTCACGTTCATAATCCATAAAACAACATAACCTGATGTGTTGTGTCACAATTTATCCATCCCGACAGGCGATCGACTATAAGGCCGAGCGACCAAGTCAACATCAGTCAAACTATGTCTAGCTCCCCGAGTCGAAGATATCAAACCACCATCACTTACCTAGCGATCGACTCCCAAGGCGATCGCCCTTTGGCAGCTGGCGATCTACTCTAGGGACCGGATAAGGGCAGTCGACCTACGCCCCGAGCAGAGACGATCGTCCGCCAAAGTCATCAAGGACTGGATCTCAGAAAAGCACCCACGTGCAGATCCACCAAAGGCGCTGACAAGATCTTCGCCAGCAGATAAAGATCTTTTGCTAACTGACAGGACCTTTGACCACAGCCTGTCACCTACCTCACCAACCAGCATGCGCGCCGAAAGTTGTCAGTGGGACCACCCGTGACAGCAACTCAGGACGCGTGTAAGCTCCCCGTTGGACCGCACTGATTGGCCCGGCCAACTCCTGCAGACTTTGAGGGGACAGGCCCATGTGCTAAAAGACGATCGCCCGATTATTATATTGCAGAGAAGGCGATCGCCCGGCATGTCCAAGCCCTATAAATAGAGAACCTCCTCCTACTGGAAAAAGGTTCCCAGTTCACTGAATATACGGTTGGAAATTGACTGAACCTACAGTTCACATTCTCTCACATTCAACCTACGGTTGGGGAATTCATTTGACTTACGTCCAAAATACATTCCACCAAAGGTTCACCTTCTCTCACATTCCGATACATTCACGGAAACACTGAAGAACATACATATCATCAAGCTCCCGGCTATCTCACCGGAATCCATCTCAGGACTTCTCTCTCCAAATCTCTCGTCCAGAAGACGATCGGCAGAAGCAGCAAGTCTCCACTAGACAGATTCCAAGGGATTCATAAGCCCAGAAGCCCAAACATCCAGCTAAATACTCGCCGTGAGAGGCGGTCGATCTCTCACCGCCGCGACTGTTCATCACCTTTGTTACAAGAACTCACAGAGCATCAAATCTGGTTCTTCCGGCAATCTACACGCTCACTAGCTAAGATAACAAGAAACTTTACACTCATTGTAATTGTATTCTTACATTAGTACTTGTATCCCCAAATATCGGTATTAATAATATCTCGCGAGAGCATTCAAGCCCGGGACTAACAACCCCAGCAAATCTTGTGTTATTTATCTTTCTCACGGAAGTGCTCTTGCATTTGTTTGCTATCCCATCCATTCCAGCAATATCTATCTCCGGATAATATTTTGGGTAGCAACAATTGGCGCTAGAGGAAGGGCATCTAACCCTCAAACTTTTATTCCTACCGTCCCGAAGAACACTCACTGTTCTCGGGGCACATACTTGAAGTGACACTCACTGCACTTCAAAGAAAACCTTCAGAATCATGACATCCGCCGGTCCATCGAAGAAAGCTGCTCTCCGAACCGCGGACACCATTTCCCGGTTCAATCGAACCCGACCAACGACAGGGGAAGCCGCGCAACGCGAGACTCTCGATCCGCATTCGAGAGATGGCCCCAACCTCTCACTCGATCGGTTCCAAACCGAAGAACAGATCGAGGAGGCTATGGCCATCTGGAAGAGCGACGGAGAGCATGTGCGTCGCTGCAATAACTCCCTCGATCATCCGCCGCATGGGAAAGCGGAAATTGGCGGGCTCAACGAGCGGCCGTCGAAGCCCCAATTCGCGAGGAAAGGCTCTCGCGACCGGGACGGATCTATATTCGATCGTTTGGGGCGCGACCCATCCGGCGGCCGGGCATTCGATCTCAACCTTGAAAAGACGGAATCGAATCCGTCACGAGGACTTCGGCCTACCCGCCTCACGGCCGAGCAGTCGGCCATCGACTCCGCCCCGATCGCCGAGATCGGTACTCGATCGCCTCGGCTCCGCTCCGAGCGCGAGCCGCTAGCAATCGAGCCACGGCGATGGCCGCCATCTGGCCTTGACTCGGCGAGATGAGAGCACTCTTGGACACCGGGCAAGCACCGGCAAGAAGATCGCCGGGCCCACTCGCGGTCCACATCGAGCTTGCACCCATACAAACAACGATCGCTCCTCCCAAAACACCTCTGTATGAGGAGATCGGACCCCGAAACCCACCTGAGTAAATTCCGAATCTACATGACTGGGTGTGGGGCATCTGATGCAACCAAGTGCCGGATCTTCCCGTTAACATTGGACGAGCTGGCCCATAGATGGTACGTCTCATTACCACCGCGATCTATCACATCTTTTAAGAAACTGGCGAACGACTTCACGTCATACTTCGCCAGCAAGGTCGCCAGACCAGAAGGCCCCCACCGCATGATAAAAATCAAGCAGGGGAAAGACGAATCAGACGCAAATTACATTCACCGAGTGGACGAAATCATCCTCACCGGCGAACCCGTCAGTGACGAGCTCGCTCTCTATTCGGCCATGGGGGGATTCCGCGGTCACTCTCCCATGTTTAGACATCTCTCCAAGGATATTCCCCCAACTTACGAGATCTTCCGCGCTAAAGCTGCCAACTTCATGGCCAGGCAAAGGCTACTCACCCTCCGCTTAGACGAGGAAACTCCACCTCTTGTCCAGAAGATAGCGATCGCCAAAGCAAAGAAGGCGATCGCCAAGACACCCGGAGATCTCAAGGCTTTCGAGGACATGGAAGCCCATCTCCTCCATACGTTCAACAGAACTCCGGCACATATTTTCTATGCCATCAAGGGGCACGAAGAGCTCAAAAAGCCAAAGGCGATAAGGGACCACGGTCATCTGGACAACAATCAATATTGTGCCTACCATAAGAGTCCCGCCACAAAGACCAACAAATGCCGCGACCTCCTCAAACGGCTCACGGAGATTGTTCGAGGAGGGCAAGTTGGACAGCTTATTGGTTTAGCCGATGTCCCTACCTACCTCTATGGACGATCGTCCGAGTCGAACACAAAACAGGCTGGAAAGCTCATACGAGCCGACCCCTAGATCAACCTCGACGACCGTCTCTATATGCTTCAATCAAGAAAAGGAGACCTCGGAAGTCTCCCCGATCTCCTTCCTTATTCAAGAAACCGGAGGACTCGATCGCCATCTACAGTTCACCATCTAACATGATGGACTAAGGCACGAGATCGCCTCCCCCGCACAACGTACACCGTCGAAGGTCGACATCTGCATGACGATCCAAGGTGGAAGAGTGCAGCCATGGTCCTGGTGGTCGATGGAACCGACTGCTTAGGCCATGCAAGGTCCCTTTGGGCCAAGATCGCCCGCCCTTCGTTTAAATACGAGGCCGGCGTAGTCTGAGGGCCCTCCAAAGTTAATTAGTGGACACGATCGCTCGCCCTCAAAGGTTCATCATCTAACATGGTGAACTCCGGACAATGCGACGCGCCACAACCCCGTCTCAACGTACACCGTCGAGGTTCGCCATATTCATGGTGGGCCGAGGTGGAAGCGAGCTAAACAAGCCGCGGGCGTTGAGTTGAATCATCAAGCGCGCCGCGCAAGGACTCCTCTAGACCGAGGCCGCACGCCCTTCGTTTAAATACGAGGCGGCGCGGCCTGTGAGAGGACCCTCATAATAAAGTGAGTCACGAGACACTCAATGTCTTCGCGCATCAAGACATGATCAAGGAGTCGGTCCATCGAACTCCGCGATCGTGCACGGTTCCTCAAGAAGGACGACCATCCCCGAGGACTCGACAAAGTTGAAGACCGCTCACTCAAGGAATTATTTTCATCCCCTTCCTTCCACTAAGTGAATAAAAACAAGGGGCAATAAGAGTGCGGACTACCTACACGACGATCGTCGCTATTCAACCACATACGGAGATCGTCATTTTTTCAGATGTAGTGCAGCGATCGAATTTGTTGTAAAAAGTTATCTTTATGAGTTTATCAATTCATTTGGAACTACCCTCGCAACGATCTCTCCTCACACATTTGTACAAAGTCAAACAAAGACTTAAAAATAACCATTCATTCAAGTGATAAGTCAGAAAGACAAATGCTCATTTCATTACTTGAAAAATCGGAGTACACGATCGCCCAATGGCCTAAGTGCTACAAAAGAAAGCTACAAACTACAAAGAAAGTAAGCTAAAAGCGTAAAAAAGGAAGCGACTCAGGCCCCTGCCTGGCCTTCGCCATCAGCATTCGGCGCGGTCCCCTCATCTTCCGGAGCATCGGGATGAGCAAGACTGTCTGGAGACGGATACCAGCTCAAATCCACGCCGATGTCCGCCAGGTCCAAGATCGGCAAGGAGAAAGCCGAATGGAAAGGATGCTCCAATGCATATGACTTGAACTTCTCAGCTAGAGGACCGACCTCCAAGCCTCCCTTCTTAGCCGCTCGGATCGAGTCGGCGAACGCCAAATAATAGGCGAACTCGCTGACATACTCCAAGTTTTGGAAGGGATCGGCCTTGGTCGCCTCAACCTCTCCTCTCAGCTCGGCCATCGCCTGTTGCGATCCCTGGAGCTCGGCCTCCCTCGCAGCAACCTTCTCTTTCGCCTCCGCCAGCTCGCTGGTCAGCCGAGCGATCGTCACCTTCTGGAGATCGGCCTCCTCTTCAGCAACATTCCGCGCCTGGACGACACTCTGCATCTGGTCCCGAAATCGGTCGACCGCCATTCGATATTTCTCAGTCTCTTTCTTCTCCAGCTCAAGCTCATGGCTCGCCCGCTTGGCCGCCTCCAAGGAGTCCTTCTCCATTGCCACGATCTTGTCAGCAAACTCGGCGTTCTCTTTCCGAGCCGCCTCGAGATCCTCCTGAAGGCGAATAGTGGAGGGCCGCCCCTCAAACTCCTGAGCAGCCTGGACGGCCATGGTCGCCGTTTGAAGAGAAAGGGCGACAACAGCGTGCATCGAACTCGCCGATCGCTGACGAGCGATCGCATCCAGATCAGTCGTCCATGCCTTCGGAAGAGCAGCAGCAGCCTTGCTGACATAGGGAGGAATGTCGCAGGAATGGCGAGGAGATCTACTCGCCAGGAAGTCCACGACCATTGGTGGACAAGACGGATCTGCGCGACGGATCCTGCATCAAAACAACAAGGTTAATACAACTCCTATGCAGATGCAATTTTCAACACAGAAATGCTATCTACCTCTCAGCCTTCTCGGGATCCCGACCGAAAAACGGTTTCCCTCGAGGGGTCTCAGCATCCGCGATCGCCGTCTCCCGCAGAAAAGCCACAGAGGGCGACTCGCCCTCCGGAGCAACGATGGTGATCGGCACTTCATCGCCCGGGGCAGGAAACGAAGTTTCTTCCGGCCTCGGCCTCTTGCGATTCGCCCGAAGCCCCTCCTCCTGAATTTCCTCCTCAACCACGTCCTGCTCCACGCGAGGCTCCGGCTCCACGCGAGGCTCCCCCTCCGGAACTATAGGCAATGCAACGGGTGGAACCCGAGTCGACCTCTTATGGCGAAGACCCCCTAGGACTCCTGGGTTCGACATAGCGATCTCCACCGGAGGCTCCAAAAAGCGAGGGAAACGAACCTCTGCAGTTAAAGACGATCGACTAACGGTCAGACACTTTCCTCAAGTAAGGCGATCGCCTAGAAAGTGAAGATCGCAGAAGCTCATACCTGGCACCGCGAGATGTCTCGGGAAACGGAATAGTCGAGCCGACAACCAGCGACTCTCCTTGTTGATCCGAGTGGCGTCTAGGTCGTCGTCCGACAAGCTCCTAATTCGCTCCCAAACAACGAGAAAGTCGAAAGGCAGCTCCTCGATCGCCGGGATATGGAAGCCTGCAAAACAGAAATCAAATTAGATCAGTCCAAATCGCATCCAAACGAAGGGAGAGTCTAAACCCTTACCAGGATTCCTCTCCCGAAATTCGGTGGGGATCTCCAGCTCGCCCGTGGGATTGTCGCTCGCTGAAGCTCTCCACTTGCCGGCGACCCAGAACCACTTCGTCTGATCACCACGTATCTTATTCGGAACTCCATGAATCACCCGACCAGATCGGCCTTGAATATGGTAACCGCCGACCAACCCTCTGTGAGCCGTCAGTTTAAACAAATGATTCATCTCCAACGGCGATGGGAGGCGGTACAGGCGATGACCGCCGAAAAGGGTGAGGGTGCAAATAATTTGGAGCCAGGCGTTCGGCGTCGGTGAAGTGGCGCCACATTCCAAGCGGCCAGCGAGATGGGAGACCGCAAGGACGAGAGAGCGTGGCCGGCCTCCATAACGGCCTCACTCACTGCGACCATACCCATCGGAGGCTGGTCGGCTTGTTCATTCTCCGCGGGCGCGAACATGTCCACATCTGAAGGAACATGGAATCTTGTCCTCCAGACGGCCAGATCTCTCCTGGTCGTCGAGCTCCGTATTTGGCCGAGCGACCACAACGATCGCTGCGCGGCACGATACTGCGACCGCTTGGGACATAGGGATAAGCGACCGAATATCCACGGAAGTCGAATCTCGGAGTAGGACCGGCTAACCTCTCCATTATTTCAGCAAAGGCCCTATAGGCCCGACCAAAAGTGCTATGTTGCTCCCAGTAAGCCCTGATCGCCAGATCTCTCTCGATCTGCGATCGTCTCTCTTCAGCAACCGACTCCTTAGCAATTTCGGCCTCATTGAACAAAGCCTCAACTTCAGCCGGGTCGATTCCGGCTCGAATAGCTTCAGCCGCCGTCTCCAGGTGGAAGACGGAAGAAGTTTCTCCCCGGGCAGCCGATGTCCCGGCGGCAGAACTAGTTCCCGCTCCAAACGATGATGAGGCTCCGGCCATTTTCAGAGTTAGAGAAGAAGAAAAGGATTTTTTCTTACCCTAAAGTGAAATCGAACGACGATCGGCTCTAAGATCTTCAGAAAATTCGGCAGCAGGTCCTTCTTTCTCCAATACGTACGCGTGAGTGAGACTGCAGCCCCGCGCCCCCTTTTATAGGAGAAAGCAGGGACTCGATTGCAATAAGGGAAAACCTCAGGGGTCGGATCTCAAACGACGCGCTAGTTGACCCCCTCGAGACCCGCGTACGCGTCTTTTCGAGGACGCGTCAGCCGAGGAGTCATTAATGACCGTTGGCGTCCTCCAATAGAAGCCCGACACGTGCGAGGAGACTTTTCAACACCCATTGTTTTTCCCCGCGCAGTTCAGCGGCCAACCAGGTCGTCCGAATCCAGAGTATATCATCTCAAAGACGATCGCCAGTTCAGTTAAACACGAAGTCGCTCGTCAAAAGTTCAGCGATCGCCAAGAAAGCCACCTCACCCCACGTTTCCAACGTATGAGCGAGCTAGTGGGCAATTGTTGTGTCACGATTTATCCATCCCGACAGGCGATCGACTATAAGGCCGAGCGACCAAGTCAACATCAGTCAAACTATGTCTAGCTCGCCGAGTCGAAGATATCAAACCACCATCACTTACCTGGCGATCGACTCCCAAGGCGATCGCCCTTTGGCAGCTGGCGATCTACTCTAGGGACCGGCTAAGGGCAGTCGACCTACGCCCCGAGCAGAGACGATCGTCCGCCAAAGTCATCAAGGACTGGATCTCAGAAAAGCACCCACGTGCAGATCCACCAAAGGCGCTGACAAGATCTTCGCCAGCAGATAAAGATCTTTTGCTAACTGACAGGACCTTTGACCACAGCCTGTCACCTACCTCACCAACCAGCATGCGCGCCGAAAGTTGTCAGTGGGACCACCCGTGACAGCAACTCAGGACGCGTGTAAGCTCCCCGTTGGACCGCACAGTTGACTGCCAGTAACTCCTGCAGACATTGAGGGGACAGGCCCATGTGCTAAAAGACGATCGCCCGATTATTATATTGCAGAGAAGGCGATCGCCCGGCATGTCCAAGCCCTATAAATAGAGAACCTCCTCCTACTGGAAAAAGGTTCCCAGTTCACTGAATATACGGTTGGAAATTGACTGAACCTACAGTTCACATTGTCCCACATTCAACCTACGGTTGGGGAATTCATTTGACTTACGTCCAAAATACATTCCACCAAAGGTTCACCTTCTCTCACATTCCGATACATTCACGGAAACACTGAAGAACATACATATCATCAAGCTCCCGGCTATCTCACCGGAATCCATCTCAGGACTTCTCTCTCCAAATCTCTTGTCCAGAAGACGACCGGCAGAAGCAGCAAGTCTCCACTAGACAGATTCCAAGGGATTCATAAGCCCAGAAGCCCAAACATCCAGCTAAATACTCGCCGTGAGAGGCGGTCGATCTCTCACCGCCGCGACTGTTGATCACCTTTGTTACAAGAACTCACAGAGCATCAAATCTGGTTCTTCCGGCAATCTACACGCTCACTAGCTAAGATAACAAGAAACTTTACACTCGTTGTAATTGTATTCTTACATTAGTACTTGTATCCCCAAATATCGGTATTACTAATATCTTGCGAGAGCATTCAAGCCCGGGACTAACAACCCCGGCAAATCTTGTGTTATTTATCTTTCTCACGGAAGTGCTCTTGCATTTGTTTGCTATCCCATCCATTCCAGCAATATCTATCTCCGGATAATATTTTGGGTAGCAACACGATGTTTTCTAACATCTAAACAACCCTTAATCATAATTCAAGGTGTATATAATCATGTTCTTCAACATATACTTCTCATAACATCATGAATGGCAACAAACCACCAAGAACATCGAGAATACCATGATTCCATAATCATAACAACATAATCGAATCATTTGATCACCAATTCATTATATTCCTTTAACAAAATTCCCATAATTACCAAGAATCATCACAACAATATCATTTCAACCATCATTCATATGAAAACGTGTAGAATTTTCCAAGTTCTACTCATTGAGACATTTCATCGAACACTTTGAAGGCATAGTCCAATTCAATCGATTATTCAAAGAAATACTCGAATCCGTTCCACAAAACTTCAATAGAAATGAATAATCTCAAGAATACAACAAGGTTCCATCAATAATCTGAGTTAAAACGAATCAAATCGGCCAAAACATCAAGAAACTCTAAAAATATTTAAAACCAAGTGTTTAGGTGTTCTTACCTTCGATCCGGGTAGAAGATGATGTTAATCCATGATTCCAACTTCCAAAACATGTTGTTATAAGATGATCTTACTCAAATCCATCAATTCTTGCCGAAGGAATCGCGAAGAAACGAAGAAAAACGAAAATTGAGTAGGTGACTCGGTCCAGGCCTTATATAGGCCGAGACCTGCCGGCACGTTACGTACGTAACCGGCAGGTCCTTACGTACGTAACCGGCCGCGGCCGACCCTACTGCCCAATTCTGTCGGAACCCTTACGTACGTAACCGGCAGCTGGCTTACGTACGTAACTGGCCCTTACGGCCGTAACCGGCCACTGCCTTACGTACGTAATCGGCCAGTCCTAGCCATCCCTGCGAGTCACTGCCGACCGTGATCGGCCACCCCCACGAGTCACTGTCGACCATGCCCGGCCATTCCAACGAGTCACGACCGGCCATGCTCGGCCATCCAGGTCATCTCGGCCACGACTCGACCGGCTACTCCGTAACGTACGTAACACTTATTCCGTTGCGTACGTAATACGTACGTTGACTTGCTACAGTATAATAATCGTATTACGTACGTAATACACCCTGTATAACGTACGTAACTCCGTCCGTTGACTCACCTGTCCACATCTGCGCCGAAAGCTGCCGACCACGGGCCCCACTGTCCGATTCCTCTTGTTACGTACGTTATGTACGCTATATAACGTACGTAAGCTAACACATTTTACGTACGTAAGCTCCAAGGCTTAACGTACGTAATGGCTTTTATACTTAGCCAAAAATCCAACCGTTCCTGTCCGACGTCCCGACGTACGAAATACAATCATACGGCATACTGAATACACATACTGAATCCAAAAATATTCTCATACGGTATACCTGATATCCAAATCAGTTCAACCTGATACAACATATCCTGAATATATCTGTCAATCAAAAACGATAATCACACCAGTATAACTGTCTCGGTTTTCAATTTATTTTATCCATACTGTATAGATACCAAACTATATAGTATATCTCAGATAAAATAACGCGAAAAATTTATACTTAAAATCCGGGTATTACACTATTAGATGACTTTAGGTGTATAAATAGACCCCTTAGATCCTTCATCATTCATCATTCATCTTATAATTTTCCATTTTTTTGTAAACTTTTCTTTTTGTGTGAAGAACACACTTGTGTTCTTGAGTGATCCTTGTAAGTGTGGTATAACATATGTTGTTCAGAGAGTTTATTGTTTCTATCTCCTTTATCTACTAAGGGAGTTAGAATCAATTCTTTCTCTTGATTCAACTAATAATGACCACACAAGCTTGTAATATGTGTAATAAACCCTTCATGGGCTAAGTAATTTTTAGTTGGGATTATAAACAAGGTTAGTCATGTTATTTATGTTTGTATAAAGATATATTGTGAATTACTTATTATTGTGTGTGATTTTCATTGTTTTAACAATCTTTATTTATTTGGCCAATAAATGACGATATTTATGGTCTTCATATGTTTCGAAAGAAAATATGTTCGATTAGATCAAATGATCTTCACTCTAAGTTGTTATAGGGGATAGAAATATACCCCTAGTCCTTATATGATTCTTTGAGTTATTTTCATAAATCCTAATGCTATGTATTGAAGCCAATCAACATAGAAATATAGTGGATTGATTCAATATGTAAGGGGCGTTTTATAGTTCGAAAGAGAAATCGTCTTTTTAAGGAAAATCGAATCTACACAACATAATAAGTAAATTCATCTTATGATCTCCAATACATCTTTTATAACTAATGACGAACTAAGTTTGTAATCCCAACTATTTCATTTTATCGATAATCAATCTATTATTATTGCAATATTTTTATTTCCTTATAATATTAGAACTATTATTGCAATTTCTTTGAAATTATTAAACCAAACTTTTTAATTATGTGTTTCACTCATCTTAAGTATCTATAAAAATAGACTAATAGTGTATCATTCAAATTATAACCAAACTTCCTTGTGGGATCGATAAACCAGACTCAAAAAGTCCACTTTACTACTTGATACGATATCGTGCACTTGCGATAGTTACACTAAAAGCGTGTCACCGTACAGATCCCTACTCGAATACTTGGGCGTACTTGCCCTCAGCTCGAGCTGAACAGGCTGTACGTATCCATATTCGAATACTTGGGCATACTTACCCTCATCTCGAGATGAGCGCGTTGTACAGATCCCTATTTGAAGACTTGGGCATACATGCATTTAGCTCAAGCTGAGCAAGCTGTACGGATTCCTATTTGGAGACTTAGGCGTACTTGTCCTCAGATCGAGCTAAATAGGATGTACATATCCTTATTTTAAAAGTTGTACGTAGTTGCCCTCAACTCGAGCTTAGTAGGCCACACAGATCCTTATTTGAAGACTTGGTCGTACTTGTCCTTAATTCGAGAAGTGCAAGCCGTACGGATCTATTTGAAAACTTAGGCATACTTGCCCCCAACTCGAGATGAGTATGTCATATGGATCCTTATTTGAAGATTAGGGTGTACCTGCACTTAAGTCGAGCTGAGCAAACCGTGCGGATCTCTATTTGATGACTTGGGCTGATTTGCCCTAAGTTCAGGATGAGTAGGTCATACAAATACTATTTGAGGACTTGGTCGTACTTGCCCTCAGCCCGAGCTGAATAGGCCGTATGGATCCATATTTGAAGACCCGACTGTACTTGCCCTTGGGTCGAACTGTGTATGCGTATGGATCCCTATTCGAAGGCATGGGGGTACTTGCCCTCAACTCGTTAAGTAGGCCGTATGGATCCTATTCAAATACTTTGGAATACTTACCTTTAAATACTTATACGTACTTCCTAATCTCGAGCTATATAGGCCGTATAGATCCTTATTCGAAGACTTCAACGTCATTGCCCTCAGCTCGAGATGAGCTGGCCATGGATCCCCATTTGAAGATTTATGCATACTTTCCCTCAGATCGAGTTGAACAGGGCATATGAATACCTATTTTAAGACTTTGGTGTACCTCCGCTTATCTCGAGCAGAGTAGGACATGCAGATTCCTATTTAAAGACTTGGTCATACTTGCCCTCAACTCGAGTCGAGTAGACCATATGGATCCCTCTTTGAAGACTTGGGTCTAATTTCTCTCAAATAGATGCGTAGGCCATACGGATCTTATTCGAATACTTGGGTGTTCTTGCCCTCAGCTCGAGATGAACAGGCCGTATGGATCCCTATTCGAAGACTTGGGTGTATTCACGCTCATCTCCAGATGAGCGGGTTGTACAGGTCCCTATTTCAAAACTTAGGTATACTCGCATTTAGCTCGAGCTGAGCAGGCTGTAGAGATCCCTATTTGAAGACTGGGGCTTACTTGCCCTCAGCTAGTGCTGAATAAACCATACGGATCCCTAGTTGGAGAACCAACCATACTTGCCCTCAACTTGAGTTGAGTAGGCGTATCAATCCCTATTCCAAGTATTGGGCCTACTTGCCCTCAAATCGAATTAAGTAGGCCGTGCAGATCACCATCCAAATAATTGGGTCTATTGGTCCACATCTCGAGACGAGTAGGTCGTATGTATCCATATTTAAGTACTTGGAAGTACTTTCCCTCATCTCGAGCTAAATATGTCGTATGGATCCCTATTAGAAGACTTGGGCATATTTGTCCTACACTAGGGATGAGTAGGCCATACAAATACCTCTTTGAAGATTTAGGTGTATTTTCCCTCAGATCGCGAGCTGAACAGACTTTCCGGATACCTATTTAAAGATTTGTTTGTACCTCCGCTTAGCTCGAGTGAAGCAGGCCGTATAAATTCCTATTTGAAGACTTGGATGTATTAACCTTTAACTCGATCTACGTAGGACATGGAGTCTTCTTTTGAAGACATTGATGTACTTACCCTCACCTCGAGATGGGTAGGCCGTATGGATCTCTATTTGTAGACTTGTGTGTACTTGCTCTCAACTCATTGTGTAGGCCGTACGGATACTATTCAAATACTTGGGTTAACTTACCTTTAAATACTTGGATGTACTTCCCTCACCTCGAGCTATATAGGCCGTACGGATCCCTATTCGAAGACTTGGGCGTCTTGCCCTAATCTCGAGATGAGTTGACCATATAGATCCCTATTTGAAAATATAGGCGTACTTTCCCTTAGATTGAGCTGAACAGGGCATATGTTTACCTTTTTTAAGACTTGGGTGTACCTCCACTTAGATAGAGATGATATGGCCGTAAAAATTTCTATTTAAAGGCTTAGATGTACTTAGATTTAGCTCGACCCAAGTAGGTCGTATGGATCCTTATTAGAAGACTTGGGCATAGTTGCCCTCAAATCGAGCAGAATAGGCTGTACGGATCCCTATTTGAATACTTGGATGTACTTGCCCTCAACTTGTTGAGTATGCCATACAGATCCCTACTCGAATACTTGGGCATACTTGCCCTCAGCTCGAGCTGAACAGGCTGTATGTATCCATATTCGAATACTTGGGCATACTTGCCCTAATCTCGAGATGAGTGGGTTGTACAGATCCCTATTTGAAGACTTGGGCATACATGCATTTAGCTCAAGCTGAGCAAGCTATACGGATTCCTATTTGGAGACTTAGGCATACTTGTCCTCAGCTCGAGCTAAATAGAATGTACATATCCTTATTTTAAAAGTTGTACGTAGTTGCCCTCAACTCGAGCTTAGTAGGCCACACAGATCCTTATTTGAAGACTTGGTCGTACTTGCCCTTAATTCGAGAAGTGAAAGCCGTACGGATCTATTTGAAAACTTGGGCATACTTGCCCCCAGCTCGAGATGAGTATGTCATATGGATCCTTATTTGAATATTTGGGTGTACCTGCACTTAAGTCGAGCTGAGCAAACCGTGCGGATCTCTATTTGATGACTTGGGCAGATTTGCCCTAAGTTCAGGATGAGTAGGTCATACAAATACTATTTGAGGACTTGGTCGTACTTGCCCTCAGCCCGAGCTGAATAGGCCGTACGGATCCATATTTGAAGACCCGACCATACTTGCCCTTGGCTCGAACTGTGTATGCGTATGGATCTCTATTCGAAGGCGTGGGGGTACTTGCCCTCAACTCGTTAAGTAGGCCGTATGGATCCTATTTAAATACTTTGGAATACTTACCTTTAAATACTTATACGTACTTCCTCATCTCGAGCTATATAGGCCGTACAGATCCTTATTCGAAGACTTTAACGTCATTGCCCTCAGCTCAAGATAAGTTGGCCATGGATCCCCATTTGAAGATTTATGCGTACTTTCCCTCAGATCGAGTTGAACAGGGCATATGTATACCTATTTGAAGACTTTGGTGTACCTCCGCTTATCTCGAGCTGAGTAGGACGTGCAGATCCCTATTTAAAGACTTGGTCATACTTGCCCTCAACTTGAGTCGAGTAGACCGTACGGATCCCTCTTTGAAGACTTGGGTCTACTTTCCCTCAACTCGTTGCGTAGGCCATACGGATCTTATTCGAATACTTGGGTGTTCTTGCCCTCAGCTCGAGATGAACAGGCCGTATGGATCCCTATTCGAAGACTTGGGCGTATTCACGCTCATCTCCAGATGAGCGGGTTGTACAGGTCCCTATTTCAAAACTTAAGCATACTCGCATTTAGCTCGAGCTGAGTAGGCTGTACAGATCCCTATTTGAAGACTTGGGCCTACTTGCCCTCAGCTAGTGATGAATAAACCATACGGATCCCTAGTTGGAGAACCAACCATACTTTCCCTCAACTTGAGTTGAGTAGGCGTATCAATCCCTATTCTAAGTATTGGGCCTACTTGCCCTCAAATCGAATTAAGTAGGCCGTGCAGATCACCATCCAAATAATTGGGTCTATTGGTCCACATCTCGAGACGAGTAGGTCGTATGTATCCATATTTAAGTACTTGGAAGTACTTTCCCTCATCTCGAGCTAAATAGGTCGTACGGATCCCTATTAGAAGACTTGGGCATATTTGTCCTACACTAGGGATGAGTAGGCCATACAAATCCCTCTTTGAAGATTTAGGTGTATTTTCCCTCAGATCGCGAGCTGAACAGACTTTCCGGATACCTATTTTAAGACTTGTGTGTACCTCCGCTTAGCTCGAGTGAAGGAGGCCGTATAAATTCCTATTTGAAGACTTGGATGTATTAACCTTTAACTCGATCTACGTAGGACATGGAGTCTTCTTTTGAAGACATTGATGTACTTACCCTCACCTCGAGATGGGTAGGCCGTATGGATCTCTATTTGTAGACTTGGGTGTACTTGCTCTCAACTCATTGTGTAGGCCGTACGGATACTATTCAATTACTTGGGTTTACTTACGTTTAAATACTTGGATGTACTTCCCTCACCTCGAGCTATATAGGCCGTACGGATCCCTATTCGAAAACTTGGGCGTGTTGCCCTAATCTCGAGATGAGTTGACCATATGGATCCCTATTTGAAAATTTAGGCGTACTTTCCCTTAGATTGAGCTGAACAAGGCATATGTATACCTTTTTTAAGAATTGGGTGTACCTCCACTTAGATAGAGATGATAAGGCCGTACAAATTCCTATTTAAATGACTTAGATGTACTTAGATTTAGCTCGAGCCAAGTAGGACGTATGGATCCTTATTAGAAGACTTGGGCATAGTTGCCCTCAAATCGAGCAGAATAGGCTGTACGGATACCTATTTGAATACTTGGATGTACTTGCCCTCAACTTGTTGAGTATGCCATACGGATCCCTACTCGAATACTTGGGCGTACTTGCCCTCAGCTCGAGCTGAACAGGCTCTATGTATCCATATTCGAATACTTGGGAATACTTGCCCTTATCTCGAGATGAGCGGGTTGTACAGATCCCTATTTGAAGACTTGGGCATACTTGCATTTAGCTCAAGCTGAGCAAGCTGTACGGATTCCTATTTGGAGACATGGGCGTACTTGTCCTCAGCTCGAGCTAAATATGATGTACATATCCTTATTTTAAAACTTGTACGTAGTTGCCCTCAACTCGAGCTTAGTAGGCCACACAGATCCTTATTTGAAGACTTGGTCGTACTTGCCCTTAATTCGAGAAGTGAAAGCCGTACGGATCTATTTGAAAACTTGGGCATACTTGCCCCCAGCTCGAGATGAGTATGTCATATGGATCCTTATTTGAATATTTGGGTGTACCTGCACTTAAGTCGAGCTGAGCAAACCGTGCGGATCTCTATTTGATGACTTGGGCAGATTTGCCCTAAGTTCAGGATGAGTAGGTCATACAAATACTATTTGAGGACTTGGTCGTACTTGCCCTCAGCCCGAGCTGAATAGGCCGTACGGATCCATATTTGAAGACCCGACCATACTTGCCCTTGGCTCGAACTGTGTATGCGTATGGATCTCTATTCGAAGGCGTGGGGGTACTTGCCCTCAACTCGTTAAGTAGGCCGTATGGATCCTATTTAAATACTTTGGAATACTTACCTTTAAATACTTATACGTACTTCCTCATCTCGAGCTATATAGGCCGTACAGATCCTTATTCGAAGACTTTAACGTCATTGCCCTCAGCTCAAGATAAGTTGGCCATGGATCCCCATTTGAAGATTTATGCGTACTTTCCCTCAGATCGAGTTGAACAGGGCATATGTATACCTATTTGAAGACTTTGGTGTACCTCCGCTTATCTCGAGCTGAGTAGGACGTGCAGATCCCTATTTAAAGACTTGGTCATACTTGCCCTCAACTTAAGTCGAGTAGACCGTACGGATCCCTCTTTGAAGACTTGGGTCTACTTTCCCTCAACTCGTTGCGTAGGCCATACGGATCTTATTCGAATACTTGGGTGTTCTTGCCCTCAGCTCGAGATGAACAGGCCGTATGGATCCCTATTCGAAGACTTGGGCGTATTCACGCTCATCTCCAGATGAGCGGGTTGTACAGGTCCCTATTTCAAAACTTAAGCATACTCGCATTTAGCTCGAGCTGAGTAGGCTGTACAGATCCCTATTTGAAGACTTGGGCCTACTTGCCCTCAGCTAGTGATGAATAAACCATACGGATCCCTAGTTGGAGAACCAACCATACTTTCCCTCAACTTGAGTTGAGTAGGCGTATCAATCCCTATTCGAAGTATTGGGCCTACTTGCCCTCAAATCGAATTAAGTAGGCCGTGCAGATCACCATCCAAATAATTGGGTCTATTGGTCCACATCTCGAGACGAGTAGGTCGTATGTATCCATATTTAAGTACTTGGAAGTACTTTCCCTCATCTCGAGCTAAATAGGTCGTACGGATCCCTATTAGAAGACTTGGGCATATTTGTCCTACACTAGGGATGAGTAGGCCATACAAATCCCTCTTTGAAGATTTAGGTGTATTTTCCCTCAGATCGCGAGCTGAACAGACTTTCCGGATACCTATTTTAAGACTTGTGTGTACCTCCGCTTAGCTCGAGTGAAGGAGGCCGTATAAATTCCTATTTGAAGACTTGGATGTATTAACCTTTAACTCGATCTACGTAGGACATGGAGTCTTCTTTTGAAGACATTGATGTACTTACCCTCACCTCGAGATGGGTAGGCCGTATGGATCTCTATTTGTAGACTTGGGTGTACTTGCTCTCAACTCATTGTGTAGGCCGTACGGATACTATTCAATTACTTGGGTTTACTTACGTTTAAATACTTGGATGTACTTCCCTCACCTCGAGCTATATAGGCCGTACGGATTCCTATTCGAAAACTTGGGCGTGTTGCCCTAATCTCGAGATGAGTTGACCATATGGATCCCTATTTGAAAATTTAGGCGTACTTTCCCTTAGATTGAGCTGAACAAGGCATATGTATACCTTTTTTAAGAATTGGGTGTACCTCCACTTAGATAGAGATGATAAGGCCGTACAAATTCCTATTTAAATGACTTAGATGTACTTAGATTTAGCTCGAGCCAAGTAGGACGTATGGATCCTTATTAGAAGACTTGGGCATAGTTGCCCTCAAATCGAGCAGAATAGGCTGTACGGATACCTATTTGAATACTTGGATGTACTTGCCCTCAACTTGTTGAGTATGCCATACGGATCCCTACTCGAATACTTGGGCGTACTTGCCCTCAGCTCGAGCTGAACAGGCTCTATGTATCCATATTCGAATACTTGGGAATACTTGCCCTTATCTCGAGATGAGCGGGTTGTACAGATCCCTATTTGAAGACTTGGGCATACTTGCATTTAGCTCAAGCTGAGCAAGCTGTACGGATTCCTATTTGGAGACATGGGCGTACTTGTCCTCAGCTCGAGCTAAATATGATGTACATATCCTTATTTTAAAACTTGTACGTAGTTGCCCTCAACTCGAGCTTAGTAGGCCACACAGATCCATATTTGAAGACTTGGTCGTACTTGCCCTTAATTCGAGAAGTGCAAGCCGTACGGATCTATTTGAAAACTTGGGCATACTTGCCCCCAGCTCGAGATGAGTATGTCATATGGATCCTTATTTGAAGATTTGGGTGTACCTGCACTTCAATCGAGCTAAGCAAATCGTGCGGATCTCTATTGGATGACTTGGGCGTATTTGCCCTATGTTCGGGCTGAGTAGGTCATACAAATACTATTTGAGGACTTGGTCATACTTGCCCTCAGCCCGAGCTGAATAGGCCGTACGGATCCATATTTGAAGACCCGACCGTAGTTGCCCTTGGCTCGAATTGTGTATGCATATGGATCCATATTCAAACGCGTGGGGGTACTTGCCCCCAAACGAACTAAGTAGGCCGT
Source organism: Orobanche coerulescens (assembly GCA_033398695.1). Lineage (NCBI taxonomy): Eukaryota > Viridiplantae > Streptophyta > Magnoliopsida > Lamiales > Orobanchaceae > Orobanche > Orobanche coerulescens. Next base: position 66,581,792 of record CM065808.1, on the reverse strand, counting down.
ACAAATCCCTATTTAAAGACTTGGGTGTACTTGTCCTCAGCTCAAGATGAGTAAGTCGTCTGTATCCATATCTAAATACTTAGACGTACTTTTCCTCCTCTCGAGCTAAATAGGCCGTAAGGATCCCTTTTCGAAGATTTGGGCATACTTGCCATCAACTCGAGATTAGTAGGCCATACGAAACCCTATTTGAAGATTTATGGTGTGCTTTCCCTCAGGTCAAGATGAGTAGGCATTACAGATCCTTATTCGAAGACTTGGGCGTACTTACCATCAGCTCGAGATGGCTTGGCCATACGGTTTTCTATTTGAAGATTTAGGCATACTTTCCCTCAGATCGAGCTGAACAAGGCATATGAATACCTATTTTAAGACTTGGATGTACCTCCGCTTAGCTCAAGCTAATAAGGTCGTCCAAATTCCTATTTAAGGATATGGATGTACTTACCTTTAGCTTGAGCGTACGGATCCCTATTTGAAGACTTGGGCATACCCGCCCACAGCCCGAGTTGAATAGACCATATGGATCCCTAGTTGAATATCCGACCATACTTGTCCTCAGCTCGAGTTGAGTAGGCCATACAGATCTTATTAAAATACTTGGGTGTTCTTGGCCTCAGCTCGAGCTGAACAGGTCATATGTGTTGGCCACTAAGTATATAGAATACAACTTGGAAAGTGTTTAAGCAACAAGCTATACGATTTTCAAGTTAGAATGCGTAGCGGAAGTCTTGTAATAGTAAGTTGCCATAAATACAGCAACTAGGTATGAAGTGTATACTTAAAATAATCACAGTTATTAAAATAGTAAATGCAGAAGGTAAATAACACAGTAATTAAAGTGGTTCGAGGTAAACCCCTCTACGTCCACTGGTCCTCCACACAGGAGTAAAAAGTTTATTATAAATACTGCGTACACAACTAAGTATTTATAATCAATCCTATCAATGTATCGTTCACACAGATTGATACAAAGATCGTAGCTTTCAACCGTTCACACAGATTGGTTAAGGCTAACACTTGACTGGCTTCTTCACACACAGTTTCGAAGCTTCATCTCTATAATGCAGATCCGCCACACACAGTTCAGGAAAAGAAAGGCTTTCTCAGTCCACACAGGGCTGATGGTTTTCTTCAATGTAAGAATGTTTTTTGAACAATGGCTTGACTTTCTTGAGCTTGAGCTGATGATGTGTTGTTCAAGGGACGAGCACTTTTGTATTTCTTCTCTTAGGATAGACTGAAAGCCTGAAGAAATATTACTGCTCTCGATATACTGTTCGTTGGAGGATCTCGATGAAACTCAGTATATCTCAGTTTGAATACTTGTGAAAGCTCGAGTATAGTTCTTCGTTCGTAAATGTTCAAGTATTCTCTTGGTATATGTCTTCATATCGCTGATCTTCAAACTCTGGGATATATATATAGCCTTTTTTGGAATAGATCCGCTGAGAAAGATCCGTTGAGAAATAGTCCGTTCCAACGGGATGATTTATTTGAATAAAGCACGATCCGGTTTTTGCTCCTTGTTTGAAGATCTCTGTCGGCCTAGTATTTAAATACTTTATCCTTTCAGTATTTAAATACTTATTTTCAAATGGGACTTTGACTTTAGCAAATAAGGCAGATTCCGTTTCAACGGTTTTAAGTCCTGTTTGGATAAGTATTGAAGATCTCAATACTTATAGCCTGGATGCTGTATCCAACATATTGTTGTAGGCTATGTTAGAGTGATACTGTATGGAAGGGTGCTGTATAATCATTTCGGGACAGCTTCCATACTTAGCGTCATGTAGGTAGATGCGTCTATTTGCTGTATGATGGATCTCTATATGTTGGCATTATGAGAAGACTTCGATACAGGATTGACAACTTCGATCATCTTTCGATACAGCTACTTTGCTGTATGTTGGCACTTTATCAAAACTTCGATACAGGATTGTTTTATCCCAACAATTTCCCCCTTTTTGATAATTTCCAAGTCTCCTTAAGTCCTTTTGATGTTTTCCAAACATTCTTGATGATGCCAAGACCTTGAAACCTTTTGAAGCATCTTTCAGGAGGGAAGTCTTCTTGGTCTTCTGTCGAATGTTATGGCTTTCAGCAAATAGTCTAATACTATGAACTGCTCGCAGGCGAGTTCAACTTTGAAAGAAAGAGTATTACATCTTATACTTATGATTGGCTTGCAGGCACAATCTTACAGCGTAATCTAGATACATACAACTTAATATATGAACTGTTCGCAGACAAGTTCTTACAGCTTTTATATAATTAACAAGTTTTCATACTTGTTTGATTTCAGCAAATGAATTGAATTACGTAATCATACAGGAACATAGTAGATTACGAGTTGTAATCTTTCAAGACATAAATTTTTTTATTGATGTTGAACAACGATTACAAGATTTTACTATTTCGGAAATAAAATTACAGGAAGAAATATTTAAACTAACTCCTATAGTCTGAATGCCTCCAGGGCCTTTTAGGGTCGTTCTTAGTTCCCCTCCACCAATTTTGTAGTGCATCATTGTTTGATTTAAATAGATGGCTTGACCTTCATAAGATTTATCGGACACAAGGATCCAATCTTCTAGGTGGGCAACCAAATATCCTTGCCTATGCTTGGATTTCATCTTTTGCTGAAGGGGGAGCGTTCTTTCATCCAACCTCTTGGATATACCTGAGGCTTCCTGCACAGTCTTGCAACTGTTGAATATGAAGGATTTCCTGATAAGAACTACGAAGTATCTTAACAGTTCATTCTTCCTCTAATTCTTTATCTCGTCGGGTGTTGGTTGTCGGTTGGCCGAGAGGTTTATTACTTTTTGCACGTGGTTTTTCCACGGAAATTTAGGGTCATGAAATTCCGGACGATCTCCCTGTATCCTGACATTGTGAGTAGGAGATGATAATCGAGAAATTTCAGCAGTAATGCTGTCTCCAAATGCAGCTTCCATCTCCTTTTCTTGCTCGAGTCTTAATCTCCTCGCAGCTTCTCTAGCCTCTTCCCCCTTTTTGGCCTCATTAAGATTAGAGACCTTCTCATCCAAGCATTCCAGGATTTGCATAGCGGTGTCCTATTTGGTCTCAAAACTTGACATTTTATTAACTAGGGAGTTGAGCACCTGCAACATAGATTGAATCTTTTTGTCATGTGCTCAAAGCTGGGAACCGGATTCAATAAGAGCATATGATGTCTTGGCCTTAGAAATACGAATCTTTGCTTGTTCTTCCTTCAGGATATGCTCCTGTCGCTGTTGCAATTGGTTAAGGGCCTGTTCGAAGACGGTATGCAGGATACGGAAGGCTTCTTCCACTTTGGAAACTTCGTGCCTCATACGAGTCATTTCTTCAACGGAGGATTGATGTAACCAATCAATTTCCTTTTCGACAGCATGCAGGGCATTGCCGGCGTCCTATAGGAAAACAGTTTTTCGGCCGAGAGCATGTAATTGCTCGTTCTTCTCGATGGTTCAGGGAGAGTCGGGCTTGGCAAAATCTTCAGCTCCGGTCAACTGTCTCAAAGTCACATAAGGACGTGACTCGAGTTGTATATCCCAGGTACAGAACCATCATCGGATTCTAATACAATTGAAGGTGTGGGAGCATTAGATAAGGGAGCGGCAACATGAGGGACTGATTCCTCATGTTCCGAAATTGGTTCTATAGACATTTGTACAGGAGGGACTGAGTCCTCCTGCTGTCTCTCAGTGTCCGCCTGTTCCAGCAGAGGGATTGATTTCTCGTACGGGATGGCGTGGGTCTGGTCGTCGGTGGCGACAGGCTCAGATGCCTGTTGAGAAACTGATTATTCCTCCGTGACAAGAGGGACTGATTTCTTGCTGTCGTGAACATTTTCTCGCTATTGGGAAGGGGACTGGTAGTGACTTGATGTCCCTTCACCTTATTGATGTTGTGATCGGGAGAATTCCTGTTCGCTTGCGTCTTCATGACTCATTCTCAGACCAGCCTGTAAGGCATCATCGTCATCGTCTGAGTCGTGGTCAGATGTTGGACTGAGTGGAAGTGTTTCCACGAACTGAGATTTTTCTTTCTTGCGGGCGTCGTCTTTGTCCATGAGGTGGCTCGATATTAACTCCTTACAGCAAAGGCTATCCCATTGGATCAGGAAATCAACATCTTGAGAGTCCTTCACTTCCAAAACAAACCTTTCTTCTTCGCTCCAATTGTACAAGGTGTTGTATGGAGCAAGCCTGTAAGCTTTCAATTGGACAAAACATTCATATGCCTGCTCGATTTACATAGGAAGCAATGTTTTGTTAATGATGGTGTCCGGGAAGGGGCTTGCTGCGTACAACGCATGGGTCCGTTGTATGCAAAGATTCCACTACAAGTGTGGGTTCCTGTATTGGAGAGGGATCCCGTACAGGGGATGTGGCTATTGGCTCCAAAGGGGCAGCCGACTCGACGAAGTCTTTCAAGTTGGCAGATTGATGTATACCCGTCGTTGCCGCCAATAGCTCGGGATCTACTGTTTGCACAGTAGCAGCTATCTCTTCCACAGGGGTTGCGCCATGGGGGATTGATACAGTGGGTTGGGCCGTTGAAGGAACATCCTCGGAGATATCTGTAACTTTAACTTTTGTGAGCCTCCTTAGATTCCTTTTCGGCTTCTCACCAACAACGGGAGTTTTGCTGTGAGATCTCTTTCTCTTCTTTGAAGTCTCCTCGCTCTGGGACTTCGGAGTCATGTCCCTTGGATCAGCAGAAAGGGTAAGGGTTCAGACAAATGGCCTGTTAGCAATCAAATGTTGCTTGTTGAAGACAGAGGGCCTGGATCTTACGATGTATTTGCGTGAGGTTATTTTCTTCGTTTCCTCGGCCTACGGAACACCGCATTTTGTCAGAACATTGTTAAGAAACAGTCCAAATGACTTTTTCTGAGAGACAGGTTTTGAAACTTTTTCTTGCAGCCTCTTGAGAATGATCTGGCACCAACTGACCTTCTCATAGGACATGATGGCGACCATCATCCGAAATCTTAGGTTAGTGCACATCTCAAAAGCACCTGTTCGGTTTTTAATTACGCGACAACAAAATCGTGTAAGTAAACAAAAGGAAGACAAAAACATTTCTTATAAAAAGAAACATGGATATCCTCGTCTGATGCTGAACTAGTGAACAATTGCCAATATTTGGTGAGGATTTCTTGGGATCCAAAGGTCTCAAGTTCCTCCATGGATAGGCCATGAGCAGGGATCCTATACAAATTTTGAAGCGGCGTTTGGTCCACGCGTATCTCCACTCCGCGGACAATAGCAGTTATGTCGGCGACATTTCCTCCCTGTGCAAGAGAAAAGAAATGAACAGCAGCGTTAAGGTAAAATTCCTCAACCAATTGGGAATCATAGCGCTCAGGGATGTGACTTCCAAGGCGATAGAGGCCTTGTTGGAGAATCCTCAAAATGACAAACTCTATTGATTCGACGTCATCTCCTTCTGCATGAACTCGCTTGACAACCACAGATCTTGCAAAGATCCTTCCGTCGATCATGTTGGCGGTCTTTTTGAGAGATGGAGAGGAAGTTTGTGATGATGCCATCGTGGTTTCTTGAAGAAAATAAGCGAGATTCAAAGAAAGTTGCAGTAAAATTTGCAGTAAACTGTAGGCTGTTTGCACAAAGACTCGTTTAATTGCAGAGAGCGTAAAGAGTCAAAAGAGGCATAAAACAGTCCTTTTATAGTTGGGCGATGGCAAGATTTAGGGTTTTCAAAATAATGAACGGTCAGATTTAAGGGATGGGAACCGTCGTTTTAAATGAACGATGAGGATGGACTGAGTGTAACAGGTATATCTCTTATCCATCCGATTTTGAATTGATACCGGGTCCCACATATGTCGTTTCATCTTCCCTTATTTGCCCAAAATGGCGGTTTGAAAATATTAAACAATTTGAACCATCGCGGCGGTTGAAGTAAAATAGTCTAGATGTCGTGTAAAGCATTTAATGCAAAAGACGTTTTTAAGAACAGGGCACGTGGACTAAAATTGGTTTTAAAATAAATATAATATTAGAATTAAATAGAATATAGAATTAAATATTAATTGAATTTCATAGTATGTGTTGTATCCACGAAAATACAGCATTCCCCCTTAAAAGGTACAAACGAGATTCAATTTCATACAACAATATTCGGATTAGTGGTTTATTCATGGGTCATACTGTATTCCCACACATGTCAACTGTAGGATAGTTTATGTCGCTTTGTTCCTACAGTGTTGTATGGAATGTCTGAGTGTACATATAATTATCCGTGGATACTGTATTCGTGGGTCTTATAGCATTCCCCCTCAATTGTTGAGTGAAAGCATTAAAAACTTACAGGGAGTCAGGCTGTAGCAAACCCAATTCTTGTCGAAACATACAGAATCTTACTGTGCTGAGAGGTTTGGTGGAGATGTCGGCTAACTGGATATCTATATGAACTTTTTCGATCCAAACATCTTTGTTCTCAATGTGATTCCTAATGAAGTGATGCTTCATATTGATGTGCTTTGTGCGCGAGTGCAATATAGGGTTGTGCGTTATTGCAATGACACTCATGATATCGTGCATAATTGGTTTTTCCTTGGCTTCAATTCCATAATCGGCCGGTTTGTTGTTGCATCGAAGGATCTGCATACAACTACCCGGCGACATAGTATTACGATTATGCCACAGAAGCGAGTTTGCCAATTGCTTCTTACTGAACCAAGATACAAGTCTATGTCCAAGAAAGTGACAAGTACCAGTTGTACTCTTCATATCTAGCTTGCAGCCTCCGAGATCAGAGTCGCTGTAGCCAACTAAATCGAATCCTCCTTCTTTAGGATACCACAATCCTACATCGACTGTTCCTTTGACGTATTTCAGGATTCGTTTGGCTATTGTGAAGTGTGATTATTTAGGTGCTACATGATATCGCGCACACACTCCTACAAACTGGATATCGGTCCTGCTAGCCGTTAGGTATAGGAGTGAGCCAATTAGTTTCCTGTAGAGTGATTTATCAACCGGCTTTCCAGCTTCGTCAGCACTAATTTGCACAGTAGTTCTCATGGGAGTTGTCGATGATTTGGAAGTGTTCATTCCAAACTTGTTGAGAAGCTCCTTGCTGTATTTTTCCTGGTTAATGAATATCCCTGTAGGCAACTGCTTCACCTGCAATCCTAAGAAATAACTATGTTCTCCCATCATACTCTTTTCAAATTTATTTGCATGAGATGAGAGAACCTTTGACATAAAGCGAGGTTAGTTGAACCAAATATTATATCATCTATATATATTTGAACCATCAGCAGGTCATCACCTTCCTGTATTTTAAATAAAGTCTTGTCCACAGCACCTTTCTCGAATCCATTATTGGTTAGATACAGGGTCAGGGTCTCATACCATGCTCTAGGTGCTTGCTTAAGTTCATACATCGCTTTCCTTAGCCTGTATACGAGGTCTCCGCCTTCTGTATTGACAAACCCTGGTGGTTGTTCAACATAGACTTTTTCGGTAAGGTCTCCATTTACGAATGCGCTCTTGACGTCCATTTGATATACAATGAAGCTCTTATAGGCGGCAATGTCTAAAAATATCCTAATGGATTCTAGTCTTGCTACAGGGGCAAATGTTTTATCCTAGTCTATGCCTTCTTCCTGTCTGTAGCCTTGGGAGACTAGTCAGGATTTATTTCTGATAATGAGTCCATTTCCGTCCTTCTTGTTTCTAAATACCCATTTTGTTCAAATTACGGATTCATGCGTTGGTCTGGGTACTAGATACCATACATTATTCCTTTCGAATCCATTAAGCTCTTCTTCCATAGATGTAATCCAATGAGAGTTGTCTAGAGCTTCTTTGGTGGAAACAGGTTCGAATTGGGCTAAGAATACAGCAGTGGTGCACATGTTGAGTCTTCTAAGCTCGGATTGAGATTTCTATACAGGAAATGGAGATTTCTCCGATTCAGGTTCTTCTTGTACACATAGTACATTTCCTTGTGTACTCTGTATTCTCTTACGGGTAGATACTCCAGCATCAATATTTCCTATGATCAACTCCTGCGGGTGATCTCTCAACCATCTTCTGTCGGGTTCTAATTCGGTGTCCCGTACTATATTTTGAGTTGCTGTAGTTTCAGCTTTAGCTTGTATAGCTTCGACGTCACCTACTTCAATTCATACAGCTGCGGGGTTGATTTCTAAGTCAACGACAGGCTCTAAAGGAGTTGGTGGATCATCAGTGGTGAGTTGTTGGATATTCTGAGTAAGATCTTCTACTCTTTTAGGATCATGATGAGGTTCGTCGAACACTACATGAACTGATTCCTCAATTGTTAGCTTCCTTTTATTGAATATCCTGTAAGCTTTGCTAACAGAAGAATATCTTACAAAAATCCCTTCATCCGAATTCTCATCGAAGGTTCTAAGTTGATCTTTCCCGTTGTTCAAAACGTAACATCTGCATCCAAAAATGTGAAAGTACAAAACTAATGGAGTTTTGTTGTTCCATACCTCGTAAGTTTTGTTGTTGTGGTGCTTGTTGATGATACAGCGGTTTTGTGTATAGCACGCTGTATTGGTGGCTTCGCCCCAGAAATGCTGTGGCAACTTGCTAGCGGCAATCATGGTCCTAGTTGCTTTTTTTAGCGTCCTGTTCTTTCGCTCGGCAACACCATTTTGTTGAGGTGTACGGGCAGCTGAGTATTCGTGTTGTATCCCATTTTCCAAACATTATTGCTCTATAAAGTGGTTAGTGAACTCCGTACCTCTGTCGGAACGAATGGACACGATACTCAATCCTTTTTCATTTTGAAGCTTTCTCAGGTGCTCGGGCAACTTTGATGTTGTTTCCTTCTTCTTTCTTAGGAAGATTGTCCAAGCGTACCTGGAATAATCATCAACAATAACAAGACAGTATTTCTTACCTCCCAAACTTACCGAGTCTACAGGACCGTATAGATCCTATAGCATTTCTAGAACTCTGTGAGTGGAAAGGTAGGATTTGCTCTTCAGGGTGGTCTTGATTTGCTTGACTTTCTGACAGGGTCCACAGACGCTGTCCTTTTTGAATGACACATTTGGCAATCCTCTAACCATTCCCTGTCTGGAAAGCTTGTTGATTGTCTTGAAGTTGACGTGAGACATCCTTTTGTGCCATAACCAGCTTATATCTGCAGTGCCTTTGGCAACAAAACACGGAATTGTGGAGCTCGTAGGCATCTAGTTAGCAATATACATATTACCTGATCTCCTTACTATGAGCACAACTTCTTTGGTCAGGATGTTCTTGACTCTACAGTGAGCTATATAGAATTTCACCGAGAACTGTTTGTCACAGAACTGGCTAATACTAAGTAGATTGTACTGTAAGTCTTCAACATAAGCTACATCGATGACTTTGAATTTTCCCACAAACAGGGTTCCTTTCCCTCTTGTTCTTCCTTTAGATTTATCACTGAAGTGCACTTTTAGACCGCGACCTTCTATGTAATCTGACAGCTTGCTTTTGTCTCCTGTCATGTGCCGAGAACATCCGCTGTCGAAGTACCAGATGTCCTCCTCTAAGATGTCTTGTATGCAAATAAATTAAGTAGATTTAGGTCCCCTTTGATTGTTGGGTCCATGGATGTTAGTGCCTCTAGGTACCCAGATTTTCCTGACAGCAATAGGTTTACTGTGGGATGGTTTAGGTCCGTAGTTGCGATGTCTACGTTGTACATGTATGTAGTCGCCATAACCATGATAATTATTATGCATGTAAAATTCAGGGTTATTATTATTAATCCAGTACGAATGCCATCTTGGAGGTGGAGCCATTTTCTTCGGCCTTACAGCTTGCCTTCTGGGTCTCTAGTTGGATTCCCAAAGTTGTTGCTGATACTGTGCGGATACTTGCTTTCGCGAGGGATAACGAGGCTCCTGTATCCAATACCTAGGCGTGCTGTACTGAAAGTACTGCCGTGCGGGCCTTTGATATTTGGATACAGACTTCTTCTTGAATGGCTGTTGACGCTGTTGATATGCTCGGGTAGCATGCTGTTGGGTACGCCTTACAGGTCTGAATGACTGAGGATTCCGGTGTCTGGAATATGATTGTGGTGGAGGAATGGCAGCTTTTGCTGTTCGCAGTGCAACAGGTTCCTTCACAGGACTTGGAAATTCTTCCGATACAGGAATGGGTTCCACACCCCTGACGAACACAGTACTAGTTTTCCCTTTATTGGAAAATGAGCTGTATCCTAAGCCACTTTTATCATGACCATGTTGCCTAGTGCTTAGAATGGTCTCAACTTCTTCTTTTCATTTTTCGAGAGTTTTTACTTTGGATTGAAGCAGAACAAAATCATTTGTCTTGTTTTCACCGTGAGATTTAGCCTCACTTAGTTATTGAGCAAGTTGATGATTGCTCTCCATGAGTTTTTCATAATCGACTTTGCTGTTTTCACAATCAACAGACATATTTTCGTTATTTACTTTTAGCAAGTCGTTTTCTTCCCTCAGCTCTAGGTTAGAAATTTAGAGTTGTTTTTTTCATTTTTCAAAGACTCATGGTCCTTTTGAATGTTCTTAAACTCATTCATCATGTTTTCAAAGGTATGAGATGCATTTGTGGGAATAATTGAGGTTGAGCTTACCTCATCATCGCTATCTTCATCTTCCGGTATGTCTTTGGCTATGAAACACATATATGCTTTATCTTTGAATTCATCATCTGACAAGTCACTGTCAGTGACTACTTGAAGACATTCTTCGGACTTTGTTGACGCGGGGGAGGCTTATGATTCACCAATTAGGGCCTTGAGCTTGTTTTTCCAAGCACGTCTTCTTTCATCTTTTTCCTGTTGCTCGGCTTCCGGCAACCTTTGAACTTTCGGATGAGGAAATTTATTTGCATAATGTCCTGGTTTCCTATAATTATAACACAGGTTAGCATCAACAGAGGAAGTTTTGGTACTTACCTTCTGAACAGGCTTGGGCCTATATGGAGTCTTTCCCAACTGCTTGGTGAACTTCTTGAACTTATGCATGAGGAACGCCATTTCATCTTGTGACGAGATGTCGTCGTCGCTGTCAGCATTCTTTTGGGCAGACTTTGATGAGATGGGCATGCTATGCTGTCGGTTGGATACAACGGCTAATGCTGTAGTCCTTGTAGGAGATTTTTCAGCTTTCTCTCTCATGTCTATGTCATACTCAAATGCTTTGAGGTCAGAAAAGAGATCAAAAGTGAATATTTCATTAAAATTGCACGATATACGCATAGTTGTGGTCTTAATGTCCCATCGGGCAGAAGAGATCTGAAAATTTTTAGGTTCTTGTCCTTTTGTTTGTAAATTTTGCCCAACGCTTCACCAACAATGCCAGTGAATCTGAGGTCAACTTCCTCAAATGTTTCAGTTGGTTTCATTTCAAAAGATTCAAATTGCTGAGTCAATTTTGAAATTTTGTTTTCTTTTGAGAGCTCAGTTCCCTTAGAAAGCGTGCCTTTGTCAAGAGTGATAAATAGCGCATTCTTCGCAACATTGTCGAGGTTGGAGCATTTCCGATCATCTGTGGTCCATTGTTCGCGCTCCTTCTCAAGTATCTCTGCATGAGCCTGGCCTTCAATCCTTGGGGCCGGATTTACCTCCATGATTTTTATGGGGGCATCCTATACGACAAAAATCATCTCTTCGTGCATTGCTGCAAGATGAGCCTCCATCCTAATTCTCCAGTCGTCAAATTCGTTTATAGAAAACATAGTTTTATTGATCAGGGACGTATCCATATGGGAACATAGGAAATAAAATGACTGTTTAAACAAAAATAAGTGATTTAAGGATCTGATTCGATCAAAAATACGACTGATTTTTTTTAGAATCAACCGCTCTGATACCACTTGTTGGCAACTAAGTATACAGAATACAGCTTGGAAAGTTTTTAAGCAACCAGTTATACGATTTTCAAGTTAGAGTGCATAGCGGAAGTCTTGTAATAGTAAATTAATCTAAATACAACAACTAGGTATGAAGTGTATACTTAAAATAATCACAGTTATTAAAACAGTAAATGCAGAAGGTAAATAACACAGTAATTAAAGTGGTTCGAGGTAAACCCCTCTACGTCCACTAGTCCTCCACACAGGAGTAAATAGTTTATTATAAATACTGCATACACAACTACGTATTTATAATCAAACCTATCAATGTATCGTTCACACAGATTGATAGAAAGCTCGTAGTTTTCAATCGTTCACATAGATTGGTTAAGGCTAACACTTGACTGGCTTCTTCACACACAGTTTCGAAGCTTCGTCTCTACAATGCAGATCCGTCACACACAGTTCAGGAAAAGCAAGGCTTTCTTAGTTCACATAGGGCTGATGGTTTTCTTCAATGTAAGAATGTTGTTTGAACAACAGCTTGACTTTCTTGAGCTTGAGATGATGATGTGTTGTTCAAGGGATGAGCACTTGTGTATTTCTTCTCTTAGGATAGAATGAATGCCTGAAGAAATATTACTGCTCTCGATATACTGTTCGTTAGAGGATCTCGATGAAACTCAGTATATCTTAGTTTGAATACTTGTGAAAGCTCGAGTATAGTTCTTCATTCGTAAATGTTCAAGTATTCTCTTGGTATATGTCTTCGTATCTCTGATCTTCAAACTCTGGGGATATATATAGCCTTTTTTGGAATAGATCCGTTGAGAAAGATCCGTTGAGCAAAAGTCCGTTCCAACGGGATGATTTATTTGAATAAAGCACGATCCGGTTTTTGCTCCTTGTTTGAAGATCTCTGTCGGCCTAGTATTTAAATACTTTATCCTTTCAGTATTTAAATACTTATTTCAAATGGGACTTTGACTTTAGCAAATAAGGCAGATTCCGTTTCAACGGTTTTAAGTCCTGTTTGGATAAGTATTGAAGATCTCAATACTTATAGCCTGGATGTTGTATCCAACATATTGTTGTAGGCTATGTTAGAGTGATACTGTATGGAAGGGTGCTGTATAATCATTTCGGGACAGCTTACATACTTAGCGTCATGTAGGTAGATGCGTCTCTTTGCTGTATGATGGATCTCTGTATGCTGGCATTATGAGAAGACTTCGAAACAGGATTAAAAACTTCGATCATCTTTCGATACAGCTGCTTTGCTGTATGTTGGCAGTTTATCAAAACTTCGATACATGATTGTTTTATCCCAATAATTTCCCCCTTTTTGATAATTGCCAAGTCTCCTTAAGTCCTTTTGATGTTTTCCAAACATTCTTGATGATGCCAAAACCCTGAAACCTTTTGAAGTATCTTACAGTAGGGCAGCCTTCTTGGTATTCTGTCGAATATTCTAGCTTTCAGCAAATAGTCTAATACTATGAACTGCTCGCAGGCGAGTTTAACTTTGAAAGGAAAGAGTATTACCTCTTATACATATGATTGGCGCACAGGCACAATCTTACAGCGTAACCTAGATACATACAACTTAATCTATGAACTGTAGCAGACAAGTTGGGCGTACTCACACTCATCTCCAGATGATCGGGTTGTACAGATCCCTATTTGAAGACATTGGCATACTTGTATTTAGCTCGAGCTGAACAGGCTGTACGGATCCCTATTTGAAGACTTGGGTGTACTTGTCCTCAGCTAGAGCTGAATAAAACATACGGATCCCTAGTTGGAGAACCAACCATACTTGCCCTCAACTTGAGTTGAGTAGGCATATCAATCCTTATTCAAATAATTGGGCCTAATTGCCCTCAAATCGAATTAAGTAGGCCATACAGATCACAATCCAAATAACTGGGTCTACTGGTCCACAGCTCGAGATGAGTAGGTCGTATGTAACCATATTTAAGTACTTGGAAGTACTTTCCCTTTGCTCGAGCTAAATGGCTCGTACGGAACCCTATTAGAAGACTTGGGCATATTTGTCCCACAGTAGGGATGAGTAGGCCATACAAATCCCTATTTGAAGATTTAGGTGTACTTTCCCTCAGATAGCGAGATGAACAGACTATATGGATACCTATTTTAAGACTTGGGTATACCTCCTCCTAGCTCGAGCTAAGCAGGCCGTATAAATTCTTATTTGAAGACTTGGATGTATTTACCTTTAGCTTGATCTAAGTAGGACATGCAGTCTCCTTTTGAAGACATGGATGTACTTACCCTCACCTCGAGATGGATAGGCCGTATGGATCTCTATTTGTTGACTTGGGTGTACATGCTCTCAACTCGTTATGTTGGCCGTACGAAAACTATTTGAATACTAGGGCTTACTTACCTTTATATACTTGGATGTACTTCCCTCAGCTCAAGGTAAATAGGCCATACGGATCCCTATTCAAAGACTTGGGAGTACTTGCCGTCAGATCGAGATGAGTTGTCCATACGGATCCCTATTTGAAAATTTAGGCATACTTTCCCTTAGATAGAGCTAAAGAGGGCATATGTATACCTATTTTAAGACTTCGGTGTACCTCTACTTAGATAGAGATGATCAGGCCGCATAAATTCATATTTAAAGACTTAGATGTACTTAGCTTTAGCTCGAGCCATGTAGGACGTGAGGATCCCTATTTGAAGACTTCTGCATACTTGCCCTAAAATCGATCAGAGTAGGCTGTACGAATTCCTATTTGAATACTTGGATGTACTTGCCCTCAAATTGTTGAGTATGCCGTACGGACCCCTACTCGAATACTTGGGCGTACTTTCCCTCACCTCGAGATGAACAGGCTGTATGTATCCATATTTGAATACTTGGTCATACTTGCCCTCATCTCGAGATGAGCGGGTAGTATAGATCCCTAGTTGAAGAATTGGGCATTCTTTCATTTAGCTCGAGCTGAGTAGGCTGTACGATCCCTATTTGGAGGCTTGGGCGTACTTGTCCTCAGCTCGAGCTAAATAAGATGTACATATCCTTATTTGAAGACCTGTACGTACTTGACCTGAACTCGAGCTTAGTAGGCCACACAGATCCTTATTTGAAGACTTGGCCGTACTTGCCCTTAATTCGAGATGAGCAGGCCGCATGAATCCATATTTGAAAACATGGTATACTTGCCCTCAGCTCGAGATGAGTATGTCGTACGTATCTTTATTTGAAGATTTGGGTGTACCTTCACTTATGTCGATCTGATCAGACCGTGCGGATCTCTATTTGATGACTTGGGTATATTTGCCCTAAGCTCGAGTTGAGTAGGAAGTACAATTGATATTTGAAGACTTGGTCGTACTTGCCCTCAACCCGAGCTGAATAGGCCATATGGATCCATATTTGAAAACCCGGCCGTACTTGCCCTCGGCTCGAACAGTGTATGCGTATGGATCACTATTCTAAGGCTTGGGGGTACTTGGCCTCAAATCGAACTAAGTAGGCCGTACGGATCCCCATTTGAACAATTGGGTGTACTTGTCCTCAGCTCGATATGAGTAGGTCCTATGTATCCATATCTAAATACTTAGATGTACTTTTCATCAGCTCGAGCTAAATAGGTCGTAAGGATCCCCATTCGAAGATTTAGGCGTACTTGTCCTCAACTCGAGATTAGTTGGCCATATGAAACCCTATTTCAAGATTTCTGGCGTGCTTTCCCTCAAGTCAAGATGAATAGGCTGTATGGATACCTATTTTAAGACTTGGTGTACATCCTCTTAGATCGAGCTACTCTGGTCGTACAAATTCCTATTTGAAGACTTGGATGGACTTACATTTATCTCGTGGTAAGTAGGATGCGCGGACCACTATTTGTAGACATGGATGTACTTACCCTCAGCTCGAGATGGGTAGGCCATACAGATCCCTATTTGAAGACTTGGGTGTACTTGCCCTCAACTCGTTCAGTAGTCCGTATGGATCCCATTCGAATACTTGGGTATACTTACCTTTAAACACTTGGACATAATTTCCCTCAGCTCGATCTAAATAGGCCGTACGGATCTTTTATGGAAGACTTGGACATACTTGCCTTAAGCTCGAGATGAGTTGGCCATACGGTTCTCTATTTGAAGATTTAGGCGTACTTTCCCTCAGATCGAGTTGAACACGGCATATGATTATGTATATTTGACTTGGGTGTACCTCCGCTTAGCTTGAGCTAAGTAGGTTGTACAAATTCCTATTTAAAGACATGTATGTACTTACCTTTATCTCGATCTAAGTAGGTGTGTGGATCCCTATTTAAAGACTTGGGCGTTCTTGCCCTCAACTTGAGCCGAGTAGGCCATATGGATCTCAAATTGAAGACTTGGGTGTACTTTCACTCACTCGTTCAGTAGGACATACGGATCCTATTCTAATACTTGGGTGTACTTGCCCTCAGCTCGAGCTGAACATGCCTTGTGGATCCCTATTCAAATATATGGGTGTACTCATCTCCAGATGAGCAGGTCGTACAGATTCTTATTTGAAGACTTGGGCATACTTGCATTTAGCCCGAGCTAAGCAGGCTGTACAGATCCCTATTTGAAGACTTGGGTGTACTTGTCCTTAGCTCGAGATGAATAAACCATACAGATCCCTAGTTGAAGACACGACCATACTTGCCCTTAGCTCGAGCTGTGTAGGCATATGGATCCCTATTCGAAGACTTGGGCCTACTTGCCCTCAAATCGAATTTAGTAGGCCGTGGAGATCCCTATTCATAGACTTAGGCGTACTGGTCCTCAACTCGAGATGAGTGGTCCATACGGATCCCTATTTAAAAACTTGGGCGTACTTGCCTAAGCTCGAGCTAAGTAGGCCATACGGATCCATATTCGAAGACTTGGGTACACTAGCCCTCAGCTCGAGATGAGTATGTCGTATGGATCTTTATTTGAAGATTTGGGTGTACCTGCACTTAGATCGAGCTGAGCATGCTGTATGGATCCCTATTTGAAGACTTCGACATACTTCCCCACAGCCCAAGCTGAATAGACCATACGGATCCCTAGTTGAAGACCTGACCATACTTGTCCTCAGCTCGAGTTGAGTAGGCGTATCGACCCCTATTCGAAGACTTGGGCATACTTGCCTTCAACTCATTGCGTAGGCCATATGGATCTTATTCGAATATTTGGGGTTCTTGCCATCAACTCGAGCTAAATAGGCCGTATGGATCCCTATTCGAGGACTTGGGCGTACTCACGCTCATCTCCAGATGAGCGGGTTGTACAGATCCCTATTTGAGGACTTGGGAATACTTTCATTTAGCTCGAGCTGAGCAGGCTGTACGGATCCGTATTTGAAGACTTGGGCGTACTTGCCCTCATCTAGAGCTGAATAAACCATACGGATCCCTAGTTGGAGAACCAACCATACTTGCCCTCAACTTGATTTGAGTAGGCGTATAAATCCCTATTCGAAGAACTGGGCCTACTTGCCCTCAAATCGAATTAAGAAGGCCGTGCAGATCACCATCTAAAGAATTGGGTCTACTGGTCCACAACTCGAGATGAGTAGGTCGTATGTATCCATATTTAAGTACTTGGAAGTACTTTCCCTCAACACAAGCTAAATAGCTCGTACGGATCCCTATTAGAAGACTTGGGCATATTTGTCCTACACTAGGGATCAGTAGGCCATACAAATCCCTATTTGAAGATTTAGGTGTACTTTCCCTCAGATCGCGAGCTGAAAAGACTGTGTGGATACCTATTTTAAGACTTGGGTGTACCTCCTCTTAGGTCGAGCTAAGCCGGCCTTATAAATTCCTATTTGAAGACTTGGATGTATTTAACTTTAGCTCGATCTAAGTAGGACATGCAGTCTCCTTTTAAAGACATGGATGTACTTACCCTTACCTCGAGATGGGTAGGCTGTATGGATCTCTAGTTGTTGACTTGGGTGTACTTGCTCTCAACTCATTATGTAGGGTGTACGGATCCTATTCGAATACTAGGGTTTACTTACTTTTAACTTCTTGGATGTACTTCCCTCAGCTCGAGCTAAATAGGCCGTATGGATCCCTACTCAAATACTTGGCATACTTGCCCTTAGCTCGAGATGAGTTGTCAATACGAATCCCTATTTGAAAATTTAGGCATACTTTCCCTTAGATCGAACTGAACAGGGCATATGTGTACCTATTTTAAGACTTGGGTGTACATCTACTTAGATAGAGATGATCAGGACGCACAAATTCATATTTAAAGACTTAGATGTACTTAGCTTTAGCTCAAGCCAAGTAGGACGTGAGGATCCCTATTTGAAGACTTGGGCATACTTGCCCTCAAATCGAGCAGAGTAGGCTGTACGGACCACTAATTGTAGTCATGGATGTACTTACCCTCAAATTGTTGATTATGCCGTACGGATCCCTACTCAAATACTTGGGCGTACTTGCCCTCAGCTCGAGATGAACAGGTTGTATGTATCTATATTTGAATACATGGGCATACTTGCCCTCATCTCGAGATGAGTGGGTAGTATAGATCCCTATTTGAAGACTTGGCCATACTTTCATTTAGCTCGAGCTGAGTAGGCTGTACGATCCCTATTTGGAGGCTTGGGCGTACTTGTCCTCAGCTCGAGCTAAATAGGATGTACATATACTCATTTGAAGACCTGTACGTACTCGCCCTGAAGTACCAAATCCAGGCAAGAACCCGGTAATCATCATACAGCAGGGAAGGCATTACTGCTGGTCAAAAGACTTCGGGCAGACATTTCGCCTACCATTTTTGACTCTCACTGAAACATGATCTATATCTCTGGAACTCAAGCTTACTAGGCCTCACAGCTTATTTGAAGACTTGGTCGTACTTGCCCTTAATTCGAGATGAGCAGGCCGCACGAATCCATATTTGAAAACTTGGTGTACTTGCCCTCACCTCCAGATGAGTATGTCGTACGTATCCTTATTTGAAGATTTGGGTGCACCTACACTTAAGTCGAGCTGATCAGACCGTGTGGATCTCTATTTGATGACTTGGGTATATTTGCCCTAAGCTCGAGTTGAGTAGGAAGTACAATTGATATTTGAAGACTTGGTCGTACTTGCCCTCAGACCAAGCTGAATAAGCCATATGGATCCATATTTGAAGACCCGGCCGTACTTGCCTCATCTCGAACTATGTATGCGTATGGATCACTATTCTAAGGCTTGGGGTACTTGCCCTCAAATCGAACTAAGTAGGCCGTATGGATCCCCATTTGAAGAATTGGGTGTACTTGTCCTCAGCTCGATATGAGTAGCTCGTATGTATCCATATCTAAATACTTAGACATACTTTTCCTCAGCTCGAGCTAAATAGGTCATAAGGATCCCCATTCGAAGATGTAGGTGTACTTGTCCTCAACTCGAGATTAGTTGGCCATATGAAACCCTATTTCAAGATTTCTGGCGTGCTGTCCCTCAGGTCAAGATGAATAGGCTGTATGGATACCTATTTTAAGACTTGGGTGTACTTCCTCTTAGATCGAGCTAATCTGGTCGTACAAATTCCTATTTGAAGACTTGGATGGACTTACATTTATCTCGAGGTAAGTAGGATGCGTCGGACCACTAATTGTAGACTTGGATGTACTTACCCTCAGCTCGAGATGGGTAGGCCATACAGATCCCTATTTGAAGACTTGGGTGTACTTGCCCTCAACTCGTTAAGTAGTCCGTATGGATCCTATTCAAATACTTGGGTATACTTACCTTTGAAATACTTGGACATAATTTCCCTCAGCTCGATCTAAATATGCCGTACGGATCATTTATGGAAGACTTGGGCATACTTGCCCTAAGCTCGAGATGAGTTGGCCATACGGTTCTCTATTTGAAGATTTAGTCGTACTTTCCCTCAGATCTAGTTGAATGAATACGTATATTAAGACTTGGATGTACCTCCGCTTAGCTTGAGCTAATTAGGTTGTACAAATTCCTAATTAAGTACATGTATGTACTTACCTTTACCTCGATCGAAGTAAGTGTGTATATCCCTATCTAAAGACTTGGGCATTCTTGCCCTCAACTCGAGCCGAGTAGGCCGTATGGATCTCAATTTGAAGACTTGGGTGTACTTTCACTCACTCATTCAGTAGGACGTACGGATCCTATTCTAATACTTGGGTGTAGTTGCCCTCAGCTCGAGCTGAACTTGCCTTGTGAATCCCTATTCAAATATTTGGGTGCACTCATCTCTAGATGAGCAGGTCGTACAGATTGTTATTTGAAGACTTGGGCATACTTGCATTTAGCCCGAGCTGAGCAGGCTGTACGGATCCCTATTTGAAGACTTGGGTGTACTTGTACTCAGCTTGAGGTGAATAAAACATATGGATCCCTAGTTGAAGACCCAACCATACTTCCCTTAGCTTGAGCTGTGTAGGCGTATGGATCCCTTTTCGAAGACTTGGGCCTACTTGCCCTCAAATCGAATTTAGTAGGCCGTGGAGATCCCTATTCAAAGACTTAGGTGTACTGGTCCTCAACTCGAGATGAGTGGGCCATACGGATCCCTATTTGAAAACTTGGGCATACTTTCCTAAGCTCGAGCTAAGTAGGCCGTACGGATCCCTATTCGAAGATTTGGGTATACTAGCCCTTAGCCCGAGATGAGTATGCCGTATGGATCTTTATTTGAAGATTTAGGTGTACCTGCACTTAGATCGAGCTGATCAGGCTGTATGGATCCCTATTTGAAGACTTGGGCATACTTTCCCACAACCCGAACTGAATAGACCATATGGATCCCTAGTTGGGGGTTCTTGCCATCAGCTCAAGCTGAACAGGCCGTATGGATCCCTATTCGAAGACTTGGGCGTACTCACACTCATCTCCAGATGAGCGGGTTGTACAGATCCCTATTTGAAGACTTGGGAATGCTTTCATTTAGCTCGAGCTGAGGTGGCTGTACGGATCTGTATTTGAAGACTTTGGTGTACTTGCCCTCATATAGAGCTG
The DNA here is from genome assembly GCA_033398695.1 of Orobanche coerulescens. Lineage (NCBI taxonomy): Eukaryota > Viridiplantae > Streptophyta > Magnoliopsida > Lamiales > Orobanchaceae > Orobanche > Orobanche coerulescens. The sequence continues at coordinate 66,560,929 of CM065808.1, read as the reverse complement.
AATAAACTATACAGATCCCTAGTTGGAGAACCAACCATACTTGCCCTCAACTTGAGTTGAGTAGGCGTATCAATCCATATTCGAAGAACTGGGCCTACTTGCCCTCAAATTGAATTAAGTAGGCCATGTAGATCACTATCCAAAGAATTCGGTCTACTAGTCCACAACTCAAGATGAGTAGGTCGTATGTATCCATATTTAAGTAATTGGAAGTACTTTCCCTCAACTCGAGCTAAATAGCTCGTACGGATCCCTATTAGAAGACTTGGGCATATTTTTCCTACACTAGGGATGAGTAGGCCATACAAATCCCTATTTGAAGATTTAGGTGTACTTCGCCTCAGATTGCGAGCTGAACAGACTGTATGGATACCTATTTTAAGACTTGGGTGTACCTCCTCTTAGCTCGAGCTAAGCCGGCCGTATAAATTCCTATTTGAAGACTTGGATGTATTTAACTTTAGCTCGGTCTAAGTAGGACATGCAGTCTCCTTTTAAAGACATGGATGTACTTACCCTCACTTAGAGATGGGTACGCCGTATGGATCTTTATTTGTTGACTTGGGTGTACTTGCTCTCAACTCATTATGTAGGCCGTACGGATACTATTCGAATACAAGGGTTTACTTACTTTTAAATTCTTGGATGTACTTCCCTCAGCTCGATCTAAATAGGCCGTATGGATCCCTACTCGAATACTTGGGCGTATTTGCCCTCAGCTCGGGATGAGTTGTCCATACGGATCCCTATTTGAAAATTTAGGCATACTTTCCCTTAGATCGAGCTGAACAGGGCATATATGTACCTCTACTTAGATAGAGATGATCAGGCCGTACAAATTCCTATTTAAAGACTTGGATGTACATAGCTTTAGCTCGAGCCAAGTAGGACGTGAGGATGCCTATTTGAAGACTTAGGCATAGTTGCCCTCAAATCGAGAAGAGTAGGCTGTACGGATCCCTATTTGAATATTTGGATGTACATGCCCTCAAATTGTTGAGTATGCCGTACGGATCCCTACTCGAATACTTTGGCATACTTGCCCTCAGCTCGAGCTGAACAGGCTGTATGTATCCATATTCGAATACTTCGGCATACTTGGCCTCATCTCGAGATGAGCGGGTAGTATAGATCCCTATTTGAAGACTTGGGCATACTTGCATTTAGCTCGAGCTGAGCAGGCTGTACGGATCCCTATTTGGAGGCTTGGGCGTACTTGTCCTCAGCTCGAGCTAAATAGGATGTACATATCCTTATTTGGAGACTTGTACGTACATGCCCTGAACTCGATCTTAGTAGGCCACACAGATCCATATTTGAAGACTTGGCCGTACTGCCCTTAATTCGAGATGAGCAGGGCCGCAGGAATCCATATTTGAAAACTTGGCCTACTTGCCCTCATCTCGAGATGGGTATGTCATACGGATACTTATTTAAAGATTTGGATGTACCTGCACTTAAGTCGAGCTGATCAGACCGTGCGGATATCTATTTGATGACTTGGGTAATTTTTTTTTTTTTTTATCGGTTAAAAATGAATTAATTGATCAAAGAGATACACATACACCAGGCATACCCGAGAGAGAAACAGTCCGAAAGGAAGGCCACAAGTTGGCTCCTCAAGCGGGATAATCAAAACAGACCAAAAGAGAGGGGCAGCCACAACATCTCGCTCGGGAGCTAGTCGAAAGAAACTATCTTTATAGTTCGGAAATAAAGCATACAAAATCATAAATACGTGCATTTTAATATGGCGAATGACGAAGTCAATATGCAATACTTCGCGTTCGAAAATCAGACGGTTGCGAGCATTCCAAATGTGATACACGGTTGAAGCGAAAACAATCTTATGCCCCTTAGCTTGCCAGGAGTTCCCTTTGGCCTTCTTTTTGATCCATTTTAGTGCACTCCTCAAGGTAGTCATCGAACGGGTGATTCCTATCCACTCTTTGATGGCGTCCCAGATTTGGGCACCGAATGGGCAATCAAAAAATAGATGTGCTCCGGATTCTGGCTGAGAAGCACAAAAGCTACAAGATTCGTCCAGGCCGAGATGCCTAATTCTGTCCTTGGTCCGAAGATGCCCATGGGCAGCAAGCCATAAGGTAAATGCATGCTTGGGCGTGACCCCGCTAGTCCAAACTACGCTCGCCCAAGGCCTCGGTGTACCAACGATCCGAAAGAAATTATATGGATGGTGACTGCCCTTGCTATTCGCCCTCCAAGTCCTAAGTTGGTTCTCTACGTTCTGCCTTGAACCACACTTGACAATCATTTCATCCCGGATGGACAAAATATATTTAATCATATGGGAATCATCCTTATGGGTTGCCCAGTCCCAAAAGGAGCCCCCCCTCAAATAATAGTGATTCACCCATCGACACCACAATGTGTCCTTCTTGGCGTGAATGTTCCAAAGAAGCTTAGCGAGGAAGGCTTTATTCCAAGCTCCCAAGTCCCGAATACCCAATCCCCCTTCCAATTTGGGCAAGAAAATGGTAGTCCAATCAATGCTAGGGCTGGCCGAACCCCATAAAAACTTTCGGCAAATTTGAGTGATTTTAAGCCGCACAGCTCGAGCTAAATAGGTCGAGCTAAATAGGTCGTAAGGATCCCCATTCGAAGATTTGGGTGTACTTGCCCTCAACTCGAGATTAGTTGGCCATATGAAACCATATTTGAAGATTTCTGGCGTGCTTTCCCTCAGGTCAAGATGAATAGGCTGTATGGATACCTATTTTAAGACTTGGGTGTACTTCCGCTTAGATCGAGCTAATCTGGTCGTATAATTCCTATTTGAAGACTTGTATGGACTTACATTTATCTCGAGGTAAGTAGGACGTGCAGACCACTATTTGTTGACTTGGATGTACTTACCCTCAGCTCGAGATGGGTAGGCCATACAGATCTCTATTTGAAGACTTGGGTGTACTTGCCCTCAACTCGTTCAGTAGTCCGTATGGATTGTACTCGAATACTTGGGTATACATACCTTTAAATACTTGGACATACTTTCCCTCAGCTCGAGCTAAATAGGCCGTACGGATCCTTATTCGAAGACTTGGGCATACCTGCCCTAAGCTCGAGATGAGTTGGCCATACGGTTCTCTTTTTGAAGATTTAGGCGTACTTTCCCTCAGAACGAGTTGAACAGGGCATATGAATGCGTATATTAAGACTTGGGTGTACCTCCGCTTCGCTCGAGCTAATCAGGTTGTACAAATTCCTATTAAAAGACATGGATGTACTTACCTTTAGCTCGAGATATGTAGGATGTGTGGATACCTATTTGAAGACTTGGGCATAATTGCCCTCAAATCGAGCTGAGTAGGCTGTACGGATCTCAATATGAAGACTTGGGTGTACTTTCGCTCACTTTTTGAGTAGGCTGTACGGATCCTATTGTAATACATGGGTGTACTTGCCCTCAGCTCGAGATGAACATGCCTTGTGGATCCCTATTCAAATATTTAGGCGTACTCATCTCCAGATGAGCAGGTCGTACAGATTCTTATTTGAAGACTTTGGCATACTTGCATTTAGCCTGAGCTGAGCAGGCTGTACGAATACCTATTTGAATACTTGGGCGTACTTGTCCTCAACTCGAGATGAATAAACCATACGGAACCCTAGTTGAGGACCCGACCATACTTGCCCTTAGCTCGAGCTGTGTAGGCATATGGATCCCTATTCGAAGACTTGGGCCTATTTGCCCTCAAATCAAATTTAGTAGGGCGTGCAGATCCCTATTCAAAGACATAGGTGTACTGGTCCTCAAATCGAGATGAGTGGGCCATACGGATTCCTATTTGAAAACATGGGCGTACTTGCCTAAGCTCGAGCTAAGTAGGCCGTACAGATCCCTATTCGAAGACTTGGGTATACTAGCCCTCAGCTCGAGATGAGTATGTCGTATGAATCTTTATTTGAAGATTTGGGTGTACCTGCACTTAGCTCGAGCTGAGCAGGCTGTTTGGATCCCTATTTGAAGACTTGGGCGTACATGCCTTCAACTCGTTGCATAGGCCATATGGATATTATTCATATACTTGGGTGTTCTTGCCCTCAACTCGAGTTGAACAGGCCGTATGGATCCCTATTCAAAGACTTGGGCTTACTCACGCTCATCTCCAGATGAGCGGGTTGTACATATCCATATTTGAAGACTTGGGAATACTTTCATTTAACTCGAGATGAGCAGGCTGTACGGATCCCTATTTGAAGACTTGGGTGTACTTGCCCTCTGCTAGAGCTGAATAAACCATACGGATCCCTAGTTGGAGAACCGACCATACTTGCCCTAAACTTGAGTTGATTAGGCGTATCGATCCCTATTCGAAAAATTAGGCCTACTTGCCCTTAAATAGAATTAAGTAGGCCGTGCAGATCACCATCCAAAGAATTGGGACTATTGGTCCACAGCTCGAGAAGAGTAGGTCGTATGTATCCATATTTAAGTACTTGGAAGTACTTTTCCTCAGCTCTAGCTAAATAGGTCGTACGGATCCCTATTCGAAGACTTGGGCATACTTGTTCTACACTAGGGATGAGTAGGTCATACAAATCCTTATTTGAAGATTTAGGTGTACTTTCCATCAGATGGCGAGATGAACAGTGTATGGATACCTATTTCAAGACTTGGGTGTACCTCCGCTTAGCTCGAGCTAAGCAGGCCGTATAAAATCCTATTTGAAGACTTGTATGTATTTAGCTTTAACTCGATCTAAGTAGAACATGTAGTCTCCTTTTGAAGACATTGATGTACTTACCCTCACCTCAAGGTGGGTAGGCCGTATGGATCTCTATTTGTAGACTTGGGTGTACTTGCTCTCAACTCGTTATGTAGGACATAAGGATCCTATTCGAATACCTGAGTTTACTTACCTTTAAATACTTGGATGTACTTCCCTCAGCTCGAGCTAAATAGGCCGTATGGATCCTTATTCGAAGACTTGGGCGTACTTGCCCTCAACTCGAGATGAGTTGGCCATACGGATCCTTATTTGAAAATTTAGGCGTACTTTCCGTTAGATCGAGCTAAACAGGGCATATGTATACCCATTTTAAGACTTGGGTGTACCTACACTTAGAGAAGATCAGGCCGTACAAATTTCTATTTAAAGACTTAGATGTACTTAGCTTTAGCTCGAGCCAAGTAGGACGTGAGGATCCCTATTTGAAGACCGGGGCATACTTGCCCTCAAATAGAGCAGAGTAGGCAGTACGGATCCCTATTTGAATACTTGTATGTACTTCACCTCAACTTGTTGAAGTATTCTATATGGATCCCTATTCGAATACTTAGGCGCACTTGCCCTCAGCTCGAGCTAAACAGGTTGTACGTTTCCATATTTGAATACTTGGGCATACTTGCCCTCATCTCGAGATGAGCGGGTTGTACATATCCCTAATTGAAGAATTAGGTGTAGTTGTCCTAAACTCGATATGAGTAGGTCGTTTGTATCCATATCTAAATAATTAGACGTACTTTTCCTCAGCTCGAGCTAAACAGGTCGTAAGGAACCCTATTCGAAGATTTGGGTGTACTTGCCCTCAACTCAAGATGAGTTGGCCATATGAAACCCTATTTGAAGATTTCTGGCGTGCTTTCCCGTAGGTCAAGATGAATAGGCTGTATGGATAACGATTTTAAGACTTAGGTGTACTTCCTCTTAGATCGAGCTAATCTGGTAATACAAATTCCTATTTGAAGACTTGGATGGACTTACATTTATCTCGAGGTAAGTAGGATGTGCATACCACTATTTGTAGACTTGGATGTACTTACCCTCTGCTCGAGATGGGTAGGCCATACAGATCCCTATTTGAAGACTTGGGCGTACTTGCCCTCAGCTCGAGATGAGTTGTCCATACGGATCCCTATTCGAATACTTGGGTATACTTACCTTTAAATACTTGGACATACTTTCCCTCAGCTCAAGCTAAATAGGCCGTACGGATCCTTATTCGAATACTTGGTCATACTTGCCCTAAGCTCGAGATGAGTTGGCCATATGGTTCTCTTTTTGAAGATTTAGGCGTACCTTCCCTCAGATCGAGTTGATCAGGGGATATGAATGCGTATATTAAGACTTGGGTGTACCTCCACTTAGCTCAAGCTAATGAGGTTGTACAAATTCCTATTTAAAGACATGGATGTACTTACCTTTAGCTCGAGCTAAGTAGGATGTGTGGATCCCTATTTAAAGACTTAGGCATAATTGCCCTCAACTCGATCCGAGTAGGCCGTACGGATCTCAATATGAAGACTTGGGTGTACTTTCGCTCACTCGTTAGGTATGCCATACGTATCATATTCTAATACGTGGGTGTACTTGCCCTCAGCTCGAGCTGAACATGCCTTGTAGATCCCTATTCAAATATTTGGGCGTACTCATCTCCTGATTAGCAGGTCGTACAGATTCTTATTTGAAGAGTTGGGCATACTTGCATTTAGCCCGAGCTGAGCAGGCTGTACGGATCCCTATTTGAAGACTTGGATGGACTTACATTTATCTCGAGGTAAGTAGGATGTGCATGCCACTATTTGTAGACTTGGATGTACTTACCCTCAGCTCGAGATGGGTAGGCCATACAGATCCCTATTTGAAGACTTGGGCGTACTTGCCCTCAGCTCGAGATGAGTTGTCCATACGGATCCCTATTCGAATACTTGGGTATATTTACCTTTAAATACTTGGACATACTTTCCCTCAGCTCGAGTTAAATAGGCCGTACGGATCCTTATTCGAATACTTGGTCATACTTGCCCTAAGCTCGAGATGAGTTGGCCATATGGTTCTCTTTTTGAAGATTTAGGCGTACCTTCCCTCAGATCGAGTTGATCAGGGGATATGAATGCGTATATTAAGACTTGGGTGTACCTCCACTTAGCTCAAGCTAATCAGGTTGTACAAATTCCTATTTAAAGACATAGATGTACTTACCTTTAGCTCGAGCTAAGTAGGATGTGTGGATCCCTATTTAAAGACTTAGGCATAATTGCCCTCAACTCGAGCCGAGTAGGCCGTACGGATCTCAATATGAAGACTTGGGTGTACTTTCGCTCACTCGTTAGGTATGCCATACGTATCCTATTCTAATATGTGGGTGTACTTGCCCTCAGCTCGAGCTGAACATGCCTCGTAGATCCCTATTCAAATATTTGGGCGTACTCATCTCCTGATTAGCAGGTCGTACAGATTCTTATTTGAAGAGTTGGGCATACTTGCATTTAGCCCGAGCTGAGCAGGCTGTACGGATCCCTATTTGAAGACTTGGATGGACTTACATTTATCTCGAGGTAAGTAGGATGTGCATACCACTATTTGTAGACTTGGATGTACTTACCCTCAGCTCGAGATGGGTAGGCCATACAGATCCCTATTTGAAGACTTGGGCGTACTTGCCCTCAGCTCTAGATGAGTTGTCCATACGGATCCCTATTTGAATACTTGGGTATACTTACCTTTAAATACTTGGACATACTTTCCCTCAGCTCGAGCTAAATAGGCCGTTCGGATCCTTATTCGAATACTTGGTCATACTTGCCCTAAGATCGAGATGAGTTGGCCATATGGTTCTCTTTTTGAAGATTTAGGCGTACCTTCCCTCAGATCGAGTTGATCAGGGGATATGAATGCGTATATTAAGACTTGGGTGTACCTCCACTTAGCTCAAGCTAATCAGGTTGTACAAATTCCTATTTAAAGACATGGATGTACTTACCTTTAGCTCGAGCTAAGTTGGATGTGTGGATCCCTATTTAAAGACTTATGCATAATTGCCCTCAACTCGAGCCGAGTAGGCCGTACGGATCTCAATATGAAGACTTGGGTGTACTTTCGCTCACTCGTTAGGTATGCCATACGTATCATATTCTAATACGTGGGTGTACTTGCCCTCAGCTCGAGCTGAACATGCCTTGTAGATCCCTATTCAAATATTTGGGCGTACTCATCTCCTGATTAGCAGGTCGTACAGATTCTTATTTGAAGAGTTGGGCATACTTGCATTTAGCCCGAGCTGAGCAGGCTGTACGGATCCCTATTTGAAGACTTGGGCATACTTGTCCTCAGCCCGATATGAATAAACCATACAGAACCCTAGTTGAAGACCCGACCATACTTGCCCTTAGCTCGAGCTCTGTAGGGATATGGATCCCTATTCGAAGACTTGGGCCTATTTGCCCTCAAATCAAATTTAGTAGGCCTTGCAGATCCCTATTCAAACACTTAGGTGTACTGGTCCTCAACTCGAGATGAGTGGGCCATACAGATTCCTATTTGAAAACATGGGCGTACTTGCCTATGCTCGACCTAAGTAGGCCGTACAGATCCCTATTCGAAGACTTGGGTATACTAGCCCTCAGCTCGAGATGAGTATGTCGTACGGATCTTTATTTGAAGATTTTGGTGTACCTGCACGTAGCTCGAGCTGAGCAGGCTGTATGGATCCTTATTTGAAGACCTAGGCGTACTTGCCCACAACTCGAGCTGAATAGACCATACGGATCCCTAGTTAAATACCCGACCATACTTGCCCTTAGCTCGAGCTGAACAGGCCGTATGGATCCCTATTCAAAGACTTGGGCGTACTCACGCTCATCTCCAGATGATCGGGTTGTACAGATCCATATTTGAAGACTTGGAAATACTTTCATTTAGCTCGAGCTGAGCAAGATGTACGGATCCCTATTTGAAGACTTTGGTGTACTTGCCCTCGGCTAGAGCTGAATAAACCATACAGATACCTAGTTGGAGAACCGACCATACTTGCCCTCAACTTGAGTTGAGAAGGCGTATCGATCCCTATTCGAAAAATTAGGCCTACTTGCCCTCAAATAGAATTAAGTAGGCCGTGCAGATCACCATCCAAAGAATTGGGTCTACTGGTCCACAGCTCCAGATGAGTAGGTCGTATGTATCCATATTTAAGTACATGGAAGTACTTTCCCTCAGCACGAGCTAAATAGGTCGTACAGATCCCTATTAGAAGACTTTGGCATATTTGTCCTACATTAGGGATGAGTAGGTCATACAAATCCTTATTTGAAGATATAGGTGTACTTTCCCTGAGACCGCGAGCTGAACAGACTATATGGATACCTATTTTAAGACTTGGGTGTACCTCCGCTTAGCTCGAGCTAAGCAGGCCGTATAAATTCCTATTTGAAAACTTGGATATATTTACCTTTAGCTCGATCTAAGTAGGACATGCATATCCTTTTGAAGATATTACTATACTTACCCTCACCTCAAGATGGGTAGGCCATATGGATCTCTATTTGTATACTTGGGTGTACTTGCTCTCAACTCATTATGTAGGCCGTACGGATCCTATTAGAATACCTGAGTTTACTTACCTTTAAATACTTGGATGTACTTTCCTCAGCTCGAGCTAAATAGGCCGTATGGATCCCTATTCGAAGACTTGGGTGTACTGCCCCTCAACTCGAGATGAGTTGGCCATACGGATCCCTATTTGAAAATTTAGATGTACTTTCCCGTAGATCGAGTTGAACAGGGCATATGTATACCCATTTTAAGACTTGGGTGTACCTCCACTTAGATACAGTTGATCAGGCCGTACAAATTCCTATTTAAAGACTTAGATGTACTTAGCTTTAGCTCGATCTAAGTAGGACGTGAGGACCCTATTTGAAGACTGGGGCATACTTGCCCTCAAATAGAGCAGAGTACGTTGTGTGCATCCATATTTGAATACTTGGATGTACTTGCCCTCAACTTGTTGAGTATGCCGTATGGATCCCTATTCGAATACTTGGGCGTACTTGCCCTCAGCTCGAGCTGAACAGGTTGTACGTATCTATATTTGAATACTTGGGCATACTTGCCCTCATCTCGAGATGAGATGGTTGTATAGATCCCTAATTTAAGACTTGGGTGTACTTGTCCTCAGCTCGAGATGAGTAGGTCGCATGTATCCATATCTAAATACTTAGACGTACTTTTACTCAGCTCGATCTAAATAGATCGTAAGGATCCCTATTCAAAGATTTGGGTGTACTTGCCCTCAACTCAATATTAGTAGGCCATATGAAACCCTATTTGAAGATTTATGGCGTGCTTTCCCACAGGTGAAGATGAATAGGTTGTATGGATACCTATTTTATTACTTGGGTGTACTTGCTCTTAGATCGAGCTAATCGGGCCGTACAAATTCCTATTTAAAGACTTGGATGGACTTACATTTATCTCGAGGTAAGTAAGATGTACGGACCCCTATTTGAAGACTTGGATGTACTTACCCTCAGCTCGAGATGGGTAGGCCATACAGATCCCTATTTGAAGACTTGGGTGTACTTGCCCTCAACTCGTTCAATAGGCCATATGGATCCTACTCGAATACTTGGGTATACTTACCTTTAAATACTTGGACGTAATTCCCCTCGGCTCGATCTAAATAGTCTGTACGGATCCTTATTCTAAGACTTGGGCGTACTTGCCCTAAGCTCGAGATAAGTTGGCCATACGGTTCTCTGTTTGAAGATTTAGGCATACTTTCCCTCAGGTCGAGTTGAAGAGCGCATACGAATATGTATATTAAGACTTGGGTGTACCTCCGCTTAGCTCGAGCTAACCAGGTTGTACAAATTCCTATTTAAAGACATGGAGGTACCTACTTTTAGCTCGAGCTAAGTAGGATTTGTAGATTCCTATTTGAAGACTTGGGCATACTTTCCCTCAACTCGAGCCGAATAGGCCGTATGGATCTCAATTTGAAAACTTCGGTGTAATTTCGCTCAACTCGTTGTGTAGGCCGTACGGATCCTATTCTAATACTTGGGTGTACTTGCCCTCAGCTCGAGCTGAACATTCCTTGTGGATCCCTATTCAAATATTTGGGTCTACTCATCTACAGATGAGCGGGTCGTACAAATTATTATTTGAAGACTTGGGCATACATGTATTTAGCCCGAGCTGAGCAGGCTGTACGGATCCCTATTTGAATACTTGGGCATACTTGTCCTCAGCTCGAGATGAATAAACCATATGGATCCCTAGTTGAAGACACGACCATACTTGCCCTTAGCTCGAGCTGTGTAGGCATATAAATCCCTATTCGAAGACTTAAGCCTAATACACTCAATCAAATTTAGTAGGCCGTGCAGATCCCTATTCAAAGATTTAGGTGTACTGGTCCTCAACTATAGATGAGTGGGCCATACGGATCCCTATTTGAAACTTGGGCGTACTTGCCTAAGCTCGAGCTAAGTAGGTTGTACAGATCCCTATTCGAAGACCTGAGTTTACTTACCTTTAAATACATTGATGTACATCCCTCAGCTCGAGCTAAATAGGCTGTATGGATCCCTATTCGAAGACTTGGGCGTACTTGCCCTCAACTCGAGATGAGTTGGCCATACGGATCCCTATTTGAAAATTTAGGCGTACTTTCCTTTAGATCGAGCTGAACAGGGCATATGTATACCCATTTTAAGACTTGGGTGTACCTCTACTTAGATAGAGATGATCAGGCCGTACAAATTCCAATTTAAAGACTTAAATGTACTTAGCTTTAGCTCGAGCCAAGTAGGACGTGAGGATCCCTATTTGAAGACTGGGGCATACTTGCCCTCAAATAGAGCAGAGTAGGCTGTACGGATCCCTATTCGAATACTTGGATTTACTTGACCTCAACTTGTTGAGTATTCTGTATGGATCCCTATTCGAATACTTGGGCGTACTTGCCCTCAACTCGAGCTGAACAGGTTGTACGTATCCATATTCGAATACTTGGGCATACTTGCCCTCATCTCGAGATGAGCGGGTTGTACAAATCCCTAATTGAAGACTTGGGTGTACTTGTCCTCAGCTCGATATGAGTAGGTCGTTTGTATCCATATCTAAATACTTAGACGTACTTTTCCTCAGCTCGAGCTAAATAAATCGTAAGGATCCCTATCCGAAGATTTGGGTGTACTTGCCCTCAACTCGAGATTAGTAGGCCATATGAAACCCTATTTGAATATTTATGGCGTGCTTTCCCGCAGGTCAAGATGAATAGGTTGTATGGATACCTATTTTAAGACTTGGGTGTACTTCCTCTTAGATCAAGCTAATCGGGCCGTCCAAATTCCTACTTGAAGACTTGGATGGACTTACATTTATCTCGAGTTAAGTAGGACGTGCGGACCCCTATTTGAAGACTTGGATGTACTTACCCTCAGCTCGAGATGGGTAGGCCATACAGATCCCTATTTGAATACTTGGGTGTACTTGCCCTCAACTCGTTCAGTCGGCCGTATGGATCCTATTCGAATACTTGGGTATACTTACCTTTAAATACTTGGACATACTTCCCCTCGACTCGATCTAAATAGGCTGTACGGACCCTTATTCGAAGACTTGGGCGTACTTGCCCTAAGCTCGAGATGATTTGGCCACACGGTTCTCTATTTGAAGATTTAGGAATAGTTTCCCTCAGATCGAGTTGAACAGGACATATGAATACGTATATTAAGACTTGGGTGTACCTCCGCTTAGCTCGAGCTAACCAGGTTGTACAAATTCCTATTTAAAGATATGGATGTACCTACCTTTAGCTCGATCTAACTAGGATTTGTGGATTCCTATTTGAAGACTTGGGCATACTTGCCCTCAACTCGAGCCGAGTAGGCCGTACGGATCTCAATTTGAAGACTTGGGTGTACTTTTGCTCAACTCATTCTGTAGGCCGTACGGATCCTATTCTAATACTTGGGTGTACTTACCCTCAGCTCGAGCTGAACATGCCTTGTGGATCCCTATTAAAATATTTGGGTGTACTCATCTCCAGATGAGAGGGTCGTACAGATTATTATTTGAAGACTTGGGCATACTTGCATTTAGCCCGAGCTGAGCAGGCTGTACGGATCCCTATTTGAAGACTTGGGCGTACTTGTCCTCAGCTCGAGCTGAATAAACCATATGGATCCCTAGTTAAAGACCCGACCATACTTTCCCTTAGCTCGAGCTGTGTAGGTGCATGGATCCCTATTTGAAGACTTGGGCCTACTTGTCCTCAATCAAATTAAGTAGGTCGTGCAGATCCCTATTCAAAGATTTCGGTGTACTGGTCCTCAACTCGAGATGAGTGGGCCATACGGATCCCTATTTGAAAATTTGGGCGTACTTGCCTAAGCTCGAGCTAAGTAGGTTATACAGATCTCTATTCGAATACTTGGGTATACTCTTCCTCAGCTCGATATGAGTATGTCGTATGGATCATTATTTGAAGATTTTGGTGTGCCTGCACTTAGCTCGAGCTGAGTAGGCTGTACGGATCCCTATTTGAATACTTGGGCATACTTTCCCACAGTCCGAGCTGAATAGACCATACGGATCCCTAGTTGAAGACCCGACCATACTTGTCCTCAGCTCGAGTGGAGTAGTCGTATCGACCCCTATTCGAAGACTTGGGCGTACTTGCCCTCATCTCGTTGCGTAGGCCACACGGATCTTATTCGAATACTTGGGTGTTCTTACCCTCAACTCGAGCTGAACAGGCCGTATGGATCCCTATTTGAAGACTTGGGCGTACTCATGCTCATCTCCAGGTGAGCGGGTTGTATGTATCCCTATTTGAATACTTGGGAATATTTGCATTTAGAGCAGGCTGTACGGATCCCTATTTGAAGACTTGAGCGTACTTGCCCTCAGCTAGAGCTGAAGAAACCATACGGATCCCTTGTTAGAGACTTGGGTGTACTTTCCATCAACTGTTGAGTAGGCCGTATGGATCCTATTCAAACACTTGGGTGTACTTGCCCTCAGCTCGAGCTAAATAGGCCATATGGATCCCTATTCAAATACTTTGGCATACTCATCTACAGATTACCGGGTCGAAACAGATTCCTATTTGAAGACTTGGGCTTACTTGCATTTAGCTCGAGCTGAGCAGGCTGTACGGATCCCTATTTGAAGACTTGGGCGTACTTGCCCTCAGCTAGAGATGAATAAACCATACGGATCCATAGTGGAAGACCTAGCCATACTTGCCCTTAGCTCGAGCTGTGGAGGCCTATGGATCCCTTTTCGAACACTTGGGCCTAGTTGCCGTCAAATCGAATTAAGTAGGTCATGTAGATCTCTATTTGAATACTTGGGTGTACTGGTCCTTATATCGAGATGAGTAGGTCATATTTATCCTTATTTAAGTACTTGGAAGTACTTTCCCTCAACTCGAGTTAAATAGGCCGCACAGATCTTTATTAGAAGACTTGGGCGTACTTGCCCGACACTCGGGATGAGTAGGTCATACAGATCTGTATTTGAAGATTTAGGCATACTTTTCCTCAAATCAAACTGAACAGACTGTATGGATACCTTTATAAGACTTGGGTGTATGTCCGCATAGCTCGAGCTAAGCACGCCATTTGAAGACTTGGATGTACTTACCTTTAGCGCGATATAAGTAGGACGTGCGGACCCCTATTTGAAGACTTAGATGAACCTACCCTCAAATCAAGCTGAGCAGGCTGTATGTATCCCTATTTGATGACTTGGGTGTACCTTCATGTAGATCGAGCTAAGTAGACCATACAGATTTCTATTTAAATACTTGGGCGTACTTGTCCTTGGCTCGAGCTAAATAGGACAAACATATTCTTATTTGAAGACTTGGACATACTTGCCCTCAACTCGAGATGAGTAGGCCGTATGGATCCCTATTTAAAAACTTGGGCCTACTTGCCTAAGCTCGAGCTAAATAGGCCGTACAGATCCCTATTCGAAGACTTGGGTATACTCGCCCTCAGCTCGAGATGAGTATGTCATACGGATATTTATTTGAAGATTTGGTTGTACCTGCAATTAGCTCGAGCTGAGCAGGCTGTACGGATCCTTATTTGAAGACTTGGGCGTACTTACCTACAGCCCGAGCTGAATAGACCATATGGATCCCTAGTTGAAGACCAGACCATACTTGTCCTCAGCTCGAGTTGAGTAGGCGTATCGACCTCTATTCGAAGACTTGGGCGTACTTGCCCTTAACTCGTTTCGTAGGCCATACGGATCTCATTAGAATACTTGGGTGTTCTTGGCCTCAGCTCGAGCTGAACAGGTCGTATGGATCCCTATTCGAAGACTTGGGCGTACTCACGCTCATCTCCAGATGATCGGGTTGTACAGATCCCTATTTATAGACTTTGGCATACTTGTATTTAGCTCGAGTTGAGCAAGCTGTACGGATCCCTATTTGAAGACTTGGGTGTACTTGTCCTCAGCTGGAGCTGAATAAAATATAGGGATCCCTAGTTGGAGAACCAACCATACTTTCCCTCAACTTGAGTTAAGTAGGTGTATCAATCCCTATTCGAAGAATTGGGCCTACTTGCCCTCAAATCGAATTAAGTAGGCCTTGTAGATCACCATCCAAAGAATTGGGTCTACTGGTCCACAACTCGAGATGAGTAGGTCGTATGTATCTATATTTAAGTATTTGGAAGTACTTTCCCTCAGCTCGAGATAATAGCTCGTACGGAACCCTATTAGAAGACTTGGGCATATTTGTCCTACACTATGGATGAGTAGGCCATACAAATCCCTATTTGAAGATTTAGGTGTACTTTCCCTCAGATCGCGAGCTGAACAGACTGTATGGATACCTATTTTAAGATTTGGGTGTACCTCCTCTTATCTCGAACTAAGCAGGCCGTATAAATTCATATTTAAAGACTTAGATGTACTTAGCTTTAGCTCGAGCCAAGTAGGACGTGAGGATACCTATTTGAAGACTTGGGCATACTTGCCCTCAAATCGAGCAGAGTAGGCTGTATGGATCCCTATATGAATACTTGGATGTACTTGACCTCAAATTGTTGAGTATGCCGTACGGATCCCTACTCGAATACTTAGGCATACATGGCATCAACTCGAGCTCAACAGGCTGTACGTATCCATATTCTAATACTTGGGCATACTTGCCATCATCTCGAGATGAGCGGGTAGTATAGATCCCTATTTCAAGACTTGGGCATACTTGCATTTAGCTCGAGCTGAGCAGGCTGTACGATCCCTATTTGGAGGCTTGGGCGTACTTGTCCTCGGCTCGGGCAAAATAGGATGTACATATCCTTATTTGAAGACTTGTACGTACTTGCCCTGAACTCGAGCTTAGTAGGCCACATAGATCCATATTTGAAGACTTGGCCATACTTGCCCTCAATTCGAGATGAGCAGGCCGCACGAATTCATATTTGAAAACTTGGCATACTTTCCCTCAGCTTGAGATGAGTATGTCGTACAGATCCTTATTTGAATATTTGGGTGTACCTGCACTTAAGTCGAGCTGAGCAGACCGTTCGGATCTCTATTTGATGACTTGGGTATATTTGCCCTAAGCTCGAGTTGAGTAGAAAGTACAATTGCTATTTGAAGACTTGGTCGTACTTGCCCTCAACCCGAGCTAAATAGGCCATATGGATCCATATTTGAAGACCCGACCATACTTGCCCTCGGCTCGAACTGTGTATGCGTATGGATCACTATTCTAAGGCTTGGGAGGTACTTGCCCTCAAATCGAACTAAGTCGGCTATACGAATCCCCATTTGAAGAATTTTGTGTACTTGTCCTCAGCTCGAGATGAGTAGGTCGGAAGGATCCCCATTCGAAGATTTAGGCGTACTTGTCCTCAAGTCGAGATTTAGGCGTACTTGTCGTCAAGTCGAGATTATTCCTGAAGAAACAGAATAACGTCAACGACAATGTCAAATCACGACAAGCATTTCATAAACATTTCATACACATGAAATGTATACACATCACAAGAATCTAATCATCATTATAACCAAGCAAGATAACTTGCCTCAATATGGAGACGAGAATAGTCCTCTTCTTGTCAAAACGAACGAACGGCCCTCGACTAATGTTGTTTTTCTCGAACAATCAACCTTAAACGAAATGTATTTTACTCAATAACATATTCGTATAATTATCACTATAGGATTAGTAAGACGACATCCTACACTCCTTTAGAATAGTTTGATATCTCGAAATATCGAAGCCTTATGCCAAGAGTTCTTTTAACATCATTACAACCATAAAAATCGGTTTGCAATATTTTTACCGAATGTTCACATGGTTCATCATAAGTAAGAATTCTATCAAGGGTATGTTGAATAACCAATTATGATGTTAGTATCATCTTATGATGATTAAACTTTCCAAAACATTAAAATGTTGAAGGAACAAAATCTGCACATTTATGATCATTCTCCTCTCATCTAAATTGAATATTAAGCTTACAACAAGGTTATTAGTTATGAGAATACACCATATTCATGAAGGTTATCAAAATCTTTCTTTACAAGGATGGAAGATCCATTAATATTATGATGAATTCACCATTTATCTAGTATGATGATCAAAACATTCTAAGTTCTCAACACATTAGATTAACGAAAAGTTGTTGTTGTTGGTTTCACAAATATCCTTAACCATTCAAAATCTTGCTGAGCTAAACATAAGGAGAATATGATTCTTAAGAAATCTAAGCAAGAAGACATCCTTCCACTTCTAACATGGCCAAGTTCTTCCCAAGGTAAGTGAAAACTTAAAATGGTGTTTAGTCACTTTATGATAACAACTCTATTAGTTAAATCCAACTATGGTGAAGTTAACTGATTCAAAGGTGTTCTACTGAGCTAAATTCGTCCAGTAAGATGAGCATGATAGTTACAACATGGTTAAAATCACTATATCATCAAGAACACATCCATCTCAATCCCTTATTTATCATATTCATCAAAAGTGTTAAAAAGGTTGGATTAAAACTATGTTTTACTTGATTAATCTAACTCTAGGTGAAGTATAATTCGTTACTACATCAACATATGAAAATGATACAGAGAAGAAAGTACACCTACCTCCAGAAATGAAGAACAACCTCAATGTTATGAGAAAATATACTCCAAGCTCAAAACACCTCCTAATCTCCAAGGAAATGAGCTACACTCCAAGATTTAAGGCTTAGAAGCAAGTTGGGGGAGGTTGATATCGGTTTGGGAGTGCAGAGGGACGATATATGGAGAGAGAATCGGTTTGGAGTTGTGAAGAAATGAAAAACAGACTGGTCCTATAAATAGACTGTGCAGACTTAGCGCACGCTAACGGTAAGCTTTAGCGTACGCTAACACACTTACGTACACTAACTGGTTAATATTACGTACGTAAGCGGCTTACAGTGGCTACTGTATTGAATTCGCAGGTCGTAAGCGCACGCTAATGAAAAAGGGGTTACGCACGCTAATAAAAGTTGACTCTGGCCAACATGACAGCTCACACATTACTCACATGCATGCCAACGGCTAAGAAGTTCACGTGCTTAAGTCAACTGTTGCCAGATTCTCTCTTAGCGTACGCAATAGAGGAAACTTTACGCACGCTAAGGCACAAGATTAACGTACGTTAATCATGCTACGTAGCGTACGCTACGTTAACAGAAAAGTTAAAAAATGCATCTCTCTAATTAGCATTGAATCATCGAGTATGAAATGAAATAACAACGATATGAAGTTCAAATCTATAATACCTCAACATAATACTAAATGCAACGTTTCATGATAATCAGATTATCCGAATAATACAATGACAGGTAAAAAC
This sequence comes from Orobanche coerulescens, assembly GCA_033398695.1. NCBI lineage: Eukaryota > Viridiplantae > Streptophyta > Magnoliopsida > Lamiales > Orobanchaceae > Orobanche > Orobanche coerulescens. The sequence continues at coordinate 66,542,323 of CM065808.1, read as the reverse complement.
GAAAAATTACAGTCAGATATTACACGTGCGCTACCTGCCGATCCTCCCGAGTCTAGAACCTTTCTGCCCCTACTGCCTGGGCCGACTAGCACGCGCTGCCAACCGGCCGTAGCGTGCGCTGCCTCCCGGCCGTAGCGTGCGCTACCTTCCGGCCATAGCGTGCGCTACGCCGGTTCCTGCCGCACCCGCCCGTCCGGTGCCTGCACCCGTCCAGCCAGTGCCCGCAACCGTCCGGCCAGTGCCCGACCACCATGATTCGACGACTCAATTTTCCGAAATCGCACGGAACGAACACGACAAAACACTCGGGGACAACATCATCGATCCGAAATGAAAACAACGGATAACCAATCAGCACTTACGGTCTTAAACGCCAAAATCAGTTGTCGAGAAAATAATACCGGGACTCGACAACCGGGAAATATCCAAAAAAATCCAAAATAATCGGAACAAAAATCGTGGGTATTACATTCTACCCCCCTAAAAATAAGTTTCGTCCCGAAACTTAAAACAAAAGCAAGGCGACTCTCGACAACACACCAGAACTCCATGCAGTATAAAGCCACTACGATCCGATTCAATACGTAAGAATGCTTACAAAAAGCAACGAGCATGAATCATTGCGGTTGATAAAATCGAGCAATACAAAAAATCAAGTCACGATTCCAACGCTGAAAGGTATGAAATTCCAGTAACTCACAGATTTGGAAGATCAAATATGAAGGAAATTTCCCAACACTTATGGAAATCGCAAAATGGCCCAGATGTTCAATAATCATGGTTTCGAGATCAAACAATAATGATTGTACAACGACGAACAAATAGCAATGATCGAACAACAACGATCATCTATGACGTTCACACCTCAAATCAAGACATCAATAAACTCATAGGAATCACGAGGTGTTAATTTCGAACACGGTTCATAAGAAATCGATCCGAACTTGGAGAGATCACAACGATATACACATCAATTTGGAACAATATCAGAACTCGCTCGAATGACAAGGGGTGAGAACAACACAAGGTCAGAAGCATCAACGAACACAATCGAGTCAATACGGTCGAACGAAACGGAAGTGAAAAAAAATATGGGTATTACATCATATCACCTTTAAAAGAGGTTTCGTCCCCGAAACCTAAATCGGGAATCAAACCGGGAATATTACATGCCGCAGACCCTCTCCGTGAGGATCCACCAGGCTAGACATCGAAACCACACAATAAATTACATACCAACATGATAAAATACCAAATCCGTAGACCAACTTGGTCTTTCGTCACTAACATACAAGTCAAAAATACACATTTCTATCTCGACTCACACCCATACAAGGGTAAAATACACTCATAAATAAAAAGTACGACAGTGGAAAAGACCATACACATATTCCGACTAACTGCACCCAAAACTGGCCTTCATGTGATTAGTATCATTTGCCTTCCATCATCCTTCGCGCCGATCCTGTGTTTTGCTCCCAAACCTGCATGTACCTGGATGCAAAAACAGACATCCACCCCCCGAACACCTGGGGGTTAGCAAAACTCCACTCTTTTGCTAGTACAAGTATAAAGTGCAAATACGAGCCATACAAAACACATTCCGAGAATACAACAAAAGACTTCCTGAGATATTTGATAATTAAAATAGTTCAAGTCTTGAAAGTAGAAACCAAAACAAGAAAGCACTTTGAAAACATTTTCAAATCTCGGGAGTTTTCGAAAATATTTGCGATAGTAAAGTTCTTAATTCTTCAAAAGCCTCTTAGGGTCACCACCCCAAAGTTCATTTTCCAAAAATGCAAAACCGATTAACAAAACACGGGGTTCACAACCCAATTAATTCCAGTCACAAAACACAGGGTCCACGACCCAACCATTCCGATCACCAACACAGGGTCAACGACCCGTTCATTCACTTCAATTCATTTCCAAAAATACATTAGACATAACACATTATGTTTATGCCATTTTAGCCAAACACCAAGACTCAAATATATAATGTCTCTCGACCCCGAGCACCAAGCATTGTGATACTCCGGACATATCACAATTATTCATTCGTACAAATATTATGGCAATTCTCGCCTCCCGGTCCGGCCCTCAAGCCACCAAGTCCTTGTGTGCCCCGTCGAGCAATCCCCAGGTGATATTTCCCACTCGAAGTAACTCTCGCAACCCGGTCCAGCCGCTAAGCCACCAGGTCCCCGTTGTAATACCCGTGATTTCGATTTCCGGTAATTTCTTTTTTTTTCGTCGGAAGTCCGTTTTGACGAATCACTCATGACCGTTTTGTCATTCTGAGAATGATTAATTCTGCACTTTTTATCATCCGAGTTCGTTTCGGTGTCGTTTTGTTGAGTTCCGTACTTTTTGGCGACTTTTCCGCACTTGAGTTCGATTCTTGCGAATCTTGTTCGAAACTGCTATTTCGAGTTTCCCGTAAGTCTGTTTAACTTTGTTAGACATGTTGTGAACTTCGGTTTGGTTATTCGATCATGTATCGTGATTTTTGGGCGTTTCGGGCCATTTTGTAATTTCCTTAATGTTACGGGTATCCGTATCTGTAATTGTTGTCTCGACCCATATCTTGGTCGCGTATGATTAATTATTGCATTATGTTTTCATTTCGGGTCGTTGGTGTTGTCCGTGAGCTTTTCGTCGTGTTCGTTCCATGCGTTTTTGGAAATCGAGTCGTCGGATCATGATGGCTGAGCAGCTGGCCGGACGGTTGCGGGCACTGGCCGGGCTGATACGACAGGAACCGGAAGGCTGCGTGCGCTAACCGGCAGGAGTAGCGCACGTTACACGTATATTGATTACTATATTCTACTCTGTAGGGGCTATCGGGTCAGGGCAGAGAGGTTCTGAGGTTCTGGACTCGGGTAGGATCGGCAGGTAGCGCACGCTACTGTCGGTCATGGCGCACGCTAACCGGCAGGGGTAGCGCACGCTGTCGGCCGACTAGCGTACGTTACCTGGGCGAGCTGTTTAGTCCAGAGGTTACTGGACAGGTCGGCTAGCGCGCGCAGGCTTCCGGCCGTAGCGCACGCTAGTGGGGGTCGTACGGGCCCTGGCCGAGTACTGGGCCGATACTGGCCGATAGCGCACGCTAGTCCGGGAAGGCTAGCGCACGCTAGTTGCGGCCCAGTATAAATGTGACAGAGCAGTCACATTTCCTCTCATTTGTCACTTCCTTCCTTTTCTGTCCGCGGCTGGCGATTCAGAGGTGACGAAGCCATATTGTTTAACAACAAATCCACAAAGTTATTGAGTTCATAACATCAATCAATCATCCTATATCGTCCTTTGATCCAGCGAATCAAGGTAATCCTTCTTAGAACCCTAAATTCTTGAATTTGGGGATTTTTGCGTCTTTGTCCGATTTGTTCCGTATTGTTGATTAATTCATGATGGGTATGATTAATCTTGGTAGTATTCTTGTGTTTAACATCATTTAATCCATTGTTCTTCGTCGAATCGAAGTATACTTCTTGATTTCCTTCGAATCGACTTTTTAGGGGATTTGTTCTCGATCTCGTTTTTCATCCGTTTTTGATGGATCGACTATGGATTGTATATCCATATTTCAACTTGGAATTCCGTTTTCATGTTTTGTCGGGACGAATCGTGTTCTTGGCCGTTTTCGGGGAAACACTTGAACTTTCGTCATTCGTTCTTTGAATTCAACAGCTTTAAGTCGTGCTATGGAATTCATTTTCATTGTCGTTATTGTCCTTCGTAGTTTATTATCGCGAGTTGGCTTTCGGTGGAGTCGGCGGGTTCGTAGTCGGTTTGTGCTAACCTACTTCGGTCGATTCTTCACGTTGTTCTTATTCGAGGCAAGTACCTTGTTCATACGCTTCTTGTTTTGTGGATATGATTGATCGGTGGTCGTCTTGGTGTGTTTGTTTGGTTATTTTAAAATGAATTTCCAAAAGATTTCAGTTTGGCCTCGTTAAAGGCTCTCTTTCAAAATGCGTGTGTGTTTTGTGAACGTTGTGTTTTGGGAATTGATTATGATTTGATTATTTTGAACGTTGAAGGCTTTAATGATATCCTTGTTGTTTAAAAGTTATGGAATCGTGTATTCCGTGTTTAATCTTGTTATTGTGTTTTGAAGAGTTTGATAATGTTGTCGGATAAGTGGCCATCTCTAGTAAGTATTCTTGATGAACTTACATTCTTAGCATATTAGTATTGCATGAGTAACGTGTGTGTGTGTATGCTCACTACGGGATAGATCCGACGGGGTCTCGGTAGGGCTACACGAAGCTGTGGGACTGCGAGCTTGCTTTTAACCACTACGGGTTAGATCCGACGGGGTCTCGGTAGGGATCCACGAAGCTGTGGGTCCGCGGTTAATTGTGGTGCATTTCGCAAATGTGATTTGATTATGGCATTTCCGGAAATGAGTGATTTTGAACGGTTTTCATGATTTCATGCATCGACTAAGTGTGTAAGAGGTAAGTTGTTCGTTTGGCTTACTTGGCTAGGATGGCACTAGAGTATTTTGTTGTTTGTGTTAAATCCTTTAATTATGGATTTTGATGTTGGAAGACGAACCTTGTTGTCGTTCTCGTGTATTGTGAGTTGATGAGATTGGGGCTAAAATCCCAACGGTTTGATAAAGGTCATTTTACGGATTTGGGGCTAAAATCCCAACGGTTTTGTAAAGGTCATTTTTACGGAAAGTAAACCTTTGGGGCGGTGACCCCTTTCGTCTTTTGGGTTTTGAAAAGTAGGATTTGATAATCCTAAATTGTTTTCTATTAAAACTCTCGATGGAATTCTAAACCGTTTTATAAATTATTTCCATTGATTTGTGATCTTTCGATTTTGAAATATTTTGTTAAACTCTTGCCTCGGGAAGTACTTTTCGTTTCGTATGGATCTTTGAGGATTCCGGGTTATTGTTATTCGTGGAATGTGAATTGTATGACTCGTATTTTTGCACTTGTACTTGCACTAGCAAAACAGTGGAGTTTTGCTAACCCCCGAGTATTCGGGGGTGGATGTCTGTTTTTGCATTCAGGTTTTGGAGCATAACACAGGGTCGGCACGAAGGATGATGAAAGATGATCGATACTAATCACATGAGCAATCGTACATCGTGTATTGGTTTAGTTGTACTTTATTTTCCGCTGCTATATTTTTTCCGTTGTACGGGTGTGGTTGTGTTTTGACCCCTGCGTGGGCATGAGATGTAATCGAGTTGTATGTTTTTATTGAAAGGCCAAATCGGTCTACTGAGTCATTTTAGCCTTAAAGGCATTGTCGAGATGTTTCATATTGTTACTAGCCTGGTAGATCCTTGAGGAAATGTTCTAGGTGTTACATAAATGGTATCGGAGCTTAGGTTGAGGAAACCTAGGATGTCGGGTCAAGTCGTGTTGTTTGAGTCTTGTTTCGTCGGATTTTATCCGACTGAGTCGTGTCGCGACGCGTCGTCTGAGTTTGTTGGTCGTGATTAGTATCGTGGGTCGATCATCCTCTTCGTGCGACCTGTGGATGTAAGTCTCCCTTCTTTGTGTTGTGCCTCATGTGACACGAGCTATTTTTATGATTATTTGTTAAGTGATGAAATCCTTCTGTGGATTTTGATTTCACGATATGTATTTAGTCGACTCTCGTATTTGGTTTATACGAGGAGTGTCGTCGCTGCTGATGTCTTTTTACTATTGTTTTTGTCCGTTACTGATGATTTTCGAATCGATTTGCTCGTTTTACAAGTTCTCTTGTGGAAGGTTTGTGCTTATACGCGTATGACTTGTTCACTAGTCAGTGCGGGAGGGTCCTTAGAGACCTCGAATGGGATTAGTGGTTTTGTTCTGAATCCTAGTCGGTCTTCGACTGTGGTATTTTATTTGTTTATTTCCGTTTAATGACATGTATTGTCTTGAATTTAAACGTTTTGATGCATGTACTAGGAGTTGTTTTAGTGAACGTCGATATGTGTGAGTTTTGGGCATTCTAGCCTATTAGATTTTTGAAAACCTTGAGTATCTTAGAAAATAAATTTCGAGACGTACTTTTAAAATGAATTATTTTCTCGTGGTACATCCAAGGTGCCACAATATGTTTCAAAATTCTTCTACCTCGAGGACCAAAATGTTTTGAGATATTTTCAATGTTTTATAAACACTTTTACTTAGACTCAAGGGTCGAATATTCTGAAAGTTCTCACTAAGAGAAAATGTCCTCATTTTTACCAAACGCATGATGGATTTCAAAGTCTCGATAACGACGTCTCACGTTTGTACTTTTTTTGAAAGGTGATACTCAAGATCAACTGGTTTTGTTCTAAATTATTTTCAAAATGAGGTTTTCGTTTTTAAAACCTACCCATTCCCGTTTGAGGGCTGGGTATGTGTGTATGATGTTCGCGTTGTCATTTTGATGTTTGCCCCCGAGTATGATCGAATTGGCAGTGTGAGCGTTGAGTCGTTTTCCACACATTTATTGTGTTAGCCCTACGTGAGAGGTGGGATGTTGGTACTGAATGTTGTCGCCTCGTTGTGATTTCTGCATTGTCGCGCATGTGCGAGCTGTTAGATCTTGGTTTGGTATGACCGTGTGCATCGGTGATCGTTCTGTTATGTGTCGGTTGTTTAATGTCTTGTTACCTTGCTCCTGTTTTTGTGAATTTCGTGGACGAGGTCGAAGGTAATACCCGTATTATTTTGACTTCTGTATTTTCTCTTTCTCCATTCTTTCGACTCGCTCTTGTTCGTTTATACTTTCTGAACTTGTTCTGTATTTCGGTTTCATCGTTCGAACGAGCTGTAATCTTGTTTTTGGTCGATCTGGTTATCGCTGTGACTTTTTCCGAGTTCGGTTCGATTCTTGTGAACCTTGTTAGGAAGTAACATCATTTGGTTCTACTAGTTCTTGTATTCGAAGTGGGTCGGATTTTGAACTTCTGTGTTCTCGACTTTGTCGACTCATTTATGTTCGTTGACATTTTCTGAGTTTTCCCTGTCACTTGCTTTTGTTGATCGAACGAGTGTGGTATTGTTTCGGAATAACTCGTTTGTCGTTGTGACTTTTCAATTTCTATTCCCTTTCCTGTGGATCTTATGTGAATGCACATGTTGTTGTTTTCACCGGATCATATATTGTCTCAAGCCGAGATGCGAACCTTGGAATTGTTGTTTGAATTTTATGGTTCTTCGTGATTCAAACATGATTGTTCTATTTTTGTTGTCTCGATCGTTGTGGTTCGATTGTTTGATTGTTCGGTTTTTGTTGATCTTGTTTCGTGATTGTTGAACGTTCAGGCTCCTTCGTAATTCCCTTAAGTTCAGGAAATTATTCTAGTTTTCGATCTTCCAGCCCTTGGGCGGTGGGATTCCGTATTTGTTCAGCGGTTGGCTCGCGTTTTGATTGATGTACCGTTGGGTCGGTCAATCATATTGATTTTCGTTCGTTGTGTTTTGTGATTGTTCGGATAATTGACTTGACTATATTATCCGTTTGATGACGCTTGTCATTTGTTGGTTTTATTATATCCCTAACGGCGACGTTGTGTTGGTCGTCGTGGAGCGTGTTTTCATGCCGTATACCTTTTGCGTTTCTTGCAACGTTTCGCCGTCAGGCGAGAGTTTTCGGTTTTTGTGTATCTCGTCGAGTTTTCCTGGCGGGGATATTGCGTCTCCCTACTTGTTTTAAGTTTCGGAACGAAACTTCTTTAAGGAGGGTAGAATGTAATACCCGTGATTTCGATTTCCGGTAATTTTTTTTTTCGGCGGAAGTCCATTTTGACGACTCGCTCATGACCGTTTCGTCATTCTGAGAATGATTAATTCTGCACTTTTTCTCATCCGAGTTCGTTTCGGTGTCGTTTTGTTGAGTTCCGTGCTTTTTGGCGACTTTTCCGCACTTGAGTTCGATTCTTGCGAATCTTGTTCGAAACTGCTGTTTCGAGTTTCCCGTAAATCCGTTTAACTTTGTTAGACGTGTTGTGAACTTCGGTTTGGTTATTCGATCACGTATCGTGATTTTCGGGCGTTTTGGGCCATTTTGTAATTTCCTTAAAGTTACGGGTATCCGTATGTGTAATTGTTGTCTCGACCCGTTTCTTCGTCGCGTATGATTAATTATTGCATTATGTTTTCATTTCGGGTCGGTGATGTTGTCCGCGAGCTATTCGCCGTGTTCGTTCCGTGCGTTTTTGGAAATCGAGTCGTCGGATCATGACGGCTGAGCAGCTGGCCGGACGGTGGCGGGTCCTGGCCGGACGGTTGCGGGCACTGGCCGGGCTGACACGGCAGGAACCGGCATAGCGCGCACTACTGCCGGAAGGCTGCGTGCGCTAACCGGCAGGAGTAGCAAACGTTACGCGGCCGGCCGACGCACACTATCGGGTCAGGGCAGAGAGGTTCTGAGGTTCTGGACTCGGGTAGGATCGGCAGGTAGCGCACGCTACTATCGGTCGTGGCGCACGCTAACCGGCAGGGGTAGCACACGCTGTCGGCCGACTAGCGTACGTTAACTGGGCGAGTTGTTTAGTCCAGAGGTTACTGGACAGGTCGGCTAGCGCGCGCAGGCTTCCGGCCGTAGCCACGCTAGCGGGGGTCGTGGGGGCCCTGGCCGAGGGTACTGGGCCGATACTGGCCGATAGCGTACGCTAGTCCGGGAAGGCTAGCGCATGCTAGTTCCGGCTCAGTATAAATGTGACAGAGCAGTCACATTTGCTCTCGTTTTTCACTTCCTTCCTTTTCTGTCTGCGGCTGGCGATTCGGAGGTGACGAAACCATGTTGTTTAACAACAAATCCACGAAGTTCTTGAGTTCATAACATCAATTAATCATCCTATATCGTCCTTTGATCCAGCGAATCAAGGTAATCCTTCTTAGAACCCTAAATTCTTGAATTTGGTGGTTTTTGCATTTTTGTCTGATTCGTTCCGTATTGTTGATTAATTCATGATGGGTATGATTAATCTTGGTAGTATTCTTGTGTTTAACATCATTTAATCCATTGTTCTTCGTCGAATCGAAGTATATTTCTTGATTTCCTTCGAATCAACTTTTTAGGGGATTTGTTCTCGATCTCGTTTTTCATCCGTTTTTGATGGATCGATTATGGTTAAATGATGCTGTTAAACACATTCTATGGATTATATATCCATATTTCAACATGGAATTCCGTTTTCGTGTTTTGTCAGGACGAATCGTGTTCTTCGCCGTTTTGGGGGAAACACTTGAACTTTCGTCATTCATTCTTTGAATTCAACGGCTTTAAGTCGTGCTATGGAATTCATTTTCATTGTCGTTATTGTCCTTCGTAGTTTATTATCGCGAGTTGGCTTTCGGTGGAGTTGGCGGGTTTGTAGTCGGTTCGTGCCAACCTACTTCGGTCGATTCTTCGCGTTGTTCTTATTCGAGGCAAGTACCTTGTTCATACGCTTCTCGTTTTGTGGATATGATTGATCGGTGGTCGTCTTGGTGTGTTTGTTTGGTTATTTTAAAAGGAATTTCCAAAAGATTTTGGTTTGGCCTCGTTAAAGGCTCTCTTTCAAAACACGTGTGTGTTTTGTGTACGTTGTGTTTTGGGAATTGATTATGATTTGATTATTTTGAACGATGAAGGCTTTGATGATATCCTTGTTGTTTAAAAGTTATGGAATCGTATATTCCGTGTTTAATCTTGTTATTGTGTTTTGAAGAATTTGATACTGTTGTCGGATAAGTGGCCATCTCTAGTAAGTATTCTTGATGAACTTACATTCTTAGCATATTAGTATTGCATGAGTAACGTGTGTGTGTATGCTCACTACGGGTTAGATCCGACGGGGTCTCGGTAGGGCTCCAAGAAGCTTTGGGACCGCGAGCTTGCTTTTAACCACTACGGGTTAGATCCGACGGGGTCTCGGTAGGGATCCACGAAGTTGTGGGTCCGTGGTTAATTGTGGTGCATTTTGCAAATGTGATTTGATTATGGCATTTTCGGAAAGGAGTGATTTTGAACGGTTTCCATGATTGCATGCATCGACTAAGTATGTAAGAGGTAAGTTGTTCGTTTGGCTTACTTGGCTAGGATGGCACTAGAGTATTTTGTTGTTTGTGTTAAATCCTTTAATTGTGGATTTTGATGTTGGAAGACGAACCTTGTTGTCGTTCTCGTGTATTGTGAGTTCATGAGATTGGGGCTAAAATCCCAACGGTTTGGTAAACGTCATTTTACGGATTTGGGGCTAAAATCCCAACGGTTTTGTAAAGGTCATTTTTACGGAAAGTAAACCTTTGGGGCGGTGACCCCTTTCGTCTTTTGGGTTTTGAAAAGTAGGATTTGATAATCCTAAATTGTTTTCTATTAAAACTCTCGATGGCATTCTAAACCGTTTTATAAATTATTTCCATTGATTTGTGATCTTTCGATTTTGAAATATTTTCTCAAACTCTTGCCTCGGGAAGTACTTTTCATTTCGTATGGATCTTTGACGATTCCGGGTTATTGTTATTCGTGGAATGTGAATTGTATGACTCGTATTTTTGCACTTGAACTTGCACTAGCAAAACAGTGGAGTTTTGCTAACCCCCGAGTATTCGGGGGGTGGATGTCTGTTTTTGCATTCAGGTTTTGGAGCATAACACAGGGTCGGCACGAAGGATGATGAAAGATGATTGATACTAATCACATGAGGAACCGTACATCGTGTATTGGTTCAGTTGTACTTTATTTTCCGCTGCTATATTTTTTCCGTTGTACGGGTGTGGTTGTGTTTTGACCCCTGCGTGGGCATGAGTTGTAATCGAGTTGTATGTTTTTACTGAAAGGCCAAATCGGTCTACTGAGTCATTTTAGCCTTAAAGGCATTGTCGAGATGTTTCATGTTGTTACTAGCCTGGTAGATCCTTGAGGAAAGGTTCTACGGCGTGTAATATCCCTGAGCGGATTGGGGGTGTTACACCCGTGTGACCCCGTCGAGTCAATCCCCGAGTGATAGTACCCAAGAACAACCTTACAATTCTCATCAATTCACAATTTCCAAAACCGAAATCCTCAGGAGTCAATCACAATATATATAGTGTAGGTATTTTGCTAAAATGGCCAAATGTCCAAAACACACTCACGACCCAAAGCTTATACAATTAATGTAATATCCGACGAAAATTATTACTTACTGTTGTATTATTCGGATAAGTCAATACTGTTGTAGTCTTGTTGCATTTGTGTAATGTTTATTGATGTTGGAATATATCATAAATAGACATAATAATAACGATCACTCGCACTATGATTGAATTCTCAATGTTATATAGATAAGTACATTTTTGAGCTATTAAACCTGAGCCTAACGTACGCTAATCCTTAGGCATAACGTACGTTATTTTAAGGCCTTTACGTACGTAAAGAGGCACCTGTTACGTACGTAACCAGTGTAATCGTATCCGATCTCAACTTTCGGCATGTGTGGCCGGAGGGATTCGAATATCTGATCTTTTGGAGGTAACCTAGTTGACCTACATTACGTAAGTAAAGGTTCAAGCGGTAACATACGTAATGATGTACGTATTCCAGTCCAGCAGCCTCTGGACTTAGCTTACGTGCGTAACACTTTTTGTGTAGCGTACGTAAAGTTGTTAACATACGTTATCCTCTTGTGATAACATACGTAACGAACTGTGCTGTTATAAAAAGACAACTTGTGTCTTTCATTTTGCATGTCCAACCTCTAAATTTTCACCCATATAATCATCCCCCTTCATCCCTAGATCAAAATTACCTTCTTCTAACTTGTGTTTGAGCTTTACATTTTGATTTTGGAGCTTGTTGATTGGAAGTTGGAGTCATTCTTGAAGCTTAGATTGTGTTCCTGTGGTTTTGGTGTATTGTTCTTTAATTCTGAAGGTATGTTATACAATTTAACCCTATAATCTCGTAATTATAATGATAGTGATTAAGTATACTCCACCTAGTGATGAATTAATCAAGCTAAACATGTTTATAGTTAAGCTTCCAACAAACTTAATGATGAATATGATGATTAGAGGATTTGTAATGATGTGTTCTTGGTGTTTTTAATGATGATGATCATGTTTAGTGAAACCACACTCTCCTTGCTAGACTAAAAACACCATTGGAATAATAATAGTCCTTGTTTCATTGTAATGTAAATGACTTGTTGGAATAATTACCATAAAATGTTTTAAGAAACCCTTGTTGATCATTAGAAGAATGAAATGACCTTCTTGAACCTAAGATAGGTAAATTCAGAGGTATGATATTTGAATCTCCAGGTTAGTAGAAGATTATAAGGATGGTGTTAAACTTGAGATAGTCTCCATGATCATGATATAGATTTATCACTAGTGATTGTGTGTAATGCAGATTTTTACTTGTAATCAATTGAGATGTTCTTGATAAGTTTAAAGGGTAGGAGATTATTGTTTAACACATTATGGATCAATTCTTAATCCAGCAAACATTTGGTAAACATCTTGTAATCAATTGTAAGAATAGAATGGTATTGAATAAGGTTCTTGGAGTAACACTTCAATATCTTAAAAAGTTGAACTACTCAAATGGGAATTAGGATGTTGTCTCATTAAAATTTGGTATAGATAATCATATGAACGTATCATTGAGTAAAATATACTTCATTCAAGGTTGATTGTTCGAGTAACCGATTTTGAATCGAGGGCCGTTCGTTCGTTTGAGAAGGAAGGACTATTCTCGCCTCCGTATTGAGGCAAGTTATCTTGCTTGGTTATAATGATGTGTGGATTCTTATGATGATTATGCATTTCGTGTATATGAAACACTTATAAACTTGTGTCTTGTGATTTAAGGTTGTTCTTAATGATGTCCCGTTTTCATCATGGGATTGTGTTCCCAAGTTCGTCCTTTCGAACCCTTGTTATTGTTGATCTTGTCGCCATTTCTGTGAGTCCTCGGTCCTTAATCGGATTTGTGAATTATTGAATTCGTTTTCATGTTGCATCGTGACATATCCGGAGTCATATCTACGTTCCGATTGGATATTATGTAGGATTTTTAGCCGGGCACATATATAGTCATGCGGGAATATTTTCCGTGTTGGGCTGTGCATACGAGACGTAGTTCGTTGAGGCTAATTAGGTACATTGTCCCACGTATATCCTGGATTCCGTATACGGGGTGGACATGTGCACTGACACATATTCGGATCGGGCGTACTGTGATGTCCCTCTTGAGCCATACTATCTTAGTCGTTCATAGTCCATTCTTATATTTGGATGTGTTCGACGTTTTGTGACTAAGCGTTCATACGCCCGAGGGATATGTTCGTTAGTCGGGTTATTATCCTTGAAATCTTATATATGTGAATTGTATAATATCTTGAGAATCATTTATCATGTATATTTGACCCTGTGTTGGGCGAAATACTTGTGTTGTATTTTAGGTCGAGGAAAAGGCAAGGCACGGGAAGACCAGGATGATGACGAAGGGTTCGAAGGATACTAGTTCGGGGGCCCCAAGTCTTTTGAGTCCGGTCATGTTCGTACCGTGTAATGTTATCTTTCCACTTTATTTTAAATATAAACAAATGTATTGTTATTTAAGGTATATTCCATCTGCATATGGATTATACTTATGTTTTGGATCCTGTGTATAATAAGGCCATAGGCCATACTGCTGTAAACTCCAAATCGGAGTAAGTACTATGTTTTGTGGTTCGGTATCACATGTAATGTGTATTTAATCTGTATTTTGGATATCGCCTGGTGGGTCCCAGTGTGGGGTCCACGGCACTGTAATAGCCACCTTATTGGGGTGTTACAGAAGATGGTATCAGAGAAAACTGTCATTTTTTTTAAGTCTTTGTGTATTGAACTAGTATCAAGAGACCTTCGTGTCACGTGTGGTCCGTGCGAGCGCCTGATCCTACGAGCGAAATGCGGTACGTACTTTATGAACCATGATTAAATTACTAACATGATATTGATATCTGAATGGATCTCTTTGTTGATCTTGGCATTCTAAGGGTTTGTGGCAGGAATAATCTGATTGATGATACAAATAAAATTATGGATTGATTATATGATTGAAATCATTCAACTCAAACGTCGATATGATATTCTGTATGACCCTCGTAGTGACGATAACTCATTACGAACTGTTTTCTTGAATATGTAATTTCTTACTGCCATGATTGGTATCATGAACTGTAGTTATGGTGATCTTTACGAATTGATTCTTTCAGTTTGGAAAGAAATTTGAGAGGCCGTCGCAGAGGGGGACGAGGCCGCGGAAGGGGCCGAATCCCGATACCACGAGCCAACAGGCGAGCGAATGCAGAGCATAGTTCCGCAGGCAGTGATTCGCCTTCTAGGGATCAATCGCACCCCACTGGACGCGAGGATGCTCGTGTCGATCCTTACATTGTGATGCAGGGCATGATGTCTCAGATGACCCAAATGGGTCAGTTAATGGAAACTATGCAGAGAGCTGATACCAAACAGCATCAGGGGCCACCCCCTGTACATGGCGGACCGGTGAGTCGGATCATCAGCAACATCTCTCGCCAGTGACCCCCGATTTTTGAAGGTTCCTCTGAGCCGTCTGATATCGTGCATTGGATCGAACACTTCGAGAAATTGTTCGATATGGTAAACTGTCCAGCAGAGAATCGCGTCTCCATAGCAACTTACTACTTGGGCAAGGGCGCCCACACTTGGTGGCTTTCGGTGAGGCCAGCTAATGGCGTATGTACTTGGGAGGAATTTAAAAATCTCATGCTAGACCATTACTATCCGGGTCCTCTCCGCGAGGCCAAACTATCAGAATTGCTGAACCCGGACCCGTCCAAAGATGATGCGTACTATCTATCGCCGAGAAATTCCAGGCACTTCTTCCTTTTGCCGCGACGATTGTCCAAATGGAGGCAGATAAGATCAAATACTTTCTCAAAAGGCTTAAACCCCGAATGAGAATGCAACTGTTGAACCATCATTGTGTGACCCTACCGGAGTTCATTGAGAAGGCTCTGGAGTACGAATTGACTGTGAAAGAAATTTCCAAGAAGCAACCGCAGTCTAACAATAAGAAATTCAGGAACCAGAACCAGTCAGACAGCAACCGGGGAACATTCAAGAGACCCCAACCAGTGCCAAATCCTTCTGAACGGCAACCTACGGAGTCGAAGCCAACTGGATCGCAACCTCAAGCGGTCAGCCTATCTGTTGTGTGCTATAACTGTGGAGACCAGGGGCACATCAATTCGAAATGCCCAAGGCCAGCTGTGTCATGCTATACTTGTGGGAAAAATAGACATCGTTCTCGTTACTGCAGGAGTGGACCAGGACGTACTCCCACAGCACCTCATGCTCCAGTACAGTCTTCAGTTCAGGACCATGTACCTCCGTCCGCTTCTTATCAGACTATTGGGGCAAACAAAGGGATGGGGCGTGGAAATCAAGCTGGTACCTCTGGTGCCGGGGCTGCAAAACCCAGAGTCTACGAGATGAAGAAGGCTGAAGATCTCGAAGCCAATATGATTGCAGGTACTCTCGAGGTCCAATCTCAGTCTGTCTGTGTTCTTTTTGATACCGGTGCTTCACACTCCTTTTTATCTGTTTCCTATTTGAGTCGTTTGCAATTAGAGTATGTTATTAATTGTGAACCTTATATAATTGGACTACCTGATGGTAGAAGGATTGTTGGGAATCATGAAGTTTAGGACTGCTCGATTCGTATGAACGACCGTGAGTGGTTGTCAAATTTAATTATGGTCAATTTACCTAAAGATGATGTGATCTTGGGTATCGATTGGATGGACCGTCATGATGCCATAATTAGTGTCCGCAAGCGAACAGTGACCGTCACATCTGACGATGGTGTTGAGTGTACCTTACACGGTGACAATCCCAGCCGTTCAGGGAGAATCATCAGCGCTATGAAAACAGTGAAACTGCTTAATCAAGGATGTATTGGCTATTGGTGTTACATGACTAAGACAACGGATCGACCAGTTGAATTGGTCAATATTCCGGTAGTCCGAGACTACCCAGACGTATTTCCAGATCAGTTGCCAGGCTTACCTCCACATCGTGATGTAGAATTCAATATTGAGCTAGAGCCTGGTACGTCCCCGCTTTCAAAAGTACCGTATCGTATGGCTCCGACTGAGATGCAGGATCTGAAGAGCCAACTTGAGGATTTGACCGAGAAGGGCTACATTAGACCTAGCGCGTCCCCTTGGGGAGCACCAGTACTATTTGTACGGAAGAAGGACGGATCCCTACGTCTGTGTATTGATTATCGTGAGCTGAACAGGGTAACCATTAAGAACAAATATCCATTGCCGCGTATTGATGATTTATTGGATCAGCTTGTGGGGTCTTTGTTTTCGAAGATCGACTTGAGGTCTGGTTACCATCAGTTGAGGATTCGTGAGTCTGATATTTCGAAGACCGCTTTTCGTACTCGCTATGGGCATTATGAATTCGTAGTGATGCCTTTTGGACTGACGAATGCACCGGCAGTATTCATGGAACTGATGAATCGAGTCTTTATTAATTATCTAGATCGCCTTGTAGTCATTTTTATTGACGACATTCTGATCTATTCTCGTGACCATGAAGAGCACGAGCGTCATCTCTATCTGGTTCTCGAGACGTTAAGGCGGGAGCAGATTTATGGAAAGTTTTCTAAATGTGAGATCTGGATGAATGAAGTTATCTTTCTCGGACATGTGATATCAGTTGATGGGGTGCGAGTGGACCCACAGAAGACAGAAGCTATCCGAGACTGGTTACCACCAAAGAACGTTAAGGAAGTACGCAGTTTCTTGGGACTGGCAGGTTATTACCGACAGTTCGTGGAAGGTTTTTCCAAAATTGCCCAACCAATGACTAATTTGCTGAGGAAGGATAAGAAGTATTTATGGTCAGAGGCATGTCAGCGGAGTTTTGATGAACTTAAGAGTCGTTTGATTTCGGCACCTATTTTAGTCCTACCGAAAGGAACAGAAGGGTTTGTAGTGTATAGTGACGCATCTAAACAAGGCCTTGGGTGTGTACTAATGCAGAACGGGAAGGTGATATCCTATGCATCGAGACAGCTACGACCTTACGAGGTCAACTACCCCACCCATGATTTAGAGCTTGCAGCCATGGTGTTTGCTTTAAAGATCTGGCGTCATTATATGTATGGAGTTACCTGTCAGATTGTTACTGATCACAAGAGCCTGAAGTATATTTTTACTCAGAAGGAGTTAAACATGAGGCAGAGAAGGTGTCTAGAACTCATCAAAGTCTATGATATCGAGATCCTTTATCATCCGGGCAAAGCAAATGTAGTTGCTGACGCTTTGAGTCGTAAAACAGTACAGGAGCGGATGCTTGCCTGCCTAACAACTCAGAGGGAATTGCAGTTAGAATTGGTGAGGCTGGAAATTGAAGTCTGGTTACTGCGTATTCAAGGACAACTCTGTACACTTGAGATTTCATCGTCCCTTGAGGATATAATTAGATCGAAGCAAGTTACGGAGCCATTCTTATCTCGAGTTCGCGATGAAATAACTCAAGGGAAAGCTCCTGGCTTTGTGATACACGAGGATGGATTGATACGCTTCAGGAACCAATTTTGTGTACCCACAGATGATGAATTAAGGAATTCTATCCTGAGAGAAGCTCATGCTACCCCGTACTCTATCCACCCGGGGTCTAGCAAAATGTATAAGGATTTGAAACAATATTATTGGTGGGGAAGTATGAAATGTGAAGTTGCGGAGTTCGTTTCGAGGTGTCTAACCTGTCAACAAGTTAAGATTGAGCACCAGCGACCCGCAGGAATGCTGAAACCGCTTCCGATTCCCGAGTGGAAATGGGAGGACATATCGATGGATTTTATCACCAGCTTGCCGATGAGTCGTCGAGGGATGAATGCGATTTGGGTGATTATGGATCGTCTGACCAAATCAGCCCACTTTCTGGAGATTAAAGACACTTGGGGACCCGAGAGATTGGCCCAACTATTTATCAAAGAAATTGTAAGGTTACATGGTACCCCTAAGAGTATTGTATCATATCGTGATGGGCGATTCATGTCACATTTTTGGAAAGCAGTTCATCGTGCGATGGGTACGCAATTAAACTTCAGCACAGCATTTCACCCGCAGACGGATGGTCAGACTGAGAGGACTATCCAAACTTTATAGGATATGCTGAGGGCGTGCGTTCTCGATTGGAAGGATGATTGGGAGGCCCAACTACCTTTGGTGGAATTCACTTATAATAATAGCTGGCACACTTCGATTCAGATGGCACCTTATGAAGCGTTGTATGGCCGTCGTTGTAGATCCCCTCTGTGTTGGAATGATCCATCTGAAACCTTCTGTACGGAACCCGATATGTGTTTAGCAGCCCGTGAGAAGATCGCTCTGATTAGGAGTCGTTTGTTGACGGCTCAAAGCCGACAGAAGTCCTACGCAGACAACCGCCGGCGACCGCTTGAGTTCGAGGTCGGCGACCATGTACTAATGAAGGTGTCCCCTACTCGAGGAGTTTTTCGTTTTGGGAAGAGAGGCAAGCTGAGTCCGAGGTATATCGGGCCGTTTGAGGTTTTGGAACGAGTAAGCGATTTAGCCTATCGCCTGGCTTTACCACCAGCCCTGAGCTGGATTCATAACGTGTTCCATGTCTCCCAGTTAAGGAATATGTTGCTGATCCGAGTCATGTACTTCAGTTCGATGAGATTGATTTAGCGGAGGATCATTCGTATGAGGAGCGCCCCGTACGGATACTTGAGAGGAGAATCAAACAATTACGGAATAAGACGATTCCCCTACTGAAGGTTCAGTGGTCACGACACGGGTTCGAGGAGGCCACGTGGGAGATGGAGAGAAGCATTCAAGAGAGGTATCCTGAATTGTTTACCCCTTAGTTTCGAGGACGAAACCCCTTTTAAGGGGGGGAGTATGTAATATCCGACGGAAATTCTTACTTACTGTTTTATTATTCGGATAAGTCAATACTGTTGTAGTCTTGTTGCATATGTGTAATGTTTATTGATGTTGGAATATATCATAAATAGACATAATAATAACGATCACTCGCACTATGATTGAATTCTCAACGTTGTATAGATAAGTACATTTTTGAGCTATTAAACCTGAGCCTAACGTACGCTAATCCTTAGGCATAACGTACATTATTTTAAGGCCTTTACGTACATAAAGAGGCACCTGTTACGTACGTAACCAGTGTAATCATATCCGATCTAAACTTTCGGCGTGTGGGGCCGGACGGGATTCGAATATCTGATCTTTTGGAGGCAACCTAGTTGACCTACATTACGTACGTAAAGCTTCAAGCGGTAACGTACGTAATGATGTACGTATTTCAGTCCAGCAGCCTCTGGACTTAGCTTACGTACGTAACACTTTTTGTGTAGCGTACGTAAAGCTGTTAACATACGTTATCCTCTTGTGATAACGTACGTAACGAATCTAATCTTTGTTATAAAAAGACAACTTGTGTCTTTCATTTTACACGTCCAACCTCTAATTTTTCACCCATATAATCATCCCCCTTCATCCCTAGATCAAAATTACCTTCTTCCAACTTGTGTTTGAGCTTTACATTTTGATTTTGGAGCTTGTTGATTGGAAGTTGGAGTCATTCTTGTAGCTTAGATTGTGTTCCTGTGGTTTTGGTGTATTGTTCTTCAATTCTGAAGGTATGTTATACGATTTAACCCTATAATCTCGTAATTATAATGATAGTGATTAAGTATACTCCACCTAGTGATGAATTAATCAAGCTAAACATGTTTATAGTTAAGCTTCCAACAAACTTAATGATGAATATGATGATTAGAGGATTTATAATGATGTGTTCTTGGTGTTTTGAATGATGATGATCATGTTTAGTGAAACCACACTCTCCTTGCTAGACTAATAACACCATTGGAATAATAATAGTCCTTGTTTCATTGTAATGTAAATGACTTGTTGGAATAATTACCGTAAAATGTTTTAAGAAACCCTTGTTGATCATTAGAAGAATGAAATGACCTTCTTGAACCTAAGCTAGGTAAATCCAGATGTATGATATTTTAATCTCCAGGTTAGTTAGAAGATTATAAGGATGGTGTTAAACTTGAGATAGTCTCCATGATCATGATATAGATTTATCACTAGTGATTGTGTGTAATGCAGATTTTTACATGTAATCAATTGAGATGTTCTTGATAAGTTTAAAGGTAGGAGATTATTGTTTAACACATTATGGATCAATTCTTAATCCAGGAAACATTTGGTAAACATCTTGTAATCAATTGTAAGAATAGAATGGTATTGAATAAGGTTCTTGGAGTAACACTTCAATATCTTAAAAAGTTGAACTACTCAAATGGGAATTAGGATGTTGTCTCGTAGAAATTTGGTATAGATGATCATATGAACGTATCATTGAGTAAAATATACTTCATTCAAGGTTGATTGTTCGAGTAACTGATTTTGAATCGAGGGCCGTTCGTTCGTTTGAGAAGGACGGACTATTCTCGCCTCCGTATTGAGGCAAGTTATCTTGCTTGGTTATAATGATGTGTGGATTCTTATGATGATTATGCATTTCGTGTATATGAAACACTTATAAACTTATGTCTTGTGATTTGAGGTTGTTCTTAATGATGTCCCATTTTCATCATGGGATTGTATTCCCAAGTTCGTCACTTTCGAACCCTTGTTATTATTGATCTTGTCGTCATTTCGGTGAGTCCTCGGTCCTTAATCGGATTTGTGAATTATTGAATTCATTGTCATGTTGCATCGTGACATATCCGGAGTCATATCTACGTTCCGATTGGATATTGTGTAGGATTTTTAGCCGGGCACATATATAGTCATGCGTGAATATTTTCCGTGTTGGGCTGTGCATACGAGACGTAGTTTGTTGAGGCTAATTTGGTACATTGTCCCACGTATATCCAGGATTCCGTATACGGGGTGGACATGTGCACTGACACATATTCGGATCGGGCGTACTGTGATGTCCCTCTTGAGCCGTACTATCTTAATCATTCATAGTCCATTCTTATATTTGGATGTGTTCGACGTTTTGTGACTAAGCGTTCATACGCCCGAGGGGTATGTTCGTTAGTCGGGTTGTTATCCTTGAAATCTTATATATGTGAATTGTATAATATCTTGAGAATCATTTATCATGTATATTTTACCCTGTGTTGGGCGAAATACTTGTGTTGTATTTTAGTTCGAGGAAAGGGCAAGGCACGGGAAGATCAGGGTGATGACGAAGGGTTCGAAGGATACTAGTTCGGGGGCCCCAAGTCTTTTGAGTCCGGTCATGTTCGTACCGTGTAATGTTATCTTTCCGCTTTATTTTAAATATAAACAAATGTATTGTTATTTAAGGTATATTCCATCTCCATATGGATTATACTTATGTTTTGGATCCTGTGTATAATAAGGCCGTAGGCCATACTGCTGTAAACACCAAATCGGAGTAAGTACTATGTTTTGTGGTTCGGTATCACATGTATTGTGTATTTAATCTGTATTTTGGATATCGCATGGTGGGTCCCAGTGTGGGGTCCACGGCACTGTAATAGCCGCCTTATTGGGGTGTTACAATTAACAAAGAAGCACGCCATCTAAACAGCACCAAACGACACAACCAATATCACACAAGTTCACATATTCACACACATCCGCATGACTCCACACGAAATCTTAACAAGATAATTGAACTTTAACTTACCAACAACAAAATCACACATAATGGCATCACTCGGAAATAATATGATCCTATACACGACACCAATACGCATAGTCATTTAAGCACATTAATTGCCGAAAACAAGAATCCTCTTTTAATAAAACCATGATTATAGTTATAACGATTCTTTAGAAAAATGGTTGTAAACAATTTGTTTAGCACGTATCGTCAATTTTCAACCATCATATTCACAAAATACATAATGTATGGGCAAGATACTTGCCTCGATAGTCAATGCCGGACACTCCGACGAACATGGCTCAACCGGAAAACCTCGAACGCCCACAACTCTCCGGCGAAAACGACGGTAACACAACCGATCGGAAAACGGCGAACGGAAGGGTTCCGACTCGAGTTCTTCGCAAGGAACCTGACCCCAACATCATACCATGAATAAATTTACGATCGTACGAGGAAGAATAATCGTCGAAGGCCCAAACCCCCCTCTAAGGATTTTCGCCGGACACCTTCAAGGCACCGATTAGGAACTCAACAAAACGAAGAATCTTTAATAATTGAACCATGGATCAACAAGGAAATTGGTATAATATGACTTAATAATCATCAATCCATCAGAAATATAAGTCATCACGGATCAAACGGGCGAAATCAACCAAAACCCCCAATTTTCCCAAAACTAGGATTTTAGGAAAACTAACCTTGATTCGCTGGATTGAAGGATGTTATGGAGTGATTAATCGATGTTATCAGCTCCCAAACTTCGTGGACTAGTTGTATAACAACATGTCTTCAAGTTCCCAAAGGATCCAGCCGCGGAAGAGAAAGGGAGAAAATGAAAACTGAGTGCAAAGAGGACTGCTCGGTCATATTTATACTGGTGCACCCTAACGTGCGCTAGACTGCCGAGCTAGCGTGCGCTATCGGCCCGGGCCGCAATCCAGAATCCTCACTGCCCTACTGACTCGGCCAGGTAGCGTGCGCAGCCTTCCGGCCGTAGCACGCGCTACCACGGCCGTCGAAGGCAGTGCCGGCTTGATGGCGTGCGCTACCTGCCGATCCTCCCGAGTCCAGAACCTTTCTGCCCCTACTGCCTGGGCCGACTAGCGCGCGCTGCCAACCGGCCGTAGCGTGCGCTGCCTCCCGGCCGTAGCGTGCGCTACCTTCCGCCCATAGCGTGCGCTACGCCGGTTCCTGCCGCACCCGCCTGGACAGTGCGTGCACCCGTCCGGCCAGTGCCCGCAACCGTCCGGCCAGTGCCCGACCACCATGATTCGACGACTCGATTTTCCAAAATCGCACGGAACGAACACGACAAAACACTCGGGGACAACATCATCAATCCGAAATGAAAACAACGGATAACCAATCAGCACTTACGGTCTTAAACGCCAAAATCTGTTGTCGAGAAAATAATACCGGGACTCGACAATTAGGAAATATTCGAAAAAATCCAAAATAACCGGAACGAAAATCGTGGGTATTACACGCACGAGCGTGGCACACGAGGTGCGTGCATGATCACGATCCGGTGCTCGTGCGGCCTTGACTGCACACGCACGAGCGAGTGCTCGTGCCCAGTGCTCGTGCGTCCCGGCAGTTGGCTGACAGTGGGCGCGCACGACCCGGCGCACGACCAGCCGCTCGTGTGTGCCTGCTCGTGCATCGCTGGGCAGTATATATGGTCGGGCAGACTACTTCTTCACCCGTTTTTCATTTCATTCTTCTCCTTCCGCGGCTGGAAGCTTGGAGAGGTCGAAGCCATGTTGTTGAACAACATATCCACGAAGTTTTTGAGTTTCTAACATCAATCAATCATCCCATAACCTCCTTTGATCTACCGAATCAAGGTTAGATTTCTTGATAATCTAGTTTTGGGGAAATTGGGGTTTTTGTTGGATTTCGTCTGTTTGAGACGTAATAACTCAGATTATTGATTATTTAGATGTATTATATCATTTCCCTTGTTATTCCATGGTTGGATCGTATCGATTCGTTGTTTTGGTCGAGTTCTTGATCGACGCCTTGAAGGTGTCCGGTAGAAGATCTTAGAGGGGGATTCGGGCGTTCTACGATTATTCATCCTCGTATGATCATTGATTTATTAATTATATGTTTTTAGGGTCGAGTTTCTTGCAAAGAAACCGAGTTGAGCCCTTCCATTCGTTGTCATCTTCCTTTTCGATAGCATCGGGCGTTTCGAAGCTTTCCGGTTGAGCCATGTTCGTCGGGATACTTGTTGTTGCCCAATATATTTATCCGAAGATTAAATACTGCTGGAATGAACAGACAACAAACAAAGTTGCGGGAGCACTTCCGAGAGGGTGTGAATAACACAAGATTTGCCAGGTTTGTTAGGCCCGGGCTTGAATGCTCTCGCGAGATGTTATTAATACAAATATTCGTGGATACAAGTATTAATGTGAGAATCTAAGTACAATGAGTGTAAAAAGACTCTATTTATCCGGCTCTTGAGCGAAGCTTGGTGTTCTTCGTCCCTGCCGATCGTCTTCTGTATGAGAGAGGCCGAGAGAAGAAAGAACCAAAAGATAGCTGTTGCTAAGAGTAGGAGAAAGCCAAGTGCTGTGTATTGCTACTGTATTGTGCGCTGAAATCGCGATAATGCTAGGGAAGAATCCAAGTGCAGGCTGCCTTTTATTTATAGGGGCTGAGGAGCCTTGATTTCTGGCGGGCGATCGCCTTCCGGCCAATATAATAATGGGGCGATCATCTGCCGACCAATATAATAATGGGGCGATCGTCCTTAAGTCATACGGGTTGTCGGCCTAAAGTCTAAGGCAGCTGCTGGCAGCCAGTTGTGCGGTCCAATGAGGAGCCAGCACGCGTCCGGAGTCACTGTCACATGCGGTCCTACTGACATCTTTCGGCGGGCCTGTCGGCTGGTGGGAAGATGCTGACAGGCTGTGGTCAACGATCCGGGATATGCGGATCTTGTCTCGGCACTGCACATGGATTCTATCTTCAGGCTCGGCCTTTGCCGATTGGATGACCATCGGCTTTGAGCGGCATGAGGCGGTCGTCAATGATCGGTCACCAAGGGTCGGCATTGGTTGGTCACCAAGGGTCGGTCGGCAGGTGCCGAGAGATGATCGTCTGGTCGTCGGACACCAGGAGTCGATCGCCAAGTGCCGAGAGACGATCGTCTTAGATGTCTATCGCTCGGCACCTGGACTTGTCCTGGGACCTTCGGTCGACCGATTTGCCTTCTCTGCGGGGCCAAGGCTAGGTCGCCTAGTCGCCTGCTCGGCTGCCTGCCTCATTTTCTGGGCTGTGGCTAGGTCGCCCGATCTACGAGGTGATCGCCGGTCGAAGAGTATAATTCTCGACACAACAATTGCCCCCCAGCTTGCTCCGATGTTGAAGACATGGGGCGAGGTGGTTCTTGCTGGCGATCGTGGTCGATTGGCTAGCTATCTTTCGGTCTTGTACCTACAAAAAACAACATTGGCCGATCCCCCTCAGAAACTTTGATAGTTTCATCGTTTGAGGAATCGTGCACAGTCGCGGAGTTCGATGGACCGACTCCATGACCGTGTATTGTGCGCAAAGACATTGAGTGTCTCGTGACTCATTTTATTGTGAGGGTCCTCTGTTAGGCTGCGCCTCGCCTCGTATTTAAACGAAGGGCGTGCGGTCTCGGTCTAGAGGAGTCCTTGCGCGGGGAAGCGTCGGATGATTCAACTCGACGTCCATGGCTTATTAGCTCTGCTTCCACCTCGGCCCACCATGAAGATGGAAAACCTCGACGGTGTACGTTGAGACGGGGGTAGTGGCACGTCGCATTGTCCGGGTTCACCATGTTAGATGATGATCCTTTGAGGGCGGGCGATCGTGTCCACTGATTAGTTTTGGAGGGCCCTCAGACTACGCCGGCCTTGTATTTAAACGAAGGGCCAGCGATCTTGGTCCAAAGGGACCTTGCATGGCCGAAGCAGCCGGTTCCATCGACTACCAGGACCATGGCTGTATGTTGTGCGGTGGAGGTGATCTCGTGCCGTAGTCCACCATGCCAGATGATGAACTGTCGATGGCGAACGAGTCCTTCAGTTTGTTGATGTAGCTTGATGATGGCGATCGGGCTGGAATAATGTGATCGTCGCTCGGCTGCCGATCGCATTATTCATAAGTTGATATCGGCGATCGGGCGGGAGATCGTCGTTCGGGCGCCGATCACGCTGCTCAAAGGTTGAGAAGAATCCTTTGCCTGGTCAGAAAGTCTGCGGCCTTAGCTCGGAAGATCGCGTAGGTCGTGGGTTGGTCCTTCGTAAGATGCCTGAACATAGGCGAAAGACCATGGAATCCTCCTAGGACCACGTAGAGGGCAATCTCATCGCTTACGGGCTCGTCGTTGAGGATGATCTCGTCTACCCAGTCGATGTAGTCCGATTCGGACTCTTCTTCGCCTTGCTTGATTCGCATCATGCGATGGGGACCTTCTGGCCGAGCGACCCTGGTGGCGAAGTATGCTGTGAAGATGTTCGCCAGCTCGTTAAAGGAGCCGATGGACCGAGGCGGCAATGAGGCGTACCACCTGTAGGCGAGGTCATCCAGCGTCATTGGGAACATTCGGCACCTGGTAGCTTCAGATGCCCCACACCGGTCATGTAGATATTGAACTTGCTCAGGTGCATTTCGGGGTCCGATCTCCCCTCGTACAAAGGTGTTTGCGGAGGAGCGAACTTGTGCTGCACGGGGGAGAGCTCGATGTGGACCGGGAGCGGCTCGCTCGGCTTGGCGATCGTATTCTTGGTGCCTGCCCCAGATCCAGTTTTGCGAGTTGGGTTCCGAGTCTTTCGGGGCGCCAACTTCAGTACAGATGTCAGGATCGGTTCTGAGAGGCCCATGGGAGATTTTTCTGTTGGTTGCTTTTTTTGTTGTTACCTTGTTTCCGTTGTTGTGAGTTGCGGGAACGACATTTCTTTTAGTAAGAGTCGAATATAATACCCGTATTATTTTTGGCTTCTGTATTTTCTCTTTCTCAAGTCTATCGATTCGCTCATGTTTGTTGATGCCTTCTGGACTTGTTCTGTATTTCGGTTTCGTCGTTCGAACGAGCTGTGATCTTGTTTTGGGTCGATCTGGTTATCGTTGTGACTTTTCCGAGTCCGGTTCGATTCTTGTGAACCTTGTTCGGAAGTGGATCGGATTTTGGTTCTATTAGTTCTTTTATTCGAAGTGGATCGGATTTTGAACTTCTGTATTTTCGACTCTGTCGACTCGTTTATGTTCGTTGACATTTTCTGAGCTTGTCCTGCCCCTTGCTTTTGTTGATCGAACGAGCGTGGTATTGTTTCGGAATAACTCGTTTGTCGTTGTGACTTTTCAATTTCTATTCCCTTTCCTGTGGATCTTATGTGAAGGCACATGTTGTTGTTTTCACCGGATCATATATTGTCTCGAGTCGAGATGTGAACCTTGGAGTTGTTGTTTGAATTTTATTGTTCTTCGTGATTCGAACGTGATTGTTCGATTTTTGTTGTCTCGATCGTTGTGGTTCGATCGTTTGATTGTTCGATTTTTATTGATCTCGTTTCGTGATTGTTGAACGTTCAGACTCCTTCGTAATTCCCTTAAGTTCGGGAAATTAGTCACGTTTCGATCTTCCAACCCTGGGGCGGTGGAATTCCGTATTTGTTCAGCGTTTGGCTCGCGTTTTGATTGATGAACCGTTGGGTTGGTTAATCGTATTGATTTTTGTTCGTTGTGTTTTGTGATTGTTCGTATAATTGACTCGATTGTATTATCTGTTTGATGACGCTTGTCACTTGTTGATTTTATTATGTCTCTACCGGTGGCGTCGTGTTGGTCGTCGTGGAGCGTGTTTTCACGCCGTATATTCCGTTGCGTTGTTTGTAACGTTTCACCATTGAGCATTAGTTACGCATTCTTGTGCATCTCATTGAAATATTCTTGGTGGTATATTTCCTCTCCCTACTTGTTTTAAGTTTCGGGACGAAACTTCTTTTAAGGAGGGTAGTGTATAATGTTGTTACCCAAAATATTATCCGGAGATAGTATTGCTGGAATGATCGAGTAACAAACAAATGCGAGAACACTTCCGTGAGAAAATAGATAACACAAGATTGCCGGGATTGTTAATCCCGGGCTTGAATGCTCTCGCGAGATGTTATTAATAAATATACTGTCGAGTACAAATATTAATGTTAGAATCTAATACAAGGAGTGTAAAGACTTCTAGTTATCTAGGCTTTAGAGCGCGTAGATTGCCGGAAGAACCAGATAGATAAATCTGTGAGTTCTTGCTTGGGATATATGATGAATGTGTATGAATATCACTATGAATGTGTTAGTGGTTGCCATAAGAGCATTTGATTCTCTCTTTGGTGTGTATTTTGCACTTAATTCGTAGTAGAATTCGCCTCTCTCTGGCCGCAGCAGTGAGTCCTCTATTTATAGGGGACAAGGTAGTTGGGATCCCTCAGGCGATCGCGGGCGATCGCCGTTTTCTATATTAAAATAAAACGGACGATCGTCCTGTCACGTGGGCCTGTTCCCTTGAGGTCCGAGGTTGCGATTGGAGGCGGTGGGTGAACCAATGGGAAGCCAAGACGCTGCTAAGTCCTTTGTCCGAGGAGGGCCCACTTCGTACCTTTCGGCGGCCTTGTCGGTAGGTGTGGTAGGTGACAGGCTGGGGTCAATGATCCTATCTGTCGGTATCCTTTGAAGATCCGCGGGTGGGCCACCGTCTAAGATTCGGTCTTCTACGACTTTGAAGGATGCTGGATCCACACGTGGCATGAGACGATCGCCTCTGGTCCGCTCATTAAAGACGATCGCCAGATACCAAAAGACGATCGCTGGTTGCCAAAAGACGATCGCCGCATTATGCCGAACTCTAGGCGTTTGTCCGGAGTATGTCTTTCATGGTTGGCTTTTCCGATCGTGATGCCGATCGCCTATCGAGGCGTATTAACCGCCGCACAACAATTGCCCCCCAGCTCGCCTCGATGTTGAAAACACGGGGTGAGGTGGCACTGTTGGTGATCGCCAATGTTTAAACGATCAGCCGATCTGATTTCAAATATGGACGACCTTCTTTTGCGTCGGGAGCAGCGGGAAAAGAAGGCGGGCTTTCTAACGTGGCAGGGACACGCGTTGCGCCGCAGTTGGGGGAGTCCGACGGTTTTGTCGGTCTTGTCGGTTGGCATGCCCTTGAAAAGACGCGTCTGCGGGATTCGAGGGCGG
Source organism: Orobanche coerulescens (assembly GCA_033398695.1). Classification (NCBI taxonomy): domain Eukaryota; kingdom Viridiplantae; phylum Streptophyta; class Magnoliopsida; order Lamiales; family Orobanchaceae; genus Orobanche; species Orobanche coerulescens. The sequence goes on along the minus strand of CM065808.1, from coordinate 66,513,410 downwards.
CATTTAATGCGTCCCCACATGACGGTTGCGATCCAGCCCTCGAGGTTTCTCCTATTTGCATTTAGACCCTCGTCTCCATCTATAAAAGGGGCCTGTGCTTCTTCTCTTCACTTTTTTACGCGTCCTTTGTATCCATAGCTGAAATTCTGCAGAAATTTCTGGAGCTTGTTGTGCCGACCGCCTTCCTTTCCTTAGGTAAGAAACCCAATTCTTCTTTCTCCCTTAATTTTTTGAGAATATGTCGGGAGGATCTAAGGTCTTCGAGGTCGGAAGCACTTCTGCCGCCGCGGCCTCGCCGGACCGAGAGGGAATTCCTGTGGGAATCCCTGTGGAAACGGCCGCAGAGGCTATTCGTGCGGGGATTGCACCCGCAGAGCTTGAGGAGCTTTTCAACGAGGCCGTAGTGGCGGGCTCTGCGGCGGCGGAGGAGCAAGATGCGTCGCCGGTGGAGGAAGACGAACTGATGCGTTTGTCTTGGGAAAAAGATAGCGTCTCCGGCCCCGTCTATACGGCTTTTGCTAAACTTATGGAGGGGATTGCCGGGCCCTGTCCGGAGTTTGATTTCGAGGCTTACTTCGCCGCTCATCCCTACGTACATGTGAAGCGGACGGAGTTTCCGGCTGCTGACCCGTCTCAATGGACTCTTGGTCAGATTCGGAGTTCGGTGACCTGGAAGGACATGACCCGCTGGAGGGCCAAATATCATATCCCCTATGATGTGTCATTGCACGTGCCCTCCGAGAACGAACGTGCTGACCAGCCTCCTGAGGGTATGGTCGCCATCAACGAAATGACCCTGGCTGCCGGACTGCGGTTTCCCTTGCCGTTCGCCGTTTCGTATCTGCTGATCGCCTGGAATTTGGCGCCTCTTCAGTTGACGCCGAACGCCCGTTGCAGACACAAGACATTGACATTGTTTGGCGGTCACAGGTTGTTTCGCTTGCGTTCTGCGCTGGAGATGAATTATCTTTTTAAGGTGACTGTGCAGAAGGGATCGATCAGCGGTTACCATATCCAAGGTCGCCAGGGTAGGGTGGTCATTGGGGTGCCGAGCACGGCTCGGGGCGACCTGAAAAAGTGGTGCTGCGTTGGTGGTGCATGGAGGTCGGCATCGAGCGAACCGCCGGAGGAGGAGTTGGATATCCCCACCAATTTTCGGGAGAGGAATCCAAGTAAGGCTTTCCATTCTCCCTTTATTTGGATACTCCTTGGACTGATCTAATTTATTTCCCTTTTTGCAGGATCCCTTGTTCCATCGATCGACGATCTCCCCTTTGATTTCTCGATCGTCTGGGAGCGGATTCGCGCATTGCCGGATTCCTATAAAGACGTTCAATCAGTCAGCCACGAATCTCATCGATTGGGAGCTCGACTGTTTCGCTTCCCTCGCCACCAGAAGGCCCCTGGTATGACTTTTCATCTACTCTCTTCTGCGAGGCGATCGTCTCCAAGAGGTCGCCATGTCTAAGTAAGTGTCTAACTTGTTTGAGTTTCTTCTTTGGCAGAGATTTATTTTCCCCGTATCGCCGAGCTACCGCAGGAGATTGCCATGTCTAATCCCGGTTTTATCGGTCGCCTTCATCTGGGAAAGAAAACGGGTCGCGTTGCTGCGACGTCGTCTCGCCCTGCCCCTGTGGTGAGGCCCGCTGTGGTGCCGGTCGCCGAGCCGGTGGTCCAGGGAGAGGAACAGCTCCAGCGCCGCAAGAGGCGGAGGTCGGAGGAGTCCCCGTCGATCTCTGAGGCGGATGTATCAATTCTCGAGCCTCCGGTCACTGCGGCTCCTATCTCTGCCATACCGATGATGGAACGATCGGGCCCCAAGCCCACGGTCTCCGGCCCCCGGTCATCTGGAAGCTCGGCGAAGAAAGTGGCGATCGCCGATGCAGAAACATCCCGGGGCAAGCCTTATTTCGGACGCGATCCCGAGCTGGTCAATAGGTAAGAAAGGGTCAAAATTTTCTGAGTTAGGCATTCTGAGCATGGGATGGGCTAACTCCTTGAATTCCTTGGTTTGCGCTGCAGGGTTCGTCTTGCCGATCCGGACGTTGCTCCCATGGTGCTGGACTTTCTGTCGAGCAAGGCTCCGCAAGAGTCTCTCGAAGTCCCTGCTTACGTTCGCCAGGCTATCACCTCTTTGCCCAAGGCTTGGACGACCGATCTTGATGCGATCGCTCGTCGGAGATCTGGAGACGCTATGCAGGCGACCGTTGCCCTGGCTCTTCAGACGGCGACGATGGCCGTCCAAGCTGCTAGGGATTTTGAGGGGCGACCCTCTACTGCTCATCTCCATTGCGAACTCGAGGCCGCCCGGAACAAAAATATCGAGGATGCCAACCGGATCCGGTCTATGGAGAGGGAGTATGAGGAGACGGCCAAAAGGGCTAAGCAGGACGTGGATCGATTTATGCAGGAGCTGAGCCGCTCCAAGGAGGCTGCCGATCGGTCTCGTGATGAGGAGAAAGAAACTCGCCAGAAGCTCGCGGCGTCGCTGGAGGAGGCGGCCGGACTGAAGGCGATGGTGGATCGGCTCAGCGGTGAGCTGGACGTGGCGAGGAAGGAGCTGGAGAAGGCCCAGGGTGAGAATGCCGCCAAGGTTGTCGAGCTGGCGGAGGCTGAGAAGACGGCCGTGGAGTTGAAGGGCCAACTGAAGGCGATCGAGACCGATCCCTACCAAAATGTGGAGCTCGCCGGCGAGTTCGCCTATTACTTGGCCTATGCTGACGCTATTCGAGCCGCAAAAAAGGCAGGGATCGAGATCGGTCCCTTGATGGAGAGCTTCAAATCCTACGCCCTCGCGAATCCTATGCACCCGGAGTTCTCCTTGCCGATCCTTGACTTAGCCGACTTCGGGATCGACTTGAGTTGGTATACGGGTAAACTCATTCATCCCGAGGCCGAAGCCGATCTGCAACCTGAGGGCGATGGTCAACCGGCGGGGCCTTGAGAGACATTTTGTTTTCCTCTGTGACTTTGTACTTTTTGTTTTCCTTTTGTAATGCCTTCGGGCCCCGTAATGTATGAAATTCGTGTTATGAATAAAATGTTCCTTTTTTCATACTGTCTCTTTATATACGATCGTCCTTTGAATGTTTTTGCGTGCAATTTTTACGAGTACGTGTATGATTGCTCTCGTCGTTTTGCTCATCCAACCGATCGTCTGAGTGTTGAAAGTGTTGACATGTTTTGAATCGGAATTCTTACTTGTAATTTTTTGTCGGACGACCCCGATTGCCCTGCATGTTTTTGAGCGAATCCGATCGAGTGTTGTTCCTCTTTGTTCGATCGTATTTTAGATTAGCTCGACCTATCCCTGCCCCCTTGTTTTTGTTCACTTATTGTAAGTAAGGAAACAAAGACTAGTCTGTCTGGTGAGCTATCTTTATTTTGCCGATTATGAAGAGTCATGTGTGGCTGGGTTGTTTGATGGACCGATCTCCCCAATCGTGTCTTCGTGTGCGAGGGATATTGTGTATCCCGCGACTCACTTTTTGTGAGGGTCCTCCGTTAGGCTACGCCTGCCTTGTGTTTAAACGAAAGGCGGGCGATCTCGGTCTGGAGGAGTCCTTGCGCGGAGTGTTGTCGGCTTATTCGACACCACGTCCGCGGCTTGTCAGCTCTGCTTCCACCTCGGCCCGCCATGAAGATGGCGATCCTCGACGGTGTACGTTGAGACGGGGGTAACGACACGTCGCATTGTTCGGGTTCACCATGTTAGATGATGTACCTTGAGGACGTGCGATCGTGCCTACTGATTATTTTGGAGGGTCCTTAGGCTACGCCGACCTCGTATTTAAACGAAGGGCGGGCGATCTCAGCCCAAAGGAACCTTGCATGGGCGAATCTGTCGGTTCCATCGACCTCCAGGACCATGGCTGCATTAATTTTACCTAGGATCGTCGTGATCAGCGATCATCGGTGGTATGCGATATGCCTGGTGGGGAGATCGCCATAATAGATGGGATAGGAAAAAATCTCATTATATTCCTTGTACATCATTGAAATTGAATACAAATTTATCACTGATAGTATTTTTTCAAATGCACGGCGTTCCAGGGGTATTGGTCCGGAGTACCGTCAGGATGTTCCAGTTCGTAGGCTCCTTTAGTTAGCCATCTGGATACTCTGAAAGGTCCCTCCCAGTTCGGACCAAAAACGCCTGTATGGTTTTGGATCTTCTTAAGGACGAGATCGCCCACTTGAAATATTCTTTCTTTGACCTTCGAATTGAAGAACTTCTCGGCTCTTCTTTTGTGGATTGTGTTCTTCATTTCTAAGGTCAGCCATCTTTCTTCGAGCATGTCTAGGTCGATTCGTCGGGCTACATCGTTGTCGGTCGTCATCTCCTGTTCGGTTCGATGGCTGAGGACGGCGATCTCCGAAGGAATCACCGCTTCTGTTCCGAAGGTAAGGGCGAACGGGGTTTCGCCGGTTGAATTGCGGGTCGTCGTTCGGTAGGACCACAAAACGTCTGGGAGCTCGCTCACCCATCGCCCTTGCCTGGATTCGAGTCGTGCTTTGATCGTGTGTTTGAGGATCTTATTCACTGCCTCTACCTGCCCGTTCGTCTGAGGGTGATAGGGCGCTGAGAATAACCTTTTGATTCCCCATTTTTCACAGAACTGCATGACTTCTAAGCCGTCGAACTGTTTCCCGTTGTCGGAGATGATGGCCTGGGGCAGACCGAATCGGCATACGACGTTTTTCCATATAAACTTGATCACTTGCTCTTGGCCGATCTTGTTGAGCGGTTCGGCCTCAGCCTATTTGGTGAAATAATCGACCCCTACTATGGCGAACTTACAGCCCCCTGGAGCCGTCGGCAAGGGACCTATAAGGTCGATGCCCCATTGCGCAAATGGCCAAGGGCTATACATGGAGGTGAGCTGTTCGGGTGATAGTTTAATGTTGGGGCCCATTATCTGACATCTATGACACGATCTGGCATAAGCGATCGCATCTTTCCGAAGTGATGGCCAGAAAAATACTTGTCTGGTTGTCTTATGGATGAGGGCTCGCCCGCCCGCGTGGTTTCCACAAATCCCGTCATGGATCTAAGCTAAAACGAGCCGACCTTCCTCCGGTGTAATACACTTGAGGAGGGGAAGGATGAAGGCTCGCTTGTAAAGCCGATCGTCCAATAGGGTATACACAGTCGCACGGCCGAGTTGGCGAGCTTTAACATGGTCGTCCGGGACCGTTCCGTCCTTTAAGTATTTGATGAACGGAGTCATCCAATTCTCCTCGGCGATGGCGACCGTGGTAACCAGATTTCTGTCGATCGCCGGCCTTGCTGACTTTGTGATTTGGATATTGGAGAAGTCGGTTGCCCCATCCGATAATGCTAGCTTGGAAAGAGCATCGGCCTGGGAATTGTGCTCTCTCGGGACTTGTTTGATTAGTACTTCTTCAAATTTTGTGCACATTTCGGCGACCAGCTCTTGGTATTTGACCATCTGTTCGCCGCGTGCCTCATATTCTCCCTTGACTTGGTTTACGACCAAAAGGGAGTCCATGAAGATATGGAGGCGACGAACATCCAGGGCGAGGGCTAGATCAAGCCCGCCTACCAAAGCTTCGTATTCAGCTTCATTGTTGGTCGCACGAAAACCGAAACGCACAGCATTTGTGAAACTCTGACCGTCGGGGCTAATGAGGACAATCCCTGCCCCTGCTCTCGCATTGGTCATTGAGCCATCCACGTATAATTTCCAGGCAGGTCGGCCGACCTGGGTCGGACTGTGAGGGAACGTTAATTCCACCACGAAGTCCGCCAGAGCTTGGCCTTTGATCGCCGTGCGAGGAGCGTAAGTGATACCGTATTGGGCGATCTCCAGCGACCACTTGAGGAGTCGCCCGTTGGTGTCCGGTCGGTGCAGGACTTGTCTTAGAGGTAGAGTTGTTAGGACTTCCACTTGGTGATCGAAGAAGTAAGCCCTCAGCTTACGTACACTCATGACAAGGGCGTAGGCGATCTTCTCCAATGGTGTATAATGTGTCTCAGCATCGTGGAGCGCCTGGCTAACATAGTAGATCGGCAAGTGGGCTTGCCCCTCTGCTCGCACCAGAACGGCACTCAGCGCGACCTCCGAGGCCGCTAAGTAAAGGAATAATTTTTCACCGGGGATCGGCTTTGCCAGGATCTGGGGGTTAGATAGATATTCTTTTATCTTGGCGAATGCTATCTGGCTCTCTTTCGTCCATGTGAACTTCTTGTTCTTGATGGTCGCGAAGAAAGGCTTGCTTTTGTCGCCGAGCCGTGATATGAAACGGTTGAGGGCGGCTAGACAACATGTGAGGCGTTGCACTTGCTTGATGTTTCGCGGTTCCTGCATGTCAAGGATCGCCTGTATCTTGGTGGGGTTCGCCTCGATCCCCCTTTGGCTCACTATGTGCCCCAGGAACTTCCCGGAGCCCACCCCGAAGTTGCATTTCTTGGGGTTCAGCTTCATGTTAAACTTCTCAAGGATGGCGAACGTCTCGGCGAGATTGTTGAGGTGATCTTCCTTCTTGAGGCTTTTGACTACGATATCGTCAATGTAGACCTCCATGGTCTTTCCGATCTGATCGGCGAACATTCTGTTGACTAATCGCTGGTAGGTCACCCCCGCGTTTTTCAAGCCGAACGGCATTCTGACCCAAAAGTATATGTCTTTTTCTGTGTGGAAAGATGTGTGTTTTATGTCTTCCTCCGCCATTGGGATTTGATGATATCCGGCGAAGGCATCCATAAACGACATCATTTCGCAACCTGCCGTGCTATCGACCAGGTGATCAATATGAGGCATCGGGAAGTGATCTTTTGGACATGCCGCGTTGAGGTCGGTGAAGTCAATGCATAATCTCCAGGAGCCAGTTGGCTTTTTGACGAGCACCGCGTTGGAGACCCACTGCGGTTCGTCTGTGGCTACTCCGATCAATTTGTTGTTGAGTAACTTCTGGACTTCTATGTCGAGCGCCGCGTATTTCTCGGGACCGAACTTCCTACGCTTCTGGTGAACAGGCTTCATCGCCCGGTCGATCTTCAGATAATGGCAAGCGTGTTCGGGACTTATGCCAACCATATCTTGATGCGACCAGGCAAAGACTCCGATGTTCCTACGTAGTAAGTTGATCAGATCCCCCTTTAATTCGTGGTCGATGCTTGCGCCGATCTTTACTTCCCGTTTTGGATGATCCGGATCCATCGTGATACTTTCCAACTCTTCGACGGGGACGGTCGCCTCTCGTTTGGTGCGATCTCCAGACTCGGTCCTTGGATCGATGTCGAGACCTGGCTCGAAACCGATCCTTGGCTCGATGTTGTCCGTCAATTGATGAGAGATGGCGTCCCCTGAGTCGGGTTGGTACAATGTGTTTGGCTCGTCGATCTCCATGGGTTGATCGTCGATCGCTTCAATGTTACATATAGTATGGGAAGTATTGAAAGAAGTAACAACATAGGAGTAATTCAAACATCTCTTTGCCATTAGCTGATCTCCTTTTACAGTACCGACCGTCCCATCGGCAGTGGGGAATTTGATACAGTAAAAGAAAGATGAGGCGACCGCCTCAAAGGTTTCCAAAAAGGGGCGACCTAGAAACCCATTATAGATGTTGGGCCTATCTATGATTACAAAGCTTAGGTTCCTAGTAATCCTAACCTTGGGATCATAAAAGCATACTAGCTCAACGGAGAGCTTGATCCTCCCGTAGGCTTAGACTGTGTTGTCGCCGAACCCTTGGAGCACGGTGTCGAAAGGCTTGATGAATTTGATTAAGTTTCCGAGTTGGTCTAGGGCGGATTTGAATATGATGTTGCAGAAACTCCCATTGTCGACCAACACGCGATCGACCGTCTTTCCAAGGATACAAGCGGAGATCACTAGTGCATCCTCTTTGGAACATTGCACTCCCTCCATGTCCTTGTTGGAAAAGGTGATGAGCGCGTCTCTAGAGATGGTCGGCTCCGGAGGTACTACAACATGGATTCCGGCGAATGCCCTCAGCTCGGCTTTTCGCTTCCTGTTCGACATTGTGGAAACCGGGGAAAGACCCCCGAGGTTTCCACCTCCTGCTTGAAGCATGTTGATCCGACCGCCAGAGTTGATCGGTGGGACCGAATCATCAGAGTACTCCGGCTCATGCTCGATCCTGGCGACCGGATTGGGAGGAGTTCTCTCGTGTTGTCGGCGTTCGCGCCCTCCGGTCCTTTCCGTTCTTGGCTCCGGCTTGGTGACCAAGTTGTCCAGTTTGCCTTCCTCAAACAGTCGCCAGAGCTGTCTGAGGAGGTCGCGGCATTGGCTAGTGTTGTGGCCGGGACTCTTATGATAGGCACAGAATTTGCTACGGTCTAGGTGACCGTGGTCCCTTATCGGCTTTGGTTTGGAAAGCCACTCGCGACCATTGATCGCGTTGAAGATGTGGGCTGGAGATAAGTTGAGGTTGTGGAGAAGGTGGACTTCTACATCCTCAAAGGCTTTGAACTCGCCAGGCGGCTTGGCGATCGCCTTTCTGGGCTTGGCGACCGCCTTCTTCTGGACATGGGAAGGTGCTTTTCCTTCTTCGGATGGTCCCTCTTCTAAGCGGAGTGAGAGCATCCTCTGTCTGGCCAGGAAACCGTCGGCTTTGTTGCGGAAGATCGAGTAGGTCGGGGGGATATCTTTTGTGAGGTGTCTGAACATGGGCGAACGTCCGTGGAATCCGCTCATAACTTAGTTGAGAGCGATCTCGTCGCTGACGGGCTCCCCGGTGAGGACTATCTCGTCTACCCGGTCGATGTATTCCTCATTCGATTCATCCTTCCCCTGCCTGATTTTCATCATGCGGTGGGGACCTTCCGGGCGAGCGACTTTGGCGGCGAAGTACGACGTGAAGTCGTTCGCTAGCTTCTCAAAGCAATTGATTGAGCGAGATGGTAGTGAGGTGTACCATCTGTGGGCGAGATCGCCCAGAGTTAACGGGAACATACGACATTTCGTCGCATCTGAAGCTCTGCATCCGGTCATGTAGATCCGGAATTTGCTTAAGTGGGTTTCCGGATCCGATCTCCCCTCGTATAGAGGTGTTTGTGGGGGATTGATCGTTGGTTGGACTGGGGCGAGCTCGATCTGAGTCGTGAGAGGTTCGCTTGATCCAATGATCGATCTTCTGGCGCCTGCCCTATTTTCCAGGAGCTCCTTCATCTCGTCGAGCTGGCGTTGCATGGCGGCCATCGCCGTTGCCTGACTGCTCGCCGAGTGGCTCTCAGAGCGTGAACCAAGGCGATCGTGTACTAATCCCCGAGCCCCGTGGTGAATGACGAGCTCCCTGCCAGCGGGTTCCTTCCTTGGGCGAGCAGGGGCTCGCTGACCGACCTGTCTCTTGGGAGTCGGATATGCTGAACTCCTGGTAAAGGATTCAGATACCGATGTCTCTACTGGGCCTCGAGTGCCTGTGTCGCCATGAGGGATCGCTCCCCAGGCGGCTGAAGACGGAATCGTCCCGCCTTACGAGAGCCTTCCCCTGCGGCTCAGGGATTTCTGTCGATTTCTCAACGTAGATCCCCTTGAGCTTCCATTTGCTTGCCCGGCGGTTAGCTGACGGGGTGATGGCGGGCGAATCGCGGGCCCTCTGCCGTTCCCTGAGGATGTCTATAGCCTCCTCAATCTGTTCCGATGTCTGGAACTGATCGAGTGAGAGGCTAGAACCGTCCCTCGGGGGCGGGAGTGAGAGCCTAGCGTCGCCGCGGTCGCCTTCCGCCGTGGGCTGGGATTCGGTCCTCGCCGGAATAAGATTTCCGGCAAATCTCAGGGTGGCCCTCTTTGAGGTCGTTGCAGATGTCATTTTCTGAAGGTTTTTCTATTGAAGAACAGTGAGTGTTTCTTCAAGTATATGTCCGGAGAAAAGTGAGTGTTCTTCGAGACGGTAGGAATAAAAATGAAGGTTTAGATTCCCCTTCTTCTAGCGCCAATTGTTGTTACCCAAAATATTATCCGGAGATAGTATTGCTGGAATGATCGAGTAACAAACAAATGCGAGAACACTTCCGTGAGAAAATAGATAACACAAGATTTGCCGGGGTTGTTAATCCCGGGCTTGAATGCTCTCGCGAGATGTTATTAATAAATATACTGTCGAGTACAAATATTAATGTTAGAATCTAATACAAGGAGTGTAAAGACTTCTAGTTATCTAGGCTTTAGAGCGCGTAGATTGCCGGAAGAACCAGATAGATAAATCTGTGAGTTCTTGCTTGGGATATATGATGAATGTGTATGAATATCACTATGAATGTGTTAGTGGTTTCCACAAGAGCCTTTGATTCTCTCTTTGGTGTGTATTTTGCACTTAATTCGTAGTAGAATTCGCCACTCTCTGGCCGAAGCAGTGAGTCCTCTATTTATAGGGGACAAGGTAGTTGGGATCCCTCAGGCGATCGCGGGCGATCGCCGTTTTCTATATTAAAATAAAACGGACGATCGTCCTGTCACGTGGGCCTGTTCCCTTGAGGTCCGAGGTTGCAGTTGGAGGCCAGCTGGGTGAGCCAATGGGAAGCCAGCACGCGTTGCGAGTCGCTGTCCGAGGAGGGCCCACTTCGTACCTTTCGGCGGCCTTGTCGGTAGGTGTGGTAGGTGACAGGCTGGGGTCAATGATCCTATCTGTCGGTATCCTTTGAAGATCCGAGGGTGGGCCACCGTCTAAGATTCGGTCTTCGACGACATTGACGGATGCTGGATCCACACGTGGCATGAGACGATCGCCTCTGGTCCGCTCATTAAAGACGATCGCCATATACCAAAAGACGATCGCTGGTTGCCAAAAGACGATCGCCGCATTATTCCGAACTCTAGGCGTTTGTCCGGAGTATGTCTTTCATGGTTGTCTTTTCCGATCGTGATGCCGATCGCCTATCGAGGCGTATTAACCGCCGCACAACATATAATACCCGTAATTTCGATTTCCGGTAATTTCTTTTTTTTTTCGGCGAAAGTTTTGACGACTCACTCGTGACCGTTTCATCATTCCAAGAATGATTAACTCTGCACTTTTTGTCATCCGAGTTCGTTTCGGTGTTGTTTTGTTGAGTTCCGTGCTTTTTGGCGATTTTTCCGCACTTGAGTTCGATTCTTGCGAATCTCGTTCGAAACTGCTGTTTTGAGTTTCCCGTAAGTCCGTTTAACTTTGTTACACGTGTTGCGAGCTTTGGCTTGGTGTTTCGATCGTGTATCGTGTATTTCAGACGTTTTGGGCCATTTTCGTAATTTTCCAAAGTTTGGGGTAATTACCTTCCATTGTCGAATATCGAGCCTTCTGGTGGTCGGAATCTTGTGTTCTCTTAGTGCTCGAATTCATCTTTGCGAGTACTTCGTAACCGTATCTTCGATTCGTGTTCAGGTTAGGGTTTCGGGGTCGTTCTGGCCGTCGGAGTTGCCCCCGGCCGAGTCATGGCCGGGCAGTCTGGGCCCAGGCCGGCACTGGCCGAGTTACGGCCGGTAGTGCTCGGCAGTTACGTACGTAATGCCGGTTACGTACGTAACCCTGCCGGCAGGCAGCCTATTTAAGTCCCTGCAGTCTGGTTTTTCACCCGTTTTCTCACTCGTTTTCTTCCCTTCCGCGGCTTGAGCTTGGCCAATCATGGAGGCATGTTGTTATACAATGAATACATGAAGTTTTGAGGTTCATAACGTCAATAATCCGTCCTATAACATCCTTTGATCGAGCGAATCAGGTCAGATTTTCTAGAAATCTAATTTTGGGGATTTTGGGTATTTTGTTCGATTTCGTCCGTTTAATCCGATTTAGCTTAGGATTGTGATGGATTGATGATTATTTAGATGTATTAAATCATTTCCCTTGTTATTCCATGGTTGGATCGTATCGATTCTTTGTTTTGATCGAGTTCTTGATCGACGCCTTGAAGGTGTCCGGTAAAATGTCATAGAGGGGTTTTCGGGCGTTCTACGATTATTCTTCCTCGTATGATCGATGATTTATTGATTATATGTTGTTAGGGTCGAGTTTCTTGCGAATAAACCGAGTTGAACCCTTCCGTTCGTTGTCGTCTTTCTTTTCGATAGCATCGGGCATTTCGAAGCTTTCCATTTGAACTGCGTTCGTTGGAATACTTGCGTGCCGATATCGAGGCATGTAACTTACTATACGACTTGTATCTTGCGACTAATAATCACGTATGAGATTTATATTGATTTTGCTTGCCTTCGTAAATATGTTCCGTTTGAATTGGTTGTGTATTCCGCAATTCGAAGGCTTTGTGATAATAATGTTATATTGGTATACGTGTTATCTGTTGTGCAATGTATTGTGTACCGAACGTGTGTTATGTTGGTTGTGTGTCGTTGATTGATGATAGTTGTTGAGAGTGTTGAGATTGTGTTATGTGCATGTGATGTACGATTTTGTGGTGATCGACGTGATTGATTAATTGTGCACATTGTTGTATGTAATGTGAATGTGAATGTGGTGTGCTGGAACGCTAAGTTCACTCGTGTGGGTTCGACGGGGCTTACGAGGATTCATGGTGTTGTTGCCCAAAATATTATCCGAAGATAGATACTACTGGAATGATCGAGCAACAGCAAATTGCGAGAGCACGTCCGAGGGGGTGCGAATAACACAAGATTTGCCGGGTTTGTGAGGCCCGGGCTTGAATGCTCTCGCGAGATGTTATTAATACAAATATTCGTGAATACAAGTATTAATATGAGAATCTAAATACAATGAGTGTAAAAGACCCTATTTATCCAGTTCTTGAGTGAAGCTTTGGTGTTCTTGCTCTCTGCCGATCGTCTTCCGTGTAGGAGATGCTGAGAGAGAAGAAGGAATCGAGAGATAGCTGTTGCCAAGAGTAGGAAAGCAAAGTTATGGACTTAATCTCTGAACTGGACGTAAGGCAGCCGAGAATTCGAGAGTCAAAATCCGATCCTTGTCCAAGTGCAGGCAGCCTTCGATTTATAGGGGCCGAGATGCCTTGTTTTCCGGCGGGCGATCGTCTTTCGTCCAATATAATAATGGGGCGATCGACTTTAAGTCACATGGGCTGTCTGCCTAACGTCCAAGGCTGCTGCTGGCAGCCAGCTGTGCGGTCCAATGAGGAGTCGGCACCCGTCCTGAGTTACTCTCACGGGCAGTCCTACTGACACCTTTCGGTGGGCCTGTCGGCTGGTGGAAAGATGCTGACACGGTGTGGTCAATGATCCGTGAAATGCGGATCTTGTCTCGGCACTGCACGTGGGCTCTGTCCTGATCTTCGGCCTTTGCCGACTGGATGATCATCGGCTTCGAGCGGCATGAGGCGGTCGTCATTGGTCGGTTACCAGGGGTCGATCGGTAAGTGCCGAGAGGTGATCGTCTGCTACTCGGCCACCAGGAGTCGATCGCCAAGTGCCGAGAGATGATCATCTTAGATGTCGATCACTTGGAACGGGGACTTGTCCTGGGACCTTCGGTCGGTAGATCTGCCTTGGCTGCTGGGCTCCGGCACGGTCGCCCAGTTTCTGAGGCAATCGCCGGTCGAGGAGTATAGTTCTCGACACAACAATTGCCCCCCAGCTTGCTCCGATGTTGAAGACATGGGGCGAGGTCGTTCTTGCTGGCGATCGTGTAGGATGAGGACGGGCGATCCGTTGAGCGGACTTTGGTTTCAGACTTGGGCGATCTGGTCGATTGGCTAGCTATCTCCGGTCTTGTACCTGCAAAAAACAACATTTGTCCGATCCCTCGTAGAAACTTGATTACTTCATTGTTGAGGAATCATGCACAGTCACGGAGTTCGATGGACCGACTCCATGACCATGTCTTATGCGCGAACGACATTGTCTGTCTCGTGACTCATTTTATTGTGAGGGTCCTCTGTTAGGCTGCGCCTCGCCTCGTATTTAAACGAAGGGCGTGCGGTCTTGGTCTAGAGGAGTCCTTGCGCGGGGCGTCTTCGGATTAATCAACTCCACTTCCACGGCTTGTTAGCTCTGCTTTCACCTCGGCCTGCCATGGAGATGGCGAACCTCGACGGTGTACGTTGAGACGGGGGTATTCACATATCGCATTGTCCGGGTTCACCATGTTAAATGATGAACCTTTGAGGGAGGGCGATCGTGTCCACTGATTAGTTTTGGAGGGCCCTCAGACTACGCCGGCCTCGTATTCAAACGAAGGGCGGGCGATCTTGGCCCAAAGGGACCTTGCATGGCCTAAGCAGTCAGTTCCAACGACCACCAGGACCATGGCTGCACTCTTCCACCTCAGATCGTCATGTAGATGCCGACCTTCGACGGTGTACGTTGTGCGGTGGAGGCGATCTCGTGCCGTAGTCCACCATGTTAGATGATGAACTGTAGATGGCGAACGAGTCCCCCAGTTTTGATGATGTTGCTTGATACTGGCGATCCGAAGATAGATACTGCTGGAATGATCGAGCAATAGCAAATTGCGAGAGCACGTCCGAGGGGGTGCGAATAACACAAGATTTGCTGGGTTTGTTAGGCTCGGGCTTGAATGCTCTCGCGAGATGTTATTAATATAAATATTCGTGGATACAAGTATTAATATGAGAATCTAAATACAATGAGTGTAAAAGACCCTATTTATCCAGCTCTTGAGTGAAGCTTTGGTGTTCTTGCTCTCTGCCGATCGTCTTCCGTGTAGGAGATGCTGAGAGAGAAGAAGGAACCGAGAGATAGCTGTTGCCAAGAGTAGGAAATCCAAGTTATGGACTTAATCTCTGAACTGGACGTAAGGCAGCCGAGAATTCGAGAGTCAAAATCCGATCCTTGTCCAAGTGCAGGCAGCCTTCTATTTATAGGGGCTGAGATGCCTTGTTTTCTGGCGGGCGATCGTCTTTCGTCCAATATAATAATGGGGCGATAGACTTTAAGTCACATGGGCTGTCTGCCTAAAGTCCAAGGCTGCTGCTGGCAGCCAGCTGTGTGGTCCAATGAGGAGCCGGCACGGGTCCTGAGTTGCTGTCACGGGCGGTCCTACTGACACCTTTCGGTGGGCCTGTCGGCTGGTGGAAAGATGCTGACAGGCTGTGGTCAATGATCCGTGAAATGCGGATCTTGTCTCGGCACTGCACGTGGGCTCTGTCCTGAGCTTCGGCCTTTGCCGACTAGATGATCATAGGCTTCGAGCGGCATGAGGCGGTCGTCATTGGTCGGTCACCAGGGGTCGATCGGCAAGTGCCGAGAGATGATCGTCTGCTAGTCGGCCACCAGGAGTCGATCGCCAAGTGACGAGAGACGATCGTCTTAGATGTCGATCGCTCGGCACGGGGACTTGTCCTGGGACCTTCAGTCGGCAGATTTGCCTTGGCTGCTGGGCTCCGGCACGATCGCCCGGTTTCTGAGGCGATCGCCGGTCGAGGAGTATAGTTCTCGACACAACAATTGCCCCCCAGCTTGCTCCGATGTTGAAGACATGGGGCGAGGTGGTTCTTGCTGGCGATCGTGTAGGATGACGACGGGCAATCCGTTGAGCGGACTTTGGTTTCGGACTTGGTTGATCTGGTCGATTGGCTAGCTATCTCCGGTCTTGTACCTACAAAAAACAACATTTGGCCGATCCCTCGTAGAAACTTGATTGCTTCATTGTTGAGGAATCGTGCACAGTCGTGGAGTTCGATGGACCTACTCCATGACCATGTCTTATGCGCGAACGACATTGTCTGTCTCGTGACTCATTTTATTGTGAGGGTCCTCTGTTAGGCTGCGCCTCGCCTCGTATTTAAACGAAGGGCGTGCGGTCTTGGTCTAGAGGAGTCCTTGCACGGGGCGTCGTCGGATTAATCAACTCCACTTCCACGGCTTGTTAGCTCTACTTCCACCTCGGCCTGCCATGGAGATGGCGAAGCTCGACGGTGTACGTTGAGACGGGGGTAGTGACATGTCACATTGCCCGGATTCACCATGTTAAATGATGAACCTTTGAGGGAGGTCGATCGTGTCTACTGATTAGTTTTAGAGGGCCCTTAGACTACGCCGGCCTCGTATTCAAACGAAGCGCGGGCGATCTTGGCCCAAAGGGACCTTGCATGGCCTAAGCAGTCGGTTCCATCGACCACCAGGACCATTGCTGCACTCTTCCACCTCAGATCGTCATGTAGATGCCGACCTTCGACGGTGTACATTGTGCGGTGGGGGCGATCTCGTGCCGTAGTCCACCATGTTAGATAATGAACTGTAGATGGCGAACGAGTCCTCCGGTTTTGATGATGTTGCTTGATACTGGCGATCCGAAGATAGATACTGCTGGAATGATCGAGCAATAGAAAATTGCGAGAGCACGTCCGAGGGGGTGCGAATAACACAAGATTTGCCGGGTTTGTTAGGATCGGGCTTGAATGCTCTCGCGAGATGTTATTAATACAAATATTCGTGGATACAAGTATTAATATGAGAATCTAAATAGTGTAAAAGACCCTATTTATCCAGCGCTTGAGCGAAGCTTTGGTGTTCTTGCTCTCTGCCGATCGTCTTCCGTGTAGGACATGCTGAGAGAGAAGAAGGAACCGAGAGATAGCTATTGCCAAGAGTAGGAAAGCCAAGTTATGGACTTAATCTCTGAACTGGACGTAAGGCAGCCGAGAATTCGAGAGTCAAAATCCGATCCTTGTCCAAGTGCAGGCAACCTTCTATTTATAGGGGCTGAGATGCCTTGTTTTCTGGCAGGCGATCGTCTTTCGTCCAATATAATAATGGGGCGATAGAATTTAAGTCACATGGGCTGTCTGCCTAAAGTCCAAGGTCGTCATTGGCAAACACCAGTGTCCAATGAGGAGCCGCAGACGTCTGAGTGTAACACCCCAATATATTCGGGAATATTATAGCCGTAAATCCTTTACATAAGGATTTACAAGGTCAAGAATTGAACAAGTATAAAAAGGTCTTGACCAATGGAAATAACGGAATTACGACATCGCTTTGACCAAATACGAAGCTTGACAATTGTTCGACGTAACTCAATAATACATCACCAAATTCAAATCATCACAACCGACTTCGTACTCGAGTACTTATTGAAATAACGAATAAACAACAGATAAATAAACCTTGGGACATCACTCTGCTCCTCGTCGTCATACAGCCCAGTGGTTGTTTCCCGCTCTCCCGGATCCTGAACACAAACAAAATGTTCACCCCCGAAGGGGTTAGCACAACGATGCTAGTACAAGTACCACAACATATTATTCATATCTCCCGAAGAATAATAATAACGTAAACGACAAAATACCAACGAGTCTTCTCCTACGAGAAACTCAAACATAACATACACAACTGATAATCACATCATGATATCAATACATACACATGGTAATTCCATCGATCCAAATGCTCACCGCTAGAACCCACGATGATCCCGTCAGACCAACCCGTGGTGGAAAAACCCGTCCGATGATCCAGCGCACGCTAGCATAGATCCCCCGATGATCCCGTCGGACCAACACGAGGTGGACATACAATCGCGATATACATGCACGACAATATGTATAACAACAATACATAAAACAATTAAGGTACTTGCCTCGATCGAAGACAATAACAACACTTCCACGGAAATGAACACTCGACGATCTTCCTCCTCAATCAATTACGTAACGAGACCAAACCTTAACAAAATAAATGATATAGGATTTATCTCACGTCGTATGAATATTTAACAATTCGATTAACGGTCAAAAGTTCATAAACTGCAATCTGCCCGAAAAGCTTAGCGCACGCTAAGTACTCTGTGTAGCGTGCGTTGCGTCTGCCCGATAGCGCACGCAAACAACAAAGCTTAGCGCACGCTAACGATGTATGGTCAGTACTTCACTGACCAGCCAACTGACTCGTCTGATGGTCTAGCGTACGTTACGTACCAAACGTAGCGCACGCTAACTACTGCTCGATAGCACACGTTAAATTGCATAGCATAGCGTGCGCTATAACTGCATGGCAGTTTACTGCTGAGCAGTAAACTGTTCTTGCCATGAATGAAACATTGAAATTCTTTGTGATAATTCATGTTACTTCCATGAATACCAAGTTCATACTCTTATGAATGATCTCCAGGATAATATCAACTTCAAGATGCAAATATACGTATAATCATCATGACACCATAATCCATCTTGATTACAATTCTCATGCGAAGTTGGTGATCTCCGGTTGATGTATTAGATTCTACTATCATTATACATATTCAGACTTCATCTTGAGGTGAACTAACAATTCCGACTTATACGAAAGAATATTTCCTAAGATGATTCTTCCTTTAAGTTCTTATAACATCTTTTCCAAATCATGATCACAACGATAACATAAATCATACGGATTGTTAACTTCAGAATATTTCTCTCATCATTTGAAGTACTAGGATTCCAACTTCAAGGTTCCAACAATAATATCGTAATTGTAGACATTCCAATCTTCTAAACATGATGTTGATGAAATAATTCACTAATGAATTTCAATATTTCGTTAACATGATCATCATGTCCATTGGAAATCCAAATCTAAGACTGGTGATAGATTGAACATACCTTAAAATGACGAAATCACTGAACCGTAAGGTAGAATCCAACTCCGGTTGGTTGTATGCCCTTCCAAGGTGCTATTCCACTTCCATGAACATTCCACGTGATAACCAATGTATAAACATCAACAATATGTGTTCTAAGTGTATAGGAGTATTACCACAACTCTCTGAACTCTCAAGATTGAGGAAAATGCGAAAGAAATGCAAGCCAACACGGTTGATGTCCCATTTATAATATTCTGCATTATTGACAAGTTAGCGCACGCTACTAAGCATCCCTTAGCGTGCGCTAATAATGGTTGACTTCAGAATTTGTCCGGGTGCGTCAGCGGGAATCTTATCCGGACCCATGTCCCGCTGGCGCATGAGCTAGCTGTCCCGCTCAATAATTGAGTCCTTAGCGCACGTTACTCATACCTGCATAGCGTGCGCTAATAATGGCCCGATAGCGTGTGTTAAGGTACATTCTTAGCGTGCGCTATCACAAGGTTGCTTGAGCAATTTTGCATGTTTCTATACTTATGCATAATGATATCAATGCACTAAATATCATACTCCAATAATCAAAATCACCAATCCGAAATAATATATGGTTGAATACAGATGAAATACACTGTAATAAATCCGGATATTACATACTCTCCTACTAAAAAGGAGTTTCGTCCCGAAACTCAAGACGAAAATAACTCGGGACATCTAGACTTCATATCAGCTTCTGTTTCCCAAGTGGCTTCTTCCATTCCGTGACGTGACCACTGAACTTTGACCAAAACGATTGGCTTGTTCCTCAGTTGCTTAACTCGACTCTCGAGTATCTTGACTGGTCTTTCTTCAAACGTCCCATCCTGCTCGACTTCGATCTCGCCGAAATCAATGATATGATCGGGATCTCGGTATATATCTCCGTAATCGGGATACGTGGAACACGTTATGAACATGGCACAATGACGGCGGCAATGCCAATCGTATGCCAACTCCCCAACTCTCTCGAGGATCTCAAATGGTTCGATATATCTCGGACTCGGCCTTTCCTTTCCTTCCGAAACGAAAGATTCCCGAGTAGGAGAAACCTTCAAAAGTACATGGTCTCGATTGAACTCCAATGGGCGGCGACGTACGTCCGCATAGGATTTGGCGACTCAGGCGGTCAGTGACCTTTCACGAATTAAGGCTATCTTCTCTCGAGTCTGCTCGATCAACTCTGGTTCTGTTCCGATCAAGTCCGATGAATCGTCCCAGCATAGGGGCGATCTGCATCTCCTTCCGTATAATGCCTCAAACGATGCCATCTTAATAGAAGCATGCCAGCTATTGTTGTAAGTAAATTCAATCAACGGTAGATGAACTTCCCAATCGTTTGACCAATCTAAGGCACAGGCGTCTTCCACCGTTTGTATAGTTCTCTCCGATTGTCCGTCAGTCTGTGGGTGATAAGCTGTACTGAAGTTCAATTCGGTCCCCAAGGCCTTATGAACTGCTTTCCAAAAGTGAGACACAAAACGACCGTCCCGATCAGAAACAATGGTCTTCGGCGTACCATGCAATCGCACTATCTCCGAAATAAATACTCGTGCCAACCTCTCTGGTCCCCACGTATCCTTAATGCCTAGAAAATGAGCCGATTTGGTTAAACGATCAACTATCACCCAAATCATGTTCATTCCCGTCCTGGTTTTCGGCATATTAGTGATAAAGTCCATCGATATGTCCTCCCACTTCCATTCGGGAATCGGGAGTGGCTTCAACATTCCAGCAGGTTGTTGATGCTCGATCTTAACCTGCTGACAAGATAAGCATTTCGAAACATAGTCCGCTACGTCTTTCTTCATGTTGCCCCACCAGAAATTCTGCTTCAAGTCCTTATACATTTTACTGGTGCCCGGGTGGATAGAATAGGGCGAACTATGAGCTTCCTTCATAATCGTCTGTTTCAGTACATCAACATCGGGAACGCAGAGTCGGTTCTGAAATCTCAAAACTCCATCGTCATGAATTATGAATCCGGGGGCCTTTCCTTTGACCACTTCATCATGCAACCGAATCATCAGAGGATCATCTGCTTGTCTAGATTTGATTTCTTCGGTTAATGACGAAGTTATCTCCATCACGCACAGCTGTCCTTGGACTCTTTGTAACCATACTTCAATCCCTTCACGAATCATCTCTCGTTGAAGGCTAAGTTGGGATGTCAGCGTCTCCAGCATCTGAATAGAGACAGGCTTGCGGCTAAGTGCATCGGTCACTACATTCGCTTTGCCTGGATGATATAAAATCTCCAAGTCGTAGTCCTTAATCAGTTCCAACCATCTTCTTTGCCGCATGTTCAACTCTTTCTGACTAAATATGTACTTGAGACTCTTATGATCCGTAAAGATCTGACAGTGAGTCCCGTTTAGATAATGCCTCCAGATCTTCAAGGCAAAAACCACTGCTGCTAGCTCCAAATCATGTGTCGGGTAATTCACTTCATAAGGTTTCAGTTGTTGCGACGCATAAGCGATCACCTTATCATTCTGCATCAATACGCACCCAAGTCCTTGGTTCGAAGCATCACTGTAAACTATGAATCCTTCAGTTCCTTGCGGAAGTGATAGAATCGGTGCCGTCGTCAATCTCTTCTTTAATTCGTCAAAGCTAATCTGACATAATTCATTCCACTCAAACTTTTGAGTTTTCTACAGAAGTCGAGTAAGTGGGCGGGAGACTTTAGAAAACCCTTCCACGAATCGACGATAGTATCCGGCAAGTCCTAAGAAGCTTCGGACTTCTTTTACGTTCTTTGGAGGCTTCCAATCCAATATTGCTTCGATCTTCTGAGGATCTACTCGGACTCCTCTAGCTGACACCACATGGCCGAGGAACATTACTTCCTTTAGCCAGAATTCACACTTAGAAAGTTTGGCGTACAATTGCTCGTTTCTCAAAAGCTCCAATACTATCCGCAAATGCTGCGCATGTTCTTCCGGACTCTTAGAATACACCAGGATGTCATCAATAAATACGACCACAAATTTGTCCAAAAACTCAATGAACACTCTGTTCATCAATTGCATAAATACAGCAGGTGCGTTAGTGAGACCAAACGGCATCACTACAAACTCATAATGCCCGTAGCGAGTTCTGAACGCTGATTTCGGAACATCAGATTCCTTAATCCTCAGCTGATGGTATCCTGATCTCAGATCAATTTTAGAAAATACTGTTGCCCCTTGCAACTGGTCAAACAAATCATCAATCCGTGGCAACGGATACTTGTTCTTAATCGTCATCTTGTTCAGCTCTCGATAGTCAATACACAGTCGGAGTGATCCATCCTTCTTTCGGACGAAAAGAACTGGCGCTCCCCAGGGTGAAACGCTTGGGTGAATATAGCCTTTATCCAGTAACTCCTCTAGCTGCTTCTTCAGCTCGTACATCTCAGTAGGTGCCATACGATACGGCACCTTGGAAATCGGTGTAGCTCCGGGTTCCAGCTCAATAGTAAATTCCACATCCCTACGTGGAGGTAGTCCAGGTAACTCGTCAGGAAATACATCTGGAAATTCGTTCACAACAGGAATGGATGAAAGTTCCACAATTTCATCTTCTTTCTTCATTGCGTAACACCAGTACCCGGTACAGCCTTGTTTCAACAATTTGACAGCCTTCATTGCCTTGATCAATTTTCCTGAGCTTCCCGGTTTCCATCCCTCAAACAGAATCTCGGAACCATCGTCAGCGATCAGCGAGATATTCCTCCTTCGGTAGTTCACAATTGCTCCATATCGATTAAGCCAATCGTCTCCGAGTATTAGGTCGTCTCCTTGCATTTCTATCACGATCAGGTTTGAGAGCCACTCTCTGCCTCCAAATGATACAGGGAAATTTCTAGTTTCTAAATTTCCGACAATCCTCTCTCCACTCGGTAAACCAACAACATAAGGTTCACAAGCATGAAAACCGGAAATATTCAAACGATTTACGCAAGACAAAGATATGAACGAATGTGTAGCTCCTGTATCGAATAGAACGCTAACTGGCTGGGAAAGGATGCGGGCCATGCACGATGCGGCAGCCGGCATCACGATCGTCTGTCCTCCTCATCTCGCATGCACGTGGGGAGCAGATCCGGCACTCGATGTGCCCTTTCGGTCCCATTGTCCTCTGCCTCGCCTGCGGCCAAAATTGAGGCATCCGAACACTTTGCTGCGTCGTGGAATCGGCCTCCTTACGGGCATTTGTGGTGTACGGGCTCTAAAAGACTTTGCGGCCTCTTCACAAAACACCGCCCGATGTCCTCTCGTCCCACAGCCAAAACAAGTCACGGCAGGAAGGGGGCAATTAAGTCGATAGTGCCTGCCTCAAGGCGCGATTAAAGCATTTCTGGTAACATCGGTAATAGTTGATGTCGCCCAAATTCTTTCCGCTCCTAGCTGGGTGCGGAGGTTTCTTGAAAGAATGGAAGGATGACTGGGCCTTACGGGCCCCACTGTTCTTGTGCTCTGTAAAAGTACCAGAGACTTTCTGTTTCTTGGATTCTGAAAATTTCTCCATGGCTGCTTCCTTGATCTCATATGCCAACGCCTTATCCTGGTATTGGCGGAGTGTGGTACATTCGAATCCGGACATGTACCTATGGACTTCTGGTTTCATTCTCATGTCGAAATGAATCATCATTTCTGCATCTGTTCTGACCAGATGTCGAACAAATGCCAGCTGCTGGTTAAACGTCTTGATCGCCTGGGATACTGGCACATCAGAAGGCTGAGCAAAGAAAAACTCCCGAACTTTGGCTTCCCTCACAGGACGAGGGCAATACTGGGCTTCCATCATCAATCTAAACTCTGTCCAATCGGCATCATGGTCTACAGGCCGGATGGCTTCCCACCATTCGGACGCTTCTCCTATCAGAAAATATTGAGCGATAGAGGCTCTCCTATTGCAGGCGATTAATTCCGGCAAATATTTTCTCCAGTTCCTTTAACCAATGATCCCAGGTGGGAGTCTCAGAAATACCGTCGAATTTGGGTGGTTGCATCTTCGCCACTTCTTGTAGCCACCGGTCACCTCGATTTCCCATATCTGGGATCCCTTGCTGTCTCTCTCCCTGTTATAGTCCCACCGCCACTTGCATTCGGTCCACGACCTGGGCGAACTGAGTCATCTGGTTCACCACTTGACGAAGGATATCTGGTACAGCAGGATCTGGTTCATTATTAATAGATTGCTGCGGCTCGCCGGAGCTATGACTGGCCTGGTTAGAAGGCGACGCCTCCCTTTCGGCATTTCTTCGTCCACGTCCACGACCGCGACCACGTCCACGTCCGCCTCTCAACATACTGTAAGCATACATACTCAATATACAGGAAACAACATCGTTCTAATATTCGAGTGTAAAGAGACACAACATGAAAAGAACAAGATAGAGTTTAGGAACTTACAACCACTGTTCGCATGAAGACGTAGGCAGTGCAGTGATGTCATTCACGGCCGGTTACCCCAAAAGACATAATTGACCCCTATTTTAACCCAACGGCCAAGATATCCATAATCTTAGCTCCGATACCATATTCTGTAACACCCCCAATATATTCGGGAATATTACAGCGCCGTAAATCCTTTACATAAGGATTTACAAGGCTGAAGAATTGAACAAGTATAAAAAGGTACTGACAAATGGAAATAACGGAATTACAGTACATCAGTTTTGACCAAATACAGAAACAGTACAATTGTTCGACAGAACTCAATAATACATCACCAAATTTAAATCATCACAACTGACTTCGTACTCGAGTACTTATTGAAATAACGAATAAACAACAGATAAATAAACCCAGTTGGGACATCACTCTGCACCCTCGTCGTCATACAGTTCCAGTGGTTGTTTCCCCGCTCTCCTGGATCCTGAACACAAACAAAATGTTCACCCCCGAAGGGGTTAGCACAACGATGCTAGTACAAGTACCACAACATATTATTCATATCTCCCGAAGAATAATAATAACGTAAACGACAAAATACCAACGAGTCTTCTCCTACGAGAAACTCAAACATAAGATACACAACTGATAATCACATCATGATATCAATACATACACATGGTAATTCCATCGATCCAGCGTTCACTGCCTAGAACCCACGATGATCCCGTCAGACCAACCCGTGGTGGAAAAACCCGTCCGATGATCCAGCGCACGCGAGCATAGATCCCCCGATGATCCCGTCGGACCAACACGAGGTGGACATACAATCGCGATATACATGCACGACAATATGTATAACAACAATACATAAAACAATTAAGGTACTTGCCTCGATCGAAGACAATAACAACACTTCCACGGAAATGAACACTCGACGATCTTCCTCCTCAATCAATCACGTAACGAGACCAAACCTTAACAAAATAAATGATATAGGATTTATCTCACGTCGTATGAATGTTTAACAATTCGATTAACGGTCAAAAGTTCATAAACTGCAATCTACCCGAAAAGCTTAGCGCACGCTAAGTACTCTGTGTAGCGTGCGTTACGTCTGCCCGATAGCGCACGCAAACAACAAAGCCTAGCGCACGCTAACGATGTATGGTCGATTTCACCGACTACCAATCGACTTCGTCTGATGGTCTAGCGTACGTTACGTACCAAACGTAGCGCACGCTAACTACTGCTCGATAGCGCACGTTAAATTGCATAGCATAGCGTGCGCTATAACTGCATGGCAGTTTACTGCTGAGCAGTAAACTGTTCTTGCCATGAATGAAACATTGAAATTCTTTGTGATAATTCATGTTACTTCCATGAATACCAAGTTCATACTCTTATGAATGATCTCCAGGATAATATCAACTTCAAGATGCAAATATACGTATAATCATCATGACACCATAATCCATCTTGATTACAATTCTCATGCGAAGTTGGTGATCTCCGATTGATGTATTAGATTCTACTATCATTATACATATTCAGACTTCATCTTGAGGTGAACTAACAATTCCGACTTATACGAAAGAATATTTCCTAAGATGATTCTTCCTTTAAGTTCTTATAACATCTTTTCCAAATCATGATCACAACGATAACATAAATCATACGGATTGTTAACTTCAGAATATTTCTCTCATCATTTGAAGTACTAGGATTCCAACTTCAAGGTTCCAACAATAATATCGTAATTGTAGACATTCCAATCTTCTAAACATGATGTTGATGAAATAATTCACTAATGAATTTCAATATTTCGTTAACATGATCATCATGTCCATTGGAAATCCAAATCTAAGGCGGTGATAGATTGAACATACCTTAAAATGACGAAATCACTGAACCGTAAGGTAGAATCCAACTCCGGTTGGTTGTATGCCCTTCCAAGGTGCTATTCCACTTCCATGAACATTCCACGTGATAACCAATGTATAAACATCAACAATATGTGTTCTAAGTGTATAGGAGTATTACCACAACTCTCTGAACTCTCAAGATTGAGGAAAATGCGAAAGAAATGCAAGCCAACACGGTTGATGTCCCATTTATAATATTCTGCATTATTGACAAGTTAGCGCACGCTACTAAGCATCCCTTAGCGTGCGCTAATAATGGTTGACTTCAGAATTTGTCCGGGTGCGTCAGCGGGAATCTTATCCGGACCCATGTCCCGCTGGCGCATGAGCTAGCTGTCCCGCTCAATAATTGAGTCCTTAGCGCACGTTACTCATACCTGCATAGCGTGCGCTAATAATGGCCCGATAGCGTGCGTTAAGGTACATTCTTAGCGTGCGCTATCACAAGGTTGCTTGAGCAATTTTGCATGTTTCTATACTTATGCATAATGATATCAATGCACTAAATATCATATTCCAATAATCAAAATGACCAATCCGAAATAATACATGGTTGAATACAGATGAAATACACTGTAATAAATCCGGATATTACACTGAGTTGCTGTCACGGGCGGTCCTACTGACACCTTTCGGTGGGCCTGTCGGCTGGTGGAAAGATGCTGACAAGCTGTGGTCAATGATCCGTGAAATGCGGATCTTGTCTCGGCACTGCACGTGGGCTCTGTCCTGAGCTTTGGCCTTTTCCGACTAGATGATCATCGGCTTCGAGCGGCATGAGGCGATCGTCATTGGTCGGTCACCAGGGGTCGATCGGCAAGTGCCGAGAGATGATCGTCTGCTAGTCGGCCACCAGGAGTCGATCACCAAGTGCCGAGAGACGATCGTCTTAGATGTCGATCGCTCGGCACGGGGACTTGTCCTGGGACCTTCGGTCGGCAGATCTGCCTTGGCTGTTGGGCTCCGGAATGGTCGCCCGGTTTCTGAGGCGATCGCCGGTCGAGGAGTATAGTTCTCGACACAACAATTTCCCCCCAGCTTGCCCCGAAGTTGAAGACATGGGGCGAGGTGGTTCTTGCTGGCGATCGTGTAGGATGAGGACGGGCAATCCGTTGAGCGGACTTTGGTTTCGGACTTGGGCGATCTGGTCGATTGGCTAGCTATCTCCGGTCTTGTACCTGCAAAAAACAACATTTGGCCGATCCCTCGTAGAAACTTGATTGCTTCGTTGTTGAGGAATCGTGCACAGTCGCGGAGTTCGATGGACCGACTCCATGACCGTGTCTTATGCGCGAACGACATTGTCTGTCTCGTGACTCATTTTATTGTGAGGGTCCTCTGTTAGGCTGCGCCTCGCGTCGTATTTAAACGAAGGGCGTCCGGTCTTGGTCTAGAGGAGTCCTTGCGCGGGGCATTGTCGGAGTAATCAACTCCACTTCCGCGGCTTGTTAGCTCTGCTTCCACCTCGGCCTGCCATGGAGATGGCGAACCTCGACGGTGTACGTTGAGACGGGGGTAGTGACATGTCGCATTGTTCGGGTTCACCATGTTAAATGATGAACCTTTGAGGGCAGGCGATCATGTCCACTAATTAGTTTTGGAGGGCCCTCAGACTACGCCGGCCTCGTATTCAAACGAAACCTTGCATGTCCTAAGCAGTCGGTTCCCTCGACCACCAGGACCATGGCTGCACTCTTCCACCTCAGATCGTCATGTAGATGCCGACCTTCGATGGTGTATGTTGTGTGGTGGAGGCGATCTCGTGCCATAGTCCACCATGTTATATGATGAACTGTAGATGGCGAACGAGTCCTCCGGTTTTGATGATGTTGCTTGATACTGGCGATTGGGCTGAAAGACTGGAGATCGTCGTTTGGGCGCCGATCGCGCTGCTCATAGGCTCTGAAGAAACCTCTGTTTGGCCAGAAAGTCTGCGGCTTTAGCGCGGAAGATCGCGTAGGTCGAGGGTTGGTCCTTTGTAAGATGCCTGAACATAGCCGAAAGACCATGAAATCCTCCTAGGACCGAGTATAGGGCGATCTCATCGCTTACGGGCTCGCCGTTGAGGATGATCTCGTCTACCCGGTCGATGTAGTCCGAGTCGGACTCTTCTTCCCCTTGCCTGATTTGCATCATGCGATGGGGACCTTCTGGACGAGCGACCCTGGTGGCGAAATGCGCTGTGAAGTCGCTCGCCAGTTGATTAAAGGAGCCGATGGATCGAGGCGGCAATGAGGCGTACCACCTGTGGGCAAGGTCGTCCAGCGTCAAAGGGAACATTCGCTACCTGGTCGCATCTGATGCCCCACACCCGGTCATGTAGATGTTGAACTTGCTAAGGTGTGTTTCGGGGTCTGATCTCCCCTCGTACAAAGGTGTTTGCGGAGGAGCGATCTTATGCTGCACGGGGGCGAGCTCAATGTGGACCGCGAGCGGCTCGCTCAGCCCGGCGATCTTGCTCTTGGTGCCTGCCCCAGATTCTAGGAGCGCCTTTATGTCTTCGAGCTGGCGTTGCATCGCGGCCATTGATGTAGCATGGTCGCTCGTGGATCGGATTTTGGAGCGAGAGCCGAGGCGATCGTGTACCGATCTCCTAAAACTCCGCTGTTGCCGACCTCAGCTATTTGGCGAGGGGGAGCCAGATGTCTGGTCGGCCTTCTGGGAGTCGGATACGCCGAACTCCTGGTGATGGACTCGAGCTCCGTCGTCTCTTGGCTGGGGCCGGACTGCCCCGGTCGCCAAGATGGGTCGCTGCCTAGGCAATCGAAAACAGAGGTGCCCCGGCTGGCGAGCGCCTATCCCTGCGAACGGGAGCCTCCTGGCGATCGCTCGGTCAGCAACGCCTTGTACTTCCGTTTGGTCATCCGGCAGATGGCCGAGGGGGTGATAGCGGGAGGCGCGTCGAGAGTACTCCGTCGCTCCTATAGGATGGCCATGGCCACCTCGATCTGTCCCGCGGTTTGGAACTGATCGAGCGAGAGACTTGGGCCGTCCCTCAGGGGTGGGATCGAGCGTCTCGGACCGCGGCGGCTACCCTCCGCCATCGGCTGTGGCTCGGACTGCGACGGAACGAGGCGTCTGGCGGATCGGCTAGCGGCTTTCTTCGACGAGGAGGCAGAAGTCATGATTCTGAAAGCTTTCTCTGAAGAACAGTGAGTGTTTCTTCAGGTATATGCCCCGGAGAACAGTGAGTGTTCTTCGAGACGGTAGGAATAAAAAATTGAGGGTTACCCTTCATCTAGTGCCAATTGTTGTTGCCCGAAATATTATCCCAAGATAGATACTGCTGGAATGATCGAGCAACAGCAAATTGCTGTAACGCCCCGAGATATTCGGAGTATATTACAGCGCCGTGGACCCCTACATGGGACCCACCAGGCTACAACAAGAAAAACACCACTCGACTAACCATATCGGTTAGCAAGGACACGCATTTAAATAATATGACATATAAAGATACGCCCGGAGCAACTGGCGAAATAAGCATCAACCAACAGTGTAACAATTTAAAGTAATACAATACGGAGTTCGAAATGAAAAGCCTAAGTACTCGCGAGTACAATCTATATGTTTATAAAAGTGGGAAACAACCAAATCGAAGTAAACGAAAGAAATAAGAAGACCCAAATGCACATGTCAACGACCTTGGCCAACATCCTCGTACTGTCCCAGTGCTCGCTCGTCCGGAAGAACAAAACCTGAAATCCATAACAAGAATTTCTCCAAAACGGGTCCCCAAAGGGGTTAGAAATTACGCTAGTACAAGTAATCAAGGCAAACCAATCGCTTACACATTTCATAGTACATGCACCAATATCAATTTCAAAAGCCAAAACCAGACATGTCATTTCCGGAAACAAACAGTCAAACAATTTGCCATGGGAACAGGGCTATACCATTGATCCCGCTCCGTGATCCCTAAGGACCCTCCCGAGCTGGCCATATTATAAAACAAATCACGCACACGCATCGCCTTGGGAATAGGGTTATACCATTGATCCCGCTCCGTGATCCCTAAGGACCCTCCCGAGCTGGCTAGCGAAACAAACTCGTGAATCTAGGGCTGTACCATTGGATTCCCTCCGTGATCCCATCGGACCCTCCCGATGTGAGCAATCACACACAATAGGCGATGATACCTTGTGATGTAACGAAACAATGAGAAGAACAAGGACAAGAAACTTCGAACAAAACCCACGAATTAACACCAATAGCAAACAACCTTCGACCTTGGTTTTTGAGAGAGGAGAATATCAGACTTTTGTAGTTATGTTTTTGTGTGTTACGTATGAAGAGGGAGAGAAGGAAAACGTATAAGAAAAAATAAGGGGAGCGTGTCTCTAATTTAGGAAGGTTAGTAATAGCAATCTAATTGGGTTTTAATTGTCTAATAGGATGGAGTGAAATAAGGGCCGAAATTTGTGGGATTCATATCCCTTCATTATGTGTAATTCGTTCATGATATAGCTAAGAAAACGTGTGAGGGTCTTAGAGAAATTTGGAAGGTTTAAATTAGGTAGTAAACTCATAGTTTGGTAGATCTTAGGTTAGTATTATTAATTGTATTATTATTTATAACATATAGTTTAGGTTTGTAATTAATCGTATTCATAACTCAAGAAAAATTCAAGATTAGACGTAAAATTAGGAATTCAGAATTTATGGTTTTACAACTCTTCCCCTCTAAAAAGAAAATTTCATCTGCGAAATGGAAATTAAAACGAAACGGAGACATACCAGACTATGAAAAGAAATGAGAGTAACTTGTTCGCATCGATTCCTCGGTTTCCCAGGCAGCTTCACCCTCTGGGTGATTCTTCCAAAGAATTTTAACAAACGGAATGACTTTGTTTCTCATGACCCTATCTTGTCGATTCAAAATATCTTCGGGTTCCTCAGAAAGAGACATATCAAGCTGAATCTGATCAAAAGGATAAGATGCCACATGCAACGGATGAAAATTGTATCCCCTCAGAAGAGATACATGAAAGACGTTATGAACATGTGATAATTGGGGAGCTAGAGCCAGACGAAAGGAAAGGACGAAGAAGGAAACCTAATGTCTACCCAATTCCTCACAGGTCATAACCTAAGCTCTACAGGTCGAACATAGGGCTCTGATACCATAATTGTAACACCCCAACCAGACAAGGGTAGAAGTATCACATTGTGGTGGCATATAAGAGCATACATAAACAAACATAAGCGGAAGTCTTATCATAAATATCAAAGGAAAGTAAGTTAACATGACTTAAAAGAAATACATAAGTTCCAAAAGAAATCCAAATGAAGGAAACATCATAATCTGAGTCTCAAAACAATGAAATAACATAGTGTCAAAGCTAAGATGTCTAGGGTAAGTCTGCACTCACCTCCTACTCTCATCCCAAAGGATAGCCCCAGCTCCCAGCTTAATAAGCTGTCGCGGAGAAAAGAAATGCGGCTGAGCTTAAAAAGCCCAGTGAACAGATATAGCAATACAGAACAGAAATATAAAAGTGGAGTTCAATTGGAGTAATAATGGAAAAGCATAATTAGGCATAATTTTTAGCAAGTGGAACATGTATAGGCTAAGTAACAGGAATCTATGCAGTCGCCTGCATAAACAGAATCAAAATAACCTTGTCTCATATCATAACATAATCTTCAATCTTCATAATCATTGGAGTGATCAGCTCCCAAAATTGTGAAAGGCGTGTATTGCACACAACACCAGTCACCAAACATATCAGATACAGATACATAAACAAATCAAATCTAGGATGCATCCATACACCCCTGCAGAAATCATAATCATAGTGGCCAAAATATATAATTAAAAGGGACGGGATGGAACATCACTCGACCATCCTGGAGTCATACCATTGGTGCACAATGATACGGACATGGAACCCCCATGAATAGTGATACAGATACAAAATACATAATAAAAGCCATCAAAGTTACACCAAGGATTCATAGGTTCAAATCTATGGTTCAATAACAAAGGTTCATAAGGAAAGTTCATGTCCAAATTTCAAAGTGAAGGTTCATATCAAAGGTTCGTAAATCTCTAGGTTGTCAATATGAAAGGAAACCTTAAGAATAAGGTCAGAATATCCGTACGAAACGAAACAAACAATAACAATAGTACATAGAATCAGAACCCTTACTGAGAAAGCGTAGAATATCCGTACGAATAATCAAACAAACGAAACAACCGATAACAATGGTAGAGAGAAGGGGGTATCAAGAATATCCGTACCTCAAACCGCAAAATGCAAAACACATCAGAAGATATAAAGATCCGAGATTACTGCTTCTTCAGCGAATCTACACGAATTAGGTTCATTTTATACTTATTAGCTCATTAATGTCATAACGGATTCCTAATTACTTAACACCATTTATAAATGTGATTAGGGTTTCGTTATTGGAATTTGGTTAACATATGACCAATTATATATCATGATAAATGTTCAAGTGCATTTTAGGGGTTTATACTTATCAATGAATCTTAAATGATATATTAAATACATGTTCTCCAAATGACTGATTTTATAACAAAATTACGTCCACTTAACGAATTTTAATACCATAACAGAATTCAAAGTAAAAATTCACCAAAATTTTCACAGAAGTTATAATGCCATAGGAGTTTACCTGAATTTTTCAAAATGTTATTATTAAGTGGAAATCACTATAAAAAATCGTTTTCCCAGACCTACCCAGAAAATTAACTGCACATACATGCAGAAAGTTTGCATTTAACTCGCCCATTTAAACACTTTATAAAAATCCACAATAATTCCAATAAGTCACACGTAACCCAAATATCTGTAAAAGGAGATCTCCTAACTCCTTATGGTTGAACATGAAAAATCAAAGAGAGGACTGATTTCCAGACTCAAATCCTCAGGTTTGACAACTTATGTTCCAAAAATCAAAAAGCTTACTTACCGACTTCTAATTGCTATGTATCTCACATATTTGAAAAGTAGACAGAAATTACTCATGTTTAGACTCAAGAATAGCTCAAAAACATTTTGGCATCATCATTTGATACCCCATTCAATCCAACTCAAAAACTGGACAGCAACTTCTCACATAAAATTATGTAAAACCCTAAACCCTTTAAGCCCTAATTCGTTCTCATTAATTATATTAATTATCTAGGGTTTATTCCAGTTTTAGTAGCACTTAATAATGATCAGATTAGGTTTGAACATATCAGATTAGGGTCGAATTACGACAGCAAACAAGGATCAAATCACAACAGACCATGGTCGAATATAGAACAAAAACTTAGGGTCGATCAAGACAGAAAACAAGGGTAGATCACAAACAGAAAACATTAAATTGAATGCACCATATTTTAGTATATATACTATTAGGGTTTATAGTGTTTGTTACATGATTCAAATTAGTATACATGTATCGAAAGGAACAAGAAAATAAGGAGGCGATGATACCTTGTGATGTAACGAAAAAATGAGAAGAACAAGGTCAAGAAACTTCGAATAAAACCTACGAATTAACACCAACAGCAAACAACCTTCGACCTTGGTTTTTGAGAGAGGAGAATAGCATACTTTTTGTAGTTATGTTTTTGTGTGTTTCGTATGAAGAGGGAGAGAAGGAAAACGTATAAGAAAAAATAAGGGGAGCGTGTCTCTAATTTAGGAAGGTTAGTAATAGCAATTTAATTGGGTTTTAATTGTCTGATAGGATGGAGTGAAATAAGGGCCGAAATTTGTGGGATTCATATCCCTTCATTATGTGTAATTCGTTCATCACATAGCTAAGAAAATGTGTGAGGGTCTTAGAGAAATTTGGAAGGTTTAAATTAGGTAGTAAACTCATATTAATTTGGTAGATCTTAGGTTAGTATTATTAATTGTATTATTATTTATAACGTAAAGTTTAGGTTTGTAATTAATCGTATTCATAACTTAGGAAAAATTCAAAATTAGACGTAAAATTAGGAATTCAGAATTTAGGGTTTTACAACTCTTCCCCTCTAAAAAAAAAATTCGGTCGCGAAATTGAAATTAAAACGAAACGGAGACATACCAAACTACGAAGAAAAATGAGAGTAACTTGTTCGCATCGATTCCTTGGCTTCCTAGGGAGCTTCACGCTCTGGGTGATTCTTCCAAAGAATTTTAACAAATAGAATGACTTTGTTTCTCATGACCCTATCTTGTCGATCCAAAATAGCTTCGGGTTCCTCAGAAAGAGACATATCAGGCTGAATCTGATCAAAAGCATAAGATGCCACAAGCAATGAATGATAATTATATCCCCTCAGAAGAGATACATGAAAGACGTTATGAACATGTGATAACTGAGGAGGTAGAGCCAGACGAAAGGAAAGGACGAAGAAGGAAACCTAATGTCTACCCAATTCCTCACAGGTCATAACCTAAGCTCTACAGGTCAAACCTAGGGCTCTGATACCATAATTGTAACACCCCAACCAGACAAGGGTAGAAGTATCACATTGTGGTGGCATATCAGAACATACATAAACAAACGCAAGCGGAAGTCTTATCATAAATATCAAAGGAAAGTAAGTCAACTTGACTTAAAAGAAATACATAAGTTCCAAAAGAAATCCAAATGAAGGAAACATCATAATCTGAGTCTCAAAACAATGAAATAACATAGTGTCAAAGCTAAGATGTCTAGGGTAAGTCTGCACTCAGCTCCTACTCTCATCCCAAAGGATAGCCCCAGCTCCTAGCTTAATAACCTGCCGCAGAGAAAAGAAATGCGGCTGAGCTTAAAAAGCCTAGTGAACAGATATAGCAATACAGAACAAAAATATAAAAGCGGAGTTCAATTGGAGTAATAATGGAAAATCATAATTAGGCATAATTTGTAGCAAGTGGAACATGTGTATAGGCTAAGTAACAGGAATCTATGCAGTCGCCTGCATAAACAGAATCAAAATAACCTTGGCTCATATCATAACATAATCTTCAATCTTCATAATCAGTGGAGTGATCAGCTCCCAAAATTGTGAAAGGCGTGTATTGCACACAACACCAGTCACCAAACATATCAGATATAGATACAGATACAAATCAAATCTAGGATCCATCCATACGCCCCTGCAGAAATCATAATCATAGTGGCCAAAATTTATAATAAAAAGGGACAGGATGGAACATAACTCGACCACTCTGGAGTCATACCATTGGTGCACAATGATACGGATATGGAACCCCCATGACTAGTGATACAGATACAAAATACATAATAAAAGCGATCATAGTTACACCAAGGATTCATAGGTTTAAATATAAGGTTCAATAACAAAGGTTCATAATGAAAGTTCATGTCCAAATTTCAAAGTGAAGGTTCATATCAATGGTTCGTAAATCTCTATGTTGTCAATATCAAAGGAAACCTTAAGAATAAGGTCAGAATATCCGTACCAAATGAAATAAACAATAACAATAGTACATAGAATCAGAACCCTTACTGAGAAAGGGTAGAATATCCGTACGAATAATCAAACAAACGAAACAACCGATAACAATGGTAGAGAGAAGGGGGTATGAAGAATATCCGTACCTCAAACCCTAAAATGCAAAATACATCAGTAGATATAAAGATCAGAGGTTACTCCTTCTTCAGCGAATTTACACGAATTAGGTTTATTTTATACTTATTAGCTCATTAATGTCATAATAGATTCTTAATTACTTAACACCATTTATAAATGTGACTAGGGTTTCGTTATTGGAAATTGGTTAACATATGACCAATTATATATCATGATAAAAAATGATCAAGTGTATTTTAGGGGTTTATACTTATTAATGAATCTTAAATGATATATTACATACATGTTCTCCAAATGACTGATTTTATAACAAAATTACGTCCACTTAACGAATTTTAATACCATAACAGAATTCAAAGTAAAAATTCACCAAAATTTTCACAGAAGTTATAATGCCATAGGAGTCTACTTAAATTTTCCCAGATTTTATTATTTAGTGGAAATCCCTATCAAAAATTATTTTCCCAGACCTACCTAGAAAATTAACTGCACATACATGCAGAAAGTTTGAATTTAACTAACCCATTTCAACATTTTATAAAAATCCACAATAATTCCACGAAGTCCCAAATAACCCAAATATTACCCCTGTAAAAAGAGAACTCCTAACTCCTTATGGTTGAACATGAAAAATTAAAAAGAGTGACTGATTTCCAGACTCAAATCCTCAGGTTTGACAACTTATGTTCCAAAAATCAAAAAGCTTACTTACCGACCTCTAATTGATATGTATCTCAATATTTGAAAAGTAGACAGAAAGTACTCATGTTTAGACTCAAGAATAGCTCAAAAACACTTTGGCATCATCATTTGATACCCCATTCAATCCGACCCAAAAACTGAACAGCAACTTCTCACATAAAATCATGTAAAACCCTAAACCCTTTAAGCCCTAATTCGTTCTCATTAATTATATTAATTATCTAGGGTTTATTCCAGTTTTAGTAGCACTTAATAATGATCAGATTAGGTTTGAATAGATCAGATTAGGGTAGAATAAAGATGGGTCGAATTACGACAGCAAACAAGGGTCAAATCACAACAGACCATGGTCGAATATAGAACAAAAACTTAGGGTCGATCAAGACAAAAGACAAGGGTCGATCACAACCAGAAAACATTAAATCGAAAGCACCATATTTTAGTATATATATGATTAGGGTTTATAGTGTTTGATACATGATTCAAATTAGTATACATGTATCGAAGGAACAAGAAAATATGGAGGCGATGATACCTTGTGATATAACGAAACAATGAGAAGAACAAGGACAAGAAACTTCGAACAAAACCCACGATTAAACACCAACAGCAAACAACCTTCAACCTTGGTTTTTGAGAGAGGAGAATAGCAGACTTTGTGTAGTTATGTTTTTGTGTGTTTCGTATGAAGAGTGAGAGAAGGAAAACGTATAAGAAAAAATAAGTAGAGCGTGTATCTAATTTAGGAAGGTTAGTAATAGCAATTTAATTGGGTTTTAATTGTGTGATATGATGGAGTGAAATAAGGGCCGAAATTTATGGGATTCATATCCCTTCATAATGTGTAATTCGTTCATCACATAGCTAAGAAAACGTGTGAGGGTCTTAGAGAAATTTGGAAGGTTTAAATTAGGTAGTAAACTCATATTAATTTGTTAGATCTTAGGTTAGTATTATTAATTGTATTATTATTTATAACGTATAGTTTTGGTGTGTAATTAATCGTATTCATAACTTAGGAAAAATTTAAAATTAGACGTAAAATTAGGAATTCAGAATTTAGGGTTTTACACACAAAGCCTTTAGGCTGCTCTATATAGATTTCCTCCTCGAGGAATCCATTAAGGAAGTCCGTCTTTACGTCCATTTGCCATATCTCATAATCGTGGTAGGCAGCTATATCCAGCATCATGCGAATAGACTTGATCATAGCTACGGGCGAGAAGGTATCGTGGTAAGCGATTCCTTCCTTCTGGGTATAACCCTTTGCCACAAGTCTGGCCATATAGGCGTCAACCTTGCCATCACCATTAGTCTTTCTCTTGTAGATCCACTTGTTCCTAATAGGCACTATGCCCTCGGGGCGGTCTACGAGAGTCCAGACCTGTTTGACATGCATTGAGTCTATATCATCTTCCATAGCTTCACGCCATTTCGCGAGTCTACATCCATCATCACTTGGTCATAGGTCGTTGGGTCGGTCTCTTGGCTATCACTTGGAACCTCATGGAGACCCAGCTCCTCCAAGTGCACAAGGCCATACCTCTCAGGTAAATGAGATACCCTACTAGACCTACGAGGTGGTTGTACTTGTGTTTCAGAAGGTTCGGTTCCAATTTCTTGCACAGGTGTCTCCTGAGGAGTTCCATTGTATTCTTCCAAAGAAATACTTCTACCTACGCCACCTTCCTGAATGAACTCATCTTCTAGGAAGTGTGCTTGCAAAGCAACAACGATCTTTCAATCTTCGGGCACGTAGAATAGATAACCCATCATCCCATATGGGAATCCACCTTAGTCTTCTTGACATAGGCGGGACATCCCCAAATACTAATGTGATTAAGACTTGGTTTCCTGCCCTCCCACATCTCATGTGGAGTTTTAGGAACGGATTTGGAAGGACATCTGTTCAAGATATAAGCGGCAGTCAGCAGTACATACCCCACGGGTAAATCGGTAAGTCAGTATATCCCAGCATAGAACGGACCATGTTCAACAAGGTCAAGTTCCTTCTTTCTGACACACCATTTAACTGAGGAGTACCTGGAGGTGTTAGTTGTGATACTATTCCATGTTCCTTTAGGAACTCGTCAAACTCCGCACTCATATACTCGCCACCTCAGTCCGACCGAAGTTCTTTGATATGATTTCCAGTTTGTTTCTCGACTAGGGCCTTAAATTCCTGTAATTTCTCAAAGGCCTCGGACTTATGTTTCATTAAGTATACATAACTATACCTAGTATGATCATCTGTAAACATAATGAAATATTGATATCCATCACGTGCTGCTTCCAAAGCACTACATACGTCAGTATGGATTAATCGTAGTTTATCAGTGGCTCTTTCAAAAGTCCCTGTGAAGGGGGACTTAGTCGTTTTGCCTTTAAGGCAAGATTCACAAGTAGGAAAGGGATCCGATCCCAATGGACCCATAAATCCATCTTTTTCCATTTTGCAAACCTTGGTCTGACCAACATGACCAAGTCTAAGATGCCATTTCAAAACTTGATTAGTTTCATTCCTACCATGCTTCTTAGTCATAGTATTCACAACGACTTTGTTACTGAGGTTTAGATGATACAGTCCATTTAACAATGTAGTAGTGCCCACTAGTTTATTTTGAAAATAAATTTTG
This sequence comes from Orobanche coerulescens, assembly GCA_033398695.1. Lineage (NCBI taxonomy): Eukaryota > Viridiplantae > Streptophyta > Magnoliopsida > Lamiales > Orobanchaceae > Orobanche > Orobanche coerulescens. The sequence goes on along the minus strand of CM065808.1, from coordinate 66,474,703 downwards.
CAGGAACCATCACCAATGAAAAATGAAAAGCCTTTCTGATCCATGACCGGAATGGATACAATGTTTTTATGCCCCTTGGGCAAAACAAGTATATCTTCTAAAGTGAGAACAAAACCGGATTCTAAACCCCAAAAAAGTGATCATATGTCGGTTGCCTCGACACTATGCCCTCTACCGACAGTAATCATCACTTCCCTAGCTCCAAGCTTTCTACTTTGTTCCAAATCTTGATTCACGGTACAAATATGAGAACTAGCATTAGAATCCAATATCCAAGAAGTAGAAAATACAGTAGCAGAACAATTTGTTTCCAAAACTAAAAGTTATGTACCTGAAGCGCCATGAAGAGTTGGACAGTCTCTAGCTCAGTGGCCAGCTCACCGCACTTGAGACAAGCGTCCTTATTCTTCTTGTTCTTCGGAACAATCGGGTTCTTGCCCTTACCCTTGAAGTCCATGACTTGTGGTCCTGTCTGCTTCTTGGTCTTTTTCTTCTTGTTCTTAGACCTCCGAGGTCCAGAAGAAATCACAAGGGCAGACTCCTTCATCCGCGTAGTCTTCATCTGAGACTGAGGGGTCACCAGTTTGTTCATTAGCCCAGTTAAGTGGCATGCAATCTCATTGCAGTTAGAGTTCATAACAAACTGGGAGAAGGAATCAGATAGAGACTATAGGATAAGATCGGTTTGAAGAGAATTATCCATCTTAAAATCAAGAGCCTCCAATCTCTCGATCATGGATATCATTTTGAGGACGTGGTCCCTAACCTTCTTATCTTCCTTCATCCTTGCACCGAATAGTTGCTTGGATATCTCATATATAGCAGTTCGACTGTGCTCACCATAAAGCTCGGTTAAGTGAGATAGAATCAGCCTAGCAGAAGTCATTTTCTCATGAGCTCTCTGAAGCTCATTAGACATAGAAGCCATCATGTAAGCACAGACTTTTACGTCATCCTTAACCCACTTTTCGTGGTTTTTAATCTCTTTCTGATTGGATCTTGTCCGCACCGAAGGCGCCGAAATGTCCGTCTCCAAGATGTATCCCAATGCCTCTATACTTAGGACTATCATTAGATTGCAGAGCCAATCCACAAAGTTAGGTCCGTTCAAGGTGTTCTTTTCGAGTAGAATTGCGAGTGGGTTCATTGTCATATTGAGAGTTATGTTTGCATTAAGTATGACAGATTAATTAGTGACTCGTTCAATTATGATATGAGTATATAATTAAGGTCTTTTCTATTCTTGTTACCCATCTCAAACTATTTTTATCGGAATAACACACTCCCATGTGAAATCCGGAAGTATCGTCGCTCTACTCTATAGTGGTGATCGTGTTCTTTATAAATCTTAATAGAGGGCAACCGAACAGGTTTCTATTCTATTAATTTTCATAAAGTGGTGTCCAACACCAACCCATCTAATAGATGATTCGATCTTATTTTTCCCCTTGTTCACTCCCCTCAACTTATACGGTTTCTATTGTTTGTGAACAAGTTAAGTTTACACCATCGACGCAAATTAGTTTCACAATTTAATCTTATCCGTCAACCTATCAGGTTTCTAGGGATAAAATTGGCTCCAACCAAAGGCATCCAATGCGCTCCTGGTAATTTATCCATCCTCCCCGAACGACTACCCCGATAACACGGAAGTATAGCACATCCAGTTTGGATTTCAATTTCCCGAAAGCTCGATAGAGGGAAGGAAATCCTTGAGCCTTATAAACTTAATAATTTGTCGTTGGAGAATTTTCGCGATAAATGTTACACTTTTCACATTAATCCATTTAAGCGCGTTTCTAGCATTCATATAATATGAACAAGCATTCACAACCTAGTTGCTACCAATATGTAGTTCATGGACCGTTCCTAGAATCAAAAACTCCGTAATCTAATTACAAGTCTTCGGTCTTGAATCTTTGTATTCTCGAACGGATATTCCTCATGTCTTCGTCATTACATATAAATTTTACATTGAAAAAATGCATCCTAGATACAAATATTTCTATCAAAATAAATAGGCTCAAAACGGCCTTTACAGCCCAATCGAAAAGAAATCGAACGATTCAAAACTAAGTCCATGAACTACATCCCCATTAAAAAACATTCATTCAATAAATACGATATAAACAGATACAACATATATATATATATATATATATATATATATATATCGATCCAATCAATAAATAGAATTGATCCAATCAATTAACACATCCGGTAATATTAAAAACGTTCAAAGTATTCGATCACCCGCAAATATTCCAATTAATCAAAATTCTCTTACAAAATGAAAAGCCCTAAATCAATTTAATCATATTAAATCCAATTTAACATGTGGGAGATTAATTTTCTGGAATACACAAAAAAAATCAAGCCAGGGCGAAGCTGCCTGCCGGTCACGGCCCGTGCCGATTGGCACGGTCGGGTTGTCCCGGCAGTCTAGCGGCCAGACACGGCCCGTGCCGAATGGCACGGTCAGGTTACCCCGACAGCTTATAAAGCTGGCCTGCCAGACACGACCGTGTCAAAATACACGCTCGGGTTGTCTAGACGGTCTACCGGCCAGACACGGCCCGTGCCGAATGGCATGGTCGGGTTACTCCGACAGTCTTCGGAGACTGGCCTGCTGGCATTACCCGTGTTGCCTGACACGGTCGGGTCAGCCCATCAGTTTGCATCCCTTTTCCGAAAAGTCGACCAACGACGATTCGGGGCTAGATTTTCGACCGTATATCCAATATCTATATTTTCCAACTTTTTATCTACAATATAAACCATATTTACTAGAAATAAAAGATTTATATTTAGACATAAACTTACGAAAAATACAACTACAATGAGCGAAAAACATACACCATGATTATGACTAGAAATGATTACAAATCATTCACAATCCAATCAAGCATTCCAAATGCAAATTTCGTATATACGATCGCAAGACCTACGCTCCGATACCACTGTTGGGATTCGGTGCCTAAATCGAAGGCCCAGCGGAAGCGGTAAAATGAAAATTAATTTGATCTGAATCCATACGAGGATCGATCGAGCTACGTATATACGAATATTAAACAAAACACAAGAGATACAATAAACATACCCTTGTAGTCGGTTGATTTGAATGGTGTCCTTCTCTTGAGGTATTCCCTAAGCTTTAGTTGATTTCCCTACGATTCAAACGCTCCAAGATCTTGGATGATCCAACACCGAAAGCTCCGCGTCTCTACTTGCCACGCGCCGAAAAAATGAACGGAACGACGACATCTTGCTATCCTCCAAGAATATGGCTAGAGCTAGGATAATGAAGCTTTCGATTGTGATTATAGCCTTCTAAGTTTATAACTCACTATCTCTCGTTTTTTTCTCCAAGAACTACCAAGAAGAAATGAAGAAGAAGATGAAGACAATTGAGGAAACTATTTTCTCTCTCTCTCTCTCTCTCACTTGAACTCACGGGTGATGGCTCAATGAATGTGGTTAGTCTTCTCTCCTTTTATCAAATCACCTTTTCAATATAATAAGGTGATTCCATGTCCCCTAAGGAAAAGCACTTCATAATATTAAATCATGAAGTCTTCCACCACATTAGGTGGAAGACAAAGGGGGCGGCCATCTAGAAGGGTAGGAAGAGTTTGGTCCATTTCGGACTCCCGTGAGTCCAAACAGATAAACTCCAATCCCGATCCGATGTATTTATATCAATTAATTAATCATATCAAATACAATGTAACATAATTAATTTCTCCAAGAAATAATTATATCTATGAATTAAATTAATCAGCGAGTAATTATTTAATTTATTTGGCCATAAATTAATTTATCCAATAAATCAATATAGACATCCAATGTCCCAATTAATTAGATATCTAATATCTAATATTCATAATGAGAGAATAAGCTCGATTCATTCCATCGCCAATCCTATTGCGCGACTCGGTAGGTCCATCTCAGTCAGGATGGGAGGAACCAAAGAGTAGTAGCACCACCTAGCCAGCCTGGCAGCCTACACCGTACCCCAACTGAGAACGAATTATTGGGATCATTCAAGAACCATTCTGTCATGAATACCAGTATACGTATAAACCCTTCTTTCAAATGTCCCGATCAAGTTATAGGTTCACGGTCAGTCAAACCCTATTTGTACTTGGCATTATGCATGCATTTATGCAAATCGAGATCATTGAGCTCTCGTGTATCTAATACAACTAGCTCCAATGCTTTGGCCAAAGCCTTATGATCTCATTTGCCAATAACCGCATAGGACATATAACCCGTTCACTAACAGGAGAAAGAATTCTATCTTGGTATTCAGTAGGACCTTTTACTTGCCCATCAAGACGCACGTCAAGGTTGACCCCCACCTTCCAGTTTTCTGGGTCGAACTACTCTAATGAAAATCTTAACGTCACAAGCACATCCCTACTAAATCCTGAAGTCGAAGGATCACGAATACCTATCACAACCTTTCGATTTTGTCATTGACTATCCCGGAGTAAAATCCGTGTGACGAATCGAGGGTGAGTCAGTTCGAGTATACTAATCCAATTAGCATACCTATAATGTGTGCTCCCACCAACTATTAGTGTTCGACAGGCACTGTCCAAGTCATAGAACACGAACTTAACGCCCAGTCAAGTTTCATCGACTTGCGAACGATTAAGTATTTGAGCTATAAACCTTTCCACTGCCGATCCCCTTATCCAATAAGGAGTGGAATGTTTTTCTCTCAAATACACGGACTAGTTTCTATATATATTTACGAGTTAGGTATGCCAGTACCAGTAAATAAAGAAACACATTTGCCGTATGATAATGAATTACATAATAACAAGTATAATGCCCTCACTCATACATCCCCTGAGTGGCATTTGAGGGCATACTCCTAACAGACGCTCGAGCCAATCATCCTCGAGAATCAAATCCTAACCCTCAATACTCCCAACAATAAGGTTAGAGAGCCAAGCCCTCTCACAAATAAATACAGAACAGTCTCGGACCTCCTGATCACCAACGATCCTATCACCGCTAGGAAGTTTAATCATGAGAGGCTCACAAGGCGTCAAACAGTCGAGACTCAGATGGCGCACACACTCAAGGGAGATGAATGAATGCGTAGCACCCGAATCAAAAAGCACACTGACAGGATGAGACTGAATATGAACGGTACCTATAGCTACGGTGGTGGCTAGATCATCGGCCCTCCTCATCTTGTAAACTCGCAGATGAGCGGAGCCGACACTGGAAGCTCCCCCTCTAGCGGGCTGACCCCGATCTCTTCCTCGACTGGCACTCGGCCTGCGGAGCAAACGACCCCTGGTTCACACTCGGTTCCCTAGGCGCTAGGAAGGAAGTCTGGGCGCCAAGGGTTCTCTCTCTCTCGGCACAAAAAGCAGCCTTGTGGCCCAGCTGGCCACACCGATTACACGTCAACAAGGGACTCGGATAAGCTCGACTGATGTGGCCTGGTCGGCCACAGTTAAAACACTTCACATCACATGAAGGAGTACTGGCAGTTCGGCGGAAACCCCTAGCAGAACGAGCTAGACCACCACCAGCGGGAAAGTTAGCAGGCTGAGATTTCTGCTGACCTCCACTCTTGTGGCCCGAAAATTCCCAGCGCACTTCTGTTTCTTGCTCTCACGAGCTGCCTCACTAGCCGTCAAAGACATATCGTATGCAAGAGCTCTACTCTGATAATCCTTCAAGGTGGTGCAGGTGAGCCCAGACATGTAGTCACGAATCTTCAGTTTCATCCGTCTGTAAAAGTGGAAAATTTTGTCGCTCTCCTCTCTAACTTGGGTCATCACGAAGCCCAACTCCCGGTTGTAATCAGCAATAGCCTGAGAAACAGGAATATCCCGAGGCTGAGCATCATAGAACGCATGGACTCGAGCTTGTTTAACTGGCCATGGGCAATATTCGATCTCCATCAGGTCCTTGAACTCGACCCATGAAGCAACATGGTCCTCAGGCTCAACAGCCTCCCACCAGTCAGTAGCGTCCCCGGTGAGAAAGTACTGGGCAATAGGGACCTTGCGATCCTCGGGACAGTTGGTGGCAATAAAGACCTTGGATATCTCCTTGATCCACCCCTCTCAGCCTATCAGGTCTGAAGCCCCCAAAAATTGAGGAGGATGGATCTTAATGACATCCTGAAGCCAACGATCTGCTCCGCCCTTAGTAGCATGGGCCGAAGTCGGGTTCTGAACCGCCTGAGCTATCGCAACCATTTGGTTCACCATTTGTTGCATCACAACTGCAACACCATGATCGGCGCCACCACCGGTTGCGCCCTGAGTAGCACTATGGCTTTGATGACCATCAGTACTACCAGCCCCAGAATTGTGCGACGTGGCCGCCTCACTGGCTGCCCCACGTCCCCAACCGCGTCCACGACCAAGGCCACAACCCCTACCTCGGACTCTCCCAGCATCCATACTGCAGATAAGAGGTATCAATTGCAATACGATGGTAAGTACGAGAGGAAAAACAACCACAATTCAAGAATCAGAAGTGCGATACAAGGAAAACAGGGAATCAAGTAAGGAAAACTTACGAGCACTGGAATTACCGAGATGGTGGCAACGGGGTAACAATTTGCAAAACAAAACACAACTAGAACCAATTAACCGACAAGCCTAGGTTTCCATAAACCTAGTTCTCCGATACCATTTTCTGTAACACCTCCAAGATATTATGGGAATATTACAGTGCCATGGAGCCCTACATGGGACAAACCAGGCTAATTAAGAAATACCACTTGTCTAACTATCTTAGTTAGCGAGAAAACACGAATCACCATAACGAAAATAAATGAACTCCAAGTATAACCGACAAAACCAACATCACTGACAATCATAAATAATATATAAAAATACAAACCATAATCCCAGTAGAAATGCCTAAGTACTCGCGAGTACCTTCTATAAGTTCACAAGTTTAAAGAAAACAATCCGCATTAAAAAGGACAACAGAAATAAAGAGACTCCGATGCACACGTCATCAACCCTGGCCAACATCCTAGTACTATCCCAGTGCCCGATCATCCGGCTGAACATGACCTGAAATTCATAACAAGAATTTCCCCAAAACGGGTCTCCGAAGGGGTTAGCAATTACGCTAGTACAAGTATCCAATGAACAACTTACACCTTACACATATAGTCAGAGCATGCAAATGAGAAAACATCACTTCCAAACACACATTTCCGGAAACGCCATAATCCACAACACATTTATAAAATGCACCACAATTAACCACGGACCCATGCCTCTGTGGACCCCTACCGAGACCCCGTCGGATCTAACCCGTAGTGGTTAAAGGCAAGCTCACAGATCCATGCCTCTGTGGACCGCTACCGAAACCCAATCGGATCTAACCCGTAGTGAGCATACACACACACACACGTTACTCATGCAATACTACCATGTTAAGAATGTAAGTTCATTAAGGGTACTTGCCACGATATCATGATGAAAAGGAAACAATCGCGGTTGTGAGAAATTGGACAAACCAAACCTAGACGATTCGTCAAACACCATCACAACCAATTTGACAAGAATAACAATAACGGAAGACACCTGAAACCCCACCTACGATTCATGTAAGTTCGTACAAAATAACGACGAGGAAGGATCCCAACCGAACCCTCTCGATTTCACAAATACCACGAAACTTACAATGAATCGTAGGGAAAACAAGAATACCACTAAGATTAATCATATACATCATGGATTAATCAACGATATGGAACGAATCGGACGAAAACTCAAAACCCCGCAAATTTCCCAAAAATAGGGTTCTAGGAAAATACCTTGGGTTAAGGATGATGAACAAGTGTTGGTGTTGTTAATACACACCAAGAACTCAAGGAAAGATGATCTCTGAAGTGATCGGAAGAAAAAATCGCCCTGGAGTCGCTCGGCCGCGGAGAGGAGAGGGAAATGAGAAAAAAATGATGAATCTGGTCAACTCTCTGGTTTTTATAACCAGAGAGACGTAGCGTGCGCTAACGATAAAAGTTAGCGTGCGCTACCCAGCCAAAAGCCAGTCCAGAACCTACGGTTCTGGCCCGTTAGCGTTCGCTAGTATAGAATAGCGTGCGCTAACGGCCCCTCGATAGCGCGCGCTATCGGGCCATAGCGTGCACTACCTGGGCACCAAACCGAGTCCAGAAACATTCTGCCCAGTCTGGACTGCCGCGTTAGCGCGCGCTACCGGTCACCTAGCGCGCGCTAAGTCGAAGCCGTAGCGTGCGCTAATATACAAATGTAGCGTGTGCTAGGTTGTTCGTCCAGAGGGCAGAGAGCAGAAAAACCCATTATCACTGCTGTGTTCGAGCTGTTAGCGCGCGCTACTAAACGGTCGTAGCGTGCGCTACATAGCAACAATAGCGTGTGCTACGCAACAACAGTAGCGTGCGCTATCGAGTGCATGCAGCAGCACAGACAACACCTAGAGATGGAAAACAGCGAATTCCAACTCGGATGAAAACAACCTGCACACCCTCGGGTAGTCGGAATCGTGTTTTCTTTTAGCGCTTTGGTTCTGACTCAATCTTGTTGTTCGTGTGTCTCCTTTGGGAAAACTACAACGTTAGTAATCACCCCAAAACTTTGGGAAATTACAAAACAGCTCAAAACATCCGAAACACACGACACATGATCGAAACAACGAACGAAAGCTCACAGCATGCATAACAACATGAGACGGACCTACAGCAACCCCGAAATGGCAGTTCCAAACAATGGTCATGAGAATCGAACGAAATAGCGACAGAAATGAAATTAAACACGGAATTGAATAAAGCAATTCTGAAACAAGCTCGGATGATAAAAAGTCCAGTATTAAATATTCTCGAAATATCAATACGGTTACAAGCGAGTTCCTAAAAATGGAAAATACACCACAAATGCGAATATTACGGGCACCGTTCTCGGTGGTCCCAATTCAATACCTCGATTATCTTTAGAACGGCTAATCGATAACAATGATATCATGGATGGGAATTGTCCTCGACAGTCCCATTTCAATACATCGATTACCTTATAAAGGTCAATCGATAACAACGACTCAAAGGATGGAAAATGTCCTTGATAGTCTCAATTCAATACATCGATTACCTTAGAAGGGTTAATCGATAACAACGAATCAATGGATGGGAAATGTCCTCGAGAGTCGAAATTCAATACATCGATCACATTAGAACGGTCAGTCGATAACAACGATATAATTAGAACAGATGTCCCGGTGCCTTTATTCAACCACCAGAAATAGAGATGATAATCGAATATGTCAACATCTTCAATCGGCCAATACAACATCAATAGAAAAACAACGATATCAATAACAATGATCACAATGATATCTCATGGAACATCAGTCAACAATAACCATTGATACATCGATACCGCAAACTGGATATCGACAACAACATAATCCAACAAGTATCTCAATGCCTTGAACCAGCCATTAACGAACAATAATAACAACAAGACGATCAATCAACAACGTTTGCATAATTACCGAAGGGTTTTGTATCAAACAATTCCCTGACATCAAGAAATCATGAAGGGACTACGTCTCGAAGTGATACAACACATTCATACACATATATGATAACATATATCTCATTGACTAGTACAAGTATAAAACTTGCCTCAAACCGAAGGTGATGGAATCCTCCAAATGAACGACGAACGGCATCCTTCGACGATCACAAGCACTCGAACAACATTGAATGAAATACAATTCATTCAATAACACAATATCGATAGAAAACAATACCAAAGGAAACCTTGATTCATACACGAATTGATCAAACCACTCAAGCAGGTATCATAGTCCTCAACTATGAATCCTAACGCCCTCCGACACCTCAATGATCAATATGACCAAAATGTTCTTAACACTTGTGAAAACAATTCAACAAGAATCATTAAGAACAACATCATAATAATCATCCCAAAATGATAATATCATCAATATCATCACTAACACCTCAAGAACATCATGAACACGACAAACATGATGTCTTCACCAATATCAATCACCAATTCATCATGAATTCGGATTAATCAACAAGATCAACTCAAACATTTCAAGATTATGATAATCATTACATAATTAATCATAATTCCTTACAATAATGGTTATAATCTCTCAAGAACACAACCAACAACAATAATCATCTCGAAGTTATATTAATCATATAACAATCTTAAATAACCCTTCCTAGACATGATTATAACCTCCAAGTATTCTAAAACATCAAGAATAAAGTCTCCTCAAGACGTAATCATCATGTTCTTAATAAGTTATAAAAACTCATCAAGAATCATGTTATCCTCCCACAAGCACAAACAACACGAGGTAAACAACAACAACAACAACAACATACTCGAAAATCACTTGAAGAACAAGAGATTAAAAAAACTTACCCAAGAAGAACAAGATGGACTCTCCAAACACTAAAGGAGTATGAAAATCTTCCAATCCTCAAGTCTCAATCCAAGCTAGGATTGCCAAAATCACGTTGGAAGAGTCTAAACAAGTCCAGAGGGATGATTCTAGGGAGAGAAAAATGGTTTTGGTTCCTGAAGAAATGAAACGGCGAATACGATACCGATGACAAGTACAAATATCTCAATCCTGAAATATCCCAATACAATATATATTGTATCAGTAAAATACAACAAAACTTGTACAATTCCAAATGGATACGTACAACACAACAGTAAAACGAAAGGAAAGAAAAAAAATATCCCCGAATATTACATCTTGTTCATCAACTGCATGAACACTACTGGCGCATTGGTCAGTCCGAAAGGCATGACCACAAACTCATAATGTCCGTATCTCGTCCGAAAAACAGCCTTCGGAACGTCGGACTCTCTCACTCGAAGCTGATACAATCCCGATCTCAAATCGATCTTCGAGAATACTGTAGCTCCGAGCAACTGATCGAACAAGTCATCTATACGAGGTAACAGATACTTCTTCTTGATGGTCACTTTGTTTAGCTCGTGGTAATTGATGCATAAACACAATGAACCATCCTTCTTCTTCACAAATAGGACCGGTGGGCCCTAAGAAGAAGTGCTCAGTCTAATGTACCCTTTCTCTAACAGCTCTCCCAACTGATTCTTCAACTCCTGCATCTCTGAAGGTTCCATGCGATAAGGCGCCTTAGAAATTGGTGTCGCGTCAGGCTCTAATTCAACAGAAAAATTCTATCCCTCGATCTGGCAGTAGTCCAAGAAGATCATCTGGATACTCATTAATGATTGGGATTGAAAAAAAGTCGATTCTGCCCTCCTCCATCTTCAAAGCATAGCAGCAATAGCCCTGCAACCTTATTCAGGACTTTCACGGCCTTCATGGCACTAATAAGCAGTTTATGCTTATCTAGTTTACGACCCACAAAAGAGTACTCAGAACCATTCCCAGTCATCGTAGTGATGACCTTAGTGTGATAGTTCATAATCGCTCTGTGACTCTTAAGCCAATAATCACCGAGGATCAAGTCCTCGCCCTCGATATCAACCACAATCAAATTCTATGTCCAGTCTACACTTGCTATGCTCACTGGATAATTTCTAGTCTCGCGATTACCAACAATTCTATCACCACTAGGTAGTCTCACAATAAAAGTCTCACAAGTAGTTATGCAATCAATACTCAAACGTGTACACAATCTAAAGAGATGAAATAATGCGTAGCACCCGAATCAAATAGCACTCGAATGGGATGAGATAGAATATGAATGGTACCTGAGGCCACCACCGCATTGGGATAATCCACTTGGCGTATTTCATAAATTCGTGTATGTATCGTACCAGTACTAGAATCTCCCTTCTAACAAACTGACCCCGTCGCCGGCCTCTACCGAAACTCTGTTGTGGCTGGCTATCTGACTTCTGCTGATATTCACTCGGATTCCTTTTGCCTCGTATTGATGATTTGTTTGATCAGCTCCAAGGAGCTAAACGTTTCTCCAAGATCGATCTTAGGTCCGGTTATCATCAGCTTCGGGTTAAGGAGCAGGATATCCCTAAGACTACTTTTCGTACTCGCTATGGACACTATGAGTTTTTGGTTATGCCTTTCGGACTGACTAATGCTCCGGCAGTGTTTATGGATCTTAAGAACCGTGTATTCCATTCTTTTCTCGACAAGTTTGTTATCGTTTTCATCAATGACATTTTGGTTTATTCGAAGTCCGAGGAGGAGCACGAGCAACATCTTAGTACGGTTTTGCAGATTTTGAGGCAGGAGAAGTTGTATGCGAAGTTCTCCAAGTGTGAGTTCTGGCTTAGTCAAGTTGCTTTCCTTGGTCATGTTGTGTCTTCTAGTGGTATCACTATGGATCCGGCGAAGGTTGAGGTTATCACTAAATGGCCGGGACCTACTACGGTGACCGAGGTCCAGAATTTTCTTGGTTTGGCAGGTTACAATCGGAGATTTGTCGAGGGATTATCACAACTCGCCTCACCATTGACTAAGCTGGTGAGGAAGGGATTGAACTTTGATTGGACTGATGAACAAGAAGAGAGTTTTGAGACTCTGAAGCAGAATCTTGTGTCAGCTCCCATTTTGACACTTCCATCTGGTACAGGCGGATATCAGATTTATAGTGATGCTTCCAAGAAAGGGTTAGGTTGTGTTTTAATGCAGCATGGGAAGGTTATTGCGTATGCCTCATGCCAGTTGAAACCCTATGAGGAGAACTACCATACGCATGATCTAGAGTTGGCTGCAGTTGTTTTGCTCTTAAGATCTGGAGGCATTATCTGTATGAGGATTCTGTTGATATCTTCACGGATCATAAGAGTCTCAAGTACATATTCACCCAGAAGGAGTTGAACATGAGACAGTGTAGATGGTTGGAGTTACTCAAGGACTACGAAACTAACATTCAGTATCACCCGGGTAAAGGCTAATGTAGTTGCCGATGCTCTTAGTCGTAAGTCGGGTATGATTGCTAGTCTGAAATTTGAGCCTAAGATTTTGCATGATCTTGATCTCATGGAGGTGGAGTTCTGTCTGCCTGGGCACGCCGGTTATTGGGCTAGCTTGAAGGTTGAGTCTAACTTGATCTTGAAGATTAAGGAAGCTCAGCGTGACGATGGTGAGTTATGGGCCATTGTTCAGAATGTGGAAGAGGGGAAACAGTCTGAATTTCGGGTTGATGATGATGGCATTGTTTGGTTAGGAGATCGCCTTTGTGTTCCGAGCGATCCTGAACTTCATGAGACGGTTATGTCAGAAGCTCACAGTTCTCCTTTCACCATACATCTGGGATCTACTAAAATGTATCGGGATTTGAAACAGCATTTCCGGTGGAATGGGATGAAGCAGGATGTAGCTTCATATGCTGCTAGGTGTTTGACTTGCCAACAGGTAAATATTGAGCACCAAAGATCTAGTGGTCTTTTGCAGCCGTTAGAGATTCCCCACTCGAAGTGGGAAGAGATAACAATGGATTTTGTTACGGGTTTGTCGGTCACACGAAAAGGACATGATGCGATCTGGGTGGTCGTCGATCGGCTAACCAAGTCAGCTCATTTCTTACCGATCAAGAAAGGTTATGGTGTAGTGAAGTTGGCAGAAATCTTCCAACAGGAGATTGTTAGATTGCACGGCACTCCGGTTGCAATTGTTTCTAATAGTGATTCGAGGTTTACTTCGCGTTTTTGGAAGGCGTTACATAAGGCTTGGGGCTCTCGTCTTAAGTTTAGTACCGCTTTTCACCCACAGACGGATGGTCAATCTGAGAGAACTATCCAAACGTTAGAGGACATGTTACGAGATTGTGCACTTGATTGGACTGGTAGTTGGGACGAGTACTTGTGTTTAGTCCAGTTTGCGTATAACAACAATTGGCACGCTAGTATTCGAATGGTACCAGACGAGATGTTATATGGACGTAAGTGTATATCACCTACTGTGTGGGACGAAGTAGGTGAACGGATTATTGAGGGTCCTGAAATGATTGAGATCACCAACGAAAAGGTGACTGTTGCTAGAGAGAGGCTTAAGGAAGCCAAATCCAGACAGAAGAGTTACGCCGACAATCACCGACGTGAGTTAGAATTTTAGGTTGGCGACCGAGTATTTCTGAAAGTTTCTCCTTTTCACGGCGTCAAACGTTTTGGCATTAAGGGCAAGTTGAGTCCTTATTTTATTGGTCCTTTTGAGATTTTGGAATGTGTGGGCGAGGTGTCTTATCGTTTGGCTCTTCCACCTCAGCTAGCACATGTGCATAACATTTTCCACGTATCTCTTTTGCGGGAATACAACTATCATCCTCTACATGTGGTGTCATACCCTTTTGACCAGATTCAACCAGACATGTCACTTCCGGAAGAACTGGAAGCCATTCTTGATAGGCAGCAGAGAGTCATGAGAAATAAGGTCATTCGCTTCGTTAAGATTCTTTGGAAGAGCCACCCAGCACGTGAGGCGGCCTGGTAAACCAAAGAGTCTATGCGAGCCAGCTACCCTCATTTCTTTTCGTAGTCTGGTATGCTTTCGTTTTGTTTCGTTACCTTTCCTTTTTCATTTTCGAGGACGAAATTTTTTTTTTTAGAGGGGAAGAGTTGTAAAACCCAGATTTTTGAACATGTTAAAATACCCTTTAATCTCGAATCTATAAAATACGTTTAATAATTTAAAATATTGCATTACGATTATAACTTAAGTATTTAAATCGTTAAAATTTGAACAAATTAATGTAATACGAATATAAGACTTATACTGAAATAATTTGTACACATTTAAAATTGTCACACGTTTTCTATTTTTGTCCCTAGCCGAATGATATGTTGTACACAAACATTTGGAATCATGAATCATGTCAAGGTTCGTGATGGGTTTTAAATTTGGCAAAGTCTTCCATCAAATTGCCATAATTTAGGCATTTCCCTTTTGAAATTACTCCCCACTCGCCTATATATATATCACACTCACATACTTCACAAAACTAAAAACCCTAAAACTTAAAACTAAAAACGGTGGCTACCTAGTTCTCTACCATTCCCGTTCGATCGAGGCATGTACAAAGGAAGGATTGTTGGTAGATTGAAGGTCTCGGGTGCATTGGTATGATTAAACACGTTATATGATGGCTTAAATGAATTCTGGAATTAAGACAAATTGTATACTTGAATTTGTGAACGAGATAGGTCATGATATATAATGATTCAATTCAGTTTCTTTTGATAAAAACTTATTTTTATGTCTTAGTTAATTTCTCCAATTCGTTTGGAGTGATTTCTAGTTGTTTTGTTCGTGTTTTTGATTTTTGTGTGATTATGTTGAATCTGAAATTCGGGAGTCTGAAATCAGTCCACTTTGTCGATTTTTGATTCAAAAACTATAAAGAGTTGGGCCATGAAACTCTACAGTATATAACTTCTATATAATACCATGAATTTTTGGGAATTTTTCCTGGATGATTTGCTTGGTCGTTGAGGCGGATACTTTTTGGGTACAACTGCAGGTCGGTTTTCTGAATAGTCTGAGTTTGAGTATTTTTTGTGTGGGGTTAAACTAACTAATAAATTCTGGGAAAATTCGTGTTGGTTCTAAAGACATTGAAGTACCTGTTTGAATTTTTGTGAATTTTACTTTTGAGTTCTGATTTGGTTCAAAAATTCGTCAAGTTGTAACCTCTTCATAGATAAAAGCTGATAAAAAGGTTAAAAGGCTAATAAAGGTTAGGGTTGTATTGAATTTATCTCCACGTATGCTGTCAGGTTTTTGGGTCATATTGAAAGGGGTCCATTTTAATGATACCAACATGTTTTTGAGTTATTCTTGAGTCTAAAATCAAGTTCTGGAAAAATACTTTCTGAATATGTAAGTCTTGTAATTTTTAGAAGCCGAGAGAATGTCTTTTCTGATTTTACAAGTTTAAGTGTCAAACCTGTCAATTAGTAATCCGAATTTCAACCTTGGTTTATGATTTTTGTTTTGAAATCAGTAAGGAATCATTAACTCAAATTGGACAGGGCTTAAATATAAGATGTGTTTGGCCTCTGTGATTTGTGGTTGAATTTTTAGAGTAGGACATCATGGTCTCTTAATTGCTTACATCATTTAGTCTCAGATCTGTCACCGAATCTGGGCTAGTTTTGATAAGGAATTTTTGTTCTATAGCTATACTACCTGGAAATTCTACAAAAATTACACAACATATAAAACATATGTACTTACCTGGGGTAATTTTTTTAAGGCTCCAGGAGGTGCACAATTATACTTTAAAAATCCAGACACGTGATACATGTTTTGATATTAAAAGTTGAGTTTTCTTAAAAAGGTGGTTCTCAAAGTCTATTATATTATTAAAATGAGTAACCAAATTCATTTGGACTTAAAGTAATACTTGTTTATTGATCCGTATAGGTTCCATGAAGCAGGAGTGATCCTGTATCTTGTGATCCATCTATCTTTGTTTACTTTTGCTGTTGAATAAGGTACATATATTCCGTACTCTTTCACCAAGAGTACAACTACTTTCTCTCTCATGACCTTTCACTCTCTTCTATATTATTTGCTTATCTTATTTTGGACTATTGATATTCGAACTCTTCGTTTGAACCTTTGACATTGCATCTTGATTTGATACATGTGAATTGAACTTTTGATGTTAGCCCTTTGATTATTCGAACCTTTGATATTGAACTTTGACTGTATGAATAAGACCTACACTTTGATTTGGACTTGTACTTTTTGACCCTTCAGTATTTACCCAGGTATTATCTGTCCCAGTTATGGGGGGTCCATGACCGTAGCATTGATGCACCAATGTTATGACTCTAGTGTGGTTGGAGAGATGTACCACACCGTCGCTTATCTGCTATCTGCTATGGCCATTATTTTGATTATGAATTGTTTGCAGGGGCGTATGGATGCATCCTAGATTTGTTAGTTATTTGTTTGGGCTACTATGATGATAGGGATACATATTATATTTGTTTGGTGATTGGGCATGCGTGCATGCAGTCCCTTCACATTTGGGAGTTGATCACTCCATTGGTGTACTATTTGTTTGGATATTTGTTTGGGCCTGGGGTAAAATACTGAATCCACATTCATACACTTTATACTTAAACTTTGATATCCTTTTGATTATCCATTGACACCAGATGTATTTTATCTTCGCATTCCTTTGATTATCTTATCTCGTTTGATCTGTTTTGTTATTTGCTTTATATCTGTTCACTGAGCTTTTTATGCTCAGCCGCTTTTCTTCTCCATGCGGCAGGTACTTAATCTAGGAGCGGGGTTATTAGCTTGGGGATGAGACGGTGGATTACCCTATAGCTTTATTTAAATGAACTTTATTTTCCTTATCGTTATTTCCAGATTTCGTACATTTGAATCATACTTTCTTTTGTTTGGTTTCGGGGACACTTGGTGTTGTTTTAGTCCCCTTTTGATACCCTTTTGATATTTTTTTGAATTTATTTAAGACTTCCGCTGTTTGATTTGAATATGTTGTATCTGATATGTTACCATAAAGTGACACTTCTACCCTTGCCGGGTTGGGGCGTTACATCTAGTATGGTGTCTCATTTACCTGAGAGGTATGGGCTTGTTCACTTGGAGGAGCTGGGTCTCCATGAGATTCCAAGTGAGAGCCAAGAGACTGACCCAACGACTTATGACCAAGCGATGGTGGATGTAGACTCGCGAAATGGCGTGGAGATATGGAAGCTAAGATAGACTCGATGCATGTCAATCAGGTCTGGACTCTAGTAAACCGCCCCAAGGGCATAGTGCCTATTGGGATCAAGTGGATCTACAAGAGAAAGACCGATGGAGATGGCAAGGTTGACGCCTATAAGGCCAGGCTTGTGGCAAAGGGATATACCCAAAATGAAGGGATCGATTACCATGATACCTTCTCGCCCGTAGCTATAATCAAGTCTATTCGCATGATGCTTGCTATAGCTGCCTACTATGATTATGAGATATGGCAAATGGACGTAAAGACGGCTTTCCTTAATGGATTATTCGAGGAGGAAATCTATATGGAGCAGCTTAAAGGCTTTGTGTCTATAGTCGATATTCAGAAAGTGTGCAAGCTTCAGCATTCCATTTATGGACTGAATCAAGCGTCGCGTAGTTGGAACCTTCGTTTTGACGAGGTGGTCAAAGAGTTTGACTTCCTGCAAAATGAAGAAGAACCTTGTGTATACAAGAGGGTTAGTGGGAGCAAGATCGCATTCTTAGTACTATATGTAGATGACATTATACTAATAGGAAATGATGTGGGAATGCTCAGTTCTGTGAAAGCTTGGCTTTCGAGTAATTTCTCCATGAAAGACTTAGGAGAAGCAACCTATATTCTTGGTATTTGGCTCTACCGGGATAGAGCGAAGAGAACAATAGGTCTTTCCCAATCCCTCTATATAGATAAGATCTTAAAGCGATTTAAGATGGATGATTCTAAAAGAGCGTTCCTTCCGATACGACATGGAATAAAACTCACCTCGAAGATGTGTCCTCAAAGTGAGGAACAACAAAGGGAGATGAGTAATATACCATATGCTTAGGTCTTGGGTAGGCTTATGTATGCTATGTTGTGTACGAGACCTGACATTGCGCATGCTGTAAGCGTGGTGAGTAGGTTTTAGGCAAACCCAGGTAGGGAACATTGGACTTCCGTAAAGAACATTGTCAAAGACTTAAGAAGGACTAGAGACATGGTTCTTATGTATGGCGGTGGAGAATTGGATGTGGAGGGATTCTGTAATGCCCGGTTATCCCCTTATAAGCCGATAACCATTTTATACCTAAATGCATTTACATAATACGCATTAGGGAAGCATGGCATACAAGTAGACATTTCAGGAGCATGAATAACTGCTATGTCCATTCGCATTACGTTTTATACGACACATTAATTATCTCTTCTAACATGATAAAAGTCATTTCGTAAGATGTTTTGTTGCAGTGAGGAGCTCAGTTTCTCAGTAAGGAGATCGATGTGCTAAACGATTATAAAATAATAATTGTAATACCCTAAAAAATTCAAAGACTTATTTAAATGATATTTATTTTGCTAATGATCATGGGTTTCGATATTTACAGGTTGTCCGATACTTGGACCGATATGTTCCTAACATAAAATGAAGGATTTAAAAAGAAAATATTTCAAAATAAATCATAAGGATCATTTTAGAATATATGAAGGTGATTTCGAAAAGTTCCGACGATTTGATACGATAAAATTTTCAGTACGAAACACTTATATTGCATAAATAATATTAAATTATTTTATTATTATTATCGAAAATCCATTCCGAGCATATTGAAGATTTAACTCCGACGGGTCCGGAACATGTCGGAAAATCGAATTTGGACATCAGGAAGGGGTCGAACTGGCCGAGCCAATTTGACAGACATCTGCCGGTCACCACCGAACACGCCGATTGACAGCTGCTGGTCTCGACCGACAGAAGCTTCTCGGCCACTATCCGGATAAGGCAGCCCAGCTGTCCGGATAAGGTCGGTCATGACCGACAGAAGCTTCTCGGCCACTATCCGGATAAGGATGTCCAGCTGTACGGATAAGGTCGGTCACGACAAACAGAAGCTTCTCGTCCAGCTGTCCGGATAAGGTCGGTCACGACCGACAGAAGCTTCTCGACCAGCTGTCCGGATAAGGCTTCCAGCTGTCCGGGTAAGGTTGATTTTCAACCGACTTTGGACTCCTATAAATACATATATACATAAGTATCTTCCAACAAATGATATACCATTTTGAATCTATGAACCTCTACTTTAAAACGCCCATAACATATTTCCCTTCCAGAAATTATAAAGGCCTCAAAAAGCCCGATAAATTAGGAATCTCAAATCTAACAATTTTTCAAAGGTGTTTGATAAAAGTCCTTAAAGAGATTTCATATTTTTCTTCAAGGATTTTAGCACATCCATCTATAGAAACTGCTCTTTTCACATCAACAGGCACAGGACCTGAGGTAAGATGATGCTTTTCCTTATTGTATCATAAGGATCATATATTGATTGATATTTGCATATATGACTATTATTCAATGATCATGCATTACATGTGTATGTGAAAGAATGTTTAAGAACATGAAGTATGGTACTTGATTGATGGCGGGTAGGCACGGAACGCAGGGGACCGACGAACCCAACACATGGTGGCAAATACTTGCGGCTGAAAGTTGGTCAAGGAAACCCACACTGAATGAAAAAGGTTGAATATGGCTAATACCATTGGTTGAAAAACTAGTATGGGAACCCCTATATACATGCTTTCACTACTACAAAAAAGACATTCAACATCGCTCGTTTAACATCGGTTTTGTAAAAACCGATGTTAAAAAAGACGCGGTGGCATAATTGAAAATTTTAAAACAAATTAACATCGGTTCTGCTAAAAACCGATGTTAAATTAACAATTAACATCGGTTTTTAGAAAAACCGATGTTAAATTAATCCATTTCACATCGGTTCAGAAAAACCGATGTTAATTGTTAATTTAACATCGGTTTTTAGCAGAACCGATGTTAATTTTTAAATAGAGTTTCGATTTTTTTAAAAAAAGTTCCAGATTTTTTTAAAAATTTAACATCGGTTATACTAAAACCGATGTTAAATTACAAATTAACATCGGTTTTTAAAACAACCGATGTTAAACAATGTTAATTTTTAATTTAACATCGGTTTTTAGAAAAACCGATGTTAATTTGTAACTTAACATCGGTTTTAGTATAACCGATGTTAATTTTGTTTTAAAATCTAGAACTTTTTTAAAAAATCGAAACTTTATTTTTTAAAAAAAATCCTGAACAGAATATTAAAAATTGGATGTTTATCTTTATTGTTCAAAAATAAAAGGTAAAAATTGGAAGTTTTTATTTAAAGTTCGAAATTAAAAAATAAACATTTGTTCGAAAATAAAAAATAAAAATCGGATGTTTCTATTTAAAGTTCGAAAATAGAAAATAAAAATCGGATGTTTTTATTTAAAGTTTTGAAAAAAAGTGGAATATTATTTTCCATAAATAAATAAAATCGAATTATTATATATATTTTTAAAAACTCTAGTTTTTGTTTTTGTAATTTTTTACTTTTCATAAAAAACTATTTTATATTTTTACAAAAAATCTAAAAATAAAAAAACAGATTAAATATTAATTATAAATCAGATGCATATTTTTAAATTTATTATTTTTTATTTTCGAGCTTTAAATAAAAATATCCGAATTTTAATATTAATATTCCAGATTTTTTTAAAAAAAATAATTTTCGATTTGTTAATATATATATATATATATATATTAAATTATCTTATATTTATAAAAATTTATCAATGTATATAGTATATAAATATAACACATTGCAAAAAATATACAAGAAGTTCATCTGGCGGAGTGGTAATATCACACTTCCACAAGCAAGAGGTGGTGAGTTCGAAACCCACCAACAACGAAATTTAATGGTCTTTGTTGTAGGTGGGTGGGGATTGGTGCGGGGGTGCGGGTGGTTGGGCGAGTGTCCAGGTTGGGGTTGGGTTGGGCTATTTGGGTTAGTCATGTCCGATAAAATTTTAAAATCGCGAAATTTAACATCGGTTGTCCCAGAACCGATGTTAAATATCGGGATATTAAAATTAACACCGGTTGTTATAACAACCGATGTTAAAATCGAAGTTTAACATCGGTTATTAGAAACCGATGTTAATTTTAACATCGCGACATTTAACATCGGTTCCAAAACCGATGTTAAATGTCCAAAAAAACCGATGTTAAATGTCTGTTTTGTAGTAGTGTTTATTGGCTAATTATATGAACAGGTTCCGAAATCCATGGTCTATCACTATCAGTCGAGTATCACACTTCAAGGGTACCTGAAGAAAGGATTTTCAAGAACATGACTATATATATAAAGTAGTTATTTGTTGATGAATGTGATATGTGATACCTTCATATTACAAAAGTCTCATCTTACCGAGCCATTAGCTCACTAGATTCTTATGATACTGGTGATGATGCTCATGTTTAGGGATTAACTATCTTCTTCAGTGTTTCCAGTCGGAGACTTGTCCATATGCCATTCCCCAGCTATTTCGCCCCTATGCTGGAAGACTATGTTTTGTCTTGAATAAGATCGCTCTGTTATGGTTTTGTTTATATATTAAACTTAAGGTTGTGTAATGTTTGTACTGATGTTTGAATAAACGAGTTTTATTAAAGATTTACTTACTAAAACGCTTCCGCAAATACTCCGAATTTAAATAAAAATTTTTAAGACAAAGTTGAGCTGTGTAACGTACTTTTTAATTAAGAAAGCCAGGACATTACATAATGGTATCGGAGCCAGGCTTAATCCTGCAGGCAGAAGATGGCATATGGACATTCTCGACTAAGGGATATGGTCAACTTTTATCTCTTAAGTATTATGTTTAATAGATTACGAACTATTAGTTGTCATCATCATTATTGTGTGTTCGTTATTGTCTTATGAATGGTGAGATTGTGCAGTACAACGGATGTGATGGCACCCAAAAGGAAGACAAGAGATGATCCAAATTCAAACCACAACCTTCTTGAGAATTTGGCTGAGCTGATGTAACAACAGACAAGGATGTATGGTGAACAAATGCAACAATTGCTGAATATGCAACAAAGAAACGAGGAACAAAACCGACAACATCCACCAAGAAACAATAATGGACTAGCACTGTATGAGAAATTTAGGAAAATGGAACCTCCTGATTTTGAGAAGCAATATGCAAGTGAAGTTTCTGAGCCGTATGATGGGCAACTATCTCTTGCGGTTCGGAGAGGACTTACTGAGAGGTAGATAGAGAATCTACAGAACCTACATTATTCCTTTCTACCTTTCCATCAAGTAAATAGGAGCCCTTGCTTTCAGGCAAAAACCGATTGTCGGGATCTCCTTTCATCTAGAGGTAGAGACTAACCTTTACCAAGTCCGAACAATTGTCGACCCGGAATAAGAGGTTTTGGAGGCCACCCATTAAGGACTTTATTCCTTACTTATCGTAAAGAGTCCATATTGTCATTCTTGTTAGCAGTAAGCTGGCTAAGGAAATCATAGCATACGGAGGGGTAATGCTCTTTTGAGTGAACGAGATGAGTATTTCTAGCTTGGATTATTTGAAAGAGAGCTCGTGAAGTGCACTTTCTTTTCTTCACCTCTTTGGAAAGTGGGATGAGATATAAAAGCCCCAAGGTGGGGTAATCTTCTATTAGTCCACTTTTTTTCTCCAATCCACTTGGAGATAAATTCACTATAATGCTTGATTGTTACAGTGAATTAACTGCAGCTTTTAATCAGTGAAAACCTTTGGCCATGGTAAATCTCTTGGCCACGGTAACTCCTTCCCTTGGTTGCTTGTCACCTCCTGATAGAAAACCCGTAGATTCCTCACAACTGTCAAGTTTCTTACTGTAATATCCGGATTAATTAGTGAGTATTTCATATGTATCTGAACCCTGTATTATTTGGAATTGTGATATCGATATTTGAAGTATGATATTTCTCGTATTTGTACATGAGTATGGCAACATTGAAATTTCCCCACGCAAATATGTGATAACGTACGCTAAGAAGGAAGCTTAACGTACGTTATCCGCCAGAGTTAGAGTGCACTACGAATGTAGCGTAGCATACGTTAACCAGTCAATAATTGAGCTGGACGGCTAGCACATGCGCCAGTCGGACATGGGTCCGGATAAGATTCCCGTGGATGATCCTGGACACTTTTGAAGTCAACGATTGTTAACGTACGGTAAGGAATGTGTCTAGCGTATGCTAATGTGTGTTACTTACGTACGTAACCTCATGGTGTAGCAAACGTAATCGAGTACAGAATGAGGACAGTTAACTATCAGTGATGATAGCATACGCTAAGGACATCAGGGTAGCATACGCTAAATAGCTAACGTACGTTATGTGTGGAAGGATAACGTACATAAGGACAAACATTATATAACGGACAGCACCCCATGTTATGTTGTTTATGTTTTCTTCACTTATCTTTCAGTCCAGATAGCCTCCCCTCCTTCATAAACATCCATAGGCCATCTATACTTGATCTTTGAAGATTGGAGATTACTTATACTTGATCATTGAAGTGGAGAATCATTATGGATTGACACACAAGCAACCGGAGTTGGACTCTACCTATTGTTTCGGTTTTTCTTCATCTTAAGGTATGTTATGCTATCCCCAACCTTGGTTTCATGTTCTTAAGGATATTATGATCATACTACCAAGGAAGGTAGATCACATAGACGACTTGTGCAACCAAATATCATGTTTAGAAGTTGGGATTATTATGATTGAGTTATCATTGTTGGGAACATCATAGTTGGAACCTTGTTATGTCAAATGATGAGAATAGTGTTCTGAGATTGATAATCCGTATCGAATGTTATCGTCATATTGATCGTAGACTTAGTGTTGATGTCAATTTTGCTAAATGGACTTAAGATAGAATCATCAAAGTTGTATCCTTTCTTATAAGCTGGATTGGTTAATTCATCCTTAAGATAAAGTTTGAGTGAAATGATGATATTGAAAACAAGTGCATCAACCTTAGATCACCCGAACTTCACATGAGAATGGTAATCAAGATTGAATATAAGTGTTGTGATGATATACATTTCCTTGAATTCGAAGATGTTTGAATCCGTAGGATCATTCATAATTGTATGAGCATGATATGTAGAAGGGTAACGTACGTTAATCACTGAGGATTTCGTACGCTTCATCATCAATCAGAACAGTCGACTGATCAGTGATAGACTGTCGGATACTTGTTTAGCGTACACTAGGCTCTGCATCTTACGTACGCTAACAGGCAAGGTTAACATACGCTACGTTTGGTACATAACGACGTTATATCACCAGACGAGTCAGTCGACTGATCAGAGAGGAATTGTCGATGCATGGTTAGCATATGCTAGACTTCGTAACTTACGTACGCTAACTGGTAAGTTTAACGTACGCTACAAGGGATATGTAACGTACGTTATGCATGTCAGACAAGATACGTTTTATGAACTTCCGACCGTAATTTAGATTGTTAGATGTTCGTACGACATGAGATGAACTCTATATTATTTCTTTTGTTTAAGGTTCGAGCTTTGCTACGTGATTGATCGAAGGGGCGACCTTCGAGTGTGTTGATATTTGTGGAAATATTATTCTTGTCATCAAATCGAGGCAAGTACTTTAATTTTATTTGCGCGTATTAAATGTCGACTATGTCGTGGTTGTATTATCGCGTACTTGTCAATTGTCCACCATGCGATTGGTCTGATGGGATCATCATGGGAATCTATAGTTGTGTGCGCTGGATCGCTGGACAGGTATTGCCACCATGCGATTGGTCTGATGGGATCGTCATGGGAATCTATAGTTGTGTACGCTGGATCGCTGGAATACCACGAGTATGTTGAGATTGTTGTGATGTGCTATGTGTTGATATTATTTCTCGTTGGGGCAACTTGTCATGGTTATGATTGATTATATTAAGTCCTTTTCGTATAATTATCTTACTTGTACTAGCATCGTTGTGCTAACCCCTTCGGGGGTGAACATTTGTTTATGTTCAGGATCCAGCAGAGCAGGAAAACAACCACTGGAGCTGCATGACGACGAGGGTGCAGAGTGATTTTCTGGCCGAGTTTTGTTGTCTATTGTTGTGTTATTTTTAATAAGTACTCAAGTACGTCGTTGTTTGTGATGATTGGATTTTGATGATGTATTAATATTCTTCCTTTGGATACTTGTATTCTCGGTATTGGTCCAGAACTGTTGTATTTTATTTCAGTTACTTTCAGTTGTTGGTACCTATTATTGTCTTTTCACTTCTTCAGCCTTGTAAATTCTTATTTGAAGAATTTACGGCGCTGTAATATTCCTGAATATATCGGGGGTGTTACAGAATATGGTATAAGAGCTAAGATTATGGATATCTTGGCCATTGGGTTAAAATCGGGGTCATATATGTCCTTTGAGGTAACCGGCCGTGAATAACATCACTGTACTGCCTACGTATTCGTGTGAATAGTGGTTTTAAGTTCCTAAACTCTATTGTGTCCCTTACCTGTTATACCTCTTTATACTCGAACATTTGAACAAAATTGTTTCCTGTATATTGAGTATTTATGCTTACAGTATGTTGAGAGGTGGACGTGGACGTGGTCGCAGTCGCGGACGCGGACAAAGAAATGCCGAGAGAGAAGCTTTGCCTTCCAATCAGGCCAGCCACAGCTCAGGAGAGCCACAAAGTTCTATTAACAATGAACCAGAACCTGCTGTGCCCGAAATCCTTCGTTAGGTGGTTAACCAGATGACTCAGTTTGCCCTGGTCGTGGACCGAATGCAGATGGCGGTGGGATTACAACAGGGAGATAGACAGCAAGGAATCCCAGACTTGGGAAATCGAGGCGACCGATGGCTGCAGGAGGTGGCAAAGATGCAACCATCTAAATACGAAGGGTTTTTTGAGACTCCCACATGGGATCATTGGTTGAAGGAATTGGAGAAATTTTTTGCCATAATTAATTGCCCAGACGACCGGAAAGCCTCTATTGCTCAGTATTTTCTGATAGGGGAAGCATCGGAGTGGTGGCACGCCATCCGCCCTATAGATCATGATGTCGACTGGGAGGAATTTAAATTGATGATGAAAGCTCAGTACTGTCCCCGTCCGGTGAGGGAAGCCAAAGTTCGGGATTTTTTCTCTGCACAACCTTCGGATGTGCCAGTATCTCAGGCGATTAAGATGTTTAACCAACAGCTGGCATTGGTTCGACATCTGGTCAGAACAGATGCAGAAATGATGATATAATTTGATATGAGAATGAAACCAGAGATCCAGAGGTACATGTCCGGTTTTGAATGTACCACTCTCCGTCAATATCAGGATAGAGCGTTTGCGTATGAAATCAAAGAAGCGGCGATGGAAAAATTTGCAGAATCCAATAAGCAGAAAGTATCTGGTAGTTTCACAGAGCACAAGAGCAGCGGACCCATAAGGCCCAGTCATCCTTTCATTCATTCAATAAACCTCCGCACCCATACAGGAGCGGAAAGAATTTCAGAGCAGTATCAACACAAACAGATGTAGTCTGGAACTATTTTAATTGTGGACGTCTGGGGCACCTCTGGCGTGATTGTCTCCGTTCTCCTGTAACATGATTTGATTGTGGACAAGAGTTAGGGGTGGGACCGGTTCGGTTATTACTAATATTTTAAGTACCCTAAACCGGTTTTAATACACAAAAACCGGATCGGGTTTTGTGTAATTTTTTGGGGAACCGGTTTAGGACCCGAACCGGTTTTTAGGTTCGGGTATTCCGGGTTTTTTTGGTAACCGAATCGCTAAAAACCGAATTGCTAAAACCCGACTCGTTAAAACCCGAATTCTCAATAATAACCGAATAAGCAACTAGAACCGAAAATATATTCAATAATTTGAACATATGTTTAATGAATTTTTTATTACATAAATAACAATGGTATACACAAAAAAAATCAAAATTTTAACATTAATAATATTAGATTCAGATTTAATAATGTCCAAAAACAATAACAATAATGTCCAAAGTCAAGTCACAAAATAAGATTTAAACGTCCAAATCCAAATGTCCAACAATCCAAATGTCTAAATATTTGCATAAACAGTCCTCGCATATTAAATTACTACAGACCTTGCATACTAAGTACTAACAACAATAATAAATTAAACATAAAAAAACTCATAATCTCCTTAATTATTTTGTGTATTCCCTTTGCTTGTCTTTGACGACCTTACTTTTCTTCTCCATGAGTTCCTTTTCTTCTTGCTCAAACTCTACAATAATTAATCAAATAATCAATAAACCAACGAGATATTTAGAGTATAAAATGAAGGTGCG
Organism: Orobanche coerulescens; assembly: GCA_033398695.1. NCBI lineage: Eukaryota > Viridiplantae > Streptophyta > Magnoliopsida > Lamiales > Orobanchaceae > Orobanche > Orobanche coerulescens. Next base: position 66,446,762 of record CM065808.1, on the reverse strand, counting down.
ATGATGAGTTTTAAATTAATTAAAACAAGTATGAAAAAAATGGTGTACCTTGTTCCGTTTTCTCAAACCATTCCATTTCCTCAGGTGTAGGAGCATATTCCAAGTTTGTAACGACATCCAACCTCAACCAACTTTGTAGGCAAATCAATGCCTCAACCGATCTAGGAGTCAAAGAGCTCCTATGAGGATCAATTACTCTTTTTCCCGTGCTAAAACTTGACTCGGATGCAACAAAGGTCGACTTGAATTGCTAATATATCTTTAGCCAAATTTTGTAAATTTGGGTACTTAGGACCCACTAGTTTCCACCATGCCAAAATATCAAATTCTTCATTTTGTTCTTCAATAGGATCTAGAATATACCTTTCCACTTCATGAGTAACAACAACTTGATTTCCTCCTTGAAGATCCTTCTCCCACTCTTCAAAGAGCGATGCCCTTCTATCCGGTATACGTCTCTTGTTCGCACTAAAAAACATATCAAAACAATGTTAAACACTTTAAATTAATCAAATATATGCATACTAACCACTATCAGAAAAATATGCATACAACTTCGGAAAAGAGTTAACCAATAATATACACACAAAATGCTTTAATTCTCTTTTGATACACGTTCTCACGAACTTAAAAATGACACGTCTCTGCCTGACAATCACATGTCAGAAAATACTAAAGTATAGAAGTCCTACGAAATAACTGCCTTACTCAAGCTTTAACCTCTTCACTGTGAAGGTTTAATGGCTACCATTCTGAATATATGCCTTGCATAGTCAAAAGTTAGCCTTCTTTTTATTTCTTGCATGAGAACTATGATATATAATGCTAAAAAGGAACTCTATCACAGGACCTAGTAATTCTCCTCATATTCTCTATGCACTCTATGAGAGATGAAAATCAATCAATAATATACACACAAAATGCTTTAAAAACAGCCAAAATAAGCAACAATAAAAACAGTCCTAAACTAAATAGTAAATAATAAAAACAACAATAAAAACAGCCCCTAAAAGAATATAAATAATATATTGTACCTGCTAGATGCATCTTGAATTACTTCTTTCTCCAAGTTAGACCTTTGATTTGGAGTACCACTTGTTGAAGCGTAAATGTCGGTGAGTGTGACAATAAACTCTTTCAATTCATCACATTTTTTCTTCGCCAAATCAATATCAAACCCCATCATTTTTTGAAGAAGTAGCATGAAAAATCTTAGCTTCCTTCTAGGGTCTAACACCAAAGCATCGAGTAAGAGTTGATTGATATCTTCTAGCTTATCAAAATATTTTCTATATTTGCTCTTCATGTGAATCGACATATCAAAAATAACTTTTCCGACACCAATATTATCCTTCGCATAAGGGTGGTTGCAAACATTATCGATCTCATATTTGATTCCAACAACCTCAATGAATGATTTGTTGGCACTTGGCTTGTTTGATGAACTAATATTCATAGTTGTTTCATAAAAAACGCGCAAAAACTTCACCAACTCTAAAACCCTAACCCAATCATCTTCATTTGGAGGTCCCACCCTTTTCTTACCATTTCCCTCAATATCCAAGTCCAACTCATCTTCTTCACCTTCTCCATCTTCTTCATCAAAATACCCCGTATACTTCAAATCCTCCTCCTCTAACAACCTATCAAATGCTTGCCTAAGCTCAAGTGCCGTCTCAAGCATTAGGTAAGTCGAATTCCACCTAGTGGGAACATCCAAAACACACACCTTTTTACTCTCTAATGACTCTTTTTTAACACACTCTTTAAAGGTCTCAAGTCTACTCGGGGAACTCCTAACATATTTTATAGCATTCCTAATTGATGCAACGGACTTCTCCACACATTTCAAACCCGATTTAACAATAAGATTGACAACATGAGCTAAACACCTAACATGGAGATATTTCCCACCCAACAAAATCTCTTTATCACCATTGTTTAACTTTCTCTTTATGTAGTCTAATGCCACTTTGTTAGAAGCGGCATTGTCTACGGAGATAGTTAAAAGCTTTTTAATGGACCATTCTTGCAAACATTTTTCTAAAATTTTTCCAATTGTTAAGCCTTGGTGATTTGGAATTACACAAAAGTTAAGAACTTTCTTATGCATAATCCATTTATCGTCAATAAAGTGGGCGGTCAATACCATGTAATTTATGTTTTGTATTGAAGTCCACGTGTCGGTTGTTAAGCTTACACAACGATCTCTAAGCTCATTTCTCAAACTTTCCTTCATCTCACCGTACATACCCAAAAATATCTTAACCACCGTTTTCCTACAAGGGACATTCCATTTAGGCACCACAATCTTACAAAATCTCCTAAAACCCGGCTTCTCAATTGCACTAAATGGCATTTCATCAATAACAATCATTTCAACCGCCGCTTTAGTGCAATTGTCTTGGATCCAATGAGTAACCAAAGCATCCACACCTTTAACATCTGTAGCAAAGTGTCTTTGGCCCTTAATCGAGTTCTTAGCACTACCAGGATATTGCGAACAATGAAATTCTAAGTGTTTTTGTAGTGTACTCGTGCCGTTCCTTGATTCAGCATTAAGTGTGGTGAAGCAATACTTACATTGAGCTTTTGTAGTATGCCCAACCTGAATCTCTTTTCCATCTTGATTATTGATCAAAGGTATCTGTTGTGCATTGAAATGGTCCCACACCCAAGACTTATTCGCTCTCGATTTATCTTTCGATTTCCTCTTTCTTGAATTCTTCTTTGGTAGTTGAGTTGTATTTGTAGCACCATCACGTATTTCATTCTTCGTATCGCCGCTACTTATGCTCTTAGTATCATCAGAAATAGAAGCCATTGAAAATCGGAATCTGCATGACATAAACAATTTAAATAAAATGCTTTGGCATCATCAACATTGAACAACATTCAACATTTAAGCAACATTCAACATTTCCAGTTTAATAAGTATTAATGAGGTTGCGTTTAAATACAAATTAACTCTAATTCCCAAATCAAAGCATAAAGTACAGAAGGAGACATATGTTATACATCATTTAAGCATTCAATCAACGCGTTCCGACCAGTAAACATGGATAGATCTGCTATCGCCTATTCTGCCCCGTTTCCTTTAAAAGGGGGGAAATAAAAAAAGAGAAAAAGGCATTACATCCAAATGTGAAGATTCATCTGCACACAGAGATGAAATGATTTCATGATAACACACCATTAATGTTTTAAACTAAAGACAACCTCAAAGCCTGGATAAAAAACAATTAATTTCTTTTGTGTAAGAACAATTTAAAAATAATGAAGGATCACAAAATGTAGGAGACAGTGCAAAGTCGATGTCAGATTACAAACGTTCAGCAGTGATTTGTCAGACAGGGATAACTGGAAAAATGATTCGTTCTCAAAGAAACAGGAAAATTTACCTTGTGATAGCAGGAGTTTCGGTGAAGAAGAAACGTAGAAGAAGTCGATCCGTTACTGGAAGAAAGGTAGAAGAACTGAAGAACCCTCTTTTGTTGTTTCTCTGGAGTCTGGAGTGAAAGAAGAATGACGAGAGTGAAAGGGTGTGGGCTGGGTGGGCGGCGTTTCTTTCTTAAACTAGGTTAAAGCTGCCTTTATTTTTTATATTATTAAATATAATTATATTATATATATATTTAAAATCCGGTTCTTAACCGGGTAATGTGTGTTCTGAAATTGAAGACCCAAAACCCGGAACCGATTTATTTAAATAGACCCGAATTAAGAACCGGACCCGCTTTTTGTTATAAAACCCGGAACCGGAACCGGTTTTTTCGGTTCGGTTTTTAAAAAAAATCGGTTCCTCGGTTAAAAATCCCACCCCTAACAAGAGTGGCACCGTGCAATGGTTTGCAAGGATGCCATGAAGTTTAATGGAACCCGTACTTCACAACCAGCTCAGAAGGAAGCAAGTATTCAGCAGACGCAGCAAAGTGTTCAGCTGCCCCAAAATTTTGGTCGCGGACGAGGTAGAGGATAGTTGGATCAAAAGGGAACATCGAGCGCCAGATCCGTTCCCCCACATCTATACAATACGAGGAGGGCAGACGACCAGTATGCTTCTGTCACATCAGGTACTGTTCAAATCCTTTCACAGCCAGTTAGCATTTTATTCGATATAAAAGCTACACATTCATTTATATCCTTGTCTTGTGTAAATCGTTTGAATATTTTTGGTTTTAATAATTGTGAGTCTTATGTTGTGGGTTTACCGAGTGGAGATAGGGTTGTGGGAAACTTAGAAACTATAGATTTCCCTGTATCATTTGGAGTTAGAGAGTGGCCCTCAAATCTGATTGTGATAGAAATGCAAGGAGACGACCTGATACTCGTAGATGATTGGCTTAATCGATATGGGGCTATTGTAAACTACCGAAAGAGGAATATCTCGCTGATAGCTGGCGATGGTTCGGAAATACTATTTGAAGGATGGAAACCAGGAAGCTCAGGAAAGATGATCAAGGCAATGAAAGCTGTCAAATTGTTGAAACAGGGCTGTACCGGATACTGGTGGTACGCAATGAAGAAAGAAGATGCAAAAGTAGAACTCTCATCCATTCCTATTGTGAACGAATTTCTGGATGTATTTCAAGACGAATTACCTAGACTACCTCATGACGGGATGCAGAATTCACCATCGAGCTAGAACCAGGAGCAACACTGATTTCTAAGGCGCCGTATCGTGTGGCACCTACTGAGATGTATGAATTGAAGAAGCAACTGGAAGAGATACTGGACAAAGGCTATATCCAGCCAAGCATTTCGCCTTGGGGTGCGCCAGTTCTTTTCGTCCGGAAGAAGGATGGATTTTGACTAGCTACAAGGAGCAATGGTGTTTTCTAAGATTGATCTGAGATCAAGATATCATCAGCTGAGGATTAAGGAATCTGATGTTCCGAAGTCGGCATTTAGAACTAATTACGGACATTATGAGTTTGTAGTGATGCCATCTGGTCTCACTAATGCACCTGCCATGTTTATGCAATTGATGAATCGAGTGTTCATAGAGTATTTGGATAAGTTTGTGGTTGTGTTCATTGATGACATTCTGGTTTATTCTAAGATCCCCGAAGAGCATGCGCAGTATTTGCGGATTATTTTAGAACTTTTGAGAAGCGAACAATTGTACGCCAAGCTTTCTAAGTGCGAATACTGGCTAAGGGAAGTAATGTTCCTCGGTCATGTTGTATCAGCAGAAGGAGTACGAGTAGATGCCCAGAAAATCGAAGCAGTTATGGATTGGAAGTCTCCTAAGAACGTGAAAGAAGTCTGGAGTTTCTTAGGACTTGCTGGGTATTATCGTCGGTTCGTGGAAGGGTTTTCCAAAATTACCCGCCCACTTACTCGACTACTGCAAAAAACTCAAAAGTTTGAGTGGAATGAGATGTGCCAGAATAGCTTTGGTAAATTGAAGAAGAGATTGACGACAGCACCGATTTTAGCACTCCCACAGGGAACTGAAGGATTCATCACTACTACAAAAACAGTTACTGACACTTAGTTTCTGACACTTTATCAAAAGTGTCAGTAACTTCAGACATTTGACTAATTTTCTATCTTTAACATAATTGTGTCATAAGATACTGACACTAAATTATCACTAATTTAAAAAAAGTTTTCCCTTATTTTGAAATGTCATAATTTCCTGACACATTTACGATATAAATATAGTATTTAACAAATTAGGTTTACTTACAGTATGGAACGGCAAAGAACAAAAATCAGCCGCTCCATCCTTCTCCCTTTTTCACCTCTTTCCCATTCCGCCTCATATCCTCCGCAAAACACACGCACACACTGAAAAATTGGATGCACACACTCAATCATATAAACACACATATAATCATACAAACACACACACGAACGTATATGTTATATCAATGTCATATTTTAAAAGGAATTTGGGTTCTGAGATTGTGAATTAACCTCCAGCTTAGGTGTCATCGGACGGAAAATATAGGGGTTGAAGGTGGTTCTGAAAAGGGATTGATTTGGTGCGAAAGGGTAAATTGGATTGAGGGTTATCCTGGGAAAAATTGATTCGAGCTTATGGGAGCAATTCTTTCTGTGAAGCTTGAGGGTTATCCTGGGAAAACTTTTGTGCGTGTGTGTGCAATATTTTTCTTGAATTTATTTATTACCGTGCGTTTTGTTAGTTAATGTTCCAAAAATCACGATTGAAGTTTTCAAATTACGAATTGCGGTTAATTAATAAATAAATGCAAAAATCATATATGTTTTAGATTCCAGATTTTGAAACGATTGTAGAACATACGGAATGAGTTGGGGATTCCGAGTGTGCACGGCAGCTGTATATGCTGTGGAGTTTCTTGCTGGAAATTATTTAACATTATGTATTTTAGTCTTTTTAAATTATAGTTAAGGAGAAGAAAATGGCTGGCAAAGGTGGAAAGGGACTTGTGGCAGGGAAGACAATGGCTGCCGCAACAGCTAACAAGGATAAGAATAAGAAGCAGCTGATTTCTCGATAAGCCCGAGTTGGTCTTCAGGTATAAATGTCAGCTGATATTATATCTACTTTTTCTTTCTACTTTTGATTTTTTTTTGTTTAAGTTTTAGTTGATTTCAAGTTTTACTCAATTTGCAGTAGTTGCGATCGAAAATTAAAAAAATGTAATATTACCAATTTCTAGATGAGGTTAATGGTTATTAGGTCATGAGAACTGTGATAGCTCAAATTATGCATCTAGAAAGTTCCTGATTTAGCTCAAGACTCGGAACAATATCTATTATGTAGCATTTAGATTGAATCTATTAGGCCAAATGCCAAAAAAAGGAAAAAAGATAGATAGTGTTATGTATGAACAATCTCATGACTTATGAATGTTATTTATAAATTTTCCATGTTCTCGCCGTACTCGTGCCTCATATTTTTTAAAAAATGCCCATGCGCATACGAGTACCTGTGTCGATGCTTCCTAGTTTCTGTCAGTTGACTTGTTTAATTCTATTCTGCAAACAAACAGTCCGACTGCTTCTACACTGCTGAAAGGACGGAGGATGTACAATCAGTGATTGACCGTATTCATCGCCAATACCCTGAAGCTCCTATATTTGCAGTTGGCACTAGTATTGGTGCTAATATTCTGGTATGTCAGGATCACTTTTTTTTAAAGTGTTTACAACTATAAAGCACCAATTCTCCTAAAAGGTTGAAGCATGCTTGTCGGACACTCGGGGATACTGGGATACATGTGTGATATATGGGGATACGGTGATGCGACCCCCACACGACGTTCCGTGGTAACCGCTATCGCTAGTATAATTTTAGTTCCCAAGATCGTTCCAATATTAAGCAAATGATTGTTTTACTTCAAGCCCTCTACGTGACGCGCCGTAGCAAACCGGAAGGTGCGATTCAAACACGCCACAAGGTTTCTAACGTAGTGTCCGTATCTTGATTGAAATGCGGTCTTTGGAATATCCTCCTCTCGAATTCTCAATTGGTGATATCCAGAACGTAAATCGATCTTTGAAAACACGGTCGCTCCCTGTAGTTGATCCAGTAAATCATCAATCCTCAGAAGCGGGTAACGATTCTTAATAGTGACCTTATTTAGTTCTCTGTAATCGATACATAGACGCAGGGAGTTGTCCTTTATCTTTACAAAAAGGACTGGCGCACCCCATGGCGAAGTGCTTGGACGAACGAGACCCTTCCTTAGCAATTCTTCGAGTTGTACCTTTAATTCCTTCATCTCGGCTGGTGCCATCCTGTATGGTGCCTTGGAGATAGGCGTCGTTCCTGGCTCAAGTTCAATCGAGAGATCGACCTCCCGTCGTGGCGGCAATCCTGGTAATTCATTGGGAAAAACATCGTAAATTCGCTCACCGTGGGAATATTAGCAACTGACAGTTGTGATGTGTCCTCCTGAAAAATATAACACAAATAATACGTCCCCCGATTGTCACAAGATACTCCTTCTATAAGGAGGCTGAGGGACCCCTTAGTACTAAAGTGTTCTCGGCCTCTGATTATGTGAGTGGCACCGTCAGGAGTTGTAATGGAAACCGTCAGGTGATAGGTGTCTAATACCGTCCTGTGCATTGTCATCCAGTCCATACCCAAAATAACGTCTTCGTTCTGAAGTGGAAAAACCATGAGATTTGCTGTCCAGCCCTGATTATCGATGCGGATCGGGCAGTTTTGAACTTCCAAATTACCCCTCACCCTGCTACCCTCAGGTAGCTTAACAGTAAAAGATTCACAAGGTAGACAATGAAGATTCAAACGGTTAACACATTCCATGGATATGAACGAATGGGTCGCTCCAGTATCAAACAGTACATGAACAGGCTGGGAATCAATAAAAAGTGTACCTGAGACAGCAGGTGCAGCCTGGTTATCAGTAGCTCTTAGTTCGAACACACGGTATGGAAATGTTCCCGAGGAGGGTGCAGTGCCGCCCACGTCCTCTTCCAGCACCGTATGGAGGAGTTTGTTAAGGTGGGGATCGATAGTCGGACATGGAGGATGCTCTGGATGTCTGAACCGAGCCTTGCTGACTCTGAGGAGCTAAAATTGGTGTATGTTTGATCCGTGAACAGACATGTGCCCACCATTTCTGCATGAAAAACACTTTGTAGATGCCTTACAACACTGGCTCATGGTATGCCCCGCTATGCCATAATTGAAACAGCTCCGGCTAGAGGGCCCGTCAGATGCTCCTTTCTGTTGGGACGAAGATGCTGATTTAGAGGAGAACCCAATTCCCGAGTTCATTCTGCTGGTGCTCCCGGACTGGTTAGATGTCTTCTGCTTCTTCTGGTTATGCCCGGTATCCGAACTGACAATCGTACCGGCGTATGCTGTGACTATGTCCTCATATGCCCTCAGAGTGGTGCAGTGAAATCCGGCCGCGTAGCGTTGAACATCTTCCGGCAACCGTTGAGCAAGGTGGCAAATTCGTTGATCTTCCGATGGAACCATCTGTGCGACATAGCTTAGTTTGGTCCTATAAGCTCGAATGATTTCGAGTACTGGTAAGATCTGAGGTCCTGCACTGAAGAAACTCCGCGCTTGAGCAGTTTGAGCTGACCGAGGACAGTACTCATCTCTCAATAGTTTAGAAAACTCGATCCATCCGACTATTCTGTCCTCCGGCTTATAGGTCCTCCACCACAGGGCTGCAGTGTCGCGGAGCGGGTTGATTCCGAGCGGTACCTTTCGGTTCCCTAGGAAACCGATCACCTAGAAAGCAGTCTCCATCTCGGAGATCCAATCGTCCATGTGCTTATCCCCTGATCCATTTAATAGTGGCGGTCTGGCCTTCAGCATCTCTCCCAGCCAATGGTCCTTCCCAGTGTTCTCTTCTATGTCAATGACCGGTACCCGTTCTGCCCGGTTGACCTAAGCGATCCCCATAGCAATGGCCTGGGCGAGGATCTGGACGAAGGCTGGATCAAATACCCCGTTGTTCTGATTTCACGCCTCCTGTTCTTTCTGATTAACGGGCGGTGGATGATTTCCGGTTGGGTTAGTTTCACCGGTGTTCCTGTCTTCCTGTTGATTCATAGCGGAACCCTGTGCAGCGTTTACGTTCCTTATAGCTCCACGACGTGCCATTAGTGATGATTGCTCGATGTAGAAGGTTAGTTTAGTACAAACAGTCTCTAAGTTTTTACTGAATTCAAACATTCTACCTGATTCTCAAGAGTTTACGTGTAGTTTACCACGACATTCCTGAAGGAGTTTCGCTCGCCAGGAGTGTTGGACTTTTTAAGGCAAAATGTTTTCAAAATATCTTGATACAACTTTCCACACGAGTTTTCATCTCTGATACCATTTTCAGTAATGCCCCAAAATAAACCGGACGCCACAGTGTCGTGAATCTCGTGTGAGACCCACAAGGCGAGTTTTAAAACAATTTTTCAACAAGTAGTTTAGCGTTCGTACAACCGAAATACAAGAGGTAATAATGTCCGTTCATATGGTTATTACACAACGTGGATTATTCAAATTTAGTTTAAAAAATTAACAAGTCTTCTCCCCAACACTGCTCAAGCCTGACCAGAACCTTCGGGAATGTCCTGCACATATTCAACAAATTTGCCTGACACGACGTATCGTGTCAGTCAACCCATGTCAAACAAATCGAACAAATTTCATAGAATCAGATAAATTCAGAAAACAAGGTCATCACCGAATATTCAACGTCATTTCTTTTATCAGCACATATACTCCCAAGGTCGTAACCAAGGGTCACGGAAGCATCTACACTGGAATACTCCGGACGTGGGTACCATTCAGGTTTTATCCCTCAACATAGTTCCGCAAGATATATCAATATATAAACTCCCAAGGCCGCAACCAAGCATCATGGAAGTATCTACATAGGAATACTCCGGACGAGATAGATAAGACGAGCACCATTCCATAGACAGTAACATATGCAATATTCTGAAATTTTAAGACGTAAGGTCCGAGCAAGATTCACTTGCCTCCAATCCGACGAGAGTTACTCCCTTGATAACATAACGGCTCGAACAACCACACCCGAAAGCTCAACCTATTACATGTTCATCGATTAAAATCTTATGGTAACAATGATGATTAACGACAATTTCCCCCTGTCCCGTTAGGGTCCTAAACTTGGTTGTTCATGTCGCCAAAATTGAAATTCTCTATTTTTGACCATAGTGCATATTACTAATTTCCTCAGTTTGCCATTTTACAATTTATCATCTCGTTAATCAATGTTCTAATACAACCTGCCTACGTCCTGATTATGGCTCAAGACCACCGTAATTACATCACTAATTTTAATTTAAATTACTAGAATGGAACGATTAAGCACTAATTCTCCAAAATCTTAACATGTTTGAACACCTATCCGAATTGATAGTCGTTAGTTAGTTCATCAAGGAATTATTAACGTTTTTACGATATGCTAATAGGATTATAATTGAAATCTTCAACAAGATGATTCTAAGGTGTTGGTGATTAACAATTCGGCTATGAGTTCCCATCCAACTACGAGTACTACCATCACCCATCCCAATTACTAGCAAGATAAGCACCGATTAACAGTTGTGATAGTTTCCACCGTTCCGAACATTATCGAAAGTTCTAAACTACCCAAGGCATCCGAAATTTAGTATGACTCGTATAACAAAACTGAAATGAGTTTAAGATTCGATAAGCTTACCTTAATTGACAAAAGAGGATGAAGAACTACGAAAGACGACGAAGAATGAGAGGGTAGCACCTTCAAAAGCTCCTCCGGAGCTTGATCAACTCACTCCAACATGACAACACTTGATTAGGGAAGCTAAAATCGACTTAGGGAAGGTGGAGGATAGTATACAAGAGCACGGGGTGAGTTTTGGGTCGGAAGAAATGAAAGGGAGGGTGTCCTTTTATAAATTCGGAATGGCTTTACGTACGTTAGGCCTGAAGCTTTACGTACGTAAGCCGTGTTACATACGTTATTGCTGAAAGCTTAACGTGCGTAAGGAAAACTTAGAACTAACTGGACTAAATCACACACATCGTTACGTATGTAACGAAAGTAGGCTAACGTACGTAAAACCCATTAACTTGCCTGTCGCTATCGCGCCGAAAGTTGGTCTGACAATGCACCATCCGACGAAGATTCCCTATCCGAAGACCAAAGACCGCGTTACGTACGTAATGTATTATCTTTGGCGTACGTAATGACACACTCTTAGCGTACGTAATACATAGCTTATAACGTACGTAAGGTTCAGTTTGTTCACTAAGTTATTATCACATTGATTCCTTATAATACGACTCCCTCTCAATCTCGTTGAGCAATCTCTCGGGGAACAAGACGTTGGCCAGCGTCATATATGCACCGATAATTGCCCAACGACATCAAGGTATGTCACCGACAAATCATCAACCATCACACAATCACATTACAAGAATAACAGGTGCGGACAAGCTTTATTCATGATAATATAGTACAAACATATCATTCAAAATACGTTTATCGCGACGGAGTATATTTATTTATTACATAGAAGAAATAGAAATGATCGCTCAATGTGAAACAGCATGTAATACCGGTGGTATTACAAAAAATCAATATGCTCCTCCACGAATACGAGCTATTTATAATGAAAAGTGACGAGTCCATCACAAACATGCTCGACCGATTTTGTGTCATTACTAATGGACTAGTTTGTTTTGGAAAACCATTAATAAGTAGTGAAAAAGTAAAGAAAATCCTAAGATCACTACCCGTTGAATAAGACGGGACGGTTACGGCTATAATGGAGTCTAAAGATCTCAACAATTTCGATTTTAGCGCCCTCGTCGGATCTTTAATAAACTATGAGATAGTTTTAAAATCTCGAAATGCCAAACCGAAACCGAAGAAAAAATCCATAGCTTTGAAAGCTAAGATGTCTCGAAAAGAAGAAATCCCGGTGGACGAAGATGATGAAGAATTGGCATATTATTCCAAAATATAAATAAGTACTAAACCTTATTAAACCGGTGAAGAAAAGACATCAACTCGAGCGAGTCAAAGAAATTTGAAAATAACTGTCGAAACTGTGGTAAACCAGGCCACTTTTCTAAAAAATGTCGAGCCTCGACTTCCAAGAAAGAAGTCTTAATAGCAACATGGAGTGACGAAGAGGATGACGATGAATTTATTCAAAATAACCTCGCACTCATGGCAAGGAGTTCATTCGACGATAGCGACATCAAAAGCCAAGTAAGTACCTCATCTCTCGATGAATTATTTGAAGCATTCGAACTTTTACATACTGATTTTCAAAATGCTTTACTTGATAATAAATCCCTCAAATAGAAAATTAAAATATTGGAAATCGAAATTTTCAAAATAAATGAAAAAGGAAATTTTTTTGAAACCGATCATTCTAAATGCCTTGAAGTTGAAAATAAATTAAAGGATGATCTTTTGAAAATTCAAAACGGACTTAAAAATTTAATGAATAAATTTTCACGTGGAAATGACAAGTTTGAACAAATGCTTTCCGTTCAAAAATACTCTTTAAATAAGGGGTAAGGATTAAAACAAAATAATAAAACCGAATCCTTAATTTTAAAATACCCCATTGTGAGAAATGTTTAAAACTTGGGCATCATATTTCGATTTGCAAAATCCCAAGATGGACGATAAAAATTAAAAAAATTTGGATTCTTAAAGGAACCACTATACCGAATATCATCTATGTTTCAAAAGAAAAACCAACTCTCGGTTGGATCTCCAAAAATCAAAATTAATATATTTCCATCAATTGGTATTTTGATAATTTATATTTTTAACAATTGATATTTAACTCGGGAGGAGTTATTATTTTTATGAAGAGATCTATATTTCAGTGGGAGTTTTACCTGAAATTTGCCATATTTAGTTTTTATCAATTTTATTGCTATTATTGCACTTTTTGATTATGACAAAAAGGGGAAGAAGATGTTGAAGAAAATGATGGGAGAAAAAAATACCGGTCATGGAAGAATGACGTGAAAATTAAAAACTATATCCCGATCATGAAAAAGGGAGAAAAGAGGAAGAAAGTCGAGAAGTTGAAAATCAAAGAAGAAGCTGAAAAATGAGAAGTAGTTGAAAAGGAGAAAAGAATAGATGGGGAGAAGAAAACTAATGGAACAGACAAAGCCGAAAACTTTGATTCGTAAATTGTTTTAATTTTGCAGGTATAAAATCCCATCGAAGGTTGTTGTTTTGTCATGATCAAAAAGGGCGAGATTGTTGGAATATTTTATTCCATAAAATTATAAATTGGTTTTGATGATATGCGTCGAATAAACCAAACAACAAAGGAATCAATAAGACGAAGCCAAAACAACCAAGAAATCAAGATGGTCAAAACAATCAGATAACGCACGCTATTCTGAAGACATAATGTAAGCTATGCATGTACCACAACGTACGTAATGAGAAAGTCACCTGGTGTTTCACCTGAAGTCACTTGATGATTTATCGCACGCTACAAATCAAGATTAGCGCACACTATCGATTAAGCTTAACGTACGTAACATAGAGATGTTAACGTACGTAATGAGTTTGAATATGAATTCAAACAAGGAGCCGTTGAGAAGGATGATGTCATGGAGTAGGTCGGCATATAATGGATATTTTGGCTAAAGTTAACGTACGTAATGTGATAACATTAACGTACGTAAAAAGACGAATTTAACGTACGTAATGGAAGAGCTAGCGTACGTAAAGGATGAACAGAAGCTACTGAACTTAAACTGTAAGCAGATAACGTATGCTACAGGAAGGCGATAACGTACGTAATGGCAATAACGTACGCTATGCATGAAGAATAACGCACGCTGAAGAGAGGCAGTGGGCTAACGGCTAGTTGAGGCTTTGGATCCTATAAATACAACTTCTAATGATATTCAACACACAACAACTCCAAGCAAATCATATATACTTGGTATATTGTTATAATCATCCTTGTTGTTGTAATTGTGTTTAATTGATAGTGTTTGAGTGTTCATACACGAAAACATACACGAGAGGAAAAATACGGATTGTAGATTGATTCGGTTTTATTAGGATCATTGATCCGGCATTATTATAATCATATCTATATCCAAGTGAGGTTTGTCTAGTACCCATATAAAGCTAGATATGTTGATTCCTTGTCCGATAGAAAAGGAAACCGGTTTAGCTTGGACCGACAAAAAGACAAGTGTGTTGCGATTTATCTCGGACCGATAGAAGATGAGATTGTAACGATATCCCTCAGACCGATAGAAGATGAGGTGAAGAGGTTGATCTTATTCCTAAAGAAAAAGATACGAAGAGAGGACGTAGGCACGTTTGGCCGAACCTCTATAAATCTTGTGTCGTTTTCTTTCCGGAAGATAATTATGCTTCCGCAACGCAAAAGAGTTTTTTTGTAGCTACTGATTTTTGCCTTCTTTTTAACAATATTATACTTTGCGTAAATATTCAAATGCTGAAGGTACCAATTTCCTAAGAAGATTTTCCTTCAATAATGAAAAGGCTTCTTCTTGCTTGTTCTCCCAAGTAAATTTGACTCTTTTTCTAGTCAACATCGTGAGTGGTTCCTATTGGGAGAAATCCTAGCAGTCTCCTACCTTTCAGCAGAGTTGCACTCAAGTCTGTCCGTTCTCTCGATTAAAGGCATAGTTGCGTGCCGCCCGACCCATGAGGTCTGTACTAGGAAGTGGTTATATGAATTGATTTGGACTACTCATACCAACAAGATGCATCTTCTTTTCTGGTAGCCATCTCATAGAAACTCCAAAGTTAAGCATGCTTGGCTTGGAGTAGTTATGGGATGGGTGACACCTTGGGAAGTTTCTCAGGGTGCGCGTGAGTGAGGACAAAACACGCTAGAAAAGACCCGTGTTGGTACAGTGAGAATAGTCCTCATCATTATGCCAGAGCTGGAACCGGGGATAAGTGTCACTTCCAGAGTGGACCAACAGTACCGTTGTGCGAGAGAAATCTTGTATAAGGCATCAATAATAACCGGCAAGGCCAAGGAAACTTCTTACTTCCGTTGGTGTCTTTGGTGATTCCCACTTCATAACCGCTTCTATTTTCGTCTGGTCAACCTTGATTGCTTCTTTCGACAAAATATGTCTAAGAAATTGGACTTAACGCAACCAAAAGTTGCATATTGAAAACTTAGCATACAACCTCTCGTGTTTCAGGACTTCGAGCACCTCTCGCAAATGTTTCTCATGATCCTCCTTGCTTTTAGAATAGATGAGGATATCGTCAATGAAAACGATCACGGATTTGTCTAGGAATGGCTTGCAAACACGATTCATTAAATCCATGAAGATCACCAGGGCATTTATGAGACAAAATGGCATCACCAGGAATTCATAATGACCATAACGGGTATGGAACGCCGTCTTTTCGATATCACTATATTTCACCCGAACTTGGTGATAACCCGAACGGAGGTCGAACTTTGAAAATAAATCAGCCCCTTGAAGTTGATCGAAGAGATCATCAATTCAAGGCAAAGGATAACGGTTTTTGACGTATCTTGTTGAGCTCGCGATAATCGATGCACATGCGCATCGAGCCATCCTTTTTCTTGACGAATAATATGGGTGCACCCCACAGAGAAGAGCTAGGTCGGATGAAACCTTTATCGAGGAGCTCTTGTAATTGGGACATTAAGTCCCACATTTCCATGGGCACCAAACTATATGGAGCACGGGCAACAGGTGCCGCTATGATTGCTTCATCAAGGGTTTTTGCACGTTTCAATTCTAGCTCATAATCCCAAGGAAGTCCCTTTGCAAAACAATTGATCCTTGATCGAGGAGTTGGGAATGCATCGGTAACAAATGGGACCATAGCCGTGAATTTCTTCGTTTATTCATCCACCGGAGAGTTGCCCTTTTTCAAGGTAAGGAAGTATTCACGCAGCTTTTCAATGTCCCGAGTGGGACAAAACTTCTCCATCAAACGAGTCTTTAATTCATCCCAAGACCATCCAGAAATGGTCTTCTTTTCCAATGCTTCATATAGGGTATCCCACCAAGTCAAAGCATCATCCTTGAGGAGTTTGGATGCATACTTCACCACTTTGTCTTTCTTGCAGCCACTTATCTCAATCACTTGTTCCGTCTCCCTAATCCAACGCACAATGATCTTGGGTTCAAAGCTCCCAAAGTACTTCGAGGGCTTACAAGCTAAGAAAGATCGGAATGAGCATCCTTTCTTCTTTCCAGAATTCGAATCACTCTCGCGAGAGCGATATGAGTCTCTGAAACGGGCACCACTACCGGAAGTTTTATTCCTTGAAGGACGATACGTAGAGTCCCGAGCAAGTACATCGTGATCGATCACTCCATTCCAAATGTTCATCAAGGATGGAGTTTACATCCGCATGTACTACATCCCATATTTTGTTCAACAAATTCTGAATGGCATCTAGAGTTACCGGCGGAGGGTTTAAATTATTTCTGGAATTACCTTCTTGGTTAATTTGAGGGACTGAATTTCGTTGTTGGGGTAAGTCACTTGATCCTTTCCCATCATCTTGGGTATCTCTACCACCCCTTATTCGCGCCATAACTTAGATACATTCAAATTTTAGTCCCCAAATACTCGACATATCAATGGAAAGTGCATACCCAAAGCTCGTAACGTGTTATCTTCCTACTACCTTCCTAATCATCCAAATCTATAGTAATCCTAGTAAAATGTCTTAAGCATAACATCATCAATTTCATAGGAACATGCATCCTAAATCTCTTAGTTTAAGCCTAGGAACGATAATCCAACCTAATTCGCTTAAACTATGGCTCTGATACCAATTTGTAACACCCATAATTTTTAAAAAATAATTAATACTATGGTTCACATGACTAATATATATTTAGCCATGGTTTCCAAAACGTGGTTTAACAAAAACCCATATAGTTATCAGAATTTACAAAATGGTGTTACCAAATTACATATCATAACCATAGTATGAGGAAAAGAAACATAACCATAAAGACTAATCTAAGTCTTCCAAAATGTCTTCACTAACATATTGCTCCTAGTCCTTAGCTCTCGAACCTGAGTAGATAGCATTTAAACAAAATGAATACGTAAGACGTAATGTCACGTGATTTACATGGGTTTAGACCCATCAAAACATTTGAAATATAATCAGTAACTTTCATAAAATTTAAGCAATTCATGAAACCATCAACAATTTAACATACGGGGAATCGACATCCCTAGTTGGTGACTACCAACTCATCATACGGGGAGTTCATACCCCTAGCCAGTGATTACTAGCTCCTTACTAACCATGGGAGAGCTAATCCCTTGTGGTGGATATATGAATACTTCTCGACGGAAGGTACCATCCCAGTAGTGTCTTTTGTCCCATTACATGGACGTGTCCGGACATTTCCTTTCCTTCAAACATAGATGCACCCATAAAAAAAATATATAATATAATCATAATTCAATCCTTGATCAATAAATCAATTTCAGTTGATAACATACGACATGATAAAGCCTTTCAAAACAAGAACAATAACATTGTCTTTTCAAAACATTACTCATGACATTGAACAATACTTTAGTATCAAACTTACATTCATAAAATCATTTCATACTTGAAAATTTTATTTTGCTATGTACCCATAAAAATCCAACATGCACTCACCTTACAACTACAGTATCGGTCAGAACTACTAGTGGAGGCTAGGATGGCCTTATTCCTTGATCATGTAATACCTCCAAAACCATCCGGGATATTACAGCACCGTGGATCCCGTGCCGGAACCCACCAGTATAAAAACCATTTTCGGAAAAGTTTAAAACACGCCCAAGAGGCAAAGAAGGCAATATTTTTAAATACCCAAAATATTTTCCAGAGCATAGTTCTCGAATACCATCAGGAAATACCAGTCGAAAGTACAAGGCGAAATGCCAAAACTCAACAGTTCCAAAATGTACGCTAAGCCACCACTTATACGTACCGATAAAATAGTTTAGGAAAAAAGGGTTTAACGAAATAACCCAAGTTAACGAGATACCCAATAGGTCATTTTAAAATACACACGAGTTGGCAAAAATACTGGAAAGCCATTTTGAAATATACACATGGAGCGGATAAAACACAGCTCAAATACACATTTGCAGCAGAAATAAAATAACCAAAAAGAATACTCAATTATCCAAAACATGCCACATGCAGTATCACCCGGGAAGCTCATCTCTTCACGACCGCTACTAGCTCGATCTCCGAGTACCTAAAATAAAGCCCACGATGGGGTTAGCGACAATAATCAATAATGATATCGATCACATCATCATAAATAATTACGTACCAATATAATAGTACTGTAAGAATACTACCAATGTAATCTTACCGCCATAACTTTACCAACCCATAACAATTCATATCAAACCAATCCTTACCATAATACACATTTCGCATCCTCAAATGATGAAATAAACTCAACTACAACCATCTGTACTGTATCACGACAATACTCAAATCCTGAAAAATATAATCATAACTCAGATGCGTGAAATAATCCATTTGTGCCAAATCCTGTCCGTCGGATCGCACAATCAAATACCAATCCTGATAAGAATCAAACACACACAATACATCTGTAGATCAACTACCAAAATGATAACAAGTCCCGAAACATCGACGTATAGTCTGATGCTCATATGATCAATAACGATGGTCAACCAATAAATCAAACGAGAGTATATCATCGATATGACAAACCCAAATACAACCAATAACCGAGAATACCCTCAACATGGTAAACTCCAAACACGATCAACAAAGGATCAACAATAACTGAGAATACCCTCAACAAGGTAAACTCCAAACATGATCAAAAAAGGATCAACAATAACCAAGAATACCCTCAACAAGTTAAACCCCAAACACGATCAACAAAGGATCAACAATAATCGAGAATACCCTCAATAATGTAAACTCCAAATGATCAACAATAATGGATCTCAAAGAAATAACTCCGACTATCGAACATACCCCTCAGGCATACGAATAACTAGTCGCAAACCGTCGAACATATCCAATCATACATGGACTATGAACGACCAAACAATATGGCTCAAAGATGGACATCATAGTATGCCCGATCCGGAAATGTGTCCGTGCACAAGCCACCCCGGGTATCGATCAAATACACGTGTGGTCTTGTACCTAATCAGTCTCACAAAGTACCTCGTGTGCACAGCTCAATGTAAGGACATGAACCCATCACATGACTATACGTGCTCGCCCTGAAAATCCTACACATAACTAATCGGCACGCAGATATGACTCCAGATATGTCGCGATGCAACATGACAACGAAACTCAAGGAATCACATATCCAATAAGGATCAAAAGACTCACCGAAATGAACAATGACACACGGATAATGAAGATCGACACGACCGACAATATACAAAACAAACATCCTGGGATCATAATCCAAAAAGAATGACCAATGCGAGCAACAATCTCAACACTACTGTCCTGGGATCAACATCCCTCATCGAACAACCAACACAAATCTCATTATACGAACCTCAACATATACAACAACTCAACATACTAATTATCCTCATAACTGAACAATGCTTAAATTACCTCAAAGCCGAAGACAATATCCTTTCCACGAACAAACCATCATCCTGACAATTTATCTTTATACTATCATTGCTATATGAATTATATATGAAATGAAAGTGAAACCATTCATTAAATATTATAAACTGAACAAGTATAAACTTGCCTCGATACCGATATAATGAAGCCGTTACCAAGTCCATTGCCTTTATCTACGAGCTCCTCAGCCCCGACCAAAAGTAATCTCTGAACTCATCAATTTCTGTCACGGCACAACAGTCATAATCAACGCTCAATTATCGCAACCTAATGCAATAATCAAATGATAACACATCCGATAATAATCAACAACCGATATAACCGACCAATCAAACTCAATGGTTCAACAATACCTCGATCATATACAAAACCGAACAATGCAACTCAAACAATCATGAATTCATAACCACAACACGAAAATACTGCATTGTCTGCCTACTTAGCGCATGTTAAACACATAACGTAGCATGGGCTAAGTCGCTCCTGTTAGCGTTCGCTAGCCAGTAATCTTAGCATGCGCTAATGCTGTACAGTTGCATGCATTCCAAGCATCGACTAACACCTTGCGACTATGAATATAAATGAAAAGAAAATCATACTCCAAGATTAACAACAACTTTTCCAAATTCAATGTCATCATCATACCCGAGTTCATGTTCGTATTCTTATACGAATATCATATCAAAACACATAACTTAGTTCTAGATATGAATATCCAAAACACCAACACCTCCTATACATAATCATCATATCATACAATTCAAGAGCTCTGCAAAAATATGAAATATCCGAATTCATGTTCAAAGCGACATAATCCGATATATATATATCATTGATAGGACGACGAATGTACGCTCCCTAAAAAACCGGTTTAAAATATGGACCAATATAAGCCGGGGTACCGACCTCTTAGTAAAGAAGGGTTTTCTTAGAGTAATAAAGTCCGACCTAGGTTCTCAGACAAGAGGATGCTGACCTCAGAGTCCTCCGATCTATAACCTCAGATAAAAGGGCGCTGACCTCGGAGGCCCCGCTGACCTGTGACATCTGTTAAAAGGTTGCCGACCTCGATGGTCTCTCCGACCTACGGATTTGAATAAGAATGTCCCTACCTAAGTGATCCTTTATAATATGAGCCGACCTAAGGTCTCCGGGCTCATGAAGGTCAAACTCTCGGGAAAGGAGATCCTGACTCACCTGACAGAATCCCTGAGATTCAGGGACTGAGAGCCCATACTCTGTAATCTCGGAAATCCAGGGATGGGAAATCGCAGCCTGAATCCCTGGATATCCGGGATCTTCTCTAAAAATCAGGGAAGATCTCAGAGAATAGGCACCTTTCCCTTCTATAAAAGGAGGAGGGGGGTTTTCCTTGAAGGGGGAGAATTCTGAGATTACAGCATATTTTAGAGAAAGAAAAAGGCAATACTTCATACATTTTGGGTTTTCTTAGCTAAACTACTGAGATTAACCCGGTTCTTGGTGGCCGATCAGCTCGGTTACATCAAGTGGCGCCGTCTGTGGGAAGTGTGACAGCGAGTCACTTTGAGCTGAGACGTGAGGTCAGTAATGGCGGAAGAAATGAACCAGAAGAAAATAGGGGAGTTGATACCCCGGAATTTAGAAGAGGAACTAGCAGCTGCGGGTGGAGAATCGACTTTGGAAAAAACACCCGTCACCCCAGTAGAAGAAGCCGCACCAAGCACAATCACACTGACGAATGAAGCCTTAGCAGACATAATCGCCAATGCGATCCAGAAGAGTCGGGAGGTCGAAAAACAAAGAATACCACGAAAAGTAATACCATCCTTTTGGATGGGCCAGAGGAAATTGATCAGCAGGAAGAGCATGGGGTGAGTTATCCAAGAATATGGGAGCGATCTAGACAGGAAAGAACGCTGGATCCCTTGATATCTAGTATGCAAGACGAGCTGGAGGAGTTGCGACAGAGGGTTGCGGGGAGGGACATGGAGAGTCATCCAGGCCATCCCTTCTCGGAAGGCATACTGCAGGCTGAGCTCTCATATAGGTTTAGGGCTGTCACCTTCACCTACGATGGACTCTCAGATCCTACCCGACATTTATACCGATTCGAAAACATGGCAGTAGTACACTGATATTCGGATGCCGTGAGTTGCAGAGCATTCCTGGCTACACTGACAGAGTCAGCTCAGGATTGGTTCCACCAGATACCCCTCGGGTCAATCACCATCTTCAAAACTTTCAGCTTCGTGTTCTTGACACACTTTGCAAGCGCCAGGGCACACCAAAAGACCATGTCCTTGTTCAGTATCAAGCAGTACTCCGGAGAAGCGCTGAGAGCTTATGTGAACCGATTTACAAATGCATGTCTGGAGGTACCCTCATCGTCGGAAGAGGTAAAAACCAGTGCCTTGACGCAGGGACTAAGGCCTGGACTGATACGCACCTCATTAGCTAAAAAACCATCCAGAACATATGACGAGGTCTTAGCCCGATGTTCGAAATACATTAATGTTTAGGAAACTGAGAAGGATATGGAAGAATTGCAAGAAAAGCCCGAAGATGGGGAAAGGGGGTCTATCAGATTGGTACGGCGCGAGGAGTATACCTTTCAAGAAAATTTACCTCGGGAGGAAATGCCGCGGGGAAAAATAGACCGAAAGAAGAGCAATACCGTTTTAAGGCGACTAAGATTTGACCAATACAGCCCATTAACAATGAGGAAAGCTCAGGTTTTGGAAGCAGTTGAAGATAAGATGAACAGGGTTATCGAGTGGCCTGCATATCGTCCTAATAGGCCCACCCAGCCGAAATCAGAGCTTTATTGTCGATTCCACAATGATTATGGGCATAAACCAGATGAGTGCAAGCACCATAAAGACAATATCGAAAGGCTGGTCCGAGCGGGGCGTATAATGGAGTTCACATATCAGCAGAGGAATGGAGGTCGGAGGCAACCACCCATGCCCCAAGGGGGGACGAGGATGAAAAGAGATGCCCCTCGGGGACCCAATGCTCCCCCAGCTAAGAAAGGAGTGATCCACATGATATCAGGAGGACCAACCGACGGAAATTCTAATTAGGCTAGGAAAGCCCACGCGCGAAAGGCTAGGTGTCATCAGTTCAAGGAGGTCGCCTCTGTAGGCAGCGGGCCTATCATTCAGTTCGGCCCCGCGGATTATAACAGGATACATGCGCCCCATAATGACGCGATGGTCATCACCGCGGAGATCGCCAGTTACGATGTGCAAAGAGTATTTATCAATACGGGAAGCTCGGTAGACATCTTATTCTATGACTGTTTCAAACAGATGAACCTGGAGGTGGAATTAAAGAAGGTAGATACCGCGCTTTATGGGTTCTGCATGACCGAGGTGCAACCGGTTGGAGAAGTGGTGCTTCCGGTAGCACTAGGTCGGATGCCTCATCGAAAGGTCAAGACGCTCAGGTTTTTAGTGGTGGACACCAAATCGGCCTATAACGCCATTCTAGGACGACCGGGACTCAACAAGTTCGAAGCAGTGGCCTCTACCGCACACATGAAATAAAATTCCCCGTAGGAGGTGAGGTAGGGGAAGTAGCCGGGGATCAGTTTGTAGCTCGATCTTGTTACCAGACAATGGTAAAGCAGGGAATGCAGCGCGGAAAGAGGACGTCCGAGCTAGGAGGCCCGGATCCAGAGTTTAAGAAGAATAAACAATCAAAGGCGCCCGAGGAAGCTGAGGAAGAAGGCATCAAGCCCAATGAGGATTTGCTAGAAATAGAATTGGTTCCAGGAAAGCCAGAAACAAAAACTCGCATAGGAAGTCGGTTAGATGATGGGATAAAGGAAAGCCTTATCGGCTTGCTAAGGAGATTTGTGGACATTTTCACGTTCGCAGCTGAGGATCTGGTGGGAATCAGCCCAACGGTTGCCGAGCATAGGTTAAACATCGACCCAACCGTAAGACCAGTAAAGCAGAAGAGGAGGCATTTTGGGCCGGAGATGGATGGGATCATTGGGGAAAAAGTTGACAAGCTCCTCCGAGCTGGACATATAACGGAGATCCAGTTTCCGGAGTGGCTATCCAATGCTGTCATGGTGGGAAAAGGCCAGGGGAAGTGGAGGATGTGCATGGACTTTCGGGACCTAAATAAAGCATGTCGAAAGGATCACTACCCGTTACCCCGCATAGATCAGCTAGTGAATTCAACCTCGGGGTGCGAGTTGCTCAGTATGATGGATGCTTCTCAGGGATATCATCATATTCCTCTCGCACCCGAGGACAGAAAGAGGGTTAGTTTTGTGGTATCAAAAGGAACTTTTTGTTATGTACGCATGCCTTTTGGGTTAAAAAATGCAGGAGCCACATATCAAAGGATGGTTGACAGAATCTTTAGATCCCAAATCGGCAGAAACATGGAAGTGTACTTGGATGACATGCTAGTAAAAAACGTAAAGGCATGAGATCATATCAAAGACCTATAAGAGACGTTCGAAAACCTGCGCACGTACGGAATGAAGCTCAACCCATCAAAGTGTTCTTTTGGAGTAAAATCAGGAAAATTCCTGGGATATGTAGTCACAGAACAAGGAATCGAGGTCAACCCAAAAAAGGTCAAGGCAGTGCTGCAAATGAATCCTCCAAAAAATATCAAGGATATCCAGACTCTAACAGGAAGAATAGCGGGGCTGACCCGATTCATATCACGCTCGGCCGAGAAGGGATTCCCATTTTTTAAACTCTTAAGAAAAGGGAACAAGTTCGAATGGACCCCCGAAGCACAAATAGCATTCGGAAAATTAAAAGAATATTTGGCCGAGCTGCCTCTGCTCACCAAACCAGTACCAGGAGAAGAGCTCGTACTCTACTTATCCGTGGGAGAGGGGGCGGTTAGCTCGGTCTTGCTAAGAGAGGAAATCAGTAAGCAAAAACCCAATTATTATACAAGCCGAATTTTGCAAGGAGCAGAACGGAATTACTCCGAGCTAGAAAAGGAAGCACTGGCGTTAGTAGTTACAGCCCGGCGATTGAGGCCGTATTTCCTAGCCCACCGGATAAAACTGCGGACCAACATGCCCTTAAGAGAAATATTAGGGCGACCTAATGCGTCAGGTCGCCTGGTGAAGTGGACGGTAGAGATGGGGGAATACGACATGGAGTATGAGCCGAGAACGACAATTAAAGCTCAGGCTCTAGCGGACTTCATCCAAGAGGGGGCCATGCCATCGCCGCCAGAGGGACAGTGGCTATTACATGTGGATGGATCGGCAACAACTAGTGGTTCTGGGGCAGGGATAGTCCTTACTACCCCGGAGGGTGAACAATTAGAGTATGCCATAAAATTCGATTTCAAAGCATCTAACAACGAGGCCGAATATGAAGCCCTGGTTAAGGGAATGCAGCTGGGGATAGACTTGGGCGCGCAACGAATCATGGCCTACTCTGATTCTCAACTGGTCACACAACAGGTAGAAGGAAAATTTGAGATAAATGAGGATCAGATGAAGAAGTATGTAGAGGAAGTGAGAGAGGCTGCCAAAAAACTAGGGGAATGGAAGTTGATCCATATCCCTAGGGAGGAAAATGCAAAAGCTGATTACGTAGCAAAAATAGGAAGCTCCTTAGTGGATTGCCGCTCAAGAACAGTAACGATTTTGGGAGAAGCCCGAAGTAGCATCATGAAACAGGTGATGGAGGTGAACGAGATGGCAGACTGGCGAACTCCTTTGTTGGCATACCTAAGAAGGGCAGAACTACCCAAGGAAAGGCAAGAAAGAATGAAGATTGTGCGAAGAGCAGCGAGGTTCTGTTCTATTAACGATGAACTATACAATAGATCCTACCTCGGTCCATACATACGGTGCGTTTCGGAAGAAGAAGGGCGGGGTATACTGGAAGAAATACATGAAGGGTGCTGCGGAGATCATACCAAAGGAAGAGCGCCAATTAGCAAAACACTAAGAGCTATTTTTTCTGGCCGACCATGAGCAAGAAAGCAGTGGAGATGGTTAAGCGATGCCAAAAATGTCAAATGCACGCACCCTTAATTCACATCCCAGCTGAAGATATGATTACCATGGGAGCACCCTGTCGTTTCGCTAAATGGGGAATTAATATCCTGGGGAAGTTTACACCTGGCTCGGGAGGAAGGAAGTTCTTAGTAGTAGCCATAGACTACTTCAGCAAGTGGGTAGAGGTCGAGCCCGTGGCCACTATAACCGAGCAAAGAATCATAAGTTTTCTGTTTAACAACATTTGCTACAGGTACGGAGTGCCCCAGATACTTATCTCAGACAATGGAACTCAATTCAATGGGAAAAGAACCCAGTACTGGTGCGAGGGTATGCATATCAAGCAAAGGTTCGCTGCGGTTGCTCACCCACAGACTAATGGGCAAGTGGAGGTAACTAACAGAACAATCTTACAAGGGATCAAAACCCGCTTAGACAAAGCTGGAGGAGGATGGGTGGATGAGCTTAGCCCGGTACTATGGTCATACAGGACCACCTAGATCGTCAACAGGGGAAACACCCTTCAGTATGGTATACGGGTCCGAAGCCGTCATCCCGGCAGAAGTCGGAGAAATGTCTCATCGGGTTCGATGGTTCAACGAGGTGGAAAACGAGGAAATAATGAAGGAGGCGTTAGATACCATAGAAGAAAGAAGGGAAGCGGCCGCAGCATGAACTGAAAGATACAAAAGCCTGACAAAAGCAGCTCACGACAAAAGAGTCAGGAAGAGACAGTTCCAAGTCGGTGATTTGGTGCTTAGGCGGGCTGATGCCCTCATAAAAACAGGAAAGCTGGAGCCGAACTGGGAGGGACCTTACAAGGTAATCCGAATTTATGCAGGAGGAGCTTATGAGATCGAGGATATGGAAGGGCACCCCATCAAAAGATCTTGGAACATATGTCACTTAAAAAAGTATTTTGTATGAAGAAGTGTGGAGAAAAGCTTGTGTTGTTTTAATAAAAGTCTATTACAAATAAAATCTCTCTGAATGTGTAAAACTAGAAATGAGATCTGATCAGGTGAAACGCCTTCAGATCCGAGTAAGGGTGAACCGCCCTGTGACATCTGATCAAGTGAAACGCCTTCAGATACGAGTAAGGGTGAACCGCCCTGTGACATCTGATCAGGTGAAACGCCTTCAGATCCGAGTAAGGGTAAACCGCCCTGTGACATCTGATCAGGTGAAACGCCTTCAGATCCGAGTAAGGGTGAACCGCCCTGTGACATCTGATCAGGTGAAATGCCTTCGGATCCGAGTAAGGGTGAACCGTCCTGTGACATCCGATCAGGTGAAATGCCTTCGGATCCGAGTAAGGGTGAACCGCCCTGTGAATCTATGACTAAGGGAAATACCCTCGATTTCAGGTAAAGGTAAACCGACCTGATATATAGATAGTCTCAGGCGTAGAGTACAAGCCGACCTATAAAAAGGGGGGATCCTGTTCAGGCTATCCCACCCGAAAGAGTTGGAAACATCCCAGCAGCCTTAAACTCCAAAAACTTATCTAAAAATACCCAACCTATACTAAAGATCGGTGAAAAGGTTAGGTTAAATCAACTAAAAACCACCAAACCATTATTACAACTTGTAAAGATCGAAGTGGTCGGGTTATATTTAAGATGTTACGAAATTTAAAATAGTCGGAGCTATATTAGGAAAAAGGCCGGGTTATATTTGGGAGTGGTCGTATTAATTCAAACAAGTTCAGATATATCGAGGTTACAATCGACGCCGAGCTATATTAACTTGAATTTGCAGAGATAAGCTATGAAACAAAGCACATCACTATCGTACAAATCCAAAATGTATTCAACTAAAAAAAAAAGACTTTTCATTAAAAACAGCTGTGCGAGTACAATGAACAAGACAAAAAAAATAATATATGTCTACACATAAAACTTAAAAAGACTAAACTACAGGCTCGGAAGATGGAGGGGGCGACGAATGAGAAGCATCAAGGTCGGTCCCGGTCACCTCGGGATTAGGAGTGATAGCCTTAACAGGTGAGTTAGGAGGGATAGAAGGCAGCTCCAAATCCAGGACGGATTTCTTTATAGACTCCCCAAGGGCATCCTCCCACCAGGGTGCCTCCGGAGTTTCTTCCACGTCCCCGAACCAACCCGAAGGGACAGGAGCCCCGTTCAATGCAGCATCCCGGTCCAGCTCGCCCATAAATCCCAAAGAAGCTAGTTGCTCACGAGCGCGAGTTAGAGCAAAATCGAAATATTGCGTCGCAGCAGGAGCCAGCTTGACCAGGTAAGTGGTAGAATTGTGATACCGGGCTAGGAGGGCAGAACGGTAGGCCCCCAGGAAAGAGTGACCAACGTCACTGGTCAGAAATCGACGTCGACCATCCATCACCCCACGCTCATAAGATGATCCCTCGGATCTAGCCTCGGCTAGTTGAGCTTCCAACTGGGCGACCCTTTCTGATTCTGCTCTAGCCTGAGCTTCGAGTTGGGCGACCTTCTCCAACTCCGCCTTAGCATGGGCCTCAAGCTGGGCAATCCTCTCAGATTCGGCCTTAGCTTCCGACAACTGAGCCTCGATCTGGCCCACCTTCTCCGATTCAGCTTGAGACAGGGCCATCCAAAATTTCAGCTCTTGGTTCAGCTGAACGTTGGCCAACTGAGCCCGTTCCAAAATCGCCTCCCGCTTAGAGCTTTTATTAAGGAAGCCTCTAAACGATATTCCCTCTCCTGAAGCTGAGGTGAGAGATCTGACTTAGCCTCCAAGGCGGCCGCCAGATCGGCTGACATCTAGGTGAGCTGGGAGGAAGACGAAGCACCGATCTTATGATCTTCTGTGAAGGTCACAAAGGTGGCGAAGAACTGCACAAAAAAGAAAGTCACATCAGGACGGCAAAGGGTAATAATAAACATAAAAATAGTCAAAAAGGGGAGGAAGGCGAAAAGGGGAATACCTTCCCAAAATACATCATCATAGCATCGAAGCGAGGTTCCTCCGCGGCATCTCGTAATGCCTGCTTATCCCTAGCCGGGATCATGGAGCTGAAATATGGAAGAAATTTCTCAAACTCTTTGCAACGGAGAAAGGTCTCCATAGCCGGACCTGGGGGACCTGCAGTCTTCGGCCGTTTGGAAGCAGGGGAGATAGGAGAAGGGGACCTCTGGGAGACCTGAAGCTGCTGAGATGAGCTTGCAGGGCTTCGCCCGGTGGTCAAGGTAGGAGCCAGGTCGGAGGGGAGAGTCACCCTAGATTTGGGGCGAGAGGGGAGCTTCCGCTTAGTCTTTGATGAGACCTCCGCCCTCTCTTTAGGGGGATTCGTCGATTTGGGGACCTTATCTTTCGTCGGTTCATCCGGCTTGGAGGCATCAGACTGGCAGGTCCGCATGAACCGATCTACGAAAAACAATACAAACGGTCAGGGAGATAGCCAAAAAACAAAATAACAAAGATTATACTATGGAAAGAACCGATAAAGCCTACCATTATCAGGGATAGCTGGGTAAGGATTCGAGCTTAGCCTACAATGGAACAGAAGATCATGAAATTCCATTCCCAAACTTTCTCGACCCACGCAGCTTGGATGGAACTGCGCCTAGGAATAGGATCCTGGCTCGGAGTGGCCTGTGTCCATTCCATGGGGAAACCCCAAGAGTCCGTTGTAGGGAGCCGAAGGAAAAAGAAACTCGACCTACAGTCCTTCACATTAGAAGGGAGGTGTGTAAAGAAATGGGCGTTGTTTCGGGAAGTCAAGCAAAAGGAGTCTTTAAAACTCTTTAGCCCAAAACAAAAATAGAAAAAACCCAGGTCGTGTTCCTCGTGTCTGTAATGACACAGCACGAGAAAACCAACCATATAACGAAAAGAGTTGGGAGAAAACTGGTTGAGGGGAAGATTGTATTTAACGGAGAGAGATACAAGGAAGGGATGGAGTGGAAAGCGAAGACCACTGCTCACCTGATCCACAAACTAGGTAATATGCCCCGGGGGAGGATGATCAGGGGTGTCACTAGCCTGAGGCGTGACAAATTCCCACCCCGGAGGAAGTATAAGAAATTTTATAAAACTAGCCAGCGCGGCTGGGCTAGTCCTAGATAGAGGATGAGGAGGGAGAACTCGAGTCGCTACTGCGACCGTTTGATATGGATCAGCTAAAAGGCCGGTCACAGTTACTTTGTTCATAGGAGGAGGGGAGGGGGGATCTACAATGATCAGGGGAATGCCAGACGGAAGGCTAGAAGGGATGTCACCCAGCTCGGACCAATGTACATCACCTAGGGGCTCATCCCTAAGACAAAGGGAGGATCCAGTAGCTTGCCCCGACCTACCCCCCGAGTCCCCATCAGAAGAGGATAGACCTTCAAAACAGGAGTCCACGGCCGATTGGCCGGAAAGATTCTGAGAATCCGAAGCAGACGACATAATAAAAGGAAGAAAATGGAGGAAGGATAAAAGGAAAATATCGGTAACAAACCAAAAGAAAAAGTAAAGAGGTGTTTAGATAAACATACCCATGAGATTGGGTGGAAGATCGCCGGAGAAAGGTAGTGGAAGCACCACCGGAGGCAGTAAACCAAGGTCGCAAGTGTCGCCGGAATACCCTCACACTAGTATTTGGTAGGAAAAAGAGCGGAAGTGGCTGAGGGGGGTAGAGGATTCCTATTTATAGAAAAGGAGGGCAAAAATAAAGAAGATAACGGGCGATCGGGAGCGTCCGATGATTCCTGTAAAAGAACGGCTTGGATCTGGCACCGCCTCATCCGACCTATAGCAGGTTGACACCTGAACTTGACCATAGACGCGACGGTTGGGAGGCGAGGAAAGGAAAAGACGTGGATATTAAAGCGCACGAAGCCCGAGGAAACTCGTTACCTGGGAACGGGAATCCCAAGGACTATTGTGTCAAGGTCGTCAGATTGTAAACAAATCTTACTCTACTCGGTTTTACAGCTCGACTAGAGTAGGGGGTACTGGTTGATAGGACGACGAATGTATGCTCCCTGAAATCCCAGTTTAAAATATGGACTAATATAAGCCGGGGTACCGACCTCTTAGTAAAGAAGGGTTTTCTTAGAGTAATAAAGTCCGACCTAGGTTCTCAGACAAGAGTATGCCGACCTCAGAGTCCTCCGATCTATAACCTCAGATAAAAGGGCGCCGACCTCGGAGACCCCGCTGACCTGTGACATCTGTTAAAAGGTTGCCGACCTCGAAGGTCTCTCCGACCTACGGATTTGAATAAGAATGTCCCGACCTAAGTGATCCTTTATAATATGAGCCGACCTAAGGTCTAAGGGCTCACGAAGGTCGAACTCTCGGGAAAGGAGATCCTGACTC
Source organism: Orobanche coerulescens (assembly GCA_033398695.1). Classification (NCBI taxonomy): domain Eukaryota; kingdom Viridiplantae; phylum Streptophyta; class Magnoliopsida; order Lamiales; family Orobanchaceae; genus Orobanche; species Orobanche coerulescens. The sequence continues at coordinate 66,415,351 of CM065808.1, read as the reverse complement.
ACCTGACAGATCCCTGAGATTCGGGGAATGAGAGCCCATACTCTGCAATCCCGGAAATCCAGGGATGGGAAATCACAGCCTGATCCTTGGATATCCGGGATCTTCTCTAAAAATCAGGGAAGATCTTAGAGAATAGGCACCTCTCCCTTCTATAAAAGGTGGGGGGGTTCCTTGAAGGGGGAGAATTATGAGATTACAGCATATTTTAGAGAAAGAAAAAGGCAATACTTCATACAATTTGGGTTTTCTTAGCTAAACTCCTGAGATTAACCCGGTTCTTGGTGGCCGATCATCTCGGTTACATCAAGCATCATGCTATCACTTTTTCCATCATGTAATTCACATAACCTCAAGAATCGCATTAAAACTACCATAACCATCATCATATGAAGAAGATATCAACAACAACATCAACATCCGAAAATGAGGAGAAATATTAACCCATACATCTCAATAAAACGAACAACACCATACAAAACCACACGAATCATATCAATATCCGCATATCAACAATAACATCAAGATAGTTCGGTAATCGAATCTCAAAATCATACTTATCAACTCATTTAGATGATAATCATCAACTCAAGAACACCAATATTCAATCCCAAAACGAAATCCAAAGTGAAGGTAAATTACCTCTTTGATGAAACGGATTGATTATCAAGGTTGAATCCATTTCCAATCGATTCCAAGCTCTAAATATTGATAAGGACGATCAACTCCAACATAATCCAGTATTTGGAACCTCAAGACTCTCTCATGAACTCCATTCAAAGAATCATCAATAACTTCAAGAACAAGGCTACAATCTATGCTCTCTATCTTAATCTTGTTAAAGATCAGTATCTATCAGTGTTTCGGAACCTCAAGACCTCCCCCAAGAATACTCTCTATCGGGTGAGAGGAAGAAATGGCCGAAATAAACAATATTACTCAACTGCACATATATATACTGACTATTACTAGCGCGCGCTACTCTGATAAAATAGCGTGTGTTACTTGATTAGCGTGCGCTAACTGACTTTGTTAGCATGCGCTATCGCGGTCCAGAGGCTAATGCCTTGCTTCGCACAACAGCTTACGTACGTAATGCCCATGCAATAATGTGCGTAAATTACACTGTCTAGCGCACGCAAATCTTGGATCTTAGCGTGCGCTAATAGCAGTTGACTTGCTACAGTCTGCACCTACCCCGAAGATGCTCGTGCCCCCACATGCCGAAAGCATCTGACAAGGATAAAATTCCCTTTAACCGATCTGAAATTACCGTGCGCTAACCATAGGGTTTAGCATGCGTTAGTCCTTCATGACAAACATCCGCTGACCTTATCTGGACACGCGTCGAAAGTGGGTGGGTCCACTCTCCGAAAGACATCCCTGTTGACTGATCTGATATTAGCATGCGCTATCCTTTGCCGCTAGCGTGCGCTAAACCTGTATGATAGCGTGCGCTACTCTTGGATATTAGCGTGCGCTAACAAGACTATACTTAGCTATTTTCAGTCTTTCTTGTCCAATGTCTTGGCATACAGAATATGAACATACGGCATACTGAATACATATATTTAATCCAATATTATTCTCATATGATATACTCAATATCAACAGTACGATAACCTAATACACGATATCCTCAAATGTAATTGTCGACCAACTACGACAATTATACAAATATAACTGTCTCAGTCCTCAAATTATTTTATCCATACTTTATAGACACCAAACTATCCAGTATATCTCATATAAAATAACGCGAAAAAATTATACTGAAAATATGGGTAATACATACTACCCCCCTTAAAATAAGTTTCGTCCTCGAAACATGCAACCCTGTCACAAACAACAGATCAACCAAAATTTCCAACTCATCACAAAAGCAATCAATCATCGCCACAAGCGAATAATAAAAAAGATATACTTACAGGTGCGTGAAGCCGATGATCTCCCGTGATACTAGCAGATGACTCCCATATGAAGTCTCAACACAATACCAACACACACCAATATCACAAATAACATTTTGAAAATATCTCAGAAAATTTGGAACCTCCAGAAATCGGTTGACTCAAAAGTCATAAAATCATTTTCAAAAGTCACGCTACTACCATACTGGTAGAGCCACATAACACACATGCCCGGGTTTCACAAAACCCAAGGTCCGATACCATCTTCTGTAACACCCCCAAAACCATCCGGGATATTACAGCGCCGTGGATCCCACGTCAGAACCCACCAGGATAAAAACCATTTTCGCAAACGTTTAAAACACGCCAAAGAGGCAAAGACGGCAATATTTTTAAATACCCAAAATATTTTCCAGAGCATAGGTCTCGAATACCGTCAGGAAATACCAGTTGAAAGTACAAGGTGAAATGTCAAAACTCAATACTTCCAAAATGTACGTTAAGCCACCACTTATACTTACCGATAAAATAGTTTAGGGCAAAAGGGTTTAACGAAATAACCCAAGTTAACGAGATACCCAATAGGTCATTTTAAAATACACACGAGTTGGCAAAAATACCAGAAAGCCATTTTGAAATATACATACGCAGCGGATAAAACACAACTCAAATACACATTTGCAGTGGAAATAAAACAATCAGAAAGAATACTCAATTATCCAAAACATGCCACAACCAGTATCACCCGGGAAGCTCATCTCTTCACGAACGCTACTAGCTCGATCTACGAGTACCTAAAATAAAGCCCACGACGGGGTCAGCCACAATACTCAACAATGATATCGATCACGTCATCATAGATAATTACATACCAATGTAATAATGCTATAAGAATACTACCAACGTAATCTTACCGCCATAACTTTACAAACCCATAGCAATTCATATCAGACCAATCCTTACCATAATCCACATTTCCCATCCCCAAATGACGAAATGAACTCAACTACAACCATCTGTACTGTATCACGACAATACTCAAATCCTCAAACACATCATCATAACTCCGATGCATGAAATAATCCATTCATGCCAAATTCTGTCCGTCGGGTCGTACAATCATATACTAATCCTGATAAGAACCAAACACACACAATACATCTGTAGATCAACTATCAAAATGATAACAAGTCCCGAAACATCGACGTATTGTCCGAATGCTCATATAATCAATAACAATGGTCAACCAATAAATCAAACGAGAGTATCATCGACATGATAAACCCCAATACAACCAATAACCGAGAATACCCTCAACATGGTAAACTCTAAACACGATCAACAAAGGATCAACTGTAATATCCGTAACTTTCCATTTTTAGCAGTTTCCATTTTTGGTATATGTCTATTTTTATCGACTCGCTTGTAACCGTTTTGACATTCTGAATCTACTTCATTCTTGGAGTTTTTCCATTTGGTCGAGTTTTGGTGATGTTTTCACGTAATTTCATTTTATGACATGTTTTGTCGTATGAACGTTCGATTCTCGTAAAACTCGTTCGTTTTCATTGCTTCTTGGTTTGTACAAGTTCGTATGGTTGAGTTGGTCATGTTGAGACTTTAGGTTTGTAAATCCGACGTCGTTTTGTGATTTTCGGGCACTTGGGCCATTTTTGTAATTTCCTATAAGTTTAGGGAATCTCATTTTAGTTGTCGCATTACGGACCCTACGGTGGTCGGAATTGTATTTTCTTTCAGCGCTTAGCTCCGTCGTCTCGTATACCTCGTATTTATGTTTCTAGATTTTGGCCTTGTCGTGCTTTTCGAGATTTGTACCTTCGGCAGCAGCGTACTGCTGATCTGAGCAGTATTGGACTGCTGCGTAGGTAGCGCACGCTACTCCTTTCCCCTTGCGTGTGCTATCGATGTGCAGTTAGCGTGCGCTATCGGGTAGTGTTTAGCATGCGCTAAGCATGTCTAGCGCACGCTAACGATGTCGGGCAGTAGCTTCGGGACCGTTTTTAAGCCCCGTTAGCACGCACTACTTGTGTCAGTGAGCGTGCGCTAACTATGCAGTTTATATAAATCAGCGGCAGTTCAGGAACAGCATTTTTTTTCATTCTTTTTCTTTCCTTCCCTTCCTACGGGTGATTTCGGCGATTTTAGAGCAGATTGTGTAGAGTAATCAGTGGAGTCTCCTTCCAGTCCGATTCTTGTGTCTCGAGCATAACACATCATCATCTAAATCCATCTTCTTCACTCCGATTCAAGGTATTTTCGTCTAGAACCCTAAATTGTCAATTTTGGGGGTTTTTCCGGGTTTAGCTTATTAGACTCGAATTATTCTAGTATGTTATGATATTCCTTACCGATTGTGGTTATTGGGTGATTCCAAATCCATTTCCCTTGATTTTAATCCGTGAATTATCAATACGGGGAGATTTTACGTAAACCCTCGCCCGTATCGATTGATCGTTCATTGTCGTAGCATGTAATCGGGGTTATGGGAGTATTCCTTTCGATTATTGATGTCCGTTGGGACTGAGTTATGTTAATTCTTCGTTTAGGAACTATCGTTCTCCATTCGGATCCTCTGTAGTCGTTTTTCACTTCCGATTCTTCGAAGATGTCACAAAGGCAAGTACTTTACATTTGTTTACATGTTCTAGTATTTGAATAATGGATTTATCATGGTTGTTGTTGATGGATATGTGTATGTTCATCTAGGGACGGTCCGATGGGGCCTCTAGGGATACGTATTGCCGTGAGTGTGCGTATCGCGAACTGTGGTTAGCCACCCAGGGATGTCCGACGGGGCTCTGCGGGGTACGGTGGTCGTGAGTCTCATACCAACGGTTAACTTTGAATTGTGATTGTTAGAGATAATGCGTTTTGTGATTGTTCATTGTAAATATTCCGGAATATAAAATATTTTCTAAAATGATTTTTGGCGTATATATTCATCTGATTAGAATGTAGTTCAAATGGATTGTACTTGCACTAGCAGTTGTCGCCAACCCCTTAAATGGGGGAAATACTTTTTGTATTTCAGGTACAGGTCTTGGAGACAAGCGAGCATTCGATCCGTACGAGGATGATGGGCAAGCATGATACTGTTCAGTAGTCAATTGTTGGTTTTCTGTTTCTGTCGGTTTTTTTATCGATGTCTTTTTTTGGAATTTCTGTAATTTGATATTGGTTTAAGTACTCGAGTACTTCCTTTTTAAAATTGTTAATGTTGTGTTCCCGTTTTGGGAAATGGATTTGATGTCGGATTTTATTTGTCGAATTGTAGTCTTTTATTCGAATTGTCGTTTTGTTGGTGGTTGCATGTCTTCGTCGGATGTCATTTTGGTACGTTAGCCTGTTGGATTCCATAGTGTGGGGTCCACGGCGCTTTAATATTCCCTGACCATCTTGGGGGTGTTACAGAATATGGTATCAGAGCTTAGGTTTATGGATACCTAGGCTGTCGGTTATTTGGGTCTAGTCGAGTGTCGTTTTTGAAGAGTATCACTGCCATGCCATCATCTCAGTACGCTGGTGCTCGTTAGTTTTCCTAACTTGACTAGTTACGTTGTTCTGTTCTATTGCTTCTTGGTATCTTGTTGTGTTTTGCGTTTGAATTGTACTCACCCATTACTTCTTCAGAATTCCTGCTGGTAGAGGACGCGGACGCGGTAAGGTCGTGGCGCAGCCGGTGGGGCGGCCATTCCGATCACTCGGGAACCGATTCGACTATGCCTTCTTTGTCGAATAGTGTCCCGCTTAGTTCCGGGGGTCAGCAGGACCAGTCTGCTAGCTCCGGTAATGCACATGAGAATGTTGGAGTGGCCAACATTTTGCAGCAAGTAGCAAACCAGATGACGCTACTGACTCAGGCCGTTTTGGTCGGCCAGGCTAATGCTAACCCGGTTCCGCCTACTGGATCCAGAAATGACAAGTTACTTCAGGACGTGATACGTATGCATCCTCCGCAATTTGATGGTGCTTCCGACCCTTCCGGATGGGAGAGTTGGCTATTTGAGATGGAAAAAGTATTTGAGGCTGCTAATTGTTCTGAGGAGTGGAAAGTACCCATTGCTCAGTACTTCCTCGCCAAGGAGGCAGCAACGTGGTGGAAAGCAGGGAAACTGCGTGACCGGGCAGCCATGTGGGCAGAGTTTCGGGATCTGATGGAAGATGAATTTTGTCCATGGCCAGTGAAAGAGGGGAGGATCCGAGCCTTCTTTGAGGCTAACACCAAGATGTTCCTATTTCTCAAGCTATAAAAGACTACAATCAACAGCTGCATTATGTGAGAAACCAAGTCCGAGATGAGCTTGATAAGATCCGCCACTTTGATATGCGGACGAAACCGAGGGTGCGCCACTACATGTCTGGTCTGGGTTGCACAACTTTGAAAGAGTATCAGAATAAGGCGACGGCTTATGAGATGTCGTTGTCGCATGAGAGATGGCGTGAGGGAAAGAAACAAGACCTGCCGTTTCGGGAGGCAAGTCTGGTGGGCATCTGAAGGCTCAGTCTGGTTCGAGAGTCTTCGGGGGTCAGTCTTCGTCATTTGGGCGGGGAAACGGTTCTAGGTCTGCTCCTACTGGTTTCGTACGTGGTCCTACGTGCTTCAACTGTAGTCGTCCGGGCCACATGATGAGTGAGTGTGATAGGCCTCCGATTCAGTGTCTTGCGTGTGGTCGGATGGGTCATCGTGCTAAGTTTTGTACGGAGCTCAGGCTCCAGTTACTCAGATATCAGCCCCAGCTGCGGGAGAGCCGAGTGTGAATCAGGCACCGACAGTTTCTCAGCCACAGCAGAGTTTGTGTAGAGGTCGAGGACGTGGACAGCCTTCTAGAGGGGGAGCTTCTAGTGCGGGGTCTGTTCCGCCCCGAGTATATGAGATTAGACGAGCAGGAGACCCAGACGCGACGGTGGCTATGTTACGTGATTTGGTTAACACAAGTGCACGTTGTCGTAAGCAAGTAATAAAGTGGTAAGAAAGTATCGTTCCCTCGAGCACTGACTCACTAATTACCGATTTATGCGTATTCTAATTTTATTTGAACTATCGAAATTAGAGGTGTAAGTAATAATTAAAGAAAATTAATAGAAGAATAAATAGTAAAATTGATTGTTCGAAGGAAGAAGATTAAATAGGAAATTAATCTAAAATTGTGAATCCACCTCGATTTATCCGAATTACTCTTGATTATATGAATTTAATGATTTCCCAACTTATTGAAGGCGAAGATTGCTAAAATACTCTACTACCTCTCTCGAGGTCAATAGAATTTTCTACGGCGAATAACACACTCTATTCCTAGGTGAATTAATTCGACAATAGGCAAAAAGCACGAAATCTTCAGAAAGGCCACGTAATTCCTGTGAGTATATTCCTATCTCACAAGATAAAACGGTTCTCACCAATTTTTCCCACCAACTCTCCTCTCCCGATTCGAGTTGCGTAATCAAAACAAATCAATCATAGGCCACATAATTGATAGTAATTAGCACAATTGGGAAAACGCAATAAGAAAGGGAAATATATTTTAATAATGTAAAATCAAAATTTAATTCGTCAAAACCTCGGTTTCATCAAAATCCTAAAATAGGGTTCTAGCCCGACATGCTAGAAACTAAGAATACACAAAGAATTAAAGAAAGCGTAATAGAAATCAAACGCAGTCGAAGAACTTGGATTCCTCCGTTCTCTAGCTTCCGCTCTCTGCTCCTTGGTATTTTCTGCGTCTCATTGATCCCCTCTCTTCAGACCTTTAATCCCTATTTATAACCATCATTTGTCTCCAAAACGCGTCCGGGAATTAGGTCGAGAACAGGCTCCAAAAACGGCCCAGAAATGCGGCCGAAACAGCATTAACGCCCCGTGGGCTGTGGCTCAATAAGTGCGTGCCGCGGCCCCTAATGTTCAGCACCCTATGCCTGGGCCCAAATTTTCTTCATGGGCCGCGGCTCAGTAAGTGCGTGCCGCGGCCCCCGGTACAGTGTGTACCTCCTCATACTGTCCGTGTGTGTGCCGCGGCTCAGCTTCATTGTGCCGCGGCCTCTGACCAGAATTTGTCGTTTTCGCCCGTTTTTCGTCGTTTAGGCTTCCGAACTCCAATTTCCTTCAAAACATATAAATATAGTGCATCAAAAGCTCATTTATGCAGATTTAGACTTAAAATGGATATAAAATAATGATAAATAAGCGCATAAAAATACACCTAACAAATACCCCCTAACTTGAGCCTTTGCTTGTCCTCAAGCAAAAATAAATTTTAAATAAGAAGTATCGCGAATGATCGTGCAAATCCATAGTGCTCAACTTAATCAATACTACCCTGAAAATCTCAAAAGAATAATACGAGTATCGTAATAGTGAGTCACATCAAGGACACCGATTCCACAAAGTAACCATTTTTAGTGATAATCAATCGTTCATGAAGAAAATCAAGCTCAAAGATTAACAAACGTGAATTTAACCGACCAGCAATATGAAGGGTTAGAATAAACGAACCGACTCGCCCAGTCCCACAGTCTAGTGGCAAAAAAAAATTCAAGAGTTTCATCGTCGAGAAAAAAGAAATCCTCGGACATCATTCCCTTATGTATGATCAATAAAATAATTCGAGTTAACCACTAGGTTTCGGATCTCGGGATATTTCATCGGAATAACCCTAAGGTGGATTTCCATTCTCATGTATTGGGGAACCGTTTGACGTAAAAGACACTCATGGGGCACATGGATGCTTCTAGTTACTAAGTTCCCCTCTACAGCGGAGAAAAAAACTCGAATAGCTATTCCCACACGTCCGATTCAAGGTTGTTGTTTTACACGAGAGTAAACAACGGGTCACGTGAATACCCCCGGTTACTAGGCTTCCCATCATCGGCACATGCGATATCTCTAAACTATTAGTCTATTCAGGGTTGTCGTTTTACGCGAGAGTAAACAACGGGTCACGTGAATACCCCCGGTTACTAGACTTCCTAGCATAGAACATGTATAATTTCTCGACTTTTTGGGAAAAACTGTCCGACCCTAAACTCAATTTAAGTTCCAACAAGACTCATGTTACTGGACGACTAGCTACGCGAAAAGTGTAACCAAACGTATAGATGGCGATTTGAAAACACGTATGTCTCCTTTCTTATACGCTAAGATTTCTACAAAAACGAAAAATTTCAGACCTAAATGAATACTCAACGGAAACAGATATCGCTGACTGCAGACTTTGACCAAAACTCAACCGTTTCTTCAAAAAGAAATCAGTATTATATCATCAGTTTTACACAAAGAAGCACGTAACATCCACGAATGCAAATAAAATCAAGACAAGCAAGGCTAGCGTAAAAAATAACGAAATATAACAACGAATAAGTAAAAAGTGACTTAAAGTAACCCCCCCAAACTTAGGACGTACATTGACCTCAATGGACACAAATAGTAATATGCAATAAGAGAAAAGGTAAAGTACTCCCCTAATGTCAGCTCAGGAATTGGTGCCGGCCTCGTCCGGCGAGGAGGGTGGTGTAGATGGCCTAACTGGTGGGATGAAGGGCCCGTCCGGGTGCAGTATATGGCTCGTCCACACAGCAAGGTAGTCATGATGGTAAGCATCCCTCGCCGCCAAGCGCCTCTCCTCCCGTCGATTGGCCCGGCGGGCCTGCTCTCTCATCTCCTCCCGGACAACTGCGAGGAGGCTCTCTCATCTCCTCCCAGACAACTGCGAGGAAGCTCTCTCTCTCTCTCTATCCACATCTCCTCTCTCAGGGCAGCTAGATGACTCTCTCTATCTCTCCTCATCTCCTCTCTATCTCTCCGCATCTCCTCTCTCAGGCTTTCGAACATCGCCTGAAGGTGCTCTCTCTCGGGCGGCGGGCTAGACTCCGCATGCTCATGCGTCAGAAGAAGAAGCTCGGGGGACTGCTCATGTGGCTCGTCAAGAAGAAATCCTCGTCCCCGAGCATGTGCCGGCGCTCCACCCCACTGGTCAAAGTGAGAAATAATGTGATGATCTATCGGACCCTGGGGTGCTAGCATTGGCTCATCATCCGACCAAGTCATGCTCGACTGGCGACATAGAGCGCAGATGAGAGAGGGGTGCTTCAGCCCCGTTTTGGACCCTCCTTGAATGCACTGAAGGATAGATCGGACCAGATGAGGGGCCACATCGAATCTGAGTCCGGTAGTGATAGCATATAGTAGTCGGGCTCGAGAAAGTAAGACCGAGCAGATCTGCGAGGTGGGATCGACTCGTGCACAGAGGAAGTATATCCAGGCTCGCCCGAGCCGACTGAGACGCGAACTCTTAAAATAGAAGGCTGAAGAACCCGGGGCACGCGTCTCCCAGATGGAACCGGACTGAGTGAGTGCCTCAAGCAAAGTCTCCCTCGTGAGGCTACTCATACTCCGCGTATACGCCGTCTCATCCACCACTGGCAGCTCGTATAGTCTCCGAATTGCGGTCACCGAAAAATCCACAATTTGGCCTCGGACGATGACCTGAGTCCGAGTATCTGATTGCCCCATCATCTGCCCTGCCCGAATATATCGCAATAGAGCACTGGCGTAAAACTCCTGGACGATAGAGATCACATCCGGCTTGAGAGGGGTAGTGAAACGTGTCCACCCCATCTCGTTGATCATCGTCAACAGCTCACCGTCCTGGGGGGCGGGAGTGAATCCCCGCTCCGTGATTATTGGTCGCGGCCGGATTTTCTCGTTGAATATTTTGTGAATGTCCGGATCGGAAAATTGGTGAGACTCCAAATCGGTTCGGCTTTGTGATGTCTCCCCTCTTGTGGGAGATGATTGTGTTCTAGCCCTCGTACTTATCTTCCTTTTTCTATCCATGGCGAGGTTCCTGAAAAAAAATAAACACCGGCAATGACACAACGGTGTATGATGGCTATTTTTTCTGACATGATAGAGCATTGCATTGAAATTTTTATGGATGATTTTTCTGTTGGGGCTATATAAATCTGATTATACCCAGAATAACCATCCAGAAAGCAATAGAAATCGTGTCCGGCTAATCTATCTAACATTTGATCTATGCACATACGCCACCCCGTGACAATCCTAGTGGGAATTAATTCATTACTATCATTTTGAATAACCATTATCCCACCCTTCTTTGACACAACTTGGACCGGACTTACCCACTTGCTATCAGAAATAGGAAATATCATACCTGCATCGAGGAGTTTTAAAATCTCGACTTTTACCACCTCTTTCATATTTAGATTTAAACGGCGTTGATGCTCCACAGATGGTTTGTAGTCTTCCTCCATCAAAATTTTGTGCATGCAAATGGACGGGCTGATTCCCTTAATATCCGCAATAGACCATCCAAAGGCAAATTTGTACTCCCTCAGAATCCTCAATAATTTCTCCTCTTGATCCCCCGCTAAAGTGGCCGAAAGAATGACTGGCAAGGACTCATCGGGTCCCAAAAATGCATATTTTAAATGAGTCGGCAGCTGCTTGAGTTCCAGCTTTGGGGGTTTCTCAATTGATGGGATGGGTCGAGTTGGTGAACTTCCGAGCTCCTCACATGGTCGACGAGTGAAAAATGGTGGGGAAGCATCCATGTGTCGTACATAGGCTACATGCTCTGAATTTAATTCGGAAGCAGACCCAACTAAAACGGACTCCAGTGGATCGGATGGATAATTCTCTCGAAAGGCTCTACTTACACAGGAGTTAATGACGTCAACTTGGAAACAATTTTCAGCATCACTAGGATATTTTAAGGATCGAAAGATATTGAACGTTACTTGCTCCTCTTGAACTCGTAGAGTAAGCTTCCCTTTTTCCACAACGATCAAAGTTCGGCCGGTTGCCAAAAATGGTCTTCCCAAGATAATTGGGATGTCGTGGTCCTTCTCTATGTCGAGCACAATGAAATCGGCCGGAAAGATGAATTTATTGACCTTGACTAAGACGTCCTCTATTACTCCCCTCGGATATTTGATAGATCTATCAGCTAATTGTAAAGAGACCGTCATCGGCTTAGCTTCCCCAATATCCAGCTTCTTAAAAATAGAAAGGGGCATAAGGTTTATGCTGGCTCCAAGATCACATAAGGCTCTTTCAAAGGACGAATTCCCAATGGTGCATGGAATAGTAAAGCTTCCCGGATCCCTCAATTTAGGTAGGAGATTCTTCTGTAGAATAGCACTGCACTCCTCCGTCAATGCTACTGTCTCATACTCCTCGAGCTTTCTTTTGTTTGATAAGATTTCTTTCATGAACTTCACATAACTCGGCATTTGTTCCAAGGCGTCGGCAAATGGAATGTTGATATGGAATTTCTTGAAGACGTCAAGAAACTTGGAGAATTGCTTGTCCAATTTTTGCTTTTGCAGACGTTGTGGGAATGGAATTTGAGGAGTAGGATGATTAGTCGACACTGCCCTTGGCTTGGGCACCTCGTCCTTTTCTTTCTCACTATGGTCGCTCTTGTCCTTGTTATTGGTAGGCTGCACTTTCAGCTCCTTTCTAATTCGTAGCTCGATTGCTTGCACGTTTTCCTTGGGGTTCATTTCGGTGGCGCTGGGTAATACACCTTGCGGTCGAGAGGACAATAGATTTGCAATCTGCCCCATTTGTACTTCCAAGTTTCGGATGGAGGCGGAATGATTTTGTAAGGTAGTCTCAGTGCGGGTCATGAATTGATTCGTATTAGCCGCCATTTGAGCAAAAGCATCTTCCAAGGATACCTTTGGTGGTTGAGGGGGCTGCTGTGGGGGCTGCGCGAATTGAGCTTGCGGAGGTTTTAAAGCTTGCCCGCTCTTCTATGAAAAAATTGGGTGATTTTGCCACCCTTGATTGTATGTGTTGGAATACGGATTGTTCTGCCGATTCCCATTCACCACGAACTGAGCTTGTTCCATCGGAGGTTGCTCGAAAGGATTTCCGACTTGGCACTCCGCGCTAGGATAAGACCCGTTACACCAGTTACATGATTCTGTGGTAATGGTGGTAGGAGCATGTGAAAAAGCTTGCAATTGCTGAGTCAGCGCTGCGACTTGGGCTGATAGTGTAGAGATCGGATCATTGTTGGAAACTCCCATAACTCGCTTTGGGTTCACTCGTTCGGAAGGCCACTGCTAAGCATTTCCAGCCATCACCTCCAATAGAGAATGAGCTTCCGCCATCGTCTTGCCCATTAACGCTCCTCCAGCGGCTGCATCAACAAGAGTGCGTGTAGATGCATTTAGTCCGTTATAAAAGGTTTGAATTTGTAGCCAATCCGGTAAACCATGGTGTGGGCATCTCCGTAGTAAATCCTTGTATCACTCCCAAGATTCATGAAGCGATTCCATATCAAATTGCCCGAAAGTAGTTATCTCGTTCCTAAGTCTTGCTGTCTTCGACGGTGGAAAGAACATAGCCAGAAAGGCTTGTGCTAATTCCGCCCAAGTCGTGATAGAGCCCGACGGTAATGAATTCAACCAAAACTTGGCTTTGTCCCTTAGAGAGAAAGAGAAAAGCCGCAGACGAATAACATCATCGATAACACCGTTATTCTTGATGGTGTCACAAATCTCGAGAAATGAAGCGATGTGTGCGTTGGGATCATCGTTTGCAATCCAAAAAATTGGCTTGCTTGTACCATCTGAATAATAGCCGGCTTAATCTCGAAGTTGTTCGCTTGGATGGTTGGACGCTGAATCCTCGAAAAGTTTGCATTGATTTGTGGCATTGCATAATCACAGAGTGCCAATGCTGGTTGAGCTTGCTGCATAGGATTATGTCCTCCGTGATTTTCTGTGTTATCGGCCATGTTGTCTTTTGATAGCTCGCGCTTTTCCTTCTTGTTTTTCCGCAGAGTGCGCTCGAGTTCAGTATCCAAAGGAAATAGGCCTTCGTTACCGAATTTTCTCATGCACTAACCAGAAATTCCTGAAAGGAAAACAAATAAAAAAAATTACACAAAAATAAAATAATGTTCAAATTAAGACTAGAAATACTGAAATCGATATTAATAAAATAATCAGTCCCCGGCAATGGCGCCAAAAACATGTTATGTGATTTGGTTAATGCAAGTGCACGTTGTCGTAAGCAAGTAATAAAGTGGTAAGAAAGTATCGTTCCCTCGAGGACTGACTCACTAATTACCTATTTATGCGTATTCTAATTTTATTTGAACAATCAAAATTGGAGGTGTAAGTAATAATTAAAGAAAATTAATAGAAGAATAAATAGTAAAATTGATTGTTCGAAGGAAGAAGATTAAATAGGGTATTAATCTAGGATTGTGAATCCACCTCGGTTTATCCGAATTACTCTTGATTATATGAATTTAATGATTTCCCAATTTATTGAAGGTGAAGATTGCTAAAATACACTACCGCCTCTCCCGAGGTCAATAGAATTTTCTAAGGCGAATAACACACTCTATTCCTAGGTGAATTAATTCGACAATAGGCAAAAAGCACGAAATCTTCAGAAAGGCCACGTAATTCCTGTGAGTATATTCCTATCTCACAAGATAAAATGGTTCTCACCAATTTTTCCCACCAACTCTCCTCTCCCGATTCGAGTTGCGTAATCAAAACAAATCAATCATAGGCCACATAATTGATAGTAATTAGCATAATTGGGAAAACGCAATAAGAAAGGGAAATATATTTTAATAATGCAAAATCAAAAGTTAATTCGTCAAAACCTCGATTTCATCAAAATCCTAGAATAGGGTTCTAGCCCTACATGCTAGAAACTAAGAATACACAAAGAATTAAAGAAATCATAATAGAAATCAAACGCAGTCGAAGAACTTGGATTCCTCCGTTCTCTAGCTTCCGCTCTCTGCTCCTTGGTGTTTTCTGCTTCTCTTCGATCCCCTCTCTTCAGACCTTTAATCCCTATTTATAACCATCATTCGTCTCCAAAACGCGTCTAGGAATTAGGTCGAGAACAGGCTCCAAAAATGGCCTAGAAACGCGGCCGAAACAGCATTAACGCCCCGCGGGCCGTGGCTCAGTAAGTGCGTGCCGCGGCCCATAATGTTCAGCGCCCTATGCCTGGGCGCAAATTTTCTTCATGGGCCGCGGCTCAGTAAGTGCGTGCCGCGGCCCCCGGTACAGTGTGTACCGCCTCATGCTGTCCGTGTGTGTGCCACGGCTCAGCTTCATTGTGCCGCGGCCCCTGACCAGAATTTGTCGTTTTCGCCCGTTTTTCGTCGTTTAGGCTTCCGGACTCTAATTTCCTTCAAAACATATAAAGATAGTGCATCAAAAGCTCATTTATGCAGATTTAGACTTAAAAGGGATATAAAATAATGATAACAACAAGCATGTGATTCCAAAGACGCGGATGACAATAGTCCGTTCTACCGAAAAAAATTCAACGTGACCGGAATGAAGATCTCGGGTATTACATTACCATAACGCGCGCTAACCAATAAGTGTAGCGTGCGCTAACTATTGAGAAGTACATCAATAGTATTCTCGAAAATGGGTACAACGACGGATACCCACAACTTTAGGAAATTACAAAACGGTCCCAAAAGTCCGAAAAATCACGATACGACAACGGTTAATCAAACTGAAGCTCACAACACGTATGACACGTTAAATGAACTTACGAGAAACCCGTAACGACAATTTCGAACGTGATTCGCAAGAATCAATCTCAAGCACAGAAAAGTCGCCTAAGAATACGGAACGCAACAAAACGACACCGAAATGAACTCGAATGTCCAAAAAGTGCAGAATTAAATACTCTTAGAATGCCGTAATGGTCACAAGCGAGTCGTCAAAACATAGTCCCGCCAAAAAAAGAAAAATTACTGCAAAATCAAAATTGCGGATATTACATACTACCCTCCTTAAAAGAAGTTTCGTCCTGAAACTTAAAATAAGTAGGGAGGAGCAACATCCCACCAGGAACATTTCAACAAAATTCACAATAACACATAGCTTACGCCCATCGGCGAGATGCTACAAAAACGCAAAGGAACATACGGCGTGGAAACACTCTCAACGACAACCATCACAGTGCCACAGGCAGGGCATAACATAATCGACAGGTGCCAAGCATCGCCTAACTGATAACACAATCAAGTCAATTGTCCGGACCATCAAGAGACAAAAAGCGCTTATTACAAGAAAACACGCACAGTCGAAAAAAATAGAAATGAAACGTACAACGATCCGCAAAGGTAACCACGGAGAACTCCGACCACGCCGAAATTCTCGAAAACCACACTAGGCATATCCATGTCCCTCCGGATCAGAGACGCAAACTCGATCCTCCAACCTCTCAGCTACCATCTCGCAGTGCTCGGCTCGGTGACCCACCTAGCCACACTCGAAACAGCTGACTAACGTGGAATGATCATTCTCCACGGTACGAGATCAGGCGACAACAGTCAGACAACCACGATCGAACAACAATGATCGAACAACAACGATTGAACAACAATAAACGAACAACAAAGATCGAATGACAACGGTCGAACAACGACTCCAAAGTTAACACTTCAACTCAAGACATTAAAAGAGCTGGTAGAAACTATAAGATGTTACTTTTGAACAAGGTTCACAAGAATCGAACCGAACTCGGAAAAGTCACAGCGGTAACCAGATCGATCCAAAACAATATCACAGCTCATTCGAATGATAAAAAACCGAAACACAGAACAAGTTCAAAAAGTATCAACGAACACGAGCGAGCCGACAGAATTGAGAAGGAGAAAATACAGAAGTAAAAAACAATATGGGTGTTACATTCGACCTCTTATAAAAGAAATGTCATCCCCGCAACTCACAACAACGGAAGCAAGGTAACAACACAAAAAGCAACCGACAGAAACATCTCACATGGGCCTCTCAGAGCCGATCCTGATGTCTGTGCTGAAGCGCAAACTCCGGGAGTCTCGATAACCGATTCGCAAAACTGAATTCTGTGTCCCTCGAGTCCGCACTTGAAACGCGTTACGGGCGAGAAGGACAATTTGTACGTGCATGCCCCGGCACATCACGAACGAAGCACCTCGGCTCGACATACCGAATATACAAATGCTAGCTACAATGGAACAGAACATCGCAAAACAACATACCGGAGATGCCAACTTAGCAAATCATGTCAACACATACAAAACTCACAACAACAACGTCATTGTTCGACGATTACAACGGCCCAAACGATAACTAGCATACAATTACTAAACATCATGAAACAACCACGTATGTACACAATTATACAAACTCAAGTTCTAATAGCTAGCATGGGTGCGATAACATGCAAATCACCACAAATCTACAACATTTAATACCAACATCTCACCTCTCACAGAGGGCTAACACGACAAATGTGTGGCAAACGACTCAACATTCACGATACCAATTCAATCATGCTCGGGAGCTAACATTCTAATAATGCGAACATCATACATACATTCCCAGACCACAAACATGAATGATAGGTTTTAAAAATGAAAAACACCTTTTTGAAAACTATTTGGAAACACCGGTTGATCTTGAGTATCACCTTTCAAAAAGTAGTACAAACATCATTATCGAGACCTTGAAAAACCATCTTGCATTTGATAAAAATGAGGACACTTCTTTTAGGGAAAAACTTTCAGAAGTATTCGACCTTCGGGTCTAAGCAAATGCGTTTCCAAAATTACTGAAATATTTAAAAATATTTTGGTCGTCAAAGTAGAGAAATTTGGAAACATATAGTTGCGCTAGTAGGCACCTCGAAAATACAATCCATTTAAAAGTACGTCTCGGAATTTATTTCTAAGATACTCAAGGTTTTCAAAAAAAATTCATTAGGCTAAAATGCCCAAGAACTCACACGTATTAACATTTGGTTACAGACATCATAATGCACGCATCAACTCGTTTAAAACCAAGACAACACATCTCTTTTACCGGCAAACAAATAGTCAAATATTGTTGGGATTCGGTGTTAGGAATATGCCCTCGAATGCCACTCAGAGGATGAGAGAGTGAGAGCAATTGTATTGTAATTATGAATATTATATTTAATAAGGCAATTATTATTTCTATATTATTGTATATCACTGGCATTGTGATTTGGTATATAGAATAGTAGTCCTTGCATTTGAGAGTGAACATTCTACTCCTTATAGAGATAAGGAGATAGGCACTAGAAGTGTTTTGAGCTCGAATGCTTAACTAGTTCGCAAGTCCATAAAACTTAACAGGACATTAAGTTTTAATAAGACTTGTATAACTGATGCTAGGACGTGTGCACGTCTTGATAGCATAGTTATAAGTATATTGGTGGGACCAGTATACTCAAACACGACTCATACTCGATTCAGTCACACGGTATTCACTCTCGGAGAGTCTATGATGAATCGAAAGGTTGTGATAGTATATGTAGACCTTTGACTTGAGGGTTCAGTAGAAGATGTGTCTGTGACGTTTAGTTTGTCATTAGAGTAGTTAGACTCATTTGCTTAATTGCTGAGTCGACCTCGAAGTGCAGACTATACGGGCAGGTAGCAGTCTTTACTGTACGCCAAGAAAGGATTCTATCTCCTGTTAGTGAGCAGGCGAATGTCCTATACGGTTAATGGCAAATAAGATCATAAGTCTTTGGCCAAAGCATTCTGATATAGTCGTATTAGATACACTATTAATCAGTCGGTCTTGATTTGCATTAACACATGTATAGAGTTTAGTCAACAGTAGGGTTTGACTTTACCGTGACCCGAAGACTTGACCGGGACATCTGATGAAGGGTCTATATGTATATAGTATTCCGGACATAATGGTTCTGGAATGATTCGTTCATTCGTTCTCAGTCGGGGTTTACAGTGCGGCCCGCTAGGCTGGCTAAGTGCTGCCCGCACTCATTGGTTCCTCCCAATGCCGGCTGAGACGAACCTACGGAGTCGCGCAATAGGATCATTGATGGATAAATGTGAATTAATAATCTCTCTTATAATATTAGATATTAGATATCTAATTTTGATTTATCGGATAAATCAAATAACGGTCTTATGAATTGTAAGTAGGTTACTGGGTGATTACTTAATTCATAAATTATATTTCTTAGAGAAATATATATTTGTGTTTGATATAATTAATTAATGGGATTAATTAATTAGTCCAAACACATTGGAAATAAAACGGATTCGTTTGACGAACATCCGGTACACGAGGGATTCGTTTTGACGAACATCCAGTACACGAGCCGAGTAAATTCGACCCGTCTTCTTGGAAATTTCCCTTAAGGCCGCCCCCCCTCCATCTCTTGTCTCTTATATACTTATTTTATGTCACTAGGTGACATATGTGAGGTGTATTTGATACCCTCAATCATGTGTTAAATGTAGACTTTCATTTTTTTTATAAATAAAAGTCTTTAAAAAGGAGTGAGGACAACTTCTTATTGCTTTAACTCATAATCACGAATTTGAGAGAGAGAGTAAGGTTGAAAACTTCATCTTGATCTTAGAGACAAGATATAAGAAGAATACATTGAGAGAGAAAATTCCTACAAGCTTCCCTAGCCGCATTCTTGAAGAAAGGAAGCTTGTCGATTTTTCCATCAAGTTCCGGCGTGTGAAGTAGAGGCATCTTGCTTTAGGTGCTTGGAACGAAGGGCACTTCATCATCATCATCATACGAAGGTTTTTCAGAGACATCATAGGTATGGGACTTTGATTCCTTGATCTTCGTATTTTTCTTTTCGTATATACGTTACTTGATCGATCCTCTTAGGGATTCCGTTTATTCTTCCGTTGCGTTTATTTTCTGTGGAATCCCAACAGTGGTATCGGAGAGAGGTCAAATATATCGTATATACGATCATCTTTGCATTTGGAATGTTATTTGATGATGTTTATGATTTAGAATCATAATAGATATAATCGAAGAAATTTAATCGTTCGTAGTAAGTCAAGTTTCGACTATTTTATGTGAATTATAAATCTGAAAAATTTGTTTTTTGTTGATTTATAAGTTCTTCATGAAGTTAAGAAACTTTTTCGTTTAGGAAGCGAGTCGAAAATATGAGAAAAACGGGGGTTAAACACGAATACCGCACGAAGACGCAGCTGCCGGCAGCAGCTTTCATCGGATCACTGGCCGCCGAGAGTGACTCGGTAGGCTATCAGAGCTGCTCGGCCAGCCTGCCGGCAGTGGCCGAGAGTGACTCGGTCCGGCGGTTGGGTTTTCGCCCGATTTTGAATCGGGCCGTGGGTCGGGCACGATACCGGATTTTCCGGACTCCATTTTTGTGTTTATATTTCGTTGTAATAATTTTGAAATTTAAATTGGATTTAATTAGATTTAATAAAATATTTGGAATATTTTTTAAGGGAAATTATTAGACGAGAATATTGTTTTGGCGGATTACTTTGAACGGATTAAAATGACGATTATAAATATTAATTTGATTAATATTGTAGAAATTAAATAAATTAATTTTTATATTAATTGGATTAATATATTAATTGATTATTTAATTTCATTTACCGTTACATGTTGTATGGAATGCCTTATGTGATGGTGATATAGCTCGTGGACTTAGTTGTTGATTTGTTCGATTCGATATGGTTGTAAAGGCCATTTTGAGCCTATTTATTTTTACTAGAAAATATGTATAAAAGGACGTATTGTTCAATGATGTAATTATTCATATGGCTATGACGAAGACCGAAGACGACCGACTGGAAGACGAAGAATCAATACTGTATTTTTCTTTTCGTTATTTGGCTTGGCCCAATACTTAGGAAAAAGTCCATGAGCTATATGTTGGTAGTAACTAGGTTGCTATTTATTGTTTTTCATTTTGAATGATTGACAAACCACAAACCGCGCTTATAAACGGATTAATGTGCAAAGTGTAACATATAATCGCGTTAATACTCCCACTTACAAACACTAAGTTATAAAGGTTACGAGGTTTCCTACCCTCCGTCAAACTCATGGAAAATTGAAATCTAAACCGGAATATTATTCTTCCGAGTATGTCGGGGTAATATTTTTGGGGAAAGTTGATAAATTCCTAGAGTGCATTAGATGCCTTTGGTTGTGACAAATCAAACCCCTATAAACCGTATGGGTTGCCGGGTAAGATTCAATTGTCAGACTAATAGGAGTTGACGGTTTAAACTTAGATAGTTCAGCGAGCCATAGAAACCGAATGGGTTGAGGGCAAGTGAACTAGGGGTAAAAGAAGATCGAATCATCCATTAGATGGGTTGGTATTAGACACCACTTTATAAAGAATAATAGAATATAAACCGTATGGGTTGCCCTCTATTAAACTTTGTAAAGAAATCAATCACCACTATGAAGTCACCCAAGACTTAGGATTTAACATGGGAGTGTGTAAATGCCGATAAAATAGTGGGAGCCGAGTTATGAATAAAGAAAGTCCTTAAATTCTTTACTCGGATCATAATTAAACAATCACTAACGAATCTCAAATTATTCTCTGCAGTTAACAAAACTCTCAATATGACAATGAACCCACTCGCTATACTACTTGAAAAGAACGTCCTGACTGGTCCGAACTATGTGGACTGGCCGGAACTTGAGGATTGTCCTAACTATGGAAATCTGGGATACGTCTTGGAGGCGGACCCGGCTCCTGCAAGAACCCGAGCCAATCAGGAAGATGTCGATGCCCATGAGAAATGGGTAAAAGACGACATAAGAGTGCGAGGGTACATGTTAGGCTCAATGACCAATGAGCTTCAACGTGCCCATGAAAAGATGACGTCTTCACGAGCCATCTTAGCGCACCTGGCTGAGCTCTATGGAGAGCATAGCCGAACTGCTAGATATGAGATATCAAAGCAATTATTCGGCGCCAGGATGAAGGAAGGAGAGAAGGTTGGGGACCATGTCCTCAAGATGATCTCGATGATTGAGAGATTGGAAGCTCTTGATTTTCAGATGCATGCATCTCTCCAAACTGACCTTATCCTGCAGTCACTTCCTGACTCCTTTTCCCAATTTGTCATGAACTTCAACTGCAATGAGATTGCATGTAACTTAGCTGGGCTAATGAACAAACTGACGACTGCCCAGTCTCAGATGAAGACAAAGGGAAAGGAAGCTGCACTTGTGATTTCTTCTAAGACTTGGAAGTCCAAGAATAAGAAGAAAAAGAACAAGAAGCAGTTAGGTCCGATAGCCAAGATCGACAAGGGAAGGGGCAAGGCCCCAATGGTTCAAAAGAGCAAAGGGGCCAAGAAAATGGATGTATGCCTCAACTGCGGTGAGCTAGGCCACTGGAAGAGGTATTGTCCAAAGCTTGACCGTAATGCGCCTTCAGGTACGGAACTACTGGTTTTAGAAACAAATTGTTCTGTAACTGTATATTCTACTTCTTGGATACTTGATTCCGGTGCGAGTTCTCACATTTGTACAATGAATCAGGATCTGGAACGAAGTAGGAAGCTGGATTCAGGGGAGGTGATGGTCACCGTCGGAAGTGGGCATAGTGTCGAGGCTTCTGATATCGGATCCCTTATGTTGGATTTAGAATCTGGTTTTATTCTCACTTTAGATGATGTACTTGTTTTGCCCAAGGGGCACAAGAATATTGTATCAATTTCGGTCATGGACCGAAAGGGATTTCACTTCTTTATTGGAGATGGGTCCTGTCGTATTTATTTCAGAAATAAATTGGTTGGTACTGCTACATTATTAAATGGTTTATACCATTTAAATTTAAAGAATAAGACAACTGTGAACACTATAACTAGGAAACGTGGTAGGGATGAAACGAACCAAGCACTTAAGTGGCATCTTAGACTTGGTCATATCGGTCAAACCAAGGTTCATAAAATGGAGAAAAATGGGCTTACGGGTCCATTGGGATCAGATCCCTATCCAACTTGTGAATCTTGCCTTCAAGGCAAAATGACTAAGTTACCCTTCGCAGGGACTTTTGAAAGAGCTGCTGAAAAACTTGGATTGATCCATACCGACGTCTGTGGCCCTTTTGAAGTGGCACGAGACGGCTTTCAGTATTTCATTACATTCACTGATGACCATACCAGGTATGGATTCTTGTACTTAATGAAACATAAGTCTGAAGCTTTTGATAAATTCAAGGAATTTAAAGCCCTAGTTGAAAATCAAACAGGTAACCGTGTTAAGACTCTTCTCGATCGGGGTGGTGAGTACATGAGTACTGAATTTGATGAGTTCTTAAAAGAACTAGGAATAGTGTCACAATTCACTCCTCCAGCTACTCCACAATTAAATGGTGTATCAGAAAGAAGGAACCGAACCTTGTTGGACATGGTTCGCTCCATGCTTAACTATACTGATCTACCGATTTATCTGTGGGGTTACGCGCTCCTTACTGCTGTGCATATCTTGAACAGATGTCCTTCCAAATCCGTTCCTAAGACTCCCCATGAGATGTGGAGAGGTAGGAAACCAAGTCTTAATCACATTAGGATTTGGGGATGCCCTGCTTATGTCAAGAAGCCTAAAGTAGAGAAATTGGAAACTAGGTCTGTGAAAGGTCGTTTCATAGGATATCCAGGGGATTCCATGGGATATCTATTATACATGCACAAAGATCATAGGATCATCGTTTCTATACAAGCACACTTCCTGGAAGATCAGTTTATTCAGGAAAGAGGGGCAGGTAGAAATATTTCTTTGGAAGAAATAAAAGAAACACCAAATGAGGCACCTATGCAAGATACAAGAACCGAACCTTCTGAAATACAAATACAACCTCGCAAGTCTAGTAGAATTTCTCAATTACCTGAGAGGTATGGCTATCTGCATCAAGAGGAACTGGGTGTCCATGAGATGACAGAAAGTAGTCAAGAGAATGATCCTTCTACATACGACCAAGCGATGGTAGACTTTGACTCCACCAAGTGGCAAGAAGCTATGGAAGCTGAGATAGACTCAATGCATGCTAATCAGGTCTGAACTTTAGTAGATCGTCCTAAAGGCATAGTGCCTATTGGAAACAAATGGATCTATAAGAGAAAGACTGATGGAGATGGCAAGGTTGATACCTATAAGGCCAGGCTTGTGGCAAAGGGTTATTCCCAAAGAGAAGGAATCTATTACTTCGAGACCTTCTCGCATGTAGCTATGATTAAGTCTATTCGCATGATGCTTGCTATAGCAGCCCACTTAGATTATGAAATATGGCAAATGGATGTGAAAACGGCATTCCTAAATGGATTCATCGAGGAGGAGATTTATATGGAATAGCCTAAGGGATTCATATCTCAAACCAATATTCATAAAGTATGCAAACTTCAGCGTGCCATTTATGGACTAAAGCAAGCTTCACGGAGTTGGAATCTTCGTTTTAACGAAACAGTCAAAGAGTTTGATTTTGTTAAAAACGAAGAAGAGCCCTGTATTTACAAGAAGGTTAGTGGGAGCAAAATTGCGTTCTTAATACTATATGTAGATGACATTCTACTTATAGGAAACGACGTAGGAATGCTCAGTTCTGTGAAAGCTTGGCTTTCTAAAGAGTTCTCAATGAAAGACTTGGGAGAAGCTACCTATATTCTGGGTATTCGTCTCTACCGGGATAGAGCGAAAAGAATGTTAGGTCTTTCCCAAGCCCTCTACATAGAAAAGATCCTGAAGCGATTTAGGATGGAAGATTCTAAAAGAGGATTTCTACCTATGCAACATGGTGCAAAACTTTCCTTAAAGATGTGTCCTCAAAGTGAGGAAGATAGAAAGGAAATGAGCAAGGTACCTTATGCTTCAGCAGTAGGTAGCCTTATGTATGCAATGATTTGCACTAGACCGGACATTGCCTATGCTGTGAGCGTAGTAAGTCGATTTCAGTCAAATCCAGGGCAGGAACATTGGATCTTTGTAAAGAACATTCTTAAGTACCTAAGGAGGACTAAAGACTTGGTTCTTACATACGGCGGTGGAGAACTAAGAGTGATGGGTTATACAGACTCAGATTTTTCGGGGGACATGGATGCTCAAATGTCCACATCAGGGTATATCTTTACTCTGAATGGTGGGGCAGTTTCTTGGAGAAGTGCCAAGCAAAGTTCGACTGCTATCTCCACATGTCAAGCCGAATATCAGGCAGCCAAGGAGCCTGCTAAAGAAGCTTTTTGGATAAAGAAGTTCACTGAGGAACTTCAAGTGGTTCCTAACGCAGAGAAGCCCGTGACACTGTTTTGTGACAACGACGGAGCTGTTGCACAGGCTAAGGAGCCTAGGGCTCACCACAACACCAAACATATTGCGAGAAAATATCATTTTGTTAGAGAAATGGTTCGGGATGGGAATGTTACACTGCAGAGAGTAGACACGGCAAATAACGTTGCTGATCCGCTTACCAAGCCACTATCTTAGAAGGTCTTAGAGAGACATGTGGAGAGTATGGGTATTAGATACCACAGTTTGTGGCATTGAGTGCAAGTGGGAGATTGTTAGGAATATGCCCTCGAATGCCACTCAGAGGATGAGAGAGTGAGAGCAATTGTATTGTAATTATGAATATTATATTTAATAAGGCAATTATTATTTCTATATTATTTTATATCACTGGCATTGTGATTTGGTATATAGAATAGTAGTCCTTGCATTTAAGAGTGAACATTCTACTCCTTATAGAGATAAGGAGATAGGCACTAGAAGTGTTTAGAGCTCGAATGCTTAACTAGTTCGCAAGTCGATAAAACTTAACAGGACATTAAGATTTAATAAGACTTGTATAACTGATGCTAGGACGTGTGCACGTCTTGATAGCATAGTTATAAGTATATTGGTGGGACCAGTATACTCGAACACGACTCATACTCGATTCAGTCACACGGTATTCACTCTCGGAGAGTCTATGACGAATCGAAAGGTTGTGATAGTATACGTAGACCTTTGACTTGAGGGTTCAGTAGAAGATGTGTCTGTGACGTTTAGTTTGTCATTAGAGTAGTTAGACTCATTTGCTTAATTGCTGAGTCGACCTCGAAGTGCGGACTATACGGGCAGTGTGATCCTTTACCGTATGCCAAGAAAGGATTCTATCTCTGTTAGTGAGCAGGCGAATGTACTATACGGTTAATGGCAAATAAGATCATAAGTCTTTGGCCAAAGCATTCGATATAGTCGTATTAGATACACTATTAATCGATCGGTCTTGATTTGCATTAACACATGTATAGAGTTTAGTCAATGAGGGTTTGACTTTACCGTGACCCGAAGACTTGACCGGGACATCCGATGAAGGGTCTATATGTATATAGTATTCCCGACATAATGGTTACGGAATGATTCGTTCATTCGTTCTCGCCTGGGTTTACGGGCGCCCGCTAGTTGGCTAAGTCCGCCCGCACTCATTGGTTCCTCCCAATGCCGGCTGAGACGAACCTACGGAGTCGCGCAATAGGATCATTGATGGATAAATGTGAATTAATAATCTCTCTTATAATATTAGATATTAGATATCTAATTTTGATTTATCGGATAAATCAAATAGCGGTCTTATGAATTGTAAGTAGGTTACTGGGTGATTACTTAATTCATAAATTATATTTCTTAGAGAAATATATATTTGTGTTTGATATAATTAATTAATTGGATTAATTAATTAGTCCAAACACATTGGAAATAAAACGGATTCGTTTGACGAACATCCGGTACACGAGGGATTCGTTTTGACGAACATCCAGTACACGAGCTGAGTAAATTCGACCCGTCTTCTTGGAAATTTCCCTTAAGGCCGCCCCCCCTCCATCTCTTGTCTCTTATATACTTATTTTATGTCACTAGGTGACATATGTGAGGTGTATTTGATACCCTCAATCATGTGTTAAATGTAGACTTTCATTTTTTTATAAATAAAAGTCTTTAAAAAGGAGTGAGGACAACTTCTTCTTGCTTTAACTCATAATCACGAATTTGAGAGAGAGAGTAAGGTTGAAAACATCATCTTGATCTTAGAGACAATATATAAGAAGAATACATTGAGAGAGAAAATTCCTACAAGCTTCCCTAGCCGCATTCTTGAAGAAAGGAAGCTTGTCGATTTTTCCATCAAGTTCCGGCGTGTGAAGTAGAGGCATCTTGCTTTAGGTTCTTGGAACGAAGGGCTCTTCATCATCATCATCATACGAAGGTTTTTCAGAGACATCATAGGTATGGGACTTTGATTCCTTGATCTTCGTATTTTTCTTTTCGTATATACGTTACTTGATCGATCCTCTTAGGGATTCCGTTTATTCTTCCGTTGCGTTTATTTTCTGTGGAATCCCAACATTCGGTGCCTAAAACGAAGGCCCAGCGAAAGCGGTAAACCGAAAATTAATTCGATCCGAATCCCTACGAGGATCGATCGAGCTACGCATATACGAAAATAAAAACGAAAATACAAGAGATGTACAAAACTCACCCTTGTAGTCCGTTGATTAAATGGATTCCTTCTCTTGAGCTATTACCCAAGCTTTAGTTGTAAATCCCAACGATCCAAAGTGCTCCAAGCCCTTGGATGATCCAACATCGAAAATACAACGCCTCAACTTGCCATGCGCTGGAGAAACGAACGGGATGACTATCACCTTGCTATCCTCTAAGGATACGGCTAGAGTTAGGATAATGAAGCTCTTTGATTATAACACTTCAAGTGTATAATCTATACCTCTCAATTAATCCTCACAATATTTCTCAAAGAAAATATATATGAAAATGAAGAATACTAAATAAGACTCAAGAAAACTTTTCTTCTCTACTTTCTTATCACCAAAACCGTGAGCTTGCCAGAATCCTTTCAAGTCTTCTTTTATTCTCCCAACATAATCACCCAAAATCTCCTTTTACCATAAAATAAGAGATATGATATCTCACATGGTCATGAGTCATCCATTATTAAAATGGAAACAAAGACCATGGGAAGTAGATGAGGGAGGGGCGGCCATTCTAGAAGGAGACGGACGAGTCCGTTCCGTTTTGGACTCCCGTGAGTCCAAACAGATAAACTCCGATCCCGTTCTGATGTATTTTTATATCGATTAATTAATCCAATTAATTAATTATATCAAATACATAATAACATAATTAATTTATCCAAGAAATAATTATATTCACGAATTAAATTAATCACCGAGTAATTTATTTAATTCATTAGGCCGTAAATCAATTTATCCAATAAATCGATTTAGACATCTAATGTCCCAAATTAGATATCCAATATCTAATATTCATAATGAGAGAACTAGCTAGATTCATTCTGTCGCTAATTCTATTGCGCGACTCGGTATGTCCGTCTCAGTCAGCAATGGGAGGAACCAAAGAGTAGTAGCACCACCTAGCCAACCTGGCGGCCTACACTGTACCCCAACTGAGAACGAATGATGGGATCATTCAAGAACCATTCTGTCGTGAATACCAGTATACGTATAAGCCCTTCTTTCAAATTCCCGATCAAGATATAGGGTCACGGTCAGTCAAACCCTGTCTGTACTTGACGCTATACATGCGTTAATGCAAATGGAGATCATCGAGCTCTCGTGTATCCAATACAACTAGCTCCAATGCTTTGGCCAAAGACTTATGATCTCATCTGCCAATAACCGCATATGACATATAACCCGCTCACTAATGGGAGAAAGAATTCTATTTTGGTATTCAGTAGGACCTGCTACTTGCTCGTCAAGATACACGTCGAGGTTGACCCCCGCCTCCCGGTTTACATGGTCGAACTACTATAATGAAAATCTTGACGTCACAAGCACATCCCTACTAAATCCTCAAGTCGAAGGTTCACGAATACCTATCACAACCTTTCGATTCTGTCATTGATTGTCCCAGAGTGAAATCCGTGCAACGAATCGAGGGTGAGTCAGTTCGAGTATACTAATCCAATTAGCATACCTATAACATGTGCTCCCACTAACCATTAGCATTCGACAGGCACTCTCCATGTCAAAGAACACATTATACAAGTCTTCACATAAACTTAACGCCCAGTCAAGTTTCATCGACTTTGCGAACGATTAAGTATTTGAGCTATAAATCTTTTCAGTGCCGACCCCCTTATACAATAAGGAGTGGAACATTTTGCTCTCAAATATATGGACTAGTTTCTATATGTATATTTACAAGTTAGGAATGCCAGTAACTACCAGTAAATAAAGAAACATACATTGCCTTATATTAATGATTTACATAATTACAAGTACAATGCCTTCACTCAACATCCTCTGAGTGGCATTCGAGGGCATACTCCTAAAAGTCTCCCACTTTCATTCAATGCCACCTACTATGGTATCTAATACCCATGTTCTCCAGATGACGCTCCAAGCTAGTCTGATAAAGTGGCTTGGTCTGTGGATCAGTGACGTTATCGGCCGAGCCTACTCTGTGCAGCACAATGTATCCCTTGCGAACAAATTCTCTTACGAGATGATACTTCCTCTCAATATGTTTGGTGCTGTTGTGAAACCTCGGCTCCTTGGCTTGTGCTACAGCTCTGTCGTTGTCTCATTATAGCGGAATAGGCAGCTCAGCACATGGTATCACTTGAAGTTCTCCCAGAAACGTCTTAATCCAGAACCCTTCCTTGGAAGCCTCCGAGGCTGCTTGATACTTAGCCTGACAGGTGGAATCAGCAGTCGCGCTTTGCTTGGCGCTATGCCAAGATACTGCTCCTCCATTAAGAGTAAATATGTATCCAGAAGTGACATCGAGTCTTCCTTCTATCCTTGGAAGTCCGAATCAGCGAATCCCCCCACATCCAATTCTCCACCGCCATACATCAGAACCATATCTCTAGTCCTTCTTAAGTACTTGATAACATTCTTTACGGCAGTCCAATGTTCCCTACCTGGGTTTGCCTGAAACCTACTCACCACACTTACAACATGCGTAATGTTAGGTCTCGTACACAACATAGCATACATAAGGCTACCCACGGCCGAAGCATATGGTATATTACTCATTTTCCGTCGTTGTTCCTCACTTTGAGGACACATATTGGAGGTGAGTTTTATTTCATGTCGTATCGGAAGGAACCCTCTTTTATAATCATCCATCTTAAGCCGCTTTAAGATCTTATCTATATAGAGGGTTTGGGAAAGAACTATTGTTCTCTTTACTCTATCCCGGTAGAGCCGAATACCAAGAATATAGGTTGCTTCTCCCAAGTCTTTCATGGAGAAATTACTCGAAAGCCAAGCTTTCACATAACTGAGCATTCCCACATCATTTCCTATTAGTAGAATGTCATCCACATATAGTACTAAGAATGCGATCTTGCTCCCACTAACCCTCTTGTATACACAAAGTTCCTCTTCATTTTGCACGAAGTCAAACTCTTTGACCGCCTCGTCAAAATGAAGGTTCCAACTACACAACACTTGCTTCAGTCCCTAAATGGAACGCTGAAACTTGCACACTTTATGAATATTGACCTCGGACACAAAGCCTTTAGGCTGTTCCATATAGATTTCCTCCTCGAGGAATGCATTAAGGAACCGTCTTTACGTCCATTTGCCATATCTCATAATTGTGGTAGGCACTATAGCAAGCATAATGTGAATAGACTTGATCATGGCTATGGGCGAGAAGGTATTGTGGTAATTGATCCCTTCCCTTTAGGTATAACCCTTTGCCACAAGCCTGGCCTTATAGGCGTCAACCTTGCCATCACCATCAGTCTTTCTATTGTAGATCAACTTGTTCCCAATAGGCTCTATGCCCTTAGGGCAGTCTACTATAGTCCAGACCTGATTGACATGCATCGAGTGTATCTCAGATTCCATAGCTTCACGCCATTTGGCGGAGTCTACATCCACCATCGCTTGGTCATAGGTCGTTGGGTCGGTCTCTTGGCTATCACTTGGAACATCATGGAGACCCAGCTCCCCCAAGTGCACAATCCCATACCTCTCAGGTAAATGAGACACCCTACTAGACCTACGAGGTGGTTGTACTTGTGTTTCAGAAGGTTCAGTTCCAATTTCTTGCACAGGTGGCTCCTTAGGAGTTTCATTATATTCTTCCAAAGAAATATTTCTACCTACTCCGCCTTCCTGAATGAACTCATCTTCCAGGAAGTGAGCTTGTAAAGCAACAACGATCTTTTGATTTTCGGGCATGTAGAAGAGATAACCCATCGTCCCAGATGGGAATCTAATGAAATGTCCCTTCGCGGACCTCGCTTCCAACTTTTCCACCTTAATCTTCTTCACATAGGCAGGACATCCCCAAATCCTAATATGATTAATACTTGGTTTCCTGCCCTCCCACATCTCATGTGGAGTTTTAGGAATGGATTTGTAAAGACATCTGTTAAAGATATAACCGACAGTCAGGAGTGCATACCCCCACAGGTAAATCTGTAAGTCAGTATAGGTCAGCATGGAACAGACCATGTTCAACAAGGTCCGGTTACTGCTTTCTGACACACCATTTAACTGAGGAGTACTTGGATGTGTTAGTTGTGAAACTATTCCATGTTCCTTAAGGAACTCGTCAAACTCCGTACTGATATACTCGCCACCTCTGTCCGACCGAAGTGCTTTGCTATGATTACCAGTTTGTTTCTCGACTAGGGCCTTGAATTCCTGGAATTTCTCAAAGGCCTCAGATTTATGTTTCATTAAGTATACATAACCATACCTAGTATGATCATCTGTAAACGTAATGAAATATTGATATCCATCACGCGCTGCTTCCAAAGCACCACATACGTCAATATGGATTAATCCCAGTTTATCAGCAGCTCTTTCAAAAGTCCTTGTGAAGGGGGACTTAGTCATTTTGCCTTTAAGGCAAGATTCACAAGTAGGAAAGGGATCCGATCCCAATGGACCCATAAGTTCATCTTTTTCCATCTTGTAGACCTTGGTCTGACCAACATGACCAAGTCTAAGATGCCATTTCAAAACTTGATTGGTTTGATCCCTACCACGTTTTCTAGTCATAGTATTCACAAATAATTTGTTGCTGAGATTGAGATGATATAATCCATTTAACAATCTAGCAGTACCCACTGGTTTATTTCTGAAATAAATTTTGCAGGAACCATCACCAATGAAGTCAAAACAATGCCGAATTCTAAACCCAAAAGAAGTGATCCTATGTCGGTTGCCTCTACACTATGCCCGCTTCCGACAGTGATCATTACTTTGCCAGCTCCAAGCTTCCTACTTTGTTCCAGATCCTCAGTCACGGTACAAGTATGAGAACTAGCACCAGAATCCAGTATCCAGGAAGTAGGAAATACAGTAGCAGAACAGTTTGTTTCTAAAACTAAAAGTTCTGTACCCGAAGTGCCATGAAGAATCGGACAGTCTCTAGCCCAGTGGCCCAGCTCACCACACTTGAGACAAGCATCCTTCTTCTTCTTGTTCTTCGGAACCATTGGGGCCTTGCCCTTGCCCTTGAAGTCCTTGGCATGTGGTCTAGTCTGCTTCTTGGTCTCTTTCTTCTTGTTCTTAGACCTACGAGGTCCAGAAGAAATCACAAGAGCAGACTCCTTCATCTGCGGAGTCTTCATCTGAGACTGAGCGGTCACAAGTTTGTTCATTAGCCCAGCTAAATTACATGCAATCTCATTACAGTTGAAGTTCATAACAAACTGTGAGAAGGAATCAGTGAGAGACTGTAGGATAAGGTCGGTTTGGAGAGAAGAATCCATTTTAAAATCAAGAGCCTCCAATCTCTTGATTATGGATATCATTTTGAGGACGTTTTCCCCAACCTTCTCACCTTCCTTCATCCTTGCACCGAACAGTTGCTTGGATATCTCATATCTAGCAGTTCTGCTGTGCTCACCATAAAGTTCGGTTAAGTGAGATAGAATCTGCCTAGCAGAAGTCATTTTCTCATGAGCTCTCTGAAGCTCATTAGACATAGAAGCCATCATGTATGCATGGACTTTTACGTCATGCTTAACCCACTTTTTGTGGTTTTCAATCTCTTTCTGATTGGCTCTGGTCCGCACAGGAGGCGCCGGAATGTCAGTCTCCAAGACGTATCCCAGTGCCTCTATACTGAAGACAATCATTAGATTGCGGAGCCAGTCCACAAAGTTAGGTCCAATCAGGGTGTTCTTCTCGAGTAGAATTTCGAGTGGGTTCATTGTCATATTGAGAGTTATGTCTGCATTAAGTACGCTAAATGAATTAGTGACTCATTCAATTATGATCTGAGTATAGAATTAAGGTCTTTTCTATTCTTGTTACCCACTTCCCACTATTTTTATCGGAATAACACACTCCCATGTGAAATCCAGAAGTATTGTCGCTCTACTCCATAGTGGTAATCGAGTTCTTTATAAATCTTAATAGAGGGCAACCGAATAGGTATCTAGTCTATTAATTTTTATAAAGTGGTGTCCAACACCAACCCATCTAATGGATGATTCGATCTTCTTTTTCCCTTTGTTCACTCCCCTCAACCTATACGGTTTCTATGGTTCGTGAACAAGTTAAGTTTATACCATCGACGCAAATCAGTTTTACAATTGAATCTTATCTGGCAACCTATCAGGTTTCTAGGGATGAAATTTGCTCCAACTGAAGGCATCCAATGCACTCCCGGTAATTTATCTGTCCTCCCCGAATGACTACCCCGATAACTCGGAAGCATATCACATCTGGTTTGAATTTCAATTTCCCGAAAACTCGATGGAGGGAAGAAAAACCTTGAAACCTTATAAACTTAATAATTTGTAGTGGGAGAATTTTTGCGATTAATGTTACACTTTGCACATTAATTCATTTAAGTGCGTTTGTGACATTCATACAATATGAAATAACCATTCACAACCTAGTTGCTACCAACATGTGGTTCATGGACTATTCCTAAAAAACAAAAACTCCGTAATCTAATTACAAGTCTTCGTCTTGAATCTTCATCTTCTCAAAACGGATCTTCCTACGGTCTCCGTCATTACATATAAATTTTACATTTAAAAATTGCATCCTAGATATAAATATTTCTAGTAAAATAAATAGGCTCAAAACGGCCTTTACAACCCAATCGAATAAAACGAACGATTCAAAACTAAGTCCATGAACCACATCCCCATTCAAAAGCATTCATCCAATAAATACTAAATAAATGGATAGCGAGAAGATTACATTGATCTAATCAATATATATAATCAACAATAAATAGAATTGATCCAACCAATTCAACAATAATTGACAATTTAATTTTTGTCCGTAGTGAACCCTTAAAATATTTTCTTTGAATTTTCCCCCATCAAAAATTCCAAATTAATGATTTAAAGCTGGGAAATTCAATTATCGAAAATATACTAAAAAACGAGACCCAGTGCCCGACAGCCTGGAAACTGCCAAGTAGCACCAGGCATCCTGCTCGGCAGCCTACAAGAAGCGCTCGGCTACATACAGCAAGAGCCCGAGCACTGTGAGGAAGCGCTCGGCTCGATACAGCAAGTGCCCGGCCGCTGTCAGGAAGCGCTCGGCTCGATACAGCAAGTGCCAGGCCACTATCAGGAAGCACTCGGCACCATACAGGACGCGCTCGGCCGCATACAGCAACTCGCTCGGCCGCATACAGCAACATGCTCGGCCGCATGCAGCAAGCGGTAGGCCGCATACAGCAATGCGCTTGGCCGCATACAGCAAGCGCTCGGCCGCATACAGCAACACGCTCGGCCACTGTCAGGCAGTTGTATGGTATAACGTCCAACGATTGCATACAGCTCGTTTTCGGGCAGATTTCTAAATTCCTATTATTCCTGATCTATGTATTATTAATATAAACCATATTTCCAAGAAAATCCTGATTTATACCATAACATAAAATCATGGAAAAACGATACTACGACGAACAATAAAATATCTACGATTATCAAAGTGATTCTAAATCACAAAACAAGCATTCCAAATGCTAAATATCATATATACGATCGCAAGACCTCGCTCTGATACCACTATTGGGATTCGGTGCCTAAAACGAAGACCTAGTGGAAGTGGGAAAATGAAAATTACTTCGATCTGAATCCCTACGAGGATCAATCGAGCTACGCATATACGAAAATAAAAATGAAAACACAAGAGATGTACGAAACTCACCCTTGTAGTCCGTTTATTAAATAGATTCCTTCTCTTGAGCTATTCCCCAAGCTTTAGTTGTAAATCCCAATGATTCAAGTGCTCCAAGCCCTTGGATGATCCAACGTCGAAAATACAACGCCTCTACTTTCCATGCGCCAGAGAAACGAATGGGATGACTATCACCTTGCTATCCTCTAAGGATATGGCTAGAGCTAGGATGATGAAGCTCTTTAATTATAACACTCCAAGTGTATAATCTATATCTCTCAATTAATCCTCACAATATTTCTAAAAGAAAATATATGAAGATGAAGAATACTGAAGAAGACTCAAGAAAACTTTTCTCTACTTTCTTATCACCAAAACTGTGAGCTTGCCAGAAGTCTTTCAAGTCTTCTTTGATTCTCCCAACATAATCATCCAAAATCTCCTTTTACCATAAAATAAGAGATATAATATCTCACATGGTCATGAGTCATCTAATATTAAAATGGAAACAAAGACCATGGGAAGTAGGTGAGGGAGGGGCAGCCATTCTAGAAGGAGTCGGACGAGTCCATTCCGTTTCGGACTCCCGTGAGTCCAAACAGATAAACTCCGATCCCGTTCCGATGTATTTTTATATCGATTAATAAATCCAATTAATTAATTATATCAAAAACATAATAACATAATTAGTTTCTCCAAGAAACAATTATATTCACAAATTAAATTAATCACCCAATAATTTATTTAATTCATTAGGCCGTAAATATGTTTGGTGCTATTGTGAAACCTCAGCTCCTTAGCCTACGCTACAGCTCCGTCGTTGTCACAAGACAAATGAACAAAAATTTCAAAGACATGGTATCACTTGAAGTTCTCCCAGAAACTTCTGAATCCAGAACCCTTCCTTGGAAGCCTCCGAGGCTGCTTGATACTCAGCCTGACAGGTGGAATCAGCAGTCGTGCTTTGCTTGGTGCTATGTCAAGATACTGCTCCTCCATTAAGAGTAAATATGTAGCCAGAAGTAGATATCGAGTCGTCCTTCTATCCGTGGAAGTCCGAATCAGTGAATCCCCCCACATCCAATTCTTCACCGCCATACATCAGAACCATATCTCTAGTCCTTCTTAAGTACTTGAGAACGTTCTTTACGGCAGTCCAATGTTCCCTACCTGGGTTTGCCTGAAACCTACTCACCACGCTTACAACATGCACAATGTCAGGTCTCGTACACAACATAGCATACTTAAGGCTACCCACGACCGAAGCTTATGGTATATAACTCATTTTACGTCGTTGTTCCTCACTTTGAGGACATATCTTCGAGGTGAGTTTTATTCCATATCGCATCGGAAGGAACCCTCTTTTAGAATCATCCATCTTAAACCACTTTAAGATCTTATCTATATAGAGGGCTTAGGAAAGACCTATTGTTCTCTTTGCTCCATCCCGGTAGAGCCGAATATCAAGAATATAGGTTGCTTCTCCCAAGTCTTTCATGGAGAAATTACTCGAAAGCCAAGCTTTCACATAACTGAGCATTCCCACATCATTTCCTATTAGTATAATGTCATCCACATATAGTACTAAGAATGTGATCTTGCTCCCACTAACCCTCTTGTATACACAAGGTTTCTCTTTATTTTGCATGAAGTCAAACTCTTTGACCGCCTCGTCAAAACAAAGGTTCCAACTATGCGACCCTTGCTTCAGTCCATAAATGGAACGCTGAAGCTTCCACACTTTCTGAATATCGACCTTGGACACAAAGCCTTTAGGCTATTCCATATATATTTCCTCCTCGAGGAATGCATTAAGGAAAGCCGTCTTTACGTCCATTTGCCATATCTCATAATCGTGGTAGGCAGCTAT
Source organism: Orobanche coerulescens (assembly GCA_033398695.1). NCBI lineage: Eukaryota > Viridiplantae > Streptophyta > Magnoliopsida > Lamiales > Orobanchaceae > Orobanche > Orobanche coerulescens. Next base: position 66,378,590 of record CM065808.1, on the reverse strand, counting down.
AGCAAGCATCATGCGAATAGACTGGATCATGGCTACGGGCGATAAGTTATCATGGTAATCGATCCCTTCCCTTTGGGTATAACCCTTTGCCACAAGCCTGGCCTTATAGGCGTCAACCTTGCCATCACCATCAGTCTTTCTCTTGTATATCCACTTATTCCCAATATGCACTATGCTGTTGGGGCGGTCTACAAGAGTCCAGACCTGATTGACATACATCGAGTCTATCTCAGCTTCCATAGCTTCACGCCATTTCGTGGAGTCTACATCTACCATCGCTTGGTCATAGGTTGTTGGGTCGGTCTCTTGGCTATCACTTGGAACCTCATGGAGACCCAGCTCCTCCAAGTGCATAAGCCCATACCTCTCAGGTAAATCAGACACCCTACTAGACCTACGAGGTGGTTGTACTTGTGTTTCAGAAGGTTCGGTTCCAATTTCTTGCACAGGTGTCTCCTTAGGAGTTTCATTGTATTCTTCCAAAGAAATACTTCTACCTACTCCGCCTTCCTGAATGAACTCATCTTCTAGGAAGTGTGCTTGTAAAGCAACAACGATCTTTTGATCTTTGGCCATGTAGATTAGATAACCCATCGTCCTAGACGGTAATCCAATGAAACGTCCCTTCGCGGACCTCGCTTCCAACTTTTCCACCTTAATCTTCTTGACATAGGCGGGACATCCCCAAATCCTAATATGATTAAGACTTAGTTTCCTGCCCTCCCACATCTCATGTGGAGTTTTAGGAATGGATTTGGAAGGACATCTGTTCAAGATGTAAGCGACAATCAGGAAGTGCATACCCCCACAGGTAAATCGGTAAGTCAGTATAGCCCAGCATGGAACGGACCATGTTCAACAAGGACCGCTTCCTTTTTTCTGACACACCATTTAACTGAGGAGTACATGGAGGTGTTAGTTGCGAAACTATTCCATGCTCCTTAAGGAACTCATCAAACTCCGTACTCATATACTCACCACCTCGGTCCGACCGAAGTGCTTTGATATGATTACCAGTTTGTTTCTCGACTAGGACCTTGAATTCTTGGAATTTCTCAAAGGCCTCAGATTTATGTTTCATTAAGTATACATAACCATACCTAGTATGATCATCTGTAAACGTAATGAAATATTGATATCTGTCACGCGCTGCTTCCAAAGCACCACATACGTCAGTATGGATTAATTCCAGTTTATCAGCAGCTATTTCAAAAGTCCCTGTGAAGGGGGACTTAGCCATTTTGCCTTTAAGGCAAGATCCACATGTAGGAAAGGGAGCTGATCCCAATGGACCCATAAGTTCATCTTTTTCCATCTTGTAAACCTTGGTCTGACCAACATGACCAAGTCTAAGATGCCATTTCAAAACTTGATTCGTTTGATCTCTACCACGTTTTCTAGTCATAGTATTCACAACTAATTTGTTGTTGAGATTTAGATGATACAATCCATTTAATAATGTAGCAGTACCCACTAGTTTATTTCTGAAATTAATTTTGCAGGAACCATCACCAATAAAAAATGAAAAGCCTTTTCGGTCCATGACTGGAATGGATACAATGTTTTTGTGCCCCTTGGGAAAAACAAGTACATCTTCTAAAGTCAAAACAAAGCCGAATTCTAAACCTAAAAGAAGTGATCCTATGTCGGTAGCCTCGACACTATGCCCGCTTCCGACAGTGATCATTACTTCTCCAGCTCCAAGCTTCCTACTTTGTTCCAGATCCTGATTCACGGTACAAATATGAGAACTAGCACCAGAATCCAGTATCCAGGAAGTAGAAAATACAGTAGCAGAACAATTTATTTCTAAAACTAATAGTTCTGTACCTGAAGTGCCATGAAGAATCGGACAGTCTCTAGCCCAGTGGTCCAGCTCACCGCACTTGGGACAAGCATACTTCTTCTTCTTGTTCTTTGGAACTGTTGGGGCCTTGCCCTTGCCCTTGAGGTCCTTGACATGTGGTCCAGTCTGCTTCTTGGTCTTTTTCTTCTTGTTCTTAGACCTTCGAGGTCCAGAAGAAATCACAAGAGCAGACTCCTTCATCCGCGGAGTCTTCATCTGAGACTGAGCGGTCACAAGTTTGTTCATTAGCCCAGCTAAATTACATGCAATCTCTTTGCAGTTGAAGTTCATAACAAACTGTGAGAAGGAATCAGGGAGAGACTGTAAAATAAGGTCGGTTTGGAGAGAAGAATCCATTTTAAAATCAAGAGCCTCTAATCTCTCGATCATGGATATCATTTTGAGGATGTGTTCCCCAACCTTTTCATCTTCCTTCATCCTTGCACCGAACAGTTGCTTGGATATCTCATATCTAGCAGTTATGCTTTGCTCACCATAAAGTTCGGTAAGTGAGATAGAAACTGCCTAGCAGAAGTCATTTTCTCATGAGCTCTCTAAAGCTCATTAGACATAGAAGCCATCATGTATGCATGGACTTTTATGTCGTCCTTGACCCACTTTTCGTGGTTTTCAATATCTTCCTGATTGGCTCTGGTCCGCACAGGAGGCGCCGGAATGTCCGTCTCCAAGAGGTATCCCAGTGCCTCTATACTGAAGACAATCATTAGATTGCGGAGCCAGTCCACAAAGTTAGGTCCAATCAGGGTGTTCTTCTCGAGTAGAATTGCGAGTGGGTTCATTGTCATATTGAGAGTTATGTCTGCATTAAGTACGCTAAATGAATTAGTGACTTATTCAATTATGATCTGAGTATAGAATTAAGGTCTTTTCTATTCTTATTACCCACTTCCCACTATTTTTATCGGAATAACACACTCCCATGTGAAATCCAGAAGTATTGTCGCTCTACTCCATAGTGGTATTCGAGTTCTTTATAAATCTTAATAGAGGGCAAACGAACAGGTTTCTAGTCTATTAATTTTCATAAAGTGGTGTCCAACAGCAAACCATCTAATGGATGATTCGATCTTCTTTTTCCCCTTGTTCACTCCCCTCAACCTATACGGTTTCTATGGTTCATGAACAAGTTAAGTTTATACCATCGACGCAAATTAGTTTCACGATTGAATCTTATCCGGCAACCTATCAGGTTTCTAGGGATAAAATTTGCTCCAACTGAAGGTATCCAATGCGCTCCCGGTAATTTATCCATCCTCCCCGAATGACTACCCCGAATGACTCCGAAGCATAGCACATCCAGTTTGAATTTCAATTTCCCGAAAACTCGATGGAGGGAAGGAAAACCTTGAAACCTTATAAACTTAATAATTGGTAGTGGGAGAATTTTTGCGATTAATGTTACACTTTGCACATTAATTCATTTAAGCGCGTTTGTGGCATTCATACAATATGAAATAACCATTCACAACCTAGTTGCTACCAACATGTGGTTCATAGACCATTCCTAGAAAACAAAAACTCCGTAATCTAATTATAAGTCTTCGTCTTGAATCTTCATCTTCTCAAAATGGATCTTCCTCCGGTCTCCGTCATCACAAATAAAATTTTACATTGAAAAATTGCATCCTAGATATAAATATTCCTAGTAAAATAAATAGGCTCAAAACGGCCTTTACAACCCAATCAAATAAAACGAACGATTCAAAACTAAGTCCATGAACCACATCCCCATTCAAAAGCAATCATCCAGTAAATACTAAATAAATGGATAGCGAGAAGATTACATTGATCTAATCAATATACATAATCAACAATAAATAGAATTGATCCAATCAATTCAACAATAATTGACAATTTAATTTTTGTCCGTAGTGAACCCTTAAAATATTTTCTTTGAATTTTCCCTCACCAAAAATTCCAAATTAATGATTTAAAGCTGGGAAATTCAATTATCAAAAATATACTGAAAAACGAGACCATGTGCCCGACACTGACACGCTAAGCAAAGACTGTGCATCTCGCTTCAGCCTTACAGAAGCGCCGGCTACATACAAAGAAGAGCCCGGGCACTGTCAGGAAGCGCTCGGCTCGATACAGCAAGTGCCCGGCCACTGTCAGGAAGCGCTCGGATCGATACAGCAAGTGCCCGGCCGCTTTCAGGAAGCGTTCGGCTCGATACAGCAACTGCCAGGCCACTATCAAGAAGCGCTCGGCTCCATACAGGACGCGCTCGGCCGCATACAGCAACTCGCTCAGCCGCCTACAGCAACGCGCTCGGCCTCATGCAGCAAGCACTCGGCCGCATACAGCAACACGCTCGGCCGCAATGCAGCAAGCAGTCGGCCACATACAGCAACGCGCTCGGCCACTGTCAGGCAGTTGTATGGTATAACGTCCAACGATTGCATACAACTCGTTTTCGGGCAGATTTCTAAAATCCTGTTATTCCTGATCTATGTATTATTAATATAAATCATATTTTCAAGAGAAAACTGATTTATACCATAACATAAAATCACGGAAAAATGATACTACGGCGAACAATAAAATATATACGATTATCAAAGTGATTATAAATCACAAAACAAGCATTCCAAATGCTAAATATCATATATACGATCGCAGGACCTCGCTCTGATACCACTGTTGGGATTCGGTGCCTAAAACGAAGACCCAGCGGAAGTGGTAAAATGAAAATTAATTCGATCCGAATCCCTACGAGGATCGATCGAGCTACGCATATACGAAAATAAAAATGAAAACACAAGAGATGTACGAAACTCACCCTTGTAGTCCGTTGATTAAATAGATTCCTTCTCTTGAGCTATTCCCCAAGCTTTAGTTGTAAATCCCAACGATTCAAAGTGCTCCAAGCCCTTGGATGATCCAACGTCGAAAATACAACGCCTCTACTTGCCACGCGCCGGAGAAACGAATGGGATGATTATCACCTTGCTATCCTCTAAGGATATGGCTAGAGCTAGGATGATGAAGCTCTTTGACTATAACACTCCAAGTGTATAATCTATATCTCTCAATTAATCCTCACAATATTTCTCAAATAAAATATATATGAAGATGAAGAATACTGAAGAAGACTCTAGAAAACTTTTCTTCTCTGCTTTCATATCACCAAAACCGTGAGCTTGCCAGAAGTCTTTCAAGTATTCTTTTATTCTCCCAACGTAATCACCCAAAATCTCCTTTTACCATAAAATAAGAGATATGATATCTCACATGGTCATGAGTCATCCATTATTAAAATGGAAACAAACACCATGGAAAGTATGTGAGGGAGGGGCGGCCATTCTAGAAGGAGTCGGACGAGTCCGTTCCGTTTCGGACTCCCGTGAGTCCAAACAGATAAACCTCGATCCCGTTTCGATGTATTTATATCGATTAATTAATCAAATTAATTCATTATATCAAATACATAATAACATAATTAATTTCTCCGAGAAACAATTATATTCACGAATTAAATTAATCACCCAGTAATTTATTTAATTCATTAGGTCGTAAATCAATTTATCCAATAAATCGATTTAGACATCTAATGTCCCAAATTAGATATCCAATATCTAATATTCATAATGAGAGAACTAACTTAATTCATTCCATCGTCAATTCTATTGCGTGACTCGATAGGTCCGTCTCAGCAATGGGAGGAACCAAAGAGTAGTAGCACCACCTAGCCAGCCTGGCGTCCTACACTGTACCCCAATTGAGAACGAATGATGGGATCATTCAAGAATCATTATGTCGTGAATTCCAGTATATGTATAAACCATTCTTTCAAATGTCCCGATCAAGATATAGGGTCACGGTTAGTCAAACCCTATCTGTACTTGACACTATGCATGCGTTAATGCAAATCGAGATCATCGAGCTCTCGTGTATCTAATACAACTAGCTCTAATGCTTTGGCCAAAGACTTATGATCTCATCTGCCAATAACCGCATAGGACATATAACCCGCCCACTAACGTGAGAAAGAATTCTATCTTGGTATTCAGTAGGACCGGCTACTTGCCCGTCAAGATGCACGTCGAGGTTGACCCCCGCCTCTCGGTTTATAGGGTCGAACTACTCTAATGAAAATCTTGACGTCACAAGCACATCCCTACTAAATCCTCAAGTCGAGGGTTCACGAATACCTATCACAACCTTTCGATTCCGTCATTGACTGTCCCGGAGTGAAATCCGTGCGACGAATCGAGGGTGAGTCGGTTCGAGTATACTAATCCAATTAGCATACCTATAACGTGTGCTCCCACTAACCATCAGCGTTCGACAGGCACTCTCCATGTCCAATAACACGTAATATAAGTCTTCACATAAACTTAACGCCCAGTCAAGTTTTATCGACTTTGCGAACGATTAAGTATTTGAGCTATAAACCTTTGCAGTGCCGACCCCCTCATCCAATAAGGAGTGGAACATTTTGCTCTCAAATACACGGACTAGTTTCTATATGTATATTGACGAGTTAGGAATGCCAGTAACTACCATTAAATAAAGAAACATCCATTGCTTTATACTAATGATTTACATAATTACAAGTACAATGCCCTCACTCAACATCCTCTAAGTGGCATTCGAGGGCATACTCCTAACAAATATCACAGTAAAAAAGGACATAAATAGCGACAACACTCCTCATAGAAACGAAATATGAGGGTCATATAAACGCATCACGAAACCAAGAATCTGCATAAAGATTCCATCACTTAACACATAATCATACCAGTAACTCGCATCAGACGAGGCACAATGACAAAAAAGGGAGACTTACATACACAGGTCGCACGAAGATGATGATCGCCCCATGATACTAATCACGACCAACAAACTCAGGCGACGCGTCACGACATGACTCAGTCAGACAAAATCCGACGAGGCAAAACTCAACAGACACCACTAAACCCGACAGTCTAGGTTTCCACAACCTAAGCTGTGATACCATTTAGGTAACACCCCCAATCCACTCAGGGATATTACACGCCGTAGACCCTTTCATCAAGGATCTACCAGGCTAATAAAATTTCGACTCATCATAGTTTTCTGGGTGTAAGCTACACAGTTTGTATAAACCTTGTTGCTTGACACGGGAAACCACCAAGTTCATCCCAGTCATGTCTTCTTCTTCAAATATAATACATTCTTGCAGCACATTTCTGGCGAAGATTCTGCCATCGATAATGGTTTCTTTCTTCTTCAGTGAGAGAGATGAAGATTGAGATGAAGTCATTTTCATAGAGAGATTAAAACTAAGAGAGAAACTTTTATAAAAATTCTATAAGTATGCTGGTTTTATGGTGTAGGCTCGTATAATTTTCAAATGCAGTAAAGAGTCCTTAGGTCAACATACTTTCCCTTTTATAGGTGCTTAGAGGCTAGGTTACAGTGAACAGTCAGATTTAATGGATAGGAACTATTTTTTATTAAACATACAGGATAAATCGGGACGTACCTGGTATGTCTTATCCATTAATTTTGAATTTAATGCCAGTCCAACCTCTGACATATTATAGCCTTCAATATCGCATGTTCAGGTGGTTTGAATTTTTAAATTACGGGTTTCAAGGCTTTAAAGTCCAGATGTCATCTCAATCTTGAGAGTTAAATTATTTTAAATTCAGACAATGCATGTGGACTTAAAGTTGTTTTCAAAAGATTAACCGTATGGAATTGGATATGATTAAAATATTAATTGAAATCCTACAGTATTTCTGTTGTATCCGTGAAAGTACAACATTATCCCTTAATTCATACATATAGGTTCAATTCATACAACAATTGATTAGTAATATTGTAATCAAGAGTCCTAGTGTGTTCCCCCTTAATTAATGCACGCTACAGTTTTATGAAGGTAATTGAACCCTCTTCATCCTACAGTAACGATATCACTAGTAGTTCTACGAGTATAATTAATAAGTGTGGACACTATATTCAAGGGTCTTACAGTATTCCTCGTCAATTGATGAGTAAAATAATAAAAACTTATAGCGGTTTTAATGGAGATGTAGCATTCACAATTCCTGACGGGGTATACAGAACCGCGTTGTGCTGAGAGGCTTTATGAAGATGTCGGCAATCTGAATGACTAGATGGAGCTTTTCGATTCTGAAATCTTTGTTATCCACATAATCTCTGATGAAATGATGTTTCATTTCAATGTGTTTGGTCCTTGATATGTTTGATCAAAATCTGTAAGTGAACAATGTCATATTCATTGGTCTATTTATAACCTTGTAAATAGATCTATTATAAATATAGTTGTTGGCCGGTTGGTCCGATGTGGACAAATCAGATTGACGGCTTGCAGAATGTTTGAATTAAAGTAATCAATACTTGACTGATCACTTAACTGATCTCTTTGTGGTCAACTAGTGTGATGTGCAGTCATCCTTCCATGATGTTGACTTCTCTGATGAGCCGACTTGTCTGTAGTCTTCTGACCTGATTGAACTTGACTGATCTGATGGTGAGACTTCAGATGACTTGACTTTTCTTGTTGGCTGCAGTCTGGTCCAACTTCGCTGATTAAATTGTTGACCAGAACTTCTCTGATAAGGGTTGCCTGATATAGCTCATCTGTGGTCAACCTTATCTGAACAGTTGAGTTGACCATGACTCGGCTGATAGATACTTATCTGATTTGCACTTTAGCCAATTTTAAAGCCTAACTTATATGTCCTATAGAAGATACTCATTTGGTTCTTCTTTACATTTTGCCAAGTATCTAACTTAACACAGTTTGGCCTATGGAAGATACTCATTTGGTTCTTCCTTACATTTTGCCAAGTAATAAACATACATTTGAAAATATAAAGATGACATCATCAAAATCTAATAAGTATTCCTAACACTTCCACTAACCATTAGTGTTCGACAGGCACTCTCCATGTCACGTCATACAAGTCTTCACATAAACATAATGCCCAGTCAAGTTTCATTAACTTGCGAACGATTAAGTATTTGAGCTATAAACCTTTCCAGTGCCAACCCCCTTATCCAGTAAGGAGTGGAACATTTTGCTCTCAAATACACGAACTAGTTTCTATATGTATATTTATGAGTTAGGAATGTCATTAACTACTAGTAAATAAAGAAACATTCATTTGCCTTATGATAATGATTTACAAAATAACAAGTACAATGCCCTAACTCAACATCCTCTGAGTGGCATTCGAGGGCATACTCCTAACAATCTGTTCGTCGGATTAAGTTAATTTGATTAACCTTTTAATCAAACAATTAAATTACTGCATGAGATCCTAAATTGGTTTTTCATATTAATTCTTCCGCTGCATTTTACTCTTGATTTATGTATTTAATGCATGGTAAACCCAACAAAATGCAGGTACGCCCAAGTCTTCGAATAAGGATCTGTGCAACCTAATCATCTCGAGTTGAGGGAAAGTATGCCCAAATAATCAAATAAGTATCAGTATGGACTACTCATCTCGAGTTGAGGGCAAGTACGACCGAGTCTCGAAGTAGGGATCCCTACGGCCTGCTCAGACTGAGCTAGGGTCAAGTAGGCCTAATTCTTCCAATAGGGATCCGTACGGCCTATTTAGCTCGCGTTGAGGGCATGTATGTCCAAGTATTTAAATAGGGATACATACAACCTACTCATCTCAAGTTGAGGGCAAGTACACCCAAGTCTTAAAATAGGGATCTGTATGGCCTACTCAGATCGATTTGAGGGAAAGTACGCCTAAGTCCTCGAATAGTGATCCGTACACCTACACAGCACGAGGTGAGGGCAAGTACAACCAAATCATCAAATAATGATCCATACGGCCTACTCATGTTGAGTTGAGGGCAAGTATGACCAAGTCTTCAAATAGCAATTGTTTGTCCTACTCAGCTCGAGCTGAGGGAAAGTACACCCAAGTCTTTAAATATGGATCTGTACTGCCTGCTTAGCTTGATTTGTGGGCAAGTATGCCCATGTATTTGAATAGGGATCCGTACACCTACACAGCTCGAGCTGAGGGCAAGTACGGCCGTGTTCAAATAGGGAACCGTACGGCCTACTCAACTCGAGCTCTGGGCAAGTACGACCAAGTCTTCAAATAGGAATCCTTACGTCTTACCTCCGTACAACCTATTTAAATAGGAACTTGTACGTTACTTAACATCCAAGTCTTCAGATAGGCATTTGTACGGCCTGCTCTCGAGTTAAGCACAGGTACACCCAAGTCTTAAAATAGGGATCCGTACAGCCTATTCAGCTTGATCTGAGGGAAAGTTCGCCTAAGTCTTCAAATAGGGATCTGTATGGCCTACTTATCTCGAGCTAAGGGCAAGTACTCCCAAGTCTTGTAATAGGGATCTATACGACCTTAGCTCATGCTACATCCAAGAATTTCGATAGGGATACATCGAGATACTCATCTTGAGCTAAGGGTGAGTACACCCAAGAATTTAAATATGGATCCGTACTGCCTACTCATCTTGATTTGAGGGAAAGTATGCCCAGGTCATTGAATAGGGATTCGTATACAGATCTCGAGCTGAGATTAAATCTTCAAATAGGGACCCGTACGGCCTACTCAGCACGATCTGAGGGCAAGTACGAAAAAGTCTTCAAATAGCAATTGTATGTCCTAGTCAGGTCGAGATGAGGGCAAGTATGCCCAAGTCTTCAAATAGGGATCCGTGTGGCCTGCTCAGCTCAACCTAAGTGCAGGTAGACCCTAAGTCTTGAAAATAGGGATCCGTACGACCTGCTATCTCGAGTTGGGAGAAAGTATACCCAAATCTTCGAATTGTGATCCATACGGCCTACTCAGTCTAGTTGAGGGATCTATGTGGCCTACTAAACTCGAGCTGAGGGAAAGTACATTCAAGTCTTCAAATTGGGATTTGTGCGTCCTTCTTAGCACATATTGAGGACAAGTATGCTTAAGTCTTCAAATAGAGATCCGTAAAGCCTGCTCAGCTTGGGCTAAATACAGGTACGCCCAAGTCTTCAAATAAGGATCTGTGCAACCTACTCACCTCGAGTGGCAAGTATGCCCAAATATTCGAATAAGTATTCGTTTGGCCTACTCAACTCGAGTTGAGGGCAATTACGCCCAAGTCATCGAATAGGGATCCGTACAGCCTATTCATCTTGAGTTAAGGGAAGTACGGCTAAGTCTCTAAATAAGGATCCCTACGGCCTACTCAGCTTGAGCTAGGGGCAAGTAGGCCTAAGTCTTCCAATAGGGATCCGTACGGCCTATTTAGCTCGAGTTGAGGGAAAGTATGTCCAAGTATTTAAATAAGGATATATACAACCTACTCATCTCAAGCTGAGGGCAAGTACACTCAAGTCTTAAAATAGGGACCTGTACGGCCTACTCAGCTCGATTGGAGTGCAAGTACGCCTAAGTCTTTGAATAATGATCAGTACGCCTACACAGCTCGAGGTGAGGGCAAGTACAGCCGACTCATCAAATAAGGATCCGTATGGCCTACTCAGCTTGAGTTGAGGGCAAGTACGACCAAGTCTTCAAATAACAATTGTTTGTTCTACTCAGCTCGAGATGAGGGTAAGTACACCCAAGTCTTTAAATAGGGATCTGTACTGTCTGCTTAGCTTGATTTGTAGGCAAGTACAACCAAGTCTTCAAATAGGGATCCGTATACCTACTCAGCTCGAGCTGAGGGCAAGTATGACCAAGTCTTCAAATAGCAATTGTACATCCTACTCAACTCGAGATGGGGGCAAGTATACCCAAGTCTTCAAATGGGGATCCGTACGGCTTGCTCAGCTTGAGCTAAGTGCAGGTATGTCCAAGTTTTCAAAATAGGGATCCATGCAACCTAGTATCTCGATTAGAGAGCAAGTATACCCAAGTCCTCGAATAGTGATCCATACGGCCTATTCAACTCGAGTTGAGGGATCTATGTGGCCTACTAAACTCGAGTTGAGGGTAAGTATGTCCAAGTCCTCAAATTGGGATCTGTACGTGCCTCCTAGCTGGTGTTGAGGATAAGTATGCCCTAGTCTTTAAATAGGGATCCGTACAGCGTGCTCAGCTTGGGCTAAATGCAGATACGCCCAAGTCTTCGAATAGGGATCTTTGCAACCTACTCATCTTGAGTTGAGGGCAAGTATGCCCAATTATTTAAATAGGATCTGTACGTCCTACTCAGCTTGAGGTGAGGGCAAGTATGCCCAAGTCTTCGAATAGGGATCCATACGGCCTATTTAGCTCAACTTGAGGGCAAGTACGGCCAAGTCTTCGAATAGAGATTCTTACCGCCTGCTCAGCTTGGGCTAAATGCAGGTACGCCCAAATGTTTGAATAAGGATCTGTGCAACCTACTCATCTCGAGTTGAGGGCAAGTACGCCCAAATATTTGAATAGGTTCCATACATCTTACTTAGCTCGAGTTGAGGGTAAGGGCGCCCAAGTATTCGAACAGGGATCCAAACGGCCTATTCAGCTTGAGTTGAGGGAAAGTACAACTAAGTCTTCAAATAGGGATCCTTACGGCCTGCTCAGATTGAGCTAAGGGCAAGTATGCCTAGGTCTTTGAATAGGGACCCGTACGGCCTATTTATCTCGAGTTGAGGGCAAGTCCGTCCAATTATTTAAATAAGGATATATACGACCTACTCATCTTAGGCTGAGGGCAAGTACACTCAAGACCTCAAATACGAATCTGTACGGCCTACTGAGCTCGATTTAACGGCTATGCCTAAGTCTTCGAATAGTTATCCGTACACCTACACAACTCGAGGTGAGGGCAAGGACCAAATCTACAAATAGAGATCTATACGGCCTACTCAGCTCGAGTTGATGGCAACTACGACCAAGTCCTTAAATAGAAATTGTACATCCTACTCAGATTGAGGTGAGGGCAAGTTTCCCAAGTCTTAAAATAGGGATCTGTGCAGCCTGCTCAGCTGGAGCTAAGTGCAGGTACACCCACGTATTCAAATAGGGAGCCGTACGACCTAACCATCTCGGGCCGAGAGTAAATATACCCAAGTCTTCGAATTGGGATCCATTTCGAAGGGATCCGTACAAGCTACTTAGGTAAAGCTGAGGGAAAGTACGCCCAAGTTTTCAAATAAGGATCCATATGTTGGACTTAGGTAATAATAATCGTATGACGAAGTGGAAAAATAAACAGATCAAACCAAATAAACTGAACTCCTAAGAGAATCGTTGATGCATCGTATATACAAATGTAAATGCTAAGTATGAATATAGAAATCACACCCTTGATGACCTTTGATTAAATGTAGATTATGAACACGTTCAAATTGTCGAAGCTTTTGGACTCCCGAGCACCGGAAGTACCGTGCCTCCACGTATCACGTGTCGGAAATATGACCGGAAATATGTAATCGTCACTCCAAGACCTCCAATGTCATGGCTATTTGAAGTGATGAAAAGGATAATTTTTTATTTTAATTTTAACTCTCAAAGAATTAAATTTGAAGAAAAAATTATATCTCAAAGAAAATTAAACGGGAAGAAACTCTTATTTCTCTCCTTTTCTTTTCTTTCTCTTCCCTCCCTTTTTCCTTTTCTTTCTCTCTTTTGCTCGTGGGATGCTTCTGCCCTTTAAGTACTTGTTTTCAACTTCTGTTTTATAGTTCAACTTAACACAAATTCCTAACAACCATCCCATTATTATACATATTCACATGAGTAGAATTAACTTAAATTAATAGTCATATGATGTGGTCAAAACCACTACCACCATAATTAAATGGTGTTGAATCGGCCGAGAGTGGAAAAAGTAGGTTGGTTTGTTTCGGTCCGTGAAATTGACCCTCATTTATTTAATTCAATAGATAAAACTTGATACCTTTAAATTTTAATATAATTAATTAATTCAATTAATTAATTATATTAAAAATTAATTCTCTAAGAAATAAAATGAATTTAATTAATTACCTAATAATTTATTTAATTCATTAAACCAATTTAATTTATCTAATAAATTAAAACAACAATTACCCAATAATTTAAATTAGACATCTATTTTGTAAAACCCCCTAAATTCGATAACTTATCACATGTACAATGTATCGAATCATGATGTAATTTAATAATAGTTATTTTATGACATGATATAACCTACATCTATTTTATTTTATTTCACTCTTTGACTTTGTAATTTACTTAATAAACCAAATAATAAAAATTAAAATAGTGTGTTGATTCACCTATTGGGCTAATTGTCAACACTTAACTACATGTGGACTCACTAATGGACTAAACCCAACTTATTAAAAATCATAAGACTTGAAGTTACACTTCAAAGACCAACCCAACTAATTAAATCATTTACCATTTTAATTATACTCTTAATTTAACAATATATATATATATATATATATTGGCGGCCATGAGGGCGGAAGAGTGAAGCTCTAGATTCTTCACTCATCATATGCAAGACTTGCATGAAACATCTTGACACATGTAACAAGTCTTCTACACATTTCACTTCCCAACCCTCCTTATCCCAACTTTAAATACTTACACCTTAACCTAACCACCCTTTACACTTACCACAACCAAAAAAATCTGCATTTGAGAGTCTAAGAGAGAGAGAGAGGGCCGAACCAAGAGGAAGAAGGAGGAGGAGGAAGAAAAATTTCAACAAGAAATAGGTAATCTCATCCCTTATAACTATTTCCCTAATTTCTTATGAAAACCTCCATAACCTAACCTTAATCTTAATACATGCAAACATAATTCTCACCTTGGGGGTGCATGTGGATCGGACGAACCATGTAGTAGTAGAGGAGAAGTCGTTTTCCAACTTTCAAGACTTAGAACTGACGAAATCCGACAAGATCAAGGTGGGTGAAAACTCTTTCAAACTTTAAAGTAGAAATATATTGTTTTTCTTGTGATGCATGTGTTAAATCTGAAGTATTTAAAGATTCTTTTGATATGATCTATATTAAAATCTTCATGTTATAATTTCATGTTATGATTTATGTATAACTATGTGAAATTCGTTTTTCTTAAACATAATCATCGAATATTATGAAACATATGAAAGTATTTACTAATCTGAAATTCTTGTATAAATGCATATTTTTATAGATGAATGTTATGGTTATAACCACATGCAATATGATTTATTGAATTTAAACGACAACCGATTTGATAGTCGGGTGCCGATTTTGTGATAACTTGAAAGTTATATGTTTTCTTCTATATGTCGTTGAAACCCTACCAAAATCTGAAATCTTATGTTATATGATTATGTTATGATATATGGATAATTTATTTTCAGCCAAAACGGGACTTGAAATGAGTAAACGGAGCTTTTGGGCATAAATTGTAATTTCCTAAAGTTTGAGGACTAAACTGAAAATTTCGAAAAATACAATATTCTGGACCTTGGACAGAACATATTGTACCCCGTATAGGCTGTCTATAAATTTCTCAGAGTTCGACATCTAAACTTAATAGTCCAAATCGCAAATTTTAAATAATTTCGGGGTCAAAATGCAAGAATCCCAAACTTATGGACCAGGTGCGAAATTTTCTGGAATTTTCACAAATATGTAATTCCAGGTTCATCATAAGTCATCTCGTAAAATTTCGTTAAGTTCCGAGCTAAATTCATAGCTCTATATGTCTCGGAACGATTTCTTTAAGTTTTGGGGCAATATCGCAATTTCTGGAAATTTCAGACCCGAAACTGGAAATTTCCGGATTTTCATTAAATCTGGAGTCGAGGAATTATTTTTGGCTTCCTTATAAAATTTCATAACCATCCAATTTCGTTTCATACTCCAACACTTAGGTTTGAACCTAAGGGCAAAAATGTCCTTTCAAACTATTTACGAAACTCTCGTTTCGTTTCGTCGAACCTACCCATTTAATATATCTGATCTGAACCCAACAGACCGTGAATAAATTATTGAGAATATTTTCGAGTTTATATATAAATCCCATTCCGCATTACCGGGCCACAAATAAAATTAATCATATTCCATACTTAATCAAAAGACGCTATTAACCTCACTGACCGAATGTTTACGAGATACTTGTGAAACGCGTCAAATTGATAACTGTGACTGTCCGGGAACTAAGTGCTATACAAACAAAGTGTCACGGACGGGTCCGCCTCTAACTCTATCGGAACAAAGTGCCACGTCGACGGACGGGGGCCACCTCTTGAGTCCATATGAAACAGAGTGCCGACCTACATCTGGGGGCCACCTCTTGAGTTGTAGGAGCCACCTATAGAGTCCCAAATCGTGTCAGGTACAGTTAGACCAAGTCTTGGATCGAGCAGCGTGGCTGCGGTTAATTAACAAGGCTACCGTTGTTTCCTATTCCCATAACCGAGGAACGGAGTGTTCCGAGGGACCTGGGTCGTAGACTTGGGGTATAATCGCGATTATGGTGTGATCCGGGTATTGACCCACATATAAGGACATACCGATCCCAGATAAGAGATAAGGAAGCACACGCTAAGTGTGAGAGCGAAGGCTCAGCATCTTGGGGCGACGGTCCAAATCTTGGGGCGACAGCCTATCTTGTTAGGAGTAATAAGGAGAGTCTAGAATCCAAAGTCCACATCGGCAGGATTCGAAACTGAATTGAATGATCGACTGAATTGAATGATCGACTGAATTGAATCCAGAGTCTAGAAGGCTTCGTGGAAGAGGCCGAATAGAAGATTGTCTTCAAGATTTAGGACTTCTGTTCTTAGAGTTTATGTTGTTATCCCAACTTGTAATAGTTAACTATGCTTTGTACTTAACTCGTTTGGTATTTTTCCGCTGCAAACTTATGAACAGTGTAGTTTCGATATCAGCTTTGTCACAGCGAATCTTAGTACATTGGGATAAGATGGTTGTTTGAAATGTTATCCAATCTTTATTTTGCTTCCGCTATTTAATATCGCATTTTAATTGATTGATCGACCGATGCGTCGCGCCCTCGTCCTTCCCGATGTTGGGGGCGTGACAGGAGTGGTATCGGAGCCCGCATTGTGAGAAGGACACTTACAACGGGCTATCCAGGATAAGATTCTTCGGACTTAGATGGGAATTCCACCTAGGACGAAGTGAACCATAGGATTGAGACCTAATGTAGATTTCTGGAGTCAATTCTCATTAAAGATCTCATTCGACTTATCGCTATTCACTTGGAATATGCAAAGTCAAATTAAAAATTCCTAAGTCGTTGGCCAAAGTACTTTATTTAGTACCCACGACATTTCCCGACTGAATTAACTCTTCTATTGAACTCTTGAAATGGAGATAACTTACTTCACTTATCCATTTCTCAAAGTCATGCCACTATTCATTCAAAACTGATGAAGTTCTTTTAAACTCTACTAAACTCCATTACTTCTTAAAATGGGGTATTATTGTTCTTTTGTCATTAAATATCATATAAGCATTTATTCACTACACCATAGATTGCATACAACAACGTGTAAAATACGTTGCAATATGCCCTAAATTCATTGCAATAGGGCCTATTGCAACGATTATGCAAAAATCAAGCGTGCACTTTGCTCTGGTTGCCATAGGGCCCTTATGGCAACAAATTTGGTACCATATTGCAATGGCATATTATCGTTGCAAATATAGTATATAGCAACGATTTAACGGCTATAGCAACATGTTTAATACCATTGCAATATCTTGGACTACCTATGGCAACATTTTTTTGCAACAACCAAATCATCAGAAACAAGTTCTCCCTGAGGAATCATAACAAAGAGTTGGTGAGAAGGAATCATAACCAGTCTTGACTGACTGCACTTAATCGGAATTAAATCAGAATTTGTTGGCATACATGTGTGCTAGAATAAATAAATGCAAGGGTGTAGTCATTTATTGATTGATCAACATCATACACATGATGCAACTAATCAACCCTTTTTTATTCACCATCACTGAAAATCAACAAACCGCAATATATGTTAGAATTACAGCACAACTCACGCATTTATAAATGGAAGGCAAGAAGGCGTCCGTTGGATGATAATGCCAGCTTATCTGTTTAACATCCATCTGGGCTGAGAGTGGAGTATTTTCTATGTAAGTATACATCATCATCATCAATGCACGCACACAAGTTTAAGTTATCGTTCTCAAAATTTCTCCCCGTAGTAATATGCTGTCCCAACCATTAGTGCAACCGTAGCACCTTGCACAACCACACGAGCCCTCATTAGTTTCTGACCCAAACGGGAATTTCCCTGTCTGAAACTAATTAAACCAGCTGTGAGCACCCCTGCTGTCATTAGAGCACCTGAGATCCCAAAACAAACCATATATATATATATATATATATATATATATATATATATACTATTATGTGTTGACCTCAGAGGAATATTTGCGGCATTCCAACACCAACTATTGTTTCCATTATTGAGGCACTAGAAACCCAAACATCATACATTGCTCGTAACAATCAATCAATCAATCAATCTTCACTATATTTTGAGGCGCTAATCTACCAAATACACACAAACACACGCACATATATATTGACTTTCTTTACAACCTTAACATCACAATTCCATCATGTTTGAAATTGCATACTTATAAGTGAGGTGTTTCGTTGGTGATCTTTCCAGAGACTTGGGCTTTGTCATATGACTCATAATCTCATGTTTAGGTATTCACAGAGAGAAATGGATCACCAATAGTAATTAATCTTAAGTTCTGGTCATAATTATTATGGAGATAAACAAACTGAAAAGAAAAAGTATATTGAAAATGCTACTCATGTTACAAAACAGTGAAGCATAAAGAGAAGGAGAAAATTTACCAATTGGGACAAGGGGATTCCTAACTCACTTTTTCTCCTGAAATAGTTCTTCTAGCTCCGAATTGATAGCACCCATCTGATTCATTTTCCTCGCAGTTAATTAAAAAAGAAACACCAATTCTACGAACAAAATTATGCTATTAATACTACGAATATCATCATTTCTGAACGAATGATTATTGTCAAAAACAATTCGAAACGAAATACAGAGAACGCCTAGGGCGGGCGAGACTTACACAGTGTATCTGGTGGTGGTGATGCGGCCTGGTGGTGGAGGCGGATGCTTTTCCTGATGGTGGTCGCGGCGTATTGTTCTGGTGGTAGCGGCGGCGACACGGTTCGGAGAGAGAAAGCAAAAATACAGAGAGACAGAAATGTCGCGTGAATAAGGCAGTGTGTGGATAAACCCTAATGTAGTCGCCGAATATGTGGTGAGTTGCTTTCGACGTGAGTGTTAGGTGGCGAGTTTGGGCTGAGGGAGCGGCGAGGGTTTGAGATAATGTGGTTAGTGTTTTAATGTTTCAAAAGCCCACTCAATTTCTTTAGTACCCGCCTAAATCTTGAGCCCAAAATTGCTATGTACAGCAACGAATTCTTAAATTGTTGCAATAGAATGTAAATTTTACACTATTTCCAACTTTTTCGCTTCAATTGTAACACTTTATAAATGCATTGCAATATATCCGAGCTGGTCTATCAATAGCAACGTTTTCTGATGAAATTTTTGAAATCTGGTTGCTATAGCCAATCTATGGTGTAGTGATTGAATCATTAAGTTCACTGGAAACTCAATCGCTAGTGGAGAATCGGACAATTGCCCAGATTCGCAGAACTAAATTCTTGCAGATGCATAAGATCAAGATGCTGGAGAAAACGATCCGTTCCACACGTCGCGAGCATGAAGAATTCCAAATGGTGGCCAGGAAGAAATTAGCTATGGTGATGCGACTATTTCCATACTCCACGACTGAGGTAGGGGAGGCATCACATGCTCCACCGATGGACCCTACACATTTTGAGGAAGATCCGGAGGAGGACTTCGAGGAGGATCCGGAGGAGGACTTCGAGGAGGATCCGGAGGAGGACCCCGAGGAGGATGTGAGGATGGGTTCCGGAGAGGACTAGAGACTCGGCTATGAAGTTATGTTATTTATTTTTATTTAATATTTTCCTAGAATATGAGACCAAATGACTGAATTTTGTATTTTGGTGTGTTACGATTATGTATTAACGGTAAATTTGTTTAAATGTGACAGTCTTGATCAATAGAATAATGTATGTTTTGGTAGATAAACCAAGCGTGACTGGAAACTACTATGTTTTCTATCCTTATATAAATTTCATCATTCGCGAATAATTAGCACTCAATCATACGCTTAAATCTACATGATAACATAAATTACTGATAACTCCACATAAAATTGCTAATCCTCACACATCCCTAATTTATATTAGATGGCTGACCGAAGACGGGGACGTCCTCGCATGAATCGTGAAGAGCAGCATCAACGCGACGATCGCTCACGCTCTCCTCTACAAGGAGGAATTGGGAACGATGCCATGACCCAAGCCCTCACTCAACTGACGAACTTCCTACAGCAACAGACTGCTAACAACAGGAACCACAATGAAACTCATGATTGTACCCTGGAAAGATTCTTACGTTTCAACCCGCCGACCTTTGACGGAGAACCCGACGATATCAAAGCTGAACTCTGGCTAGAGAAAATTGAGGGAATTTTCAATGCCCTTTAGTATACTGATGAACAACGGATATCACTGGCTGCATTCCGAATCGAGGCCACAGCTCATGACTGGTGGAGGAATGTCAACGAACGATGGACGAGAGAAAACTGTGTCAAGACATGGGCTAACTTCCTGACCGACTTCCGAACTCAGTACGTGTCAGCAGCAGCCAGAGAGGCTAGACGATATGAGTTCTACCACTTGAAGTAAGGAACCATGACAGTCGCTCAATATGAAGCCCAGTTTAACAGGTTGTCTAAATACGCACCAGGATTGGTTACAACTGAAGAGGACAAGCTCTATAAGTTCACTAGAGGACTGAGGTAGTCGCTTCAACAGAGTCTTCTAACTGTTCAGCTGACGACACTTACCCAAGCAGTGGAAGCCGCTACCCGTATCGAGAGCGAAACTGCGAGGTTAACTCAACAGCAAAGTCGTTTCTCCAACGCCAAGAGGCCTGCTACCCGACCAACATCAATGCCACCACATAAGTTTGAGAGGATGGGAACTCGAGGAAGTTCGAGTGGAACGAAGGCACCAGTTCTCAACAAACCAACAGCGCCTTGCACCCACTGTGTGTAATACCCGGTTGTAATTTAGTAATTATCATTCAGTATTTATCATTCAGTCATTTTCACTCAGTAATTTCACTCATTATTGATCATTTGTCACTCATATTCAGTCATGGTATTCATCATTCAGAGTAATTGTATCGTGTATCAATCGTCATTCATCACTAATCGGATTGGAATTTCGTGCCGCGTTTATCATCATTGTCATTTCGTTGCGAGCTGTGCGTGAGGAGTAGCGCACGCTACATACTCCTTTTAGCGTACGCTAATTGGGTATAGGTAGCGCACGCTACCACTCAGCTTTAGCGCACGCTAAGGTTGTCTGTTGCGATCCAAGGTACCGGGCTGCAGTGAGATTATTGTAGCGCACGCTACGAGTGGTAAGTAGCGCGCTAACGGGTTGTAGTAGCGCACGCTATATGTGTGGAGTAGCGCGCTAGGGACGGATCGTGTTGAGTCCGGTGGCTCGGATCGCACCGATTATTTCGTAGCGCATGCTATGTGTTGTTGTTAGCGTACGCAACCGATATATTAGCGCACGCTAAACTATGGTTGTAGCGCACGCTATCGAGTCGAATCGAGGGCGAGGCTCGACTCGATCGGGCATCAATATTTCGTTAGCGCACGCTAATAATGGATCTTAGCGCACGCTAGTAATATGGCCGTAGCGCACGCTACAAGAAGGTACGTAGCGCGCGCTACCGTGTTCGGACAGTGGGTACTGGACTACCCAAATTACTCGTTAGCGCACGCTATGCACAAGGGCTAGCGCACGCTAACCTGGACTGACTATAAATTGTACAGTTTAGTCAGACTTCGTCATTTGTCATCTAATTCTCATTCTCTCGTCGGTTCTTGGTGATTTGGGCGATTTAGAGAGTATTCATCAAGGTGTAATCATCAATCTTCATCTTCAAGTCTTTGAGTTGGATTAATCATCACTTCATCATCTCCAAAACATCGAATCAAAGGTATTTATTTCTTGGATCTAGAATTTCGGATTTTTGGGTTTTCCTTCCGATTTCTTCGTGTAAGCTTGGATTATCATTGGAATATGTTAGATATGGATTATCTACCTTGGATAAATATATTCCTATGGATTTAATGGTTATTTTCGGATTTGTTTTCAAGAAACCTTGGGGTTGACTTCGGTTAATTGGGGATTTTCCGATTGATGTTGTTGTAATCATGAATTATGGATTCCTAATGGATTATTGATATCATTGAAGTGTTTTGTTAGTTCGAAATACTCATTTTGGTGTGGGTTTCGACATATTCGGAATTGGATATTTCCGAAGTTGTGTGGTTGGTTATTTATTCGTTGGAATGCCCTATGAGTTTGATTATCGTTGTTTCGACCTCTGGGTTAGTCGTATTTTGTTGCTTGATACGTGTATTGAACGATTGTTGGTAATGATTGTTATTCAAGGTTGTTCGAGCGACCGGTATTTCACTTAGGACGTTGTTCGTGGACGGACATTCTTCATCGGTATTGAGTAAGTTAAATCTTACTCGGTTAAAAGGATACTCATTCCTTTTGTTGTTGATTGCTCATAATCATAATTCATTCATCATAATATTAATCATTTTGAGACTTGTAATTGTCGAATAATCATTTCATTCACGAGGAACGACGGTTCCAAATCATTTCATTGAGTTATCAATCACGTCACTATTACTTTCATATCGGTGAGTCATCTTGGCTTTGTCTAATTATTATTCATTGATATTCATCATGGTCATTCTCGTTCATGTGACCTTCCGGGTTCATATTGCGTGGCCGGGTGTGGCTGTGTGGAATTTTTAGTCGGGCACACGATGGTCATGTATTGGGTTCACCGATACATTGGATACTCCTCCGTGACCTGAATAATCATTTTTAGTCGGGCACACGGTAACGCTTACCTCTGTGAGACTAATTAGGTACAAGGACGGGTGTGTCCGGTCATTCGTCTTGTACACTTGCACAGAACATTACGGGCGTACTATGATACTCCTCTTCAGCGTAATTCATAATTAAGAATATTTCATAACTTCAGTTAATTCATGATTGTGTAATTTCAACTCTTGAGGATTGTTGTTACGTATCGGCCCGTTGGGGGATTTTGTTTTCAGGTCACGGCAAGGCAAAGGCACGGGAAGAGCATGTTGACGGCGACGAGTCCCAGTGATACTAGTAGGGGGCCCCAGTCATTCCGTCTGTTCAGTCATCTTCAGTTATTTCAATTATTCCGTCATTTGTATTTTCGGCTGCAAATTCCGTTTGAGATGTTTATTTATTCAGGGTGGTGTATTTTATCTTCATATAAAATATACTAGTATTCGGTATTGTCCTGGTGTGTTGTACTTAAACTCCTCATCGGAGTACTTGGTAATATAATGTGGTTCGGTACTACAATTATATTATTTAATTCATCATTTTCATTGCCTGGTGGGTCCCAGTCGGGGATTCACGACACTGTAATATCCGCCTAGTTTGGGGTGTTACAGAGTTGGTATCGGAGACAGGTTTTGAATACTACCCTCCAAGTCATGTCTCATTTGAAATTATCGTCATCGGACTAGTATCATTGGACTTTCACGTCACGTGTGACCTGTGCAAATGCCGAGCCAATCAGACCAAGAACTGTAAGATTTCTAATGCCATGGTATAATTTCTGGCATTAATCATTCATTCATAATTCATCAGTTAACAATCCTCAATCATCATTGTCATTTTGACCAGGACGGTCAGGTTAACTCATTAATCACTCAATTCATTTCATTATTCAGTTGTTGATCAGGAAGATCAAATCATTAATCTTGTTAACTCATTCAAGATAATCATTTCAGTAACTTCATCAGATAATCATGTCACGTCAATTAATCATTCATGTAATCGCTGTTTTTGAGCGCGTATGCTCATTTTCATCATTTCATAATATAATCATAATGTGATACCCATGCGAGATATATAATCATCATATGACTTTCCACTTCAGTATGGAAAGGGCTGGCAGAGGACGTGGAGGACGAGGCCGTGGAGCGGGCCGAATCCCGAGAACTCGTGTGAATACGCGTGCAAACGCGAGGAATAATGCTAATTCATCGAGCAGCGACGCTGCCACTCATTCACCTGGACGCGATCAGTCGCTATCGGGGAGTCGTACCCGGGGCACGGCTCAGTCAGAGGGTGTCCGGGTTGACCCACTCACTTTTATGCAGGGCATGATGGCCCAAATGACACAGATGGCTCAGTTGATGGAGACGATGCATAACTCCGTCAATCAAAATCAGCAGGCTCCTCCGCCGCCACCTCAGAGGCAAGAGAGGAATGTGAGTAATATCATCGGCGATATCTCTCGCCAGAGGCCACCTACTTTTGAGGGCTCGTCTGAGCCGGCAGATATCATTCATTGGCTCGAGCATTTCGAGAAGCTGTTTGCTATGGTAGAGTGTCCCGAGGGACACAAAGTTTCGGTTGCGGCCTACTACCTGGGTAAGAGCGCACATTCTTGGTGGTTGTCGTTGATGCCCACAGAAGGATCTTGTACTTGGGATCGATTCAAGACTCGATGATGGAGAGGTATTATCCGGCCCCACTCTGAGAGGCCAAGTATCGAATTACTCACCCCGACCCCTCAACAGACGAGGATGTTCTCGCCATTGCCGAGAAATTTCAGAACTTCTTCCTTTCGCCTCATCCATCATTCATTCGAGGCGGATAAGATCAAGTATTTCAACAAGAGGTCAAACCCCGTATGAGACTTGATTACTTAATCATAATTGCACCACGTTGGCGAATTCATTGAGAAAGCTCTCACCTACGAGCTTCTTGCTAAGGAAATTGCTAAGCGGCAACCTTCAATGCTAGCAAGAAATCAAAGAATCGTAATCGATGCGAAGGCGGTGGACAACTTTCAAGAAACCCCGTGTGGGCTCTGCTTTACGAGCGACCTCTGTGTCGTCTAAACCCGCGGAATCTCGGTCTCGAGCGGCGATTCGGCCATCACCTGTTTTAAGCGTGGGGAGCTTGGTCACCTCGGTACCAAGTGTCCTCGGCACTATCACGTGTCATAATTGTGGAATTCTTGGGCATAAGGCCCGTTTTGCCGTAGGGACTCCAAACCTACTCGGGACGTCATCTCAGGCACCTAAGCGGCGGCTCGTAATCGAGCCACTCAATCGGCGTCGTTTAAAACAGCAGAGCGAATAAAGGTGGAGCTTTTAGCCGTGACGAGGAGCGTCCCGGTCTGGACTAGCAAGCCCCGGATTTATGAGATGAAGAAGACCGATGATCCAGAGGCCCGAATGATCTCAGGTACACTCGATATTCTATCTCAACCTGTGTGTACCCTTTTTGATACTGGTGCATCGCATTCATTCATTTCCGAGTCATGTTTGAGTAGACTACGTTTGGGTAGTGCTACTAGTTGTGAGCCTTATGTCATTGGCCTACCTGATGGTAGACGAATTGTCGGAAGTCGTGAGATTCAGAATTGTCCGATTCAGCTTCATGGTCGTGTATGGCCAGCGGACCTAATTGTAGTAGATTTGCCGAGGGACGACGTCATCTTGGGTATTGATTGGATGGATCGTCATGATGCCATCATTAGTGTCCGGAAGCGTTTGATCACTATCATTTCAGACGATGGAGTCGAATGTGTGTTTCAGGGAGGTAATCCCGGCTGTTCTGGTAAAGTCATTAATTTGATGAAAGCAGTAAGATTACTCAATCAGGGATGTGTCGGTTATTGGTGCTATATGACCAAAACCGAGAAATCATCAGTAATGTTAACGGATATTCCGGTGGTGAGGGAATATGCCGATGTTTTTCCAGACGAGTTACCTGGTTTGCCTCTACAGAGGGATGTGAAATTCACGATTGAGTTGGAGCCTCGTATGTCCCCGATATCGAAGGCACCGTACCGGATGGCCCCGACCGAAATGCAGGAATTAAAGAGCCAACTTGAAGAATTGTTCGAGAAGGGTTATATTCGACCGAGTGCGTCCCCGTGGGGAGCACCAGTGTTATTTGTCAAGAAGAAGGATGGTTCGTTCCGCTTGTGTATTGATTACCGGGAATTGAACCGGGTGACGATCAAGAATAAGTATCCTTTACCCCGCATTGATGATCTCTTAGATCAACTTCAGGGAGCTTCAGTATTTTCCAAGATTGACTTAAGAGCTGGATATCATCAGTTGCGGATTCGAGAGTCGGATATCGCGAGGACGGCGTTTCGAACACGCTATGGTCATTATGAGTTTGTGGTTATGCCGTTCGGATTGACTAATGCACCTGCGGTATTCATGGAGTTAATGAATCGGGTCTTCATCGACTTTTTGGATCGGTTTGTTGTTGTCTTCATCGATGACATTTTGATTTATTCTCGTGACCGGGAGGAACACGAGTTTCACCTTCATCAAGTGCTCGACGTGTTGAGACAAGAACAACTTTTTGGGAAGTTTTCCAAATGTGAGTTCTGGATGTCCGAAGTGACTTTTCTCGGACATGTAATTTCATCAGACGGAGTTCGTGTCGATCCTCAGAAGACGGAGGCTATTCGGGATTGGCTACCTCCGAAGAACGTTAAGGAAATCCGAAGTTTTTCTCGGATTATCGGGTTATTATCGGCGGTTTGTGGAAGGATTTTCTAGAATCGCTCAACCCTTAACGAACCTTTTGCGGAAGGATAAGAAATACACGTGGTCCGATGCATGTCAACGGAGTTTTGAGGAACTCAAGAGCCGGTTAATGTCAGCACCTGTACTTTCCTTGCCGCGGGGGACGGAAGGATTTGTGGTCTATAGTGATGCGTCCGGACAGGGTCTCGGATGTGTACTCATGCAGAACGGGAAGGTTATTGCCTATGCTTCACGGCAATTGAGACCTTACGAGGTTAATTATCCGACCCACGACCTGGAGCTAGCAGCCGTGGTGTTCGCTTTGAAAATTTGGCGTCATTATCTTTATGGCGTTACCTGCCAGATATTCACCGATCATAAGAGCTTAAAGTATATATTTACTCAGAAGGAGTTAAATATGCGTCAGAGACAGTGGTTGGAATTAATCAAAGATTATGATATCGAGATCCTCTACCACCCGGGCAAGGCGAACGTTGTCGCCGACGCCTTGAGTCGTAAGTCCGTTCAGAGCGAGATGCTTGCCCGTTTAACAATTCGAAGGAGCTTCAGGAATTCCTTAGACCGAGATCGAGGTCAGCTTCGGCGAGTTCAGGGGCAGCTTTGTATGTTAGAGATTTCATCGTCACTCGAGGAGGAAATCCGAGAGAATCAGGGTTCGGCCCCATCATTGTTGCGCATCCGAGAGGATGTGGCTCAGGGGAAAGCCCCTGGATTTGTGGTCCACGAGGATGGACTTTTGAGGTTTAAGAATCGGTTGTGCGTACCGGCGAATGACGAGTTGAAAGACTCGATTTTGAAAGAAGCTCATGCTACCCCTTATTCTGTGCATCCGGGGTCTAGCAAGATGTACAAAGACTTGAAACAAAATTACTGGTGGAGTAATATGAAGCGAGAAGTCGCAGAATTTGTTTCGAGATGCTTAACCTGTCAACAAGTTAAGATTGAACACCAGCGACCGGCGGGTATGCTGAAACCTCTTCATATTCCCGAATGGAAGTGGGAAGACATTTCTATGGATTTCATCACAAGTTTGCCGACGATTCGTCGTGGCATGAATACGATCTGGGTGATCGTGGACCGCTTAACCAAATCAGCTCATTTCCTTGAGATCAAGGAGACGTGGGGTCCCGAGAGACTTGCTCAACTATTCATCAAAGAGATAGTCAGACTGCACGGTACTCCTAAAAGTATCGTTTCCGATCGTGACGGACGGTTCGTGTCGCATTTTTGGAAATCAGTTCATCGTGCTATGGGAACTCAGCTTAACCTCGCACGATTTTCATCCTCGATCGGCGGACAATCAGAGGACCATTCGGACATTAGAGGACATGTTGAGGGCATGCGTCCTCGATTGGAAAGACGATTGGGAAGCCCAACTACCATTGATCGAGTTCACGTATAATAATAGTTGGCATGCTTCGATCAAGATGGCACCTTACGAGGCCTTGTATGGTCGTCGTTGTCGATCTCCGTTGTGTTGGGACGACTTATCAGAATCAATCGGCACCGAGCCCGATATGATTATAGCCGCCTGTGTTAATGTAGCTTTGATCGAAGTCGTTTGTTGACCGCTCGAGTCGGCAAATCATATGCGTATAACCGTAAATCGACCATTAGAGTTCGAGGCTGGTGACCATGTGTTGGTCAAGGTATCCCCGAGTCGTGGTATTTTCCGTTTTGGGAAGAGGGGAAAGTTGAGTCCGAGATTCATTGGACCGTTCGAGATTTTGGATCGAGTAGGCGAGTTAGCTTATCGATTGGCTTTACCTCCGGCGTTGAGCCGAATTTATAATGTATTTCACATCTCTCAGTTGCGGAAGTATGTTGCCGACCCGAGTCATATACTTCAGTTCGACGAAATCGAGATCGCCGACGATCATTCATATGAGGAACGTCCTATACGAGTTTTAGAGCGGCGAATCAAGCAGTTGAGGAATAAGACGATTCCTTTGGTTAAAATTCAGTGGTCTAGACACGGAGTCGAAGAGGCTACTTGGGAAACCGAGGATAGTATGCGGGAGAGTTATCCCGAATTGTTTGACCCTTAGTTTCGGGGACGAAACTCTTTTAAGGGGGGGTGTATGTAATACCCGGTTGTAATTTAGTAATTATCATTCGGTATTTATCATTCAGTCATTTTCACTCAGTAATTTCACTCATTATTGATCATTTGTCACTCATATTCAGTCATGGTATTCATCATTCAGAGTAATTGTATCGTGTATCAATCGTCATTCATCACTAATCGGATTGGAATTTCGTGCCGTATTTATCATCATTGTCATTTCGTTGCGAGCTGTGCGTGAGGAGTAGCGCACGCTACATACTCCTTTTAGCGTACGCTAATTGGGTATAGGTAGCGCACGCTACCACTCAGCTTTAGCGCACGCTAAGGTTGTCCTGGCTGCAGTCCAGAAGGTACTGGACTGCAGGTGAGATTATTTGTAGCGCACGCTACGAGTGGTAAGTAGCGCGCGCTAACGGGTTGTAGTAGCGCACGCTATATGTGTGGAGTAGCGCGCGCTAGGGACGGATCAGGTTGAGTCCAGTGGCTACTTTCGCACCGATTATTTCGTAGCGCACGCTATGTGTTGTTGTTAGCGTACGCAACCGATATATTAGCGCACGCTAAACTATGGTTGTAGCGCACGCTATCGAGGTCAGATCAGAGGGAAGACAGTTTCTGGACTCCAGTACTGGGCATCAATATTTCGTTAGCGCACGCTAATAATGGATCTTAGCGCACGCTAGTAATATGGCCGTAGCGCACGCTACAAGAAGGTACGTAGCGCGCGCTACCGTGTTCGGACAGTGGGTACTGGACTACCCAAATTACTCGTTAGCGCATGCTATGCACAAGGGCTAGCGCACGCTAACCTGGACTAACTATAAATTGGACAGTTTAGTCAGACTTCGTCATTTGTCATCTAATTCTCATTCTCTCGTCGGTTCTTGGTGATTTGGGCGATTTAGAGAGTATTCATCAAGGTGTAATCATCAATCTTCATCTTCAAGTCTTTGAGTTGGATTAATCATCACTTCATCATCTCCAAAACATCGAATCAAAGGTATTTATTTCTTGGATCTAGAATTTCGGATTTTTGGGTTTTCCTTCCGATTTCTTCGTGTAAGCTTGGATTATCATTGGAATATGTTAGATATGGATTATCTACCTTGGATAAATATATTCTTACGGATTTAATGGTTATTTTCGGATTTGTTTTCAAGAAACCTTGGGGTTGACTTCGGTTAATTGGGGATTTTCCGATTGATGTTGTTGTAATCATGAATTATGGATTCCTAATGGATTATTGATATCATTGAAGTGTTTTGTTAGTTCGAAATACTCATTTTGGTGTGGGTTTCGACATATTCGGAATTGGATATTTCCGAAGTTGTGTGGTTGGTTATTTATTCGTTGGAATGCCCTATGAGTTTGATTATCGTTGTTTCGACCTCTGGGTTAGTCGTATTTTGTTGCTTGATACGTGTATTGAACGATTGTTGGTAATGATTGTTATTCAAGGTTGTTCGAGCGACCGGTATTTCACTTAGGACGTTGTTCGTGGACGGACATTCTTCATCGGTATTGAGTAAGTTAAATCTTACTCGGTTAAAAGGATACTCATTCCTTTTGTTGTTGATTGCTCATAATCATAATTCATTCATCATAATATTAATCATTTTGAGACTTGTAATTGTCGAATAATCATTTCATTCACGAGCAGCGGTTCCAAATCATTTCATTGAGTTATCAATCACGTCACTATTACTTTCATATCGGTGAGTCATCTTGGCTTTGTCTAATTATTATTCATTGATATTCATCATGGTCATTCTCGTTCATGTGACCTTCCGGGTTCATATTGCGTGGCCGGGTGTGGCTGTGTGGAATTTTTAGTCGGGCACACGATGGTCATGTATTGGGTTCACCGATACATTGGACCGTGCACATGGTAACGCTTACCTCCGTGAGACTAATTAGGTACAAGGACGGGTGTGTCCGGTCATTCGTCTTGTACACTTGCACAGAACATTACGGGCGTACTATGATACTCCTCTTCAGCGTAATTCATAATTAAGAATATTTCATAACTTCAGTTAATTCATGATTGTGTAATTTCAACTCTTTAGGATTGTTGTTACGTATGGCCGGCCCGTTGGGGATTTTGTTTCGAGTCACGGCAAGGCAAAGGCACGGGAAGAGCATGTTGACGGCGAGTCCAGTGATACTAGTAGGGGCCCCGGTCATTCCGTCATTGCTCATCTTCAGTTATTTCAATTATTCCGTCATTTGTATTTTCCGCTGCAAATTCCGTTTGAGATGTTTATTTATTCAGGGTGGTGTATTTTATCTTCATATAAAATATACTAGTATTCGGTATTGTCCTGGTGTGTTGTACTTAAACTCCTCATCGGAGTACTTGGTAATATAATGTGGTTCGGTACTACAATTATATTATTTAATTCATCATTTTCATTGCCTGGTGGGTCCCAGTCGGGGATTCACGGCACTGTAATATCCGCCTAGTTTGGGGTGTTACACTGTGGAAGGAAAGGGCATAAATCAGAGTTGTGTTGGAGAAAGCTCGGAAAGTGCCTACATTACGGCAGCCAAGATCATCAAATTCGAGAGTGTCCAGATAGGAACTCCCCGGAAATCAAACTAGCTATTGCAGCCAAACCAGGAAACAACAAAGGGAAAGTCCCAGCTTGAGTGTTCGCATTGACTGGTCAAAAGGCACCAGAGAACAACGATGTGGTGGAAGGTACACTCCTGATATCTAATCAACTTGCACGAATACTTATAGATCCAGGATCATCCCATTCGTTTGTTGCACCGCATTTTTCTAAGAAACTTGATAGGCCGTTAGAATCTTTATCATTATGCCTAGAAGTATCTACCCCGATGGGAGTTAGTCAGCTAGCAGATAAAGTCCATTCTGCGTGTGATGTGATAATCAGTGGTAACTGTTACTCTGCCGATTTAGTAGTGCTTCCAATATTAGAATATGATGTCATCCTAGAAATAGATTGGCTATCTAAGCACTACGCACAATTGGATTGTCATTCTAAGATAGTTTGGTTTTGCGAACCTAACAAGCCAATTGTGGAATTAATTGGAGACATTAGAGTCAACCTAGCACCTATTATATCAGCTATCAAATCTAGTAAGGCAGTTTCCAAAGGGGCAACCGGATTTTTAGCCTTCATCATCAACAAAGCCAAGAGTAAGTCGGGCATAGAAGCTATATGTGTGGTATCCGAATACCCTGATGTATTTCCCGAAGAATTGACCTCCCTACGACCTGACAGAGAAGTTGAATTCAATATCGAAATCATGCGTGGGAAGGCACCCATTGCAAATGCACCATACCGAATGGCACCACTGGAGCTGCAAGAGTTGAAGGTCCAACTGCAGAAGTTACTCGACATGGGTTTCGTACAACCCAGTGTATCACCTTGGGGAGCTCCGGTATTGTTTGTCAAAAAGAAGAATGGAACATTGAGGCTTTGCATAGATTACCGTGAACTCAACAGCATTACAGTTAAAAATAAGTATCCTCTCCCAAGGATAGATGAGTTGTTTGAACAACTCCAAGGAGCTACGGTGTATTCCAAGTTCGATCTTCAATAAGGATAGTACCAGTTAAAGATTAGAAATGAAGATGTTCCTAAAACTGCGTTCTAAACTAGATATGGCCACTACGAGTTTGTAGTGATGCCTTTTGGACTCACGATTGCTCCTGTGACATTTATGGATTTACTGCATAGAGTATTTCAACCATATCTTGACCAATTCGTAGTAATTTTCATCGATGACATACTCGTGTACTCTAAGGCGGAAAAGGATCACGAGAGACATCTTAGATTAGTGTTGGATAAACTAAGGCAGCACAAGTTGTACGCCAAGTACAGCAAGTGTGAATTTTGGTTGAGGGAAGTGGCATTTCTAGGCCATATTATTTCTGGAGAAGGGATTGCAGTTGATCCATCTAAGGTAGAAACTATTATGGGTTGGAGGAGGCCAGAAAATGTAACTGAGATCAGAAGTTTTCTTGGACTTGCGGGCTACTACCGTAAATTCATCAAAGACTTCTCGAAGATAGCGGGACCCCTCACCCGGATAACCCAGAAACATGTAAAATTTGAATGGACGGATAAATGCGAGTCAAGTTTCCAGGAACTCAAGAAAAGACTTACCACCGCACCTATACTGACACTTCCAGAAGGAACCCAAGGATTTGTCATTTATAGTAACGCCTCAAAGGATGGCCTCAGTGCTGTTCTAATGCAGAATGGTAAAGTTATCGCGTACGCTTCCAGGCAACTCAAGACGCACGAGAAGAATTATCCAACGCACGACCTCGAACTTGCTGCAATAGTATTCACCTTAAAGAAATGGCGACATCATTTATATGGCGTTGAATTCACCATGTTTACGGATCATAAAAGTCTCAAGTACCTATTTTCTCAAAAGGAACTTAATCTCTGACAGAGAAGATGGGTAGAGCTTTTAGGAGATTACCATTGTGAAATTCAACACCACCCATGGAAAGCGAACGTCGTGGCTGATGCCTTAAGTATAAAGGCTAGAGCGGCCCGACTCATGGTTCGAGAATGGCAAGCTCTCAAAGAACTGAGCTACCTGAAACCCATTCATGAAGGTACACATTTAAATTGCGCCAACCTCACAGTTAAATCGAACCTATTGGACGATATTCGATTAGCCCAAGAGAGAGATCCAAAACTTCAAGAGTTTAAGGACAAGATCGCTGAGGGCGAGAAACCTGAGTTTACAATTACCAAGGATGGAATTGTAAGGTTTAAGGGACGACTATGCATACCTCACGACGAGGAGCTCAAAAGACGAATTCTCGAGGAAGCTCATTGCTCGAGATATACGATACACTCAGGAGGTTACAAGATGTACCGAGACTTGAAGAAACACTTTTGGTGGGTAAACATGAAGAACCAAGTGGCACAATTCGTCACGCGATGTCTCACCTGTCAGAGAGTCAAAGCTGATCA
The DNA here is from genome assembly GCA_033398695.1 of Orobanche coerulescens. Taxonomy (NCBI): domain Eukaryota; kingdom Viridiplantae; phylum Streptophyta; class Magnoliopsida; order Lamiales; family Orobanchaceae; genus Orobanche; species Orobanche coerulescens. The sequence continues at coordinate 66,344,964 of CM065808.1, read as the reverse complement.
CCAGCGACCCTCAGGACTACTATAGCCACTAGAAGTCCCTGAATGGAAATGGGAAATGGTAACCATAGATTTTATCACGGATTTACCGACCACAAGAGGAGGTTATAACACCATTTGGGTGATCGTCGACAGACTGACGAAATCATCACATTTCGTGCCGGTTAAAAAGGACGACAGTTTGCAAAAGCTGGCTAGGACCTATATTAGAGAGATCGTTCGACTCCATGGAGTGCCAACAGACATAGTATCGGACAGAGATCCTAGATTCGTATCTCGTTTTCGGAAAGTCTTTCATAAGAAATTAGGAACTTCCTTAAGCTTCATCACTAGTGCGTATCCCCAGACCGACGGACAATCTGAATGAACCATTCAAACCCTTGAAGACATGTTACGAGCTTGTGTACTGGACTTTTAAGGAAATTGGGATCACCATCTGCCATTAGCCGAGTTTGCATACAACAATAGTTTCCAAGCGACAATCAGAATGGCACCTTATGAAGCTCTATATGGGAGGAAGTGTCGATCCCCGATCCATTGGGAAATCGATGACCAGTGGATGCCGAAGACTCAACGAACAGAACCTTCAGCAATGAGCACAGATTTGGTGAAAGAAGTCGTAGCTAAAGTACGACTAATCAAGGATAGGATCCGCAAAGCGCAAAGCAGACAGAAGAATTACGCCGATCAACGTCGGAAGGATCTAGAATTTGAAGTAGGAGATCAAGTCTTCCTGAGGTTAACACCGCGGAAAGGTTTGATAGTGTCAAGAAAAGGAGGAAAGTTAAGTCCCCGATATGTAGGACCATTCAAAATCACGGAAAGGATTGGACGACTAGTATACCGATTGGAACTACCACCCAATTAGTCTGGAATGCATGACGTTTTCCATATTTTGAGATTAAAGAAGTATCATCCAGACCCAATGCACATTCTTACTTCTGACTTTCCGCCGATTGAGGATAACTTGTCTTATGAAGAGAAACCAATCAAGATCCTCGATCGGAAAGTACGCGAATTGAGGAAGAAGCAAATTCCTTTGGTTAAAGTTGTCTGGTCGAATCACAACAGAGAGGAAGATGCGACGTGGGAGGCTGAGGAAGAAATGAAGAAATCTTACCCCGAGTTGTTCAAGTATGAATTTGGGGACCAAATTCTTCTAAGGAGGGGAGGATGTAAAATCCCCTAAATTCGATAACTTATCACATGTACAATGTATCGAATCATGATGTAATTTAATAATAATTATTTTATGACATGATATAACCTACATCTATTTTATTTTATTTCACTCTTTGACTTTGTAATTTACTTAATAAACCAAATAATAAAAATTAAAATAGTGTGTTGATTCACCTATTGGGCTAATTGTCAACGCTTAACTACATGTGGACTCACTAATAGACTCAACCCAACTTATTAAAAATCATAAGACTTGAAGTTACACTTCAAATCCCAACCCAACTAAATAAATCCTTTACCATTTTAATTATACTCTTAATTTAACAAATATATATATATATATATATATACACACATATGGGCAGCCATGAAGGAAGAAGAGTGAAGCTCTAGATTCTTCACTCATCACATGCAAGACTTGCATGAAACATCTTGACACATGTAACAAGTCTTCTACACATTTCACTTCCCAACCCTCCTTATCCCAACTTTAAATATTTACACCTTCACCTAACCACCCTTTACACTTACCACAACCAAAAAAATTTGCATTTGAGAGTCTAAGAGAGAGAGAGATGGCCGAACCAAAAGGAAGAAGAAGGAGGAGGAAGAAAAATTTCAATAAGAAATAGGTAATCTCATACCTTATAACTATTTCCATAATTTCTTATGAAAACCTCCATAACCTAACCTTAATCTTAATACATACAAATATAATTCTCACCTTTGGGGTGCATGTGGATCGGCCAAACCATGTAGTAGTAGAGGAGAAGTTGTTTTCCAACTTTCAAGACTTAGAACCCACGAAATCCGACAAGATCAAGGTGGGTGAAAACTCTTTCAAACTTTAAAGTAGACATTTATTCTTTTTTTTTGTGATGCATGTGTTAAATCTGAAGTATTTCAAGATTCTTTTGATATGATCTATGTTAAAATCTTCATGTTATAATTTCATGTTATGATTTTATGTATAACTATGTGAAATTCGTTTTTCTTAAACATAATCATCGAATATTATGAAAAATATGAAAGTATTTACTAATCTGAAATTCTTGTATAAATGCATGTTTTTAAAGATGAATGTTATGGTTATAACCACATGCAATATAATTTGTTGAATTTAAACGACAACCGATTTGGTAGTCGGGTGCCGATTTTGTGACAACCAAATGCATGTTTTCTTCTATATGTTGTTGAAACCCTACCAAAATCTGAAATCTTGTGTTATATGATTATGTTATGATATATGGATAATTTATTTGCGGCCAAAACGAGACTTGAAACGAGTAAACGGAGCTTTTGGGAATAAATTATAATTTCCTAAAGTTTGAGGACTAAACTGAAAATTTCGATAAATACAACATTCTGGACCTTGGACAGAATATATTATACCCCGTATAGGCTGTCCATAAAGTTTCAAGCGATTCGGAGTTCGACATCTAAACTTAATAGTCCAAATCGCAAATTTTAAATAATTTTGGGGTCAAAATGCAAGAATCCCAAACTTCTGGACCAGGTCCGAAATTTTCTTGAATTTTCACAAATCTGTAATTCCAGGTTCATCATAAGTCATCTCGTAAAATTTCGTTAAAAATTCCGAGCTAAATTCATAGCTCTATATGCCTCGGAACGATTTCCTTAAGTTTTGGGGCAATATCGCAATTTCTGGAAATTTCAGTCCCGAAATAGGAAATTTACGAATTTTCATTAAATCTGGAGTCGAGGAATTATTTTTGGATTCCTCATAAAATTTCATAACCATCCGATTTCGTTTCATACTCCAACACTGAGGTTTGAACCTAAGGGCAAAAACGTCATTTCAAACTATTTACGAAACAATCGTTTCGTTTCGTCGAACCTACCCATTCAATATATCTGATCTTAACCCATCAGACCGTTAATAAATTATTGGGAATATTTTTGAGTTTATATACAAATCCTATTCCGCATTACCGGGCCACAAATAAAATTAATCATATTCCATACTTAATCAAAAGACGCTATTAACCTCACTGACCGAACGTTTACGTGATACTTGTGAAACGCGTCAAATTGATAATTGTGACTGTCCGGGAACTAAGTGCTATACAAACAAAGTGCCACGGACGGGTCCGCCGGTAACTCTATCGGAACAAAGTGCCACGTCGACAGACGGGGGCCACCTCTTGAGTCCATATGAAACTGAGTGCCGACCTACATCTGGGGGCCACCTCTTGAGCTGTAGGAGCCACCTCTAGAGTCCCAAATCGTGTCAGGGACGGTTAGACCGAGTCTTGGATCAAGCAGCGCGGCTGCGGTTCATGAACAAGGCTACCGTTGTTTCCTATTCCCATAACCGAGGAACGGAGTGTTCCGAGGGACCTGGGTCGTAGACTTGGGGTATAATCATGATTATGGTGTGATCCGGGTATTGACCCACAGCTAAGGACATACCGAGCCCAGATAAGAGATAAGGAAGCACACGCTAAGTGTGAGAGCGAAGGCTCAGCATCTTGGGGCGACGGTCCAAATCTTGGGGCGACGGCCTATCTTGCTAGGAGTAATAAGGAGAGTCTAGAATCCAAAGTCCACATCGGCAGGATTCGAAACTGAATTGACTGATCGACTGATTGACTGACTGCTTGACTTGACATCCGTCCACGGGGACAGGATTATAATATTACAACTACACAATGATTATTGTTTCTAAAATTTCGACATAATTGTAATTGTTCTTATTTTTTTATAATTGATAAAACCATGCATCACTTAAAAATTTTCAAAAGAAAGAGCCAAACTCGCACACGATCACCCACTCACTGAGACCTTTTGTCTCACCCCACCGTTTTTCCTTTTAAACCAGAGAATGAGCAAACAGCAGAGGACGAAGAAGGCTTCGTGAAAGAGGCCGAATAGAAGATTGTCTTCAAGATTTAGGACTTCTGTTCTTAGCATTTCTATTGTTATCCCAACTTGTAATAGTTAACTATGCTTTGTACTTAACTCGTTTGGTATTTTTCCGCTGCCAACTTATGAACAGTGTACTTTCGATATCAGCTTTGTCACAACGAATCTTAGTACATCGGGCTAAGATGGTTGTTTGAAATGTTATCCAATCTTTATTTTGCTTCCGCTATTTAATATCGCATTTTAATTTATTGATCGACCGATGCATCGCGCCCTCGTCCTTCCCAATGTTGGGGGCGTGACATATTTCTAATATTTATTAAGAGAGAATATCCTTATTTTAATCCGTCATCTATCCGGTGCCACGACTCCATAGGTGTAACACCCCGTGATTTACAGAGATATTACAGCGCCGTAGATTCTTTTTATAGAACCTACCACGCTTAGACCAACATAAAAACTCATTAAAAATTTTCCAAACCACAACATTCACTTTATTTAAACAAACCGACTTCAACACGACATACATTATAAAACCAAAAACACCTCGTCCCGTAGGACCACAACTGATACACAGTTCACAACTGGTATAAAAACATCATTAATAATCACCAACAACACGAAATACATCATATGACGGTACCCGCGCGAGTACAAAACCAAAACACGACCATGACCATGATAATACGACCACCAACTCAAAAGGATACACGATACCAATGCTGCCCACCAAGCTCGTGTCCGCCCTATACTGGTTCTCCCACTGGACATGTATCTGAATACACAACAAGTATATCCACCCCCGAAGGGGTCAGCAAGAAGCCGATGCAATACAACAAGTGAATAAATCACAAAAATCACAATGCCATCACAGATATTCCGGAATACCACATCACAATTATCGTCACAAAATATCAACGGGGGCTGTACAGGTACTGTACCTCACGTGAGATACATACCTCTCCCCAAAGAGTCCTCGTCAGGCCTCCCTGGTTGTACAAACCTAGCCACGTGGACCGCAAAAGCCTCGGTCTACGGAACCAAGGGACCCTTGCTGGTTTTACATGGCACACGACCTCAAGTCGCACTTTTGAAAACATCACTATGGCACAATTCACATTTTCTGAAATTACCACTTTGCACAAAACCACATTTTTTCACATATTCACACGAAGTACATTAAACACAATCAAAGTACTTGCCTCGATTTGAGCGATACAAGAAATGATGAATGGAAAAAAGTACGGTCCGAACTCATTCAACAATTTGATCCTAGTTCAACAAAATATCGAATCGAACACCACACCATGAAAACGGAAGGATTTACTCTAAGTTTTACCCTTAGGGACATTTAAACGAACACTACGAAGACAACAAATATACGGAAGAAAATTTGGAATTTAATCCACGAACTTCGGAGAAAAATGAAGGATTATGATTACAACATCATAATCTAACACCAATCAGGGCTAGAACGGATTAAAATCGCAGGATTTAATAATAGCCCTAAATGTATGAAGAACTAGGAACAAGAACGAATTTTACCTTGATTCAGACGGAACTCGAGTGAAGTATGATGATAGATACGAATCAAACTTCCCAAAATGTTGCCCAATGATGCTCCTAATAAGACTTCTCGAAATCTACCAAAGAATCGCGAAGGAGGAGGAAAAATGAAGAAGATGGCTTCTAAACCCGTCACTCGGCCGTTTTATAGCCGAGTGCATTACGGCCGTAACCGGTAGTGCATTATGGCCATAACGGGTCCTATCGGCCATTCCCTTACAGCCATAACCGGCCTCTCCCTTACGGCCGTATTCGGCATCTGTCTTGCGGCCGTAACGAGCCCTGCCGAGCTACTGCCCAATTTGTTCCGGTGCATTGCGGCCGTAACCCACAATGCCTTATGGCCGTAACAGGCAGTGCATTACGGCAATAACACCCCCTTACGGCTGTAACTTGACATTCTCTTTTGGCCGCAAACCTCATGCCATAAATCCGACAGTCTATCCAGAACGAACACCTTCCAGAAATCACAAAACTCATCCATTACCAACCATGAACATTGCAATATCCATTCATCAACACACTCATCTCCAAATGATCATATTATAACAAGATACAACCAAAATAACACACGTAAAATACACGAGTATTACACTCTTACCCCCTGAAAAGAAGTTTCGTCCCGAAACATAAGATTCGAAAAGTTCAGGGTATCGGGAATGCATACTATCTTCAATTTCCCACGTGGCTTCCTCAATTCCATGTTTAGACCATTGGACCTTTACTAACGGGATAAATTTCCACCGCAATTGCTTCACTCGCTGCTCCAATATGGCTACCAGTTGTTCTTGATATGAAACATCATCATTTACTTCAATCTCTTGATAATCAACAACATGGCTGGGATCGGGAAGATACTTACGAAATTGTGAAACATGGAACACATTATTAAAGTAGCTAAGTGCTAGAGGCAACGCTAGTCGATAAGCCACATCACCTACTCTGTCCAGGATCTCGAAAGGACCGATGTAACGAGGACTAAGTTTCCCTTTTTTACCAAACCGAAGGACTCCATGAGTCGACGATACCTTCAACATCATATTATCTCCTACCTGAAATTCTAATGGTCGACATCGAACGTCGGCATATGACTTTTTTCGACTCTGGGTGATCAATAATATCTATCGAATAGTATCAATCTTCTCCCGTGTTTGAATCATTAAGTCCGGTTCTACTCCAAGTAACTCTTATGGTTCGTCCCAACAAATTGGTGATCTACACCATCTTCCATATAATGCTTCAAACGGAACCATTCCAATTGAACTATGCCAACTATTATTATACAAAAATTCGATCAACGGTAAGTGAATCTCCCAATCTTCTTTCCAATCCAACGCGCAAGCCCTCAACATGTCTTCCAATGTTTAGATCGTTCTCTCCGACTGTCCATCCGTTTGAGGATGATAAGCAGTGCTAAAATTTAGTTCAGTACTGAGTGATTGCTGTACTGCCTGCCAGAAATGCGAGACAAATCGACCGTCGCGATCCGAAACAATACTCTTTGGGGTGCCATGCAATCTGGCAATCTCTGCAATAAACAAACGAGCCAATCTTTCTGGTCCCCAAGTATCTCTAATGCCCAGAAAATGTGCCAATTTGGTTAGCCGATCATCCTTTACCAAAATCATATTCATCCCAGTTCGCGTCCTTGGCATTCCCACAATAAAATCCATCGCGATATCTTCCCACTTTCATTCCGGAATCGGCAATGGTTGTAACTTCCCAGCAGGCCTTTGATGTTCAGCTTTAACTTGTTGTCAAGTTAAACATTACGACACGAACTTCATTACATCTTTCTTCATGTTCGGCCACCAAAAAGTTTTCTTCAAATCTTTATACATTTTACTCATACCTGGATGAATCGAGTACGGAGTAGAATGTGCTTCATTCAAAATCGCTTGCTTAAGATCATCTAGATTCGGCACACAAATCCTACCTTGAAATAGAAGAAGTCCGTCTTCATCGATTAAGAATCTCGGAGCCTTTCCTTTAACAACATCTTCCCGAAGCTGCACAAATAAGGGACCGTCTAACTGTTTGGACTTAATATCTTCCATCACGGAGGACGTGACCTCAAGGAACTTCGAGACCAAGGGAGCAAAGCAGCAAATAATTGTCCTTGAGTTACTTGAGGCCAAACTTCAACCTCCAGATCAAATAACTCTTGTTTGAGCTTCGGTTGAATGGTAAGTAATTCCAATCTCTGCAACACGACTGACTTGCGGCTCAAAGCATCAGCAACGACATTCGCTTTACCTAGATGGTAAAGAATGTCAAGATAATAATCTTTGAGCAATTCCAACCATCGCCGCTGGCGCATATTAAGCTCCTTCTGTGTGAATATGTACTTCAAACTCTTATGATCCGTATACACTCGATAAGAAGAACCATATAAATAATGCCTACAAATTTTCAATGCAAACACCACATCGGCTAGCTTAAGATCCTGCGTAGGATAATTCATCACATATGGCTTTAATTTCCGAGATGCATAGGCCACTACTCTCTCGTTTTGCATTAATACACATCCCAAACCTTGTTTAGAAGCATCACTATAAATTAGGAAACCCTCCATTCCTTGTGGTAAGGCTAGAACCGGTGACGTAGTCAGCCTCTTCTTCAAGTCATCAAAACTCCTCTCACACTCGTCACTCCATTCAAACTTCTGAGTTTTCTGTAATAATTGAGTGAGCAGTCGAGCAGTTTTCGAGAATCCCTCAACAAAACGACGATAATAACAAGCTAGTCCCAGAAAACTCCGAACTTCCTTAACATTCCGGGGAGGCTCCCAGGCTAAGACTGCTTCAACATTTTGAGGGTCTACCTGAATACCTTCGGCAGATACAATATGTCCAAGAAAAGCAACTTCTTTCAGCCAGAACTCACACTTAGAAAACTTAGTGTAAAGTTTATAAACCCTCAAAATACTCAACACAATTCTCAATTGATCGGCATGCTCCGATTCGTTCTTAGAATAGATCAAAATATCATCAATAAACACCACCACAAATTTATCGAGATATTCGATAAATGTTTTGTTCATAAGTTGCATAAATGCCGCCGGAGCATTCTTCAAACCAAAAGGCATAACTACAAATTCGTAATGTCCGTATCTTGTTTGGAATGCTGTTTTTAGAATATCCGAATCCCGAATCTGCAATTGATAATACCTCAATCTCAAATCTACTTTCGAAAAAACTGTAGCCCCTTGTATTTGATCAAATAGATCATCGATTCTTGGCAACGGATACTTGTTCTTGATAGTGAGTTTATTCAACTCACGATAGTGAATACACAGCCGTAAAGATCTGTCTTTCTTCTATACGAATAATACCGGTGCACCCCTTGGAGACGCACTAGGCTGAATGTAACCTTTGTCCAGCAGTTCACTCAATTGCTTCTTCAACTCTTGCATTTCCTATGGGTCCATTATGTATGGTGCCTTGGATATTGGCGCCACGTTAGGCTCTAGTTCGATGGTAAACTCCACGTCACGATGTGGCGGTAATCCAGGAAAATCATCTGGAAATGCGTCTGGAAATTCATTCACAACTGGAATAGAGGACAACTGTACCTCGCCAAGTTTCGACTTCAATGCATAACACCAATAACCGGTACAACCTTGTCACAATAATTTCATCTCCTTCATGGATCGGATAATTTTCCCAGAGGTACCAGGTTTTTGCCCTTCAAAAATGTGTTTGGTACCATCCGGTGCAATTATCGAAATCATTTTTCGATGATAATCTACTATCGTTCCATGCTGATCTAACTAATTGGCAATCTCTCGAACCCCAACTATCCTTTCCCCACTCGGTAGTCCAACAATAAAAGGTTCGCAAGAATAGAGATCAACAAGACCCAAACGATTCACATAATAAAATGATATAAAGGAATGAGTAGCTCCAGAATCAAACAATACATATACCGGTTGCATACAAATATAAACAATACCTGACGTAGTTGCAGCCCCTATGTCATCCGCCTGTCTCATCTCATATAGTCGGGGTGGGGCCGACCCGGCACTTGGAGCATCCCTATTCTAAGTTTTGCTTCTGCCGCTACCGCATCCAACATTAGACGTTGGCTGACCCGTAACTGTGCCTGCTGGAGTAGGGGACTATTTAAATAAGACTCTACCCACTGACTCACAATATGATGCACGATGACCCTGCTTCCCACACTTAAAACATTCAACGGGGCAAAATGTACAATGAGAACTGACATGCCCCGGATTTCCACAATTAAAACAAACTCTTGGCGCTCCTCCACTAGGTTGAGGGGAACCAAAGAAGATTTCACAGAAGGTTGAGGCCTACGCAATCCGCTGTCTCGAAAACAACCAAAAAATTTCGATTTCTTCACGCTCAAAACTGCAGGAACCGGAACTGTAACCATCTCATAAACGAGCACTCTGTCCTGGTATTCTCTCAAAGTAGTACACCCTGTTGGAATATTTTATTCCAAATATTTATTAATCGAGTTTTGATGATTAGTTGTTAAGCAAAACAAAACAACAAGAAGAAAGTCATTTGATCAGCCAAGATGGGAATAGTTACCTGATCAGTCGAGAATAAAGTTACCTGATCATAAAGTCACCTGGTAGAGCATAACGTACGTAACGCAGAGGAGATAACGTACGCTACCTGATTAGACGAGTGAAAGCTGACTGCAGATAGACAAGCTTAACGCACGCTACATGCATTGCATTGCGCACGCTATCGAAGGTGATTTAACGTACGTAACACACACATGTTAACATACGTAATGAGTTTCTTCAAACAAGATGAACGTTGGGAAAAGTATGGGTCAAAGTCAAGGAATCAAACGGATACTTTGACAAATTCACGCAACGGATATATGGTAAACGTACGCTAAATAGAGTAGTTAACGTACGTAGTGAAAAGTGACAACGTAGGTAAAGTAAGAAATGAAAGCCACTGGACTGAAACTAGAAGCCGATAACATACGCTACAGGACATCTATAACGTACGTAACGAGCTTAACGTACGCTATGCACGAAAGCTAATGCAAGCTAAAGAGTAAAATGGAGCTAACAGCTAGTTGGAGGGAAATGGCTATAAATACCAAACCACTTGGTATTAATTCACACAACAATCTTGACCAAATCATTCATACTTGAAATATCATTGTAATCATTCTTCTTGTTGTACTTGAGCTTATATTGTCAAGAGTTTGAGTGTGATACACGAAAACTCATACACGAGAAGAAAAACAAAGGATAAGATTCGATTCAGTGTTATTAGGATCAAGGATCCAGCATTGTTAGAATCGCAATTTATATCCATGTGAGGTTTGTCTAGTATCCATAGAAAGCTAGATAGGTTGATTCCTTGTCCGATAGAAAAGGAAAACGGTTTAAACATGGACCGACAAAAATATAAGTGATTCAGCGGTTTACTCGGACCGATAGAAGACGAGTTTGTAACGGTTATCCCTCGACCGATAGAAGAGAGGTGCAGAGGTTCATCTTTAACCTATAGAAAAAGATCCAAAGAGAGGACGTATGAACGTTTGGCCTAACTGCTATAAATCCTATGTCGGTTTATTTTCCGCACCTTTTATTAATGCTTCTGCGATGCGAAAGAGTTTTATAACTCTATCTACAAACGGCGATACCGACCAATATTGCTTCAACAATTGGTATCGGAGCGGTACATCTTAGAAGCGGCTTAACATCCGAGGAGAAGTCGATCTAAATGGCGTTTTAATTTGCACCGGCCGAAGGTCTTGCCTTGAACTGACCACCATTTTTTGACAGATCAAACTTCATGACATGGAAGAAGAAGATGTCAATATTCATCCGTGCTTATGACATCGAGCTTTGGAAAGTGATATGTCTTGATCCAAAAATTCCAATCAAATCCGATGGTAAGCTTAAATCTTTTAAAGAGTACGATGATTCTGATTGGAAAAATGATCACTATAATTACAAAGCTACGCAATTACTATATTGTGATCTAAATCCGGAAGAACACAACCGGATATCCTCGTGTGAAAGTGCAAAAGAGATATGGAAGATGCTAGAAGTCACATACGAAGGAACGTCTCAAGTGAAGGAGATGAAGAAAAATATGCTTCTTCATGAATACGAGCTATTCCAAATGAAAGAAGAAGAATCCATTACAATCATGCTCGACCAATTTTCGATCATTACAAATGGATTAGCGTGTTATGGAAAGCCCCTTTTGAGTTGTGAAAAAGTAAAGAAAATCCTACGATCACTACCTTGGGAATGGGACGGAACGGTGACGGCGATTATGGAATCGAAAGATCTCTATAATCTTGATTTTAGTGCCCTCGTTGGTTCACTAATGAATTATGAGATAGTCCTTAAATCTCGAAACGCAAAGCTAAAATCGAAGGAAAAATAAATAGCTCTGAAAGCAAAGATGTCAAGAAAAGAAGAAATCCCAGTCGATAATAGTGATGAAGAATCGGCATATTATGCCAAGAATATTAATATGTTTCAAAACTTGTTAAACTGGAGAAAGAAAGACATCAATATAGGCGAATCTAAGAAATTCGACAACAACTGTCGAATCCGTGGTAAACCAGGCCACTGCACAAAGAATTGGCGAGCAAATCCAACGAAGGAAGTCGTAATTGCCACGTGGAGTGACGAAGAGGAGGACGACGATTTCATCAATCAAAATACTCTCACACTCATGGCAAGAAGGTCATTCGACGAAAGCAACATCGAAAGTCAGGTAAGTACATCCTCTCAAGATGAATTATTTGAAGCATTTGAATTATTGCATACCGATTTTCAAAATGCTTTATCCGAAAACAATCCCTCCAATCTAAAAATAAATATTTGGAAATTGAAATTTCTAAAATTCTTGAAAAATAGAAATTTGCCGAGACCGATCATTCTCAAAGCATTGAAAATGAAAATAAATTGAAGAATAATTTTTTGAAAGTTCAAGACGAACTAAAGGTTTTAACAAAGAAATTTTCGTGTGGAAATGAAAAATTTGAACAAATGCTTCGGTTTAAAATTTTACTTTAAACAAACAGGGGTTAGGATTCAAAATAAATGAAAAACGACCGACTTTCGGTTGGATCCCCAAAAACTAATTTTCATCAATAAGTATTTTACTCAGGGGGAGTATCTTTTCAAAAATGGGGAGATTTTTGCCATGGGGAGTTTACCCTTTGTGCATACATTAATCATGATGTTATTATCATTCATTTACGCTTTTTGATGATAACAAACAGGGGGAGAGAATAGTTGAATGGGATAAAAAGAAAAAAATGAAGAAGTTGAAAATAAAAGAAGGAGTCGAAAAGGAAAGAAAGAAGCGATGGGAGAAGAAACTAACGAAACAAACAAAGCCGAAAACTTTGAGTCGTACTATATATATATATTGTAGGTTTTATCCAATTCAAGTTGTTGTTTTGTAATCATCAAAAAGGGAGAGATTGTTGGAATATTTTATTCCAACTATTCATTAATCGAGTTTTGATGATTAGTTGTTAAGCAAAACAAAACAACAAGAAGAAAAGGTCATCTGATCAATCAATATGGGAATAGTTACCTGATTAGTCGACAACAAAGTTACCTGATCATAAAGTCACCTGATAGAGCATTACATACGTAACGCAGAGGAGATAACGTACGCTACCTGATCAGACGAGTGAAAGCTGACTGCATATAGGCAAGCTTAACGCACGCTACATGCATTGCATAGCGCACGCTATCGAAGGCAATTTAACGTGTAACACAGACAGGTTAACATACGTAATGAGTTGCTTTAGAATTCAAACAAGATGAACGTTGGTAAAAGTCTGGGTCGAAGTCAAGGAATCAAACAAATACTTTGACAAATGCACACAACGGATATATGGTTAACATACGCTACAGCGTATAGTAAACGTACGCTAAATAGAGCAGTTAATGTACGTAGTGAAAAGTGACAACGTACGTAAAGGAAGAGACGAAAGCCACTGGACTGAAATTGGAAGCTGGTAACATACGCTACAGGACATCTATAACGTACGTAACGAGCTTAACGTATGCTACGCAAGAAATCTAGCGCACGTTAAACAGTCAAATGGAGCTAACGGCTAGTTGGAGGAAAATGGCTATAAATACCAAACCACTTGGTATTAATCCACAAAACAACCTTGAGCAAATCATTCATACTTGAGATATCATTGTAAACATCCTAGTTGTTGAACTTGAGCTTATATTGTCAGGAGTTTGAGTGTGATGCATGAAAACTCATACACGAAAGTAAAAAGAAATGATAAGATTCGATTCGGTGTTAATAGGATCAAGGATCCAGCATTGTTAGAATCGCAATCTATATCCACGTGAGGTTTGTATAGTACCCATAGAAATCTAGATAGGTTGATTACTTGTCCCATAGAAAAGGAAAACGGTTTAAACTTGGACCGATAAAAAGACAAGTGATTGAACGGTTTACTCGGACCGATAGAAGACGAGTTTATAACGGTTATTCCTCGACCGATAGAAAAGAGGTGCAGAGGTTCATCTTTAACCTATAGAAAAAGATCCGAAGAGAGAACGTAGGCACGTTTGGCCGAACCTCTATAAATCATGTGTCGATTTATTTACTGCACCTTTTATAAACGCTTCCGCAACGCGAAAGAGTTTTATAACTCTATCTCCAAACGGTGATACCAACCAATCTTGCTCCAACACACCCGATACTCGCCATATACTTTCGGACCTTAGGTTTCGTTCTTATATCAAAATGAAGTATTTTATCTACTTCATCCCTGACCCGATCTTGGACATACACTAACTACTTGTTATATGTTTTGATTGCCTCGGAAATGGTAACATATTCGGGTTGAGCTCTGAAGAACTCACTGACTCTTGCTAACCGTACCGGCGCTGGACAATACTGTGCTTCCATTAGTTCTTTTAATTCCTCCCATGTGACATCACAGTCCCTGGGCTTAACAGCTGACACATCATCAACCGCCAGATACTGAGCAATTGGAACTCTCTTGGCTTCAGGGCAGCCAATACCGTCAAACATCTTCTCCAGCTCAACTAACCAATGATCCCAGTTGTTTGCATCACTGGAACCATTGAACCTGGGAGGATTCATCTTCATAACTTCTTGAATCCATCGATCCTCAACAGTTCTGCCAGTGCTAATGTTCTATACCACTTGAGCTAATTGGTGCACTTGCATTACGACTTGTTGAAGAACGTTAGGCACTTCGGCCTCTACACTCCCACCTGCACCTCCCGAAGGAATCGGATCTGATCTATCCACAGAATGAGATGCCGAATCTGAAGCGGACATCTCGGATTCATATACCACTACTCTACCACAGCCTCGGCCGCGTTGATAGACAGCTCTACCTTTCGGCATACTGAAGAATAAGAAATGGTCCAACAAGGAAATGATTACAACAATAGATTACAAGATGGCAAAAATAATTACTTCCGAGGGAAGGAAACAACCAACATCCGAAGAGTCTTCCAGCACAGGCAACATGGGGTGGTAGCAGGCCAATGATATCGTAGACAACGACAGCCTAGGTATCCATAAACCTAAGCTCTGATACCATATTCTGTAACACCCCCGTGATTTACAGAGATATTACAGCACCGTAGATTCTTTTTGGAGAACCTACCAGGCTTAGACCAACATAAAAGCTCATTAAAATTTTCCAAACCACAACATTCACTTTATTAAAACAAACCGACTTCAACACGACATACATTACAAAACCAAAAACACCTCGTCACGTAGGACCAAAACTGATACACAGATCATAACTGGTACAACAACATCATTAACAATCACCAACAACACGAAATACATCACATGACGGTACCCGCGCGAGTACAAAACCAAAACACGACCATGACCATGACAATACGACCACCAGCTCAAAAGGATACACGATGTTAATGCTGCCAACCAAGCTCGTGTCCGCCCTGTACTGGTTCTCCCACTGGACCTGTACCTGAATACACAACAAGTATATCCACGCTTTCGAGCAGTGAACAAGTAAAGAAAATCCTACGATCACTACCTTGAGAATGGGACGGAACGGTGACGGCGATTATGGAATCGAAAGATCTCAATAATCTTGATTTTACTGCCCTCGTTGGTTCACTAATAAATTACGAGATAGTCCTTAAATCTCGAAACACAAAGCCGAAAACGAAGGAAAAATCAATAGCTATGAAAGCAAAGATGTCAAGAAAAGAAGAAATCCCGGCCGATGATAGTGACGAAGAATTCGCATATTATGCCAAGAATATTAATAAGTTTCAAAACTTATTAAACAGGAGAAAGAAAGACATCAAGATAGGCGAATCTAAGAAATTCGACAACAACTATCGAATTTGTGGTAAACCAGGACACTTTGCAAAGAATTGCCGAGCAAATGTAATTGCCATGTGGAGTGACGAAGACGAGGACGATGATTTCATCAATTAAAATATTCTTGCACTAATGGCAGGAAGTTCATTCGACGAAAGCGACGTCGAAAGTCAGGTAAGGACATCCTCTCAAGACGAATTATTTGAAGCATTTGAATTATTGCATACCGATTTTCAAAATGCTTTATCCGAAATAAAATCCCTCCAATCTAAAAATAAATTTTTGGAAACCGAAATTTCTAAAATTCTTGCAAAATGGAAATTTACCGAGACCGATCATTCTCAATGCATTGAAAATAAAAATAAATTGAAGAATGATTTTTTGAATGTTCAAGACGAACAAAAGATTTTAACAAAGAAATTTTCGTGTGGAAACGAAAAATTTGAACAAATGCTTCGGTTCAAAAATTTACTTTAAACAAATAGGGATTAGGATTCAAAACAAATTTTAAAAATGAATCCGTAAATCTAAAAATACCCCGATGTGAAAAATGTTTAAAAATTGGGCACCATATTTCGAATTGTAAAAGCCCACATCGGACAATTAAAATTAAAAAGAATTGGATTCCTAAAGGAACCACTATTCCGATCATCGTCTACATAAATGAAAAACGATCGACTTTTGGTTAGATCCCCAAAAAGGGGGAGTATCTTTTCAAAAGGGGGAGATTTTAACTCAGGAGAAGTTTACCCTTTGTGCATACATTAATCATGAAGTTATTATCATTCATTTACGCTTTTTGTTGATGACAAAAAGATGGAGAGAATAGTTGAATAGGATAAAAAAAATGAAGAAGTTGAAAATAAAAATAAGGAGTCGAAAAGGAAAGAAAGAAACGATGTGAGAAGAAACTAACGAAACGAACAAAGCTGAAAACTTTGATTCGTAATATATATATATATATATATTATTTTGCAGGGATTCAATTCAAGTTGTTGTTTTGTAATCATGAAAAAGATGGAGATTGTTGGAATATTTTATTCCAAATATTCATTAATCGAGTTTTGATGATTAGTTGTTAAGCAAACCAAAACAATAAGAAGAAAAAGTCATCTGATCAGCCAAGATGGAAATAGTTACCTGAACAGTGGACAACAAAGTTACCTGATCATAAAGTCACCTGATAGAGCATTACATACATAACGCAGAGGAGATAACGTAGGCTACTTGATCATACGAGTGAAAGCTGACTGCAGATAGACAAGCTTAACGCACGCTACATGCATTGCATAGCGCACCCTATCGAACGTGATTTAACATACGTAACACAGAAAGGTTAACGTACGTAATAAGTTGCTTCAGAATTCAAACAAGATTAACGTTGGGAGTCTGGTTCGAAGTCAAGGAATCAAACATATACTTTGACAAATGCACGCAATGGGTATATGGTTAACGTACGCTATAACGTATAGTTAATGTACGCTAAATAGAGCAGTTAATGTACGTAGTGAAAAGTGTCAACGTACGTAAAGGAAGAAACGAAAGCCACTGGATTGAAACTGGAAGCTGATAACGTACGGTATAGGACATATATAACGTACGTAACGATCTTAACGTACACTACGCAAGAAAGCTAGCGCAGGGTAAAGAGTCAAATGGAGCTAACAGCTAGTTGTAGGAAAATGGCTATAAATACCAAACCACTTGGTATTAATCCACACAACAACCTTGAGCAAATCATTCATACTTGAGATATCATTGTAATCATTCTATTTGTTGAACTTGAGCTTATATTGTCAAGAGTTTGGGTGTGATACACGAAAACTCATACACGAAGAAAAAAAAAAGGATAAAATTCGATTCGGTGATATTAGGATCAAGGATCCGGCATTGTTAGAATCGCAATCTATATCCACGTGAGGTTTGTCTAGTACCCATAGAAAGCTAGATAGGTTGATTCCTTGTCCGACAGAAAAGGTAAACGGTTTAAACTTGGACCGATAAAAAGAAAAGCGATTGAACGGTTTACTCAGACCAATAGAAGATGAGTTTGTAACGGTTATCCCTCGACCGATAGAAGAGAGGTGAAGAGGTTCATCTTTAACCTATAGAAAAAGATCCGAAGAGAGGACGTAGGCACGTTTGGCCGAACCTCTATAAAACTTGTGTCGACTTATTTTCCGCACCTTTATAAACGCTTCCACAACGCGAAAGAGTTTTATAACTCTATCTCCAAAAGGCGATACCGACCAATCTTTCTCCAACACACCGAAGACCCGCCATATACTTTCGGACCTCAGGTTTCATTCTTGCATTAAAATGAAGTATTTTATCTACTTCATCCCTGACCCGATCTGGGACATACACTAACTGCTTGTTGTATGTCTTGATTACCTCGTAAATAGGAACATATTCGGGTAAAGATTTAAGAACTCACTGACTCTTGCTAACCTTATCGGCGCTGGACAATACTGTGCTTCCATTAGTTCTTTAAATTCCTCCCAAGTGACATCACGGTCCCTGGGCTTAACAGCTCTCCACCAATCTGATGCATCATCAACCGCTAGATACTGAGCAATTGGAACTGTCTTGGCTTCAGGGCAGCCAATACCATCAAAGATCTTCTCCATCTCAACTAACCAATGATCCCAGTTGTTTGCATCACCGAAACCATTGAACCTGGGAGGATTCATCTTCATAACTTCTTGAAGCCATCGATCCTCAACACATCTGCTAGTGCTAATGTTCTGCACCACTTGATCTAATTGGTGCACTTGCATTACGACTTGTTGAAGAACGTTAGGCACTTCGGCCTCTGCACTCCCACCTACACCTCCCGAAGGAATCGGATATGATCTAGCCACAGAATGAGATGCCGAATCTGAAGCGGACATCTCGGATTCAAATACCACTACTCTATCACGGCCTTGGCCGCGTTGATGGACAGCTCTACCTCTCGGCATATTGAAGAATAAGAAATGGTCCAACAAGGAAACGATTACAACAATAGATTACAAGATGGAAAAAATAATTACTTCCGAGGGAAGGAAACAACCAACATCCGAAGAGTCTTCCAGCGCAGGCAACACGGGGTGGTAGCACGCCAACGATATCGTAGACAACGATCGACTCACTTTAACTGACCCAAAAACACTGACAACCTAGGTGTCCATAAACCTAAGCTCTGATACCATATTCTGTAACACCCCCATGACTTACAGAGATATTACAGCACCGTAGATTCTTTTTGGAGAACCTACCAGGCTTACACCAACATAAAAACTCATTAAAATTTTCCAAACCACAACATTCACTTTATTAAAACAAACCGACTTCAACACGACATACATTACAAAACCAAAAACACCTCATCCCGTAGGACCACAACTGATACACAGTTCACAACTAGTACAACAACATCATTAACAATCACCAACAACACGAAATACATCACATGACGGTTCCTGCGCGAGTACAAAACCAAAACACGACCATGAACATGACAATACGACCACCAGCTCAAAAGGACACATGATATCAATGCTGCTAACCAAGCTCGTGTCCTCCCTGTACTGGTACTCCTACTGGACCTGTACCCACCCCGAAGGGGTAAACAAGAACCCGGTGCAAGTACAATGATTCTTGAATATGTATAGCAAGTGAATAAATCACAGAAATCACAGTGCCATCACAAATATTCCGGAATACCACATCAAAATCATCGTCACAAAATATCAACGGGGGCTGTACAGGTACTGTACCTCACGCGAGATACATACCTCTCCCCAGAGAGTCCTCGTTAGGCCTCCCTGGTTATACAAACCCGGCCAAGTGGACCGCAGAAGCCTCGGTCTACGGAACCCAGGGGACCCTCGCTGGTGCACACGACCTCAAGTCGCACTTTTGAAAACATCACTCTGGCACAATTCACATTTTCTGAAATTACCACTTTGCACAAAACCATGTTTTTTCACATATTCGCACGAAGTATATTAAACACAATCAAAGTACTTGCCTCTATTTGAAGGATACAAGAAACGACGAATGGGAAAATGTATGGTCCGAACTCCTTCAACAATTCGATTCTAGTTCATCAAAATACCGAATCAAACACCACACCATGAAAACGGAAGGATTTACTCTAAGTTTTACCCTTAGGGACATTTGATCGAACACTATGAAGACAACATGGTTCGAGTTCAAACTAAGGAAGAAACCTTGGAATTTAATCCATGAACTTCGGAGAAAAACGAAGGATTATGATTACAACATCATAATCTAACACCAATCAGGGCTAGAACGGATTTAAATCGAAGTATGTAACAAAAGCCCTAAATGTATGAAGAACTAGGAACAAGAACGAATTCTACCTTGATTCGGACGGAACTCGAGTGAAGGATGATGCTAGACACGAATCAAATTTCCCAAAATGTTTCCCAATGATGCTCCTAATAAGACTTCTCGAAATCTACCAAAGAATCGCGATGGAGGAGGAAAAATGAAAAAGATGGCTTCTAGACCCGTCACTCGGCCCTTTTCTAGCCGAGTGCATTACCGCCGTAACCGGCAGCGCATTATGGCCGTAATGGGTCCTATCGGCCACTGCCCAACATTCCAAAGTGCCTTACGGCCGCTACATGGCCAGGCATTATGGCCGTAATGATCATCATCTTACGGCCGTACTCGGCCATTCTCTTACGGCCATAACCGGCCTATCCCTTACCGCCATAATCGGTATCTGTCTTACGACCATAACGAGCCCTGCCGAGCTACTACCCAATTTGTGCGGGTGCATTGCGGACGTAACCCGTAATGCCTTACGGCCGTAACAGGCATTGCCTTACGGCCATAACACCCCCTTACGGCCATAACTCGGAATTCTCTTTTGGTTGCAGGCCTTATGCCTTACGGACGTAACTCGGAATTCTCATTTGGCTGCAGGCCTTATGCCATAAATCCGACAGTCTATCTAGAACGAACACCTTCCGAAAATCACAAAACTTATCGATTACCAACCATGAACATTGCAATATCAATTCATCAACACACTCCTCTCCAAATAATCACATTACAACAAGATACAACCAAAATAACTCACCTAAAATACACGGGTATTACAATAGGTTAATCTGAGTCGGTAATGGGAGGAACCAAAGAGTGTGAGTAACACTAAGCCAGTATCGTGGCTCACACTGTAACCTAACTGAGAATGAATGATAGGGATCATTCAAAAACCTTAACGTTATGAATATACGTATAAACCCTTCAATCATATGTCCCGATCAAGTATTAGGGTCACAATAATGTCAAACCTTATTATAACTTGACTCTATGCATGCATTTGTTAATGCAACCGAGATTAGTGATCTCTCGTGTATCAAATACAACTAGCTCTAAATGCTTTAACCAATGACTTATGATCTCATCTGCCATTAACTGCATATGACATTTACCTGCTCACTTACAGGAGAAAGAATCTCATCTTGGTATCCGGTAGAGACTACTACTTGTCTACTAAGTTGCACTTCAAGGTTGAACCCACCAATCGGTTCACGTAATGTTACAAGCACATCACCTACTGAATTCTCAAGTCAAAGGTTCATGTATACCTATCACAACCATTCGATTTATTCGTTGACTATCCTGGAGTGAATCCATGTGACCGGATCGAGGTGAGTCGTGTCCGAGTATATTAATCCCATCAGCATACCAATAACATATGCTCCCACTAACGCTTAGTGAAGACAGACACTATACATGTCGAAGTACACGTTATACATGTCTTGTCTAAACTTAATGTCCAATTAAATTTTATCGACTTGCGAATTAGTTAAGCATTCGATCCCTAAACATTTCTAGTGCCTATCTCCTTATCTTCATAAGGAGTGGAATTTTTCTCTTAAATACAAGTACTATTATTCTATATACTAAGTCACGATGCCAGTTATATACAGCAATATAGCAATAATAAATACCTTATTTAATTAACGTTCATAATTAAATATAATGTTATCACTCTCTCATCCTCTGAGTGGCATTCGAGGGTATATTCCTCACAATCTCCCACTTGCACTCAATGTCACAAACTATGGTATCTAATACCCATACTCTCCAGATGTCGCTCTAAGACCATCTGAAATAGTGGTTTGGTCAGTGGATCAGCAATGTTATTTTCCGTGTATACTCTCTCCAGTGTAATATTTCCCTTCTGAACCATTTCTCTAAAAAAAATGATATTTCTATCAATATGTTTGGTGTTGTGTTGAGCCTTAGGATCTTTAGCTTGTGCAATAGCTCTGTCGATGTCGCAAATACTCAGTGAACTTCTTAATCCAAAATACTTCTTTATAAGCCTCCGTGGCTGCCTGATATTCGGATTAACGTGTAGAAATTGCAGTCGCGCTTTGCCTGATACTTCTCCAATATAGTGCTCCACCATGCCAAGTAAAGATATACCCCGAAGTGGATATGTTCACATCCATGTCTCTCAATAAATCTGAATCTGTATAACCCTCCACTTTTAGTTCTCCACCATCGTACGAAAAAACCAAGTCTTTAGTCCTCTTTAGGTACTTAAGAATATTCTTTACATCACTCATGTTCCTGCCCTAGATTTGACTGAAACCGACTTACTATGCTCACAGCATAGGCAATGTCCGGTCTGGTGCAAATCATAGCTTACATGAGGACATGGCATAAAATTTCCTTAGAGATGTGTCCTCAAAGTGAGGAATACAGAAAGGAAATGAGTAAGATGCCCTTATTCCACCCATACGGTTTATATGGCTCGTTGAACTATCTAATTTTAAACTGTCAACTCCTATCAGTCTAACAATTGAATCACACCCGGAAACCCATATGGTTTCTAGGGGTTTGATTTGTCACAACTGAAGGCATCAAATGCACTCTAGGAATATATCAGCCTTCCCCAAAAATATTACCCGACACACTCGGAAGAATAATATTCCAGTTTAGATTTTAATTTTCCATGAGTTTGACGGATGGTAGGAAACCTCGTAACCTTTATAACTTAGTATTTTGTAAGTGGGCGTATTATGTGATTATATGTTACATTTTGCATATTAATTCATTTATAAGTGCGTTTTGTCGGTTTGTTTGTTTTTCATACAATATAAAAACATCCACAACCTAAATCTACCAACATGCAGTTCATTGACCGTTTTAAGTATGGAGTCATCATCGACTCGATAAAAATACAAGTAATCTAATTACATGTCTTGAATCTTCATCTTCATGGCGGTTCGTCCTCGACTCTTCGTCATAGCTAATTTATAACATTAATAAAAATTGCACCATATACAACTTTACGAATAAAATTAAATTGTATTAAAACGACCTTTACAACCCCATTAAATAAAGATTCAAAACTAAGTCCATGAACTATATCATCATTCACATAATAATGTAACAATCACATTAAAATAAATGGCACAAATAATTAATTTAAATAATGGTCCAATAAATATAAAATTAATCCATTTATAAGAATTAATCCAATTAATTCACACAACTATTAATTTTAACTTGTTCGAGATGAAAATGGATATTTCAGTAAATTAATTCCCTTAAGAATAATATTACCATAATTATATTATAGTCAAATTAAATCCAATTTAATTTGCATAAATTAATTTAGCGAATGAAATACAAAAAACAGAGTCCGAAAACACAGGGCCCAGGCCAAGCCCGCGGCCTAGCAGGGGCTGCTTAGTCCTGGCCGAACAGCCCAGCATGCTGCTCGGCTCAAATCGAATAAATCAAACCCCTAAGAGGATCGTCCATGCATCGTATATACGAATATAAATACAAAGTATGAATTTAGAAATCATACCTTTGAATACCCTTGAAAACACAGGGCCCATGCCAAGCCCGCGGCCTGGCAGGGGCTGCTCAGTCCTGGCCGAGCAGCCCAGCATGCTGCTCGGCTCCAATCGAATAAATCGAACCCCTAAGAGGATCGTTCATGAATCGTATATACGAATATAATACAAAGTATGAATTTAGAAATCATACCTTTGAATACATTATATTAAATGTCGATTATGAACACGTTCCAAATTGCCGAAGCTTTTGGAATTCCTGATCACCGAAAGTACCGCGCCTCCACGTATCACGCGTCGGAAAGATGATCGGAATTATGTAATCGTCACTACAAGACCTCCGAGGTTGACGGATATTTGAAGTGATGAAAATGATAAATTTTTCTTTTAATTTTAACTCTCAAAGAATTAAATTTGAAGAAGAAAATATATCTCAAAAAAATTAAACGGGAAGAAACTCTTCTTTCTCTCCTTTTCTTTTCTCTCTCTTCTCTCCTTGTTTCCTCTTATTTCTCTCTTTTGGCCGTGGGATGCTTCTGCACTTTAAGTACTTCTTCTCAACTTGTGTTTTGTATTTAAACTTAACACAAAGACATAACAACCATATTATACATATTCACATGAGTAAATTTAACTTAAATTAATACCCACATGATGTGGTCAAAACCACTAACACCAAATTTAAATGGTGTAGAATCGGTCAAGAGTGGAGAAAGTAGGTTGGTTCGTTTTCACGGACCGTCGTGTATCTAATCCGATAGATAAATTTTGGTATATTTAAATATTAATATAATTAATTAATCCAAAATTAATTATATTAAACAATAATTCTATAAGAAATAATATGAACATAATTAATTACCTAGTAATTTATTTAACTCGCTAAATCGATTTAATTTATCCAATAAATTAAAATAACAATTATCCAATAATTTAAATTAGACATTTAATGTCTAATATTTATTAAGAGAGAATATCCTTAATTTAATCCGTCATATATCCTGTGGCGCGACTCCATAGGTTCGTGTCAGTCGGCAATGGGAGGAACCAAAGAGTGTGAGTAACACTTAGCCAGTCCCGTGGCTCACTGTAACCCAACTGAGAATGAATGACAGGGATCATTCCAAAACCTTTGTGTTATGAATACCGTATACGTATAAACCCTTCAATTATATGTCCCGATCAAGTATTAGGATCACGGTAATGTCAAACCCTGTTACAACTTGACTCTATGCATTTGTTAATGCAAACCAAGATTACTGAGCTCTCGTGTATCAAATACATCTAGCTTTAAGTGCTTTAGCCAAAGACTTATGATCTCATTTGCCATTAACCGCATATCACATTTACGTGCTCACTTACAAGAGAAAGAATCTTATTTTGGTATCCAGTAGAGACTGCTAATTGTCCACTAAGTTGCACTTCGAGGATGACCCCACCAACCGGTGATTGGATCGAACTACTCTAATAACTAACTTAATGTCACAAGCAAATCTTCTACTGAATCCTCAAGTCAAAGGTTCACGTATACCTATCACAATTTTTCAATCCATTCATTGACTATCCAGGAGTAAAATCCATGTGATCGAATCTAGGTGAGTCGTGTACGAGTATACTCATCCCATCAGCATACCTATAACATGTGCTCCAGCTATCCCTTAGTGAAGACATGCACTCTACATGTCAAAGTACACGTTATAGAAGTATTGTCTAAACTTAATCTCCAATTAAGTTTTATTGACTTAGGAACTAGTTAAGCATTCGAATACTAAACATTTCCAGTGCCAACCTCCTTATCTTCATAAAGAGTTGAATGTTTTCTCTCAAATGCAAGGACTGATATTCTATATCATGATGCCAGTGATATACAATAATATAGCAATAATAAATGACTTATTTAAATAATGTTCAGAATTACAATACAATACTCTCACTCTCTCATCCCCTAAGTGGCAGTTTAGGGCATATTCCTACACCGTACGGCCTACCCATCTCTAGTTGAGAGCAAGTACAGCCAAGTCTTCGTATAGGTATCCATGTGGCCTACTAAGCTCGAGTTGAGGGAAGTACATCAAAGTCTTCAAATATGGATCTCTGTGTTCCACTTAGCTCGAGCTGATTCGTACGCCTACATAGCTTGAGTTGAGGGCAAGTATGCCCAAGTCTTCAAATAGCAGTCCGTACGGTCTACAACTCGATTCAGGACAAGTACGACCAAGTCTTCAAATAGGGATAGGCTGATTGATCTTGCATTGAGGGATCCGTATGGCCTACTCAGGTCGAGCTGAGGTCAAGTATGCCCAAGTTTTTAAATAAGGATCGGTACGGCATACTCAACTCGAGTTAAGGGCAACTACAAACCAAGTCATCAAATAGGGATTTGTGTGGCCTGCTAAGATCGAGTTGAGGGAAGTATGCCCAAATCATCAAATATGAATCTGTACATCTTACTTAGCTCGAGCTGAGAACTAGTATGCCCAAGTCTCCAGATAGGTATCCGTCCAGCATGCTCAGCTCGATCTAAATGCAGGTAAGACCAAGTCTTTGAATAGGGATATGTATAACCTACTCATCTCTAGATGATGGCCAGTATGCCCAAGTCTTCGAATAAGGATCCATACAGCCTATACAAATATTCGAATATGGCAAGTATGCATAAATATTCGAATAGGGATCCACACGGCCTACTCAGCTCGAGTTTAGGGAAAGTACGCTCAAGTCTTCAAATAGGGATTTGTACGGCCTGATCAGCTCTAGTTGAAGGCACTCAGCACGATCTAAGGGCAAGTATGTCCAATCATCAATTAGAGATCACTACGGCCTGATCAGCTCGAATTGAGTGCAAGTACACCAAGTCCTAAAATAGGGATCCGTATAGCCTGCTCATCTCGAGCTAAGTGCAAGTATGCCCAAGTCCTCAAATCAGGACCCGTATGACCTACTCATCTCGAGTTGAGGGTGAGTATGCCCAAGTCTTCAGACAGGGATCTGTACAGCCTACTCATCTCGATATAAGGGAAAAGACTCCCAGTTCTTCAAATAGGGATCTGTACAGCCTGCTCAGCTCAAGTTAAGTGCAGGTACGCTCTAAACCCTCAGTTTCAAATAATAACAGCTCAGACATGTCACAAGACATGGACTTACACGAGTCTGTAAATCAGCTTCTCAAATATTATGAGAGATTAAAATCTGCACACTGAACTGTATCAGCCGAGAGAATCCAGCTGCAAGATGAGAATGGGCAGCTGAAAAATGATTTTGAAAAACTCAGCCTAGAACTAAATAAAACCAAAGCTGATCTTGAAAAACAGGCTGCAGACAACTCTACAAACCAGGCTGATAATACCACAGCTGAGATAAAACGATTAACTGTTTTGAATAGTGAAAAATCAGCTGCACTTGTTCATGTCAAAGCTGAGTTTACTAAACTGACTCAGCTAACTAAAACTCAGGCAATGGAAATAACCTCCCAGAAGGCATCTCTAACCCTGGATGAGTTGTGTACGAATAAAAGGCCATTATATTCCAGATCAGGCCTTGGATATGACCCCCACACTACCTCTAGTTCTAAAACCACTTTCATCAAGGGAGAAACAATTGTCTCGTCTGCTGAGCCATTATACGAACCTGTATTTCAAAATAGGCAGCAGTCAAGTCACAGGTCTACGCTGCAGCCAAGGTATACATGGCATCCACCTAGACATGAGACTAGGCAATGTCCAAGGCAGAAGCAGCAGCCCAGACAACATGCCCATTATTATCAAAGTCTCCCTAAAAACAGATTTCAAAATGGGAGGGGCAAATGGAAACCTAAAGGTTATCTTAACTTTCAAAACGAACAGGTGTGGAGACCTCAAGGATTAAATAAATGGTCTCAGCCAAGATTAAGGCATGGCCCACACCATCAGTTTTATGAGGCATATCCAGTATACAATCCTAACAGAGGATATAGGCCCAGATCTTACACACCTTTTAGGGGTAATAACAGCAACCTTCACAACCCCAGGAGAAATCAGTTCTCCAGGAAACTAACTAACCCCCGAGGACCCACACAGATTTGGGTACCTAAATCTCTACTTGTCTGAGTGCAGAAAAGTTGGAAGGACTACTACCACATCTCCACAAATTCAAATATAGGAGGTGAAGAATGGTTTGTAGATTCCGGATGCTCAAGGCACATGACTGGGAACAAGAAGGTGCTATCAAATTAAACCAAATAAAAAGGTCCAGATGTAACCTTTGGAGATAGCTCTAGAGGTCAGACCAAAGGTTTTGGAGAGCAGCACAGAGGGAACATCACTATATCCAAAGTTCATTATGTCAAAGGACTCGAGTATAATCTTTTGAGCATAAGTCTGTTTTGTGATGAGAAGAATCTAGTAATCTTCACCATCTGGAAATGCATGGTGATAGATATCCTATCTGGAGAAGTGAAGCTACAAGGATTCAGAAGAAGGTATGTCTATATGATAGATTGGAACACAGGAACTCCTAATACCTGACAATAGCTGAGAATGGGTGGCTGTGGCACAAAAGACTATGTCACCTAAATTTCAAAGCCATCAATAAGATTAGTTCTCAGAAGCTGGTCAGAGGACTTCCAGAAGAAGAATTCAAGAAGGAAGTTCTCTGTGATGCGTGTCGGAAAGGGAAGCAAACCAAAGCATCATTCAAGCCAGTTCAACCTACCACTCTCAAAACAAGGATTTTAGATCTACTTCACATGGATATATTTGGTCCCATAAAGCCAAGGACTTTAAGCGGCAGAAAGCACGCTCTAGTAGTAGTGGATGACTACTCAAGAAACACATGGGTGGTTTTTCCCTATAAAAAGAGTGAAACACTAACCAAGTTACCTGAGCTGCTAAGGAGGATCTAGAATGAGAAATCTCTTTCAATCATAAATATCAGATCAGATAGAGGAGGAGAATTTCTCAACAAGGCTATAACTCATTACAATGATCAGAATGGGATCCAGCATGAAGTCTCTGCATCCAGGACCCCTCAGCAGAATGGTGTTGCTGAAATAAGGAACATAACCTTGAAGGAAGCTGCCAGGTCCATGATTGCAGAAGCTGACCTGCCCAAGAGGTTTTGGGCTGAAGCTTTCAACACAGCATGTCACACTCAGAATAGGAGTATGATAGTAGGGAGACATGGAAAAACTCCCTATGAGGTTTGAAATGGCAGGACACCAACTGTTTCATATTTTCATATATTTGGTATTTTCATATTTTTGGTTGTAAGTGTTTCACCCACAACAACGGTAAAACCCAACTAAATGCCTTTGATGCTAAAACTGATGATGGTCTCTTTATGGGATACTCACAAAGAAGAAAGGCATATAGAGTATTTAATAAAAGAACCTTAGTCATGGAGGAAACACCTCATGTTGTATTTGATGAAGCTACTGCTGAGTACAGGAAAAAGGTGGAGCTGATAGAGAATAAGCTCAAATCTGCCACCATGGAAGAAGTCATTATCCATGACACAGAAATGGTGGAATCACCTGCAGATCAGCCTGAAGACCCATCTGTAGCTGATAAAGACCCAACTGCAGATCAGATAGGATCACAAAACCTACCTGATCCAGTTGCTGCTGATGAAGACCAATCTGTAGCTGATAAAGACTCATCTGCAGATCAGACAGGAATCCCACCTGCAGATGACAAGACGGTAGCTGATCCAGTTGCAGACCAAGAAGACCAGAACCAAGCTGATGCAGAGAAAGGAGAAACTCACCAAAGCAAATCTACAGGGGGAACAGACCCTGAAGAAGAAGACATTCCTTAGTGGCTCAAAGATCATCCTATCCAATAAATCATTGGGAAGCTAACTGATGGAGTCAAGACAAGACAATCTACTCTACCCATAGGAATGGCAATGTTTTCATGCTTTATGTCTCAAATAGAACCCAAGACAATAGAGCAATCCATGGAAGACTACTCATGGATCAATGCAATGCAATGCAAGAAGAGCTCAATCAGATGGAAAGGAACAATGTTTGGGAACTAACAGACAGACCAAATCACAAGAAGGTTATTGGCACCAAATGGGTGTACAAGAACAAATGCAATGAAGATGGAGCTGTTGTTAGGAATAAAGCCAGACTTGTTGCTAAAGGCTATGCACAATACGAAGGGATATATTTTGATGAAACCTATGCACCTGTTGCAAGATTAGAAGCCATCATACTATTCCTTGCATATGCTGCATTCAAAGATTTCATAGTCTACCAGATGGATGTGAAGAGTGCCTTTCTCAATGGAATTCTAGAAGAAGAAGTCTATGTGGAGCAACCCCCTGGATTTGTCAAAGGAGACAAAGTCTACAAGCTTCTAAAGGCTCTATATGGACTCAATCAAGCACCAAGAGCATGGTATGAAACATTATCTGTGTTTCTAAAGAAGAATGGTTTCAGCAAAGGCAAGGTGGATAAGACCCTACTCAGAGTGGAGCATGAAGACCACATATTATTAGTTCAAACATATGTGAATGATATCATATTTTGCTCAACTAATCCAGAGCTATGTGATAAGTTCTCAAATCTCATGCAAGGAGAGTTTGAGATGAGTATGATGGGGAAGCTTAATTTCTTTCTAGGACTGCAAGTTAAGCAGATGGAAAATGGAATTTTCATCAATCAAGCCAAATACACCAGAGATCTAATAAAGAGATTTGTAATGGAATCAGCCAAATCAGCAAAAAATCCTATGAGCACAAGCACACATCTAGATGCAGATGAAGAAGGCACATCAGTGGACTCAACCCACTAAAGAGGACTCATTAGATCACTTCTTTATCTGACTGCAAGCAGGCCAGACATTTCATATGATGTAGGAGTATGTGCATGATTCCAGTCTAAACCCAAGCAGTCACACCTGGAAGCAACTAAGAGGATCATCAAATATCTTAAGTCTACCATTAATGTCGGTTTATGGTATCCTAAAGATGACAACTTTGAGCTGTCAGGATATTCAGATGCAGCTTTCGTAGGATGTAAGATTAACAGGAAAAGCACTAGTGGAACGTGCCAATTCCTAGGAACCAGACTGATATCCTGGTTTAGCAAGAAGCAAATATCTAACTCTATCTCAGCAACAGAGTCAGAATATCTAGCTGCAGGTAGCTGTTGTGCCCAGATCTTGTGGATCAAACAACAGCTAGGGGATTACAACATAATTGCAAATGAAGTCCCAAATTATTGTGACAACAGTAGTGCAATTGCAATTACCAACAACCCTGTGCTGCACTGGAGGACAAAGCACATTAATGGTAAGCATCATTTCATAAGAGACCACGTGCTTAATAAGAGAGTCAGAGTTGAAAGAGTCAGCACAAAATACCAAATTGCTGACATTTTCACCAAACCTTTACCAGAAGAAAGGTTTTTGGAGCTGAGTAGGGAACTTGGATTACTAGATTGGGAATCTAGTACATACGAGAAAGCTACTTGAAGACCAGATCAGTTGAGCAAAGGAAGTTACCTGATCAGACCAGACGAAAAGACGAAGGACGGACTAAGCTGACCACAGGCATCAGAACCTACCTGAAGCAGACAAGGAGAGTTACCTGATGCAGAGCAGTCAAACAGTCAAACAGTCAATGGTCAACCAGCTAAGTTTTCTAATTTTGACCGACGACTGAATATTTTATTATTTAGTTACACGTGCTAATCCCACGTTCACGATTACACGATGACAAGCTACCACGACCCCACTAATTCAAATTTGAACTGACTCAAAAATTAATTTAATATTCTAAACGTCGCTTCATTTTCTTTTTAAAGACGGAAAAGTCGTTTCACTTTACCTTTTTCACGCTTACGAACCCTAGTTTTCACAGAGCGAAAATCCTTTTGATTTTTTCATATACTCAAAAAATTTCTCTTGTGCAGAAATGGAATCCTACTTCAACGGAGTTAACCTGAAGGCGGTGAAGGACCAAATCATTTTCTCACTGGTGGTATATTTCGAGGGATTGCTCGAAACCAACCTGGACAACGACGTATGACATCTCATCAGATCGATGAAGGTGAATGGGATCTACCCATTTCTAGAGATTAGCCCCAAATATCTTTTCAAATAGGTTGTTATCGCTTTTTACAGAGAATCCAAAGTTCTCGAATCAGACATAAGGAGCTCAATTTGTGGAGTTCAAGTGGATATCACTCCGGAATCGGTCGGAAAAGTTTTCGGGATGAAGACTCATGGAATGGCTGTCGAAGCCCTAAATCAAAATGCAGCCGACACGTGGCTGAAAATCAAGGCTCCCGAGCAGTCAACAAAGCTGAAGCTAACGGCCAAGCGGAGTGAGCTGAAGAAAGAATATCGCTATGAGTTGGATATTACCAACAAAATAGTGATGGGCATGGATGGGAGTTATGATCAACTGTCATCAGCCAAATTCATGGTTTTGGGGGCTCTCATTCAAGATCAACCGATTGATTGGTCTGACTACATCTTCTGATAATTGGTGCGAGAAGTGAACAATGCCCAGTGGCTGGACTATGAGAAAATATTCAAAAACAAACTAGCTTTTGGAACGCAACTTAGTTGGATGTTGGAGCACTTAGGTGTCGCAAAGGGAAACCCTGACCCCTTCCACATCAACAAGAGGCTTGGTCACTTAGACCAATAGACCCTAAGGAGGCTAGGCGGAGAAAGGAAAGCAGCTCAACTGAGAAAGGAAAGCAGCTCAGGCGAGTCAGCTGAAGATCAAGCTGCAGCTAGGGACCAACCTGCAGCCAGGTCTGAATCAGACTTAGATGATACCTCAGTCGCCATCTGTTTCAAAAGAAGGGGACCAGCCCCTGGAGAACCATCATTCATCGAATCCTCACCAGAACCATCCCCTAAGAGGCCCAGACGTCTAGATTTTAAAGAGGAGGAGCATCCAGAATACCTGTCTACACCTGATCCTACCAGCCTGAAAACTCAAATGGTTCCTGTTCTAACCTCTCATTTCATATCAGAAGAAGAAGAAGAAGCAAGTCTGATTATTCACATTCCAGAAGCAAATTCTTCGTTCAACCTGCTTGAAAAAAATTCTTTCAACCTGTCTGTAGAGCAACTTCTTCTGGTAAAACAACACGCCCTTAAACATTATTTTATAGATATTTTTGAGGAATGGAAAACTCTTAAATCTGTTCCATACACTCAACTACAAACTTTTATTAAAGGGAGTAGCTGGGAGTATCCCCAGGCAACAGAGGATCTACTCATATATTTTTGCAATGAGTCAGATCTAATTTTAATACTCCAGGAAGACTGGTTCATGTCCAATTTTAAAACAAACATGGACCAGCTCCTCCATATAATAATGGGAAGTGTTTTTTATGGTTCCCTCAATGAAGATGAAGAAGTAGTTGAAAAAGAAATAAGAATCGAAGAGGTAGTAGAGGAAGAAGAACTAGAAGTTGAAGAATAAGAAAAAATATTAGTTGAAAAAGAAGTACAAGAAGAGAAGGAAGAAGAGAAAAAGGAAGAGGAGGAGGAAGTGGAAAAGACAGAAGAATTGGCAGAAGAAGATGAGGAAGAAGGAGAAGAAGTTGAGAAAGAAGAATATAATAATAAGGATGATGATGATGATGATGATGAGGAGGAGGAGGAGGAGGAGGATAAAAAGGATGATGAGGAAGAAGAGAAGAAAGGTGATGAGGAAGAAGAGGAGGAAGAGAAGGAAGAAGAGGAGGAGGAAAAGAAAGAGGAAGAAGGAAAAAGAGGCTGAAGTAGAAAAAGATGAAGCCAGAGTAGAAGAGGCTGGGGCACCTGCCCGCTACACCAGCCTAGATGGAGATTTTGATGACAGGTCGGGGACCCCAGAGCAGACCCCACCTGATCAGCCGCCTGCAGACAGGAGTCTGCAGATAGGTAGGTCCACTGCAAACCTACCTACAGGCACAGAAAGCATCAGTGAGCACTCTCCTCAGCCATCACCAATCTCCCCTGTGATGACTCAGCTGATCCGCAGCATCGTCAAAGAATCTGTTGAAGAGCTGCTTGCCGCAAAAATCTCACTTGACCTGCAGACAATAAACGCAAAGATTGACACCCTTATGCAGAGGAATGCTCCTCCACCTCCTCCTCCCAACAACTCCAGAATGCCACTTGGCATGTCTGACTGGATGGATCGAGTAGAGCAGCAATTAACCATCCTAGTTGATGCTGGCAAAAAGGGGGAAGGAAAGCATGGGGGAGTAAGAGAAATGCAGGCTCAGGAGCTCAGAACGAAGAAGAGGTAAGATGTTCCTTTAATTGAAGCTGGCACATCAAGTCATAAGAGGAAAGAAGTAGCTGATCCTCAAGATCAGCCTGCACAGAAAAAAAGGAGATCAAGACTTGGGGAGCCTACATTAGAATGGGAAGGCAGAGAACTTTGGTTTGTTGAGGATTTCCTACCGATCGAAGTTGCTCCAATGTGGGGATCTGCAAAGAAGCAGTTCATTGAAAAATATTATATCTGGGAGTTACTCCAGGAGAAAAATTGCTCCCCACAGCAGAATTTTATCGACTTTATGGAATCAACATTTCCAAAGCTCTGGACCATCTTAGTAAAACATGCAAAATCATGGAATGCCTACCCCATGGTTCCTCCCTTCAGAGCTGAAGATCCTCCAACTTTGCAGAACAATGAATTGGATGAGCTAGTCTTACAGAGCGAGATAAGGAACCTATGTGAGGAGCATAAATTCTCATCCAAAGAAGAACAAGATTTTGCCGCCCTTGTTATCAGGAGGAAGTATGGCCTTGTACCTATCAAAAAGAGACCAATTGGTGCAAAGCCTTTTAGGCCTCCCAAGCAAACTTTCCGCAGAGGCAGAGGCAGATAGGATTTATTTGTACTTATTTTTTTTGTTATTTTTGATTTTGAAAGACTTGTAATTTCTCTGTATTTGTTTGTTCATTTAAAGCTGATGTACTTATAAACAAAATTAGAAGAAATATATAAACAGTCATTTGAATGACAACCTCTAGTTGTCTCAAAACACGACTGATTTTAGTTTGTGTCTCGCACTTATGTGCAGACCTGTTCTTCATTTGAAAAATTGCTTAAAGTTTTGCCATCATCAAAATAGGGGGAATTTGTTAGGAATACTTATTAGATTGTAGCAAGTCAATGTACGTATTACGTACGTTATGGCCTATGCATTACGTACGTAAGCGATCGAACGAAATGAGGCAGTGACTTCTGGAATGATGTTATGTATGTTATGTAGGACATGTAGCTTACGTTAGGTAGCATTACGTCCATTAATGTAGATTGATAATGTACGTAATGAGCGATGCAGTTTATAAAATGAGGATCGGTCTTTCATTTCTTCACGAGAATAAATCGATATTTTCCTCCCAACTTCGTCCCTCTGCACATGAAAATGAGATTTTACCTCTTTTATCTTGGATATAAGCTTGGAAACATGGATTTGACGCTTGGATATGAAGATATTGTTGATCCTTGATGTGTTTGATGGTGTTGTTCATGTTCTTGAGGTATGTTGACGAACTCTACACCTTGATTTCGGATTTTTGGTATTGTTATCCGTGTTTGCTTCGTATGAAGATGATTATGGTGTTGTTGTTGTGATTCTTGAGGTTATGTGTATTTTATGTTGGAGGATACGATGATTTATGTCTTCGATTATGTTATTTGTTATAATCATGCTTATGGAATCATGGTGTTCTTGATGTTCTTGGTATATTTATCACATCAAAGTGGAAATTGTGATAGGATACATAATGGTTTTTAAGTATAATCATGGATTTGAGGATTGAAACCAATGCTATGTTGATTGTAGTGGTAGAATTCGTATGTTCTTGATGAAATATGAATTATGATAACAATTTTGAATCCGGAAAGATTATAGTTAATCTTATAACAAGATTCTCAATGGTATTGAACTATTTGGGTAGTTCGGATTGTCGATTATGCCGATAGTATTGTCTTACTATGAAATTTACAATTATAAACAAGGAGGAATCTTGTTAATTCGTATGAATTCGGAATAGAGTATGTTTTGTAATCCTTGTTATCGAGATGAGTTGATCGTTGATATTACTATCGCATTATGGAACATATCGTGGTTATGAATTCGTGATTGATTGATTCGGGTTGTTCGGATTTATATTTAATCGGGATATTGTGGAACCGTTGGGTTGATTGGTTGGTCGTGCCGGTTGTTGATTGTTATTGGATTGTTGTTAATTTATTATTGCAATAGGTTGCGATAATTGATCACTGATAAGAACCGTGCATTACGGTCAACTTCAAGGATGCTCGTGGATTGCATTGATCGGGGCCGAGTGACTTGCAGACGATGGTAAGGAATTGGTAACGGCTTCATCGGTATCGAGGCAAATTATTACTTGCTTAGTTTATAATATTTAATGAATGGTTTCAGTTTCATTCCGTTTATAATGCATATAGCGATGATTATTATTGTGAATTCTGGAGATTTGGATTGTATGATGTTTTTCCGATTTTGAGAGTTAAATCATAATGTATATGATTTACTTTGGTTATAGGCATAATTGGGTATTGAGGATACATTATGGTAAAGACGAAGATACGAGTTATCTATAGTTCGTGGTACGTTTGGATCGCCAAGCATTGAGGATAATCGTCGGTGATAGTTTGACATCGAGGTTGCTTTCGAAGGACTCGAGCAAGCATCTTAATTTGATTTTGGTTTAGTGTCGATGATTTTGATCATGCATATTGTCATTCATGTTATTGACATGAGGTTGTCCTAGTTGCTTTGTCATAATGTCGTTCATGTTATTGAGTCATGTGTTGTTCATGTTGATGAACATATTGATTTGCATATGTGTATGCATAATTGTGTTGCTTATGTTGTGTTGATCCGATGGGATCGTGTGATCTATGCTGAGGGCGCTGGATCAGATGTCCACCCCGTGTTGGTCCGACGGGATCATCTTGGGATCTATGCTTAGGGCGCTGGATCATTGGACGGGTTTTGCACCTCGTGTTGGTCTGACGGGATCATCTTGGGATCTATGCTGAGGGCGCTAGATCATTGGATTACCCTGTGTTGTGTTGATGGAATCATGTGGATTCGCATATTTGCTTTTATCATGTGTTGTTGTGTATATGTATATTGTTGTTTATCCATCTCGTGTTGATATTGTAGTATCATCTTGGGATCTATGCTAATGGGCGCTAGATCATGGGATTTCCATTGAGTATACATTGTTGTTATTGTTTTGAGCATATTGATGTTGTCATATGAGTATGCATTCGTAGGTCTTATGTTAGGACCGTGTCCATATGATGTATCGATCTGATCTCGGATTAGACTGACATGATTATCGTGGTATTGCGTACCTTGAGGTATGTTTCCTATTTCCTTCTTGGTTCTTGTCGTGCGAGAACACTTCCGTGGAAAAGTAAATAACACAAGATTTGCCGGGGTTGTTAGTCCCGGGCTTGAATGCTCTCGCGAGATGTTATTAATACAAATATTCTGGGATACAAGTATTAATGTTAGAGTACAATTACAATGAGTGTAAAGACCCTAGTTATCTTAGCTAGCGAGCGTGTAGATTGCCGGAAGAACCAGATATGATGCTCTGTGAGTTCTTGTAACAACGTTGATAAGCAGTGACGACTGTGAGAAATCGACAGTCTCTCACGGTGTGTAGTAGCTGTATGTTTGAGCTCCTGGGCTTGTGAGTCTCGTTGAATCTGTACTGTAAGGAGTTCTTGCCTCTGCCGACCATCTTCTGGATGAGAGATGCTGAGAGAGAAATCCTGAGGTAGATTCCAGAGAGGAAGCCGAGAGCCTGGAGTGTGTATGTTTTAATGTAGATGCCAATTGAGAGGAGAGAACCTTTTTCCAGTTGTTGGATATTCTCTATTTATAGGACTGGAGATGCTGGGCGATCGCCTCTGCTGCATTATAATAAGCGGGCGATCGTCTTTTAGCACATGGGCTGTTCTCCTTAAAGTCCGCAGGAGTTGCTGGCAACCAGCTGTGCGGTCCAATGAGAAGTCTGCAATCGCTGTCACGGGCTGTCCCACCTTGTACCTTTCGGCGGGTTTGTAGGTAGGTGATAAGGTGGTGACAGGCTGTGGTCAACGATCCGTGTTATGCGGCGCCTTTCGCGGATCTGCACGTGGGCGCTGCTTTGAGATCCAGTCTTCGTAGACTTTGACGGACGATGGTCTTGTTCGCGTCACAGGACGCTCGTCCTAGGTCGGGCACTAGAGTCGATCGCTAGGTGCCAAAGGCGATCGCCTTGAGAGTCGATCGCTAGATACTCTAAGGTGGACTGTTATATCCGTTTAGGCAAGTTTGCCGTAGCTTATTCGGTCGTGGACTCGGTCGCTCGGCACTTATTCCGATCGTCGCCGAGGCGTATAAATCACCGCACAACAATTGCCCCCCAGCTCGCTCCGATGTTCGAAACGTGTGGTAAGGTGGTTCTACTGGTGATTGCTTTACTTTGACGAGTGACTCAGCATTTTATGGAATTGGCGATCATCTTTGAGCGGATTGGTTTTGAACTTGGACGACCTGGTCGGTCGCTGGAATGAGCGGGGAACGATAGTGGTTGTGGAAAAGTCTCCGGGGCACGTGTCGGGTTCCTGTTTGGGGAGACCGACGGTTAGGTGCGACTCCTCGTCTGGCGTGTCCTTGAAACGACGCGTCGCGGGTTTCAAGGGAGTCAATAATTGCGACGGTTGCACTCCAACCCATGAGATTCTCCTTAATTGCATGGAAGTCCTTACCATCTCCTATAAAAAGGCGCTGGGTTGCAGTGTTAAGACCCTTATGCACTTTATCGGAGAAGAAGACTTTTGCTGAAGATTTTTCTGGAGATTTTGACTGCTGATCGTCGATCGACTCGATCCTTGGTAAGAAAAGACACTCCTTTTCTCCTATTCTTATTTCGAGAATGTCTGGAACATCTTCTTTGCACGGAGTGGGCACCACCTCCGCTGTCGGGGCTTCGACTGCCCGGGGAAGATCCTCTGCAGGATTCCATCTGGAGACAGTTGCTGAAGCTATCCACGCCGGTATTGATCCCGCGGAAGTTGAGGCGCTATTTAATGATGCCGACGTGGCTAGGGAGGCCGCGGTTGAGCAAAGACGCTCGCAGATGGAGAGAGATTCGGTGGTGAGGGCCTACTGGGAGCAGCATAGTGCTTTTGGCCAGGCCTACTTGGCCTTCGCTGAAATCATGGAGAGGTTGGCCGGTCCGTCTCCTAAATTCAATTATTGGGATTACTCGATCGCTCATCCCTACCAATTTGCTTGTTGTTTCAGGCTGCGCAGCGATCTACATGGTCCCTTGGCCAGATAAGGAGCTCGGCGACCAGGAAGGACCTGGCCGTCTGGAGGACGAGGTATCATGTTCCTTGAGATGTGGATCTTTTCGTGCCGGCGGAGAATGAACGAGCCGACCAACCCCCGGAGGGCATGGTCGCCGTGAATGAAGCAATCATGGAGGCTGGGATGCGGTTCCCTCTGTCTTGTACCAGGTTTTGGTGTTATGCCATGAAGAAGGAAGAAGGAGTAGAGCTCTCATCTATTCCAGTGGTGAACGAATTCTCATATGTATTCCCTAACGAACTGCTTGGATTACCTCCACGTAGAGATGTAGAGTTTAATATTGAATTGGAACTAGGAGCCGCACCTATTTCCAGAGCACCATACCGTATGGCGCCAACTGATATGTATGAGTTAAAGAAACAGCTTTAGGAATTGTTGCAGAAGGGTTACATTCAACCGAGCGTTTCTCCTTGGGGTGCGCTCGTTCTTTTTGTCCGGAAGAAAGACGGATCCCACCGATTGTGTATTGATTACAGGGAGCTAAACAAGGTGACGATCAAGAATAAATACCCATTGCCTTGGATCGATGGTTTATTTGATCAACTGCAGGGGGCGACGGTATTCTCGAAGATCGACTTGAGATCGAATACCATCAGTTGAGCATTAAGGAATCTGATATACCGAAATCCACTTTCATATCCCGGTACGGGCACTATGAGTTTGTGGTGATGCCATTTAGACTTACTAATGCTCCTGTTGTGTTTATGCAATTGATGAATCGGCTATTATTACAATATTTGGATAAGTTCGTGGTCGTTTCATTGACGACGTCTTGATTTATTCGAAAGATCCAGCAGAGCATGCAAAACAATTGCGTATTGTTTTGAATACTTTGAAAAATGAACAACTTTATGCAAAGCTTTCTAAATATGAGTTCTGGCTTAAGAAAGTAATGTTCGTTGGGCACGTGATTTCAACCGACGGAGTACAGGTAGACCCAAAGAAAGTTGAGGCAATTTTAGAGTGGGAATCTCCCAAGAACATAAAGTAAGTCCGAAGTTTCTTAAGACTTGCTGGATATTATCGTCATTTTGTGGAAGGAATTTCCAAAATTGTTGGTCCGCTCACTCAGCTGTTATAGAAGGCTCAGAAATTCGTGTGGGACGAGAAATGTCAGACTAGTTTTGATGAGCTTAAGAGAAGACTAACCATGGCACCAATATTAGCACTACCAGACGGAACTGGTGGGTTCGTGGTTTTCAGCGATGCTTCAACTCAGGGACTGGGTTGCGAGTTGATGCATAAGGATAGGGTGATTGCCTATGCCTCTCGACAGTTGAAACCGTATGAGGTTAACTACCCGAAACATGATTTAGAGTTAGCAGCCATTGTCTTTGCCCTGAAGATTTGGCGACATAATTTGTACGACACTCACTGTTAGTTCTTCACAGATCACAAGAGTCTCAAATATATTTTCAGTCAGAAGGAATTAAACATGAGACAGAGGAGGTGGCTGGAATTGATTAAAGACTACGACCTAGAAATTCTTTATCATCCAGGCAAAGCAAACGTGGTAGCTGATGCACTAAGCCACAAACCTGTTTCTATTCGGATGTTGGAAACGCTTACATCCCAGTCCAGCATTCAACGAGAATTGATTCACGAAGGAATAGAGGTATGGTGGCAAGGAATCCAAGGGCAACTGTGTGTGAGGAATTAACTTCGTCGTTAATCAAAGAAATCAAATCTAAGCAGTTGGATGATTCTCTTATTATTCGGTTACGTGATGAAGTGGATAAAGGGAAGGCCACAGGATTTGTAATATATGATGATGGAGTTCTAAGATTCCAGAGTCGACTTTGCATCTCCGATGACGATGTTTTGAAACAGACAATCATGAAAGAAGCTCACAATGTGCCCTATTCTATTCATCCGGGCACCAGTAAGATGTATAAGGATCGAAAGCAGAATTTATGGTGGGGAAATATGAAGAAGGACGTAGCAGAATACGTCTCGAAGTGTTTAACATGTCAACAGGTTAAGATTGAACATCAGCAACCTTCCATAATGTTGAAGCCACTTTCGATAATTAAGCTTCAAACGTATGCATGCAGAAGTACAAAGAGTCATTTCCAATTTGAAAACCAATTTGTGTGAATGGTGTTGACTTTGTAATCAGGCGTGTATCAATCAATGTGAAAGATACAACAAAAAGATTATTATTAGAAGTATATGGTTGTTGCATACTACCTGTTTTCTAGTGAATACCTCTTGTGTAGAGTAGAGTGGATGTAAATGTTGTAAATAATTCTCTTAGACATATGATGGGCATATATTTGTAATTGTCACATTTATTTCATGTTGATTATTATAATATGTGCATATTTTAATGTTATTATATTCGAATAATAAGTTATTCAAACTTTTATGGTTCAATCCCGTAGAGTGGAGACTCAAGTGATTAATATATTAGTATAAGTTTGATAGATAGTCATTGGATGATTATGGGTATGACACGGATCAAACTTACGGGTATTAGTTAGAGAACACAATACTAGACAAACTGCATTGATATCACTGCATGAAAATGTCATGAGTAAATCTCAATATAAGAGTATGTCAATAAATCCCAGAACATGAAGTTACCATAATGCCCAACATGATATATAACCAATATGCCTTTATGTAATTAACGTCATCCGAAATATGATGGTCATAAAGCATAACAATCCGTAAATATAATTATTTCTTGGAGAAATTAATTATATTATTTTGCATTTGATATGATTAATTAATTGGATTAATTAATTAATATAAATATATCGGAACGGAATTGGAGTTTATCTGTCTGGACTCACGGGAGTCTGAAACGAGCCGGACTTATTCCATTCCTTCTAGACGGCCGCCCATTTCCTCCCATTTTCCTTAGTCCTTGTCTCCACTTTAATTGGTGGATGACATAAGGTATCTAGGGGACAAGATGTGTGGTGATATCTTTGGGGTAGGTGATTTTGGTTGAAGAATATAATGAGAAGACTTACTCTCCCTTGACCACCCCATTCCATCCGTAAGTTCAAGAGAGAGAGAGAGAAAATAATTCTTCTCAAACCTTCTTCATCTTCTTCACCTTGTTCTTGAGTTCTCTTAGAGAAAATTCAAGATTAATAGAGAGATAGTGAGTTATACACTTAGAGTGTTATACTCACAATTGAAAGCTTCATCATCCTAGCTCTAGCCGTATCCTTGGAGGATAGCATGGTGATTGTCATTCCGTTCGTTTTTCTGGCGTGTGGCAAGTAGAGACGCGGTATTTTTGGCATTGGATCATGCAAGAGCTTGGAGTGGATTGGATTCGTGGAGAACAACTAAAGCTTGGGGAATCGCTCAAGAGAAGGACACCATTTAATCAATGGACCACAAGGGTATGTTTCTCGTATCATCTTGTGTTTCGTTTTCAATATTCGTATATACGTAGCTCGATCGATCCTCGTAGGGATTCAGATCGAATTAATTTTCATTTTACCGCTTCTGCTGGGCCTTCGTTTTAGGCACCGAATCCCAACAGTGGTATCGGAGCGTATTTCTTGCGATC
Source organism: Orobanche coerulescens (assembly GCA_033398695.1). Lineage (NCBI taxonomy): Eukaryota > Viridiplantae > Streptophyta > Magnoliopsida > Lamiales > Orobanchaceae > Orobanche > Orobanche coerulescens. The sequence goes on along the minus strand of CM065808.1, from coordinate 66,302,268 downwards.
GTATATATGATATAGGCATTTGGAATGCTTGATTAGATGGTGAATGATTTGGAATCATTTATAGTCTTAATCGTGATGTATGTTTTTCCATTCATTGTAGTTATATTTGTCGTAAGTTTATGTCTAAATATAAATATTTAATTTATGGGAAATTCGATTTATATTGAACATATGAATGTTGTAAAATATAAGTATCGAATATCCGGTCGAAAATCTACCCACGAATTGTCGTTGGACGGCCCGGGAGTGGACCGAAAGAAGGGGGCCGCGGCCCAGGGCTCAGGGGGGCGCGGCCTAGGGCTGTTGCAGCCCATATCATGCATTCTGGTCTAGGGTCCGCAGCCCAGGGCTCAGGGAGCCGTGGCCTGTTGCGATATTTCCTACACGCAAGTGCACGTCATCGTTTACAAGTAATAAAGTGATAAGTAGAGTATCGTTCCCACGAGGATTGAATCTCTAACTACCGACGTTTTCGTATTCCAATTTTATTTGAACAATCGAAGTTGGGCTTTTGGATTAATAACTAAAAGAATATCTAAAATACTAAGCAGTAGAAAACAATATCTTGGATTAAGGAAATCAAATGATGAATACGTCTAGGGTTCTGAATCCACCTTAGTTTATCCGAATGTACTCTCGATTATCCGTAATAAATAATTTTTCCAATTTACTGAAGGCGGAGATTGCTAATATATTCTACCGCCTCTCCCGAGGTCAATAGATTTATCTAACGGCGACTAACGCACTCTATCCCTAGGTGAATTATCTCGTCGATAGGCAAAAAGCATGAAATCTCCTAAAGGCCACGTAGTTTCTATGAGTATATTCCTATCTCACAGAATAAAACGGTCCTCACCAATAGTTCCTCACCAAATCTCCTCTCCCGATTCGAAGTGAATGATTAAATCAATACAACTATTGGCCAGATAATTGCAAGCATTAAACATAATTGGGAAAACTCAATAAAAAGGTAATAAATTAGATAATCTTAATCAATTCGTCAAAACAAAGGTTTCATCAGACCCTAGATTAGGGCTTTAGCCTGACATACTAAAAACTGAAAATACAGAATAAATAAACGAAAGCATAAAATTCAAACGCAGATGAAGCTCGGATTCCTCCGTTCTTCAGCTCCCGCCTTCTGCCCTTGAATTCTTCTGCTTTCCTCCTCTTCTTTATCTCCAAGCTTAAGCTCTCCTAGGTTTAGATTCAATGATTCCCAGATAATTAAATTAGGGTCTTAAGCCCTATTTATAGCTCAGCACCTCCATAAATCGCGTCCGTATTCGTTGGTCGAAAACTGGCTTCGAAACGGCCCAAAATCCGCGCAGACGTATAAAACCCGCTAAGTGTGCCGCGGCTCACTAGACTTGTGCCGCGGCACATCGCCAAAAGTTGAATACCTGGGCATTAAATAGTTCTTCTGTGCCGCGGCTCACCTGGGCTGTGCCGCGCCACGCAGTACACTCCTACTCGCCTCGGCCGGTGTCTTCTGTGCCGCGGCTCGATTCCTTGCGCCATGCTTATCGCCCGCTTTTGCTGCTACCGTTTTGCCTCGTTTTAGCTCCCGGACTTCAATTTCCTGTCAATCATACAAAATCAAGGCATTAAAAGCTCATTTAGATGATTTCACTCACCAAACACTACAAAATAATGATAAATAAGCGTATAAAAATACGCCTAACAAATACCCCCAAACTTAAGCTTTTGCTTGTCCTCAAGCAAAAAAGAATTAAAGTCAATAAAAGAATGTCGTGAATAATTGTGCAACTCATAGTGTTCAATCTAATCAATATTATCCTGCCATTCTCTCTAAATAATACGAGTGTCATAAAAGTGAGCTGCACTCAGATTAATGATTCCGCAAAGTAATCAAGTTCAGTCCTAATCATTCGTTCATGAAGAAAACTCAGCTCAAAGATTAACAAAACATGAGTCAAATCGACCGTCAATATGAAAGGCTAACATAAACAAGCTAGTTCGTCGCGTTCCACAGTCTAAAGGCACAATTTTCTCGAGTCTCATAATAAATAAACCTCGAGATCCCCTTATATATATGCTCAAAATTTGATTCGAGTCGACCACTAGGTTAGGATCTCGGATATTTCATCGGGATAATCCTAGGGTGGAACTTCCATTCTCATGTATTAGGAAACCGTTTGACGTAAAAGACACTCATGGGGCACATGGATGCTTCTAGTTACTAAGTTCCCGTCTACAGCGGAGAAACAACTCGAATATATAATTTCCGCATGTCCGAATCAAGGTTGCCGTTTTACGCGAGAGTAAACAGCGGGTCACGCGAATGCCCCCGGTTACTAGGCTTCCTATCATTGGCACATGTGAAATCACTAAATTACTAGTCTAATCGGGGTCGTCGTTTTACGCGAGAGTAGACAACGGGTCACGCGAATACCCCCGGTTACTAGACTTCCCTTCATAGAACACATTATCTCAACTTTTAGGGAAAAACTGACCGACTCTAAACTTCATCTAAGTGCCAACACGACTAAAGGAACAAGATTTACTCACTATCCGGAAAATGTAGCCAAACGTAGTGAAGGGGATTTAAAAACAAGTATGTATCGTCTCTTATCCGCCAAGACCTCTACAATCGGGAAAATTTTGACCTAATCAATACTAAGGTAATGTAAATAACTGACTCCAACTCGACTAGAACTCGCCCGCTACTTCAGAGAGAGTGACAGTGTCGTAACATCAGTATCACACAAATAGAAGCACGAAAATTCACGAATAAAGAAAAACTACGACAAGCAAGGCTATCTGAAAAAAAATTTTATGCAAAGAAATGAAAAGTGCAACAGAATATAATGTACAACAAGAAGATAGAGTACAGCAATGAATGTAGACTGAATGTAAATCCCCCCCAAACTTAGGACGTACATTGACCTCAATGGACAAAAAATGAAATGCAAGAAAAGTAAAAGGTCGAGTACTCCTCCACCGCTCAGAGCCGGTGCCGGCATCGTCCGGTGAGCTTGCATGCTTCTTGACTACATGCGGAATGTGAATAAACAAGCTTGCATCATCAAAAAGGAAGTTAAGTATAGCTCTCAAGTTGAACATGATGTAGAGGTTGGGGATAATGTGACAACATGATTCATTGCATATAAGTTGGAAAATGCCTAGCTTACCCATTTTTCATTGCTGCAATTTATCAAACACCTTGTGTGCACAAGTTAAAATGAAGAACAAGAATTTTCATGGTTAATTCCAAATCCCAAAAATAATAACACATATTATAACCCTGAATTACGAAAACCATCATCAACAATTCGTTCATAAATATCAATTCCATCATAATAACAAATTCCCCATATTCCACTCCATTTCAGAAACAACAATGAAGAACAACTAGCAATATAAAACTCCAAATCTTTTCACATCAATAATCACCTATGATTTAGAAATCAAAAATTACCTGGAGAATTTGAGAAGGAGACTGATAGACTGGACCCAACTCACCTCATCGTGTGCAGGAAGGAAGGAATGGAGGGAAGAAGTATACTATGCAGCCGATCGATCAAATAGCCTTACCTGCCGCTCTTATTTTGCGACGGGGCCGCGGCACAATAAAAGTGAGCCGCGCCCAAAGTACAATCGGACTTGGACGCTTTTGATATGTCGTCGGGTGCCGCGGCTCGATTTCGTATGCCGCGGCTCGGTGTTTTAGTGTGCCGCGGCTAAGCCTTAGTATGCCGCGCACAAAGTACAGCGCCCGGTCGCTTGACCATTTAGTGTGCCGCGGCTCGCTTATCGGGTGCCGCTCGGCGACTGGTGTGCCGCGGCTTAGTAAGATCATGCCGCGGCACAGGGTACAGTTTGATCGGCCATTTTTCCTCAGCTGGTGTGTGCCGCGGCTCACCTGGACTGTGCCGCGGCCCATCATTGAATTTATCCCCTTTTGCTGATTCCTGCACAGAAATTTTACACAAATACATTAAGATGAGAGGGAAGGATGGATCAAAGAAGAAAGAAGACAAAAAGAGACTCTAAAAATGCAAGCAAACAACAAAGAATCTTCAACTAATACTCGGGTTGCCTCCCGAGGAGCGCTAAGTTTATAGTCTTCAGCCGGACTTCTCTCGCATTCATCCGGCGGTGGATAAGGTGACGCTCGTTTTCTGCGTGTCTATTGGATTTCCCAAGTATGCCTTCAACCGTTGTCCATTAACTTTGAATTTTCGACCATCTCTTTGAACTTCTACTGCACCATGTGGAAACACTTGAACTACGGTGAACGGTCCCGACCATCGTGAACGCAATTTCCCGGGAAATAACTTTAAGCGTGAGTTGAATAGCAACACCTCTTGACCCGGGACAAATTCTCTCTGCGTGATGTGCTTATCATGCCAAATTTTTGTCCGCTCCTTATAAAGTTTTGCATTTTCGTATGAGTTGTGGCGAATTTCTTCCAACTCGCTCACCGCAAACAACGCTTTTCCCCGCGGATTTTAGATCAAAGTTTAGCTTCTTTATCGCCCAATAAGCCCGGTGCTCCATCTCTACGGCAGATGGCAACCTTTTCCATAGACCAATCAGAGGCGACATTCCGATAGGTGTCTTATACGCAGTACGCCCAAAGTGCATCATCGAGTTTAAATGCCCAATCTTTTCGAGACGAGCTGACCGTCTTTTCTAGAATCCACTTCAGCTCTCGATTTGATATCTCGACTTGACCACTCGCTTATGGATGGTATCCGTGGCAACACGATGAGTGACTCCGTATTTTCTCAAAACCGCATCAAGAAATTTGTTGTCGAAGTGTGACCCACCATCACTTATAATAGCACGTGGAGTCCCAAAGCGTGAGAAGATATGTCGCTTTGATAAACTTGATTACGACATTGGACCCATTCGTAGGTAGTGCCACCGCTTCAACCCATTTGGAGACGTAATCCACGGCCACCAAAATGTAGAGATTCTTGTTTGATGGGGAAATGGACCCATGAAGTCGATCCCCATACATCAAATAATTCGACTTCAAGTATGGTGTTCAGCGGCATTTCGTGTCGTCTTGAGATGTTTCTGTCCGTTGACACCGATCACATGTAGACACAAAGGAGTGAGCATCTTTAAATAAGGACGGCCAATAAAATCCCGACCGTAAGACCTTCGCCGCTGCTCTATTTCCACTAAAGTGTCCACCGTAGGGCGATGCATGGCAATGGTTCAAAGACACTGTGGATTTCCTCATCTCGGGATGCATCTACGGATAATTTGGTGGGCATCGCTAAAAAGAAAAGGATCGTCCCACAAATAGTACTTAGCGTCCGAGATTAGCTTCTTCTTTTGATGACGTGAGAGATCGTTCTAATTGTTTTACTTGCTAAGTAGTTCAATAGATCAGCATACCAAGGCGCATGTGTTGAATCCAACTTGTAGAGCTGCTCGTCGGGGAAGGTTTCTATAATTTGTGGCTGACTTTCTTCCTTCTCGAAGGAACTCTCTAACCGTGAAAGGTGATCGGCTATAACATTTTCTCGTCCTTTCTTGTCCCGAATCTCCAAGTTGAATTCTTGAAGGAGTAGCACCCACCGAATCAACCTTGGTTTGGCATCCTTCTTCTCCAAAAGGTACTTTATCGCCGAATGATCGGTCCACACTATCACCTTTGTTCCTAGTAGATAAGCCCGAAATTTATCAAATGCAAATATCACCGCCAACAATTCCTTCTCCGTTGTGGCATAATTTCTTTGGGCGTCATCGAGCGTTCGCTCGCATAGTATATGACATGAAACACCTTCCCTCGTCTCGCCCCAAAACAGCCCCAATGGCAAAATTGCTAGCATTGCACATTAGTTCGAATGGAAGGTCCCAATCCGAGCGACTATCACCGTGCCGTGCTTAGAGCTTTCTTCAAAGAACTCAAAACTTTCTTTACAAGACTCGTCGAAAGTAAATGGGACATCTTTCATGAGTAAGTTGCACAAATGCTTCGTGATCTTTGAAAATCCTTAATAAATCGGCGATAGAAACCGGCGTGTCCCGTAAAACTCCTAATCCCCTTGACCGAAGTGGGTGGAGGCATCTTCTCAATTGTCTCAATTTTCGCTGGCCGACTTCAATTCCATGTGAGGATATTCGATGGCCAAGCACAATGCCCTCTGCACCATAAAATGACACTTCTCCCAATTCAAGACTAAGTTGGTCTCTTCACATCTTCGCAAGACCTTACGCAAATTTTCCAAACAAATGTCAAAAGAATCTCCAAAAATGTAAAAATCATCCATGAAAATCTCAATACACCGCTCTACCATGTCGGAAAAATAGCCATCATACACCGTTGAAAAGTCGCGGCGCATTACACAATCCAAACGGCATGCGCCTATAAGCGAAAATGCCGTAAGGACATGTAAACGCTGCTTTCTTGGTCTTCGGGGCTATGTAAATCTGATTATACCCCGAATAGCCATCGAGAAAGCAATAGAAATCGTGTCCGGCTAATCTATCTAACATCCGATCAATAAAAGGCAAGGGAAAATGATCTTTTCTAGTGGCCTTATTTAGTTTCCTATAATCTATGCACATACGCCACCCCGTAACAATCTCGTGGGAATTAATTCATTATTATCGCTTTTGAACAATCGTTATCCCACCCTTTTTCGACACAACTTGAACCGACTTACCCACTTACTATCGAAATTGGAAAGATCATACTGCGCCGAGGAGTTTTAAAACCTCGACTTTTACCACCTCCTTCATGTTAGGATTCACCGGCGTTGATGCTCCATGATGGTTTGTAGTCTTCCTCCATCAAAATCTTGTGCATGCAAATCGATGGGCTGATCCCCTTGATATCCGCAATAGACCATCCAAGAGCAGATTTGTACTCCTCAAAACTCTTAATAATTTTGCCTCTTGATCTCCCGCTAAAGTGGCCGAAAGAATAACTGGAAGGGAGTCCGGGTCCTGTGAATGCATACTTCAAATGAGGTGGCGGCTTTTGAGTTCCAATTTTGGAGGTTTTTCAATCGATGGGGTCGGTCGAGTTAGTGAACTTCCTAGCTCCTCGAATGGTTTACGAATAAAAATTGGCGGAGAAGCATCCATGTGTCGTACGTAGGCGGCATGCTCTCCATTTGGTTCTAAATGAAATTTCAATCAAAACGGATTCCAATGGATCGGGTGGATAATTTTCTCGAAAAGTTTTACTCACGCACGAGTCAATGACGTCAACTTGGAAACAATTTTCGTCACTTGGATATTTTACGGATCGAAAAATATTGAAGGTTACTTGCTCCTCTTGAACGCCGCAAAGTCGCCTTTCCTTTTTCCACATCAATCAACGCTCGACTGTTGCCAAAAATGATCTTCCCAAAATAATTGGGATATCTTGGTCTTCTTCCATATCAAGTACGATGAAATCGGCCGGAAAGATGAACTTATCCACTTTGACTAAAACGCCTCTATCACACCCTCGGATATTTGATGGATCTATCGGCCAATTGTAGAGAGACTGCCGGCTTGGCTTCCCAATCTCCACTTTTTAAAATCGAAAGGGGCATAAGATTTATATCGCCCCGAGATCGCATAGGGCTCTTTCAAAAGATGAATTTCCGATGATGCAAGGAATGGTGAAACTTCCCGGATCTCTCAATTTAGGTGGGAGTTTCTTTTGCAAAATAGCGTTGCACTCTTCCGTTAAAGCGACCGTCTCATATTCCTCGAGCTTTCGTTTATTGGACAAGATCTCCTTCATGAACTTGACGTAACTCGGCATCTGTTCCAATGCGTCGGCGAACGGAATGTTTATGTGCAATTTCTTGAAGACGTCGAGGAATTTTGAAAACTGCTTGTCCAGTTTTTGCTTTTGAAAACGCTGTGGAAATGGAATTTGAGGAGTGGGCTGAGTAGTCGATAATTCCTTTGGCTTAGGCGTCTCATCCTTTTCCTTCTCGTTCTGCTCGATCGGCTGCTCTTTGTCACTAATAGGCTGCCCTTTCAACTCCTTTCCGCTTCGTAGTTCGATCGCTTGCACATTTTCCTTGGATTTTACTTCGGGTGTGTTGGGGGCTGCACCTTGGGACCGAGAAGACAATAAATTAGCAATCTGCCCCATTTGTGTTTCTAGATTTCGGATGGAGGTCGAATGATTTTGGAGAGTCGTCTCGGTGCGGGTCATGAATTGGCTTGTGTTAGCCGCCAATTGAGCAAGAGCATCCTCCAAAGAAACCTTTGGTGATTGAGGGGGCTGCTGTGGGGGTTGCACGAAGTGGGGTTGTGGAGCCTTCATAGCTTGCCCATTTCTCCATGGAAAATTTTGTTGATTCCTCCACCCTTGAGTATAAGTGCTTGGGTAAAAATGGCTTTGTCGATTTCCATTGGCTATGAATTGAGCTTGCTCCATCTGATTTTGCTCGAACGGATTTCCAAATTGACATTCCGCACTCGGGTGTGATCCGTTACACCAATTACATGTCTCTATGGTAACGGGGGCTGGTGCGTGCGAAAATGTCTGGAGCTGTTGTGTCAAAGCGGCGACTTGAGCTGACAAGGTGGAGATCGGGTCATTGCTTGAAACTTCCATTACTCTTTTCGGTGTCAATCTTTCTGCTGGCCATTGGTATGCGTTTTCAGCCATATCTTCCAAAAGCACGTGTGCCTCGGCCATAGATTTTGCCATGAATGTCCCACCGGAGGCCGCATCCACTAAAGTGCGTGTAGAAGCACTCAAACCACCATAAAACATATGAAGCTGAAGCCAATCAGGAATACCGTGATGAGGGCATCTTCGTAGTAATTCTTTATATCGCTCCCACGCCTCGTGGAGCGATTCCATATCGAACTGGGCAAAAGTGGTTATTTCATTTCTCAACCTTGCCGTCTTAGCTGGTGGGAAAAATTTGGCAAGGAAGGCTTGCGCTAACCTCTCCCATGTTGTAATCGACCCCGGCGGTAGGGAATTTAACCAAAACTTTGCTTTATCCCTCAAAGAAAAAGGGAAAAGCCTCAATCGGATGGCATCGTCGGTGACGCCATTAGTCTTAAATGTGTCGCATATCTCAAGGAATGAAGCAATGTGGGCATTCGGGTCGTCCTTCGGCAGTCCACAGAATGGGCTCGCCTGCACCATCTGAATAATGGCGGGCTTGATCTCAAAGTTATTAGCTTGGATGGTGGGACGCCGAATTCCCGAAAAATTAGCGTTGACCTGTGGCATGGCATAATCTCGAAGAGCGAGTTCCGGTTGAACTTGCTGCACTTGGTTGTCTCCTCCTTGGATTTCAATATTCTCGGCCATGATGACCGCCTTCTGCAACTCTCTTTTCTCCTTTTTGTTCCTTCTTAGCGTGCGCTCGAGCTCGGTGTCCAAAGGTAGTAAGCCTTCGTTACCGAGTCTTCTCATGCACTAACGAAAGGTCCTGAAAGGAAAAACGAATAAACAAAATTAAATACGCAAAAATAAAAATAAAACGTTCAAATTAAGACTGGAAATACTTAAATCGATATTAGAAAAATTTCAATCCCAGCAACGGCGCCAAAAACTTGTTGCGATATTTCCTACACGCAAGTGCACGTCATCGTTTACAAGTAATAAAGTGATAAGTAGAGTATCGTTCCCACGAGGATTGAATCTCTAACTACCGACGTTTCGTATTCCAATTTTATTTGAACAATCAAGTTGGGCTTTTGGATTAATAACTAAAAGAATTTCTAAAATACTAAGCGGAGAAAACAATATCTTGGATTAAGGAAATCAAATGATGAATACGTCTAGGGTTCGAATCCACCTTAGTTTATCCGAATGTACTCTCGATTATCCGTAATAAATAATTTTCCCAATTTATCAAGGTGGAGATTGCTAATATATTCTAGCGCCTCTCCGAGGTCAATAGATTTATCTAACGGCGACTAACGCACTCTATCCCTAGGTGAATTATCTCGTCGATAGGCAAAAGCATGAAATCTCCTAAAGGCCACGTAGTTTCTATGAGTATATTCCTATCTCACGAATAAAACGGTCCTCAACAATAGTTCCTCACCAAATCTCCTCTCCCGATTCAAGTGAATGATTAAATCAATACAACTATTGGCCGATAATTGCAAGCATTAAACATAATTGGGAAAACTCAATAAAAAGGTAATAAATTAGATAATCTTAATCAATTCACAAACAAAGGTTTCATCGCACTTAGATTAGGGCTTTAGCGACATACTAAAAACTGAAAATACAGAATAAATAAACGAAAGCATAAAATTCAAACGCATATGAAGCTCGGATTCCTCCGTTCTTCAGCTCCCGCCTTCTGCCCTTGAATTCTTCTGCTTTCCTCCTCTTCTTTATCTCCAAGCTTAAGCTCTCCTAGGTTTAGATTCAATGATTCCCAGATAATTAAATTAGGGTCTTAAGCCCTATTTATAGCTCAGCACCTCCATAAATCGCGTCCGTATTCGTTGGTCGAAAACTGGCTTCGAAACGGCCCAAAATCCGCGCAGACGTATAAAACCCGCTAAGTGTGCCGCGGCTCACTAGACTTGTGCCGCGGCACATCGCCAAAAGTTGAATACCTGGGCGTTAAATAGTTCTTCTGTGCCGCGGCACAGAGTACAGCCTACTCTGCCCCTCGGCTGGTGTCTTCCTGTGCCGCGGCTCAGATTCCTTGCGCCGCGGCTTATCGCCCGCTTTTGCTGCTACCGCTTTTGCCTCGTTTTAGCTCCCGGACTTCAATTTCCTGTCAATCATACAAAATCAAGGCATTAAAAGCTCATTTAGATGATTTCACTCACCGAAACACTACAAAATAATGATAAATAAGCGTATAAAAATACGCCTAACATGGCCTGGGTCTTTGGCGTCCTCTACTTGCCCGATGTGTTTGGCGGTCCGATCCCTTCGGACCCGTTTCGGGCTTGTTTTCTTCGTGTATTCCTAAAAATTGATTTCCCACATTTTAAGTTAGATTTAATATGATTAAAATGATATATGGTATTTCATTTTATAATGGAAAATTGATTTATTGGAATACTTGTGATCGACCGAATTATTTTGAATGTTTTCATATTACCGGTTGTGTGAATTGATTGTATCGATTCTATTTGTTGTTTATATGCAAATTGGATCAACTATACGCTATCCATTTAGATAGTATTTATTGGATGATTGCTTTTGAATGGGGATGTGGTTCATGGATTTAGTTTTGAATCGTTCGGTTTTATTCGATTGGGTTGTAAAGGCCGTTCTGAGCCTATTTATTTTACTAGACATATTGTATCTAGGATGCAATTTTTCAATGTAAAATTTATATGAAATGACGAAGACCGGAGGAAGATCTGTTTCGAGAAGACGGAGATTCAAGATGAAGACTTGTAATTAGATTACAGAGTTTTTGTTTCTAGGAACAGTCCATGAACTACATGTTGGTAGCAACTAGGTTGTGAATGGTTGTTCATATTGTATGAATGCTGCAAATGCGCTTAAATGAATTAATGTGCAGAGTGTCACATTAATCGCGAAAATTCTCCCACGACAAATTATTAAGTTTATAAGGTTTCAAGGTTTTCCTTCCCTCCATCGAGCTATGGGGAAATTGAAATCCAAACCGGATGTGCTATGCTTCCGAGTTATCGGGGTAGTCGTTCGGGGAGGATGGATAAATTACCGGGAGCGCATTGGATGCCTTCGGTTGGAGAAAATTTTATCCCTAGAAACCTGATAGGTTGCCGGATAAGATTAAATTGTGAAACTGATTTGCGTCGATGGTATAAACTTAACTTGTTCACGAACAATAGAAACCGTATAGGTTGAGGGGAGTGAACAAGGAGAAAAAGAAGATCGTATCATCCACTAGATGGGTTGGTGTTGGACACCACTTTATGAAAATTAATAGACTAGAAACTTGTTCGGTTGCCCTCTATTAAGATTTATAAAGAACACGATCACCACTATGAAGTAGAGTGAATGATACTTCCGGATTTCACATGGGAGTGTGTTATTCCGATAAAAATAGTGGGAGCTGGGTTAAAGAATATAAAAGACCTTAATTCTATACTCAGATCATAATTGAACGAGTCACTAATTAATCTGTCGTACTTAATGCAGATATAACTCTCAATATGACAATGAACCCACTCACAATTATACTCGAAAAGAACACCTTGATCGGACTTAACTTTGTGGATTGGCTCTGCAATCTGATGATAGTCCTCAGTATAGATGGACTGGGATACATCTTGGGGACGGACATTCCGGCGCCTCCAGTGCGGACAAGAGCCAATCAGGAAGAGATTGAAAACCACGAAAAGAGGGTTAAGGATGACATAAAAGTCCTTGCTTACATGATGGCTTCTATGTCTAATGAGCTTCATAGAGCTCATGAGAAAATGACTTCTGCTAGGCAGATTCTATCTCACTTAACCGAGCTTTATGGTGAGCACAGTCGAACTACTAGATATGAGATATCCAAGCAACTGTTCGGTGCAAGGATGAAGAAAGGTGAGAATGTTGGGGACCGCATCCTCAGAATGATATCTATGATCGAGAGATTGGAGGCTCTTAATTTTAAGATGGATGCTTCTCTTTAGACCAACCTTATCCTACAGTCTCTCCCTGATTCCTTCTCACAGTTTGTTATGAACTTCAACTGCAATGAGATTGCGCGCAACTTAGCTGGGCTAATGAACAAACTGGTGACCGCTCAGTCTCAGATGAAGACTCCACGGATGAAGTAGTCTGTCCTTGTGATTTATTCTGGATCTCGGAGGTCCAAGAATAAGAAGAAAATGACCAAGAAGCATACGGGACCACAAGTCAAGGACCTTAAGGGTTAGATCAAGGGCCCGATGGTTCCAAAGATCAAGAAGAAGGACACTTGTCTCAAATGCGGTGAGCTGGGCCACTGGGATAGAGATTGTCCGATTCATCATGGCGCTTCAGGTACAAAACTTTTAGTTTTGGAAAAAAATTGTTCTGTATTTTCTACTTCATGGATACTGGATTCTGGTGCTAGTTCTCATATTTGTACCATGAATCATGATCTGGAACAAAGTAGAAAGCTTAGAGCTGGGGAAGTGATGATCACTGTCGGAAGCAGGCATAGTGTCGAGGTAACCGACATAGGATCACTTATTTTGGGTTTAGAATTCGGTTTTGTTCTGACTTTAGAAGATGTACTTGTTTTGCCCAAGGGGCATAAAAATATTGTATCCATTCCAGTCATGCATCGGAAAGGCTTTTCATTGTTTATTGGTGATGGTTCCTGCAAAATTTATTTTAGAAAAAACCTAGTGGGCACTGCTACATTGTTAAATGTATTGTATCATCTAAATCTCAGTAACAAAGTCATTGTGAATACTGTGACTAGGAAGCGTGGTGGGGATGAAACTAATCAAGTTTTGAAATGGCATCCTAGACTTGGTCATGTTGGTCAGACCAAGGTTTACAAAATAGAAAAAGATGGACTTATGGGTCCATTGGGATCGTATCCCTTTCCTACTTGTGAATCTTGCCTCAAACGCAAAATGACTAAGTCCCCCTTCACAGGGACTTTTGAAAGAGCCGCTGATAAACTAGGACTAATCCATACCGACGTATGTGGTGCTTTGGAAGCAGCACGTGATGGATATCAATATTTCATTACATTTACAGATGATCATACTAGGTATGGTTATGTATACTTACTGAAACATAAATCCGAGGCTTTTGAGAAATTCCAGGAATTTAAGGCCCTACTCGAGAAATAAACCGGTAATCATATCAAAGCGCTTCGGTCGGACCGAGGTGGCGAGTATATGAGTACGGAGTTTGACGAGTTCCTTAAGGAACATGGAATAGTTTCACAACTAACACCTCCAGGTACTCCTCAGTTAAATGGTGTGTCAGAAAGAAGGAACTGGACCTTGTTGAACATGGTCCGTTCCATGCTGGGCTATACTGACTTACCGATTTACCTATGGGGGTATGCACTCCTGACTGCCGCTTACATCTTGAACAGATGTCCTTCCAAATCCATTCCTAAAACTCCACATGATATGTGGGAGGGCAGGAAACCAAGTCTTAATCACATTAGGATTTGGGGATGTCCCGCCTATGTCAAGAAGACTAAGGTGGACAAATGGGAAGCGAGGTCCGTGAAGGGACGTTTCATTGGATTCCCGTCTAGGACGATTGGTTATCTATTCTACATGCCCAAAGATCGAAAGATCGTTGTTGATTTGCAAGCACACTTCCTGGAAGATGAGTTCATTCAGGAAGGCGGAGTAGGTTGAAGTATTTCTTTGGAAGAATATAGTGAAACTCTTCAGGAGACACCTATGCAAGAAATTGGAACCAAACCTTCTGAAACACAAGTACAACCACCTCGTAGGTCTAGTAGGGTGTCTCATTTACCTGAGATGTATGGCCTTGTGCACTTGGAGGAGCTGGGTCTCCATGAGGTTCCATGTTGATGTAACCGAGCTGATCGGTCACCAAGAACCGGGTTAATCTTAGAAGTTTAGCTAAGAAAACCCAAAATATGAAGTGCTCTCTTTTCTTTATCTCTCTAAAATATGCTGTATTCTCAGAGTGTGTGTTGTCTTTTGAGGAACCCCCTCTCTCCCTTTTATAGGAGGAGGGTGCCTTGTTATCTGAGATTTTTCCTGATTCCCAGAGAGAATCCCGGATATCCAGGGATTCAAGCTGCGATTTTCCATCCCTGCATTTCCGGGATTGCAAGGTATGGGCTCTCAATCCCTGGATCTTAGGGATTCTGTCAGGTGAGTCAAGATCTTCTTTCCCAAGAGTCCGACCTTCCTGAGTTCGGTGGTTTTTAGGTCGGCTCTTCCCTATTCAAATCAGTAGTTTGAGAGACCTTTGAGGTCGGCGACCTGTTACCGGATATCATAGGTCAGCGGGGGCCTCCGAGGTCGGCGCCCTTCTAACAGATGTCACAGCTAAACGGGACCTCCGAGGTCGGCGACCTTTATCAGATATCATAGGTCAGTGGGGCCTCCGAGGTCGGCGCCCTTCTAACAGACGTTACATCTAAGTGGGGCCTCCGAGGTCGGCGACCTTCTAAAGGACCTTGGGGTTGTCATCTCCTTATCTAAGAACCTAGGTCGGACTTTTATTGGTCCATATTTTAAACCGAGTTTTCAGGGAGCGTACATTCGATGTCCTATCAACCAGTCCCCTCTACTCTAGTCGAGCTGTAAGACCGAGTAGAGTAAGATTTGTTTACAACCGGACGACCTTGACGCAATTATCCTTGGGACTCCCGTTCCCAGATAACGAGGCTCTTCGGACTTTGTGCGCTATAATTAACCTGTCTTTTCCTTTCCCCGCCTCCCAAACGTCGCGTCGATGGCCGAAGCCAGGTGTCGACTTGCCATAGGTCGGCTAAGACGGTGCCAAATCCCAGTCATTCCTTCGAATAGGGCATCGGACGCTCTAGATCGTCCCTATCCTTCTTGGTGTTCGCCCCTCCCTCCTATAAAAGGAGGTCTTCTTCCCCCTTTATCACTTCCGCGTTTTTATACCCTCAACCTCTGGTGCGAAAATTCTCAGGCGACACTAGCGATCACAGCTATCTGTCCCCAGCGACGCGCTTGCTCTACCCTTCTCCAGCGATCTTCCACCCAATCCCATGGGTATGTTCATCTAAACATCTCTTTTAGCTTTTTGATTTGTTTTACAGATATTTTCCTTTTCTTCTTCCTCCCCTTTTCTTCCTTTAGTTATGTCGTCTGCTTCGGATTCTCAAAATATTTCCGGCGAATCGGCCGTGAAATCTTTTTTGGAGGGTCTTTCCTCTTCTGATGGGGATTCGGGGGGTAGGTCGGGGCGAGCTACTGGTTCCTCCCTCCGTCTTAGGGATGAGCCTTTAGGTGACGTAGACTGGTCCGAGCTAGGTGACATCCCTCCCTCTGGCATCCCCCTAATCATTGTAGATCCTCCTTCCCCTCCCCCCATGGACGAGGTAACTGTGACCGGCCTTTAAGCCGACCCATATCAGACAGTTGTAGGGGCGACTCGAGTTCTCCCTCCCCATCCTCTATCGAGGACTAGCCCAGCTACCGGCTAGTTTTATAAGATTTCTTAGACTTCCCCCGGGGTGGGAATTTGTCACACCTCAGGCTAGTGATACCCCTGATCATCCTCCTCCGGGTCATATTACCTGGTTTGTGGATCAGGTGAGCAGTGGTCTTCGCTTTCCACCCCATCCCTTCCTTGTCTCTCTCTCCGTTAAATACAATCTTCCCCTCAACCAGTTCTCTCCTAACTCTTTTCGCTACATGGTGGGTTTTCTCGTGCTGTGTCATTACAGACATGAGGAACCCGACCTGGGATTTTTCTATTGTTGCTTTGGGCTAAAGAGTTTTAAAGGCTCTTTTTACTTGACTTCCCGAAACAACGCCCATTTCTTCACCCACCTCCCTTCCAATGTGAAGGACTGGAGGTCCCGCTTCTTTTTCTTTTGGCTCCCCACATCCGATTCTTGGGGCTTTCCTACGAAATGGACGCAGGCTACTCCGAGCCAGGATCCTATTCCTAGGCGTAATTCCATCCGGGCTGTGTGGGTCGAGAAAGTTCGGGAATGGAATGCCATTCCCTATAATGCTTTCCAGCTGACGCAATTCCATGATCTTCTGTTCCATTGTGGGCTGAGCTCGAATCCCTACCCGGCTATCCCTGACATTGGTAGGCTTTATCTATATATTTTTTTTTTAGATCTTTGTTATTTTGCCTTTTAGCTATTTCCTTGACCGTTTGTATTGTTTTTTGTAGATCGGTTCATGCGGACCTGCCAGTCGGATGCCTCCAAGCCGGCTGAACCAATAAAAGAGAAGGTCCCTAAGTCGAGGAATCCCCCCAAGGAGAGGGCGGAGGGCTCGTCCAAAGCTAAACGGAAGGTTCCTGCTCGCCCCAAGTCTGGGGTAACTCTCCCATCCGACCTGGCTCCTACCTTGACCACCGGACGAGGCTCTGCGAGCTCGTCTCGGCAGATTCAGGTCACTCAGAGGGCCTCTTCTCCTAGCTCCCCTGCTTCCAAACGGCCAAAGACCGCGGGTCCTCCAGGTCCGGCTATGGAGACTCTTCTCCGTTGCAAGGAGTTTGAGAGATTTCTTCCTTATTTTAGCTCCATTGTCCCGGCTAAGGATAAGCTGGGATTACGAGACGCCGAGGAGGACCCTAAATTTGATGCTATGATGATGTACTTTGGGAAGGTATTCCCCTTTTCGCCTTCATACCCCTTTTGATTATTTTTATGTTTATTATTACCCTCTGCCGACCTGATATAACTTCTTGTGCAGTTCTTCGCCACCTTCGTGACCTTCGCCGAGGATCATAAGCTCGGTGCTACTTCTTCTTTGCAGCTCACCCAGATGCAAGCCGACCTGGAGGCCGCCCTGTCGGCTAATTCTGATCTTTCGGCCCAGCTTCAGGAGAGGGAGTATCGCTTAGATGCTGCCCTTAAGAAAAATTCTGAGCGGGAGGCGGTTTTAGAGCGGGCCCAGATGGCCAATGTTCAGCTAAACCAAGAGCTGAAATTTTGGAAGACCATGTCTTTAGCTGAAACGGAGAAGGTGGGCCAGCTCGAGGCTCAGTTGTCGGAAGCTAGGGCCGAATCCGAAAGGATAGCTCAACTTGAGGCACGGGCTAAGGCTGAGTTGGAGAAGGTCGCCGACCTCGAAGCTCAAGCTAGAGCGGCATCGGAAAAGGTGACCCTGCTGGAAACTCAACTAGCCGAGGCTAGATCCGAGGGATCTTATTATGAGCGCGGGGCGACGGATGGCCGACGTCGATTCCTGACCAGTGACGTTGGTCACTCTTTTCTGTAGGCCTACCGTTCCGCCCTCCTGGCCCGGTATCATAATTCCACCGCATTCCTGGTTAAGCTAGCCCCAGCTGCGACACAATATTTTGATTTTGCTCTGACTCGTGCTCGTGAGCAGCTAGCTTCATTGGGCTTTTCGGGTGAGCTGGACCGGGATGATGCATTGGACGGGGCTCCCGTTCCTTCGGGTTGGTCCTGGGACGTGGAAGAATCTCCAGAGGCGGCCTGGTGGAAGGACGCCCTTGAGGAGTCCATAAAGCAATGTGGCTTAGATTTGGAGCTGCCTTCTGATCCTCCCAGTTCACCTGTTAAGGCCAGCACTCCTAGTCCCGAGGTGGTTGGGACCGATCGTGATGCTTCTCCTCCGTTGCCTCCTCCGTCTTCAGAGCCTGTAGCTTAGTGTAGACAATGTATATTTTTCTTCTGTTTCTTTTTCCCTTCTTTATTTGTACTGGCACAGCTATTTTGAATGACAACTTTTTGAGTTGAATATACTTTGGGTTTGTGTGCTTTGTATGACAAGTTGATATAGTTCGGTGTTGCTTGTAACCTTGATGTATCTTGTGTCTGTTTGATTTGATACGATTACTTTCCGATATGGCCCGACTTTTAAATTTCGAAAAATCCTAAATGGAATCCGACCAGTTTGACTTAATCTTTTCACCGATCTTTAGTGTAGGTTGGGTATTTCCCTTAGTCATAGCTTCATAGGGCGGTTCACCCTTACTCGGATCTGGAGGCGTTTCGCCTATTCAGATGTCAGAGGGCGGTTCACCCTTACTCGGATCTGGAGGCGTTTCGCCTATTCAGATGTCAGAGGGCGGTTCACCCTTACTCGGATCTGAAGGCGTTTCGCCTGTTCAGATGTCAGAGGGCGGTTCACCCTTACTCGGATCTGGAGGCGTTTCGCCTATTCAGATGTCAGAGGGCGGTTCACCCTTACTCGGATCTGGAGGCGTTTCGCCTATTCAGATGTCAGAGGGCGGTTCACCCTTACTCGGATCTGAAGGCGTTTCGCCTGTTCAGATGTCAGAGGGCGGTTCACCCTTACTCGTATCTGGAGGCATTTCGCCTGTTCAGATGTCATTTCTAGTTTTACTTGATCAACACATTCAGACAGATATATTTTTGTAATAGACTTTTATTAAAACAACATAATCTTTTTTCCACACCTCTTCACACAAAATACTTTTTTAAGTGACATATGTTCCAAGGTCTTTTGATGAGGTGCCCTTCCATATCCTCAAGCTCGTAAGCTCCCCCCGCATAAATTCGGATTACCTTGTAAGGGCCTTCCCAGTTCGGCTCCAGCTTTCCTGTTTTTCTGAGGGCATCAGCTCGCCTAAGCACCAAATCACCGACCTAGAATTATCTCTTCCTGACTCTTTTGTCATGAGCTGCTTTTGTTAGGCTTTTGTATCTTTCAGTTCGTGCTGCTGCCGCTTCCCTCCTTTCTTCTATGGTATCTAACGCCTCCTTCATTATTTCCTCGTTCTCCGCCTCGTTGAACCATCGAACCCGATGGGACATTTCTCCGACTTCTGCGGGGATGACGGCTTCGGACCCGTAGACCATACTGAAGGGTGTTTCTCCTGTTGACGATCTAGGTGTGGTCCTGTACGACCATAGTACCGAGCTAAGTTCATCCACCCATCCTCCTCCAACTTTGTCTAAGCGGGTTTTTATCCCCTGCAAGATTGTTCTGTTAGTTACCTCTACTTGCCCTTTAGCTTGCGGGTGAGCAACCGCAGCGAACCTTTGCTTGATATGCATACCCTCGCACCAGGACTGGGTTTTCTTCCCATTGAATTGGGTTCCATTATCTGAGATGAGTATCTGGGGCGCTCCATACCTGCAGCAAATGTTGTTAAACAGGAAACTTATGATTCTTTGCTCGGTTATGGTGGCCACGGGCTCGGCTTCTACCCACTTGCTGAAGTAGTCTATGGCTACTATTAAGAACTTTCTTCCTCCCGAGCCAGGTGTAAACTGCCCCATGATATCAATTCCCCATTTAGCGAATGGACAGGGCGCTTCCATGGTGATCATATCCTCGGCTGGGATATGAATTAAGGGTGCGTGCACTTGACATTTTTGGCATCGCTTAACCATTTCCACTGCTCTCTTGCTCATGGTCGGCCAGAAGAAACCAGCCCTTAGCGTTTTGCTAATCAGCGCTCTTCCTTTGGTATGGTCTCCGCAGCACCCTTCATGGATTTCTTCCAATACACTTCGCCCTTCTTCTTCCGAGATGTATCGTAGGTATGGCCCGAGGTAGGACCTCTTGTATAGCTCATCATTAATGCAGCAGAACCTCGCTGCTCTTCGCACAATTTTCATTCTTTCTTGTCTTTCCTTGGGTAATTCTGCCCTTCTTAGGTATGCCAACAAAGGAGTTCGCCAATCTGCCATCTCATTCACCTCTATCACCTGTTTCATGATGCTACTGGCCGCTCCCGAATCGTTCTTGTCATGAGCGGCAATCCACTAAGGAGCTTCCCATCTTTGCTAGGTAATCAGCTTTTGCATTCTCCGACCTAGGGATATGGATTAACTTCCATTCCCTAGTTTTTGCACCTCTTTCACTTCCTCCACATACTTCTTCATCCGATCTTCATTTATCTCAAATTTTCCTTCTACTGTTGTGTGACCGGTTGGGAATCGAGTAAGCAAAGAGTCGTCGCGCGCCCAAGTCTATTCAGTGCATTCCCTTAACCAGGGCTTCATATTCGGCCTCGTTGTTAGATGCCTGAAATCGAATTTTATGGCATACTCTAATTGCTCACCTTCCGGGGTAGTGAGGATTATCCCCGCCTGAGATCCACCGGTTGTCGCCGATCCATCCACATGCAACAGCCACTGTCCTTCCGGTGGCGATGGCATGGCCCCCTCTTGGATAAAGTCTGCTAGGGCTCGAGCTTTAATCGCCGTTCTCGGCTCATATTCCATGTCGTACTCCCCATTTCTACCGCCCACTTCACTGCATTGACTGACACATTAGGTCGCCCTAATATCTCTCTCAAGGGCAAGTTGGTTCACAATTTTATCCGGTGGGCTAGGAAATAGGGCCTCAATCGCCCGGCCGTAACCACTAACGCCAAGACCCCTTTTCTAGCTCGAGTAGTTCCGTTCGCTCCTTGCAAGATTCGGCTTGTATAATAAATGGGCTTTTGCTTATTCATTTCTTCTCTTAGCAAGACCGAGCTCACCGCTCCTTCTCCCACGGATAAGTAGAGTACAAGATCCTCTCCTGTACCGGTTTGGTGAGTAGGGCAGCTCGGCCAAATACTCTTTCAATTTTCCGAATGCCGTTTGCGCTCGGGGTCCATTCGAACTTGTTCCCTTTTCTTAAGAGTTTAAAAATGGGAACCCCTTCTCGAGCGTGATATGAAATGGCTCAGCCGCTATTCTTCCGTTAGTATCTGGATATCCTTGATATTTTTGGAGGATTCATTTGCGATCGCCTTGACCTTCTCCGGTTGACCTCGATTCCTTGTTCTGTGACCACATACCCCAGAATTTTCCCGATTTGACTCCAAAAGAACATTTTGACGGTTGAGCTTCATTCCGCACGCACGTGTTCTCGAACGTCTCTTCTAGGTCCCCGATATGTTCTCCGCCTTCACACTTTTCACTAGCATGTCATCCATGTATACCTCCATGTTTCGCCGATTTGGGATTTAAAGATTCACGACCATCCTCCGATATGTAGATCCCGCATTTTTAATCCAAAAGGCATGCGTACATAACAAAAAGTTCCCTTTGAAACCACAAAACTAACCCCCTTCGTCTCGGGTGCGAGAGGAATTTGATGATATCCTTGGGAAGCGTCCATCATCTTGAGTAACTCGCACCCGAGGTTGAATCCACCAGGTGATCTATGCGGGGTAACGGGTGGTGATCCTTGGGACATGCTTTATTTAGGTCCCTAAGTCCATGCACATCCTCCACTTCCCCGGCCTTTCCCTACCATCACAGCGTTGGATAGCCACTCCGGAAACTGGATCTCCATTATGTGCCCAGCTCGGAGGAGCTTATCGACCGCTTCCCCAATGACCCCATCCATCTCTGGCCCGAAATGCCTCCTCTTCTGCTTTACTGGTCTTATGGTGGGGTCGATGTTCAACCTGTGTTCGGCAACTGTTGGGCTGATTCCCACCAGATCCTCAGCTGCGAATGCGAAAATGTCCACGAATCTTCTTAGCAGGCTGATGAGGCTTTCCTTTATTCCATCGTCCAACCGACTTCCCATGCGAGTCTTTGTTTCCGGCTTTCCTGGAACCAATTCTATTTCTAGTAACTTCTCGTTGGGCTTGACACCTTCTTCCTCAGCTTCCTCGGGTGCCTTCGATTGCTTATTCCTCTTAGACTCCGGATCCGGACCCCCGAGCTCGGGTGTCCTCTTTCCGTGCTGCACTCCCTGCTTTACGGTTGTTTGATAACAAGAACGGGTGACAAACTGATATCCTGCTACTTCTCCCACCTCACCTCCTACGGGGAATTTTACTTTCATGTGCGCGGTAGAGGCTACTGCTTCGAATTTGTTGAGCCCTGGTCGTCCTAAAATGGCGTTATAGGCCGA
Source organism: Orobanche coerulescens (assembly GCA_033398695.1). NCBI lineage: Eukaryota > Viridiplantae > Streptophyta > Magnoliopsida > Lamiales > Orobanchaceae > Orobanche > Orobanche coerulescens. Next base: position 66,279,906 of record CM065808.1, on the reverse strand, counting down.
TTTGGTGTCCACCACTAAAAATCTGAGTGTCTTGACCTTCCGATGGGGCATCCGACCAAGTGCTACACTAAGCACCACTTCTCCGATCGGTTGCACCTCGGCCATAGAACCCATAGAGCGCGGTATCTACCTTTCTCAATTCCACTTCCGTGTTCATCTGTTTGAAACAGTCATAGAATAAGATGTCTACCGAGCTTCCCGTATCGATAAACACCCTTTGCACATCGTGAATGGCGATTTCATTTGTGATGACCAACGCGTCATTGTGGGGCGTATGTATCCCATTATAATCCATGGGGCTGAACTGAATGATAGGCCCACTGCCTACAGAGGCGACCTCCTTGAGTTGATGACACCTAGCCTTTCGTGTGTGGGCTTTTCTAGCCTGATTAGAACTTCCGTCGGTTGGTCCCCCTGATATCATGTGGATCACTCCTTTTTTAGTCGGGGGAGCAGCGGGTCCCCTAGGAGCTTCTCTTTTCACCCCCGACCCTCCTTGGGGCATGGGTGGTTGCCTCCGACCTCCATTTCTCTGTTGATATGTGAACTCCATCAGATGTCCCGCTCAGACCAGCCTCTCGATCTCATCCTTAAGGTGCTTGCATTAAATGCTTTTATGCCCGTAATCATTGTGGAATCGACAATAAAGCTCTGATTTCGGCTGGGTGGGCCTATTAGGGCGAGATGCAGGCCACTCGATGACCCTGCTCATCTTACCCTCAACTGCTTCCAAAACCTGGGCTCTCCTCATTGTTAGTGGGCTGTATTGGTCAAATCTTGGTCGCCTTAGAACGATATCGTTCTTCTTCCGATCTGTTTTTCCCCGTGACATTTCTTCCCGAGGCAAATTTCCTTGAAAGGTGTACTCCTCCCGTCGTATCAATCTGCTGGACCCCCTTTCCCCATCCTCGGGCTTTTCATGCAACTCCTCCATATCCTTCTCGGTTTCCTCAACATTGATGTACTTCGAGCATCGGGCTAAGACCTCATCGTATGTTCTGGCTGGTTTTTTAGCTAATGAGGTGCGTAACAACCCCGACCTCAGTCCCTGCGTCAAGGCACTGGTTTTTACTTCTTCTGACGACGAGGGTACCTCCAGACACGCCTTCGTGAATCGGGTCACATAAGCTCTCAGCGCTTCTCCAGAATATTGCTTGATACTGAACAAGGACATGAAGGTCTTTTGGTGCGCCCTAGCGCTGGCAAAGTGAGTCAAGAACGCGGAGCTCAAAGTTTTGAAGCTGGTGATTGACCCAGGGGGTATCTGGTGGAACCAATCCTGAGCTGACTCTGTCAGTGTGGCCAAGAATGCTCTGCAACTCACGGCATCCGAATATCTATGTAGTACCGCCATGTTCTCGAATCGGTATAAATGTCGGGTAGGATCTGAGAGTCCATCATAGGTGAAGGTGACAGCCCTAAACCCATACGGGAGCTCGTCCTGTAGTATGCCTTCTGAGAAGGGATGGCCTGGATGGCTTTCCATGTCCCTCCCCGCAACCCTCTGTCGCAACTCTTCCAGCTCGTCCTGCATGCTGGATATCAAGGGATCCCGCGTTTTTTCCTACCTAGATCGCTCCCATATTTTTGGATAGCCCTCCCCATGTTCTTCCTACTGATCAATTTCTTCCGGCCCATCCGAAAGGATGGGTATTATTTTTCGTGGTACCCTTTGTTTTTCGACCTCCCGGCTCTTCTGGATTGCACTGGCGATTATGTCGGCTAAGGCTTCCTTCGTCAGTGTAATTGTGCTTGGTGCGACTTCTTCTACAGGGGTGACGGGTGTTTTCTCCAGAGTCGCTTCTCCACCCGCCGCTGCTAGTTCCTCTTCTAGATTTCTGGGTATTAACTCCCCTGTTCTCTTCTGGTTCATTTCTTCTGCCATTACTAACCTCACGTCTCAACTCAAAATGACTCGATGTCACACTTCCCACAGACGGCGCCACTTGATGTAACCGAGCTGATCGGTCACCAAGAACCGGGTTAATCTTAGAAGTTTAGCTAAGAAAACCCAAAATATATGAAGTGCTCTCTTTTCTTTCTCTCTCTAAAATATGCTGTATTCTCAGAGTGTGTGTTGTCTTTTGAGGAACCCCCTCTCTCCCTTTTATAGGAGGAGGGTGCCTTGTTATCTGAGATTTTTCTTGATTCCCAGAGAGAATCCCGGATATCCAGGGATTCAAGCTGCGATTTTCCATCCCTGGATTTCCGGGATTGCAAGGTATGGGCTCTCAATCCCTGGAACTTAGGGATTCTGTCAGGTGAGTCAGGATCTTCTTTCCCAAGAGTCCGACCTTCCTGAGTTCGGTGGTTTTTAGGTCGGCTCATCCCTATTCAAATCAGTAGTTTGAGAGACCTTTGAGGTCGGCGACCTGTTACAGGATATCATAGGTCAGCGGGGGCCTCCGAGGTCGGCGCCCGTCTAACAGATGTCACAGCTAAACGGGACCTCCGAGGTCGGCGACCTTTATCAGATATCATAGGTCAGCGGGGCCTCCGAGGTCGGCGCCCTTCTAACAGACGTTACAGCTAAGTGGGGCCTCTGAGGTCGGCGACCTTCTAAAGGACCTTGGGGTTGTCATCTCCTTATCTAAGAACCTAGGTCGGACTTTTATTGGTCCATATTTTAAACCGGGTTTTCAGGGAGCGTATATTCGACGTCCTATCACATGTGATAGCCAAGAGACCGACCCAACGACCTATGACCAAGAGATGGTGGATGTAGACTCCGCGAAATGGCGTGAAGCTATGGAAGCTGAGATAGACTCGGTGCATGTCAATTAGGTCTGGACTCTAGTAGACCGCCCCAAGGGCATATCCTATTGGGAACAAGTGGATATACAAGAGAAAGACTGATGGTGATGGCAAGGTTGACGCCTATAAGGCCAGGCTTGTGGCAAAGGGTTATACCCAAAAAGAAGGGATCGATTACCACGATACCTTCTCACCCATAGCTATGATCAAGTCTATTCGCATGATGCTTGCTATAGCTACCTACCACGTTTATGAGATATGGCAAATGGACGTAAAGACGACTTTCCTTAATGGATTCCTAGAGGAGGTAATCTATATGGATCAGCCTAAAGGCTTTGTGTCCGAGGTCGATGTTCAGAAAGTGTGCAAGCTTCAGCGTTTTTTATGGACTGAAGCAAGCTTTGTGTAGTTGGAACCTTCATTTTGACGAGGCAGTCAAAGAGTTTGACTTCGTGCAAAATGAAGAGGAACCTTGTGTATACAAGAGGGTTATTGGGAGCAAGATCGAATTCTTAGTACTATATGTAGATGACATTCTACTAATAGAAAATGATGTGGGAATGCTCAGTTCTGTGAAAGCTTGGCTTTCGAGTAATTTCTCCATGAAAGACTTGGGAGAAGCCACCTATATTCTTGGTATTCGGCAAAGAGAAAGATAGGTATTTCCCAAGCCCTCTATATAGATAAAATCTTAAAGTGATTTAAGATGGATGATTCTATAAGAGGGTTCCTACTGATGCGATGGAATAAAACTCTCCTTGAAGATGTGTCCTCAAATTGAGGAACAACGAAAGTAAATGAGTAATATACCATATGCTTCGGCCGTGGGTAGCCTTATGTATGCTATGTTGTGTACGAGACCTGACATTGCGCATGCTGTGAGCGTGGTAAGTAGGTTTCAGGCAAACCTGGGTAGGGAACATTAGACTGCCGTAAAAAACGTTATCAAGTACTTATGAAGGACTAGAGATATGGTTATGATGTATGGCAGTAGAGAATTGGATGTGGTGGGATTCACTGGTTCGGACTTCCAAGGACAGAAGGACGATTCAATGTCTACTTCTGGCTGAATATTTACTCTTAATGGAGGAGCAGTATCTTGGTGTAGCACCAAGCAAAGCGCGACTGCTGATTCCACATGTCAGTCTAAGTATAAAGCAGCCTCGGAGGCTTCCAAGGAAGGGTTCTGGATTAAGAAGTTTCTGGGAGAACTTCAAGTGATACCATGTGCTAAGCTGCCTGTTCCGTTGTACTGCGACAACCACGGAGCTGTAGCGCAGGCCAAGGAGCTGAGGATTCACAACAACACCAAACACATTGAGAGGAAGTATCATCTCGTAAGAGAATTTGTTTGCAAGGGATAGTGCATAGAGTAGACTCAACTGACAACGTCGCTGATCCACTGACCAAGCCACTTCCTCAGATTAGCTTGGAGCGTCATCTGGAGAACATGGGTATTAGATACCATAGTGTGTGGCATTGAGTGCAAGTGGGAGATTATTAGGAGTATGCCCTTGAATGCCACTCAGAGGATGTTGAGTGAGGTCATTGTACTTGTTATTATGTAAATCATTATCATAAGGCAAATGAATGTTTCTTTATTTACTGGTAGTTACTACATTCCTAACTCGTAAATATACATATAGAAACTAGTCCGTGTATTTGAGAGCAAAACGTTCCACTCCTTATTGGATAATAGGGTCGGCACTGGAAAGGTTTATAGCTCAAATACTTAATCGTCCGCAAGTCAATGAAACTTGACTGGGCATTAATTTTATGTGAAGACTTGTACGACGTGTTCTTTGACATGGAGAGTGTCTGTCAAACACTAATGGTTAGTGGGGGCACGGGTTATAGGTATGCTAATTGGATTAGTATACTCGAACCGACTCACCCTCGATTCGTCACACGAATTTCACTCCGGGACAGTCAATGATGGAATCGAAAGGTTGTGATAGGTATTCGTGAACCATCGACTTGAGGATTTAGTAGGGATGTGCTTGTGACGTTAAGATTTTCATTATAGTAGTTCGACCCTGTAAACCGTAAGGCGGGGGTCAACCTCGACGTGCGTCTTGACGGGCAAGTAGAATTCTTTATCCTGTAAGTGAACGGGTTATATGTCCTATGCAGTTATTGGCAGATGAGATCATAAGTCTTTGGCTAAAGCATTGGATCTGTTGCATTAGATACACGAGAGCTCAATTTGCATTAACGCATGCATAGTGTCAAGTACAAATAGGGTTTGACTGATCGTGACACCATAACTTGATCGGGACATTTGAAAGAAGGGTTAATATGTATATTGGTATTCACGACATAAAGGTTTTGGAATGATCCCCATCATTCGTTCTCAGTTAGGGTACAGTGTAGGCCGCCAGGCTGGATAGGTGGTGCTACTACTCTTTGGTTCATCCCGTTGCTAACTGAGATGGACCTACCGTGTCGTGCAATAGGTTTGACGACGGAATGAATTAAGCTTATTCTCTCTTTATAAATGTTAGATCTTACATATCTAATTTATTGGACATTGAATGTCTAAATTAATTTAATGGATAAATTAATTTACGGCCAAATGAATTAAATAAATTACTGGGTTATTAATTTAATTCATAGATATAATTATTTATTAGAGAAATTAATTATTTTGTATTTGATATGATTAATTAATTAGATTAATTAATTGATATAAATACATCAGAACGGAATTAGAGTTTATCTATCTGGACTCATGGGAGTCCGAAACGAGCCGGACTCGTTCCATTCCTTCTAGATGGCCGCCCATTTCCTCCCCTTTTCCTTAGTCCTTGTCTCCACCTTAATTGGTGGATGTCATAAGGTATCTAGGGGACAATATATGTGGTAATATCTTTGGGGTAGGTGATTTTGGTTGAAGAATATAATGAGAAGACACTCTCTCCCTTGACCACCCCATTCCATCCGTAAGTTCAAGAGAGAGAGAGAGAGAAAATAATTCTTCTCAAGCCTTCTTCATCTTCTTCACCTTGTCCTTGAGTACTCTTGGAGAAAATTCTAGATTAATAGAGAGATAGTGAGTTATACACTTAGAGTGTTATAATCACAATTGAAAGCTTCATCATCCTAGCTCTAGCCGTATCCTTGGAGGATAGCAAGGTGATCGTCATTCCGTTTGTTTCTCCGGTACGTGGTAAGTAGAGACGCGGTACTTTCGGTATTGGATCATTCAAGAGCTTGGAGCGGACTGCATTCGTAGAGAACAATTAAAGCTTGGGGAATCGCTCAAGAGAAGGACACCATTTAATCAACGGACTACAAGGGTATGTTTCTCGTATCATCTTGTGTTTCATTTTCAATATTCGTATATACGTAGCTCGATCGATCCTTGTAGGGATTCAAATCGAATTAATTTTCCTCTTACCCCTTCCGCTGGGTCTTCGTTTTAGGCACTAAATCCCAACACATATCTAGATCTGGACTAGAAGCAGATGAATATCTCTTTCCTCTTTGGGTGATCAACACACGAAAAATTCTACATGCCGAATTGCTAGATCCTTACGAATATGACAAATAGTACAACATAAATTCCATACTAGAAGGATTGTACTATTGATCAAGATCAACTAAGGGAAGAAGACCAGATGACCGACATTGTTTTCCTACAGTAGGAGGTGTAGGCTGATTTTTCTTTCTTCTTGATGGGAGGGGCGATTTTTTTAGGTGTATGTCTTCTTATGACAACTCCTTGTCATAGACTCCTTATTTATACTAAGTAGTGTTAGGATTGTATACTGCAAAGCAATACATTATGCTTGTATTACCTAATTTCCCTTTTACTACCAATGAGAATATTAATTACATTTAATCACGTGTTTTGCATATTAATTCATGTTATGGTTATGCAAATGAAATGTCTAATTATTTTATATTGTAGATAATGTGGTGTGTTGGTGTCACACGGAAGATCACATTATTGGTGCCTTAGAAAACAATATAATACTTCACAACCTATATAATTATTAGACAAATTATAGAATAGTTGGTCTTGACTATTACCATACATTAGTGTATTTGCATATGTAAAACTGGATCGAGGTGAGATAGTGTCTTCTGTACTGACTGTAAGAAGAACGTAAATCTCGGATAATTATTATTTCTTAATTCTAAGTATATAATATTTAATTGTGTATTTATAATAATTATTGCTTTTGTAAAACCCAAAATTTTAAACTTATTAAATACCTAAAATACCCTCTAATTTGAAACTTTTGACAGACGAATAATAATCTAAGACTTCGCATTATATTATAACCTAAGTAATTATTCTTTAATACTTGAACAATAAACGTTTATACGATTAATAAAATTTATGATATATTAAAATGTACATAATATGATATCCTAAACTATGGTACATGTTCATTAAGCTACTAGGTTCGGTTTATTTTGTTTCGTGTCAAACGTATGGGAACTTTCAATATGTCTAGATTCGTGATTGTGTTATTTTGGTTAAGTCTTCATTTTGATCCCACCAATTACTCCCCTAATGTCGAGCTTCCATTTTTAAAACCCTCCCCACACATTTAAAACTCTCCCCACGATTAACATTAACACACATCTCACAAAACATAAACCCTAATATACACCATTCTGTCTCGAAACCAAAGTGGTGCAAAGGAGAGTATTCGATTGTGGTTCCCTCATGGCGATTTGGCGTGGTGAATTCGTTCGAAGAAAAAGGGGTTCTGATTTGGTTTTTGTCTTGGTGTTGTCTGATTTTTGGCCCTCGTTATCTCAGCCCATTCGGTATGTTTTTCTTGTGTTGTCGATTCATTCTTTTGATCCCTTATTCATGTATAATCAAGCCCTAAAAACCTAATACTAATCGGCTAAAAGATAAACAAAGAAAATGAGGTTTTAACCCTTTTTGATTTGGTTTTATTTTGATTTGTGTCGAGACTCTTGCTTGATGTTTTGACACCATTTTATACCTCATATAATATGTATTTAATCATAAGAAAACATGGCTAAAATATCAAGAATAAAGCTTTACGAAAATAGAACCAATCGGCCTCATATATGTGTTATCGCATGTCTTTAATTTTATGAACTTTGATTCGATTTTTGTGACTAAATGAAATGTGGTTATGGCTGAATGTTTTGTGTTTTATTTAAGTCATAAAGAGGTCTAATCACCTGTAAAATATGAGCCTTTTAAATTGTCATGTAATTGGATTTAAGAGGATTGAATGAATTAAGGTTTAAATGGTTTCTGAAATTTGGACAGCACGTATGCCTGAATTTGTAAACGTGAGATATCATGATATATGATGGTTTATATCTGTTTCTTTGCATGAAAACCTATTCAATGTCTTAGTTAAGTTTTCCAATTGGTTTGAAGGAAATCGGAGTTGTATTGGTCATGTTTTTAAATTTTACGGAACTAAGGTTGTGTTGTTTCTGTTTCAAAGTATGCTGTCCAGTTTTTAAATCGGATTGAGCAGGGAGAATCTTGATGATAACAAATCGTTTTCTGAGTTTCTTGAGTCCAAAACTAATTTTAAAGAGATTACTAACTGATCCAATTGGTTTGGAGTGAATTGGAGTCGATTTGGTCATGTTTCTGAATTTTATGTGAGCGTATGTCAAAACAACATTTTCAGAAAATTATTTCAGTCTACTTGTGTGATTTTTCATGTCAAATATATAAAGAGTTGAGAGCTCTTCTTTTACAGAGGTAATATATAAGTTATATGGGACTTCCTGTAATTTTTGTAGATTTTTCTGAAAGGTTTAACTATGTTGATAAATGAAAAACTTTTGGGGTATACATGCAGTACAGTTTCTGGACAGGTTTGGGAAAACGATTTTTGAAATGATACTTGCACTTAAAAATAAAATCTGGAAAAAAATTTGGGGAGGTGCTTAACTCATGTGGTAATCACAAGTAAAAATTGTAAAACCTCAGAACCTTATTTGTTATGCTTTAAAAATCATAAGAAAATGGAATCAGATTCACATATAAAACCCTTAACCTATTAATAAGTAACTATGGAGTAATGAATCCGTTATGATTTTAATTAGCGTATAAGTAATATATGTAACACCCCCGATATATTCAGGAATATTACATCGCCGTAAATCCTTTACATAAGGATTTACAAGGCTGAAGAATTGAACAGACATTAAAAGGTACTAACGAATGGAAATAACGGAATTAAGATACAACCGTTCTGACCAAATACTGAAAGTACAGTTGTTCAACAGGAACTTAATAATACATCACTAAATTCAAATTCAGCATAAATGACTTCGTACTCGAGTACTTATTGAAATAACCAATAAACAACAGACAAATAAACCCGGCCGAAACATCACTCTGCACCCTCGTCGTCATGCAGCTCCAGTGGTTGTTTTCCTGCTCTCATGGATCCTTAACATAAACAAAATGTTCACCCCCTAAGGGGTTAGCACAACGATGCTAGTACAAGTACTACAACATATTATTCATATCTCACGAAGAATAATAACGTAAACGACAAAAATACCAACGAGTCTTCTCCTACGATAAACTCAAAAATGACATACACAACTGATAATCACAACATGATATCATAACATACACATGGTAATTCCGTCGATCCAGCGTTCACCGCCTAGAACCCACGATGATCCCGTCAGACCAACCCGTGGTGGAAAAACCCTTCCGATGATCCAGCGCACGCTAGCATAGATCCCCCGATGATCCCGTCGGACCAACACGAGGTGGACATACAACAACGACATACATGCACGACAATATGTATAACATCAATACATAAAACAAATAAAGTACTTGCCTCGATTTGAAGACAAGAACAACACTTCCACGAAAATGAACACTCGAAGGCCGTCCTCCTCAATCAATCACGTAACGAGATCAAACCTTAACAAAAGAAATGATATAGGATTTATCTCATGTCATACGAATGTTTAACAATTCGATTTACGGCCAAAAGTTCATAAAATGTAATCTGCCTGAATTGCTTAGCGCACGCTAAGTACTCTGTGTAGCGTGCGTTAAGTCTGCTCGATAGCGCACGCAAACAGCAAAGCCTAGCGTACGCTAACTATGCATGGTCGATTTCACCGATCGGGCCGATCGACTCATCGATGGTCTAGCGTCGTTACGTACCAAACGTAGCGTACGATATCTCGTGCTCGATAGCTAACTTTAATATATATAGCTTAGCGTGCGCTATTCTGCATGGCGCCATCACCGGGCAAGAATCGCTTCTCATCATGATCAAAACAATGAAATCTTCCATGATAATTCATGTTACCTCCATGAATCTCATGTACATACGATTATGAATGATCTTACGGATAACAACAACTTCGGATTCAAGGATATGCATACCATTAAAACCATATTCCATTTCGACTACAATTCTTCATATGACGATTCGAAAGGCTTAACGGTTGATATCAACACCTTATATCCATCGAAATTATCATGCTGTAGTTGTTTAACATTCCATCTATACTAGATAAATCCTTCCATGATCAATCCCTTAGATTCATCTAACAATAATGATGTTAAAGTCGAGTCCATGATTGTTATGAAGTCATCTACTAGATTCGGATTACCAATGATAGAAGCTTCCTTTACTTGTCTAATGAAATAAGATTCGAATCATGATGATCATAATCAAGGTACTTAAGGCTTATTCATCTCAATATTCCAAACATGATGTACTTTGGATAATTCATTTATGAAAATCAATATCTCGTTAATATGATCATCCAATTCTTTAGAATCCAACTCTAAGTCTGGAGATAGGTTGAACATACCTTAATATGATGAAAATCACTGAACCGTAAGGTAGAATCCGACTCCGGTTGGTTGTATGCCACTCCAAGGTGCTATTCCACTTCAATGATTACTCCCAAGTGATAACCAATATACAAAGACCAACAAGATGTGTTCTAAGTGTGTAGAGGGATTATTACAGCTCTCTGGCCTCTCAAGGATGAAGAGTGGACGAATGAAATGTAAGCCAAAACGGGTTGTTGTCCCATTTATAATATTCTGCATTTTAACAAGTTAGCGCACGCTACTAAGCTTCCTTAGCGCGGGCTAATAAGAGTTGACTTTAACTGTCTGTGTTCATCCGCGGGAATCTTATCCGGACCCATGTCCCGGCTGGCGCATGTGCTAGCCGTCCCGCTCAATAATTTAGTTCTTAGCGCACACAACTCCTACATGCATAGCGTGCGCTAGTAGTAGCCCGATAGCGCGCGTTAAGCTACATTCTTAGCGTGCGCTATCACGAGTTTGCATGAGAAATTTTGCATGTTGTTATACTTATGTACAAAGATATCAATGCAAGAAATATCATAATCCAATAATCAAAACCACAAATCCGAATAATACAGGGTTTGAATACAGATGAAATACACCGTAATAAATCCGGATATTACATACTCTCCTACTAAAAAGGAGTTTCGTCTCGAAACTCAAGACGAAAATAACTCGGGATATCTAGACATCATATCAGCTTCCGTTTCCCAGGTGGCTTCTTCTATTCCATGACGTGACCATTGAACTTTGACCAAAACGATTGGTTTGTTCCTCAGCTGCTTAACTCGACTCTCGAGTATCTTGACCGGTCTTTCTTCAAACATCCCATCCTGCGCGACTTCGAACTCGCCGAAATCAATGATATGACTGGGATCTGGTATATACCTCCGTAACTGGGATACGTGGAACACGTTATGAACATGGCACAATGACGGCGGCAATGCCAATCTGTATGCCAACTCCCCAACTCTCTCGAGGATCTCAAATGGTCCGATATATCTCGGACTCAGCTTTCCTTTCCTTGCTTAACGAAAGATTCAACGATTTGGAGAATCCTTCAAAAGTACTTGGTCTCCAGTTTTGAACTCCTATGGGCGTCGGCGACACGTCCGCATAGATTTCGCGACTGGCGGTCAACAGCCTTTCACGAATCAAGGCTATTTTTTCTCGAGTCTGCACGATCAACTCTGGTTCTGTTCCGATCAAGTCTGACGAATCATCCCAACATAGGGGCGATCTACATCTCCTCCCGTATAATGCCTCAAACGGTGCCATCCTAATGGAAGCATGCCAACTATTGTTGTAGGTAAACTCAATCAATGGTAGATGAACTTCCCAATCGTTTGACCAATCTAAGGCACATGCCCTTAGCATGTCTTCCACCGTTTGTATAGTCCTCTCGGATTGTCCGTCATCTGGGTGGTAAGTTCAATTCGGTCCCCAAGCCCTTTTGAACTGCTTTCCTTAAATTATACAAAAAACGACCGTCTCGATCAGAAACAATGGTCTTCGGCATACCATGCAATCGAACTATTTCCGAAATAAATACTTGTGCCAACCTCTCTGGTCCCCACGTATCCTTAATGCCTAGGAAATGAGCTGATTTGGTTAAACGATCAACTATCACCAAAATCATGTTCATTCCTGTCCTGGTTCTCGGCATATTAGTGATAAAGTCCATCGATATGTCCTCCCACTTCCATTCAGGAATTGGGAGCGGCTTCAACATTCCGGGCAGCCGTTGATGCTCGATCTTAACTCGCGACAAGTCAAGCATTTCAAACATAGTCCGCTACATCTTTCTTCATGTTGCCCCACCGAAATTCTCGCTTCAAGTCCTTATACATTTCTTGGTTCCGGGTGGATAGAATAGGGCGAATCGTGAGCTTCCTTCATAATCGTCTGCTTAACATCAACATCGGGAACGCAGAGTCGGTTCTGAAATCTCAAAACTCCATCATCATGAATTATGAATCCGAGGGCCTTTCCTTTGATCACTTCATCACGTAACCGAATCATCAGAGGATCATCTGCCTGTTTAGATTTGATTCCTTCGGTTAATGATGAAGTTATCTCCATCACGCTGCTTGTCCTTGGACTCTTTGTATCCACACTTCAATTCCTTCTCGAATCATCTCTCGTTGAAGGCTAAGTTGGGAGGTCGGCCAAAGATCTCGAATAGAAACAGGCTTGTGGCTGAGTGCATCGGCCACTACATTCGCTTTGCCTGGATGATATAAAATCTCTAAGTCATAGTCCTTAATCAGTTCTAACCATCTTCTTTGCCGCATGTTCAATTCTTTCTGACTGAATATGTACTTGAGACTCTTGTGATCCGTAAAGATCTGACAGTGAGTCTAGTACAGATAATGCCTCCAGATCTTCAAAGCAAAAACCACTGCTGCTAGCTCCAAATCATGTGTTGGGTAATTTACTTCATAAGGTTTTAGCTGTCGTGACGCATAAGCGATCACCTTATCATTCTGCATCAATACGCACCCGAGTCCTTGGTTCGAAGAATCACTGTAAACTATAAATCCTCCAGTTCCCTGTGGAAGTGAGAGAATCGGTGCCATCGTCAATCTCTTCTTTAATTCATCAAAGCTAACCTGACACAACTCATTCCACACAAACTTTTGATTTTTCTGCAGGAGTTGAGTAAGTGGGCGGGAAATTTTAGAAAATCCTTCCACGAATTGTCGATAATATCCAGCAAGTCCTAAGAAGCTTCGGACTTCTTTCACGTTCTTTGGAGGCTTCCAATCCATAATTGCTTCGATCTTCTGAGGATCTACTCAGACTCCTTTAGCTGACACCACATGTCCGAGGAACATTACTTCCTTTAGCCAGAATTCACACTTAGAAAGTTTGGCGTACAATTGCTCGTTTCTCAAAAGTTCCAATACAATCCGCAAATGCTGCGCATGTTCTTCCGGGCTCTTAGAATACACCAGAATGTCATCAATGAACACGACTACAAATTTATCCAAAAATTCAATGAACACGGTTCATCAATTGCATAAATACAGAAGGTGCGTTAGTGAGACCAAACGGCATCACTACAAACTCATAATGTCCGTAGCGAATTCTGAACGCTGATTTCGGAAGATCAGATTCCTTAATCCTCAGTTGATGATATCCTGATCTCATATCGATTTTAGAAAATACTGTTGCCCCTTTCAGCTGGTCAAACAGATCATCAATCCGTGGCAACGGATACTTGTTCCTAATCGTCATTTTGTTCAGCTCTCGGTAGTCAATACACAGTCGAAGCGATCCATCCTTCTTTCGGACAAAAAGAACTGGCGCTCCCCAGGGTGAAACGCTTGGCTGAATATAGCCCTTGTCCAGTAACTCCTCCAGCTGCTTCTTCAGTTCGTACATCTCAGTAGGTGCCATACGATACGGCGCCTTAGAAATTGGCGTAGCTCCGGGTTCCAGCTCAATGGTAAATTCTACATCCCTTCGTGGAGGTAGCCCAGGTAACTCGTCAGGAAATACATCTGGAAATTCGTTCACAACAGGAATGGATGAAAGTTCCACAATCTCGTCTTCTTTCTTCATTGCATAGCACCGATTACCCGTCTGACACTGTTTCAACAATCGCTGACTTTCATCGCTTTGATCAATTTTCTGTTTGCCGGTTTCCATCCCTCAAACAGAATTTCAGAACCATCGTCAGCGATCAGCGAGATATTCCTCCTTCGGTAGTTTACAATTGCTCCATATCGATTAAGCCGATCGTCTCCGAGTATCAGGTCATCTCCTTGCATTTCTATCACGATCAGATTTGAGAGCCACTCTCTGCCTCCAAATGATACAGGGAAATTTCTTGTTTCTAAGTTTCCGACAATCCTCTCTCCACTTGGTAAACCAACAACATAAGGTTCAAAAGTATGAAAATCGGAAATATTCAAACGATTTATACACGACAGAGATATAAAAGAATGCGTAGCTCCTGTATCGAATAAAACGCTAACTGGCTGGGAAAGGATCTGGACAGTACCTGATGCGACAGCAGCATCCTGATCGTCTGTCCTCCTCATCTCGTACAGACGTGGGGGAGCAGATCCGGCACTCGATGTCCCCTTTCGGTCCCATTGTCCTCTGCCTCGTCCGCGGCCAAAATTCTGAGGCATCTGAACACTTTGCTGCGTCTGTTGGATACTGGATTCCTTCTGGACTGGCTGTGGTGTACGGGCTCTAAAAGACTTTGCAGCCTCTTCACAAAACACTGCCCGATGCTCCTCTCATCCACAATCAAAACAAGTCACGGCAGGAAGGGGGCAATTCCGTCGATAGTGCCCCGTCTGGGCGCAGTTAAAGCATTTCCTGGTAACATCAGTAATAGTTGATGTCGCTCCGAAGTTCTTTCCGCTCCTAACTGGGTGCGGAGGTTTCTTGAAAGAGTGAAAGGATGATTGGGCCTTACGGGGCCCGCTGTTCTTGTGCTCTGTAAAAGTACCAGAGACTTTCTGTTTCTTGGATTCCGAAAATTTCTCCATGGCTGCTTCCTTGATCTCATATGTCAACGCCTTATCCTGGTATTGACGGAGTGTGGTACATTCAAATCCGGACATGTACCTCTAGATTTCTGGTTTCATTCTCATATCGAAATGGATCATCATTTCTGCATCTGTTCTGACCAGATGTCGAACAAATGCCAGCTGTTGGTTAAACGTCTTAATTGCCTGGGATACTGGCACATCAGAAGGCTGAGCGGAGAAAAACTCCCGAACTTTGGCTTCCCTCACAGGACGAGGGCAATACTGAGCTTCCATCATCAATCTAAACTCTGTCCAATCAGCATCATGGTCTAGGCCGGATGGCTTCCCACCATTCGGACGCTTCCCCTATCAGAAAATATTGAGCGATAGAGGCTCCCCAGAACCGGATGCCACTCCCAAAGAGTTGGCTGAATTCCGAAAATAGAAAAAGTCTGATGAGATGGCTCGCTGTTACATTTTGGCTTCACTGACAAATGTATTGCAGCATCAGCATCAGACGATGGGCTCGGCCACAGAAATGATGAAAAGTCTCACTGAGATGTTTGGTCATCATAACTGGGGGGGCTGGACAAAATGCAATGACGGTATTGATGACAACCCAAATGTCTGAAGGGACTCCAGTGAGGGATCATGTTCTAAAAATGATGTCCCATTTGAACGAACTGAGCATACTGGGGGATGCTATCGATGCGGAAACGCAGATCGATATTATCTTAGGCAGCTTACCTAGAATATTTGAGCAGTTCCGCCTTAACTACAATATGAACCGTAGGACATATAGTTTGGTGGAACTTCTGATAGAGCTTCAGTCTGCTGAAGGTCTCTTAAAACAAGGTTATCATCAGATTCTTGCGGCAACCGGTGCTACTTCTTCCAAACCCAAATGGGGAAAGAATAAAAAGCAGGTTGGCCAGAAGCAAGTGGCAACCCTCAAGGTGAAAAGCAAGGCTCCTCACCCAGAGGCGAACAAAAGCCAAAGGGAAAGTGCTACAAGTGCGTTCAGAAAGGACATTTTAAAGCGGACTGCCCTGCTCTTAAGAAAGGTATGTCTCGTGCACTAGTAGTCAAAACATGTTTGGCAGCTTGTTCTTCCACTTTGTGGATAGTTGATTCAGGCTCCACTGATCATGTTTGTTTTAACTCACATGGTTTTCAGGTAACCAAGCAGCTTAGTGCGGGCGAGATTACCATAAACTGGGGCGATTATTCTAGGCATAAGGCTGTTGCAGTGGGAGTCGTGCAGTTGAAGATTAATGATAAATTATTAGTACTCAATAATGTATTATTAGTACCGGATTTTAGAATGAATTTAATTTCGGTTTCTAAATTAAAAAGCGATGGTTATTCAGTTTCTTTTGATGATGATGCCATTATTAAGAATAGAAGCGGTGAATATATTTGCAAAGATATTTTTAATGATGGACTATATGTCGTTAATACTGCACAAACTCCTATTCATAAATCACTTAACTCTTTGTCTAAACCTAAAAAGAGAAAAGAACCTTCAAGCATAAACCAAACATATTTGTGGCATTTACGGTTAGGGCATGTAAACCTTGGAAGGATTCAAATATTGGTAGATGATGGCCCATTGGATGACCTCCAAGTTGAGTCATTTCCAATTTGTGAATCCTGTGTGGAAGGTAAGATGACCAAAGGGGTTTTTAAAACCAAGGGAAACCGTGCTAAGAATGGGTTAGAATTGGTTCATACGGATGTATGTGGTCCAATGAATATCCAGGCTAGGGGTGGTTTCGAATACTTCATCACGTTTATAGATGATTATTCGAGATATGGATACATCTATTTGATGCGACGTAAGTCTGAAGCCTTTGACAAGTTCAGAGACTTCAAGGCTGAAACGGAGAAGCGTCATGGGAAGAGTATCAAGTCACTACGATCTGATCGTGGTGGCGAATACCTTAGTGGAGAGTTTTTGGATTTCTTGGCGAATGAGGGGATTTCGTCCCAGCTCACCGCGCCGGGAACTCCACAACAAAATGGTGTGGCTGAAAGAAGGAATATGACTCTTTTAGAAATGGTTAGATCAATGATGAGTTATCCCAAGTGAAGGAGTTTCGGCCGATTCCCCATAGAAGTCCAAACAAGATCCGGTAGCTCGTTGCCCACACAACGTCCGGGTTAAGGCGGATCATACTCTAGAAGGTCTAAAGGTAGAAATACAAGGTGATCAGGATGAAAGTAACCAATACTCTTCAAAAGGTAATATCCTATGATCTTTGGATCTATATTAGGATATTTTAATAATCAACATATTTAATTAATAAATAATAATAATATTTAAATTGCTTATTAGTCTTAGTAATTAATTAATTAGCATGCCTAAATAGATGTTATGCTCATAGATGCGCAAAACGCGATTATCATCTTTCCCAAACTTCTCTTCCGCTGCGTTTTCACTTCCAACAAGTAGTCCTTAGATTCAAGAATCTAGTATTTGCTTAGTTACCCCTCATCTTATTAAATAATACAATATATATAATATCCAATATTATATATATTACTTATTATTTAATCTCCTCATAAATATAATATCCAATATTATATTTATTATTCCCAATTGATATTTATTCATACTTGTCTATAATTCTCGTGTGTGCGACCCAAAAGGCTTGTATTATGTTGGTAATTATTTAATACCTTATTAAATAACAAATCATAAACGGCCACTAGCAAGACAGTATCATTACCCAAATAACATAAGTTAATAGTCCATTAGACCTTTTAACGTGTCAAATCCCTTTGTCACGTGATATCATATTTGAACTAAGTCATGGAGTCTGTCATACTTATTTATGTTCAAATGATTTCTCGATCTTAAGTAGACTGATTGAATCAAATGACTCTTCATTTGAGGATGGCCATGCATGTCCTTCAGTCCTACTTATCGAGGGGGCCAGCAGATATCTCTCTCACTAAAGAGAGGGACAAATCCCCCTCTTGATTATTCATTGCCCTCTACATGGCTCCAACTAATCCCGATCGCTAACCTTTATGATCACTATGTTTCAGATGATGATGGATTACGTCAAGGCATAGCAGTTATCATGCTGGACTCTATGATAATCTCAGGTTCAAGGATTCACTGACATACTATTATATTGAGATATACTTATGATATTTCCATGCAATGATCTCAATGCGGGTTTGTCCAATACTAGTTCTCCAACCAAGACATATAAGATTGATCTGTACCATACGCATAATCATCCGATGATTATCAATCAAACTTATACTAGTATATTAATAACTTGAGTCTCTACTCAACGCGATTATACCAGGGACATTTGAATAATCTTATTATTCGTGAATAACTATTATTCGATTATTATAATATTAAAATATACACACATTGTAATAATCAATGAGAAATAAATAATATCAAATAACTTTATTTAAATGTGACAATTACAAATCTAGGCACATCGAATGTCCTATGGCACTATTCCCAACAATCTCTCACTTGCACTAGTACCATTCATTCATGACTTTTAGTCTTATCGCTCTAGCATGCTCAACATGCTTTCCTTGTGAGAGAGGCTTAGTAAGTGGATCTGCAACATTCTCTTTCATTGCTACTTTGCATATTGTAATATCTCCTTGTCTGACGATATTTCTGACTAGGTGATATTTTCTGAGTATATATTTGGAATTATGATGGTACCTAGGCTCTCTAGATTGTGCAGTAGCACCATTATTGTCACAATAAAGGCTTATGGGACCCTAGATGGTCGGTAGCACTCCTAGTTCGGTAGCAAACTTCTTGATCCATACGGCTTCCTTAGCTGCATCCGATGCTGCCAGGTACTCAACTTCTATAACAGAATCAGCAACCGTGCTTTGCTTGTAACTCTTCCAACTCACAGCACCTCCATTCAATACGAACACATAACCAGTTTGTGATTTAGAATCGTCTATGCCGGTTTTGAAACTCGCATCGGTGTAACCATTTATATCCAGCTCGTTTCCCACCCCTCTATAAATTAAGAAGGCATCCTTAGTTCTTCTTAAGTACTTTAGGACAGTTTTCACTGTTGTCCAGTGACTTTCACCTGAATTTGATTGGTATTGACTTGTCATACTAAGGGCAAATGGTACATCTGATTGAGTAAAAATCATGGCATACATGATCGATCCAGTGGTCGAAGCATATGGAATCTTGCTCATGCGGTCTCGCTCATCAGGAGTCGAAGGACTCTGAGTCTCACTTAGATGAATGTCATGTGACATTGGCAAGAGTCCTCTCTTGGAGTCTTGCATATTAAACCTCTTCAATATTATGTTAATGTAGGTACATTGGCTCAGACCAATCATTCTCTTTGATCTATCTTTATATATTTTTATCCCAAGAATGTAAGCAGCTTCTCCTAAGTCTTTCATTGAGAAACAACTTCACAACCAAGTTTTGACTGTCTGCAAGGTGGGTATGTCATTTCCAATGAGTAATATGTCATCTACATATAAGACTAAGAAAATAACTATGCTCCCACTAACCTTCTTGTACACACATGGTTCATCTTTATTTTGAATAAACCCAAACTCTTTGACAGTTTCATCAAAGCGAAGATTCCAGCTCCAAGATGCCTGCTTCAACCCATAAATGGATCTTTGAAGCTTGCAAACCTTTTTAGAATTTTTTGGATGAAGAAAACCCACAGGTTGTGTCATGTACACATTCTCGAGTAAGTTTCCATTAAGGAATGCTATTTTGACATCCATTTGCCATATTTCATAATCATGGTATGCAGCAATGGCAAATAAAATTCTAATTGATTTAAGCATGACTACTGGAGAAAAATTCTCATCATAGTCAACCCCATGAATCTGTCTATAACCTTTAGCCACTAGTTTAGATTTATAGGCTTGCAGATTACCGTCCATGTCTTTATTCTTTTTGTAGACCCATTTGCACCCATGGTTTTAACACCCTCGGGTTGATCTATCAAGTTCCAAACTTGATTGTCATACATGGACTGCATCTCTGACTTCATGGATTCTAGCCATTCCTCGGACTCTGGTCCTGAAGCAGCTTCTGTATAGCTACTAGGCTCATCATCTATGGCGATGCGTCATCATCCTCTGTCACGAGATAACCATATCTCTCAGGTTCATGTCGCATCCTATCAGCTCTGCGAGGGACTTGTGTACTTTGAACGGTCTCTTGAACTGATTGTTGAGCTTGTTTGGTTTCCATTGGTGAAGCGATGTCTTCTTGTGGTTCTCGAGTTTCCTTGAGAATTACTCTTCTCCCACTGTCTCTTTTGGAAATAGATTCCCTTTCTAAGAATACAGCATTTTGAGCAACAAACACTTTGTTCTTTGCGGGCTTATAAAAGTAATATCCTTTAGTTCCCCTAGGATATCCCACAGATAAACATCTTTCAGACCTGGCTGCCAGTTTCTCAAACACTTGGCGCCTTACGAATGCTTTGCAACCCCAGATCTTTAGAAAAGACAAGTTTGGTCTCTTACCAGTCCATTTCTCAAATAGTGTCTTTTCAACTACTTTAGATGGAACACGGTTAAGGGCGAATGCTGCTGTTTCTAAGGCGTGGCCCCAAAATGATAATGGAAGCTCTGTTCGAATCATCATGAATCAAACCATATCTAATAAAGTTCTATTCCTCCCCTCGGACACTCAATTATGCTGAGGTGTTCCAGGAGGAGTAAGCTGTGAAACAATTCCACAATTATTACGATGATCATCGAATTCTTGGCTCAAGTATTCGCCACCTCGATCTGATCAAAGGGCTTTAATTGTCTTGCCAAGTAGGTTTTGCACTTCATTCTGGAATATTTTAAACATTTCAAAAGATTCATGTTTATGCTTCATCAGATAAACATATCGATACCGACTAAAATCATCGGTAAATATCATGAAGTATGGGTATCTGCCTCTGGCATGAGTGCAAAGAGATCCGCATACATCAGTATGTACTAGGCCTAATAGATCACTAGCCCTTTCTCCATGACAGGTGAAAGGATTCTTCGCCATTTTGCCCAATAAACAAGATTCGCATGTCCCATATGATTCATAGTCAAACGAGTCTAAAAGTCTATCATTATGGAGTTTAGAAATGCATTTCTCATTTATGCAACCAAGTCGACAATGTCATAAGTAAGTCGGATTAGAATCATTGAGGTTAGGTTTCTTGGATGCAATGTTATAACTTCCAAAGCGTCTTACTCATCCAGATCAATATTGTAAAGGCCAGTATATAACTTTGCAGTACCATAAAGCAAGTCATCAAAGAAAATACGAATAATCTTATTCTTAATAAGAAAACTGTAACCTTCACAATCTAATGTCGAAACTGAAATAATATTCCTATTCATAGTAGGAACATAATAGCAATTGTTCAAAACTAACAAAATCCCATTGGGTAAAACTATATCATAACTTCCTACGGCTAGTGCAACAACTCTTGCTCCATTGCCGACACTTAGATCCACTTCCCCTTTCTTCAGTTCTCTACTGCTTCTCAACCCCTGCACATTTGTACAAATGTGAGATTCACATCCAGTATCCAAGACCCAAGAGTTAGAAGTAGATAAGTTAACTTCTATAACAAATATACCTGTGGCAGTATCACTACTCTTGGTACGCTTTAGCTCTTCCAAGTAAATCTTGCAATTCCTTTTCCAGTGTACTGGTTTATTGCAATGATGGCAATTTCCATCTTTGGGAGCTTTAGCCTTGAAAACTGGCTTAGTAGGGTATTTAGATTTGGCAACTTTTGCCTTACCCTTACCCTTGCCTTTGTTCTTAAGGGACTTCCCTTTCCTGACCATCAACACGTTGCTTAGTTTCTTCCTAATATTCTGCTCAGCCGTTTTAAGTATCCCATGCAGCTCAGTAATGGACTTCTCAATCTCATTCATATTTTAGTTCATAATGTATTGACCAAAACTTTCGGGCAATGAGTTTAGGATCACATCCGTGGAGTGCTCCTTAGAAAGTGGAAAACCAAGCCTCTCAAGATGATCAATATATCCTTTCATCTTGAGCACATGAGCGCTGACAGATATCCCCCCAACCATCTTGCAAGTATACAAGGCTTGAAAGGTCTCATACCTCTCTTGCCTAGCAGGTGTAATAATTACACCTTTTTATTGGCTATAATTAAAAATTCATGAACGTTGTGGTTTGGTTTGTAATTTTTTGAATATTGGTATCATGTGTTTGATTCGAGATTGAGCCTATATGTTGTGTTTCTTGCCAATATTTCGCTAATATTCATTAACGATGTGTCGTACCGCTTGTATCGCTTCCACAACCCAGGATTAGCGTACGCTAAGTTATGTGGGTAGCGTATGCAACGTAGGTCGTAGGCTAGCGTGCGCTACTGCCGGAAGTTGCGCACGTTAACCGGCAGCATGGGGCAGTCCATAGGGCACTGGGCTGGAACTAAAATCGAGCTAGCGCACGCTAATGCATTTTATTAGCGCACGCTAGAGGAGCGGGTAGCGCACGCTACTGTCGGGTGTTAACGCGTGCTAAGCGGACCGGATAGTAAGGACAGTAAGGTCTGGACTTCGGCCAGACCAACAGGTAACACGCGCTAATACGGTCGTTGCATGCGCTGACTCGTCAGATGTAGCGCACACTAGTCGGTCGTAGCGCACGCTACCAAGATGGGCAGAAGGGTTTCTGAACAAGGCAGAAAGGTTCTGGACTTGGACTGGACACCAGATAGCGCACGCTGAGGCGGAAGCTGCGCACGCTAACTCGGCGGTACAACACACGCTAACTCGACTGAGTAGCACGCGCTGTCGGATGTGGTGCACGCCAGCTTGGCTGGGCAGAAGGGTCTGGGCTACAGGCCTAGGCCGATAGCGCACGCTATTCGGAAGCATTAGCACGCGCTAAGGCGCACTTATATAAATACTTGTATTACAGTCAACACTTGTCATTTTTATCATCTTCTTTCTTCTTCTCTGGGTTTCTAGACATCTCCAGAGCTGTGTAGGTGAGGGTTTCGACGGAGCACGGTTGAAACTCAGATCTTTCCAACTTCAAGTAAAGATCTATCAATCATACACCATCTTCACCAAGGAATTGAGGTAATCCTTCCGTTGAACCCTAACTTTGGGGAAGTTTGGGGGTTTGGGGGATCTCATTTCTCCAACCGTTTTAACTCCAAATTTATGATGGATTATAGTTGGAAATAGTTACATAAGTATGATTTCATGATTTCCTCAAGGTTTTGTGGATTGATTCCAAATCTTCTTTTGTAAATCGAGCAAAACCCATTATGCCCCGGTAGTGCTCGATGAAATGGTCCTAATGGTAGAACTTAGGATAGATTTTAGTGTTTCCAACAAAATTGTAAATGATTGAGCCTCGATGTTTGTTAGGAGCGGGATTTGGAAGATAGTTCAGACCGTATCCTTGTTCGTTGTTGTTCCTTTGAGAGTAAGAAAATCCAGGCAAGTACTTTATTGCATAAGTTTATGGCATGCATTTCTGTGATGGTTTAGTTAATGATGAGAGTTGAAAGGTTGTTCTCGAGTACTCTCACTCGGGGATTGACTCGAGGGGGCACACAGGGACTTGGTGGCTTCAGGGCCAGACTGGGTCGCGAGGATCATCGGAGTGTATTTACTGATGATCGATATTGATATTCCGGAATATCGCGAATTGAACTGTTTTGGATTTTGAAATAATTTGGAAATGCCTGTGGATTAAAATACTGTAATATTGTACTTGCACTAGCGGTTGTGGCTAACCCCTCGTTGGAGTGGAATGTTTTATACATTTCAGGTACTGTCGAGGGACATTAGCCCACATGTGGTGCACACGGAGTTGACAAGCACACTGGATGTTAGAGAGCTCGTGTCAGTCGTTCTTTTAGTGTTGTTGGAGTCGGTTTTATATATTGTATTATTGTTGGTTTTGAGTTGTACTTTGTCGTGTAATGTTTGCGTTCAGTGATTGATGTTGAACTATACTATTTTGGCCGCGGCCGAGGCCTAACTCGTGTATTGTACTCTGTGTTGGACTGTTATGTCGTGGTTATTATGTATTCGATTGTGGTTTAATCCTGTGTGTCGTCAGCCTGGCGGGACTTTTGTGTGTCCTGCGGCGTGTAATAAACCAAAGTGAAATTGGGGTGTTACATTTATGGTATCGGAGCCCTAGGTTTCGGGAATACCTAGGCCTTTGGTTATTTGGGTTGTCAAGTTGTTAGAGTCGTATAAATTGATCGAGCTCAACACCGTGTGTTGCTGTCGAGCCGTGTGACCCATGGTGGTAAGACTCCTTAACTCTCTTTGTGCCTTGTCGCTTTCATAATAGAGTAGATTTAAATTCCTTGGATTGTGAACTGTCCTAATAATTTTAATCCTTTTATATCTGAGTATGTTGAGGGGCCGTGGAAGACATGGCGGATGTGGACGTGGCAGAGGCTGTGGTCGTGGTACCGCTAACGAATCTGGCACACATTCTAATGACGCATCTGATTCGGCATCCCATATGGAGCCGAACACCGCTTATCTGAATCCGAGCGGTCACCCAGATCCTACTGTAATTCAAGAACCGTCGGCTAACACTAATGTGAATGCCGGCATAGCTGCTATACTCCAGCAGGTAGCAGCACAATTAGTCAAGTTGAATGAGTCCGGACATCATGACCAGTCGACAGATGAGAGTAAATGGCTTCAGGGAGTGATGAAAATGCAACCTCCCCGTTTTAATGGTGCGTCTGATACGTTGGGCTGGGAAGGGTGGTTGTTTCAGTTTGGCAGGATCTTTGATGCCGTTGCATGCCCCGAAGAGAGACGGGTCCCTATTGTGCAGTATTTCCTTGACAAGGAGGTTGCGGATTGGTGGGAAGCTGCGAAACCTATGGATCGTGTGGCCACTTGGGCCGAGTTTATAGCTGCGATAGAGGAAGAGTATTGTCCTTGGCCTATTAAATAAAAACGTATTGCATATTTCTATACGGCAACACCTTAAGATGTACCTGTCACCGAGGCCATTGTCACATATAATCAGTAACTGAACCATGTTCGTGAGCAAGAAAAGACTGAAGCGGATAAAATCAGTTACTTTGATTTGAGAATGAAGCCCAGGATTCGTGAGGCTATGGCGGGTTTCAAATGTGTTACTTTGAAGGAGTATCAGGATCCTGCTTTGGCTATCGAAATGGTCATTTCTGCGTCAAAGTCGGGTACCGAGATCAAGAAGCTGAAGACGACTGTTGGTTTTTCGGGAAATAAGAGTGGTGGATTTCACAAATCTCAAGCTTCTCACTCTCATATCGGGAAGTCTGTTCAGCAAGCCAGTAGTGCTCCGAGTTTACGACCGGGACAGTCTTCTACCTTTGGTAGAGGACAATGTTTCAATTATAATCAAACAGGCCATTAGTATCGAGAGTGTCCACTTCCTCCCGTTATTTGTTTCACATGCGGTCAAGCCGGTCATCGGGCGACTCATTGCTAGGCTGCCACCAGATTTGTTAAACAGAAGAGTTCGGCGCCAACACCGAGTGTGAACCCGGGGACTGCGTCTAATCAGCCGCAACAGACTTTGGGACGTGGAAGGGGTCGAGGCCGGTTAGATCGTCACGCTGTATCGAGTGTGGGTTCGGTACAGCCAAGAGTGTACCAGATGAGGCGTGCGGACGACCCAGAGGCTCCGGTAGCTGCAGGTATCACGCAAATACTTTCTCAACCTGTATTAGTATTATTTGATTCGGGAGCTACCCATTCGTTTATTGTTCTTGATTGTGTGAAACGTTTGGGTCTTGGGTGTTTGATTGAGTGCGAGACATTCGTAGTAAGTACTCCTAGTGGAGAGCGTTTGATTGGGAACCAAGAGATTAAAAATTATCTCGTACAGATCGGGAGTCGAGATTGGCCTTCAGACCTCATTGTGGTAGATCTGAAAGGAGAGGGATAATTGGTTGAATCGTCATGGTGCTATCATGAACTACCGAACGCGAACTATTTCTATAATAGCGGAAGATGCTGTCGAGAACACTTTCTTGGGTCGTAAACCGGGTAGTTCAGGTGGGGTGATTTCCGCTGTTAAGGCGATAAAATTGCTGAAACAAAACTGTATTGGTTATTGGTGTTACGCCATGAGCGCAAATGACGGTGAAGCCGATTTATTGTCAATTTCAGTTGTGAATGAATACCCAGATGTATTTCCGGATGATCTACCGGGATTACCTCCGTCTAGAGAGGTAGAGTTTCCTATTGATCTTGTGCCAAGCGCAGCACCTCTCTCTCGAGCGCCGTATCGTATGGCACCCTCCGAGATGTTAGAACTGAAGAAACAATTGGGCGAGCTTCTGGATGAGGGGTACATTCGACCTACTGCATCACATTGGGGTGCGCCGGTCCTCTTCGTTAAGAAGAAGGACGGATCGTTCCGTCTATGCATTGATTATCGGGAATTGAATAAGTTAACCATTAAGAACAAATATCCTTTGCCTCGGATAGATGACTTGTTCGACCAACTTTAGGGTGCCACAGTTTTCTCTAAGATTGACTTGCGATCAGGATATTACCAGCTGAGGATTAGGGATTCTGATATTCCGAAGATTGCTTTCCATACTCGGTACAGCCATTACGAATTTGTGGTTATGCCGTTTGGTCTAACCAATGCTCCTACCATGTTTATGCATCTAATGAACAAAGTTTTCATTGACTATCTTGATAAATTTGTGGTCGTTTTCATTGATGATATTCTTGTCTACTCCCGGAATGAGGAAGATCATGCTGAACATCTCCGTATGGTGTTGAACAGTTTGAGAATGGAGAAACTTTACGCTAAATTCTCAAAGTGCGAATTCTGGCTCAAAGAGGTGACATTTCTTGGTCATGTAATTTCGGTTGATGGAGTTCGGGTGGATCCCCAAAATATAGCGGCCATTGTTGAGCGGGAACCGCCTAGGAGTGTGAAGGAGACCCGAAGTTTTCTAGGGCTTGCCGGCTATTATCGCAGATTCATCGAGGGATTTTCAAAAATCGCTCGACCACTTACTCAATTGCTCCATAAATATCAGAAGTTCGAGTGGACTGATGAGAGGCAAAACAGTTTTGATGAACTTAAACGACGGTTAACTTCGGCGCCCGTGTTATCGTTACCTCAGGGCACCGATGATTTCGAAGTGTATAGTGATGCTTCCGGACTTGGATTGGGTTGTGTTTTAATGCAGAGAGGTAGAGTAATTTCAGATGCGTCCCGACAATTGAAACCATATGAAATAAATTACCCTACACATGATTTATAATTATCGGCGGTTGTATTCCCGCTAAAAATTTGGAGCCATTATCTTTATGGCACTTCGTGTAAAATCTACACGGATCACAAAAGCCTAAAATATATATTTAGCCAAAAGGAGCTAAATATGAGACAACGTTGATGGTTAGAGATGATTAAGGATTACGATCTTGAAATATTATATCATCCAGGAAAAGCTAATGTGGTAGCGGACGCATTGAGTCGGAAACCCGTAGCCCTCCAAATGCTGAGTATGCTTACATCTCAACACGAGATCCGTCGAGACATAATTAGGCAAGATATAGATATTTGGCTTCAGAAAGTTCAAGGCCAATTATGTACTTTGGAAATCACGTCGTCTTTGGTCAATGAAATCAAGTCGAAGCAATTTGAGGATCCGTTACTAGTCCAGCTAAGAAAGGATGTGATGGGAGGAAAAGCTCCCAGATTTATGATTCAGGACGATGGTGTTTTAAGGTTTAGAGGTAGACTTTGTATACTTGCAGACGTCGAGCTTAAGCAGACCATATTGAGGGAAGCACACACTACACCGTATTCTCTTCACCCCGGTAGAAGCAAAATGTATAAGGACGTGAAGAATAACTATTGGTGGAGCAATATGAAAAATGATGTTGAAGAGTTCATGTCGAAATGCTTGACGTGTCAGCAAGTCAAGATTGAACATCAACGGCCAGTGGGGTTGCTTAAATCACTACCAATCCTAGAATGGAAATGGGAGGATATAACAATGGATTTTGTCACCAATATGCCGAGGATGCGAATGGGTATGAACATGATTTGGGTTATTGTCGATCGACTAACCAAGTCAGCTCAATTTTTGGGAATTAAGGATAATTGGGGGCCCGAGAAACTAGCTCGTGTATTCATCACAGAAATTGTAAGATTACATGGGACTCCTAAGAGCATTATTTACGATCGAGATGGTAGATTTGTGTCGCACTTCTGGAAATCCGTTCACCGAGCTTTAGGGACGGAACTGAGGCTCAGTACATCGTACCATCCTCAGACTGATGGGCAGTCTGAACGGACAATTCAGACCCTTGAGTATATGCTGCGATCATGTGCCTTAAATTGGAAGCATGACTGGGAATCGCACTTGCCATTAATTAAATTTGCCTAAAATAATAGCTGGCATGCGTCGATTAAGATGGCACCATTTGAGGCTCTATATGGATGGAAATTTAAGTCACCATTGTGTTGGGATGATTCCTTTGAACTGATTGGGACGGAGACGGATATGTTAGTAGAGACCCGGGAAAAGATTTCTTTGATTCGCGAGAGGCTTTTGGCCGCCCAAAGCCAATAAAAGTCATATGCCGATAATCGACGTCGACCGCTAGAGTTCAAAGTCGGCGACCATAGGTTGATAAAAGTATCGCCAACCCGTGGAGTTTATCGCTTTGGGAAAAAGGTTAAACTCAGTCCGAGATATGTTGGGCCATTCGAGATTATAGAGCGAATTGGCGAACTTTCTTACCGCGTGGGCCTTCCGCCTTCACTGAGTCATGTGCATAATGTATTTCATATTTCCCAGTTGAGGAAATACATACCAGACCCTAAGCATGTCATTGATTTTGGAGAGATTGAATTGAATTCCGATACCACCTTTGAGGAGAAACCAATCCAGATTTTGGAGCATCGGGTAAAACAACTTAAGCATAAAGTTATCCCTTTGGTTAAAGTACAATGGTCGAGACATGGATTGGAAGAAGCCACATGGGTGACATAAGAGCTTATGAAGTCTAGATACCCCGAATTATTCACTTCGTAAGTTTCGGGACGAAACTTATTCTTAGGGGGAGAGAATGTAATAATCGCACCTTTTTATTGGCTATAATTATAAATTCATGAACTTTGTGGTTTGGTTTGTAATTTTTCGAATATTGGTATCATGTGTTTGATTCGAGATTGAGCATGTATGTTGTGTTTCTTGCCAGTATTCTGCTAATATTCATTAACGATGTGTCGTACCGCTTTTATCGCTTCCGCAACCCAAGATTAGCGTACGCTAAGTTATGTGGGTGGCGTATGCAACGGAGGTCGTAGGCTAGCGCGCTCTACTTCTGGAAGTTGCGCACGTTAACCGACAGCATGGGGCAGTCCAGAGGGCACTAGACTGGGACTGAAATCGAGCTAGCGCACGCTAATGCATTTTATTAGCGCACGCTAGAGGAGCGGGTAGCTCACGCTACTGTCGGGTGTTAACGCGCGCTAAGCGGCCCGTACAGTAAGGACGGTAAGGTTTGGACTTCGGCCAGACCAACAGGTAATGCGCGCTAATACGGTCGTTGCGTGCGCTGACTCGTCGGACGTAGCGCACGCTAGTCGGTCGTAGCGCACGTTACCAGGATGGGCAGAAGGGTTTCTGAACAGGGCAGAAAAGTTATGGACTTGGACTGGACACCAGATAGCGCACGCTAAGGCGGAAGCTGCGCGCGCTAACTCGGCGGTACAGCGCACGCTAACTCGACTGAGTAGCGCGTGCTGTCGGATGTGGTGCATGCCAGCTCCGTTGGGCAGAAGGGTCTGGGCTACAGGCCTAGGCCGATAGCGCACACTATTCGGAAGCATTAGCGCGCGCTAAGGCGCACTTATATAAATACTTGTGTTACGGTCAACACTTGTCATTTTTATCATCTTCTTTCTTCTTCTCCGGGTTTCTAGACATCTCCAGAGCTGTGTAGGTGAGGGTTTCGACGGAGCACGGTTGAAACTTAGAACTTTCCAACTTCAAGTAAAGATCTATCAATCCTACACCATTTTCACCAAGGAATTGAGGTAATCCTTCCGTAGAACCCTAACTTTGGGGAAGTTTGGGGGTTTTGGGAATCTCATTTCCCCAACCGTTTTAACTCCAAATTTATGATGGATTATAGTTGGAAATAGTTACATAAGTATGATTTCATGATTTCCTCATAGTTTTGTAAATCGAGCAAAACCCGTTATGCCCCTGTAGTGCTTGATGAAATGGTCCTAAGGGTAGAGAACTTAGGATAGATTTTAGTGTTTCCAACAAAATTGTAAATGATTGAGCCTCGATGTTTGTTAGGAGCGGGATTTGGAAGATAGTTTGGAATGTAGCCTTGTTCGTTGTTGTTCCTTTGAGAGTAAGAAAATCCAGGCAAGTACTTTATTGCATTAGTTTATGGCATTCATTTCTGTGAAGGTTTAGTTAATGATGAGAGTTGAAAGGTTTTTCTCGAGTACTCTCACTCGGGGATTGACTCGACGGGGTCACACGGGGACTTGGTGTAACACGCCCAAGACATTCATGGCATATTACAGCGCCGTGGACCCCACACTATGGAATCCACCAGGCTAACATACCAACAATACATTCAACAACGACAAACAATCACTAATAAAACGACAATCCCAAATAAAAGACTACAACTCGACAAATAGAATCTAACATCAATCCATTTCCCAAAACGGGAACACAACATTAACAATTTTCAGACAAGAAGTACTCGAGTACTTAAACCAATTTTATAATACAAAAGTCCCAAAACAAGACATCAAAAATAATAGACAGAACTGAACACCAACAAATGACTACTGGTCAGTATCATGCTTGCCCATCATCCTCATACGGCTCAAGTGCTCGTTTGTACCCACGATCGATACCTGAAATACA
This sequence comes from Orobanche coerulescens, assembly GCA_033398695.1. Taxonomy (NCBI): domain Eukaryota; kingdom Viridiplantae; phylum Streptophyta; class Magnoliopsida; order Lamiales; family Orobanchaceae; genus Orobanche; species Orobanche coerulescens. The sequence continues at coordinate 66,248,911 of CM065808.1, read as the reverse complement.
AAAAGTATTTCCCCCATTTAAGGGGTTAGCGACAACTGCTAGTGCAAGTACAATCCATTTGAACTACATTCTAATCAGATGAATATATGCGCCAAAAATCATTTTAGAAAACATTTTATATTCCGGAATATTTACGATGCACAAGCACAAAACACATTTTCTCCAACCAAAACAATTTAAAGTTAACCTTGGTACGTGACTCACGGCAACCGTACCCCGCAGAGCCCTGTCGGACATCCCTGGGTGGTTAACCACAGTTCGTGATACGCACACACACGGCAATACGTATCCCTAGAGGCCCCGTCGGACCGTCCCTAGGTGAACATACACATATTCTCCCACAAAAACCACATATAGCCATAATTCAAATACTAGAACATGTGAACAAATGTAAAGTACTTGCCTTTGTGACATCTTCGAAGAATCGGAAGTGAGAAACGACTACGGATGATCCGAGTGGAAGACGACGGTTCCTAACGAAGAATTAACATAACTCAGTCCCAACGGACATCAATAAACGAAAGGTATACTCCCACAACCCCGATTACAATTCACGACAATAGACGTTCAATCGATACGGGCGAGGGTTTACGCAAAATCTCCCCGTATTGATAATTCACGGATTAAATCGAATTTAATGGATTGGGAATCATCCAATAACAACAATCGGTAAGAAGTTTCGTAACAAACATGAACAATTCGGAATCAATCACGAAAAACCCGAAAACCCCCCAATTTATACGAGTTAGGGTTCCTGAAGAAAATACCTCGGATTCGGATGATGGAGGATGATTACGCTGATGGTGATATGCTACTATGATTCTACGGTGATGGAACACGAAAAATTCTCCGATCAAAACTGAAGGAATCGCCTCTGGAGTCGCCCCGTGAAGAAAAACGAAAGAAAGGATAGAAAATGAGGTCATGGACCTCTGCCCGCTGTTTAGGGCTGTTACGGCTGTAACAGGGGACACTTACGGCCGTAACATGGCCAACTTACGGCCGTAACTTCTGGGTGTTACGGCCGTAACACCCTTCGACGAAGATCTTGGCATGGCCCAAACGATTCCGGACGACCCCGAAACCCGGACCTGCTATCGAACCAAAAATACGACTACGAAGAATATTCGATGACGAGTATAACCATCACAAGAAAACATCAATCCGACTACCCGGGAATCCGAAATACGACAACGAATATGAAATTCCCTAAACTTATAGGAAATTACGAAAATGACCCAAGCGTCCGAAAATCACGATACGACGTCGGATTTGCAAACCGAAAGTCTCAACACGACCAACTCAATCATACGAACTTGTACAAACCAAGAAACCACGAAAATGAACAAGTTTTACAAGAATCGAACTTTCATACGGCAAAACATATCATAAAATGAAATCACGTGAAAACTTCACCAAAACTCGTCCAAATGAAAAAACTCCATGAATAAAGTAGATTCAAAATGTCGAAACGGTTACAAGCGAGTCGATAAAAGTACACATATACCAAAAATGGAAACTGCTAAAAATAGAAAGTTACGGATATTACATTCTCCCCCTCTATAATAAAGTTTCGTCCCGAAACTTAAGAATCGAAAAGCTCGGGGTGCCTCGAACGCATAACCTCCTCTAACTCCCACGTCGCTTCTTCTACTCCGTGTCTCGACCATTGCACCTTAACCAAAGGAATGGTTTTGTGCCTTAACCGTTTGTCTCGACGCTCCAAAATATTGACGGGCCTCTCCTCAAACGTAACATCCTTCTCGATCTCCACGTCTCCAAAATCAATAATGTGGGACGGGTCCGGAACATACTTCCTCAGCTGGGAGACGTGAAATACGCTATGAACATGACTCAACGACGGAGGCAAAGCTAAACGGTATGCCACCTCACTGACTCTCTCCAATATCTCGAAGGGCCCAATATACCTCGGACTGAGCTTTCCCTTTTTTCCAAAACGGAAAACTCCCTTCGTCGGGGATACCCTCAACAGAACATGATCTCCCACCTCGAACTCCAAAGGTCGACGCCTAACATCCGCATAAGACTTTTGTCGACTCTGAGCAGCCAACATTCTCTTTCTAATCAACTCAACTTTCTCCCTCGTCTCTAACACGAGGTCTGGTTCAGTGCCAAATAAATCGGACGGCTCATCCCAACATATCGGTGATCGGCAACATCTGCCATAAAGTGCCTCATACGGTGCCATCTTAATCGACGCGTGCCAACTATTATTATAAGTAAACTCAATCAAGGCCAAATGCTCCTCCCAGTCACTACTCCAATCTAACGCACATGCGCGCAATATATCCTCGAACGTCTGAATAGTATGCTCGGACTGCCCATCGGTCTGGGGATGGAATGAAGTGCTCAAACGTAACTGTGTCCCCAATGCCTTATGTACCGCCTGCCAAAAATGCGATACAAATCGGCCATCTCTGTCCGAAATAATGGTCTTCGGCGTACCATGAAGTCTCACTATCTGCGCGATAAAAATACGAGCCAATTTTTCTGGGCCCCAAGTATCCTTGATGCCCAGAAAATGCGCCGACTTAGTCAGTCGGTCTACAATCACCTACACCATATTCATACTAGTCTTCGTCCTCGGTAAACCCATGACAAAATCCATAGAGATATCCTCCCACTTCCACTCCGGGACGGGAAGTGGCTTCAACAGCCCGGCGGGCCGCTGATGCTCAATCTTGACTTCCTGACAAGTCAAACACTTAGCCACAAACTAAACTACCTCATTCTTCATGTCGTTCCACCAGAAATTTTTCCTCAAATCTTTATACATTTTACTCGATCCCGGATGGACTGAGTAAGGTGACGCATGATCCTCTCGCATAATACTCTGTCTCAATCCCGAGTCGTTCGGAACACACAACCAACCTCGGAATCTCAACACACCATCCTCATGAATAACGAATCCCGGGGCTTTCCCCTTTCCCACACTCTCTCGGAGCTGAATACACATCGGGTCCCCCAACTGTCCCGATTTAATGTCATCGACTAGAGATGAAGAAACCTCAAGAGTACGCAACTGTCCGGAACTCTCTGGTAGTACAACCTCAATGCTCAACCTCATAAACTCTCGCTGAAGTCCCGACTGGGCCGTAAGTGACTCAAGTGCCCAATGCGATACCGATTTCTGGCTCAAGGCATCTGCTACCACATTAGCCTTGCCCGGATGATAAAGGATTTCAAGATCGTAATCCTTAATCAACTCCAACGATCTCCTCTGTCTCATATTAAGCTCTTTCTGCGTAAAAATGTACTTCAGGCTTTTGTGATCGGTGAAAATCTGACACGACGAGCCATACAAGTAATGACGCCAGATCTTCAACGCAAATACAACTGCGGCCAACTCAAGATCGTGCGTTGGGTAATTCAATTCATACGGTTTCAACTGACGGGAAGCATAGGCAATCGTCCTCCCGTGCTGCATAAGTACACATCCGAGCCCTTGGGCCGAAGCATCACTAAAAACTGAGAAACCCTCATTACCACTCGGTAAGGCCAAAACAAGAGCGGTCGTCAACCGCTTCTTCAACTCCTCAAAACTATTTTGCCTCTCATCGGTCCACACAAACTTCTCTGACTTCTGTAATAACTGAGTCAGCGGTCGAGCGAGCTTAGAGAACCCCTCGACGAATCTACGGTAATACCCGGCTAATCCCAGAAAACTACGGACCTCCTTCACGTTCTTGGGCGGCGCCCAATCCAACACTGCCTCCACCTTATGTGGGTCCACACGAACGCCTTTGGCTGAGATCACATGACCGAGAAACACAACCTCCCGTAACCAAAACTCACACTTTGAGAACTTCGCAAAAAGATGCTGAGTTCTCAAAATATCTAACACGATATGCAAATGACGGGTGTGCTCCTCCTCGCTCCTCGAGTAAATCAGGATGTCATCGATAAAAACAACTACACACTTATCGAGGTACTCGATAAAGACCTTGTTCATAAGGTGCATGAACACGGCTGGGGCATTGGTTAGCCCAAAAGGAATAACCACAAACTCGTAGTGACTGTATCTCGTCCGAAAGGCTGTCTTCAGAATATCGGTATCCTTCACTCGGAGCTGATAATACCCCGATCTCAAATCAATCTTCGAAAACACGGTTGCCCCTTGCAACTGATCAAACAAATCATCAATCCTCGGGAGCAGATACTTGTTTTTGATGGTCACTTTGTTCAACTCTCGGTAGTCGATACACAAACGAAGTGACCCGTCCTTCTTCACAAACAGGACAGGTGCACCCCAAGGTGAGGCGCTCGGTCGAATATACCCCATGTCTAGAAACTCTCCCAACTGTTTCTTCAGCTCCAGCATCTCGGCGGGCGCCATACGGTATGGCGTCTTAGAGATAGGTGTTGCACCCGGCTCTAAATCGACGGTAAACTCAACTTCTCGGTCCGGCGGCAAACCCGGTAACTCATTTGGAAAAACATCAGGATACTCACACACTACCAGAATAGAAGAGAGCTCGACTCCCCCTTCTTCTTATCTCAAAGCGTAACACCAATAGCCCGTGCAACCTCCTCGAAGAAGTCTCACCGCCCTCAAGGCGCTGATCAGAAGTCTCTGGCTACTCCGTTTACGCCCCACTAAAGAATGCTCGGTACCGTCAGAGGCTAACATCGAAACAGTCCTCATTCTATAATTCATGATCGCCCCATGACGGTCCATCCAATCCTCACCCAGAATCAAATCCTCATCTCTAATATCTACCGCAATTAGATTAGAAGGCCAAACCCTCCCCGCAATACTCACTGGAAAATCTCTAACCTCACGATCCCCCACGATGCTATCCTCGCTAGGAAGTTTAACAACAAAAGGCTCACAAGCAACAAGGCAATCAACATGCAGACGATGCACACAATCCATAGATATAAAAGAATGCGTAGCACCAGAATCGAACAATACGGAAACAGGATCATCAAGGATGTGGACGGTACCTGTAGCCACCGTCGCATCTGGGTCTCCGGCTCGTCTCATCTCATAAACCCGGGGCGGAACAGACCCCGCACTAGAAGCTCCCCCTCTAGAAGGCTGCCCACGTCCTCGACCTCTATCAAAACTCTGCTGCGGCTGAGGAACGGTCAGTGCCTGATTCACACTCGGCTCTCCCGCAGCTGGGGCTAATATCTGAGTAACTGGAGTTCGAGCCGCATCCATACAAAACTTAGCATGATGACCCATCCGACCACAAGCAAGACACTGAATCGGAGGCCTATCACACTCACTCATCATGTGGGCCGGACGACTACAGTTGAAGCACGTAGGACCATGGACGGAACCAGTAGGAGCAGACCTAGAACCGTTTCCTCGCCCAACTGATGGCGACTGACTCCCAAAGACTCGCGAACCAGACGGAGCCTTCGGATACCCTCCGGACTTGCCTCCCGAAAACTGACCAGAGGTCTTCTGCTTCTTTCCTTCGGTTTCCGCCTCTGTCGCAGAAAACGACATCTCATAAGCCATCGCTTTATTCTGATGCTCTTTCAAAGTCGTGCTCCCCAGACCAGACATGTAGTGGCGCATGCTCGGTTTCATCCGCATATCAAAGTGGTGGATCTTATCAATCTCATCTCGGACTTGGTTTCTCACATAATGCAGCTGTTGATTGTAGTCTTTGATAGCTTGAGAAATAGGAACATCTTGGGGCTTAGCCTCAAATAAGGCTCGGATCCTCCCCTCTTTCACTGGCCATGGACAGTATTCGTCTTCCATCAGATCCCGAAACTCTGCCCACGTAGCTGCCCGGTCGCGCGGTTTTACAGCTTGCCACCACGTTGCTGCCTCCTTGGCGAGGAAGTACTGAGCAATGGGTACTTTCCTCTCCTCAGAACAATTAGCAGCCTCAAATACTTTCTCCATCTCGAATAGCCAATTCTCCCAACCGGAAGGGTCGGAAGCACCATCAAACTGTGGAGGACGCATACGAATCACGTCCTGAAGTAACTTATCATTGCCGGATCCAGTAGGCGGAACCGGGTTGGCATTAGCTTGGCCGACCAGAACGGCCTGAGTCAGTAGCGTCATCTGGTTCGCTACTTGCTGCAAAATGTTGGCCACTCCAACATTCTCATGTGCATTACCGGAGCTAGCAGACTGGTCCTGCTGACCTTCGGAACTAGGGGGAACAATGTTCAACAAAGAAGGCATCGCCGAATCAGTTCCTGAGTGATCGGACATGGCCGCCCCACCGGCTGCGCCACGTCCCCTACCGCATCCGCGACCGCGTCCGCGTCCTCTACCAGCAGGAATTCTGAAGAAGTAGCGGGTAAGTACAATTCAAACGTAAAACGCAACAAGATACCAAGACAGAAATAGGACAGAACGGTGAAACGAGTCAAGTTAGGAAACACTTACGAGCACCGGCGTACTGAGATGATGGCATAGCAGTGATACAGTCCCAAAAACGACACTTGACTAGACCCAAATAACCGACAACCTAGGTATCCATAAACCTAAGCTCTGATACCATATTCTGTAACACCCCCAAGATATTCAGGGCATATTACAGCGCCGTGGACCCCACACTATGGAATCCACCAGGCTAACATACCAACAAGACATTCAACAACGACAAACAATCACCAATAAAACGACAATCCCAAATAAAAGACTACAACTCGACAAATAGAATCCAACATCAATCCATTTCCCAAAACGGGAACACAACATTAACAATTTTCAAACAAGAAGTACTCGAGTACTTAAACCAATTTTATAATACAAAAGTCCCAAAACAAGACATCAAAAATAATAGACGATCGAACACCAACAAATGAATAGTGGTCAGTATCATGCTTGCCGTTCATCCTCATACGGCTCAAGTCCTCGTTTGTCCCCACGATCGATACCTGAAATACAAAAAGTATTTCCCCCATTTAAGGGGTTAGCGACAACTGCTATTGCAAGTACAATCCATTTGAACTACATTCTAATCAGATGAATATATGCACCAAAAATCATTTTAGAAAACATTTTATATTCCGGAATATTTACGATGCACAAGCACAAAACACATTTTCTCCAACCAAAACAATTCAAAGTTAACCTTGGTACGTGACTCACGGCCACCGTACCCCGCAGAGCCCCGTCGGACATCCCTGGGTGGTTAACTACAGTTCATGATATGCACACAAACGGCAATACGTATCCCTAGAGGCCCCGCCGGACCGTCCCTAGGTGAACATACACATATTCTCCCACAACAACCACATATAGCCATAATTCAAATACTAGAACATGTAAACAAATGTAAAGTACTTGCCTTTGTGACATGTTCGAAGAATCGGAAGTGAGAAACGACTACGGATGATCCAAGTGGAAGACGACGGTTCCTAACGAAGAATTAACATAACTCAGTCCCAACGGACATCAATAAACAAAAGGAATACTCCCATAACCCCGATTACAATTCACGACAATAGACGTTCAATCGATACGGGCGAGGGTTTACGCAAAATCTCCCCGTATTGATAATTCACGGATTAAATCGAAGAAAACGGATTGGGAATCATCCAATAACAACAATCGTTAAGAAGTTTCGTAACAAACATGAACAATTCGGAATCAATCATGAAAAACCCGAAAAACCCCCAATTTATACGAGTTAGGGTTCCTGAAGAAAATACCTCGGATTCGGATGATGGAGGATGATTACGCTGATGGTGATATGCTACTACGATTCTACGGTGATGGAACACGAAAAATTCTCCGATCAAAGCTGAAGGAATCTCCTCTGGAGTCGCCCCGTGAAGAAAAACGAAAGAAAGGATAGAAAATGAGGTCTTGGACCTCTGCCATTGTTTTAAAGCAATGGCATTCTGGCCGTAACGGGGGACACTTACGGCCGTAACATGGCCAACTTACACAGAATTCGGGTGTTACGCCGTAACACTCTTGGGCAAAGATCGCACTTTCTTGCCCAAACGATTCCGGACGACCCCAAAACCCGGACCTGCTATCGAACCAAAAATACGACTACGAAGAATATTCGATGATGAGTCTAACCATCACAAGAAAACATCAATCCGACTACCCGGGAATCCAAAATACGACAACGAATATGAAATTCCCTAAACTTATAGGAAATTACGAAAATGACCCAAGCGTCCGAAAATCACGATACGACGTCGGATTTGCAAACCGAAAGTCTCAACACGACCAACTCAATCATACGAACTTGTACAAACCAAGAAACCACAAAAATGAACAAGTTTTACAAGAATCGAATGTTCATACGGCAAAACATATCATAAAATGAAATCACGTGAAAACTTCACCAAAACTCGTCCAAATGGAAAAACTCCATGAATAAAGTAGATTCAAAATGTCGAAGCGGTTACAAGCGAGTCAATAAAAGTACACATATACCAAAAATGGAAACTGCTAAAAATAGAAAGTTACGGATATTACACTTGGTGGCTTAGCGACTGGACCGGGCCACGAGAGATACTTTGAGTGGACATCCTCACCTGGGGTTGCTCGATGGGGCACACAGGGACTTGGTGGCTTGAGGACCGGACCGGGTCGTGAGGATCGTCGAAGTGTTTTTACTGATGATCGATATTGATATTCCGGAATATCGCGAATTGAACTGTTTTAGATTTTGAAATAATTTGGAAATGCCTGTGGATTAAAATACTGTAACATTGTACTTGCACTAGCGGTTGTGGCTAACCCCTCGTTGGGGTGGAATGTTTTGTACATTTCAGGTACTCTCGAGGGACAGGAGCCCACATGTGGTGCACACGGAGTTGACAAGCACACTGGATGTTAGAAACGGAGTTGACAGGAGCTCGTGTCTGTAATACCCCCAGATTTATCCGGAAATATTACAGCGCCGTGGGCCCCGAGATGGAACCCACAAGGCTAAAATAAATTTTCGCAAACATTTACAAATGCCCAAGAGGCCAACGACAGTACTATCTTTATAAATTCACAAAGATTTATAAAATCCATTTATCAAAAACCATCGTAAAAACTCATTTGAAATCACAAATCCAAACGGCCGACACTCAAAAGTTTAGAAAACGATCTCCAAAGTAATCTTAGTTACCAGATACCAAAAGAGTGTTTCAAAATACTCACGCAGCGGAAAAAGACCAACCATAAAGATACTCTAGCAGCGGAATACAAGAACCAATCAAGAAACTCAATGCAAAAAACATGTCCTAGCCAGTATCCTCCGGGAAGCTCATCTCTTCACGACCGCTACCAGCTCGAGACTCCAAGAACCTAAAAAGAAATCCCACGACGGGGTCAGCCATAATATCCAACAATGATAACCGTCACATCACATTAATAATTACATACCAATGAAAATACAACATAAGAATACGACCAACGTAATCTTACCGCCACAACTTTACTTACTCAAGTCATTCTCATCAGAATAACCATTATCACATTTCACATCTCGTACTTGATTAACCAATAAACTCGAACCAAATATCTGTATTGTACCTCAAACAATACTCATGATTCTCAAACTATCATCACCAACTCACGATACGGAAATATACCGTTTCTGACCAATACGATCCATCGAATAACATCATCAAATCCCAAGACGATAACCGATTGCCCATCAAAGACAAAACCCAAAGGAAATACGGAACATACCTCGAGATATGAAGTGCCACGATAATCATATCAGTCTGATCCAAGATCTGACCAATACAACATACGGACATGGTCCTAACACGAGACCTACAAATGCATACTCATATGACAACGTCAAATATGCTCACATCAATAACAACAATGTACACTTATGGAAATCCGATGATCCAGTGCACGCAGCATAGATCCCAAGATGACCCTGAAAGATCAAGACGAGGTGGATAACCCATAATATACATATGCACAACAACATATGGGTAATCCAATAATCTAGCGTTCACTGCCTAGATCCCAAGATGATCCCGTCGGACCAACACGAGGTGGATAAACCCGTCCAATGATCCAGCGCACGCTAGCATATATCCCAAGATGATCCCGTCAGATCAACACGAGGTAGACAAACGACAGCAATGCACAAATTCATATTAACAACAATACACAAATGCATGACAACAACAATACACAAATGTATCACAACATGATCGACACGAAATGACAAAAATGATTAGAGTACTTGCCCCAAGTCCTTCGAAAGCAATCTCGATGTCTAAACCATCACCAACCATTATCTTCAATATTCGACGGTCCAAAATGTCACAGACGGTAGATAATTCATATCTTCGTCTTTACTATAATGTAACCTCGATACCCGAATATGCCAATAACCGAAATAAATTATATACATTATGATTTAACTCCCAGAATCGGAATGACAACTTATAATCATCGCTATTTGCATTATAAATGAAATGAAACTAAAACCATTCATTAAACATTATAACTGAGCAAGTAATAATTTGCCTCGATACCGATGAATCCGTTACCAATTCCTCATCGTCGAGTACAAGCTCCTCGGCTCCCGGCCCAAAGCGATTCACGAACGTTCTCGAACACGACCGCAACATACGGTTCTAATCACCGATCAATAATCTCAACCTATCGAAGTAATCAAATAACACATATTCGATAACAATTAACAACCGACACGACCAACCAAATCATCTCAACGATTCGACGATATCTACAATACAAACTACAACTCGATGATCATAATCAATCAATAAAATCGATCAATAAACCCCAACGGTTCCACAATATCTCGATTAGACACAAGTCCGGACAATCCTACTCAAACAATTAAGAACTCAAAACTACAACACGATTCATAATCCGATTAATTCAATATACGATCATCTTGCTATGTTAAATTCATCAAAAGTTCCTCAAGATCATTAAGGGATTCGAAATCATGTTCATAACCATTTAAAACAACATAACTCGATATGAAGATAATCTTCCAATTCGTAATCCAAGTCATGAATCATCGTATTCTTCAATATACACTCTACATAACCCCAAGGATTGTAACAACAACTCCCTAATCATCATCATATGGATCAAATATGGATAATAATACCAAGAACATCAAGAACTCTATGATTTCATAATCATAATCAACATATTCAAGGTATAAACCATCATATCACCATCTTCCTTCAACATATAATTCATATAACCTCAAGAATCGAAACTACAACATATTAGTCCTCTTCATACGAATCATTTATCAATAACAACACCAAAAATCCGAAATGAAAAGGAGGATTATCCAACATACCTCTTAGAAGATGAAAAACACTAGAAAACACTTCAAGAATCATCCATAGCTCCATATCCAAGCCTCAAGCCCAAGTCCTCAAGCTCAAAATCGACTTAGGAAGGCCAACATCTCTCTCTCTCTCAAAGTTTGGAGACGAAAAACGAAAAGGAAAGTTGAAGTGAACTGAAAGACGAACTTCATTTTATAAATTGCATAACTCATTACGTACGTTATCCTTCATCATTAACGTGTATAATGCTCTTTAGCGTATGCTATTCGTCCCACATAGCGTACGTAATCATCATCCCAGAACTAACTGAACTGTTTTGTTAACATGCTTACGTACGTAGTGTTTCCTTCATAACGTACGTAACATGTACGTTGACTTGCTACAGTACCACCCACATTACGTACGTAATACACCATGCATAACATACATAATGGCCGAGGTTGACTCGCTGTCCACATCCTCCGCCGAAAGCTGCCGACACAGGGTCCCACCTGCCGACCAAGACTCAATCGTCTGATTCCCATGTTACGTACGTAATGTCTCAGCTATAACGTACGTAACTCTTGTGATTTAGCCTACGTAAGTCTTCAACATTAGCGTACGCTAAGTATTCTATACTTAGCCAATTTCAACTGTTACCGTCTGTCTCGACATACCGAAAACACATATACACTTACTGAATACATATACTGAATCCAATAACTTTCTTATACGATATACTCTATATCGAAAGTACGATAACCTGATACACGATATTCTCAAATGCAATTGTCGACCAGATACGACAATTGTACCAATACTGACATCTCAGTCCTTTATTTATTTTATCCATACTGTACAGATTCCACGCTGTACAATATAACTCGGATAAAATAATCTCAAACAACAGTAGTAGAAATTCCAGATATTACATTCTACACCACTTAAAATAAGTTTCGGCCTCGAAACTTGCAATCCGTCATAAAAATAAACAACCATAAGGTTTAACCAAAATGTCCCAAAACCATCACGACAACGATCAATCATTATCATTACTGAATAACCAAAAGAGCACACTTACAAATACGCAGGTCGGTGATTTCCTGAGATACTAGCAAGCGATCTCACTGTACAGTCCCAATATGCTTACGATTACAATTCTCTGAGTCTCAACAAAAATATATCATCTTCAGCTGAAACAATCTGCCCGAATCAAAATCCTGTCTGCCTGATTACACAATCAGTCCCAATTCCGATAAGGCGAATAATACACAATACATCTGCGAAACAACCGCCCAAAACAACGACACGAATCCTGAAACATCAACACAAAATCTGAACGCTCAGATGATCACCAAAAATGATCAACTAATAAATCAACCGAATTTATCATCAACATGATAAATTCCCATATGACCAACCAGAGGTCAAAACACAATCGAGAATATCATCAACATGATAAACTCCAATATGACCAACCAGAGGTCAAAACACAATCGAGAATATCATCAACATGATAAACTCCAATATGACCAACCAGAGGTCAAAGCACAATCGAGTATATCGTCAACATGATAAACTCTAATATGACCAATCAGAGGTCAAAACACAATCGAGTATATCATCAACATGATAAACTCTAATATGACCAACTAGAGCTCAAAACACAATCGAGAATATCATCAACATGATAACTCCAATATTACCAACGAAGGAGCGATAATAATCGGGAATACCCTCACACGGTAAATTCCAACACGATTAACACAGAACCACAGAACCACAGAGACAGATATACGGATGAATAAAGTTCTCAAAACGACACACCAATCACATACCGTGGATCTCAATAAACATACTCGACTGGTGAGCATACTCCTCAGCATATGAATAACCAATCAAGCCGACGAAAATGACCAATCATACCTGGAGTGGAAATGACCTACTCAGTATCCAAAACCACCAGCATGGGTCACTATCCTCAAATCTACACTTATAAAGAAATCATTCAAAATCATTATGGTAGAGTCACAATATTACCATACCAATGGAATAACATAGCACATATGCCTCGGTTTCACAAAATCCAAAGTTCCAGAATTATATTATGTGCATGATTCTACAACACACGACATATTTCCCTTATCGGATAAATCAACCGATCATCCCGATATAATCAAGCTGCCATACTAAAGTTCACATCTCTTTTCATAGTACCATCAGTGCGTTATCCAGTTTGTAAGTACCACTCAGAACTTCACCACGACATCCATTATGCACTAGATGCGTATGTACATCAATCACATTTTCGAAACCAGTTTGAAATCGTACAGTCTCGTCAAGAGGACAAATTTTCGAAAGTTCTTTCAAAAATTTCAAAACTCAAAACATAAATTTTCGTAAGACCATGAAAATAATTTTGGAAAAATTAAACTGGCTCGCCGGTGCCAAGTATTCGATAACAGTTTCCTTCGAATCCACACGATTTCGAAGTTCTAAAATGAAAACTATGCAAATGATTGACCACATGCATACTCATGTATACCAATTCGGTTCGTCACCAATATTCACTGATATTTCATCAGAAAATCACCCTATAGAGTTCCAAAATCTCAATATATAAACACGAATAAAACTCCTCTTCCATACAGGACTCGCAACGTCAACCATTAACCCATCCTGGCTAACCTTAAATATGCTATGACAAAATATTGAAACAAATCAACACAGCGAAAGAATTCCCGAGAAGTTTCATTTGAACAAGTAAACCAAAATCCCAAAGGGCAAAAATAGATAAACAATTGGTAACGCGTTTTACAAATCTCGGGAGTTTTAGAAAACAGAAAAACTTTCTTTTGAAACATTTAAAAAAAATCGAAAACTCTTTTCGGACCCCAAGTCCTGAGTTGTAAAACTATTTCAAAATCAATTGGGTCTCGGTCCAAAATCATTTTCCGTAAAACATCTGTAAAATATTCATTTTGAAAAGTATCATTTTCAAATGCTCAAAAATAGTTCATTTACCTCAAATGAACTAACATGACTACACGTTCTTCTAAACAATCCACAGTCCTGCTCCCGAATACACAATTCCGTTCCAAAACTTAACCGACATATTGATTTCCAAAATCATAGTTTCTCAATTCATCAATCCTGTCTCACTCTGTCATCTCATACTGTGAAGCATAATATCTTTCTGAATCTCAAAACATATCAATTTAGAACAACAATAAATCTCAATGCAATTCAAAAATCCAAACACTTACAGATCGTGAAGCCGATGATTCCCCGTGATACTGGTACATGTCCCAACTCTAGAAAATACTCGACACAGATATTTTCAAAACACACATTTTGCAAACTCAGTTCAACTCGAGAACACAACACAGCTTTATCTGAAGAAACATGTTAATACCATTTGGAAAAGTTTACAACAACCCTAGTACTACACTGGTAAATCACATAACGCACAAGCCCGAGTGAACAAAAACTCATGGCTCCAATATTTGTCAACCGAAAACTCGAATGACGCGACAAAAACACGACCCAACTCGACCTGAATGCCTAGGTTTTCTCAACCTAGGCTCCGATACCATATTCTGTAACACCCCCAGATTTATCCAGAAATATTACAGCGCCGTGGGCCCCGAGATGGAACCCACAAGGCTAAAATAAATTTTCGCAAACATTTACAAATACCCAAGAGGCCAACGACAGTACTATCTTTATAAATTCACAAAGATTTATAAAATCCATTTATCAAAAACCGTCGTAAAAACTCATTTGAAATCACAAAGCCAAACGGCCGACACTCAAAAGTTTAGAAAACGATCTCCAAAGTAACCTCAGTTACCAGATACCAAAAGAGTGTTTCAAAATACTCACGCAGCGGAAAAAGACCAACCATAAAGATACTCTAGCATCGGAATACAAGAACCAATCAAGAAAGTCAATGCAAAAAACATGTCCTAGCCAGTATCCTCCGGGGAGCTCATCTCTTCACGACCGCTACCAGCTCGAGACTCCAAGAACCTAAAAAGAAATCCCACGAAGGGGTCAGCCATAATATCCAACAATGATAACCGTCACAACACATTAATAATTACATACCAATGAAAATACAACATAAGAATACGACCAACGTAATCTTACCGCCACAACTTTACTTACTCAAGTCATTCTCATCAGAATAACCATTATCACATTTCACATCTCGTACTTGATTAACCAATAAACTCGAACCAAATATCTCTATTGTACCTCAAACAATACTCAAGATTCTCAAACTATCATCACCAACTCACGATACGGAAATATACCGTTTCTGACCAATACGATCCATCGAATAACATCATCAAATCCCAAGACGATAACTGATTGTCCATCAAAGACAAAAACCAAAGGAAATACGGAACATACCTCTAGATATGAAGTGCCACGATAATCATATCAGTCTAATCCAAGATCTGACCAATACAACATACGGGCATGGTCCTAACACAAGACCTACAAATGCATACTCATATGACAACGTCAAATATGCTCACATCAATAACAACAATGTACACTTATGGAAATCCGATGATCCAGCGCACGCAGCATAGATCCCAAGATGACCCTGAAAGATCAACACGAGGTGGATAACCCATAATATACATATGCACAACAACATATGGGTAATCCAATAATCCAGCGTTCACTGCCTAGATCCCAAGATGATCCCGTCGGACCAACACGAGGTGGATAAACCCATCCAATGATCCAGCGCACGCTAGAATAGATCCCAAGATGATCCCGTCAGATCAACACGAGGTGGACAAACGACAACAATGCACAAATCCATATTAACAACAATACACAAATGCATGACAACAACAATACACAAATGTATCACAACATGATCGACACGAAATGACAAAAATGATTAGAGTACTTTCCCCAAGTCATTCGAGAGCAATCTCGATGTCTAAACCATCACCAACCATTATCCTCAATATTCGACGGTCCAAAATGTCACGGACGGTAGATAATTTATATCTTCGTCTTTACTATAATGTAACCTCGATACCCGAATATGCCAATAACCGAAATAAATCATATACATTATGATTTAACTCCCAGAATCGGAATGACAACTTATAATCATTGCTATATGCATTATAAACGAAATGAAACTGAAACCATTCATTAAACATCATAACTGAGCAAGTAATAACTTGCCTTGATACCAATGAATCCGTTACCAATTCCTCGTCGTCAAGTACAAGCTCCTCGGCTCCCTGCCCAAAGCGATTCACGAACGTTCTCGAACACGACCGCAACATACGGTTCTAATCACCGATCAATAATCTCAACCTATCGAAGTAATCAAATAACACATATCCGATAACAATTAACAACCGACACGACCAACCAAATCATCTCAACGATTCGACGATATCTACAATACAAACTACAACTCGATGATCATAATCAATCAATACAATCGATCAATAAACCCCAACGGTTCCACAATATCTCGATTAGACACAAGTACGGACAATCCTACTCAAACAATTAAGAACTCAAAACCACAACACGATTCATAATCCGATTAATTCAATATACGATCATCTTGCTATGTTAAATTCATCAAAAGTTCCTCAAGATCATTAAGGGATTCGAAATCATGTTCATAACCATTTAAAACAACATAACTCGATATGAAGATAATCTTCCAATTCGTAATCCAAGTCATGAATCAACGTATTCTTCAATATACACTCTACATAACCCCAAGGATTGTAACAACAACTCCCTAATCATCATCATACGGATCAAATACGGATAATAATACCAAGAACATCAAGAACTCTATGATTTCATAATCATAATCAACATATTCAAGGTATAAACCATCATATCACCATCTTCCTTCAACATATAATTCATATAACCTCAAGAATCGAAACAACAACATATTAATCCTCTTCATACGAATCATTTATCAATAACAACACCAAAAATCCGAAATGAAAAGGAGGATTATCCAACATACCTCTTAGAAGATGAAAAACACTAGAAAACACTTCAAGAATCATCCATAGCTCCATATCCAAGCCTCAAGCCCAAGTCCTCAAGCTCAAAATCGACTTAGGAAGGCCAACATCTCTCTCTCTCAAAGTTTGGAGACGAAAAACGAAAAGGAAAGCTGAAGTGAACTGAAAGACGAACTTCATTTTATAAATTGCATAACTCATTACGTACGTTATCCTTCATCATTAACGTGCGTAATGCTCTTTAGCGTACGCTATTCGTCCCACATAGCGTACGTAATCATCATCCCAGAACTAACTGAACTATTTTGTTAACATGCTTACGTACGTAATGTTTCCTTCATAACGTACGTAACATGTACATTGACTTGCTACAGTACCACCCACATTACGTACGTAATACGCCATGCATAACGTACGTAATGGCCGAGGTTGACTCGCTGTCCACATCCTCCTCCGAAAGCTGCCGACACAGGGTCCCACCTGCCGACCAAGACTCAATCGTCTTATTCCCATGTTACGTACGTAATGTCTCAGCTATAACGTACGTAACTCTTGTGATTTAGCGTACGTAAGTCTTCAACATTAGCGTACGCTAAGTATTCTATACTTAGCCAATTTCAACTGTTACCGTCTGTCTCGACATACCGAAAACACATATACACTTACTGAATACATATACTGAATCCAATAACTTTCTTATACGATATACTCTATATCGAAAGTACGATAACCTGATACACGATATTCTCAAATGCAATTGTCGACCAGATACGACAATTGTACCAATACTGACATCTTAGTCATTTATTTATTTTATCCATACTGTACAGATTCCACGCTGTACAATATAACTCGGATAAAATAATCTCAAACAACAGTAGAAGAAATTCGGGATATTATATTCTACACCACTTAAAATAAGTTTCGACCTCGAAACTTGCAATTCGTCATAAAAATAAACAACCATAAGGTTTAACCAAAATGACCCAAAACCATCACGACAACGATCAATCATTATCATTACTGAATAACCAAAAGAGCACACTTACAAATACGCAGGTCGACGATTTCCAGAGATACTAGCAAGCGATCTCACTGTACAGTCCCAATATGCTTACGATTACAATTCTCTGAGTCTCAACAAAAATATATCATCTTCAAATGAAACAATCTGCCCGAATCAAAATCCTGTCTACCTGATTACACAATCAGTCCCAATTCCGATAAGGCGAATAATACACAATATATCTGCGAAACAACCGCCCAAAACAACGACACGAATCCTGAAACATCAACACAAAATTCCGAACGCTCAGATGATCACCAAAAATGATCAACTAATAAATCAACCGAATTTATCATCAACATGATAAATTCCCATATGACCAACCAGAGGTCAAAACACAATCGAGAATATCATCAACATGATAAACTCCAATATGACCAACCAGAGGTCAAAACACAATCGAGAATATCATCAACATGATAAACTCCAATATGACCAACCAGAGGTCAAAGCACAATCGAGTATATCATCAACATGATAAACTCTAATATGACCAACCAGAGGTCAAAACACAATCGAGAATATCATCAACATGATAAACTCCAATATGACCAACCAGAGGTCAAAGCACAATCGAGTATATCATCAACATGATAAACTCTAATATGACCAACCAGAGGTCAAAACACAATCGAGTATATCATCAACATGATAAACTCTAATATGACCAACCAGAGGTCAAAACACAATCGAGAATATCATCAACATGATAAACTCCAATATTACCAACGAAGGAGCGATAATAATCGGGAATACCCTCACACGGTAAATTCCAACACGATAAACACAGAACCACAAAACCACAGAGACAGATATACGGACGAATAAAGTTCTCAAAATGACACACCAATCACATCCCGTGGATCTCAATAAACATACTCGACTGGTGAGCATACTCCTCGGCATACGAACAACCAATCAAGCCGACGAAAATGACCAATCATACCTGGAGTGGAAATGACCTACTCAATATCCAAAACCACCAGCATGGGTCACTATCCTCAAATCTACACTTACAAAGAAATCATTCAAAATCATTATGGTAGAGTCACAATATTACCATACCAATGGAATCACATAGCACATATGCCTCGGTTCCACAAAATCCAAAGTTCCAGAATTATATTATGTGCATGATTCTACAACACACGACATATTTCCCTTATCCGATAAATCAACCAATCATCCCGAGATAATCAAGCTGCCATACTAAAGTTCACATCTCTTTTCATAGTACCATCAGTGCGTTATCCAGTTTGTAAGTACCACTCAGAACTTCACCACCACATGCATTATGCACTAGATGCGTATGTACATCAATCACATTTTCGAAACCAGTTTGAAATCGTACAGTCTCGTCAAGAGGACATATTTTCGAAAGTTCTTTCAAAAATTTCAAAACTCAAAACATAAATTTTCGTAAGACCACGAAAATAATTTTCGAAAAATTAAACTGACTCGCCGGTGCCAAGTATTCGATAATAGTTTCCTTCGAATCCACACGATTTCGAAGTTCTAAAATGAAAACTATGCAAATGATTGACCACATGCATACTCATGTATACCAATTCGGTTCGTCACCAACATTCACTGATATTTCATCAGAAAATCACCCGATAGAGTTCCAAAATATCAATATATAAACTCGAATAAAACTCCTCTTCCATACATGACTCGCAACGTCAACCATTAACCCATCCTGGCTCACCTTAAATATGCTATGACAAAATATTGAAACAAATCAACACATTGAAAGAATTCCCGAGAAGTTTCATTTGAACAAGTAAACCAAAACCCCAAAGGGCAAAAATAGATAAACAATTGGTAACGCGTTTTACAAATCTCAGGAGTTTTAGAAAACAGAAAAACTATCATTTGAAACATTTAAAAAAAAAATCGAAAACTCTTTTCGGACCCCAAGTCCTGAGTTGTAAAACTATTTCAAAATCAATTGGGTCTCGGTCCAAAATCATTTTCCGTAAAACATCCGTAAAATATTCATTTTGAAAAGTATCATTTTCAAATGCTCAAAAATAGTTCATTTACCTCAAATGAACTAACATGACTACACGTTCTTCTAAACAATCCACAGTCCTGCTCCCGAATACACAATTCCATTCCAAAACTTAACCGACATATTAATTTCCAAAATCATAGTTTCTCAATTCATCAATCCCGTCTCACTCTGTCATATCATACTGTGAAGCATAATATCTTTCTGAATCTCAAAACATATCAATTTAGAACAACAATAAATCTCAATGCAATTCAAAAATCCAAACACTTACAGATCGTGAAGCCGATGATTCCCCGTGATACTGGCACATGTCCCAACTCTAGAAAATACTCGACACAGATATTTTCAAAACACACATTTTGCAAACTCAGTTCAACTCGAGAACACAACACAGCTCTATCTGAAGAAACATGTTAATACCATTTGGAAAAGTTTACAACAACCCCAGTACTACACTGGTAAATCACATAACGCACAAGCCCGAGTGAACAAAAACTCATGGCTCCAATATTTGTCAACCGAAAACTCGAATGACGCGACAAAAACACGACCCAACTCGACCCGAATGCCTAGTTTTTCTCAACCTAGGCTCCGATACTATATTCTGTAACACCCCCACATTTATCCAGAAATATTACAGCGTCGTGGGCCCTGAGATGGAACCCACAAGGCTAAAAGAAATTTTCGCAAATATTTACAAATGCCCAAGAGGCCAACGACAGTACTATATTTAAAAATTCACAAAGATTTATAAAATCTATTTATCAAAAACCGTCGCAAAAACTCATTTGAAATCACAAAGCCAAACGGTCGACACTCAAAAGTTTAGAAAACGATCTCCAAAGTAACCTCAGTTAACAGATACCAAAAGAGCGTTTCAAAATACTCACGCAGCAGAAAAAGACCAACCATAAAAACATGAACCAATCAAGAAACTCAATGCACAAAACATGTCCTAGCCAGTATCCTCCGGGAAGCTCATCTCTTCACGACCACTACCAGCTCGAGACTCCAAGAACCTAAAAAGAAATCCCACGACGGGGTCAGCCATAATATCCAACAATGATAACCATCACATCACATTAATAATTACATACCAATGAGAATACAACATAAGAATACGACCAACGTAATCTTACCGCCATAAACTCAAGTCATTCTCATCAGAATAACCATTATCACATTTCACATCTCGTACTTGATTAACCAATAAACTCGAACCTAATATCTGTATTGTACCTCAAACAATACTCAAGATTCTCAAACTGTCATCACCAACTCACGATACGGAAATATACCGTTTCTGACCAATACGATCCATCGAATAACATCATCAAATCCCAAGACGATAACCGATTGTCCATCAAAGACAAAAACCAAAGGAAATACGGAACATACCTCGAGATATGAAGTGCCACGACAATCATATCAGTCTAATCCAAGATCTGACCAATACAACATATGGACATGGTCCTAACACAAGACCTACAAATGCATGCTCATATGACAACGTCAAATATGCTCACATCAATAACAACAATGTACACTTATGGAAATCCGATGATCCAGCGCACGCAGCATAGATCCCAAGATGACCCTGGAAGATCAACACGAGGTGGATAACCCATAATATACATATGCACAACAACATATGGGTAATCCAATGATCCAGCGTACACTGCCTAGATCCCAAGATGATCCCATCGGACCAACACGAGGTGGATAAACCCATCCAATGATCCAGCGCACGCTAGCATAGATCCCAAGATGATCCCGTCAGATCAACACGAGGTGGACAAACGACAACAATGCACAAATGCATATTAACAACAATACACAAATGCATGACAACAATAATACACAAATGTATCACAACATGATCGACACGAAATAACAAAAATGATTAGAGTACTTTCCCCAACTCCTTCGAGAGCAATCTCGATGTCTAAACCATCACCAACCATTATCCTCAATATTCGACGGTCCAAAATGTCACGGACGGTAGATAATTCATATCTTCGTCTTTACTATAATGTAACCTCGATACCCGAATATGCCAACATCCGAAATAAATCATATACATTATGATTTAACTCCCAGAATCGGAATGACAACTTATAATCATTGCTATATGCATTATAAACGAAATGAAACTAAAACCATTCATTAAACATTATAACTGAGCAAGTAATAACTTGCGTTGATACCGATGAATCCGTTACCAATTCCTCGTCGTCGAGTACAAGCTCCTCGGCTCCCGGCCCAAAGCGATTCATGAACGTTCTCGAACACGACCGCAACATACGGTTCTAATCACCGATCAATAATCTCAACCTATCGAAGTAATCAAATAACACATATCCGATAACAATTAACAACCGACATGGCCAACCAAATCATCTCAGCGATTCGACGATATCTACAATACAAACTACAACTCGATGATCATAATCAATCAATACAATCGATCAATAAACCCCAACGGTTCCACAATATCTCGATTAGACACAAGTCCGGACAATCCAACTCAAACAATTACGAACTCAAAACCACAACACGATTCATAATCCAATTAATTCAATATACGATCGTCTTGCTATGTTAAATTCATCAAAAGTTCCTCAAGAACATTAAGGGATTCGAACTCATGTTCATAACCATTTAAAACAACATAACTCGATATGAAGATAATCTTCCAATTCGTAATCCAAGTCATGAATCATCGTATTCTTCAATATACACTCTACATAACCCCAATGATTGTAACAACAACTCCCTAATCATCATCATACGGATCAAATACGGATAATAATATCAAGAACATCAAGAACTCTATGATTTCATAATCATAATCAACATATTCAAGGTATAAACCATCATATCACCATCTTCCTTCAACATATAATTCAAATAACCTCAAGAATCGAAACAACAACATCTTAGTCCTCTTCATACGAATCATTTATCAATAACAACATCAAAAATCTGAAATGAAAAGGAGGATTATCCAACATACCTCTTAGAAGATGAAAAACACTAGAAAACACTTCAAGAATCATCCATAGCTCCATATCCAAGCCTCCAGCCCAAGTCCTCAAGCTCAAAATCGACTTAGGAAGGCCAACATCTCTCTCTCTCAAAGTTTAGAGACGAAAAACGAAAAGGAAAGCTGAAGTGAAATGAAAGACGAACTTCATTTTATAAACTGCATAACTCATTGCACGTTATCCTTCATCATTAATGTATGTAATGCTCTTTAGCATACGCTATTCGTCCCACATAGCGTACGTAATCATCATCCTAGAACTAACTGAACACTTTTGTTAACATGCTTACGTACGTAATGTTTCCTTCATAACGTACGTAACATGTACGTTGACTTGCTACAGTACCACCCACATTACGTACGTAATACGCCATGCATAACGTACGTAATGGCCGAGGTTGACTCGCTGTCCATATCCTCCGCCGAAAGCTGCCGACACAGGGTCCCACCTGCCGACCAAGACTCAATCGTCTGATTCCCATGTTACGTACGTAATGTCTCAGCTATAACGTACGTAACTCTTGTGATTTAGCGTACGTAAGTCTTCAACATTAGCGTACGCTAAGTATTCTATACTTAGCCAATTTCAACTGTTACCATCTGTCTCGACATACTGAAAACACATATACACTTACTGAATACATATACTGAATCCAATAACTTTCTTATACGATATACTCTATATTGAAAGTACGATAACCTGATACACGATATTCTCAAATGCATTTGTCGACCAAATACGACAATTGTACCAATACTGACATCTAAGTCCTTTATCTATTTTATCCATACTGTACAGATTCCACGCTGTATAATATAACTCGGATAAAATAATCTCAAACAACAGTAGTAGAAATTCCGGATATTACAGTGCCAGTCATTGTTTTTGTTTTGTTGGAGTCGGTTTTATATATTGTATTATTGTTGGTATTGAGTTGTACTTTGTCGTGTAATGTTTGCGTTCAGTGATTGATGTTGAACTATACTATTTTGGCCGCGGCCGAGGCCTAACTCGTGTTTTGTATTCTATGTTGGACTGTTATGTCGTGGTTATTATGTATTGGATTGTGGTTTAATCCTGTGTGTCGTCAGCCTGGCGGGACTTTTGTGTGTCCTGCGGCGTGTAATAACCCAAAGTGAAATTAGGGTGTTACAGCAGGCTTCGAGAAAGTTCCCTTGAGGTGAGCATTTAGCTCATAAGCTTCCATTTCCTCCAGATTCTTCGGAAGTTCTGGACAAATGGTAGCCAACATAAGACAACTGACATCAATGGAATCATCACAATGTTTCTTCCATTTGGCTTTTGTTGCTTTGTTTGAATTGTCAGCTGGACCATCTGGAATTTCTTCCTCAAGAACATACAACTTTCTTTGTTGCTTGAGAACTATTCTCAAGCTCCGGATCCAATCCAGATAGTTGCTGCCGTTTTCTTTGAGCTTGTCCTTCTCAAGAACTGATCGCAGTGAAATGGTGGACGTGTTGTTTGATTCCATTCTATATTATCTACAAAATTCGATATGCAAAGTATTTAGTCGCATTATTGTATTTCTCGAAAAATACTCCCACTAAAACAAAGTACCCTCAATTTTACAACATTTGTAATTTTAATGGGCTAAGATTCCATTCACAATCCTAAAATCAGCTTTGGCATGATGCCTAGAATTGAGCTACTTTAGGTGGATAACTCTTTATCGATTACATCATATGTAACTCTTAGATTATATTCATGGTATTTGGCATCTTATGCTCAAGCATGTTATAATCCCAACTAATGCCTTAAGGTTCAAAACTTGAATTCTTAGTTCATTCAAACACATAGGTATCACCATTACCCATCCTACCTTACTAAGATAATCCGAGGCGCCCAGCTTTGGCATGACCCGCTCAAGATGATCGGAGTCTTGATAGGTGTTTTTCAAATGAACGGCATTTAAAAATTTAACGAGGGATTTCTATCCTATGTTAATGTCTATGTTTGATAACATACATCTAAACATGCATAATATCACATACATGCATAAATTTAAACATACATCGCATCACATGACAATTAAAAGCATAGGACCGTGTATAGCATGACCATAATTCCTAACGTGATTTCCATGAGCCAACATGAAAATCACAAGGGTCTATCTAAAAGGTTGCAATGGTCTTCATTGATCTTTCCGACTTATTGGAACGTCATACGCGATCAATTGCCTCCGCGAATCTGTCCGTCTCGTCCTTCTTGTCTTCATTACATTAATGAAATTTAACACTACACTAGTAAATTAAATTACAAGAGGTGTAAATGATGCGCAGGCCGTGAAATAATAAATAATTTAAATAGACGACTCGCATGCCATAAAACCAATTATAAACAAACGACACGCAGGCCGTAAAACCATCCCATAAGGAAAGGGTGATTTACATCTTACTACCTTTATAGATGGTCTAATTACAATGTATTCCCTATTGTTTCAGATATTACAATGAAGGACAAACTTTGTTCTGTCCAGAAACTATATTTACAATGAAGGACAAAAGTCAATCTTTCAGATTATAACACAAGAGAGAGTATTGATATTTTTTATTTGCCCTTTTATTTTCCCTTTTCATTTTTATCTATTTATTTTTGGCCTCACGTGGGTGGCACATTCTGGACCTCATTGTAATATATATATATATATATATATATATATATATATATATATATATATATATAACACTTTTAGACTTCTGTGTAATAAATTTTCAAACTTTTAAGTAGCCTATATTTTTAAAATTCACTGTTTAAATTGAGCCAACTTATTTTTCAAAATTCCAACAGAAATAGAGAGGCATTTTCTTCTTTATAATGGAAGTCAACACGCGGCCAGATTTTTGTTCTTCATTGTAATGTTTGAAACAATAAGGACTAAACTGTAGACATACCATCAAATAAGGTAGTTGGATGTAATATCCCCCATAAGGAAATAAAGTATCAAATCACATTGGTCAATTTATGGTCATGCCATACACCATACACATACCATAAATAATTATCAAATAATTAATAAAAGCATGTAATTATAGAAATTAAAATATGTCTGAAAATCAGACTATAAAACTAGTCATCAAATAAAAAATCCTGGACTATAGCCGAGATGGTTGGCTACACGTTCTGCCCACGGATCCGCACGGGTTCGAAACCCGGCAGAAGCAGTTGCAACATTTTGCAACTATTATTTTCAAATTTTCTTTTATTATAAAACACGCTTATACGAAATGGACTACCGTGAAAACTACGAAAACAGGTCCCAGTCGAGATGGTAACTTGCCTGACTCAAGGGCAGTGACGCGGGATCGAATCCCGAATCTCGCGAAAATGATTTTTTTTCATATTTTAAAACAGATTTGATACCTTTTATAAAAACTTCCGTGTGTTATTTCCAAAATAAAATGGTAGACCACTTGGTAAGTCAGTTCGGGTGTTTCCTATTGTCAAGTGAGCAAACTCCTCTCCTAACAAAACTCTTTTTGCTAATTAAAACGACCCGCGGGTCCAGACCCGGACCCGACCCGACCCGTCACGGAACATATTTGTTCCAGAACAATTCTGGAGCAGAAAATCGCGAAATAAGTCCAGAAAATTAATTTTTGACGATCCGATTTAATCAAATTAAACCAGAAAAATTATTTTAAAAAATGTATATTTTATAAGATAATCCAGAACATAATTTACACATAAACATGTTCTACATAAATAAATAAATTACTTGCAAGTTGGCTCTGATACCACTGTTGGGTTTTCCATGCATCAAACACATAAATCAAGAGTAAAATGCAACGGGATAATTAATATGAAAACCCAATATAGGATCTGATGTAGTAATTTAATTGTTTGATTAAAGGGTTAATCGAATTACCTTATTCGATTTTTTTATGTGTAGGTCTACGTATGGCAACTCCTTGTCATAGACTCCTTATTTAAACTAAGTAAACCCTAGATTCAAGAATCTAGTATTTGGTTAGTTACCCCTCATCTTATTAAATAATATAATATATATTATCCAATATTATATGTATTACTTATTATTTAATCTCCTCATAAATATAATATCTAATATTATATTTATTATTCCCAGTTGATATTTATTCCTACTTGTCTATAATTGTCGTACGTACGACCCAAAAGGCTTATATTATGTTGGCAATTATTTAATACCTTATTAAATAAATCATAAGCGGCCTCTAGCAATACATTATGATTACCCAAATAATATAAGTTAATAGTCCATTAAACCTTTTAACGTGTCAAATCCCTTTGTCACGTGATATCATATTTGAACTAAGTCATGGAGTATGTCATACTTATTTATGTTCAAATGCCTTCTCGATCTTAAGTAGACTAATTGAATCAAATGACTCTTCATTTGAGCATGGCCATGCATTTCCTTCAGTCCTACTTATCGAGGGGCCCAAGCAGATATCTCTCTCACTAAAGAGATGGACAAATCCCCATCTTTATTATTCATTGCCCTCTACATGGCTCCCACTAATCCCTATCGCTAACCTTTATGATCACCATGTTTCAGATGACGTTGGATTATGTCAAGGCATAGCAGTTATCATGTTGGACTATATGATAATCTCAAGTTCAAGGATTTATTGACATACTGTTATATTGAGATTCCCTTATGATATTTCCATTCAGTGATCTCAATGCGGATCTGTCTAGTACTAGTTCTAAAACCAATACCCATAAGATTGATCCGTACCATACGCATTGATCCGTACCATACGCATAATCATCCGATGATTATCAATCGAACTTATACTAGTATATTAATCATTTGAGTCTCTACTCAATGATATTGTACTGTTGCGATATTCCTTACACGCAAGTGCACGTCATCGTTTACAAGTAATAAAGTGATAAGTAGAGTATCGTTCCCACGAGGACTGAATCTCTAACTACCGATTTTTTCGTATTCCAATTTTATTTGAACAATCGAATTTGGGTTTGTGCAATTAATAACTAAAAGAATCACTAAAAGACTAGTAGAAAACGATAGCTTGAATAAAAGAAATCAAATGATGAATAAGTCTAGGGTTCTGAATCCACCTCAGTTTATCCGAATTTACTCTCGATTATCCATAATAAATAATTTTCCCAATTTATTGAAGGCGGAGATTGCTAATATATTCTACCGCCTCTCCCGAGGTCAATAGATTTATCTAAAGGCGAATAACGCACTCTATCCCTAGGTGAATTAATTCGTCAATAGGCAAAAAGCATGAAATCTCCCAAAGGCCACGTAGTTCCTATGAATATATTCCTATCTCACAGAATAAAACGGTCCTCACCAATAGTTCCTCACCAAATCTCCTCTCCCAATTCGAAGTGAATGATTAAATCAATACAACTATTGGCCAGATAATTGCAATCATTAAACACAATTGGGACAACTCAATAAAAAGGTAATTAATTGGATAATCTCAAGAAATTCGTCAAAACAAAGGTTTCATCAAAACCCTAGATTAGGGCTTTAGCCTGACATACTAATAATTGAAATTACAGAATAAATAAATGAAAGCATAAAATTCAAACGCAGATGAAGCTCGGATTCCTCCGTTCTTCAGCTTCCGCCCTCTGCCCTTGAAGTCTTCTGCTTCCCTCTTCTTCTGCCGTCTCCAAGCTTAAGCTCCAAAAGATTCAAGATCAAAAGATAATTAATTAGGGTCTTAAACCCTATTTATAGCTCAGCACATCTCCAAATCGCGTCCGTATCAGTCGGTCGAAAACTGGCTTCGAAACGGCCCAAAATCCGCGCGGACATACAAAAACCGCCAAGTGTGCCGCGGCACACTAAACCTGTGCCGCGGCACAAAGCCTTCAGCTGGAAACCTAGGCGTCATCTATTTCTTACGTGCCGCGGCTCACAGCAGGCCGCGTCACAGAGCTCTTTACTCGGCCTTGGTGGGTGTCTTCTGTGCCGCGCGCCGCTTCCTTGTGTCGCGGCTCGAGTCAGATTTGCCGTTTCGCCCGTTTTGCCTCGTTTTAGCTCCGGACTTCAATTTCTGTCAATCATACAAAATTAAGGCATTAAAGGCTCATTTAGACAATTTCACTCTCCAAAATACTACAAAATAATGATAAATAAGCGTATAAAAATACGCCTAACAAATACCCCCAAACTTAAGCCTTTGCTTGTCCTCAAGCAAAAAGAATTAAATTCAATAAAAGAATGTCGTGAATCATCGTGCAACTCATAGTGTTCAACCTAATCAATACTATCCTATAATTCTCTCTAAATAATACGAGTGTCATAAAAGCGAGCTGCACTCAGAATAATGATTCTGCAAAGTAATCAAGTTCAGTCCTAATCACTCGTTCATGAAGAAAATCCAGCTCAAAGATTAACAAAACGTGAGTCAAATCGACCGTCAATATGAAAGGCTAAAATAAACAAGCTAGTTCGTCCCGTTCCACAGTCTAAAGGCACAATTTTCACGAGTTTCATAAGAATTCAACCTCGGACAGTATTCCCTTATATATATGTTCAAGAATTTGATTCGATTTGACCACTAGGTTAGGATCTCGGGATGTTTCATCGGGATAATCCTAGGGTAGAATTTCCATTCTCATGTATTGGGAAACCGTTTGACGTAAAAGACACTCATGGGGCACATGGATGCTTCTAGTTACTAAGTTCCCGTCTATAGCGGAGAAACAACTCGAATGTATAATTTTCGCATGTCCGAATCAAGGTCGCCGTTTTACGCGAGAGTAAACAGTGGGTCACGCGAATACCCCCGGTTACTAGGCTCCCTCTCATTGGCACATGTGAAATATCTAAATCACTAGTCTAATCAGGGTCGTCGTTTTATGCGAGAGTAAACAATGGGTCACGTGAATACCCCCGGTTACTAGACTTCCCATCATAGAACACATTATCTCGACTTTTTGGGAAAAAATGACCGACTCTAAACTCAATCTAAGTGCCAACATGACTAAAGAAACAGTACGACTCACTATCCGGAAAATGTAGCCAAACGTATTGACGGTGATTTTAAAACAAGTATGTATCGTCTCTTATCTGCCAAGACCTCTACAATCACGAAAAATTTTGGACCTAAATGAATACTAAGCAGAACAGAAATAACTGACTACAACTCGACTAGAACTCGACCGTTTCTTCAGAGAGAAAAACAGTGTCGTAACATCAGTATCACACAAATAGAAGCACGAAAAATTCACGAATAAATAAAAACTAAGACAAGCAAGGCTATCTAAAAAAAAAAAAATCGCAAAGTAATGAAAAGTGCAACGAAATAAAGTACAGCAATAAAATAAAGTACAGCAATGAATGTAGCAACTGAAAGTAAATCCCCCCCCAAACTTAGGACGTACATTGACCTCAATGGAAAAAAAAATGATATGCAATAGAAGTAAAAAGTCAAGTACTCCCCTCCAGTCCGCTCAGGAGCTGGTGCCGGCATCATCCGGTGAGCTTGCACGCTTCTTGACTACATCATGCGGAGTGTGAATAAATGAGCTTGCATCATCAAAAAGGAAGTTAAGTACGAGCTCTCAAGTTTAACATGATGTAAGGGTTGGGGATAATGTAATTCGATAACACGATTCATTGCATATAATTTTGAAAATGCCTAGCTTACCAATTTTTCATTGCTGCAATTTATCAAACACCTTGTGTGCACAAGTTAAAATGAAGAACAAGAATTTTGATGGTTAATTCCAAATCCCAAAAATAATAACACAGATAATAACCCTGAATCACGATAACTATCATCAACAATTCGTTCATAAATATCAATTTCATCACAATATCAAATTCCCCATATTCCAACTCTATTTTAGAAACAACAATGAAGAACAACTAGCAATATAAAGCTCCAAATCTTTTTACATCAAGAATCACTTATGATTTAGAAATCAAAAATTACCTGGAGAATTTGAGAAGGAGACTAATAGAATGGTATCAACTAACCTCATTGTGTGAAGGAAGGAAGGAAGGGAAGGGAAGGAAGAATATACCTTGTGCAGGCCGATCGATTGAATGAGCCCAACCTGGTTGCTCTTATTTTGCGACGGGGGCCGCGGCACAGTAAAAGTGAGCCGCGGCCCAAAGTACAGTAGGACTGGGACGTTTTGTAATGTTGTCGGGTGCCGCGGCTCAGTTTTCGTGTGCCGCGGCTCAGTATGTTAGTGTGCCGCGGCTCAGGTTTAGTGTGCCGCGGCACAAAGTACAGGCTCCCTGGGCGTTTCTTGGCCATTTGGTGTGCCGCGGCTCAGGTTTAATGTGCCGCGGCTCAGCGACCTGGTGTGCCGCGGCTCAGTAAGATCGTGCCACGGCACAGGGTACAGTTTGATCGGCCATTTTTTCATCAGCAGGTGTGTGCCGCGGCTCACACCGTGCCGCTGACCCATCATTGAATTCCTCCCTTTGCCGATTCACGCACGTAATTTTTACACGAAAACATCAAGACGAGAGGGAAGGATGGATCAAAGAAGAAAGAAGACAAAGAGAGACTCTAAAAATGCAAGAAAACAACAAAGAATCTACAACTAATACTCGGGTTGCCTCCCGAGGAGCGCTAGGTTTATAGTCTTCAGCCGGACTTTTCTCGCATTCATCCGGCGGTGGATAAGGTGACGCTCGTTTTCTGCGTGTCTATTGGATTTCCCAAGTATGCCTTCAACCGTTGTCCATTAACTTTGAATTTTCGGGCATCTCTTTGAACTTCTACTTTGCACCATGTGGAAACACTTGAACTACGGTGAACGGTCCCGACCATCGTGAACGCAATTTCCCAGAAATAACTTTAGCGAGAGTTAAATAGCAACACCTCTTGACCGGGACAAATTCTCTCTGCGTGATGTGCTTATCATGCCAAATCTTTGTCCGCTCCTTATAAAGTTTTGCATTTTCGTATGAGTTGTGGCGAATTTCTTCCAACTCGTTCAGCTGCAAACAACGCTTTTCCCCAGCGGATTTTAGATCAAAGTTTAGTTTCTTTATCGCCCAGTAAGCACGGTGTTCCATCTCTACGGGTAGATGGCAACCTTTCCCATAGACCAATCTGTAGGGCGACATTCCGATAGGTGTTTTATACGCAGTCCGGTACGCCCAAAGTGCATCATCAAGTTTAAATGACCAATCTTTTCGAGACGAGCTGACCGTCTTTTCTAGAATCCACTTCAGCTCTCGATTTGATATCTCGACTTGACCGCTCGTCTGCGGATGGTATGCTGTGGCAACACGATGAGTGACTCCGTATTTTCTCAAAACCGCATCAAGAAATTTGTTGTCGAAGTGTGACCCACCATCACTTATAATAGCACATGGAGTCCCAAAGCGTGTGAAGATATGTTGTTTAATAAACTTGATTACGACATTGGACCCATTCGTAGGTAGTGCCACCGCTTCAACCCATTTTGAGACATAATCTACGGCCACCAAAATATAGAGATTCTTGTTTGATGGGGGAAATGGACCCATGAAGTCGATCCCCCATACATCAAACAATTCGACTTCAAGTATGGTGTTCAGCGGCATTTCGTGTCGTCTTGAGATGTTTCCTGTCCGTTGACACCGATCACACGTAGACACAAAGGAGTGAGCATCTTTGAATAAGGACGGCCAATAAAATCCCGATTGTAAAACCTTCGCTGCTGTTCTATTTCCACTAAAATGTCCACCGTAGGGTGATGCATGGCAATGGTTCAGCACACTGTGGATTTCCTCATCCGGAATGCATCTACGGATAATTTGATCGGGGCATCGCTTGAAGAGAAAAGGATCGTCCCACAAATAGTACTTAGCATCCGAGATTAGCTTCTTCTTTTGATGACGTGAGAGGTCGTTCGGAATTGTTTTACTTGCTAAGTAGTTCACTAGATCAGCATACCAAGGCGCATGTGTTGAATCCAACTTGTAGAGCTGCTCGTCGGGGAAGGTTTCTATAATTTGTGGCTGACTTTCTTCCTTCTCGAGGGGACTCTCTAATTGTGAAAGGTGATCGGCTATAACGTTTTCTGTCCCTTTCTTGTCCCGAATCTCCAAGTTGAATTCTTGAAGGAGTAGCACCCACCGAATCAACCTTGGTTTAGCATCCTTCTTCTCCAAAAGGTATTTTATTGCCGAATAATCGGTCCACACTATCACTTTCGTTCCTAGTAGATAAGCCCGAAATTTATCAAATGCAAAGATCACCGCCAACAATTCCTTCTCCGTTGTGGCATAATTTCTTTGGGCGTCATCGAGTGTTCGGCTCGCATAGTATATGACATGGAACACCTTCCCTCGTCTCTGCCCCAAAACAGCCCCAATGGCAAAGTCGCTAGCATCGCACATTAGTTCGAACGGAAGGTCCCAATCCGGAGCGACTATCACCGGTGCCGTGCTTAGAGCTTTCTTCAGCAACTCGAAACTTTCTTTACAAGACTCGTCGAAAGTAAATGGGACATCTTTCATGAGTAAATTGCACAAATGACTTCGTGATCTTTGAAAAATCCTTAATAAATCGGCGATAGAGACCGGCATGTCCCAAAAACTCCTAATCCCCTTGGCCAAGTGGGTGGAGGCATCTTCTCAATTGTCTCAATTTTCACTCGGTCGACTTCAATTCCATGTGAGGATATTCGATGGCCAAGCACAATGCCCTCCTGTACCATAAAATGACACTTCTCCCAATTCAAGACTAAATTGGTCTCTTCGCATCTTCTCAAGACTTTACGCAAATTTTCCAAACAAATGTCAAATGAATCTCCAAAACAGAAAAATCATCCATAAAAATCTCAATACACCGCTCTACCATGTCGAAAAAATAGCCATCATACACCGTTGAAAAGTAGCCGCGCATTACACAATCCAAAAGGCATGCGCCTATAAGCGAAAATGCCGTAAGGACATGTAAACATCGTTTTCTCTTGGTCTTCGGGGCTATGTATATCCGATTATACCCGAATAACCATCGAGAAAGCAATAGAAATCGTGTCCGGCTAATCTATCTAACATCCGATCAATAAAAGGCAAGGGGAAATGATCTTTTCTAGTGGCCTTATTTAATTTCCTATAATCTATGCACATACGCCACCCCGTAACAATCTGGTGGGAATTAATTCATTATTATCGTTTTGAACAAGCTGTTATCCCACCCTTTTTCGACACAACTTGAACCGGACTTACCCACTTACTATCGAAATTAGAAAGATCATACTGCCGAGGAGTTTTAAAACCTCGGCTTTTACCACCTCCTTCATGTTAGGATTCAGCCGGCGTTGATGCTCCACGGATGGTTTGTAGTCTTCCTCCATCAAAATCTTGTGCATGCAAATCGATGGGATGATCCCCTTAATATCCGCAATAGACCATCCAAGAGCAGATTTGTACTCCCTCAAAACTCTTAATAATTTTGCCTCTTGATCTCCTGCTAAAGTGGCCGAAAGAATAACTGGAAGGGAGTTGTCGGGCCCCAGGAATGCATATTTCAAATGAGGTGGCAGCTTTTTGAGTTCCAACTTTGGAGGTTTTTCAATCGATGGGGTCGGTCGAGTTAGTGAACTCCCTAGCTCCTCGAATGGTTTACGAATAAAAATTGGCGGGGAAGCATCCATGTGTCGTACGTAGGCTGCATGCTCTCCATTTGGTTCGGAAACAGCTCCAATCAAAACGGATTCCAAATGATCGGGTGGATAATTTTCTCGAAAAGTTCTACTCACGCACGAGTCAATGACGTAAACTTGGAAACAATTTTCAGCGTCACTTGGATATTTTACGGATCGAAAAATATTGAATGTTACTTGCTCCTCTTGAACACGCAAAGTCAGCTTTCCCTTTTCCACATCAATCAATGTTCGGCCTGTTGCCAAAAATGGTCTTCCCAAAATAATTGGGATATCTTGGTCTTCTTCCATGTCAAGTACGATGAAATCGGCCGGAAAGATGAACTTATCAACTTTGACTAAAACGTCCTCTATCACACCCCTCGGATATTTGATGGATCTATCGGCCCGATTGTAGAGAGACGCCGTCGGCTTGCTTCCCAATCTCGACTTTTTAAAAATAGAAAGGGGCATAAGATTTATACTGGCCCCGAGATCACATAGGGCTCTTTCAAAAGATGAATTTCCGATGATGCAAGGGATGGTGAAACTTCCCGGATCTCTCAATTTAGGTGGGAGCTTCTTTTGTAAAATAGCGCTGCACTCCTCCGTTAAAGAGACCGTCTCATATTCCTCGAGCTTTCGTTTATTGGACAAGATCTCTTTCATGAACTTGACGTAACTCGGCATCTGTTCCAATGCGTCGGCGAACGGAATGTTTATGTGCAATTTCTTGAAGACGTCGAGGAATTTTGAAAACTGCTTGTCCAGTTTTTGCTTTTGGAAACGCTGTGGGAATGGAATTTGAGGAGTGGGCTGAGTAGTCGATACTTCCTTTGGCTTGGGCGCCTCATCCTTTTCCTTCTCGTTCTGCTCGATCGGCTGCTCTTTGTCATTAATAGGCTGCCCTTTCAACTCCTTTCCGCTTCGTAATTCAATCGCTTGCACATTTTCCTTGGATTTCACTTCGGCTACGCGGGGCGATGCACCTTGAGACCGAGAAGACAATAAATTAGCAATCTGCCCCATTTGTGTTTCTAGATTTCGGATGGAGGTAGAATGATTTTGGAGGGTCGTCTCGGTGCGGGTCATGAATTGACTTGTGTTAGCCGCCAATTGAGCAAGAGCATCTTCCAAAGATACCTTTGGTGATTGAGGGGTTCTTTGTGGGGCCGCGAAGTGAGGTTGTGGAGGTTTCAAGGCTTGCCCATTTCTCCATGGAAATTTTTGTTGATTTCGCCACCCTTGATTATAAGTGCTGGGGTAAGAATTGTTTTGTCGATTTCCATTGGCCACAAATTGAGCTTGCTCCATCTGATGTTGCTCGAACGGATTTCCAACTTGACACTCCGCGCTCGGGTGTGATCCGTTACACCAATTGCATGTCTCTATGGTCACGGGGGCTGGTGCGTGCGAAAATGCTTGGAGATGTTGGGTCAAAGCGGCGACTTGAGCTGACAAAGTGGATATCGGATCAGTACTTGAAACTTCCATAACTCTCTTCGGTGTCAATCTTTCCGATGGCCATTGGTACGCGTTTTCGGCCATAGCTTCCAAAAGCAAGTGTGCCTCGGCCATAGACTTTCCCATCAAGGCCCCACCAGCGGCCGCATCCACGAGGGTGCGTGTAGAAGCACTCAAACCAAGATAGAACGTCTGAATCTGAAGCCAATCAGGAATGCCGTGATGAGGGCATCTTCGTAGCAAATCTTTATATCGCTCCCACGCGTCGTGGAGCGATTCCATTTCGTATTGACCAAAGGTGGTTATTTCGTTTCTCAACCTCGCCGTCTTAGCAGGTGGGAAGAATTTGGTAAGGAAGGCTTGCGCTAACCCCCCCATGTTGTAATCGACCCCGACGGTAAGGAATTTAACCAGAATTTTGCTTTATCCCTCAAATAGAAAGGGAAAAGCCTCAATCGGATGGCATCATCGGTGACACCATTAGTCTTGAACGTGTCGCATATCTCAAGGAAAGAAGCAATATGGGCATTCGGGTCGTCATTCGGCAGTCCGCAGAATTGGCTCGCCTGCACCATCTGAATAATAGCAGGCTTGATCTCAAAATTATTGGCTTGGATAGTGGGACGCCGAATTCCCGAAAAATTAGCATTGATCTGCGGCATGGCATAATCTCGAAGAGCTAGTTCCGGTTGAACTTGCCGCACTTGGTTATCTCCTCCTTGGACTTCGATATTCTCGGACATGTTGACCGTAGTCTGCAACTCTCTTTTCTCCTTTTTGTTTCTTCTTAGAATGCACTCGAGCTCGGTATCCAAAGGTAGTAGGCCTTCGTTACCGAGTTTTCTCATGCACTACACAAAAGATCCTGAAAGGAAAAACAAGTAAACGAAATTAAATACACAAAAAAAAATAAAAAAAAAACATTCAAATTAAGACTGGAAATACTTAGATCGATATTAGAAAATTTCAGTCCCCGGCAACGGCGCCAAAAACTTGTTGCGATATTCCTTACACGCAAGTGCACGTCATCGTTTACAAGTAATAAAGTGATAAGTAGAGTATCGTTCCCACGAGGACTGAATCTCTAACTACCGATTTTTTCGTATTCCAATTTTATTTGAACAATCGAATTTGGGTTTGTGCAATTAATAACTAAAAGAATCACTAAAAGACTAGTAGAAAACGATAGCTTGAATAAAAGAAATCAAATGATGAATAAGTCTAGGGTTCTGAATCCACCTCAGTTTATCCGAATTTACTCTCGATTATCCGTAATAAATAATTTTCCCAATTTATTGAAGGCGGAGATTGCTAATATATTCTACCGCCTCCCGAGGTCAATAGATTTATCTAAAGGCGAATAACGCACTCTATCCCTAGGTGAATTAATTCGTCGATAGGCAAAAGCATGAAATCTCCCAAAGGCCACGTAGTTCCTATGAATATATTCCTATCTCACAGAATAAAACGGTCCTCACCAATAGTTCCTCACCAAATCTCCTCTCCCGATTCGAAGTGAATGATTAAATCAATACAACTATTGGCCAGATAATTGCAAGCATTAAACACAATTGGGACAACTCAATAAAAAGGTAATTAATTGGATAATCTCAAGAAATTCGTCAAAACAAAGGTTTCATCAAAACCCTAGATTAGGGCTTTAGCCTGACATACTAATAATTGAAATTACAGAATAAATAAATGAAAGCATAAAATTCAAACGCAGATGAAGCTCGGATTCCTCCGTTCTTCAGCTTCCGCCCTCTGCCCTTGAAGTCTTCTACTTCCCTCTTCTTCTGCCGTCTCCAAGCTTAAGCTCCAAAAGATTCAAGATCAAAAGATAATTAATTAGGGTCTTAAACCCTATTTATAGCTCAGCACATCTCCAAATCGCGTCCGTATCAGTCGGTCGAAAACTGGCTTCGAAACGGCCCAAAATCCGCGCGGACATACAAAAACCGCCAAGTGTGCCGCGGCACAGAGCCTTCAGCTGGAAACCTGGGCGTCATCAATTTCTTCTGTGCCGCGGCTCACCTGGGCTGTGCCGCGGCACAGAGTGATTTACTCGGCCTTGGCCGGGTGTCTTCTGCAGCGCAGGCCGCGGCTCAGAGTCCATATTTGCCGTTTTCGCCCGTTTTGCCTCGTTTTAGCTCCCGGACTTCAATTTCCTGTCAATCATACAAAATTAAGGCATTAAAGGCTCATTTAGACAATTTCACTCTCCAAAATACTACAAAATAATGATAAATAAGCGTATAAAAATACGCCTAACATGTACCAAGGACATTTGAATAATCTTATTATTCGTGAATAACTATTATTCAATTATTTAATAATAAAACATGTACACATTATAATAATCAATGAGAAATAAATGATATTGAATAACTTTATTTAAATTTGACAATTACAAATGTAGGCACATCGAATGTCCTGGGGCACTATTCCCAACACATTTAGCCCAAGCTGAGCAGGCTTTACGGATCTCTATTTGAAGACTTAAGCATACTTGTCCTCAATCTGAGCTAAGAAGGACGTACAAATCCTAATTTGAAGACTTGAACGTCCTTGCCCTCAGCTCGAGTTTAGTAGGCCACATATATCCCTCAACTCGAGCTGAGTAGGCCGTATGGATCACAATTCGAAGACTTGTGTATACTTTCGCTCAACTCGAGATAGTAGGTCGTACGAATCCCTATTTTCAAGACTTGGGTGTACCTACACTTAGGTCGAGCTGAGCAGGACACACGGATCCTTATTTGAAGACTTGGGCATACTTGCCCTCATCTCGAGCTGACTAGGACATACAATTGCTATTTGAAGACTTGGTCGTACTTGCCCTCAGATTGAGTTGAGTAGGCCGTACGGGTCCCTATTTTAAGAGTAAATCTCATCTCAAGCTATGTAGGCGTACGAATCCATATTCAATGACGTGGGCGTACTTTCCCTCAATTCAAGATGAGCAGGCAGTACGGATCCCTATTTGAATACATGGGTGTACTTACCCTTATCTCGAGATGAGTATGTTGATGTTTCCCTATCGAAATTCTTAGATGTACTTGCCCTGAGCTCGAGCTAAGAAGGCCATATGGATCCATATTACAAGACTTGGGAGTACATGTGCTTAGCTCGATATAAGTAGGCCATACGGATCCCTATTTAAAGATTTAGGCGAACTTTCCCTTAGATCAAGCTGAATAGGCCGTACGGATTCCTATTTTAAGACTTGGGTGTACCCGTGCTTAACTCGAGCTAAGCAGGCCATATAAATGCTTATCTGAAGGCTTGGATGTTAAGTAACGTACAACTTCCTATTTAAATAGGTTGTACGGAGTTAAGACGTAAAGAGTCCTATTTGAAGACTTGGCCGTACTTGCTCTCAGCTCGAGCTGAGTAGGCCGTACGGTTCCCTATTTGAAGACTTGTCGTACTCTCCCTCAACTCGAGATGTGTAGGCGTATGGATCCCTATTAAAATACATGGGCATACTTGCCCACAATGCAAGCTAAGCAGGCAGTACGGATCCATATTTAAAGACTTGTGTGTACATTCCCTCAGCTCGAGCTGAGTAGGACAAAAAATTGCTATTTGAAGACTTGGTCGTACTTGCCCTCAAATCAACCTGAGTAGGCCGTACGGATCCTTATTTGAAGATTTGGCTGTACTTGCCCCACCTCGAGCTGTGTAGGCTTACGGATCACTATTCGAACACTTAGGTGTACTTTCCCTCAAATCGAGCTGAGTAGGCCGTACATATCCCTATTTTAAGACTTGGGTGTACTTGCCCTAAGCTTGAGATGAGTAGGTTGTATGGATCCCTATTTAAATACTTGGACATACTTGCCCTCAAATAAAGCTAAATAAGCCATACGGATCCCTATTAGAATACTTAGGCCTACTTGCCCCTAGCTGAAGATGAGCAGGCCGTACGGATCCCTATTTTGAGACATGACTGTACTTGCCCTCAACTCGAGCTGAGTAGTCCATACTGATACTTATTCGAATATTTGGGCATACATTCCCTCAACTCGAGATGAGTAGGTGGCACAGATCCTTATTTGAAGACTAGGGCATACCTGCATTTAGCCCAAGCTGAGCAGGCTTTACAGATCTGTATTTGAACACTTAAGCATACTTGTCCTTAATATGAGCTAAGAAGGACGTACAAATCCCAATTTGAAGACTTGAATGTACTTGCCTTCAGCTCGAGTTTAGTAGGCCACATAGATCCCTCAACTCAAGCTGAGTAGGCCGTAAGGATTACAATTCGAAGACTTGGGTATACTTTCCCTCAACTCGAGATAGTAGGTCGTACGGATCCCTATTTTCAAGACTTAGGTGTGCCTGCACTTAGGTCGAGCTGAGCAGGCCACAAGGATCCTTATTTGAAGACTTGGGCATACTTGCCCTCATCTCGAGATGACTAGGACAAACAATTGCTATTTGAAGACTTGGTCGTACTTGCCCTCAGATCGAGCTGAGTGTAATACCCGGGATTTTCGTTCCGGTTATTTTAGATTTTTTCTGGATATTTATCGGTTTTCGAGTATCGGTAGTATTTTCCTCGATGATTAATTTTTGTGTTTATATGGTTGCATGTGATTATTTGTTGGATGGTGCTTCGTTTCGGATCATTGATGTTGTCCACGAGCGTTTCTTCGTGTTCGTTCCGTGCTTGTGGTATGTTATGTTTCGTAATTTGCTTGTTATTGTTTTGAATCATAACCGGTGCGTTAGTGTGACCGAGACGTTGTCGAGCGCCTAAACGGGGTGTCGGAATTGACCACGGCCGAGTCACGGCCGCACGTTTGGGGCCAGAGAACCCGCCTGGCCGAGTTACGGCCGTAAGGTATCGGATACGGCCATAAGTGCTCGGCAGGGGATGGGCAGCATCCGAACGAAGGCCGATTACAGCCGTAAGGTGTGATCGGGTACGTCCATAAGGGCGCTGGGCAGCACCCAGACGAAAGCCAGTTACGGCCGTATGGTGTGATCAGCTACGATCGTACGTGGTCGGCAGGGTGCTGGGCAGAACTTTCACGAATGCCAGTTACGGCTGTAAGGATGCCGGTTACGACCATAAGTGATCGGCACACACTGGGCAGTATAAATATGATCGAGCAGACGGGTTTACACTCATTTTCTCATTTCTCACCTTTCCTTTCCATAAGTGATCAATCCACGAAGTTCTTGAGTTTCTAACGTCGATTAATCATCCTATAACCTACTCCTATCGACCGAATCAAGGTTAGATTTCCTAAAAATCTAGTTTTTGGGAAATTGGGGTTTTTGTTGGATTTCGTCCGTTTGATCCGTAATAACTTAGATTATTGATGTATTATTGATTATTAAGTTGTATTCTACCAATTTCCTTGTTGTTCCATGTTTGATTACGAAGTATTCGTCATTTTGTTGAGTTCCTAATCGACGCCTTGATGGTGTCCGGTAAAAGGTCTTAGAGGGGGATTCGGGCGTTATACGATTATTACTCCTCGTTCGGTCGTTGATTCATTGATGATATGTCTTAGGAACGAAATCCTTGTGAAGAACTCGAGTCGGAACCCTTCCATTCATTGTCTTCTTTGGGGTCCGAGTTTACCGGTTGAACCGTGTTCTTCGGAGTGATCGATATCGGTTATTGAGGAAAGTATTCTATTTATATGATTTGTGTCTTGTGGATAAGTTTATATATTGTATTTAGGATGATTTGGTTTATCTTCGTGGATATGATTCGTGCGGTTTGATTATTCGAATGTTTGTTGGTATTAATGATATTCTTGCGTGTTTAACCTTGTGAAATCGTGTTGGTCATGTTAGTTGTGTGATTCGTGTTGGGCTTGATTGCTTGGGTTTGAGGTATGATGACGATTATGAATATTGTGAGATTGATTATGCACTTGGACATGTATTTTGGTGTATGATTGGTTATTCGAACATAATTGTATTAAGGTGTGTTATCTGTGGTGATGGGTTATGTTATGTTGCGTACGTTACTTGTGAACTATGAGTTTGAAAGGCATGTTGTCGTTCTTCCACCTGGGGTGGGTCTGACGAGACCTCTAGGGACCGGTACTAAGGGGTACGGTCATGGAAGTCGTTTTCCACCTAGGGAGGGTCTGAGGAGACATCTAGGGACCGGTAGTAAGGGCTACGGTTGCGGGAGTTGCTTTCCCACCTGGGGAAGGCTCAACGGGGCCTCTAGGAACCGTTACTAAGGGGTAAGGTTGCGGGAGTTGGTTACCCACCTGGGGAAAGGCTCGACGGGCCTCTAGCGGCCAGTATTAAGGGGTGCGGCTGTGGGTTATATATGATGTTGTCGTAATGATATAATGTGTACGAATAGTGAATGCGTGGAACCGTTTACGGTCCATCGTGACCTCCGGAGTTCGGTACTTGACCAGTACGAACAATGATTGCGTGGATAATGTTTTGATGTTAAAATCCTGGACACGTGATGATATTTCACTAATGTGTTTTGAAACAAGAACCGGGATGAGGCCTTGATGATTTCAAAAAAGGTTTTGAAATTTGGGACTCAAGGTCCAAAAGAAATTATGTTCTAAAAACTCCCGAGATGCCGAGTTTTAATTCTTAAAACTTCATCACTTGTTTTCTAATTAATAAAAATATTTTGACAATTGATTGTGTTATCTGATTCGTGATTGCCTTCTGATTTATACATTTCATATGTTATAATACTTGCACTAGTAAAACAATGGAGTTTTACTAACCCCCGAGTAATCGGGGGGTAGATGTCTATTTCGCGTCCAGGTATTTGCTGGTTCGAGGGAGCAGTCACGGGATTGGCACAAGAAGTGACAAGATACGATACTAATCAAGGGTTGAGAGTTTAGTCAGGTTATGTGGTGTCGACCAAGTTATAGTCAGACTTCCGCTGTTGTGTATCTTTACCCCTGCGTGTGTGTTTATTGTAAAGGGTTGTATTTTGTCTTGTTTGCACTGGTCATATGACCTCATTAGTCCATGTAGCTGTATTGTAAGTGACCTTAATGGCCTATATTATTGTAGTAATTGTCTTCGGTCGGTCAAGTCATAGTGTTTTTGTGTCATTTAGCCTGGTAGGTCCTCCTGGAGAGGGTCTACGGCATGTAATATTCCTATATGGTCTGGGGGTGTTACACTGAGTAGGCCGTACGGGTCCCTATTTGAAGATTTAATCTCAGATCAAGCTATGTAGGCGTACGAATCCCTATTCAATGATGTGGGCGTACTTTCCCCCAATTCAAGATGAGCAGGCAGTATGGATCCCTATTTGAATACTTGGGTGTACTTACCCTTAGCTCGAGATGAGTATGTTGATGTCTCCCTATCGAAATTCTCAGATGTACTTGCCCAGAGCTCGAGCTAAGAAGGCCGTATGGATCCATATTACAGGACTTGGGAGTACTTGTGCTTAGCTCAAGATAAGTAGGCCATACGGATCCCTATTTAAAGATTTAGGCGAACTTTCCCTTAGATCAAGCTGAATAGGCCGTACGGATCCCTATTTTAATACTTGGGTGTACTCGTGCTTAACTCGAGCTAAGCAGGCCGTATAAATGCCTATCTGAAGGCTTAGATTTTAAGTAACGTACAACTTCCTATTTAAATAGGTTGTACGAAATTAAGACATAGAGATTACAATTTGAAGACTTGGTCGTACATGCCCTCAGCTCGAGCTCAATAGGCCGTGCGGGTCCCTATTTGAAGACTTGGCCATACTTGCCCTCAGCTCGAGTTGTGTAGGCGTAAGGATCCCTATTCAAATACCTGGCATACTTGCCCACAAATCAAGCTAAGCATGAAGTACGGATCCATATTTAACGGCTTGGGCGTACTTTCCCTCAGCTCGAGCTGAGTATGACAAACAATTGCTATTTGAAGACTTGGTCGTACTTGCCCTCAACTCAACCTTAGTAGGCCGTATGGATCCTTGTTTGAAGATTTAGCTGTACCTGCCCTCACCTCGAGCTCTGTAGGCGTGCGGATCACTATTCGAAGACTTAGGTGTACTTACCCTCAAATCGAGCTGAGTAGACCATACAGATCCCTTTTTAAGACTTAGGTGTACTTGCCCTCAGCTTGAGATGAGTAAGTTGTA
Source organism: Orobanche coerulescens (assembly GCA_033398695.1). Classification (NCBI taxonomy): domain Eukaryota; kingdom Viridiplantae; phylum Streptophyta; class Magnoliopsida; order Lamiales; family Orobanchaceae; genus Orobanche; species Orobanche coerulescens. The sequence goes on along the minus strand of CM065808.1, from coordinate 66,204,351 downwards.
TGTATCCCTATTTAAATACTTGGACATACTTTCCCTCAACTCGAGCTAAATAGGCCGTACAGATCCCTATTGGAAGACTTAGGCCTACTTGCCCCTAGCTTAAGCTGAGCAGGCCGTAGGGATCCCTATTTAGAGACTTGGCCATACTTGCCTTCAACTCGAGATGAATAGGCCGTTTGGATCCCTATTCGAAGACTTGGGCGTAATTGCCCGCAACTCGAGTTGAGTAGGCCATACGGATACTTATTCGAATATTTGGGCATAGTTTCCCTTAACTCGAGATGATTAGGTTGCACAGATCCTTATTCGAAGACTTGGGCATACCTGTATTTAGCCCAAGCGGAGCAGGCTTTACGGATCTCTATCTGAAGACTTAAGCATACTTGTCCTCAATATGAGCTGAGAAGGACGTACAAATCCCAACTTGAGACTTGAACATACTTGCCTTAGCTCGAGTTTAGTAGGCCACATTGATCCCTCAACTCGAGCTGAGTAGGCCGTATGGATCACAATTCGAAGACTTGGTCCCTCAACTCGAGATAGTAGGTCGTACGGATCCCTATTTTCAAGACTTGGGTGTACCTGCACTTAGGTCGAATTGAGCAGGCCACACGGATCCCTATTTGATGACTTGGACGTACTTGCCCTCATCTCGAGCTGACTAGGACATATAATTACTATTTGACGACTTGGTCGTCCTTGCCCTCAGATCGAGCTGGGTAGGCCGTACGGGTCCCTATTTGAAGACTTAATCTCAGCGCGAGCTATGTAGGCATACGAATCCCTATTCAATGACCTGGGCGTACTTTCCCTCAAATCAATATGAGCAGGCAATACAGATCCCTATTTGATACTTAGGTGTACTTACCCTTAGCTCGAGATGAGTATGTCGATGTATCCATATCGGAATTCTTGGATGTATTTGCACTCATATCGAGCTAAGAAGGCCGTTTGGATCTCTATTACAAGACTTGGGAGTACTTACCCTTAGCTCGAGATAAGTAGGCCATACATATCCTTGTTTGAAGACTTAGGCAAACTTTCCCTCAGATCAAGCTGAATAGGCCGTACGGATCCCTATTTTAACACTTAGGTGTACCTATGCTTAGCTCGAGCTAAGCAGGCCGTACAAATGCCTATCTGAAGACTTTGATGTTAAGTAACGTACAGCTTCCTATTTAAATAGGCTGTACGGAATTAAGACATAGAGATTCCTATTTGAAGACTTGGGCACTTGCCCTCAACTCGCACCAAGTAGGCTGTATGGATCCCTATTTAAATACTTGGGCATATCTACGGTTAGCTCGAGTTAAGCAGGGCATATGGATCTCTAGTTGAATACTTGGGGGTACTTGCCCTGAGCCCAAGCTGAGTGGGTCATACGCATCCCTATTTGAATACTTGTGCTACCCTCATCTTGATCTAAGTAGCCCGTACGGATCCCTATTTTAAAACTTGGGCGTACCTACGCTTAACTTGAGCTGAATCCTTATTTGAAGACTTGGGTACACTTGCCCTTAGCTCGAGTTGACTAGGCCGTACATGTAATACCCGAGATTTTTATTCTGATTAATTTGTAGTATTTTATTTTAGACCGGAAATTTCTCAGTTTTCGAGCGTTGGTATTATTTTTCTGGACAATTGATTTTGTCTTTATGGCCATATGTGGTGATTTGTTGTATATTATTTTTATTTCGGATCGATGTTGTTGTCCGCGAGCATTTCGTCGTGTTCGTTCCGTGCATTTTTGGGAATCGAGTCACCAGGCCACTGCTGCTGGACACTAGCCGGACGATTGCGGGAGGAACCGGCACTGCAGCTGGGCGCTGGCCGGACGGGTACGGCAGGGACCGGCATAGCGTACGCTACTGCGGGGAGACTGCGCGTGCTAACCGGCAGGCATAGCGCACGCTATGCGGCAACCAGCGCGCTACAGGCGGGCGGTGGGGCTCCGAGGTTACGGACTCGGAGGGTGGCGAGTAGCGCACGCCTTCTGGTTCTTCTTGCTTCGCAGACATAGCGCCGCTTTCGGCGGCAATGCGGTACACAGGCGAGGATCGGTCCAGGAGGCTCTGGACTGGACCATGGCCGGCCCGCTAGCGCACGCTGCCGGTACTCTAGCGCACGCTAGGGTGGCCTGCCAATATATTTGACCGAGCACCCATGTTTCAACCCATTTTTCATTTCCCATTCCGCGGCCAGGGATTTTGAGAGCGAGGATATATGTTTTTGAACAACAAATCCATGAAGTTCCTGAGTTCATATCATTGATTGATCATTCCATAACATTCTTCAATCGACCGAATCAAGGATAGTTTTTCCTAAAATCTAAACTTTGGGAAATTTTGGGATCTTGATAGATTTCGGCCGTTCGAGCCATATGAACTTAGATTACTGATGGATAATTGTAGATTAAGTTGTATTATATCAATTTCATCATGTTTCAACGGTTTTATCATTACCGATTCGTCGTTTATATGAGTTCCAAGTTAACGCCTTCAAGGTGTCCGTGGAAATGCCGCAGAGGGATACTTGGTCGTTTTACGATGTTTTTCCTCGTGTGATTTATTGTTTATTTGATGATAGGATATTAGGGACGAATTCCCTACGATAATCCGGTGTTGAGCCTTTCCGATCGTCATTTTCATTGGAATTCCGGATTTTCCCAATCGACCGTATTTTCGGAGTATTCGCGAGAGATTACCAAGGCAAGTACCTTGATATACGATTTGTAACTACGTGAAATCATTGTTGTCGAAGTGTATGAATTTATACGGGTGTATATATGTATATATATATATATATGTGTATATATATATATATAGATTTATATATATTGTTGAGTCTTGATTAATAATGTGTGTGTTGTTGTTTATTTGTGTAGTCGTGGACTGACGGATAAAGTATGTTAATTGGTGTACTGATTTGATAATTGTTGCAACGATTGACTGTTTGCTTGATGTTTGAAACATTGTGAATACTTGTTGTGAGAAACATCATATCCGGGAACCTTTGAGGGTGGGGCGTGTACTCTGGCCTGGTGTACGCAGCAACGCGGCACCATATGATTGGTGAACACTGGTGTTACCTAATGTGTGTGCAAGGGGCGGCTCTTGCGGGAGTGATCGCCGGCGCGGTGACATGTTCAAGTGGCGGCCAACATAGTGGAGTGAACGCCGGTGCACAGGTGTGTAAGAGAGGCGTCTGGAAGGCTTATTGGTTATGTATATTTGAGTGATATCTAAGACCCTGTTACCGAACGATTTTCGTATTTCAATGTTCTTCCAACTTGCTTTAAAATATTGGTCTTGATATAGACCGCGATTCGTGTTTTTGAAAGTTTATTTCAACTTGTTTTAAACATTGGTATCAGGGTTAATTAACCAAGGATATTTGACGAGATCTCCGAGGGTTAATTAATCAGGGTCTTGAGCAAGATTTGTCGAATGAGAAGCGATGTCCTTGATTATGCTGTGATGATATTCTGTGTATTGAGTCGAGGACCCCGTGAATTGTTGAGATGTTTGACCTCGTGAATATATTATTTGGATTGGGCCGAGGACCCCGTGAATTGTTGAGATGTTTGATCTCGTGATGATATTATTTGGATTGGGTCGAGAACCCCGTGAAAATGTTGTAATGACTCGCTTGTGTTAGTGTTTCATAAATTGGGTTGAGGACCCCAAATAACGTGTAATGGTTTTCTTGCAAATTGTTTTACAGATGACGGCTCGAGGACACGAGAGCTTTTGAAGTTAATTTCTAAAGGTATTCCCATTCGATTTTCAAAACCCAAAGATGGTCAGAGTCAATAATAATGTTTTCAAACTATCTTATCAAATTGCTTTTCTGTTTTTTAAAAAGGGGATTTTCAAACTAGATATTTTGACTCCTTGGGTTCGTTTAAAGTTTCATCGGTGTTATATTCCGTAAAGAAAATATGACTGTGTGATTACCTTTTACCTTGTGTAAACGAATGCTTTGATGTGCTGTTTGTGTGAATGTGTGGGTTGTGTTAAGGCTTAGTGGCTGTTGAGTTTGTGTTGATACTTTTCGTATGTCCTGTACATTATGTACTTGCACTAGCAAAATTCCAGTTTGCTAACCCCCGAGTTTTCAGGGGTGGGTGCCTGTTATGCGCTCAGGTTTTGGCAGCTCGGGAGCAGTCATGGGATTGGTTGGAAAGGAGATGGAAGACGACGATGCTAATCACACAGGAGTCAGAGTCCTTTTTCCTTTTGTTTCCATTTTGGTCGAATATTCACCCTTGCATGGGTGTAGTTTTCACTTATTAAATTGAGTTGTCATTTCTTTCTGTATTCAAGTTGACTATTGTCTTTGAGATATGAATGTCATAGTTCTGAACTGTTTATTGACCTTGTCGGTCTGCTTTGCAATTAAGATTGACCCCGGTCGGTCAATCATTGAGTAGTCTATTAGAGTTTAGCCTGGTAGATCATTGTGATAATGGTCTACGGCGTGTGACATTCCCGGTCGTATTCTGGGGGTGTTACATATATGGTATCGGAGCTTAGGTTTGTGAAAAACCTAGGCCGTTGGGTCAAGTCCATGTCCGGTGTAAGTTGCGTGCATCAGAGTTGTGATTAGTATCGTGATTCCGACAGCATCTTCAGGCAATCCGTGATGGTAACTCTCCCGATCATAAGTCCCCTTGTATACGTATTTGAATTTATTGTGTTAATGTGTTTAATATGAACAAGGGGTTGGAACTTGTTAGTGATATTATTGTTTTAGGATATAACATGCGTATTCGGTCCGAGTAAAAATGGTCATGCAGTATGCTTCGGAAATCGAGCATATTTATCGCTTGTGATTGGTATCGTGGTTCCGACAGCATCTTCAGGCAATCCGTGATGGTAACTCTCCCGATCATAAGTCCCCTTGTATACGTATTTTAATTTATTGTGTTAATGTGTTTAATATGAACAAGGGGTTGGAACTTGTTAGTGATATTATTGTTTTAGGATATAACATGCGTATTCGGTCCGAGTAAAAATGGTTATGCAGTATGCTTCGGAAATCGAGCATATTTATCGCTTTCTACATTTCATTAAAATAAATTTAGGAGTGTTAATTTTATCCGCTACGTGAGTACTTTGAAATGGCTTTTGGTATCTTGCAAACCCAGTTTTGGCAATTTGGTCTTGTACGTTTTGACGGTATTTTTATGACGGTATTTGATATTTTATAAATGACTTTTGTGAGTATTTGAAAATATTACCATCATCGGCCTTCTTGATGTTTTCAACATTTTTTTTAAATGATTTTTAGCCAGGTAATTTCCGGCGCGTGGCCCACGGCGCTGTAATATCACAAATATTTTAAAGTGGTGCTTTGAAATTTTCTAGCATTGTGAAAACCCATGATTTAATGTCGTTATGTTAAATGGTTACGTACCTCGATGAAAAATCCTTTCGAGTTAGTTGCGATTCAATTTTCAATTTGCTTTACTCGAAAAAAAATTTTAGAGTCGTTGTATAAACTTCCTCTTCCGAAATAAAAGGACAGTATCTACAAGCCTTGGGCGTAACGTGACTAGCCTTCTTAATTTATTTTCATTGAGTGCATGCAAATAATGATCGTCCTCATCGAAGGACTCGAAATTGACTTTAGAAAACTTTGTGCTTTACGATATTACCGTTATTCTAAGGATGCTAACTAACCTCGTGTTGATAATTGCGGTATACTATACGATTGATTAATTTATATTGTTGACCGGTATTATCTGCATTAGTATGTTGAGCCTCGGTGGACGCAGACGTGATGATGGAAATGGAAGCGGTGAGGTGGTTCGTACGACAATGATTCATGCTACGGTGAAGGAGTATCAGAATCAAATGATATCCTATGAAATCTCCTCAGTGGTCGAACCCACGAGCGAAGCGAAGAGACCGAGGACATCTGGGAAATTTTTGGGCGGTGAAGAGTTTAAGGCTCCCAAACCCCCACGTCGTTCGAACGCGTCGTCTTCACGGTCGGGAGTGAGCATTGGGCATCCCAAGCCAGCATCGGTGACTCTCGGTAAGAAGAGGAGGTGCTTCAACTGCAACCATCAGGGACATATTCGTACAAATTGTCCCTTTCCACTCTTGACTTGTTACCGGTGCGGGTGTGAAGGACATCGAGAGAAACACTGTGAGATAGTTACCGAATTGGCAAAGAATGCTACCCTATTGGGGAATAGAGCAAGTGACCGGAGAGTGTCCCGAAACCACATGTTTCCTTCTGAAGATCCTAGTATGGGAGAATGAAGATTTGTACGGTGCCTTAATCGTTGCTGGTTCCTACAATCGTGACTTCGATCGTCTTTCGTTTCATTACCTTATGTTTCCAACTTTCGTTGTTCTAAGTTTCGGGGTCGTAATGTCTTCTTAGTATGGGGGAATGTATTACCCATACTCTTCTTAGTATTTTCGGTGTTGGGTGACTTTCATGGTTGGTGATTCATCTGTAATCTTCTCGACGACTTTAAACTACCATGTTCTGCCCGGCCTACTATACTCCTAATGAATTTAAGAGTTGCTTTGTCAGACTCCACTGAATATTGTGATGTTTCCACATCTGAACTTGATCCTTGCAAAATTTTGTTCGGAACTTTTATTCCCATGCGTGCAATTAACATTTCTGAATGTGTTATTGAACTTGGATGCGGTTGGTCAAGCTCGAAACATGGTTTCAGGATGTCTGAGCCGTTTTGTGATTTTCTCAACTCTTGGAGCTCTTGTCTCCAAATTCATACTCCTCCACCTGAGCAAGTAATTATTTTTTCTTGATTATTCCACCGCTCTCTGCTTTAACTTTCGGGACGAAACTTATTTTAAGGGGAGTAGAATGTAATACCCAATATTTTTATTCTGATTAATTTGTAGTATTTTATTTTAGACTGGAAATTTCTTGGTTTTCGAGCGTTGGTATTATTTTTCTCGATAATCGATCTTGTATTTATGGCCATATGTGGTGATTTGTTGTATATTATTTTTATTTCGGATCGATGTTGTTGTCTGCAAGCGTTTCATCGTGTTTGTTCCGTGCGTTCTTAGGAATCGAGTCGCCAGGCCACTGTAGCTGGGCACTGGCCGGATGATTGCGGGAGGAACCAGCACTGCAGCTGGGCGCTGGCCGGACAGGTGCGGCAGGGACCGGCATAGCATACGCTACTGCCGGGAGACTGCGCGCGCTAACCGGCAGGCGTAGTGCACGCTATGTGGCAGTCAGCGCGCGCTACCTGGTCCGGGCAGTGGGGCTCCCGAGGTTCTGGACTCCGGAGGGCTAGCGGGTAGCACACGCTATGGCCGGTCACTGCGCGCGCTAACCAGCAGACATAGCGCTAGCTGCTCGGCAGCCAATGCGCGCTACCTGGGCGAGGGGATCGGTCCAGGAGGCTCTGGACTGGACCATGGCCGGCCCGCTAGCGCACGCTGCCGGTACTAGCGCATGCTAGGGCGGCCTGCCTATATATTTGATCGAGCAGACCTATTTCAACCCATTTTTCATTTCCCATCTTTCGTTTCCGCGGCCAAGGATTTTGACAGCGAGGATACATGTTATTGAACAACAAATCCATGAAGTTCCTGAGTTCATATTATTGATTGATCATTCCATAACATCCTTCAATCGACCGAATCAAGGTTAGTTTTTCCTAAAATCTAAACTTTGGGAAATTTGGGGATCTTGATAGATTTCGTCCGTTCGAGCCATATGAACTTAGATTACTGATGGATAATTGTAGATTAAGTTGTATTCTATCAATTTCATCATGTTTCAATAGTTTTATCATTACCGATTCGTCGTTTATATGAGTTCCAAGTTAACGCCTTCAAGGTGTCCGTGGAAATGCCGCAGAGGGATACTTGGTCGTTTTACGATGTTTTTCCTCGTGTGATTTATTGTTTATTTCATGATAGGATATTAGGGATGAATTCCCTACGATAACCCGGTGTGAGCCTTTCCGATCGTCGTTTTCATTGGAATTCCGGATTTTCCCAATCGACCGTATTTTCGGAGTATTCGTGAGAGATTACCAAGGCAAGTGCCTTGATATACGATTTGTAACTACGTGTAATCATTGTTGTCGAAGTGTATGAATTTATACGGGTATATATATATATATATATATATATATATAGAGAGAGAGAGAGAGAGAGAAATATAGATTTATATATATTTATATGTTAAATATATGTATGTATATACGTATATTGATATATATGTCTATGTCGGTGAATGCCGAGAGATGAGTGCTAACACTAGTTGACGTACTCAACTTGGATTGATGGATGAACTATACTTATAGATATAATATAGTAAGGTTATATATATATATATATATATATATATATATATATATATATTCGGTTGAGTTGCGATATAAGGATATATGTGTAGTGTTGGGTTTTACCGAAGACTTATTGTGTTGAGTCTTGATTAATAACGTGCGTGTTGTTGTTTATTTGTGTAGTCGTGGACTGACGGATAAATTATGTGAATTGGTGTACTGATCTAATAATTGTTGCAACGATTGACTGTTTGCTTGATGTTTGAAACATTGTGAATACTTGTTGTGAGAAACGTCATATCCGGGAACCTTTGAGGGCGGGGCGTGTACTTCGGCCTGGTGTACGCTGCAATGTGTGGCTCCATATGATTGGTGAACACCGGTGTTACCTAATGCGTGTGCAAGGGGCGGCTCTTGCGGGAGTGATCGCCGGCGCGGTGACCTGTTCAAGGGGCGGCCAACATAGTGGAGTGAACGCCTGTGCACAGGTGTGCAAGGGAGGCGTCTGGCAGGCTTATTGGTTACGAATATTTTAGTGATAGCTAAGACCCCGTTACCAAATGATTTTCGTATTTCAAAGTTCTTCCAACTCGCTTTAAAATATTGGTCTTGATATAGACCGCGATTCGTGTTTCTGAAAGTTTATTTCAACTTGTTTTAAACGTTGGTATCAGGGTGTTGTTACCCAAAATATTATCCGAAGATGATATTGCTGGAATGGTCGAGTAACAAACAAATGCGAGAAAACTTCCGTGGGAAAGTAAATAACACAAGATTTGCCGGGGTTGTTAGTCTCGGGCTTGAATGCTCTCGCGAGATGTTATTAATATGAATACTTTGGAGTAGAAATATTAATGTTAGAATCTATTACAATGAGTGTAAAGTCTTCTAGTTATCTTAGCTGTAGAGCGTGAAGATTGCCGGAAGAACCAGATATGAAGCTCTGTGAGTTCTTGCTTTTTGGTGTTCTGTATAGATGAATGAATATCACTGTGTATGTGTAAGTATTCGTCAGGTAAGAATACCGTTCTCTCTGTACGTTTTTCACTCTGCTTTTGGCCACTGTTGGAAGCCTCCTATTTATAGGAGACAAGATTGTTGGGTCCTCTCCGGCGATCGCGGGCGACCGCCGTTTTCTATATTAGAATAAGGTGGGCGATCATACCGTTACATGGGGCTGTTCCCTTAAAGTCCGAAATTGCTTCTTTGGCGTATTTGCTGACGATGGGAAACTGCACATGTCTGAGTAGGCATGCAGGAGGACCCACTTTGTACCTTTCGGCAGGCCTGTCGGTAGGTGAAAGGTTGGTGACAGGCTGGGGTCAAAGGCCCTATCTTGAGGCTCCTTTTGTGGATCTACACGTAGGTCCACGTCCGAGATTCGGTCTTCGAAGACTTTGACGGGTGTCGGATTCACATGAAGTATGGGACGATCGTCTACAGTCAGATATCATTGGCGATCACTAGATGCCTACAAACGATCGCTTTGAACGCCGATCGCTCAGTGCTTGCCCAACGTCTGTCTTCTTTGGCTGGCTCCTGACCATCATGCCGATCGCAATTGAGGCGTATAAATCGCCGCACAACAATTGCCCCCCAGCTCGCTCCGATGTTGAAAACATGGGGTGAGGTGGCACTGTTGGCGATCACCTACTCTAGACGATCGGCTCGTCTGCTTATGACAAGGACGATCGTCACCTGAACGATCTGATTTCGAATCCGGACGATCTCCTTATGCGCTGAAAATAGCGGGAAATGGAGGCAGGCTCTTGAATTTTGCAGGGACACGCGTCGCGCTATCGTTGGGGGAGTCCGACGGTTTTGTCAGACTTGTCGTCTGGCGTGCCCTCGAAACAACGCGTACGCGAGTTTCGAGGGCTGCATTTAATGTGTCCCCCCCGACGGTTGCACTCCAGCCCTTGGGGTTCCGCCTATTTGCACAGAGGTCCCTGTATTCGCCTATAAAAGGGCTAGGGTCATTTCAGTTTATCTCTTTATGCGCCCTTGCCTTTTAGACTGGACTCTGCCGAATTTCCTTGAAGATTCTAGTGCCGACCGACTTTCTCTCTAGGTAAGAACCAAAATCTTCTCTCCCCCTTTACTTTTAAGAACATGTCTGGAGGCGGATCTAAAACATACGAGGCTGGTAGCTCTTCCGCCGCCGCGGCTTTACCTGACCGGGAAGAAACCCTCACGGTTCTCAACATGGAGAAGGCCGTTGAGGCCATCCGTTGAAGAGCTCTTCAATGAGGCCGACGTGGCGAGATCAGCGGTGGTGGCGGAGCAGGGGGGGCTCGCCGGTGGATGAGGATGAAGTGGTACGGCTGTCTTGGGAGCAGAACAGTGTGTTCGGCCCCGCCTATTTAGATGTCGCCAAGCTTATGGAGGGTATTGCCAGACCATGTCCCGAATTTGACTTCGAAGCGTATTCTACCGCCCACCCCTACGAGCCCATGAAGCGGACGTCATTCCAGGTCGCGGACCATTCCTTATGGACCCTTGGAGAGATCCGGAGTTCGGCGACCAGGAAAGACTTGATCCGTTGGAGGGAGAAATTCCACATTCCTTCTGATGTTTCATTGCACGTGCCTTCGGAGAACGAACGTGCCGACCAGCCTCCCGAGGGTATGGTCGCTGTCAATGAAATGATCTTGGAGGCCGGATTGCGGTTTCCCTTGCCGTTTGCCGTGTCGTATTTGTTGATCGCTTGGAATGTGGCGCCGCTCCAGTTGACGTCGAATGGCTGGCTGCAGATTATCAGCACCTTGACATTGTTTGGCGGTCATCGGTTGTTTCGTCTGCCTTCTGCGCTGGAAATGAACTATCTTTTCAAGCTGACAGCGCAGAAGGGATCGGTCGGAGGCTACCATATCCAGGGTCGCATGGGTAGGGTGGTCCTTGGGGTGCCGAACAAGGTTCGGGGCGACCTGGCAAAGTGGTGCTGGGTCGGCGGAGCATGGAGGTCGGCATCGAGCGATAAGCCGGAGAAAGAGTTGGATATCCCCACCAATTTTCGGGAGAGGAATTCGAGTAAGGGTTTCAACTCACCCTTTATTTGGACACACCTTGAACTGATATAATTTGGTTTCCTTTTTGCAGGATCCCTTGTTCCAGCGATCGGTGATCTCCCCTTTGATTTCTTGATCGTCTGGGAGCGAATTCGCGGTCTGCCGGACTCCTACATCGATGTTCGCTCAGTCAGCCACGAACTTCATCGGTTGGGAGCTCGATTGTTTCACTACCCTCGCCACTTGAAGGTTCCAGGTATGAATTTTTACTTCCTCTTTTCTGTATGGCGATCGTCTGATTGAAGTAGATGTCTAACTTGTCTGAATTTCTTCTTTGACAGAGATCCATTTCCCCCGTTATACCGAGCCACCGCGAGAGATCTCCATGTCGAATCCTGGTCCTTTGGGTTGTCTCCAACAGGGCAAGAAGGCGGGTCGTGCCCCAGCAACGACATCCCGTCCTGTCCCTGCGGTGAGACCTACTATGGTGCCGGTCGTCGAGCCAGAAGTTCGGGAGGAAGAACAGATCCAGCGCAACCGCAAGAGGCGGAGGCCGGAGGAGTCCCTACCGACTGCTGACATGGAGGTATCCATTTTGGAGCCGCTGGTTGCCGCGCCGCCTATCTCTGCTGTTCCGATGGTGGAGGGATCCGGGCCATCAGCTGCCTTCTTGAAAACTGCGGCGATCGCCGAAGCCGAAACTCATCGGGGCAAGCCCTTTATCGGTCGCGACCCCGAGCTGGTCAACAGGTAAGACCGGTTTGGCCTTTCTGAGTTAGGCTATTTGTGTTGGATGTATACTAACTCTTTTGTTTCTTTTTGTTTGTGTTGCAGGGTCCGTCTTGCCGATCAGGACGTCTCGCCGATGGTGCTGGATTTCTTGGCGAGCAAGTCTCTGCGCCAGTCCCTCGATTTCTTGGCGAGCAAGTCTCCGCGCCAGCCGCCAAACGGGCCAAACAAGACCTCGACCGGATGAAGCAAGAGCTTGGCCGGTCCAAGGAAGTGGCCGATCGGTTCCACGACCAGATGACGGACGCTCGTTGGTTGCACGCGGCCTCGCAGGAGGAGGAGGTTGGGCTGAGGGTAACAGTGGACCGTCTCAACGGCGAGATGGAGAAGGCGAAAGGAGAACTGTCCCCCAAGGCAGCCGAGCTTAAGGATGCTGACAAGACGACTGCGGGTTTGAAGGATCAATTAAAGGCGATCGAGACCGATCTCTACCTTAATGTGGGGTACGTCGGCGAGTTCGCCTATTATGTGGCTTACGCCGACGCTATCCGTGCTGACAAGAAGGTAGGGATCGAGGTCGGCCCTATGATGGAGACCTTCAAAGCCTATGCTCTTGAGCATCCTTTGCATCCGGAAATTTCCTTGCCGATTCTCGACCTCACCGACTTGGGGATCGACTTGAGCTGGTATCCTTTTCCGGATAAACTTATTTATCCTAAAGTCGATGACGGAGCGCGAACCGATCCGCCTTCTGGGGGCGAGGGCCAGTCGGGGGCGGTCTGAGTGATTTTTGTTTTCCTTCGCATGTAATTTTTTGTTTTTCTCTTGTACTGCCTTCGGGCTTGTAAGTACGATCGTTTTGAATGGAATGAAATACTTCTTCTTCTCATCTGATTCTTTATATATATGATCGTCTCTTCTGAATGTTTGCATATGAATTTGTATAAGTGTCTACACAATTGCACCTGATGCCTTGTTTGTACGATCGACTGTTTCAGTGTTCCGCATCGCTTCGACTTTATGTATTGGTACACTTGAAAATTCTTACTTGTAAATTTCTTGAACAAAACCGATCGTCATGTGTGTATCTGAACGAAGCCGATCGTGTATAGTTCCTTCCTCCCGATCGCATTTTAGGAATAGCTCCATTTTGCCCCTTGTTTTTGTTTACTTAGTGTAAGTAAGGGAACGAAAATATTATGTTTGGTGAGCTATTCTTCGATTTGCTGACTCTTTGAGGGGGACGACCGTGTGCACGGACGCTGAGTTCGATGGACCGACCTCCATAACCGTATCTTTATGTGCGAGGGACATTCCATCCGTAGGTATATCCCGCGACTTACTTTATTGTTAGGGTCCTCCGTTAGGCTGCGCCCGTCTGGTATTTAAATGAAAGGCGAGCGGTCTTGGTCTGGAGGAGTCCTCGCACGGGGCGTCGTCGGTTTATTCGACTCTAAATCCACGGCTTGTTAGCACTTTTCTACCTCGGGTCGGCATGTTAGATGGCGACCCTCGACGGTATACGTTGTGATGGGGTAGGGACGTGTCGCCTTATCCGGGTACATCATGTTAGATGATGTACTTTTGAGGGCGCGCGAGCGTGTCCACGGATTTAATTGGAGTTCCTTCGGCTACGCTCGCCTCGTATTTAAACGAAGGGCGAGCGATCGCAGCCCAAAGGAACCTTCCATGGACGAAGTTGTCGGTTCCATCGACCTCCAGGCCTATGGCTGCACTTTTTCTACCTCGGATCGCTATGTTGAATGACGACCCTCGACGGTATACGTTGTGCTTGGGGGGCGATCGCTTGCACAGGCCTGTCAGGTTAGACAATGACCTCTTATAGGGCGAGCGAGTCGTCCTCTCTTTAGTTGTTTGTTTTCGTCGAGGCGAATCATATAGATGGGACAGGAAAATCTCATTATACTCTTTGTACATTGGGTAACTGAACCGAATACAGAGTTTTTCACTGGTAGTATTTCTTCAAATGCATGGCGTTCCAGGGATATTGGTCGGGAGTGTCGTCGGGGTGTTCAAGTTCATATGCTCCCCTAGTTAGCCACTTCGATATCCTGAAGCGGCCTTCCCAATTCGGGCCAAAGACTCCTGTGTGAGTCTGGACCTTTTTGAGGACTAGGTCGCCCACTTGGAAACGTCTTTCCTTGACCTTCGAATTGAAGAACTTCTCGGATCTCCTTTTGTGGATTGTGTTCTTCATTTCTGAGGTCAGTCGCCATTCTTCGAGCATGTCCAGGTCGATCCACCGGGCCACATCATTGTCCGTCGTCATCTCTTGTTCAGTTCGGTGGCTGAGGACAGCGATCTCCGAAGGGATCACCGCTTATGTTCCGAAGGCGAGGGCGAACGGGGTTTCGCTAGTCGAGTTTCGGGTCATCGTTCGGTAAGAACACAAAACATCTGGGAGCTCGCTCGCCCATCGTCCTTGTTTGGATTCAAGTCTTGCTTTGATCGTGTGTTTGAGGATCTTGTTTACAGCCTCTACTTCTTGATTGCCCGTTCGTCTGAGGGTGGTAGGGGACAGAGAACAAATTTTTGATTCCCCACTTCTCGCAGAATTTCATGACTTCCAAACCGTCGAAATACTTCCCGTTGTCGGAGATTATAGCTTGGGGTAGCCCAAATCGGCATATGATGTTCTTCCATATGAACTTAATTACTTGTTCTTGGCCGATCTTGTTGAGTGTCTCGGCCTCAGCCCATTTTGTGAAGTAATCGACCCCTACAATGGCAAATTTACATCCTCCTGGCGCCGTTGGCAAGGGACCGATGAGGTCGATGTCCCATTGGGCGAACGGCCATGGGTTGTACATAGAAGTGAGCTGCTCGGGGGATATTTTGATGTTTGGGCCCATCACTTGACACCTATGACACGATCTGGCATAGGCGATCGCATCTTTCTGAAGCGAAGGCCAGAAAAAACCTTGACTGGTTGTTTTGTGAATGAGAGCTCGCCCGCCAGCATGGTTCCCACAGATTCCGTCATGGATCTCGGCCAAAACGAGTCGGCCTTCGTCCGGCATTATGCACTTGAGGAGAGGAAGGCTGAAGGCTCGCTTGTAAAGCCGGTCGTCCAGTAGGGTGTATATGGTTGCACGGAGTTGAAGCTGGCGAGCTTTGATACGGTCGTCGGGGACCGTCCCGTCCTTCAAGTATTTAATGAAAGGAGTCATCCAGTTCTCCTCGGCGAGGGTGACCGTGGTAACCAGGTTTCTATCGATCGCCGGCTTTGCTGATTTTGTGATTTGGATGTTAGAGAAATCGGCTGCCCCATCCGACGACGCTAGTTTGGATAGGGCATCGGCCTGGGAGTTGTGCTCTCTCGGGACTTGTTCGATTAGCACTTCTTCAAACTTCGTGCACATTTCAGCGACCAATTCTTGATATTTGATCATGTTCGCCGCGCGCCTCATATTCTCCCTTGACTTGGTTCATGACCAAGAGGGAGTCCATGAAGATGTGGAGGCGGCGAACATCCAGGGCGAGGGCTAGATCGAGCCTGCCTACCAAGGCTTTGTACTCGGCTTCATTGTTGGTCGCACGAAACCCGAAATGCACAGCATTTGTGAAACTTTGGCCGTCGGGGCTGATGAGGACAATCCCTGCCCCTGCTCGCAAGTTGGTTGCCGAGCCATCCACGTACAATTTCCAAGCGGGACAACCGACCAGGGTCGGACTGTGAGGGAACGTTAATTCCACCATGAAGTCCGCCAGAGCCTGGCCTTTGATTGCCGTGCGAGGAGCGTACGTGATACCATATTGGGCGATCTCCAGTGACCATTTGAGGAGTCGCCCGTTGGTGTCTGGTCGGTGCAGAACTTGCCTTAAGGGGAGAGTTGTCAGAACCTCCACTTGATGTTCGAAGAAGTAGGCCCTTAGCTTGCGAACACTCATGACCAGAGCATAGGCGATCTTCTCCAGAGGTGTGTATCGTGTTTCCGCGTCATGGAGCGCTTGGCTAACGAAGTAGATCGGCAAGTGGACTTGCCCCTCTGCTCGCACTAAAATAGCACTCAGTGCGACCTCCGAGGCCACCAGGTAAAGGAATAGCTTTTCGCCGGGGATCGGCTTTGCCAAGATCTGAGGGTTAGATAGATATTCCTTGATTTTGGCGAACGCTATTTGACTCTCCTTTGTCCATGCGAACTTCTTGTTCTTTATGGTCGCGAAGAATGGTTTGCTTTTGTCTCTGAGCCGAGATATGAACCGGTTGAGGGCAGCCAGACAACCAGTGAGGCGTTTCACCTGTTTGACATTCCGGGGCTCCTGCATGTTGAGGATCGCCTAAATCTTGGTGGGGTTCACCTCGATCCCCCTTTGGCTCACGGTGTGCCCCAGGAATTTTACGGAGCTCACCCCGAAGTTGCATTTCCTGGGGTTTAGTTTCATATTGAACTTCTCGAGGATGGCGAACGTCTCGGCAAGGTCATTGAGGTGATTTTCCTTCTTGAGGCTTTTGACCACGATGTCGTCAATGTAGACCTCCATGGTCTTGCCGATCTGATTGGCGAACATCCTATTGACTAGTCGCTGGTAGGTCGCCCCTGCATTCTTCAAGCCGAACGGCATTCGGACCCAAAAGTATATGTCTTTTTCCGTGTGGAACGATGTGTGTTTTATGTCTTTCTCCGCCATTGGGATTTGATGGTATCCAGCCAAGGCATCCATGAACGACATCATCTCGCAGCCTGCAGTGCTATCGACCAAGTGGTCGATATGAGGCATCGGAAAGTGATCTTTTGGACATGCCGCGTTGAGGTCGGTGAAGTTGATGCATAACCTCCAGGAGCTGTTCGGCTTTTTGACGAGCACCACGTTGGCTACCTATTGTGGCTCGTCTGTAGCTACTCCGATTAGTTTGTTGTCGAGTAGCTTTTCGACTTCTATATCGAGCGCTGCGTACTTCTCAGGACCGTATTTCCGACGTTTCTGGTGAACAGGCTTCCTTGCCGGGTCGATCTTTTGATAGTGGCAAGCGTGTTCAGGACTTATGCCAACCATATCTTGATGCGACCAGGCAAAGACTCCGATGTTCTTACGTAGTAAATTGATCAGATCCTTCTTTAATTCGAGGTCGATGCTTGTGCCGATCTGTACTTCCCGCTCCGGGTGAGCCGGATCTATCATTATACTTTCCAACTCTTCAATGGGGACGGTCGCCTCTCGTTTGGAACGATTTCCGGACTCGATCCTTGGATCGATGTCGAGGCTTGGCTTGAAACTGATCCTTGGCTCGATGTCGTCCGTCAATCGTTGTGAGATGCCGTCCTCTGAGTCGGGCTGGTACGAGGTGCTTGGCTCGTCGATCTCCATCGGTTGATTGTTGACCGTTTCAATGGTACACACGGCATGGGAAGTATTGAAAGAAGTTACGACACAGGAGTAATTCAAAGATTTCTTAGCCATTAACTGGTCTCCTTTTACAGTACCGACCGTCCCATCGGCGGTGGGGAATTTGATACAGTAAAAGAAAGAGGAGGCGACCGCCTCGAAGGTTTCTAGAAATAGCCGACCTAGGAACCCATTATAGATGTTGGGCCTATCTATTATTACAAAATTTAGGTTCCTAGTAATCATAACCTTGGGATCGTAGTAACATATTAGCTCGACAAAGAGCTTGATCCTTCCATAGGCTTCGACTGTGCTGTCGCCGAACCCTTGGAGCACGGTGTCGAATGGCTTGATGAACTTGGTTAGGTTGCCGAGCTGGTCAAGAGCAGATTTAAATATGATATTGCAAAAGCTCCCGTTGTCAACCAGCACGCGATCGACCATTTTCCAAAGGATACATGCAGAGATTACCAATGCATCCTCTTTGGGGCACTGCACTCCCTCACTATCCTTGTTGGAAAAAGTGATGAGCGCGTCTTTGGAGATGGTCGGCTCTGGGGGTACCACGACATGGACCCCAGCAAACGCCTTTAATTCGGCCTTCCTCTTTCTGTTCGACAGAGTGGAAACCGGGGAAAGGCCTCTGAGGTTTCCACCTCCCGCCTGAAGCATATTGATCCGGCCGCCAGGGTTAATCGGAGGGATCGATTCATCCGAGTACTCCGGCTCATTCTGCTCGATCCTTGCGACTGGATTGGGAGGGATTCCATCGTTCTGTCGGCGTTCGCGCCCTCCGGTCCTCTCTGTTCGAGGCTCTGGCTTGGTAACCAAGTTATCCAATTTGCCTTTCTCAAACAGTCGCCAGAGTTGTCTGAGGAGGTCGCGGCACTAGCTAGTGTTGTGGCCGGGACTTTTATGGTAGGCACAGAATTTGCTGCGGTCTAGATGACTGTTGTCCCTTATCGGCTTTGGTTTGTTGAGCCACTCGCGCCCCTTGATGGCGTTAAAGATGTGGGCCGGAGATAGATTGAGGTTGCGGAGGAGGTGAACCTCCACATCCTCGAAGGCTTTGAATTCATCAGGCGGCTTTGCGACCGCCTTTCTGGGCTTGGCGACCGCCTTCTTCTGGATGTGGGATGGCGCCTTCCCTTCTCCGGCAGATCCCTCGCCTAAGCGGAGGGTGAGCATCCTCTGTCTGGCCAGGAAATCAGCGGCCCTGACGCGGAAGATCGCATAGCTCGGGGAGATGTCCTTTGTAAGGTACCTGAACATGGGCGAGTGGCCGTAGAATCCCCCTAGGACTGAGTAGAGAGCGAGCTCGTCGCTAATGGGCTCGCCGGTGAGGACTATTTCGTCCACCCAGTTGATGTAATCTTCATCGGGCTCGTCCTTCCCCTGCCTGATTTTCATCATGCGGTGGGTACCTTATGGCCGAGCAACTTTGGTGGCGAAGTACGACGTGTAGTCGTTCGCCAGCTTCTCAAAACAATTGATCGAGCGAGGTGGTAGTGAGATGTACCACATGTGGGCGAGGTCGCCCAATGTCAATGGGAACATCGGACATTTCGTCGCGTCCGATGCTCCGCATCCGGTCATGTAAATCCGTAATTTGCTCAAATGGGTCTCAGGATCTGATCTCCCCTCCTATAGAGGTGTTAGAGGGGGAGCGATCTTCGGTTCAATTGGGGCGAGCTCGATCTGGACTGCGAGTGGCTCACTCGGTCCCGCGATCGATCTCCTAGCGCCTGCCCCAGTTTCTAGGAGCGCCTTCATTTCGTCGAGCTGGCGCTGCATGGTGGCCATCGCCGTAGCCTGACTGTTCGCTGATTGGCTCCCGCAGCGTGATCCAAGGCGATCATGTAGTGATCCCCTGGCCCCATGGTAGATGATGAGTTCTCCGCCACCGGGCTCAGTTCTTGGGCGAGCGGGGGCCCGTTGGCCAGCTTGTCTTCTGGGAGTTGGATATGCCGAACTCCTGGTGACGGATTCGGACTCAGATGCCTCCCGGCTGGGGCCTGAACGCCCGGGTCGCCACGAGGGATCACTCCCTAAGTGGCTGAAGACGGAGTCGTCCCGCCTTACGAGAGCCTTTTCCTGCGGCTCGGGGCTTTCTGATGATTTCTCGACATATTGCCCCTTAAGCTTCCGCTTGCCTGCACGGCGGATGGCTGATGGAGTAATGGTGGGCGAGTCGCATGCCCTCCGTCGCTCCAGGAGGATGGCCATGGCCTCCTCGATCTGTTCTGCGGTTTGGAACTGATCGAGTGAGAGGCTGGGACCGTCCCTCGGGGCGGGAGTGAGAGCCTAGCGTCGCCGAGGTCGCCTTCCGCCGTGGGCTGGGATTCGGTCTGGGCCGGAATGAGATGTCCGGCAGATCGTAGGGTGGCTCTTTTAGAGGTCGTAGCAGACGTCATGTTTCTGAAAGTTTTCTTTGAAGAGCAGTGAGTGTCTCTTCAAGTATATGCCTCGGAGAACAGTCAGTGTTCTTCGGGACGGTAGGAATAAAAACGAAGGCTTAGATGCCCTCCTTCTAGCGCCAATTATTGTTACCCAAAATATTATCCGGAAATGATATTGCTGGAATGGTCGAGTAACAAACAAATGCGAGAACACTTCTGTGGGAAAGTAAATAACACAAGATTTGCCGGGGTTGTTAGTCCCGGGCTTGAATGCTCTCGCGAGATGTTATTAATATGAATACTTTGGAGTACAAATATTAATGTTAGAATCTATTACAATTAGTGTAAAGACTTCTAATTATCTTAGCTGTAGAGCGTGAAGATTGCCGGAAGAACCAGATATGAAGCTCTGTGAGTTCTTGCTTTTTGGTGTTTTGTATAGATGAATGAATATCACTATGTATGTGTAAGTATTCGTCAGGTAAGAATACTGTTCTCTCTCTACGTTTTTCACTCTGTTTTTGGCCACTGTTGGATGCCTCCTATTTATAGGAGACAAGGTTGTTGGGTCCTCTCCGGCGATCGCGTGTGACCGCCGTTTTCTATATTAGAATAAGGTGGGCGATCGTCCCGTCACGTGGGGCTATTCCCTTAAAGTCCGAGGCTACTGCTGGCAGCCAGCTGTGCGAGCCAATGGGAAACCTGCACACGTCCTGTGTCGCTGTCTGTGGAGGACCCACCTTGTACCTTTCGGCGGGCCTGTCGGTAGGTGAAAAGTTGGTGACAGGCTGGGGTCAAGGCCTTATCTTGCGGCGCCTTTTGTGTATCTGAACGTGGGTCCACGTCCGAGATTCGGTCTTTGAAGACTTTGACGGGTGTCGGATTCACATGCGGTATGGGACGATCGTCTACAGTCAGATATCATTGGCGATCGCCAGATGCCTACAGACGATCGCTTTGAACGCCGATCGCTCAGTGCTTGCATGGGTGTAGTTTTCACTTATTAAATTGAGTTGTCATTTCTTTCTGTATTCAAGTTGATTATTGTCTGAGATATGAATTTCATAGTTCTGAACTGTTTAATGACCTTGTCGGTATGCTTTGCAATTAAGATTGACCCCGGTCAGTCAATCATTGAGTAGTTTATGAGAGTTTAGCCTGTAGATCCTTGTGATAATGGTCTACGGAGTGTGACATTCCCGGTCGTATTCTGGGGGTGTTACAGTACAGATCCCTGTCATAGACTTGGGCGTAATTTCTGTTATATCGATACGAGTAGGCCGTATGGACCTTAGTTTGAAGACTTGGTGTAATGCCCTCTGCTGGAGATGAGTAGGCTGTACGGCTCCCAGTTTGCAGACTTGAGTGTACTTCCACTTATCTCGAGTCGAGTGGGCCACACGGATCCCTATTTGAAGACTTGGGCGTACTTGCCCTCAACTCGATCTGAACAGGCTGTAGGGATCCCTATTTGAAGACTTGGGCGTACTTGTCCTCATCTCTAGCTGAGTAGGACATACAATTGCTATTTGAAGACTTGGCCCTTAGCTCGAGCGGAGTAGGCCGTACAGGTCCCTATTTGAAGACTTGGCCGTACTTGACCTCAGCTCGAGCTGTGTAGGCATACGTATCCCTATTCAATGACCTGTGTGTACTTGCCCTCAAATCAAGATGAGCAGGCAATACAGATCCCTATTTGAGGACTTTGGTGTACTTGCCCTTAGCTCGAGATGAGTATGTCGATGTATCCCCACTACCAATGTTTATACTTTAGCCGACAGCAAAAAGTCGTCGGCGAAAGTCAAAAACCATCAGCTAAAGTGGTCAGTTGTAGGCTAAAACTCAGTCGGCCAAGGTCGGTCGGCTAAAGTTTAGCAGACGGCAAATAGAAAAGGTCGTCGGCTAAAGTTCAACTTTAGCCGACGCAGCGTTTGCCGTCGGCTAAAATATTTAGGTTTTAGCCGATGGTTACCAAGTCGTTGGCTAAAGTACTACATTTTAGCCGACGACACATTTATTGTCGGCTAAATGTCTAACTTTCAGCCGACGACGAAAATGTTGTCGGCTAAAGTGTTTTTATTTTTTTTAGATAAAAACTTTAGCCGAAGGTCTGTGCAAATGCCGTCGGAAGTCCAGTAATTTTTTTTTTCAGATTTTGGAATCCCCAAACCTATTCAGATAACCTGTTATTCCAAATGTACAATACACCACCATACATCAGAATCAACATACATCAATGTACGAAAAGCATAATTTAAATACCAACAGTATGAAAATCACACCATATCAACATGTCATGTAGCAACATCAACAAATCACTATAAACACAAATGTTAACGAACACGAGTTTAAATAAAAAATATTTAGCAAAAGAACTACTACAATGACAACTAAAATCCTCAAAGATCCGTCAAATTCTTAAAGATAGAATAAGGATTACTACCGTCTTGCATGTCGTCGTCCCGAGGCTGTGAAGAAGTAGGGGTGTTTGTGAATCGAAGAATTGAGGTGGCGGTGGTACCGGAATTACCGAATGAGCCACGGTATGACTCAATGATATCATATACCGCATCATGGCTTGTTGAACCTTCCTTTATTCCTCTTGGAATTTCTGGAACTCATCTTGAGACTTGCTTTGCTCCTCAGCTTGGAGCTCCCTCTCGATCCTCAATTGCTCATCCAAATAGGCCTTTTGAGTGTCGCCGCCTTGATTGCGCTGAAACCTTATAGTATTCCTCAATAATCAGTTGCCTTCAACTCCCATCATCGGCGTCCGGTGATGACTCCCTTTAGGAGGGTAAATTAGACGTACCTGGGCTTTCAGGCCCGCCGGTTTTGGTCCTAAACCGGCCCTAAGTCAACGGTTTTAGCCCGGGACCGCCGGTCAACGGGCCCGAACCGGACCGGGACCGAAAAGCTAGGGTCGGGCTAGGGTCGGGGGAATTGGAACCGCGGACCGGCGGTTCAGGCCCGCCGGTCCTAAAAGGCCCGTCGGTTTGCATCGGCCGTGGCCCGGCGGCAAGCGAACTGCTAACTATTTCGAGAAAAAAATGGCGTGATCCGGTGGTGGCTGCGCGATTAACGGCTATGTCCTTCAAGGAGCGTTGGCGACCCCTTCCCCACCCCCAAACTTTCCCATTAATCCCCCCTTTTCCCTACCCATCCCCACTATAAATACTACATCTTCCTAACTCAAAATTCACCAATAATCACACTCTAATTCTCTCTAAAAATTCAATCTCTACTCTCTACTATACTCTCTATTTACTATCTCTATGTCTACCTCAAAGAACAACACTAACAAGGGCAAGGGCAAGGCCATTGAACTTGGCCAACGAAGTGGAGGAGGAAATTTTCAACCTCAAACTCAAAGGCCTAGAAGGGCCGATTTGGCGGAGGAAATTTCTAGACAAGTCGCCGAACGAATTCAAGCCGAAGAAGATGCCCGATTTGAAGAAATGGTTCATAAGATGGAGAGCACGGGATACGAATTTCGTGGCTCAACAAATGATGATGAACATGAAGAGGACGAAGAGCACGAAGAAGACGAACAAAACCAACCTCCTCCTCCGCCAACAAGTAAGCCTAAGCCTCTCAAGTCCGAAATCTTCGTTAAACATTTTAAAAGAGAATTGGCTCCTATCAACGAAGGAGAACCTCCTTTATCCGATGGTCGAAAGAGATTCATTGCTTATTGCAACTATTGCACAAAGCACTACAAATGGATCGAGAAGGGAGGCTACGGAACACTACAAAGGCACATGGAGGGGTTTCATTCATTCGAGTATGGAATATCTACTACTCAAACGCAAATTCGAGGTACTACTAGTTCAAATTCGGCGACGGGTATGTCTTCTTTCGCTTTATTTAAATTTGAAAAAAATCGATATGAAGATGCTTGTGCTAGATATTGTGCCATGGAAAAACAACCTTTTAATTATGCGGATAGAATAACGTATGAAGCTTCTTATAAAGATGGTTTGGGGCCTAATGTTAGCAAGGTAGCTAGAACTCAAATGCTTAAGAGAATTAGGAGACAATGCTTTGACAAAAAACAAGATTTAATGAAATATTTAGTTCGTTTGTCTCAAAAAGTTTCTATTTGTGCCGATGTTTGGACCGATGCTTATAATAAAAATAGTTACATGGGAATTACTTGTCATTGGATTGATGCAAAATGGATTATCCAAAAACGTTTGATTGCCTTTAGGGAGTTTGAAGAGCCTCACACGGCTCAAAATATTGCTTTAATTATTATTACGGTTTTTAATGAGTATTGTTTGGTTAACAAGGTATTTTCCGTTGGTTTTGATAATGCATCGGCGAACACCGCTAGTATTCCGGAACTTGTTGAAGCATGTGCACCATCATTTGAAGGAAAATATTTTCATTCTAGATGCATTTGTCATATTTTAAATTTATGTGTTCAAGATGCGCTTAGTATTTTTCAAGATTTCGTTGTTCCTATTAAAAATGCCGTTAAGTATTTGCACAAATCAAAAACATTGGGGAAAAAATGGCAAAAATATTGTCGTGCAAAGGGTATTGTTTATACTTGTTTCAAATTAGATGTATCTCATCGTTGGAACTCCACTTATGAGATGATTAATAGTACACTAGAGTATAAGAGTTATTTATGCGATTTTTTTAGGAAAGAGTTCTCAAACATGCAATTAGTTCTTAATGAGAGTCATTGGGATTCATGTATGCATTTGTATCGTTTGTTAAAAGTTTTTCATAATGCTACTAAACAATTATCGGGTGTTTATTATTGTACTTCCGTTAAAGTGTTACATTGCATGTATATTGCCTTGTCTTTTAAGAGTTGTTTTAGTAGGCCAAACATGCAAGGTGTGATTTATTTTATGGTTCAAAAATGGCTCAAGTATTTTAGGGAGATTCCTATGGTTTTCTTACTTGCTAAGTGCTTAGATCCTAAATGGAAGTATGATGGTGTTTGTCAAATGCTTGGTATTTATTATGATGCTTTTGCTCAAATGGACTTGAGTGATGTTGTAATTGATGGTGAAGGGGTCTTCTTTGATCTTCCTTCCGTGCCACAAATCAAGATAGATCTTGATAGGAGTTTGAGATCTATTTTTCAAGAATATAGATTAAAACATGGTAGTGAGTTTCCTTCTTCTACAATGCCTTCATCTATGATGCCTTCATGTGATTTTCCTTTTGAGATGAATGAAAGTGATCCTTTAGTTCAACAAATGCATGGAATGATGCAAAATAGAAGCAATGAACTTCCAATGGGGCAAGGTAATAGTGAATTAGATATGTTCTTGCAAACTCGTTTTGTATTTGGTGTTGAAGATAGTGGTCCGTCGATCGATGTGTTAAAGTGGTGGTCGAAGAGAGAGGAGTACCCAATACTCTCCATCATTGCAAAGGAGTTATTTGCCGTCCCGGCATCCACCGTGTCCGTAGAACAAGCCTTTTAGCATCGGAGGACTTATGCTAGATCAAAGAAGATCAAGGATGAAGCCGGCGAACATTGAAGCTACCATGTTGCTCGATGATTGGTGTAGGGCCGACCTTAGAGCTCAAGAACCGGAATGGGACGATGCAAATGAGAGGGAAGATGAAGCCTTCACCGAGACGGATCGATCGGATGTGGAGTAGAGAGCTCAAGTCCTTTATTATTATTATTTTTTCATTTCAAGAATTCAAGTGTAAAACTTCTTAAATTGTGCTTAACTTATTTGTTGTACTTTTCCTCATTTTTAATGCAAAATTATTGTGTCCTTATTTATTTGCAAAATTATTGTGTCCTTATTCATTTGTAATTTTCCTCTTTCTTAATGCAAACTTATTTGTTATAATTTTCCTTATTCAATTTTCAACAATTTAATGAGTTTTTAAATATTTAAAAAAAAAAATCAAAACATTAAGAATTATCATTTTCTATTCATAAAAGTAATAAATATACAAGAATAAAATTAAAAAATTATAATTAAAGTTTAAAAAAAAAAAAAAAAGCTGGCGGCGGACCGGGCCTTGGTTTTAGCCGACTCTGGGCCGGCGGAGTTTCTAGCCGGCACGGGCGGCCGGGCTAGTTTACGGGCCGGGCTCGGTCCCTTGTTTTGGGGACCGAGGACCGCCGGTTCGAGGCCAGAAACCGGCGGTTCCGGCCCGGCAGCACGTCTAGGGTAAATGTTAGCCCACACCCTTGCTCTAATGTAGGGATCGGCCTGATCGATCTCTCGACGTGCTAACTCGAGGCCAGTCTCGTCCAAATTCGGATACTCCTCCCTCGCCATCTCTGTCAACATCCTCTCATACTCCTCAGTCACTCTCTCCTAATTAAGTGGGAACAAAAAAATTAACCGAATATTAATAAAGTTCAGAGGTAAAGACTGATAGCAGTATTAAAATGATTAGGATACATTTGCAACTTACAAGTCTATACGGATAGTTCGGATATGCCTTCTGAGTCACGTAGACAAAGGCATTCGCCACATTTTCATCAAAAGTGGCATCATGCGGAACTCTCGCTAACGACCGCAAACCTAAGTTGTGGTGCTCCGTCAAACTCTTGCAGTTAACAGTGTTGGTTGAACTGCTCGCCTACACATAGAAACATGTAATTTTCATTTAACAAGGACCAAAATTACCACAAGTAAGTTTCATATATGTTATATATTTTTAAACAACAATAACATTACAACAATATTTAGAGCTCGATTATATACATTATAGTCCGGGTCGCTAAAATGTGCGCATAGCCACCTCCACTCGTACTCCCGATACTTGAACTCCTCGTGAGTAGCCTCGCGGGAATTACCCCAAACTGACCAAAACATGTGTAGCTCATTTTTCCAAGATTTGTACCTATAACAAACATTTATAAATAATAACCAAACATTAATCAAATATATTTGTAAAGTATTTTGTAAATTTTATGTATTTATTTACTGTGATATTATGTTATTGTTTTATTCTTATTCATAATGTTGTTTATTTATTATATTATTAATAAATAATCTATTGTGTGTATACAGTTTTTATTAGGCAGCTGAATGTTAAGATTTAAGTTTAGTGATTATGTTACATGTCATTTTATATTTGTTGTTTGTATATGATTATATAATGTTAATGTGTTAGTTTTATGTTTTATGTAATTCTAAAAGTGTATGTTATAATACTCATAATTACAAGTAAATTAGAATGTTTACCATGTTTAAATTTAACAATCAAATTACCTTATATGTTTACAAGTTGTGAATTTTATATTACAAATTATTTTGTATTAATAAAAAATTTATTAAAACATTTGACAAATACATATTTTTAATAATAACTAAAATGATGCAAAAATTTCTAGAGTAATTACTCAACTACGTATTGTGAAAATAACTTACGTGATTGTTTGCACTTCATCACACCAAGTATGTAGTAGGAAAGAAGGAACCTCAAACCAAACCTACAATTAGCATATAATATATATTACTAAATTTTTTTCCTAATTTAAATACACAAAGTAGCTTTCGGAATTGAGATAAACTTACCGACATAGCATTGTTCAATGCATCCTTCACACTTTGTGGCACATCCTTCCACTCAGCCCACAGTACCGGAACTCTATCGCGTATGACAAACCCACCATTACGACAATATGCCGTACAAGCATCCGAAGCCAAAATGAGTCGTGGATACTTTTCATCTACTTCTATCTTGTGAAGGACAATTTTTGAAACATATGCGTTAAGTGCTGGACCATTCGATGGGCCACGAGTCTTCTTCTTCTTTTTCGTTTCTGCTTCGGTACGACCCTCCTCATTCTCAAGCTCCACAAGCGTCGCGTACAACTTCATCTTAGATATCCGACATGTCCGCCAAATCATTTTCTCAGGCCACGCCTGGAACACATATGCGTCCGCTGGGTTAGCCAAGCTATATGGCCGGCGGACTCCTTTCTCATCGACCCCTAGAATAGACGGTACCATAGGGGACATAAATAGAGTCGGCGACGGACCGGAAGCCACCTCGGATAACGTGCCCAGTGTAGATCGGACGCTCCCAGATGTAGTAGGAGGGGAGGAAATGGGGTGTATAGGAGGCATACGAGGTTGAGTCGTCTCGACAGTAGTGGGGGTCGTCCGCAATCTGGGAGTCTGATACGATAAGCGCCTCGCAATAGTATGTGCGTCATCCGCCAGATACAAGTTCCAATCCTTAAACTTCAGTCCACTATTCTCTACTAGCCCATATATGCGAGAGCTACTCTGATCCAAATATTTACCCACAGGATCCGCACGATTGGAAGCTGCGGAACTATCCCCCGACTCCGAAGTCTTCGATTTTTTCTTACCACACGCTAGTCTCTTAATTTTATCCATTTAACCTGTACAAATTAAAAAATAGAAATCAATTATTTTTATACATAAACCCTAATTAGAAACCCTAGGGATTAAGAAAATCAGTAAAACATCATAAACCCTAAACAGAAATCAATTCTTATACTCAAACACACTCCTTCAGAGATGAAAATATGCACTTCAGCAAGAAGCAGACTATGAAGCATTCAAATGAGTGGATTTTGTAGGAGTGTTCTGTACTAGAAGAAGCAGACTATGAAACATTCAAATGAGTATGAGTATTCTGTACTATGAAGCAAGAAGCAGACTATGACGCATTCAAATGAGTGCTTTGTAGCAAGAAGCAGACTATGAAGCATTCAAAATCCACCAGTGAGGAAAGCTCAACCGAATTCTCCTCTAAACTAGAGGCAAGTTAAAAATCTCGCCTCACGATTTACTGGGGAGGGTTCTGTAAATTGCTCGGATTGTGTCGGGAGTTGTCCGGCAGCAACCTCCTACAAGAGATGCTCATACTTCACACCATTTGTTGACATATGAAACAAATTTGCAGAGAACAATGAAAAATTAAAAATGAAAAAAAAAAATTCACTAAGAACAATTCCTACAGAAAAATGAGAACACTGAAAAATGAAAAATGAAAAAAAAATCACCGAGAAAAATTCACTGAAAAATGAAAAAAAAAATTCCTACATGACAAATTCCTACACATAGCTTGAATTTGAGATTACTGAGAACCATGAAAAATGAAAAAAAAATGAAGGAAATTTTGCAGAGAACATCCAAATCAGTCCGGAAGGTTAGTATTATGTTCAGAAAAGGAAAAATATTCACAAAATTTATACAACAGGGGAAATCGGTTACCTTCAAAATCAGTCCGGCCGACGGTGGACTGATGACCGGACGGCTGAAGGCGAAAACAAGGCTGAAGGTGGAAGGTGGAAGGTGGAATGACGGACGACGGATGACGGCTTCGGTGCTCGGTGCGGCGGTCGGCTTCGCCTTCTTCAGCGGTAGGGTTCCAGGAAGAAGTAATTGATTTGAAGAAAGAAAAAAATTACAACCAGTCCCATTTTTTTATATGTAACTTAAGGGCACTTTAGCCGAGCCGTTGACCACGCAGTCGTCGGCTAAACTTAAAATGCTAAGGACTTTAGCTGACGGCAGTCGTCGGCTAAACTTAAAATGCTAAGGATTTTAGCTGACGGCAGTCGTCGCTAAACTAAATACCAAAAAAAATATGACTTAGTGGCAGTCGGGGTTCGAACCCGGGTCATTCGTATAAGTGATATGGCATTTTGTCACTGAGTCATGTTTATCATTCGTAAATTTAAACACAGTTTTAATATGTATACATATACTAATATTTAATATTCTTTGAATTTAATTATAAATAATATATTTATAAATATATATATATATATAATGATGATATATTTATATATATTTATACAGTTTTTATATAATAATATTTATATATTTATACAGTTTTTATTTAATAATATAGATATATTTAATACAAAATTATGATATCTATATCTTTTTTGCAGACTTTAGCCGACGGCTGTCATCGGCTAAACTAAATACCAAAAAAAAAAACATGACCCAGTGGCAGCCGGGGTTCGAACCCGGGCCATTCGTATAAGTGATGTGGCATTTTGCAACTGAGTCATGTTTATCATTCGTAAATTTAAACACAGTTTTTATATTTATATATATACCAATATTTAATATGCTTTGAATTTAATTATAAATAATATATTTATAAATATATATATATATATATTATTATATATTTGTATATATTTATAGAATTTTAATATAATAATATTTATATATTTATAAAGTTTTTATATAATAATATAGATATATTTAATACAAAATTAAGATATCTATGTATTTTTTAGTCTAAGGAATCGACAGGCTAAACTAAATTCTAAAAATATATTTATACATATATTAATATTTTAAGTTCTTTGAATTTTATTATAAATATATATTTATCAATATAAATATATATAATGATTATATATTTGTATATATTTTATACAATTTTTATATAATGAATTTTATATATAAATTTAATTATAAATATATTTAATAAAAATTAAAATATCTACACTTTAGCCGCCGACCAGGCTGTCGTTGGCTAAACCATGGACTTTAGCCGACGGTCGGGTCGGCTAAACTAAATCCTAAAAAAAAAAAAACATGACCCAGTGGCAGCCGGGGTTCGAACCCGAGCCATTTATATAAGTGATATGGCATTTTGCCACCGGGTCATGTATATCATTCGTACATTTTAGCCAAGTTTTTTTTATATAAGAATATTTTATATATTAAGACATGTTTTATTATAAATATATATATATATAATAGTTTATATTTGAGAAAATAATCAATGGAACAATGAATATAACAAAATAAAAAAAATCAGATAATAATATCACTTTTTCGATTCATTCGAGCGGCACACAACAATGAATATTTAAGGAACTTTTACAAATGATATATGTCCTTCTAAGGTTCGTAGTCAGAATCACCACTTGAGTCTGTCTCTGTATCGGAGTTGATAAATGGCAGCATATGTCTGAACTCCTCCTCATCATCTTCATCAGAGTCTGCACGTAATTCATCTGTACCTACATCTATGAACCCACGTTCTGTAACACCCCCAAACCACTTGGGAATATTACAGCGCCGCGGACCCTCTCCGTGAGGATCTGCCAGGCTAAATACAGAAAAAACAACAACACAATACATGCCAACATGGCTAATAACGAACCATTAGATGGTCTTTTGCCACAACACACACATCAAATATACATTACTCTTTCTCACAACTCATACTCACGCAGGGGTTGGAATACATCAACATTCCCATAAAGCAGGAGAACAACACAACGGAGATACAAACAACAAGACTCTACCAAAATACTCAACGACTAGTCTTCATGTGATTAGTATCGTCGTCTTCATTCATCCTTCATACCGATCCTGTGATTCGCTCCCCAGCAACCTGCAAATACCTGGATGCAATACAGACATCCACCCCCCGAATACTCGGGGGTTAGCAAAACTCCACTGTTTTGCTAGTGCAAGTATAAAATACAAATACAAGCCACACAAAACATACCCCAAGGACATACGATCGGGAATAATCAACCAGATATAAATAACAATAGACTTGCCGAGATAATTTACTTGATCAAAACAGTTCAATCATGAAAGGTAGGGATAAACCCAAAATACATCTTACAAAACATTTTACGGTCTCAGGAGTTTTGAAAGCATTTAGGATTTAAGAATTCTCAAGACTTTCGAAACACTTAGGGACACGGACCAAAAATTATTTTTCCAAACTACAACCCCGATAACAAAACACGGGGTCCACGACCCAATCATATAATTCTGATCACAAAACACAGGGTCCACGACCTAATCATATCATTCCGATCACAAAACACGGGGTCCATGACCCAATCATCCATAACAACATATTCCCAAGGATTATTCGCGTCCCATGCTAACAAGTCACGAACCTCAGATGCTCCCGCAGAACATACCTGAGTGAATAACCCAATGGCAAACCATACCAGTCACATGTCACCGTGACAACAGTCACATAACCATAACCATACATACGTTCATAGTCATCCTGGCATCGCGCTAGCAAGCTACGAACCTCGGAGCCTCCACGAGACATACCCGATTGGACAACCCATGACACGTACATCACACAACCAAACCACAACCATAAGTTATCCCGGCATTGTCCTAACAAGCCACGAACCTCGGAGTCCCTGCAAGATATACCCAGATTAGATAACCCCACAAGCTATCCCAGCATCGGTCTAACAAGCCACGAACCTCGGAGTACCCACAAGACATACCCGATTGGATAACCCTACGGTCACGCCCGACCCGTACTAGCAAGGACGGCTCCCGAAGATTCAACAATCTTACTCGGTGGCACATCACTTACAACAATCACACATAACACAAGCAATTGCCAATACCAAGCAACACTAATCACCACAACCTCCTTACAAAGGAGTAATAACACAACGTCACATATCCACCAACAAGTACACATATCAATACACAATCCTCGTATAGTGATTACGGTCTACTATATTCACGAAATATGATTATAACATCTTCCAACATACGACACTAACACACATATTCCGAAACACATTTATTTACGAAGTATACGAGTTATCTTTGTGGGAAAACCTTTTATGGAGGATATACCGATACTTTTTGAAAGTTCATTAAAACATAAAAATTTCACATATAATCAATTACCAACTATCACGTCTACGAAATACGAAGCGTATGGGCAAGATACTTGCCTTGATAAACAATACCGAAACCTCCGACGAACACGGCGCAACCGAGAAACCTCGAACACCTAAAATCCTCCGGCGAAAACAACGAAAACATGATCACTACAAGTATAACGGTTAACAACAACGAGAAATGCACCCAAGAACCAAGGGAAAACCCTTAGAGGCATTTAATCGGACATTAAATGCTCAAGGCTCCCTATGAACATGAAAATCAAGGTTGGACTCAAACGAATTCAAAATACGGATATACAATCCGTAAATCATGATCCACAATGTCCAACAACATCATCTTATCCATCAAAATCGGATGAAATAACAAAATCGAGAAAAAATTTCAGAAAAATCAATTCTATTAAATTACAAGGGATTACCTTCATTCCGGACGACAAGAAATTGGAAGATTATGATAATAGACACCAAGCAAACTTCCCAAATGATACTTAAAGATGTGCTAGTCAAGACCCTCGAATCTTACCGAAGGATCACGAAAGAAATGAAGAAATGAGGAAAAATACCGACTACACCCGTGCCCAGGCTGTTGGAATATTTTATTCCATACATTCATTAATAGAGTTTTGATGATTAAGTTTGTAAACAAAACAAAACCACAAATAGGCGAAGCAAAACAATGAAGGAATCGAAGAAGCAAAGAGCTGGACAGAACACTATAACGTACGCTATGTAGAGAGCTTAAAGTACGTAATAGTAGCAATATAATGTACATAACCAAGAGATTTTAACGTACGTAATGGAGTGTTTCAAGATTCAAACAAGAAGAACTTTGGAGATGACGCCATGGCATAGGTCAGCATGCAACGGACATATTGACTACGTATAACATACATAATGTGGAGTTGCTAACATACGTAATGATCAAGATAGAAGCCACTGTACTGTTTTGTGTAGAGGATAATGTACGTAATATTTAGAAGTTAACGTACATAAATAATCTAGCGTACGTAAAAGGGAAGCAATAACGTACGTAATGAAGAGTTAGGGAGCTAACGGCTAGTTAAGGGTTTGGAGCCTATAAATACCACTTCCTATGGTATTGAAGACACAACAACGTAAAGCATTCGATATATTGATCAGAGATTATTATACACATTATTGTTGTTGTAATTGTGCTTATATTGATAGTTTGAGTGTTTATACATTCAACACATACACGAGAGGAAAAAGACCAGATACGATTGGATTCGGTGTTATTAGGATCAAGGATCCGACATTGTTAGAATTGGAATCGATATCTAAGTGAGGTTTATCTAGTTCCCATAGAAAGCTAGAGTGGTTGATTCCTTGTCCAATAGAAAAGGAAAACGGTTTAACTTGGACCGACACAAAGACAAGTATAAGCGGTAATATCTCGACCGATAGAAGAGAGATTGTACGGTTTAACTTGGACCGATAGAAGACAAGTTTGTAACGGTTATGCCTCGACCGATTGAAGAGAGGTGCTTAGGTTGATCTTTATCCTATTAAAAAAGATACCGAGAGAGGATGTAGGCTTCGTTAATAGTCGAACCTCTATAAATTCTTGTGTCGATTTATTTTCTGCACTTTACTTAAATCGCTTCCGCAACGCAAAAGAGTTTCACAACTCTATCTCCAAACGCCGATACCGACCAATAGTGCTCCAACAATTGGTATTGGAGCGGTACCTCCAATAAGCGGCTTAACATCCGAGGAGAAGATCCAAATGGTATTCCAAATTTCTCCAGTCGAAGGCCTTGCTTTGAATCGACCACCTTTGTTTGATGGATCAAATTTCATGACTTGGAAGAAGAAAATGTCTATTTTCATCCGAGCTTACAATATTCAATTATGGAAGGTCATATGCCTTGGTCCCAAAATTCCGACGAACTCAAACGGAACTCTCAAAACCTTTTAAGAGTATGATGA
The DNA here is from genome assembly GCA_033398695.1 of Orobanche coerulescens. Taxonomy (NCBI): domain Eukaryota; kingdom Viridiplantae; phylum Streptophyta; class Magnoliopsida; order Lamiales; family Orobanchaceae; genus Orobanche; species Orobanche coerulescens. Next base: position 66,169,986 of record CM065808.1, on the reverse strand, counting down.
TGCGGATTGGAAAAACGACCATTACAATTGTAAGGCAACTCAACTTCTATATTGTGCCTTAAATCCGGAAGAACACAATCGGATATCTTCATGTGATAGCGCTAAAGAGATTTGGAAAATGCTTGAAGTCACACATGAGGGGACGTCTCAAGTCATGGACACGAAAATAAACATGCTCCTTCACGAGTACGAACTATTCCAACTGAAGGACGACGAATCCATCACGATTACGCTCGACTAATTTTCGGTCATCACAAATGGATTGGCATGTTTTGGAAAACCACTATCAAGTAGTGAAAGAGTCAAGAAAATTTTACGACCACTACATAGCGAATGGGACGGTATGGTCACGGCGATAATGGAATATAAAGATTTAAATAATCTTGATTTTAGTACTCTCATTGGTTCTCTTATAAACTACGAGATTGTCTTAAAATCTCGAAATGTCAAACCAAAGCCGAAAGAAAGATCGATAGCCATGAAGGCTAAGATGTCAAAGAGAGAAGAAATTTCGGTGGATGATAGCGACGACGAATCAGCATATTATGCCAAAAATATTATTAAGTTCCAACACTTATTAAACCGGAGAAAACAGGACATCCAAAAGGGGAATCTAAGAAATTATACAACTCTTGTCGATTATGTGGTAAACCAGGCCACTTTGCGAATAATTGCCGTGTAAAACCCAAGAAGGAGGTTTTAATTGCAACATGGAGTAATGAAGATGAGGACGAAGATTTCATGAATCAAAATAATCTCGCTCTCATGGCCCGGAGTTCATTCGACGACAGCGACGTCGAAAGCCAAGTAAGTAATTATTACGATGAACCTTTGAAGCATTTGAATTACTTCATACGGATTTTCAAAATGCTTTATCCGAGATTAAATCCCTTAAATCTAAATATAAAACATTAGAAATTGAAAATTCCAAAATTCTTGAAAAGGGAAAATTTATCGAGACCGATCATTCTCAATGCGTTATAAATGAAAATATCCTAAAGAATGATCTTTTGAAAAGTCAAACCGAGCTCAAAAATTTAACGAAGAAATTCTCGTGTTGAAACTCGAAATTTGAACAAATGATCTCGGTTCATAAATTTACTTTGAACAATCAGGGATTGGGATTCAAACAAAATTTTAAAACCGAATCCGTGAACTTGAAGATACCCCATTGCGAAAAATGTTTGAAAATTGGGCACCACATTTCATATTGCAAAAGCCCAAGACGGACGATAAAAGTTAAAATGATTTGGATTCCAAAATGAACTTTTATTCCTAACATCTTCCATATTTCAACCAAAAACCAACTCTCGGTTGGATCCCCAAAATTTATTTTTATCAAATTAATATTATACTCAGGGAGAGTAATTTTTTTTTTTTTGGATATTTTTGTCAGGGGGAGTTATACCCTATCATACATATTTTTTTATATACATCAATTAGTATTTTTATTCGTTTTTTATTATTTACACTTTTTGCTGATGACAAAAAGGGGGAGAAAAGCAAAAGCGATGAATGAGATAAAAAGCGTCATGGAAGAATGAAGAGAAAAATAAAATGCAAAAAGGGGGAGAAAAGAAAAAGATGAAGAAGTCGAAAAATATAAATCCCGTGAAAAACAAAAAGGGAGAGAAAAGTCGAAAAATCAAAAATGACAACGAAGAAGTCGAAAAGGACAGAAAAAGACAAGTTGAGAGAACTAACGAAACGATCAAAGCCAAAAACTTTGATTCGTAGAAATATACATATATTTTATTTTTGCAGGTATTTATCAATTCATGCGTGTTGTTTTGTAATCATCAAAAAGGGGGAGATTGTTGGAATATTTTATTCCATACGTTCATTAATAGAGTTTTGATGATTAAGTTGATAAACAAAACAAAACAACAAAGAGGCGAAGCAAAACAATGAAGGAATCGAAGAAGCAAAAAGCTGGACATAACACTATAATGTACGCTATGTAGAGAGCTTAACGTACATAATTGTAGAAATATAACGTACGTAACCAAGAGATTTTAACGTACGTAATGGAGTGTTTCAAGATTCAAACAAGAAGAACGTTGGAGATGATGCCATGGCATAGGTCAGCATGCAACGGACATATTGACTACATATAACGTACGTAATGTGGAGTTGATAACGTACGTAATGATCAAGACAGAAGCCACTGGACTGTTTTGTGGAGAGGATAACGTACGTAACATTTAGAAGTTAACGTACGTAAATAATCTAGCGTACATAAAAGGGAAGCAATAATGTACGTAATGAAGAGTGAGGGAGCTAACGGCTAGTTGAGGCTTTGGAGCCTATAAATACCACTTCCTATGGTATTGAAGACACAACAACGCAAAGCATTCGATATATTGATTCGAGATTATTATACACATTCTTGTTGTTGTAATTGTGCTTATATTGATAGTTTGAGTGTTTATACATTCAACACATACACTAGAGGAAAAAGAAAAGATACGATTGGATTCGGTGTTATTAGGATCAAGGATCCGACATTGTTAGAATCACAATTGATATCTCTGTGAGGTTTATCTAGTACTTATAGAAAGCTAGAGTGGTTGATTCCTTGTCCAGTAGAAAAGTAAAAGGGTTTAACTTGGACCGACACAAAGATAAGTACAAGCGGTAATATCTCGACCGATAGAAGAGAGATTGTACGGTTTAACTTGGACCGATTGAAGACAAGTTTGTAACGGTTATCCCTCGACCGATAGAAGAGAGTGCAGAGGTTGATCTTCATCCTATTGAAAAAGATACCGAGAGAGGACGTAGGCTTCGTTAATATCTGAACCTCTATAAATCCTTGTGTCCATTTATTTTTTGCACTTTACTTAAATCGCTTCCGCAATACAAAAGAGTTTCACAAGTCTATCTCCAAACGGCGATACTGACCAATAGTACTCCAACAATTGGTATCGGAGCGGTACCTCCAATAAGCGGCTTAACATCTGAGGAGAAGATCCAAATGGCATTCTAAATTGCTCCAGTCGAAGGCCTTGCTCTCAATCGACCACCTTTTTTTGATTGATCGAATTTCATGACTTGGAAGAAGAAAATGTCTATTTTCATCCGAGCTTACAATATTGAATTATGGAAAGTCATATGCCTTGGTCCCAAAATTCCGACGAACTAAAACGGAACTCTCAAAACCTTTGAAGAGTATGATGACGCGGATTGGAAAAACGACCATTACAATTGTAAGGCAACTCAACTTCTACATTGTGCCTTAAATCCTGAAGAACACACCCGGATATCTTCGTGTGATAGCGCTAAAGAGATATGGAAAATGCTTGAAGTCCCACATGAGGGAACGTCTCAAGTCAAGGAGATGAAAATAAACATGCTCCTTCACAAGTATGAACTATTCCAAATGAAGGACGACGAATCCATCACGATTATACTCTACCGATTTTCGGTCATCACAAATGGATTGGCATGTTTTGGAAAACCATTATCTAGTAGTGAAAAAGTCAAGAAAGTTTTACGATCACTACCTAGCGAATGGGACGGTACGGTTATGGCAATAATGGAATCTAAAGATTTAAATAATCTTGATTTTAGTGCTCTCATTGGTTCTCTTATAAACTACGAGATTGTCTTAAAATCTCGGATTGTCAAACCGAAGCTGAAGGAAAGATCGATAGCCATGGAGGGTAAGATATCAAAAAGAGAAGAAATTTCGGTGGATGATAGCGACGAAGAATCAACATATTATGCCAAAAATATTAATAAGTTCCAACACTTATTAAACCAGAGAAAACAGGACATCCAAAAGGGCGACTCTAAGAAATTCGACAACTCTTGTCGATTATGTGGTAAACCAGGCCACTTTGCGAAGAATTGCCGTGTAAAACCCAAGAAGAAGGTTTTAATTGCAACATGGAGTGACGAAGACGAGGACGAAGATTTCATGAATCAAAATAATCTCGCTCTCATGGCCCAGAGTTCATTCGACGACAGCGACGTCGAAAACCAAGTAAGTAATTATTACGATGAACTTTTTGAGGCATTTGAATTACTTCATACGGATTTTCAAAATGCTTTATCCAAGAACAAATCCCTTAAATCTAAATATAAAACATTGGAAATTGAAAATTCCAAAATTCTTGAAAAGGGAAAATTTATCGAGACCGATCATTCTCAATGCGTTAAAAATGAAAATATCCTAAAGGATGATCTTTTGAAAAGTCAAACCGAGCTCAAAAATCTAACGAAGAAATTCTCGTGTGGAAACGAGAAATTTGAACAAATGCTTCGGTTCAGAAATTTACTTTGAACAAATAGGGGTTGGGATTCAAACAAAATTTTAAAACCGAATCCGTGAACTTGAAGATACCCCATTGCAAAAAATGTTTGAAAATTAGGCACCACATTTTAAATTGCAAAAGCCAAAGACAGACGATAAAAGTTAAAAAGATTTGGATTCCAAAAGGAACTTTTATTCCTAACATCGTCCATATTTCAAAACAAAAAGCAACTCTCAACTGGATCCCCAAAAATTGATTTTTATCAAATTAATATTATACTTAGGGGGAGTAATTTTTTTTGGATATTTTTGTTAGGGGAGTTATACCATATCATGCATATTTACTTATATACATCAATTGGTATTTTTATTCATTTATATTATTTACACTTTTTGCAGATGACAAAAGGGGGAGAAAAGCAAAAGTGATGAATGAGATAAAAAGCGTCATGGATGAATGACGAGAAAAATAAAATGCAAAAAGGGGGAGAAAAGAAAAAGGCGAAGAAGTCGAAAAATATAAATCCCATGAAAAACAAAAGGGGGGAGAAAAGTCGAAAAATGAAAAATGACAACGAAGAAGTCGAAAAGGAAAGAAAAAGAAAAGTTGAGAGAACTAACGTAACGGTCAAATCCAAAAACTTTGATTCGTAGAAATATACATATATTTTATTTTTGCAGGTATTTATCTATTCATGGTGTTGTTTTGTAATCATCAAAAAGGGGGAGATTGTTGGAATATTTTATTCCATACATTCATTAATAGAGTTTTGATGATTAAGTTGATAAACAAAACAAAACAACAAAGTGGCGAAGCAAAACAACGAACGAATCGAAGAAGCAAAAAGCTGGATAGAACACTATAACGTACGCTATATAGAGAGCTTAACGTACGTAATAGTAGCAATATAACGTATGCAACCAAGAGATTTTAACGTACGTAATGGAGTGTTTCAAGATTCAAACAAGAAGAATGTTGGTGATGACGCCATGGGATAGGTCAGCATGCAACGGACATATTGACTGTAATATCCGAGATTTTTATTCTGATTAATTCGAATTTTTCTTTTAGACCGGAAAATTCTCGGTTTTCGGGCGTTGGTATTATTTTTCTCGACAATCGATATTGTGTTTAAAGGCCATATGTGGCGATTTGTTGTATATTAATTTCATTTCGGATCGATGTTGTTGTCCGCGAGCGTTTCGTCGTGTTCGTTCCGTGCATTTTTAGAAATCGAGTCGTCAGGAACCACGGCAGGCGTGGCCGGCGGACGGTTGCGGAGGAACTGCACGGATGCTCGCATCACGGATAGGTGCGGCAGAACCGTCATGGAGGGCCGGCGCTGACAGGCGATTCGGCGAGACCGGCCTAGCGACGCTTCTGGCCGGACAGTGCCTTGCGCTAACCCGCAGTAAGCGCACGCCATCGCTAGAAGATAACGCACGCTAATCGGCCGGGCGTGGCGGTAGGTCTGGACTTGGCCGACAGGCGAGTAGCGCACGCCACGGCCGGACGATTGCGCGCACTAACTCGCAAAGAGCGCACGCTACGGCTCGGCAACGCACGCTACTGGCCGGACAGATTAGTCCAAGAGTCTGGGCGAGCCGACACGCAAGCTGGTGCCGATGTCTTGCGCACGCTATCGGACCCCGGCCGAAGATTCTGGACCAGGGCCGGCCGATAGCGCACGCTACCCGGACAACCTAGCGCACGCTAGTCAGTTGCCAGTATATATATGACCGAGCAGCCCTGTTTTCACCCATTTTTCACTTCCCTTCCTTCATGTCCGCGGCTGGATCTTTTGAGAGAAAGGAGGCATGTTATTGAACAACAAATCCACGAAGATCTTGAGTCCATATCATTGATCGATCAATCCATAACATCCTTCAATCGACCTAATCAAGGTTAGTTTTTCCTAAAATCCAAACTTTGGGAAATTTGGGGATCTTGGTAGATTTCGTTCGTTTGAGCCTTATGAACTTAAATTACTGATGGATAATTGTAGATTAAGTTGTATTCTATCATTTTCATCATCTTTCCTCAGTTTTACCATTTCCGATTCGTCGATTATATGAACTTCCGTTTGACGCCTTCAAGGTGTCCGGGGAAATGCCGCAGAGAGGAATTTGGTCGTTTTCTGATGTTTTTCCTCGTGTGATTGATTTTTTATTCGATGATAGGATATTAGAGATGATTTCCCTGCAAATACTAGTGTTGAGCCCTTCCGATTGTTGTTTTCGTTGGAGTTCCGGATTTTGCCAACCGACCGTACTTTCGGTGTATCCGCGAGAGATTACCAAGGCAAGTACCTCGATATATGAATTTTAACTGTGTGAAATCATTGTTGTCGAAGTGTATGAGTTTATACGGATGTATATGTGTGTATATATATATGTATGTGTATATATATATATATATATGTTAAATATATGTATGTATATGCGTATATTGATATATATGCTTATGTCGGTGATCGACGAGTGATGAATGCTAACACTAGTTGACGTACTCAACTTGGATTGATGGATGAACTATAGTTATTCATATAATATAGTAAGGTTATATATATATATCTATATATTTATATATATAAATATATATATTCGGTTGAGTCGCAATATAGAGATATATGTGCGGTGTTGGTTGGTTATGCTTGAAGGCTTATTGTGATTGAGTTTGATTGATAACGTGTGTGTTATTGTTTATTTGTGTGGTTATGGACTGGCGGAGAAATTGTGTGACTTGATGTATCGAGTACAAAATTGTTGTGACGTTTGTCCGTGTGCTTGATGTTTGAAATAATGTGGATACTTGTTGTGAGAAACGTCGTACCCGGGAACCTCTGAGGGCGGGGCGTGCACTCCGGCCTGGTGTATGCTGCAATGTGCGGCTCCATATGGGTGGTGAACGCCGGTGTTACCTAATGCGCGCGCAAGGGGCGACTCTTGCGGGAGTGATCGCCGGCGCGGTGACATGTTCAAGGAGCGGCCAACATGATGGAGTGAACGCCGGTACACAGGTGCGCAAGGGAGGCGCCTGGCAGGCTTATTGGTTACGGGTATTTGAGTGATAGCTAAGACCCCGTTACCGAATGATGTACGTATCTCAAATTCTTTCAACTCACTTTTAAATGTTTATCTTGACATAGACCGCGGTTCGTGTTTTTGAAAGCTTGTTTCAACTTGTTTTTTTTAAAGCGTTGGTATCAGGGTTAATTAACCAAGGAGGTTTGACAAAATCTCCGAGGGTTATTTAATCGGGGGTCTTGAGCAGGATATGTCGAATGAGAGTTTGTGCCTTTGATTGTATTGTGGTGCTATTCTGTGTATTGGGTCGAGGACCCTGTGGAATGTTGAGATGATTGATTTCGTGATGATGTTATTTGGATTGGGTTGAGAACCCTATGAGATGTTGTAATGATTTCGTTTGTGAAAGTGTTCTATAAATTGGGTCGAGGACCCCGAATAAGTTGACTTGGTTTTCGTGTAATTGTTTTCCATATGTTGGGTCAAGGACCCGAGAGCTTTTGAAATTATTTCCAAAAGTATTCCCATTCGATTTTAAAAACCCCAAGACGGCCCGAGTCAATAATAACGTTTGCAAACTATCTTATCAAAATACTTTTCCTTTTACAAAAGGGATTTTCCTGACTCCTTGGGCTCGTTAACGTTTCATTGATGTTATGTTCCGTAAAGAGAATATGACTATGTGATTATCTTTCACCTTGTGTATGCGAGTGTTATTCTGTGTTGACTATGGGAATGTATGGTTTGTGTTAAGGCTTCACGGCGGTTGAATTTTGTGTTGTTACTGTTCGTATATCTTGTATATTATGTACTTGCACTAGCAAAATTCCAGTTTGCTAACCCCCGAGTTTTCGGGGGGTGGGTGCCTGTTATGCGCTCAGGTTTTGGCAGCTCGGGAGCAGTCACAGGATTGGCTTGGAAGGAGATGGAGGACAATGATACTAATCACACTAGAGTCAGAGTCTTTTCTTTTATTTCATTTTGGTCGGTATTCCTCTGTCGTTCGAGTATTCACCCTTGCATGGGTGTAGTTTTCATTTATTAAATTGAGTTGTCATTCTTTTCGGTGTTCAAGTTTATTATTGTCATTGTAATATGAATGTCGTTAATTCTTAATTGGTTAATGACCTTGTCGGTCTGCTTTGTATTTAATTTTGACCCCGGTCGGTCAATCATTGAGTAGTCTTTTGTAGTTTAGCCTGGTAGATCCTTGTGATAAGGGTCTACGGCGTGTGACATTCCCGGTCGTATTCTGGGGGTGTTACATTTATGGTATCAGAGCTTAGGTTTGCGAAGAACCTAGGCCGTTGGGTCAAGTCCATGTCTTGTGTAAGTCGCGCGCATCAGAGTTGTGATTAGTATCGTGGTTCCGACATCATCATCCGGCAATCTGTGATGGTAAGCCTCCCGATCATAAGTCCCCTTATATACATATTTGATTATATTGTGCTAATGTGTTTAATGTGAACTAGATATTGGAACTTGTTGGTGATATTATTGTTTTAGGATATAACATGCGTATGCGGTCCGAGCAAAAATGGTTATGTAGTATGCTTCGGAAGTCGAGCATATTTATCTGTTTCTGCACTTTATTAGAATAAATTTATGAGTGTTAACTTTATCCGCTGCGTGAGTATTTTGAGATGACTTTTGGTATCTTGCAAGCCGAGTTTTGATATTTTGGTCTTGCACGTTTTGATAGTATTCTTATGACGGTATTTGATATTTTATAAATGACTTTAGTGAGTATTTGAGAATATTACCGACATCGGCCTTTTTGGCAATTTGAATATTTTTTTTAAAAAATGATTTTTAGCCTGGTGGGTTCCGGCACGGGGCCCATGACGCTGTAGTATCACGAATATTTTAAAGTGGTGCTTTGAAATTTTCTAACATTGTGAAAAGCCATGATTTAATGTCGTGATGTTAAATGGTCACGTATCTCGGTGGAAAATTCTTTCAAATAAACATTTTGGTAGAAGAGGAAAGATTTTCAAAATTTTGGTATTTGGGAATCTAACACTTTTGAAATATTTCAAATTAGTTACAATTCAATTTTGAATTTTTTCTTTTATACATTACTCGAAAATGATTTTTAGAGTCGTTATATAAACTTCCTCTTCCGAAATAAAAGACAGTATTTATGAGTCTTGGGCGCAACGTGACTAGCCCTCTTTTCTAAAAATTTGTTTTCATTAAGTGCATACATATGATGATCGTCCTCGTCGAAGGACTCGAAATTGACTTCATAAAACTTTGTGCTTTACGGTAGTACCGTTATTCTAAGGATGCTAACTAAAACTCGGGTTGATAATTGTGGTATATTGTATGACTGATAAACTAATACTGTTGATCGGTGTTATCCGTATTAGTATGTCGAGCCTCGGCGGACGTAGACGTGATGATGGAAATGAAAGCGGCGAGTGTAATACCCGAGATTTCTGATATGTATTTGGAACTTGTGATGTTGTAATTGTTGCACTTTGATCCAAGTATTATTCTCCGTATTTCATAATCCAATGTAGTTGAGCGTATGATTTCATGAATGTGATTTATAAATTGTGTTTCTGCGCTTGTAGCGCACGCTATCGTCTAAGTGTAGCGTACGCTAACTTGGATCCATAGCGCATGCTACGAAGGAACCTTAGCGCACGCTACACGTGGTCAATATGATTGAGACGTGTGGTAGGTGAGATCAGGCCGGGGATCTTGGTCGGATTGTGTCGGGATGAACCTGGACGGCTTTTGGGAAAAATCCAAGTCAACGCGTTAGCGCACGCTACTCACATGAGGATAGCGCACGCTAAAGGCTGAGTACAGTGAAATCAGTAACATTTCAAATAGCCGTTAGCGCACGCTAATAACCATTTTCTATATATAGGACAACATCCTTTTTCATATTTTCAGAGTTTTCACTCCCCCATCCGAATTCTTGAACTTAGAAAGACACTCTCTTCATCCTAAACACTTCTTGCCGGCATCCTAGCTCGTGTTGAAGATTGTAGATCATTGGAGAATTGGTGTTCAAACCTTCGGCGTTGGATTGCTTCGAATTTCCTCCTTGTTCTTCACTACTTTGAGGTAGGTGATTCTTCACCAATATTAATAGTATTCTCAAGGACATTTTTGATCATGTTTTGGGATTTACCTAGTCAGTTAGATTCACAAGTAGTAGATCATCATGCGTTAGAAGGATATTTTTGACGTTTCGGCACTTATTCATCGTATGATCCATTGAACCTTTTTAGTATGTGGACTCCTAAGCATATTATGTATCTTCAAAACCGATCATGACCAGTATATGAAGATTACCTAGTTCGTATGTTTTACGTAAGGAATCATATATTTTGGGACTTGGAATGAACTGAACTTAGAATATTTTCTTGAAGATCAAGATGAATTATGGTGTAGTAATGATGATACGTATCCTTGTGTCTCGTAGTCATTTAATCCATAAAGATCTTTCATAAACCGTATGAGCATGATATGCACGGAGTTGGCATGTATTAACACTGAGGATTTCATGAGTTTTCATCACCTTTAGCTCAAGTTTTACCTAGTAGTGACTGCCATGCACGATTAGCGCACGCTAAGATGTATATATTAACGTGCGCTATCGGGAATGAGTAACGTGCGCTACGTTGGATACGTAACGTACGTTATATCATCAAGCAGGGCAGTCGGCTGTTCAGAGAAGACTGTCAGTACACAGCTAGCGCACGATAAACCTGGTCATTTGCGTACGCTAACGGGCATGCTTAGTGCACGTTACGTAGAGTACGTAGCGCGTGCTAAGTAGTTCAGACAGAATTCATTTTTTTTAGCTTGCGGCCTTAAACCGGATTGTTAGACATTCGTACGACTTGAGAGGAATTCTTTATTATTTCTTAGGTCCGAGCCTTTCATAGGGGACGATCGAGGGGGGGTGGCATACGGACGCGTGTCATTTGTTGGAGTATTTCATTCTTGTCATTTTCGAGGCAAGTATCATATGTTGAGTTTGATTTATATTGGAACCTTGATCATGCTTATGGTTTGTTCATGTGTCAAATATGAGATGTATTTCTATAATTTCTCATGGTATTCGTTGTTAATTGTGCGTATTGATGAACATATTGAAATGCATATATGTATGCATAATTGATTGGTTTATGGTATAAATGATCCGAGGGGATCATGAGGATCTATGCTGAGGGCGCTGGATCGAATGTCCACCATGCGTTGGTCCGACGGGATCATCATGGGGATCTATGCTGAGGGCGCTGGATCGCTGGATGGGTTTTCCACCATACGTTGGTCCGACGGGATCATCATGGGGATCTATACCAAGGGCGCTGGATCGCTGGATTACCCTGTATTGTGTTGATGGAATCGTGAGGATTCACATCGTGGGATTCCGATGACGGAAGTCCGTTTTGCATGTTTTATGATGCACTGATGATTTATGTATTATGATACTTGTACTAGCATTGTTTTGCTAACCCCTTCGGGTGTGGACATTGTTTTGATGTTCAGGTAGCCGAGGAGCGGGAAAGCAACCACAGTACCGACAGGACGATGAAATGGCTCAGTGATGTGGTTGATGTTTATTGTTATTGTGATTTGTCTTCTTCGTTCATTTAGTACTCGAGTACGTCTATTTTAATAATGTCATTTCGATATGGTTGTATAAGTTAACTCGTTGGATCAGTTGAACCAAATATGTATTTTGAACTTCAGTTGTACGATTGGATTATATTTACATTTCTTTAAAATTAGCCTTGTAAATCCTTACTTAAAGGGTTTAAGGCGCTGTAATTATTCCGAATATCTCGGGGTGTTACAGAATATGGTATCGGAGCTAAGATTCATGGATATCTTGGCAGTCGGGTTAGTTGGGTCTGTTTACGTTATTTGATTATTGGTCGGTTGTAACATCACTGCTGAGCCAGCATCGTCGTGTGGACCGTGGTTGTAAGTTTCCTAATATCAAATACTACCGTTTTAATGAATTCATGTTTTGTAAACATTGATGGACTTACTTTTAGAAAGTTTGCCCTGGATATTGAGTATTTGTGTTTACAGTATGTTGAGAGGAGGTCGTGGATGCGGACGCGGTCGTGGACGCGGACGTGGAAATGCGAGACAAGAAGATTCGGTGTCTACCCCAGAAATAACCGCTAGCCGAACGGATTCCTATTCCGGGGGACAACAGGGATCAGCAAATAATAATGCATATCCTAATGTGCCGGGGGTGCTTCAGCAGGTGGTTGCTTAGATAAACCAGTTTGCTCAAGTTGTGGATCGCATGCAGACGGCGATGGGAAAGCAGCATAACGTAGATAATCGGGGAGATAAATGGCTTACTGAGGTGATCAAATTGCATCCTCCGAAATTTGACGCTCACGAGACGCTTTCTTGGGATCACCGGCTGAAGGAATTAGAGAAGATTTTTGCGGGGATTAAGCTGTCCCAACGATAGAAAGGTCGGCCGCCAAGTATCTTGATAGGGAGGCTTTCGACTGGTGGGAGGCCATTCGACCGGAGGAGCATAATGTTGACTGGACGGAATTCAAATTAATGATGGAAGCGCAGTATTGTCCTCGCCCAGTTAGAGAGGCCCGAGTTCGGGAGTTTTTCTCACCACAAAATTCAAAAGCATCTGTGACGGACGTGATTAAGACCTTTAATCACTAGCTGACCTATGTGCGTCACTTGGTCAGGACCGAGGCGGAGAGGATTTTCCATTTTGACATGCGAATGAAGCTGGAAATTCAGCGATATATGTCCGGATTTGAATGTACCACTTTGCAACAGTATCAGGACAAGGCGTTGGCCTATGATATGAAGGAGGCAGCAGTAGAGAAATCGACGGAAGCAAAGAAGCAGAAAGTGGCTGGCAACTTCACGTAGAATAAGAGTAGTGGGCCTCGCAGGGGCCAATCCTCTTTTCATTCATCCAGGAGGCCTCCGCATCCTTCTCGAGGAGGAAAGAAGTTCCGGGCAGCACCAACCGTTTCGGACGCAGGGAAGAAATGTTATAACTGTGGCAAAGCGGGGCATATTTGATGTGACTGTTTCGCGCCTGCTGTGACCTGTTTCGAGTGTGGACAGGAAGGACATCGCGCAACATTTTGTGGGAATGCGACCGGATATTTTGGTACTCGCACTCCTGTACCGGTTCCGAAGGACACTAGTGTAAACCAGACGCAGCAAAGCGGTTTCCCGCAGCAGAATGTTGGGAAAAGAGATGCATCCAGTGCTGGGTCCGTTCCTCCGCGTATTTACGAGATGAAGAAGGATGATCAGAACACAGCTGTTGCATCAGGTACGATTCATATCCTTTTGCAACCAGTTAGTGTCTTGTTCGATTCGGGAGCTACGCATTCTTTTATATCTTTGAACTGTGTTAATCGTTTGAAAATCTCGTGCTTGTATAATTGTGAACCTTATGTTGTGGGATTACCGAGCGGAGAGAAAATTGTGGGAACCCTAGAAGCTAGAGATTTTACAGTGTCTATAGGAGGGAGAGATTGGCTATCGAATCTTATTGTAGTTGACATCTACGGTGACGATTTAATTCTCGGAGACGATTGGCTCAACCGTTATGGAGCTATTCTGAATTACCGAAAGAGAGTTAATTCTATCATTGCTGATGACGGATCTGAACACTTATTCCGAGGATGGAGACCGGGAAGCTCGGGAAAATTGATCAAAGCAATGAAAGCCATGAAATTACTGAAACAGGGATGTCATGGACTTTGGTGCTATGCCATGGGGAAAGAGGAAGGAGTAGAGCTCTCATCGATTCCAGTTGTGAATGAATTCTCCGATGTATTTCCTGACGAACTACCTGGGTTACCTCCGCAGAGAGGTGAAATTCACTATCAAATTAGAGCCTGGAGCCGCTCCTATTTCCAGAGCACCATACCGCATGGCGCCAACCGAGATGTATGAACTCAAGAAGCAACTGGAGGGATTGTTACAGAAGGGTTATATTCAACCTAGCGTTTCTCCTTGGGGAGCGCCCGTTCTCTTTGTCCGGAAGAAAGACGGATCCCTCCAACTGTGTATTGATTACAGGGAGCTCAACAAGATGACGATCAAGAATAAGTATCCTATACCTCGGATCGACGACTTGTTTGATCAACTGCAAGGGGCAAGGGTATTCTCGAAGAATGATTTGCGATCAGGATACCATCAGTTGAGAATTAAGGAATCGGATATACCAAAGTCTCGCTGTGTCCCAGACGGCATTATGAATTTGTAGTGATGCCATTTGGACTTACCAATGCTCCTGCGGTATTCATGCAATTGATGAATCGGGTATTCTTAGAATACTTGGATAAATTTGTGGTCGTCTTCATTGATGACATCTTGATATATTCGAAGGACGCAGAGGAGCATGCCGAACATTTGCGTGTGGTTTTGAGCACCTTGAGGAAGGAACAGCTGTATGCAAATCTTTCCAAATGTGAGTTCTGGCTTAGGGAAGTAACTTTCCTTGGGCATGTGATATCAGCTGACGGAGTTCAGGTGGACCCGAAGAAAGTCGAAGCAATCTTGGAATGGGAAGTTCCTAGTAATGTGAAAGAAGTCCGGAGTTTCCTAGGACTTGCTGGATATTATCGCCGCTTTGTAGAGGGATTTTCCAAAATTTCTCGCCCGCTCACTCAGCTGTTACAGAAAACTCAAAAGTTTACGTGGGATGAGAAATGCCAGACTGGTTTTGATGAACTTAAGGAGAGACTGACGACAACACCTATATTAGCGTTACCAGATGGAACGGATGGATTCATGGTATACAGCGATGCTTCAAATCAGGGTCTGGGATGAGTGTTGATGCAAAAGGATAAGGTGATTGCCTATGCTTCTCTGGAATTGAAACCGTACGAGGTTAATTACCCGACTCATGATATGGAGCTAGCAGCTGTAGTCTTTGCATTGAAAATTTGGAGACATTATTTGTACGGAACTCATTGTCAGATCTTTACAGATCATAAGAGCCTCAAGTACATTTTCAGTCAGAAAGAATTAAACATGAGACAGAGAAGGTGGCTGGAATTGATCAAGGATTACGACTTGGAGATCCTCTATCATCCGGGAAAAGCAAACGTAGTAGCCGATGCTTTTAGACGTAAACCTGTTTCTCTTCGAGTGTTGGAAGCACTTACATCCCAAACCAGCATTCAATAGGAACTGATCCGCGAAGGGATTGAAGTATGGGCACCAGGAATCCAAGGGCAACTATATGTGATGGAACTGACTTCATCACTAGTCGAGGAGATCAATTCTAAGCAGCTGAACGATTCTCTGATCCTTCGGTTATGTGACGAAGTAAAGAAAGGAAAAGCCCCAGGATTCGTGATACAAGATGATGGAGTTATGAGATTTCAAAGTCGACTTTGCGTTCCCAAAAATTAGGAATTGAGACTGACAATTCTGAAGGAAGCTCACAGCGCGCCCTATTCTATTCACCCGGGCAGCAGTAAAATGTATAAGGATCTTAAACAAAACTTCTGGTGGGGGAATATGAAGAAGGAAGTAGCAGAGTACGTTTCGAAGTGTTTGACTTGTTAGCAGGTTAAGATTGAACACCAGCGACCTGCCGGAATGTTAAAGCCGCTTCCGATCCCTGAGTGGAAGTGGGAGGATATCTCGATGGATTTCATCACCAGTATGCCAAGGACTAGAACGGGAATGAACATGATTTGGGTTATAGTTGATCGACTAACCAAGTCGGCTCATTTCCTAGGAATTAAAGATACGTAGGGACCCGAGAGATTGGCGCGAGTATTTATTGCGGAGATAGTCAGATTGCATGGGACGCCGAAGACCATTATTTCGGATCGAGATGGTCGCTTCGTGTCGCACTTCTGGAAGGCAGTTCATAGGGCTTTGGGGACTGAGCTCAACTTTAGCACGGCTTATCATCCCCAAACGGACGGTCAGTCCGAAAGGACTATACAAACAGTAGAAGACATGCTTAGAGCTTGTGCTTTGGATTGGTCAACTGATTGGGAAATTCATTTGCCATTGATTGAATTCACGTACAATAATAGTTGGCATGCTTCTATTAAGATGGCACCATTTGAAGCTTTGTACGGGAGAAGATGTCGATCACCCCTGTGCTGGGATGATTCTTCGGGCTTGATCGGGACAGAACCGGAATTGATAGTTCAGACTCAAGAGAAGATAGCTTTGATTCGGGAAAGACTGTTGACTGCCCAGAGTCGACAGAAGTCTTATGCAGACGTACGTCGTCGCCCTCTAGAGTTCGACGTTGGGGACCATGTACTATTGAAGGTGTCTCCTACACGAGGGATTTTCCGTTTTGGGAGGAGAGGTAAGCTAAGTCCGAGATATATCGGGCCATTTGAGGTCCTAGAGAGAGTTGGGGATTTAGCATACAGGTTGGCCTTACCGCCATCGCTGAGTCACGTTCACAATGTGTTTCCGTATCCCAATTGCAGAAGTATGTACCGGACCCCAGTCACGTCATTGATTTCGATGAGATCGAGATAGCTAATGATGGCACCTTCGAAGAGAGACCAATCAAGATACTTGAGAGTCGGATCAAACAATTGAGGAATAAACCAATACACTTGGTTAAAGTACAATGGTGACGACACGGAGTTGAAGAGGCCACTTGGGAAACGGAGGACAGTAAGAAGACTAGATATCCGGAGTTGTTTTCATCTTAAGTTTCGGGACGAAACTTCTTTTTAGGGAGGAACGATGTAATACCCGAGATTTCTGATATGTATTTGGAACTTGTGATGTTGTAATTGTTGCACTTTGATCTGAGTATTATTCTCCGTATTTCATAATCCGGTGTAGTTGAGCGTATAATTTCATGAATGTGATTTATAATAAATTGTGTTTCTGCACTTGTAGCGCACTCTATCATCTAAGTGTAGCGTACGCTAACTTGGATCCATAGCGCACGCTACGAAGGAACCTTAGCGCACGCTACACGTGGTAAATATGATTGAGACATGTGGTAGGTGAGATCAGGCCGGGGATCTTGGTCGGATTGTGTCGGGATGAACCTGGACGGCTTTCGGGAAAAAGCCAAGTCAACGCGTTAGCGCACGCTACTCACATGAGGGTAGCGCACGCTAAAGGCTGAGTACAAAGGAAATCGCAACGTTTCAAATAGCCGTTAGCGCACGCTATGAATATGGACTAGCGCGCGCTAATAACCATTTTCTATATATAGGACAACATCCTTTTTCATATTTTCAGATTTTTCACTCCCCCATCCGAATTATTGAACTTAGAAAGACACTCTCTTCATCCTAAACACTTCTTGCCGGCATCCTAGCTCGTGTTGAAGATTGTAGATCATTGGAGGATTGGTGTTCAAACCTTCGGCGTTGGATTGCTTCGAATTTCCTCCTTGTTCTTCACTACTTTGAGGTAGGTGATTCTTCACCAATATTAGTAGTATTCTGAAGGACGTTTTTTATCATGTTTTGGGATTTACCTAGTCAGTTAGATTCACAAGTAGTCGATCATCATGCGTTAGAAGGATATTTTTGACGTTTCGGCACTTATTCATCGTATGATCCATTGAACCTTTTTAGTATGTGGACTCCTAAGAATATTATGTATCTTCAAAACCGATCATGACCAGTATATGAAGATTACCTAGTTCGTATGTTTTACGTAAGGAATCATATGTTTTGGGACTTGGAATGAACTGAACTTAGAATATTTTCTTGAAGATCAAGATGAATTATGGTGTAGTAATGATGATACGTATCCTTGTGTCTCGTAGTCATTTAATCCATAAAGATCTTTCATAAACCGTATGAGCATGATATGCACGGAGTTGGCATGTATTAACACTGAGGATTTCATGAGTTTTCATCACCTTTAGCTCAAATTTTACCTAAGAGGATCGCCATGCACGATTAGCGCACGCTAAGATGTATATATTAACGTGCGCTATCGGGAATGAGTAACGTGCGCTATGTTGGATACGTAACGTACGTTATATCATCAGGCAGGGCAGTCGGCTGTTCAGAGAAGACTGTCAGTACACATCTAGCGCATGCTAAACCTGGTCATTTGTGTACGTTAACGGGCAGGCTTAGCGCACGTTACGTAGAGTACGTAGCGCGCGCTAAGTAGTTCAGACAGAATTCATTTTTTTTGAGCTTGCGGCCATAAACCGGATTGTTAGACGTTCGTACGACTTGAGAGGAATTCTTTATTATTTCTTAGGTCCGAGCCTTTCATAGGGGACGATCGAGGGGCGGTGGCATACGGATGCGTGTCATTTGTTGGAGTATTTCATTCTTGCCATTTTTGAGGCAAGTATCATATGTTGAGTTTGATTTATATTGGAACCTTGATCATGCTTATGGTTTGTTCATGTGTCAAATATGAGATGTATTTCTGTAATTTCTCATGGTATTCGTCGTTAATTGTGCGTATTGATGAACATATTGAAATGCATATATGTATGCATAATTGATTGGTTTATGGTATAAATGATCCGAGGGGATCATGAGGATCTATGCTGAGGGCGCTGGATCGAATGTCCACCATGCGTTGGTCCGACGGGATCATCATGGGGATCTATGATGAGGGCGCTGGATCGCTGGACGGGTTTTCCACCATGCGTTGGTCCGACGGGATCATCATGGGGATCTATACCAAGGGCGCTGGATCGCTGGATTACCCTGTATTGTGTTGATGGAATCGTGAGGATTCACATCGTGGGATTCCGATGACGGAAGTCCGTTTTGCATGTTTTATGATGCACTGATGATTTATGTATTATGATACTTGTACTAGCATTGTTTTGCTAACCCCTTCGGGGGTGGATATTGTTTTGATGTTCAGGTAGCCGAGGAGCGGGGAAGCAACCACAGTACCGACAGGACGATGAAATGGCTCAGTGATGTGGTTGATGTTTATTGTTATTGTGATTTGTCTTCTTGGTTCATTTGGTACTCGAGTACGTCTGTTTTAATAATGTCATTTCGATATGGTTGTATAAGTTAACTCGTTGGATCAGTTGAACCAAATCTGTATTTTGAACTTCAGTTGTACGATTGGATTATATTTACATTTCTTTTAAATTAGCCTTGTAAATTCTTACTTAAAGGGTTTACGGCGCTGTAATTATTCCGAATATCTCGGGGTGTTACAGCGAGGTGGTTCGTACGACCACGATTCGTGCTACGGTGAAGGAGTATCAAGATCAAACGATATCCTATGAAATCTCCTCAGTGGTCGAGCCCACTAGCGAAGCCAATAGACCGAGGATATTTGGGAAATTTTTGGTCGGTGAAGAGTCTAAGGCTCCCAAACCCCCACGTCGTTCGAACGCGTCGTCTTCGCGATCGGGAGTGAGCGCTGGGAATCCCAAGCCAGCATTGGTGACTCTCGGTAAGAAGGGAGGGTGCTTCAACTGCAATCGTCAGGCACATGTTCATGCAAATTGTCCCTTTCCACTCTTGACTTGTTACCGGTGCGGGTGTGAAGGTCATCGGGAGAAGCATTATGAGATAGTTTCCGAATTAGCAAAGAATGCTACCCTATTGGCGAATAGATCAAGTGACCGGAGAATGTCCCGAAACCCTATGTCTCCTTCTGAAGAGCCTAACATGGAAGGATGAATATTTTGTAATATGTCCTAATCGTTGCTGTTTTGAACAAACGTGACTTTGATCATTCTTCATTTCATTACGCTATGTTTCCAACTCTTGTTGTTCTAAGTTTCGGGATTGAAATGTCTTTTAGTATGGGGGAGTGTATTACCCATACTTTTCTTAGTATTTCCGGCATTGTGTGACTTTTCATTGTTGGTAATTCAATTATGATCCTCTCGACGATTCTAAACTATCTTGTTCTACTTAGCCTACCGTCCTCTGAACGAATTTCGGAGCTGTTTTGTTAAATCCCGTGGATTATTGTGGTCTTCCCATATCTGAACTTAATCCTTGCAAATTTTGTTCGAAACTATTATTCCCACGCGTGCAATTAACACTTCCGAATGTGTTATGAACTTGGATGCGGTTGGTCGAGCTCGAAACATGGTTTCTGGACGTCTGAGCCGTCTTGTGATTTTCTTAACTCTTGGAGTTTGTCTCGAAAATTCATACTCCTCCACCTCGACTTATCGTGTTCACTTACATTTTTAGAACCTCGCATTCGCGCATTGCTCGCGATGTTTTGGGGCTGAGCAAGTAGTTATTTTCTTGATTGTTCCGCCGCTCTCTATTTTAAGTTTCAGGACGAAACTTATTTTAAGGGGGGTAGAATGTAATATCCGAGATTTTATTCTGATTAATTCGAATTTTTCTTTTAGACCGGAAAATTCTCGGTTTCCGGGCGTTGGTATTATTTTTTTCGTCAATCGATATTGTTTTTATGGCCATATGTGGCGATTTGTTGTATATTAATTTCATTTCGGCTCGATGTTGTTGTCCGCGAGCATTTCGTTG
The DNA here is from genome assembly GCA_033398695.1 of Orobanche coerulescens. NCBI lineage: Eukaryota > Viridiplantae > Streptophyta > Magnoliopsida > Lamiales > Orobanchaceae > Orobanche > Orobanche coerulescens. The sequence continues at coordinate 66,149,259 of CM065808.1, read as the reverse complement.
TGTTCGTTCCATGCGTTTTTAGGAATCGAGTCGTCAGGACACGACAATGGCGCCGCCGGATGGTTGCGGAGGAACCGCACGGATCTTGAGCCGGGCACGGACAGTGCGGCAGAACCGTCATGGAGGCCAAGGCCACGACGATTCTGGCAGGGAACGGCCTAGCGTACGCTTCTGGCCGGGACACTGCGCTAACCCGCAGAAGCGCACGCCATCGCCGGGAGATAACGCACGCTAATCGGCCGGGCAAGAGGCGAGGGTCTGACTTTGGCCGATCAGCAGGTAGCGTACGCTACGGCCGGACAGCTGCGCGCGCTAACTCGGCAGGCTAGCGCACGCTACCGGCTCGGCCGGCGCACGCTACCTGGCCGGACAGATTAGTCCAGTAGGTCCTGGACGGGCCGATTGCGCATGCTGCTGCCGATGTCTTGCGCACGCTATCGGACCCCGGTCTAAGATTCTGGACTAGGGCCGGCCGATAGCTGACGCTACCCAGACAACCTAGCGCACGCTAGTCAGTTGCCAGTATATATATGACCGAGCAGCCATGTTTTCACCCATTTTTCACTTCCCTTCCTTCATGTCCACGGCTGGATCTTTTGAGAGAAAGGAGGCATGTTATTGAACAACAAATCCACGAAGTTCCTGAGTCCATATCATTGATCGATCAATCCATAACATCCTTCAATCGACCAAATCAAGGTTAGTTTTTCCTAAAATCCAAACTTTGGGAAATTTGGGGATCTTGGTAGATTTCGTCCGTTTGAGCCTTATGAACTTAAATTACTGATGGAGAATTGTAGATTAAGTTGTATTCTATCATTTTCATCATCTTTCCACCGTTTTACCATTTCCGTTTCTTCGATTATATGAACTTCCGTTTGACGCCTTCAAGGTGTCCACGGAAATGCCGCAGAGAGGAATTTGGTCATTTTGTGATGTTTTTCCTTGTGTGATTGATTGTTTATTCGATGATAGGATATTAGAGACGATTTCCCTACAAAAATTTGGTGTTGAGCCCTTCCGATCTTTGTTTTCGTTGGAGTTCCGGATTTTGCCAACCGATCGTACTTTCGGAGTATCCGCGAGAGATTACCAAGGCAAGTACCTCGATATACGAATTGTAACTGTGTGAAATCATTGTTGTCGAAGTGTATGAGTTTATACAGATGTATATATGTGTATATATATATATGTATGTGTGTATATATATATATTTATATATATTTATATGTTAAATATATGTATGTATATACGTATATTGATATATATGCTTATGTCGGTGATCGACGAGTGATGAATGCTAACACTAGTTGACGTACTCAACTTGGATTGATGGATGAACTATAGTTATTCATATAATATAGTAAGGTTATATATATAAATATATATATTCGGTTGAGTCGCAATATAGAGATATATGTGCGGTGTTGGTTGGTTATGCTTGAAGGCTTATTGTTATTGAGTTTGATTGATAACGTGCGTGTTATTGTTTATTTGTGTGGTTATGGACTGGCGGAGAAATTGTGTGACTTGATGTATCGAGTTGAAAATTGTTGTGACGTTTGTCCGTGTGCTTGATGTTTGAAATAATGTGGATACTTGTTGTGAGAAACATCGTATCCGGGAACCTCTGAGGGCGGGGCGTGCACTCCGGCCTAGTGTATGCTGTAATGTGCGGCTCCATATGGGTGCTGAACGCCGGTGTTACCTAATGCGCGCGCAAGGGGCGGCTCTTGCGAGAGTGATCGCCGGCGCGGTGACATGTTCAAGGAGCGGCCAACAAGATGGAGTGAATGCCGGTACACAGGTGCGCAAGGGAGGCGCCTGGCAGGCTTATTGGTTATGGGTATTTGAGTGATAGCTAAGACCCCGTTACCAACGATGTACGTATCTCAAATTCTTTCAACTCACTTTTAAATGTTTATCTTGATATAGACCGCGGTTCGTGTTTTTGAAAGCTTGTTTCAACTTGTTTTTTTTAAAGCGTTGGTATCAGGGCTAATTAACCAAGGAGGTTTGACGAAATCTCCGAGGGTTATTTAATCGGGGGTCTTGAGCAGGATATGTCGAATGAGAGTTTGTGCCTTTGATTGTATTGTGGTGCTATTCTGTGTATTGGGTCGAGGACCCTGTGGAATGTTGAGATGATTGATTTCGTGATGATGTTATTTGGATTGGGTTGAGAACCCTGTGAGATGTTGTAATGATTTCGTTTGTGACAGTGTTCTATAAATTGGGTCGAGGACCCCGAATAAGTTGACTTGGTTTTTGTGTAATTGTTTTCCATATGTTGGGTCAAAGACTCGAGAGCTTTTGAAATTATTTTTAAAAGTATTCCCATTCGATTTTAAAAACCCCAAGTCGGCCCGAGTCAATAATAACGTTTACAAACTATCTTATCAAAATACTTTTCCTTTTACAAAAGGGATTTTCCTGACTCCTTGGGCTCGTTAAGGTTTCATTGATGTTATGTTCCGTAAAGAGAATATGACTATGTGATTATCTTTCACCTTGTGTATGCGAGTGTTATTCTGTGTTGACTACGGGAATGTATGGTTTGTGTTAAGGCTTCACGTCGGTTGAATTTTGTGTTGTTACTGTTCGTATATCTTGTATATTATTTACTTGCACTAGCAAAATTCCAGTTTGCTAACCCCCGAGTTTTCGGGGGGTGGGTGGCTGTTATGCGCTCAGGTTTTGGCAGCTCGGGAGCAGTCACAGGATTGTCTTGGAAGGAGATAGAGGACAATGATACGAATCACACCAGAGTCAGAGTCTTTTCTTTTGTTTCATTTTGGTCGGTATTTCTCTGTCGTTCGAGTATTCACCCTTGCATGGGTGTAGTTTTCATTTATTAAATTGAGTTGTCATTCTTTTCGGTGTTCAAGTTTATTATTGTCATTGTAATATGAATGTCGTTAATTCTTAATTGGTTAATTACCTCGTCGGTCTGCTTTGTACTTAATTTTGACCCCGGTCGGTCAATCATTGAGTAGTCTTTTGTAGTTTAGCCTGGTAGATCCTTGTGATAAGGGTCTACGACGTGTGACATTCCCGGTCGTATTCTGGGGGTGTTACATTGACTACGTATAACGTACGTAATGTAGAGTTGCTAACGTACGTAATGATCAAGACAGAAGCCATTGGACTGTTTTGTGGAGAGGATAATGTACGTAACATTTAGAAGTTAACGTACGTAAATAATCTAGCGTACGTAAAAGGGAAGCAATAACGTACGTAATGAAGAGCCAGGGAGCTAGCGGTTAGTTGAGGCTTTGGAGCCTATAAATACCACTTCCTATGGTATTGAAGACATAACAACGCAAATCATTCGATATATTGATCAGAGATTATTATACACATTCTTGTTGTTGTAATTGTGCTTATATTGATAGTTTGAGTGTTTATACATTCAACACATACACGAGAAGAAAAAGAAAAGATACGATTGGATTCGGTGTTATTCGGATCATGGATCCGGCATTGTTAGAATCAAAATCGATATCTAAGTGAGGTTTATCTAGTACCCATAGAAAGCTAGAGTGGTTGATTCCTTGTCCAATAGAAAAGGAAAACGGTTTAACTTGGACCGGCACAAAGACAAGTACACGCGGTAATATCTCGACCGATAGAAGAAAAGTTAGTAACGATTATGTTGGAACATTTTGTTCCATACATGCTTAAAAGTATTTTGATAATTAAAGTTGATAAACAAAGCAAAGCAACAAAAAGATGAAGCAAAGCATCGAAGGAAACGAAGTGCAAAAAGATGGATTTATGCAAGCTTAACGTACGTAATATATCATGTATAGCGTACGTAATATACGAAGCTTTATGTACGTAAGGGATGAAGGATAACACACGTAATGGTGTGTTTGCGAATTCAAACGAGAAGAACGTTGGAGATGACGTCATGGCATAGGTAAGCATGTAACGGACATATTGACTATGTTTAACGTACATAATGAGAACTTGATAACGTATGTAATGAAGAGAGAAGGATGATACTGGACTGAAACTGGGTGATGTTAACGTACGTAGCATTTATATGTTAACGTACGTAAAAGAGCTTACGTACGTAATAGGAGTGATATAGCGTACGTAATGCAGTCTGAAGAGGCAATGGCTAGTAAGGCTCCAATGCCTATAAATACCATTCTTATGGTATTGTTTCACTACAACAACTTCAAGCAAACGATTCATTCATCAGATATTGATATACATTATATTGTTGTTGTGATATTGAGCTTATATTGGTAGTTTGAGTATTTATACATTCAACACATGCACGAGAGGTAAAAGAAAAGATATATCAAGGATCCGGCATTGTTAGAATCGCAATCGATATCTAAGTGAGGTTTATCTAGTACCCATAGAAAGCTAGAGTGGTTGATTCCTTGTCCAATATGAAAGGAAAATGGTTTAACTTGGACCGACACAAAGACAAGTACGAGTGGTTTATCACGGACCAATTGAAGACGTGATTATAACGTTTATCCCTCGACCGATAGAAGGGAGGTGCAGAGGTTTTGATCTTTATCCTATAGAAAAAGATACCGAGATAGGACGTAGGCTCGATTATAGCCGAACCTCTATAAATCCGTGTGTCGTTTAATTTCCGCACCTTTATATTTTTCGCTTCCACACAACGGCGCATATACCAATTTTGCCCCAACATGTTATCCCTCGACCGATAGAAGAGAGTGCAGAGGTTGATCTTCATCCTATTGAAAAAGATACCGAGAGAGGCCGTAGGCTTCGTTAATAGCCGAACCTGTATAAATCCTTGTGTCGATTTATTTTCTGCACTTTACTTAATCGCTTACGCAACGCAAAAGAGTTTCACAACTCTATCTCCAAATGGCGATACTGACCAATAGTGCTCCAACAATTGGTATCAGAGCGGTACCTCCAATAAGCGGCTTAACATCCAAGGAGAAGTCCAAATGGCATTCCAAATTGCTCCAGTCTAAGGCCTTGCTCTCAATCGACCACCTTTTTTTGATGAATCGAATTTCATGACTTGGAAGAAGAAAATGTCTATTTTCATCCGAGCTTAAAATATTGAATTATGGGAGGTTATATGCCTTGGTCCCAAAATTCCGACGAACTCAAACGGAACTCTCAAAACCTTTGAAGAGTATGATGATGCGGATTGGAAAAATGACCATTACAATTGTAAGGCAACTGAACTTCTATATTGTGCCTTAAATCCGGAAGAACACAACCGGATATCTTCGTGTGATAGCGCTAAAGAGATATGGAAAATGCTTGAAGTCACACATGAGGGAACGTCTCAAGTCAAGGAGATGAAAATAAATATGCTCCTTCACGAGTACGAACTATTCCAAATGAAGGACGACGACTCCATCACGATTATGCTCGACCGATTTTCGGTCATCACAAATGGATTGGCATATTTTGGAAAACAATTATCTAGTAGTGAAAAAGTCAAGAAAATTTTACGATCACTACCTAGCGAATGGGACGGTATGGTTACGGCGATAATGGAATCTAAAGATTTAAATAATCTTGATTTTAGTGCTCTCGTTGGTTCTCTTATAAACTACGAGATTGTCATAAAATCTTGAAATGTCAAACCGAAGCCGAAGGAAAGATCGATAGCCATGAAGGCTAATATGTCAAAGAGAGAAGAAATTCCGGTGGATGATAGCGACGAAGAATCAGCATATTATGCCAAAAATATTAATAAGTTCCAACACTTATTAAACCGGAGAAAATAGGACATCCAAAAGAGGGAATCTAATAAATTCGACAACTCTTGTCGATTATGTGGTAGACCAGGCCACTTTGCGAAGAATTGCCGTGTAAAACCCAAGAAGGAGGTTTTAATTGCAACATGGAGTGATGAAGACGAGGACGAAGATTTCATGAATCAAAATAATCTCGCTCTCATGGACCGGAGTTCATTCGACGACAACGACGTCGAAATCCAAGTAAGTAATTATTACGATGAACTTTTTGAAGCATTTGAATTACTTCATACGGATTTTCAAAATGCTTTATCCGAGATAAAATACCTTAAATCTAAATATAAAATATTGGAAATTGAAAATTCCAAAATTCTTGAAAAGGGAAAATTTATCGAGGCCGATCATTCTCAATGCGTTAAAAATGAAAATATCCTAAAGGATGATCTTTTGAAAAATCAAACCGAGCTCAAAAATTTAACGAAGAAATTCTCGTGTGGAAATGAGAAATATGAATAAATGCTATCGGTTCAAAAATTTACTTTGAACAAACAGGGGTTGGGATTCAAACAAAATTTTAAAACTGAATCCGTGAACTTGAAGATACCCCATTGCGAAAAATGTTTGAAAATTGGGCACCACATTTCAAATTGCAAAAGCCCAAGACGGACGATGAAAGTTAAAAAGATTTGGATTCCAAAAGGAATTTTTATTCCTAACATTGTCCATATTTCAAACCAAAAACCAACTCTCGGTTGGATCCCCAAAATTGATTTTTATCAAATTAATATTATACTCAGGGGGAGTATTTTTTTTGGATATTTTTGTCAGGGGGAGTTATACCCTATCATGCATATTTTTTTATATACATCAATTGGTATTTTTATTCATTTATATTATTTACACTTTTTGCTGATAACAAAAAGGGGGAGAAAAGCAAAAGCGATAAATGAGATAAAAAGCGTCATGGAAGAATGACCAGAAAAATAAAATGCAAAAAGGGGGAGAAAAGAAAAAGACGAAGAAGTCGAAAAATATAAATCTCGTGAAAAACAAAAAGGGAGGAAAAGTTGAAAAATAAAAAATAACAACGAAGAAGTCGAAAAGGACAGAAAATGAAAAGTTGAAGGAACTAACGAAACAATCAAAGCCTCGTAGAAATATACATATATTTTATTTTTGCAGGTATTTATCTATTCATGTGTGTTGTTTTGTAATCATCAAAAAGGGGGAGGTTGTTGGAATATTTTATTCCATACATTCATTAATAGAGTTTTGATGATTAAGTCGATAAACAAAACAAAACAACAAAGAGGCGAAGCAAAACAACGAAGGAATCAAAGAAGCAAAAAGCTGGACAGAACACTATAACGTACACTATGTAGAGAGCTTAACGTACGTAATAGTAGCAATATAACGTACGTAACCAAGATATTTTAACGTACATAATGGAGTGTTTCAAGATTCAAACAAGAAGAACGTTGGAGATGACGCCATGGCATAGGTCAGCATGCAATGGACATATTGACTACGTATAACGTACGTAATGTGGAGTTGCTAACGTACATAATGACCAAGACAGAAGCCACTGGACTGTTTTGTTGAGAGGATAACGTACGTAACATTTAGAAGTTAACGTACGTAAATAATCTAGCGTACGTAAAAGGGAAGCAATAACGTACGTAATGAAGAGTCAGGAAGCTAACGGCTAGTTGAGGCTTTAGAGCATATAAATACCACTTCCTATGGTATTGAAGACACAACAACGAAAAGCATTCGATATATTGATCAGAGATTATTATACACATTCTTGTTGTTGTAATTGCACTTTTATTGATAGTTTGAGTGTTTATACATTCAACAAATACACGAGAGGAAAAAGAACAGATACGATTGGATTCGGTGTTTTTAGGATCAAGGATCCGGCATTGTTAGAATTGCAATCGATATCTAAGTGAGGTTTATCTAGTACCAATAGAAAGCTAGAGTGGTTGATTACTTGTCCAATAGAAAAGGAAAACAGTTTAACTTGGACCGACACAAAGACAAGTACAAGCGGTATTATCTCGGCCGATAGAAGAGAGATTGTACGGTTTAACTTGGACCGATAGAAGACAAGTTTGTAACGGTTATCCCTCAACCGATAGAAGAGAGGTGCAGAGGTTGATCTTCATCCTATTGAAAAAGATATCGAGAGAGGACGTAGGCTTCGTTAATAGCTGAACCTCTATAAATCCTTGTGTCGATTTATTTTCTGCACTTTACTTAAATCGCTTCCGCAACGCAAAAGAGTTTCACAACTCTATCTCCAAAGGCGATACCGACCAATAGTGCTCCAACACAGGCTTTATATACCTATTCTGCCGAGCCATTACGGCCGTAACTGGCAGTGCATTACGATCGTAATCGGCAGTGCATTACGACCGTAATCAGCCTTCCCAAACCTTCTGCCCAATTTGTGCAGCATCCTTACAGCCGTAACCGGCCAACCCATTGCGGTCGTAACCGACCACCTCATTTCACTCGTAACCGAGCACCCATTGCAGCCGTAACCGGAAGGCACCTTACGGCCGTAACCGGTAGGTCCCTTACGGCCGTAACTGTAATACCCAAGACTTTTGTTCCGGTTATTTTGGGATTTTCTCCAAATATTTCTCGGTTGCCGAGTGTCGGTATTATTTTCTCGATGATTGATTTTTGGGTTTATATGGTCGCGTGTGATTAATTGTTGCATGTTATTTCATTTTATATGGTCGTGTTCGTTCCGTGCATTTTTGAAAATCGAGTCGTCGGGTCATGGCGGTTGGGCACTGGCCGGACAGGTGCGGCAGGAACTGTCGGAAGTACTGGGCACTAGCCGGACAGGTGCGGCAGGCACTGTCGGAAGTGCGGGGCAATGGCCGAGCTGGCGCGGCAGGATCCGGCGTAGCGCACTCTACTGCCGGAAGGCTGCGCACGCTAACTCGGCAGGAATAGCGCAAGCTATTCGGACGACCAGCGCACGTTATCGTGCTGGGCAAAGAGATTTCTGAGGATTTGGACTCGGGGAGGATCGGCAGGTAGCGTACGCTACTGTCGGTCGTGGCGCGCGCTAATCGGTAGGTGTAGCGCATGCTATCGGCCGACTAGCGCACGTTACCTGGCCGAGCAGTTTAGTCCAGAGAGTTCTGGATAGGTCGGCTAGCGCACGCTAGCGTCCGCGCAGCGGGCGCTATCGCGGTCGGGCAGTCTGATTCTGGTCGGCAGGTTTAGTCGGCAGGATCAAGTCGTGCGGGCCCCGGCCGAAGGTTCTAGGCCGAGGCTACACGCTAGAGCACACTACCCGGAAGGCCTAGCGCACGCTAATGCCCACTTCTATAAATATGACTGAGCAGTCATATTTCCACTCATTTATCATTTCCTTTCTTTTCTGTCCGCGGCTGGAGTTTCGGAGGAGGCGAAGGCATGTTGTTAAACAATGAATCCACGAAGTTCTAGAGCTTATATCATTGATTAATCCCTCCATAAGATCCTTTGATCCAGCGAATCAAGGTTAGATTTCCTAAAATCTTAGTTTTGAAAAAATTGGGGGTTTTGCTTGGTTTTGTCCGATTAACCCGTAGTAACTCAGATTTGAGACGGATCGATTATTATTAAGTTATATTCTATTGTTTTACTTGTTGTTCCATGGTCCGATTGCTATAGATCTGTCGTTTTGTTGATTTCTTAATCGATGCCTTGAAGGTGTTCAGTGAAAGGTATTAGAGGGGGGATTTGGGCATTATGCGACTGTTATTCCTCGTACGATCATTGATTTATTGATGATATGTCTTAGGGATGAAATCCTTGTGAAGAACTCGAGTTGGAACCCTCCCGTTCGTTGTTTTCTTGGGGGTCCGAGTTTCCCGGTTGAGCCGTGTTCTTCAGAGTGTTTGATATTGGTTATTAAGGCAAGTATTCTATTTATACGATTTGTGTCTTGTGAATGAGTTTATATATTGTATTTACGATGATTTGGTTTGTCTTCATGGATATGGTTCGTGCGGTTTGATTATTCGAATGTTTGTGATATTAATGATATTCTTGCTTGTTTAACCTTGTGAAGTCATGTTGGTCATGTTAGTTGCGTGATTCGTGCTGGGCTTGATTTCTTGGGTTTGAGGTATGGTGATGATTATAATTATTGCGAGATTGATTCTCCAATTGGACATGTATTTTGGTGTATGATTGGTTGTTCGAACATAATTGTATTAAGGTGTGTAATCTGTGGTGATGGGTTATGTTTTGTTGTGTATGTTACTTGTGAACTATGAGTTTGAATTACATGTTGTCGTTCTTCCACCTAGGTAGGGTCTGACGAGACCTCTAGGGACCGATACTAAGGGGTACGGTCATGGAAGTCGTTTCCCACTTGGGGAGGGTCTGACGAGACCTCTAGGGACCGGTACTAAGGGGTACGGTCGCGGGAGTTGGTTACCCATCTAGGGAAGGCTCGACGGGGACTCTAGGGACTGTTACTAAGGGGCACGGTCGCGGGAGTTGGTTACCCACATGGGGAAGGCTCCACAGGGCCTCTAGGGGCCGGTACTAAGGGGTACGGTCGTGGGTTATATATGATGTGTACGAATAGTGAATGCGTGAAACCGTGTACGGTCCGTCGTGACCTCCGGAGTTCGGTACTTGACCTGTATGAACAATGATTGCGTGGATAATGTTTTGATGTTAAAATCCAGGAAATGTGATGATATTTCACTAATGTGTTTTGAATCAAGAACCGGGTTGAGGCCTTGATGATTCCGAAAAAGGTTTTGAAATTTGGGACTCGAGGTCCAAAAGAAACTATATTCAAAAACTCCCGAGATGCCGAGTTTTAATTCTTAAAACTTCATCACTTGTTTTCTGATTAATAAAACCTCTCGGGAATATTTTTACAACTGATTGTATTACCTGATTCGTGATTGCCTTCTGATTGATACATTTCGTATGCTATTATACTTACACTAGTAAAACAATGGAGTTTTACTAACCCCTGAGTAATCGGGAGATGGATGTCTATTTTGCGTTCAGGTGTTTGCTGGTTCGAGGGAGCAGTCACAGGATTGGCACATTAAGTGACGAGCTACGATACTAATTAAGAGTTGAGAGTTTGTTCAGGTTATATGGTGTCGACCAAGTTATAGTCAGACTTCCACTGTTGTGTATCTTTACCCCTGCATGGGTATTTATTGTAAAGGGTTGTATTTTGACTTGTTTGCACTGGTCATATGACCTCAATGGTCCGTGAGGTTGTATTGTAATTGACCTTAATGGTCTGTACTATTGTAACGACTGACTTTGGTCGGTCATATTTTGGTAGTCCTGTGTTGTTTTGCCTGGTGGGTCCTCACGGGGAGGGTCTACGGTGTGTAATATTCCGATACGGTCTGGAGGTGTTACAGTAACTCGGCCAGGCGAGTCTCTGCTTCAAAACGTGCGGTCATGACTCGTCCGTGGCCAACTTCGACAGCCCGGTTTAGACGTTCAACATCTCGGTTTCACCAATACACTAGCTATTATTCAAAACAATAATGTGCAGGCTACGAAACCCAACATACCACAATTCAAGCACATGATTCCAAAGACGTGGACGACAACAACCCGCTCGACCGGCGAAAATTTCAACGAAACCAGGATGAAGATCTCGGGTATTACATTCTACCCCTCTTAAAAGAAGTTTCGTCCCAGAAACTTAAAACATGAAACAATCAATGCGAGATAATCTCAGATAACAAGCAGTACGTGGCTGCTACCATCCACACCACTACACCAGAATGATAACAAAACGCAACAAACAAAAATCAATATGGTTGACCAACCCGAACAACACAGCAATCAAAACACGAGTTAATTGTTGGAAAATATGAAATTCCAATAACCCAAGGTTTGGAAGATCGAATACTAAGCTAATTTCCCGCACTTAAGGAAATTACGAAGTGACCCGAACGCTCAGAAATCACGATACGAGATCAACAAAATCCAGATAACAAACGATCGAACCACAACGATCGGGACAACAACGGTCGAACAATCATATTCGAATCACGACGAACAACAAAAATCAAATAATAACTCCGAAGTTCAAACCTCGATTCGATACAATAGGTGATGTGGTAAAACCGACAAGGTATACGTTTACATAAGATTCACATGAATGGAACCGCATTCGAAGAGTCACAATGACAAATGGATTAATCCAAAACAATACCACAACTCATTCGAATAACAAAAGTGAAGAACAAAACAAGTTCAGAAAATGTCAACGAACACAAACGAGTCAATAGAGTTGAAAAATAAAGGAGTTCAGCCATCCGGTCCACTCCCAACAGATGAAGTTTATCTGCAAAACTCGAAACAACAAAGCAAGGAAACAACATACATACAACTGGTAGACTACACCCCTCAGGAAATTCTCAGAGTCGATCCTGATATCGATGCTCAAGTTCGTGCCTTGGAAGGCTCGGTGACCAATTCACAAAAGTGAACCCGGTGTCCCTCGAGTCCGCACTTGTAACACGTTACTGGCGGAGAAGGACAATGTGCATGAACATGCCCTGACACATTGCAGTTAAAACACCTCCTGGCTTTACCAGGAGTCAAAGCTGACGACTTGGAACTCTCAGTCCCACGCATCGAGCGATGTAGCTTCACAACAGAAAGACTACGATGTTGCAACCCAGACGCCCCAACTCCTGTACTGCCCATAAGGTCATCGGACTTCCTCTGTTTTTTCAACTCAGGCACACGTTCCGAAGATAATGAAGCTAGTTCGTAAGCTAAGGCTCAATCCTGATAATCTCCCAACGAAGTGCAAGTGAATCCCGACATATACTGGCGAATCTCCGGCTTCATCTGTATGTCAAAATGGAGGATCTTCTCTTCTTCAGTCCTCACCAGATCTCGCACATAACTGAGTTGTTTACTATAGTCGATGATAGCCTGCGACACCGATATATCCTGCGATTCTGCCAAATAAAATTCGCGAATTCTCTACTCTCTAATCGGTTTCGGACAGAATTCATCTTCCATAAATGCCTGGAACTCTGCCCACGTGACATCACGATCACGAGGTTTAACAGCTTCCCACCAATTAGTGGCATCTTTGTCAAGAAGGTACTGAGTGATAGGTACCTTCCATTCTTCGGGGCAATCGACAGCCCCAAATATCTTTCCCAACTGGGAAAGCCAACCGTCCCAGCCCAACGCATCTGCAGCAACGGAAAATCGAGGGGGATTCATACAAACTACTTCCCGAAGCCATTGATTTACACAGACGTTCTAAGTTGCATCAGTGTTGCGCTGAACCGCCTGGGTCAACTGAGTCATCTGTGCTGCTACTTGTTGCAGTATAGTAGCAACACCAATACCAATATCATTCCCGGCAATATTCTCTCGATTCCGCATCTGATCCCCGTGGCCATCAGTACCACGGTTACGACCATGACCTCTGCCCCTCGGCATACAAACAAGCAACAACCTAACGCAATGAAATTCACATAATCACACACAACAACTATTACAGCATACACAAAATCCACTCATAGATGGTTGGATGCAAAAGTTAGGCCTGGCGGCTAAAATGCAGTCCAAAACTTTTACCCAGCTAGAAAGCGCACTCCACAACAGGAAATGGCGTGCGCTAACTGTGCAAGTTTGGCAACACATTCATAATCACCTTCTAGCAGTACTAAACCGGAGATTACAAATAAACAACAGCAACTAAATCCAAACACCAATGGTTCACATAATTATAACACTACACAAATAACCATCAGAAGTTAAATTAACATTCCAGACCGAATTCCCACCTCTCGGTCAAGAGAATTATCTCAACGAGTGCATACCGAACGACTCAGAGTTCACACCACCACTTTAATCAAAACTCTGAGAATTATAGTCGAAATAACAATAACATCATTACCACATACCTTTTAACCGAAATTCATGAAACCGAAAAGTTAAAAGCGAGAGTCACGCTTCAAGTAAATTTTTGGTGGACCTCATTTATGTTTTTAAAATCAAATTTTTGAAAACTTGCAATACAAGATAAAAATAAAATATAATTAGTTTGAGTTCTCCAAATTTTCGGCCTCGAGGTCATCATACGAAAATCAAACTTTTTCTTCTCTCGAAGGATGTTTTAAAAATAAAATTTATGTGACTTCCCAAAACATATAAAGCTTTAAAATATTACATTGGCAAACTTTCCTCGCGTAACCGCACCAAACCATTACTCCTGTAAAAACGATTTATATAAGGATATATATATATACACATATATATATACCGGCACCACTCTTCATTCCAGCACAATGCGAGAATCGGCAATCATGGAGTACGTATTCACGATTCACATTTAACTCCACATCATAACACAAAAATCACACAAGCTTGGGTAACACGAGACACAACAAATAGTGAGAAGACTTACATCCACAAATCGCACGAAGATCATGGCTGCACCTTGATACTAATCACGACTGACATCCAGACGACGCGTCGCGACATGACTCATTCAGATAAAATCTGATAAGACAAGACTCGACTACACACAACTCGACCCAACAGCCTAGGTTTCCACAACCTAAGCTCTGATACCATATTCTGTAACACCCCCAAACCACTTGGGAATATTACAGCGACGTAGACCCTCTCCGTGAGGATCTACCAGGCTAAATACAGAAAACACAACAACACAATACATGCCAACATGGCTAATAACGAACCATTAAACCGACTTGGTCCTTTGCCACAACACACACATCAAATATACATTACTCTTTCTCACAACTCATACCTACGCAGGGGTTGGAATACATCAACATTCCCATAAAACGAGAGAACAACACAACGGAGAGACAAACAACAGGACTCTAACAAAATACTCAACGACTGGTCTTCATGTGATTAGTATTGTCATCTTCCATCATCCTTCGTACCGATCCTGTCATTCGCTCCCCAACAACCTGCAAATACCTGGACGTAATACAAACATCCACCCCCCGAATACTCGAGGGTTAGAAAAACTCCATTGTTTTGCTTGTGCAAGTATAAAATACAAATACAAGACATACACAACATACCCCAAGGACATACGATCGGGAATAATCAATCAGTCATAAATAACAATAGACTTCCCGAGACAATTTACTTGATTAAAACATTTCAATCATGAATGGTCTGGATAAACCCAAAATACATCTTATAAAACATTTTACGGTCTCGGGAGTTTTGAAAGCATTTGGGATTTTAGAATTCTCAAGACTTTCGAAAACACATAGGGACATGGCCCAAAGATCATTTTTCCAAAATACAGCCTCGATAACAACACACTGGGTCCACGACCCAATCATATCATTCCGATCACAAAACACGGGGTCCATGACCCAATCATCCATAACAACATATTCCCAAGGATTATTCGCCTCCCGTGCTAACAAGTCACGATCTCAAAAGCTCCCACAGAACATACCCGAGTGAATAACCCAATGGGAAACCATACCAATCACATGTCACCGTGACAACAGTCACATAACCATAACCATACATACGTTCATAGTCATCTCGGCATCGCGCTAGCAAGCTACGAACCTCTGAGACCCCATGAGATATACCCGATTGGACAACCCATGACACGTACATCACAACAACCAAACCATAACCATAAGTTATCCTGGCATCGCGCTAACCAGCCACGAACCTCGGAGTCCCTGTAAGACATACTCGGATCGGATAACCCCACAAGTTATACCGGCATCGGGCTAGCAAGACACGAACCTCAGAGTCCCCGCAAGACATACCCGATTGGATAACCCTACGGTCACACCCGACCCGTACTAGCAAGGACGGATCCCAGAGATTCGACAATCTTACCCGGTGACACATCACTTACAACAATCACACACAACACAAGCAATTATCAATACCAAACACCACTAAGCACCACAACCTCCTTACAAAGGATTAATAACTAATATCACACAACGTCACACATCCACCGACAAGTACATATATCAATAAACAATCCCCGGATAGTGATTACGGTCTACTATATTCACGAAATATGATTATAACATCTTCCAACATACGACACTAACACACATATTCCGAAACATATTTATTCACGAAGTATACGAGTTATCTTTGAGGGGAAACCTTTTCTCGAGGATATACCGATCTTTTTTGAAAGTTCATTAAAACATTAAAATTCCACATATAATCAATTACCAACTATCACGTATACGAAATACGAAGCGTATAGGCAAGATACGTGCCTCAATAATCAATACCGAAACCTCCGAAGAACACTGCTCAACCGGGAAACCTCGAACACCTAAAATCCTCTGGCGAAAAAAACAAAAAGATGATCACTACAAGTATAACGATTAACAATGACGAGAAATGCACCCAAGAACCAAGGGAAAACCCTTAGAGGCATTTAATCGGACATTAAATGCTCAAGGCTCCCTACGAACATGAAAATCAAGGTTGGACTCAAACGAATTCAAGATACGGATATACAATCCGTAAATCATGATCCACGATGCCTAACAACATCATCTTATCCATAAAAATTGGATGAAACAATAAAATTGAGAAAGAACTTCCAAAAAATCAATTCTAGGAAATTACAAGGGATCACCTTAGATCCGGACAACAAGAAATTAGAAGATGATGATAATAGACTCCAAGCAAGCTTCCCAAATGATCCTCAAAGATGTGCCAGTCAAAACCCTCGAATCTTGTCGAAGGATTGCGAACTAAATGAAGAAATGAGGAAAAATGCCGACTACACCCGTGCCCAGGCCTTATATACCCATTCTTCCGAGCCATTACGGCCGTAATCGGCAGTACATTACGGCCATAATCGGCCTTCCCAGACCTTCTGCGCAATTTGTGCAGCATTCTTACGGCCGTAACCGGCCAACTCATTGCGGCCGTAATCGACCACCTCATTGCGGCCGTAACCGAGCACCCATTGCGGCCGTAACCGGCAGGCACCTTACAGCCATAACCGACAGGTCCCTTACGGCCGTAACTCATCCAGGCAAGTCTCTGCCCCAAAACGTGCGGTCGTGACTCGGCCGTGGCCAACTCTGACAGCTCATTTTAGACGCTCACCATATCGGTTTCACCAATACACTAGCTATGATTCAAAACAATAGCGAGCAGGCTACGAAACCCAACGTACCACAGTACAAGCACACGATTCCAAAGACGTAGACGACAACAAACCGCTCGACCGAAGAAAAGTTCAACGAAACCGGGATGAAGATCTCGGGTATTACACGTTCTTCACCATGTAGCCGAACCACTCGACTGTAACACCCCGAGATATTCGGAATAATTACAGCGCCGTAAACCCTTTATGTAAGGATTTACAAGGCTAATTAAAAGAAAATGTGATTACAATCCAACAATACTACAAATTTCAAGTACAAAACCGGTTCCAACTGATCCATTGAGTTAATTAATACAACCATATCGAAATGATAATAATAAGACACGCGTACTCGAGTACTGAAAATGAACCAAGAAGACAAATCACAAAAACAACAAACATCAACCACATCACTGAGCCATTTCATCGTCATGCTGGTACTGTGGCTGCCTCCCCGATCCTCGGCTACCTAAACATCAAAACAAATGTCCACCCCCGAAGGGGTTAGCAAAGCGATGCTAGTACAAGTATCGCAATACACAAATCATCAATGCATCATAAAACATACAAAACAGACTTCCGTCATCGGAAACCAACGATGTGAATCCTCACGATTCCATCAACACAATACAGGGTAATCTAACGATCCACCGCCCTTGGTATAGATCCCCATGATGATCCCGTCGAACCAACGCATGGTGAAAACCCGTCCAACGATCCAGCGCCCTCAGCATAGATCCCCATGATGATCCCGTCGGACCAACGCATGGTGGACATTCGATCCAGAGCCATCAGCATAGATCCTCATGATCCCCTCGGATCATTTACAACACAAACAATACCATTATGCATACACATATGCAAATCAACACATTCATCGACGTAAATATCATGCCAACTCAAATAATATAATCTCATGTTCAACAACACGAATAAATCGTACACACGATCAACAATACAATATCAATAAACTTAAAATACGATACTTGCCTCACAGATGGCAAGAACAAATCACTCCAACGAATCTCAACACACTCGAAGGCCGTCTCCTTCGATCAACGTAGCAAGCTCGAAACTTAGCAAAAGAAATAGTATAGAATTTATCTTACGTCGTACGAATATCTAACAACCCGGTCTACGGCCGAAAGCTCTAAAAATGCAATCTGCCTGAACTACTTAGCGTACGCTACGTACTCTACGTAACGTGCGCTAAGCCTGCCCGTTAGCGTACGTAAATGACGAAGTCTAGCGTACGCTAACTTATGTACCGACAGTCCTCTCTGATCAGCCGATTGACTCGCCTAATGACATAACGTTCGTTACGTACCAAACGTAGCGTACGTTATTCATTCCCGATAGCGCCCGTTACTATATACATCTTAGCGTGCGCTACCTGTGCATGGCAGTTTACTATTAGGCAAAAAACTGATCTAATGGTGATGAAACTCATGAAATCTTTAGTGATAAAACATGTCATCTCCGTGCATGCTATGTTCATACGGTTTGTGAAAGATCTTTATGGATTAAACGACTTCAAGGTACAAGGATACGCATAACCATCACAACATCTTAATTCATCTTGATCTTCAAAAAAATATCTTAAGTTCAATCCATTTCATGTCCCCAAAACGTATGATTCCATTATGTAAGGACTTAAGAACTTGATAATCTCCATATACTGGTCATAATCGGTTTGCAGCTTCATGAATATGCTATGAGTTCAAACACTAAAAGGGTTCAATGGTTTATACGATGAAGAAGTACCGAAACATCGAAAATATCCTTCTAACACATGATGTTCGACTACTTACCAATTTAACTGACTAGATAATCCCAAATCATGATCAAAACATCATTCAGAATACTGCTAATATTGGTGAAGGATCACCTACCTCAAAGTAGCGAGAACACGAAGGAACTTGAAGAAATCCAACACCGAGAGCTTGAGCACCAACCTCCAATGATCTACAATCTTCAACTCGGGCTAGGATGATGGTATGAAGGGTTTAGGATGGAGAGAGTGACTCACTATGTCTCAGAATTCGGGTTTGGAAAGTGATGAAAGCTGAAAAAATGAAAAAGGGTGCTGTCCTATATATAGAAAATGGTTATTAGCGTGCGCTAGTCCATATTCATAGCGTGCGCTAACGGCTATACTAAACTTACTGACTTCACTGTACTCAGCATTTAGCGTGCGCTATCCTCATATCATTAGCGTGCGCTACCGCGTTGACTTGGCTTTTTCTCGAAATCCGTCCAGGTTCATCCCGACATAATCCGACCAAGATCCGCGGCATGATCTCACCTACCAACACGTCTCAATCATGATGACTACATATAGCGCGCGCTAAGGTTTATATATAACATGCGCTACTAAACCCAAATTAGCGTATGCTACGCCTAGTCGATAGCGTGCGCTACAAATGCAAAAATCACAAAATTGAACACAATCATGCAATCATGTGCTCAACAACACCGGATCATGAAATACAGAGAATAATACTCAGATCAAAATACAACAATACAATATCACAAGGTTCAATTACACATCAGGAAATCTCGGGTATTACATCCTCTCTCCCTAAAAAGAAGTTTCGTCCCGAAACTTAAGATGAAAACAACTCTGGATATCTAGTCTTCATACTGTCCTCTATTTCCCAAGTGGCCTCTTCAACTCCGTGTCGTGACCATTGTACTTTAACCAAGTGTATTGGTTTATTCCTCAATTGTTTGACCCAACTTTCAAGTATCTTCATTGGTCTCTCTTCGAAGGTGCCGTCATTAGATATCTCGATCTCATCGAACTCAATGATATGACTGGGATCCGGTACATACTTCCATAATTAGGATACGTGAAACACATTGTGAATGTGACTCAGCGATGGCGGTAAGGCCAACCTGTATGCTAAATCTCCAACTCTCTCGAGGATCTAAAATGGTCCGATGTATCTCGGACTTAGCTTACCTTTCCTCCCAAAACGAAAAATTCCTCGTGTAGGAGATACCTTCAATAGTACGTGGTCCCCAATCTCGAACTCTAGCGGGTGACGACGCACATCAGCATAAGACTTCTGTCGACTCTGGACAGTCAACAGTCTTTACCGAATCAAAGCTATCTTCTCTTGAGTCTGAACTATCAATTCCGGTTCCGTCCCGATCAAGTCCGAAGAATCATCCCAGCACAAGGGTGATCGACATCTTCTCCCGTACAAAGCTTCAAATGGTGCCATCTTAATAGAAGCATGCCAACTATTGTTGTAGGTGAATTCAATCAATGGCAAGTGAACTTCCCAATCAGTTGACCAATCCAAAAAACAAGCTCTCAGCATGTCTTCTACTGTTTGTATAGTCCTTTCAGACTGACCGTCCGTCTGAGGATGATAAGCCGTGCTAAAGTTCAGCTCGGTCCCTAAAGCCCTGTGAACTTCCTTCCAGAAGTGTGACACGAAGCGACCATCCTGATATGAAATAATGGTCTTCGGTGTCCCATGTAATCTGACTATTTCTGCAATAAATACTTGCGCCAATCTCTCGGGTCCCCAAGTATCTTTAATTCCTAGGAAATGAGCCGACTTGGATAGTCGATCAACTACAACCCAAATCATGTTCATTCCCGTCTTGGTCCTTGGCATACTGGTGATGAAATCCATCGAGATATCCTCCCACTTCCACTCAGGAATCGGAAGCGGTTTTAACATTCCGGCAGGTCGCTGATGTTCAATCTTAACCTGCTGACAAGTCAAACACTTCGAAACGTACTCTGCTACGTCCTTCTTCATATTTCCCCACCAGAAGTTTTGTTTTAGATCCTTATACATCTTACTGCTGCCTGGGTGAATAGAATAGGGAGCGCTGTGAGCTTCCTTCAAGATTGTCCGTCTCAAATCATCACCATCGGGAACGCAAAGTCGACTTTGAAATCTCAGAACTCCATCATCTTGTATCATGAATCCTGGGGCCTTTCCTTTCTTTACTTCGTCACATAACCGAAGGATTAGAGAATCGTTCAACTACTTAGATTTGATTTCCTCGACTAGGGACGAAGTCAGTTCCATCATATATAGTTGCCCTTGGATTCCTGGTGACCATACTTCAATCCCTTCGCGGATCAGTTCTCGTTGAATGCTGGTTTGGGACGTAAGTGCTTCCAAGAGAAACAGGTTTATGGCTCAATGCATCGGCTACTACGTTTGCTTTACCCGGATGATAGAGAATTTCCAAGTCGTAATCCTTGATCAATTCCAGCCACCTTCTCTGCCTCATGTTTAATTCTTTCTGACTGAAAATGTACTTGAGGCTTTTATGATCTGTAAAGATCTGACAATGAGTGCCGTATAAATAATGTCGCCAAATTTTCAAGGCAAAGACCACAACTGCTAACTCCAGATCGTGAGTCGGGTAATTAACTTCGTATGGTTTTAATTGCCAAGAAGCATAGGCAATCACCTTATCATTTTGCATCAACACACATCCCAGACCCTGATTTGAAGCGTCGCTGTATACCATGAATCCATCAGTTCCATCTGGTAATGCTAATATAGGTGCTGTAGTCAGTCTCTTCTTAAGTTCATCAAAACCAGCCTGGCATTTCTCATCCCACGTGAACTTTTGAGTTTTCTGCAATAGCTGGGTGAGTGGACGAGCAATTTTGGAAAATCCCTCTACAAAACGGCGATAATATCCAGCAAGTCCTAAGAAGCTTCGGACTTCTTTCACGTTATTACGAGCTTCCCATTCCAAGATTGCTTTGACTTTCTTCGGGTCCACCTGAACCCCGTCAGCTGATATCACATGCCCAAGTAAGGTTACTTCCCTAATCCAGAACTCGCATTTGGAGAGCTTCGCATAAAGCTGCTCATTTCTCAAGATGCTCAAAACCACACGCAAATGCTCGGCATGCTCCTCTGTGTCTTTCGAATAGATCAAGATGTCATCAATGAAAATGACCACAAACTTGTCTAGGTATTCTAAGAATACCCGATTCATCAATTGCATAAATACCGCAGGAGCATTGGTAAGTCCGAATGGCATTACCACGAATTCATAGTGCCCGTACTAGGATCTAAAAGCAGATTTCGGTATATCTGATTCCTTAATTCTCAACTGATGATATCCTGATCGCAAGTTAATCTTCGAGAATACCCTTGCCCCTTGCAGTTGATCAAAAAAGTCGTTGATCCGAGGTATAGGATACTTGTTCTTGATCGTCACCTTGTTTAACTCCCTGTAATCAATACATAATCGGAGGGATCCATCTTTCTTCCGGACAAAGAGAACGGGCGCTCCCCAAGGAGAAACGCTAGGTTGAATATAACCCTTCTGCAATAATTCCTCCAGTTGCTTCTTTAGTTCGTACATATCGGTTGGCGCCACGCGGTATGGTGCTCTGGAAATAGGAATGGCTCCAAGCTCTAATTCGATAGTGAACTCCACTTCTCTCTGCGGAGGTAACCCAGGTAGTTCGTCGGGGAATACATATGAAAATTCATTCACAACTGGAATAGATGAGAGTTATACTCCTTCTTCTTTCTTCATGGCATAGCACCAAATTCCATGACATCCCTGCTTCAGTAATTTCACTGCTTTCATCGCCTTGATTAATTTTCCCGAGCTTCCCGGTCTCCATCCTCTGAATAAGTGTTCAGATCCATCATCAGCAATGATAGAAATGACCCTCTTTCAGTAATTCAGAATAGCTCCATAACAGTTGAGCCAATCGTCTCCGAGAATTAAATCGTCACCATAGGTGTCAACTACAATAAGATTCGATGGCCAATCTCTCCCTCCTATAGACACTGGAAAATCTCTAGTTTCTAGGGTTCCCACAATTTTATCTAAGGTTCACAATCATACAAGCACGATATCTTCAAACGATTTACACAGTTCAAAGATATAAAAGAATGCGTAGCTCCTGAATCGAATAAGACACTAACTGGTTGCAAAAGGATCTGAATCGTACCTGATGCAACAGCCGTGTTCTGATCGTCTGACTTCTTCATCTCATAAATACGTGGAGGGACGGACCCAGCGCTAGATGCTTCTCTTTTCACAATATTCTGCTGCTGGAAACTTCTTTGCTGCATCTGGTTTACAGTAGTGTCCTTCGGAACCGGTGCAGGAGTGCGAGTACTAAAAGATCGAGTCGTATTTCCACAAAATGTTGCGCGATGCCCTTCTTGTCCACACTCGAAACAGGTCACAGCATGTGCGAAACAGTCACGTCGAACATGCCCCACTTTGCCACAGTTATAACATTTCTTCCCTGCGTCTGAAACGGTTGGTGCTGCCCGGAACTTCTTTCCACCTCGAGAGGTATGCGGAGGCCTCCTGGATGAATGAAAAGAGGACTGTCCCCTGCGAGGCCCACTACTCTTATTCTCCATGAAGTTGCCAGACACTTTATGTTTATTTGCTTCCGTTGACTTTTCTACTGCTGCCTCTTTCATATCATAGGCCAGTGCTTTGTCCTGGTACTGTCGCAAGGTGGTACATTCAAATCCGGACATATATTGCTGAATCTCCGGCTTCATCCGCATGTCAAAATGGAAAATCCTCTCCGCCTCGGTCCTGACCAAGTGGCGCACATAAGTCAACTGGTGATTAAAAGTCTTAATCACGTCGGTCACAGGTGCCTCTGAATTTTGTGGTGAGAAAAACTCCCGGATTCGTGCCTCTCTAACTGGGCG
Organism: Orobanche coerulescens; assembly: GCA_033398695.1. Taxonomy (NCBI): domain Eukaryota; kingdom Viridiplantae; phylum Streptophyta; class Magnoliopsida; order Lamiales; family Orobanchaceae; genus Orobanche; species Orobanche coerulescens. The sequence continues at coordinate 66,125,686 of CM065808.1, read as the reverse complement.
AGGACAATACTGCGCTTCCATCATTAATTTGAACTCCGTCCAGTCAACATTATGCTCTTCAGGTCGAATGGCCTCCCACCAGTCGAAAGCCTCCCCCGTCAGAAGATATTGGGCGACCGGAACCTTTCTGTCATTGGGACAGTTAATCCCTGCTAAGATCTTCTCTAACTCCTTCAGCCAATGATCCCAAGAAAGCGTCTCAGCAGAACCGTCAAATTTTGGAGGATGCAATTTGACCACTTCAGTAAGCCATTTGTCTTCCCGGTTATCCTCATTATGCCGCTGTCCCATCGCCGTCTGCATGCGATCAACAACCTGAGCAAACTGATTTATCTGGGCAACCACTTCTTGAAGCACTCCCGGCATGTTAGGATCTGCATCATTATTTGCTGATCTCTGTTGTCCTCCGGAATGGGAATCTGTTCGACTAGCGGTTATTTCCGGGGTAGACACCGAATCTTCCTGTCTCGTATTTCTGCGTCCGCATCCACGACCGCGTCAAGGCCCACGATCAAGGCTCGCGGCCCACGACTGCGTCAAGGCCCACGATCAAGGCCCGCGTCCACGACCTCCCCTTAACATACTGTAAACACAAATACTCAATATCCAGGGCAACTTTTCTAAAAGAAAGTCCGTCAATATTCAAAAAAGGAATTAAATAAAACGGTAGTAACTGAGATTAGGAGACTTACAACCACGGTCCACACGACGATGCTGGCTCAGCAGTGATGTTACGAACGACCCGTAAATAACGTAAACAGACCCAACTAAAACCCGACTGCCAAGATATCCATGAATCTTAGCTCCGATACCATATTTTGTAACACCCCGAGATATTAGGAATAATTACAGCGCCGTAGACCCTTTATGTAAGGATTTACAAGGCTAATTAAAAGAAAATGTGATTACAATCCAACAATACTACAAATTTCAAGTACAAAACCGGTTCCAACTGATCCATTGAGTTAATTAATACAACCATACCGAAATGATAATAATAAGACACGCGTACTCAAGTACTGAAAATGAACCAAGAAGACAAATCACAAAAACAACAAACATCAACCACATCAATGAACCATTTCATCGTCATGCCGGTACTGTGGCTGCCTCCCCGATCCTCGGCTACCTGAACATCAAAACAAATATCCACCCCCGAAGTGGTTAGCAAAACGGTGCTAGTACAAGTATCGAAATACACAAATCATCAATGCATCATAAAACATACAAAACAGACTTCCGTCATCGAAAACCAACGATGTGAATCCTCACGATTCCATCAACACAATACAGGGTAATCCAACGATCCAGCGCCCTTGGTATAGATCCCCATCATGATCCCGTCGGACCAACGCATGGTGGAAAACCCATCCAATGATCTAGCGCCCTCAGCATAGATCCCCATGATGACCCCGTCGGACCAACGCATGGTGGACATTCGATCCAGCGCCCTCAGCAGAGATCCTCATGATCCCCTCGGATCATTTACAACACAAACAATACCATTATGCATACACATATGCAAATCAACACATTCATCGATGTAAATACCATGCCAACTCAAATAATATAATCTCATGTTCAACAACACGAATAAATCGTACACACGATCAACAATACAATATCAATAAACTTAAAATACGATACTTGCCTCAAAGATGGCAAGAACAAATCACTCCAACGAATCTCAACACACTCGAAGGCCATCTCCTTCGATCAACATAGCAAGCTCGAACCTTAACAAAAGAAATAGTATAGAATTTATCTTATGTCGTACGAATATCTAACAACCCGATCTACGGCCGAAAGCTGTAAAAATGCAATCTGCCTGAACTACTTAGCGTACGCTACGTACTTTACGTAACGTGCGCTAAGCCTGCCCGTTAGCGTATGTAAATGACGAAGTCTAGCGTACGCTAACTTATGTACCGGCAGTCCTCTCTGATCAGCCGACTGACTCGCCTGATGACATAACGTTCGTTACGTACCAAACATAGCATACGTTATTCATTCCCGATAGTGCACGTTACTATATACATCTTAGCGTGCGCTACCTGTGCATGGCAGTTTACTATTAGGTAGAAAACTGATCTAATGGTGATGAAACTCATGAAATCTTTAGTGATAAAACATGTCATCTCTGTGCATGCTATGTTCATACGGTTTGTGAAAGATCTTTATGGATTAAATGACTTCAAGGTACAAGGATATGCATAACCATCACAACATCTTAATTCATCTTGATCTTCAAGAAAATATCTTAAGTTCAATCCATTTCATGTCCCCAAAACGTATGATTCCATTATGTAAGGACTTAAAAACTTGATAATCTCCATATACTGGTCACAATCGGTTTGCATCTTCATGAATATGCTATGTGTTCAAACACTAAAAGGGTTCAATGGTTTATATGATGAAGAAGTACCGAAACATCGAAAATATCCTTCTAACACATGATGTTCGACTACTTACGAATTTAACTGACTAGATAATCCCAAATCATGATCAAAACATCCTTCAGAATACTGCTAATATTGGTGAAGGATCATCTACCTCAAAGTAGCGAGAACACGAAGGAACTTGAAGAAATCCAACACCGAGAGCTTGAAAACCAACCTCCAATGATCTACAATCTTCAACTCGGGCTAGGATGATGGTATGAAGGGTTTAGGATGGAGAGAGTGACTCACTATGTCTCAGAATTCGGGTTTGGAAAGTGATGAAAGCTGAAAAAATGAAAAAGGGTGTTGTCCTATATATAGAAAATGGTTATTAGCGCGCGCTAGTCCATATTCATAGCGTGCGCTAACGGCTATACTAAACTTACTGTCTTCACTATACTCAGCATTTAGCGTGCGCTATCCTCATATCATTAGCGTGCGCTACCGCGTTGACTTGGCTTTTTCCCGAAAGCCGTCCAGATTCATCCTGACATAATCCGACCAAGATCCGTGGCATGATCTCACCTACCAACACGTCTCAATCATGCGGACCACGTATAGCGCGCGCTAAGGTTTAGATATAACGTGCGCTACTAAACCCAAATTAGCGTACGCTACGCCTAGTCGATAGCGTGCGCTACAAATGCAAAAATCACAAAATTGAACACAATCATGCAATCATGCGCTCAACAACACCGGATCATGAAATACGGAGAATAATACTCAGATCAAAATACAACAATACAATATCACAAGGTTCAATTACACATCAGGAAATCTCAGGTATTACATCGACCTTCTACAATATTATTCAGTAGTATTGTGGAGGATGGTAGAATATTAGTTGTATCCAGCTCTTGATATGCCTCATTGTCATCCTTATTGATTGCTTGTCCAAGTGTAGTGAAACTATATATATTTCTCATAGCCACATGATTTATGATCTTCCATTCTCATTTTTTTACCAAGTCATCGAGGTAGTAAACTGGTTTAGCAGATGTTGCAAAAATAAACGGAGAAAATAGGACATCCAAAAGAGGGAATCTAAGAAATTCGACAACTCTTGTCGATTATATGGTAGACCAGGCCACTTTGCGAAGAATTGCCGTGTAAAACCCAAGAAGGAGGTTTTAATTGCAACATGGAGTGATGAAGACGAGGACGAAGATTTCATGAATCAAAATAATCTCGCTCTCATGGCCCGGAGTTCATTCGACGACAGCGACTTCGAAAGCCAAGTAAGTAATTATTATGATGAACTTTTTGAAGCATTTGAATTACTTCATACGGATTTTCAAAATGCTTTATCCGAGATTAAATCCCTTAAATCCAAATATAAAACATTGAAAATTGAAAATTCCAAAATTCTTGAAAAGGGAAAATTTATCGAGGCCAATCATTCTAAATGCGTTAAAAATGAAAATATCCTAAAGGATGATCTTTTGAAAAGTCAAACCGAGCTCAAAAATTTAACGAAGAAATTTTCATGTGGAAACGAGAAATTTGAACAAATGCTCTCGGTTCAGAAATTTACTTTGAACAAACAGGGGTTGGGATTCAAACAAAATTTTAAAACCGAATCCGTGAACTTGAAGATACCAATTGCGAAAAATGTTTGAAAATTGGGCACCACATTTCAAATTGCAAAAGCCCAAGACGGATGATAAAAGTTAAAAAGATTTGGATTACAAAAGGAATTTTTATTCCTAACATCATCCATATTTCAAAACAAAAACCAACTCTCGGTTGGATCCCCAAAATTGATTTTTATCAAATTAATATTATACTCAGGGGGAGTAATTGTTTTTGGATATTTTTGTCAGGGGGAGTTATACCCTATCATGCATATTTTTTTATATACATCAATTGGTATTTTTATTCATTTATATTATTAACACTTTTTGCTGATGACAAAAGGGGGAGAAAAGCAAAAGCGATAAATGAGATAAAAAGTATCATGGAAGAATGACGAGAAAAATAAAATACAAAAAGGGGGAGAAAAGAAAAAGACGAAGAAGTCGAAAAATATAAATCTCGTGAAAAACAAAAATGGAGAGAAAAGTCGAAAATCAAAATTGACAACGAAGAAGTCGAAAAGGACAGAAAAAGAAAAGTTGAGAGAATTAACGAAAAGCTCAAATCCAAAAACTTTGATTCTTAGAAATATACATATATTTTATTTTGCAGGTATTTATCTATTCATGGGTGTTGTTTTGTAATCATAAAAAGGGGGAGGTTGTTGGAATATTTTATTCCATACATTCATTAATAGAGTTTTGATTATTAAGTTGATAAACAAAACAAAACAACAAAGAGGCGAAGCAAAACAACGAAGGAATCGAAGAAGCAAAAAGATGGACAGAACACTATAATGTATGCTATATAGAGAGCTTAACGTACGTAATAGTAGCAATATAACGTATGTAACCAAGAGATTTTAACGTACGTAATGGAGTGTTTCAAGATTCAAACAAGAAGAACGTTGGAGATGACGCCATGGCATAGGTGAGCATGCAATGGACATATTGACTACGTATAACGTACGTAATGTGGAGTTGCTAACGTACGTAATGATCAAGACAGAAGCCACTGGACTGTTTTGTGGAGAGGATAACGTACGTACCATTTAGAAGTTCACATACGTAAATAATCTAACGTACGTAAAAGGGAAGCAATAACGTACGTAATGAAGAGTCAGGGAGCTAACGGCTAGTTGAGGCTTTAGAGCCTATAAATACCATTTCCTATGGTATTGAAGACACCACAACGAAAAGCATTCGATATATTGATCAGAGATTATTATACACATTCTTGTTGTTGTAATTGCGCTTTTATTGATAGTTTGAGTGTTTATACATTCAACACATACACGAGAGGAAAAAGAAAAGATATGATTGGATTCGGTGTTATTACGATCAAGGATCCGACATTGTTAGAATCGCAATCGATATCTTAGTGAGGTTTATCTAGTACCTATAGAAAGCTAGAGTGGTTGATTCCTTGTCCAATATAAAAGGAAAACGGTTTAACTTGGACAGACACAAAGACAAGTACAAGCGGTAATATCTCAACCGATAGAAGAGAGATTGTACGGTTTAACATGGACCGATAGAAGACAAGTTTGTAACAGTTATCCCTCGACCGATAGAAGAGAGGTGCAGAGGTTGATCTTCATCCTATTGAAAAAGATATCGAGAGGGGACGTAGGCCTCGTTAATAGCCGAACCTCTATAAATCCTTGTGTCGATTTATTTTCTGCACTTTACTTAAATCGCTTCCACAACGCAAAAGAGTTTCACAACTCTATCTCCAAACGGCGATACCGACCAATAGTGCTCCAACACAGGCTTTATATACCCATTCTGCCGAGCCATTACAGCCGTAACCGGCAGTGCATTACGACCATAATCGGCAGCGCATTACGGCCATAATCAGCCTTCCCAAACCTTTTGCCCAATTTGTGCAGCATCCTTACGGCCGTAACCGGCCAACCCATTGCGTCCGTAACCGACCACCTCATTGCAGTCGTAACCGAGCACCCATTGCATCCGTAACCGGAAGGCACCTTACGGCCGTAACCGGCAGGTCCCTTACGGCCGTAACTGTAATACCCAAGACTTTTGTTCCGGTTATTTTGGGATTTTCTCCGAATATTTCTCGGTTGCCGAGTGTCGGTATTATTTTCTCGATGATTGATTTTTGGGTTTATATGGTCGCATGTGATTAATTATTGCATGGTATTTCATTTCAGATAGATGTTGTTGTCCGCGAGAATTTCGTCGTGTTCGTTCCGTGCATTTTCGAAAATCGAGTCGTCGGGTCATGGTGGTTGGGCACTGGCCGGACAGGTGCGGCAGGCACTGTCGGAAGTGCTGCGCACTGGACGGACAGGTGTGGCAGGCACTATCGGAAGTGCGGGGCAATGGCCGAGCAGGCGCAGCAGGAACCGGCGTAGCGCACGCTACTGTCGGAAGACTACGCACGCTAACTCGGCAGGAATAGCGCACGCTATTTGGACGACCAGCGCACGCTATCGGGCTGGTCAAAGAGGTTTCTAAGGTTCTGGACTCAGGGAGGATCGGCAGGTAGCGCACGCTACTGTCAAATAAAATTCGCGAATTCTCTACTCTCTAATCGGTTTCGGACAAAATTCATCTTCCATAAATGCCTGGAACTCTGCCCACGTGACATCACGATCACGAGGTTTAACAGCTTCCCACTAATTAGTGGCATCTTTGTCAAGAAGGTATTGAGTGATAGGTACCTTCCATTCTTCGGGGCAATCGAAAGCCCCGAATATCTTTCCCAACTGGGAAAGTCAACCGTCCCAGCCCAATGCATCTGCAGCAATGGCAAATCGAGGGGGATTCATACAAACTACTTCCCGAAGCCATTGATTTACACCGACGTTCTAAGTTGCGTCAGTGTTGCGTTGAACCGCCTGGGTCAACTGAGTCATCTGTGCTGCTACTTGTTGCAGTATAGTAGCCACACCAATACCAATATCATTCCCGGCAATATTCCCTCGATTCCGCATCTGATTGCAAATAAAAAACAGCAACCAATCCAAACGCCAACGGTTCACATAATTATAACACTACACAAATAACCATCAAAAGTTAAATTAACATTACAGACCGAATTTCCACCTCTCGGTCAAGAGAATTATCTCAACGAGTGCATACCGAACGACTCAGAGTTCACACCACCACTTTAATCAAAACTCTGAGAATTATAGTCGAAATAACAATAACATCATTAACACATACCTTTTAACCGAAATTCATGAAACCGAAAAGTTGAAAGCGAGAGTCACGCCTCAAGTAAATTTTTGGTAGACCTCATTTATGTTTTTAAAATCAAATTTTTGAAAACTTGCAATACAAGATAAAAATAAAATATAAGTAGTTTGAGTTCTCAAAATTTTCGGCCTCGAGGTCATCATACGAAAATCAAACTTTTTCTTCTCTCGAAGGATGTTTTAAAAATAAAATTTATGTGACTTCCCAAAACATATAAAGGTTTAAAATATTACATTGGCAAACTTTCCTCGCGTAACCGCACCAAACCATTACTCTTGTAAAAACGATTTATATATATATATATGTATATATATATATATATACACACACATATACCGGCACCACTCTTCATTCCAGCACAATGCGAGAATCGACAATCATGGAGTACCTATTCACGATTCACATTTAACTCCACATCATAACACAAAAATCACACAAGCTCGGGTAACACGAGACACAACAAATAGTGAGGAGACTTACATCCACAGATCGCACGAAGATGATGGTTGCACCTTGATACTAATCACGACCTACATCCAGACGATGCGTCGCGACACGACTCATTCAGATTAAATCTAATAAGACAAGACTCGACTACATACAACTCGACCCAACAGCTTAGGTTTCCACAACCTAAGCTCTGATACCATATTCTGTAACACCCCCAAACCACTTGGGAATATTACAGCGCCGCAGACCCTCTCCGTGAGGATCTACCAGGCTAAATACAGAAAACACAACAACACAATACATGCCAACATGGCTAATAACGAACCATTAAACCGACTTGGTCTTTTGCCACAACACACACATCAAATATACACTACTCTTTCTCACAACTCAAACCTACGCAGGGGTTGGAATACATCAACATTCCCATAAAACGAGAGAACAACACAATGGAGAGACAAACAATAGGACTCTACCAAAATACTCAACGACTGGTCTTCATGTGATTAGTATCGTCGTCTTCCATCATCCTTCGTACCGATCGTGTGATTCGCTCCCCATCAACCTGGAAATACCTGGACGTAATACAAACATCCACCCCCTGAATACTCGGGGGTTAGCAAAACTCCACTGTTTTGCTTGTGCAAGTATAAAATACAAATACAAGACATACACGACATACCCCAAGGATATACGATCGGGAATAATCAATCAGACATAAATAACAATAGACTTCCCAGGAGTTTTGAAACAGTTCAATCATGAATGGTCTGGATAAACCCAAAATACATCTTACAAAACATTTTACGGTCTCGGGAGTTTTGAAAGCATTTGGGATTTAAGAATTCTCAAGACTTTCGAAAACACATAGGGACACGGCCCAAAGATCATTTTTCCAAAATACAACCTCGATAACAACACACTGGGTCCACGACCCAATCATATCATTCCGATCACAAAACACGGGGTGCATGACCCAATCATCCATAACAACATATTCCCAAGGATTATTCGTGTCCCGTGCTAGCAAGTCATGAACCTCAAATGCTCCCACAGAACATACCCGAGTGAATAACCCAATGGGAAACCATGCCAATCACATGTCACTGTGACAACAGTCACATAACCATAACCATACATACGTTCATAGTCATCTCGGTATCGCGCTAGCAAGCTATAAACCTCGAAGCCTCCACGAGATATAACCGATTGGACAACCCATGACATGTACATCACAACAACCAAACCACAACCATAAGTTATCCTGGCATCGCGCTAACCAGGCACGAACCTCGGAGTCCCTGTAAGACATACCCGGATCGGATAACCCCACAAGTTATCCCGGCATCGGGCTAACGAGACACGAACCTCGGAGTCCCCACAAGACATACCCGATTGGATAACCCTACGGTCACGCCCGACCCGTACTAGCAAGGACGGATCCCGGAGATTCGACAATCTTACCCGGTGGCACATCACTTACAACAATCACACACAACACAAGAAATTATCAATACCAAACACCACTAAGCACCACAACCTCCTTACAAAGGATTAATAACTAATATCACACAACGTCACACATGTAACACCCCAAACTAGGCGGATATTATAGTGCCGTGGACCCCCGACTGGGACACACCAGGCGAGTGGAAATGAATGAAATGCACAGGGTAAATGTAGTACCGAACCACATTACATCATTAATTACTCCGATGATGAGTTTTATTACAACACACCCAAGGAAATGACCGAATACAAGTATATTTTATATGGAGATAAAATATACAACACTGAATGAACTCAAAATCCAAACGGAAATCTGCAGCGGAAATAAAATCAGGAAACACGGTGAATGAAAGGACTGGGCCCCCTACTAGTATCACTGGGACTCCTCGCCGTCAACGTTCTCTTCCCGTGCCTTAGCCTTGCCACGACCTGAAAAACAAAATCCCCTAACGGGGTCAGTTACACAGAACAACAATCCTCAAGAGTTGAATAAATACAATCATATATATGCTGTATAAACCACAAGTTTGATCAAAAATGAATCAGTTAGATTATAACCCAATCTTGTTGAAAAAATACGCAATCAAACCTGTTGTATGAATCAACTAACGGTACGGCTCAAAAGGTGGCGCCACACTACCCCCGGGATGGAAATGTTTCCGTGCACAAGCCACCATCGAGTATCGATCGAATACACGTGTGGTCTTGTACCTAGTCAGTCTCACGAAGTGATCTTCTCGTGTGCACAGTCCAATGTGAGGCCAACAACCAACACACGACTTAATATGTGACCGACATGAAAATCCTACACATACCAACCGGCACGCCAGTATGACCCGGAATGCCACGAGATAACAAAAGTGACATCGAAATCAATAATGACTCACCGAGATGAAATGATAGTGAAATGAATGATAGCTCAATGAAATGATTGGAACCGTCGTTCCTCGTGACTAAAGTGATTAATTGACAATGACAAGTCTCGATACTGTTAATACAATATGAATGAATTATGATTATGAATGAACAACAACGAAAGGAATGAATATCCCTTTAACTGAGTAAGAATTAACTTACCTTAACATCGGTGATGATACGATCTCTCTCGAACAACGCCCTAAGGAAACTATCGGTCGCTCGAACAACCTTGAATAACACTATTACCAACAATCCGTTCAACATACGAATCAAACACGAATATAACTAACTCAAAACGTCGATACGACTAAACCAAGTTTATTGGGGAATTATATCGAACACGTTGAGGCCAAACTTCGATTGTTTACAACCAAACCTCAGTAATACCAATATCAAATCCCCAAGAAGTGTTTCAAACCAACAAAACCTCTTCAATACGATCAATAATCCAATATGAATATCCAAATTCGTGATTTCAACAACAATTAATCGAAAACCCCCAAATCCAACTCAATATTCAAAATGTTCTTGAATAACCTTTCAATAATCCGATGAATATTCATACATACTCATAATCATATGTATATCTCTTCATACAACATGATTATAACGTCCAAAACATCATATCTCAACACAAATCGAAATCTAAGAGGTTTGAGAATATTACCTTTGAAGATCCAAACACTTTAATTCGATGAATACGCGTTAGATCGACGATCCGATCTTCACAACCGAATGAAAATAATGAAGAATCGAGTATTCAAGTGATTGATGATGAAACTTTCTCCCACAAACCCTCTCTCTCGGATATAGGATAAAAAATGAGCTTGATCCTCTCAAAAAACGTAATTATAGTGCACACTGCACTGTGTGCCGCGGCCCGGCCGAGTGTGCCGTGGCCCTGCCGGCAGGAGCCACGGCCCCCGGTACAGGCTGGTCGGCCAAAACTGCAATATGTGTGTGTCGCGGCTCACACTCCCTTGTTCCGCGGCCCATACCCCCTTGGGTCCTAGTGATGAAAAATTACCCGGGAAGAGAATAAAAGCAATAGGAATCAATATTTGGGAAATAATAACACGAAATGGAAGTGCGGAAACCCCAAAACGGTGGTTCCAAGCAATGATTACAAGGGTTCGCCCAACAAAAGCACAATTTGAACAATGAGGAGATTTGAAATGACATGAATTCCAACGTCAACATCGACTAATGGATCAATTACAACAATCAAGATAATACTCTTGTCTCGATTCCCAAGTAAGGTTGAAACAATGAATAATATCGACACACAACTCGAAGTTATTCCGAATGGTGAACACGGATGAATGAATATGGATGATGAACGTTTATTAACAAGTGAAAAATTACATAGAGACAATTACCGAATGAAATTACTGAATGATAATGACTGAATTACAACCAGGTATTACATACACCCCCCCTTAAAAGAGTTTTGTCCCCGAAACTAAGGATCAAACAACTCGGGATAACTCTCCCGCATACTATCCTCTGTTTCCAAAGTAGCCTCTTCGACTCCGTGTCTAGACCACAGAATTTTAACCAAAGGAATCGCATTATTCCTCAATTGTTTGATTCGCCTCTCTAAGACTCGTATGGGACGCTCCTCATACGAATGATCATCTGCGATCTCGATTACGTCGAACTGAAGTATGTGACTTGGGTCGGCAACATACTTCCATAGCTGAGAGACGTGAAACACATTATGAATTTGGCTTAACATCGGAGGTAAGGCCAATCGATAAGCTAGCTCGCCTACTCGTTCCAAAATCTCAAACGGTCCAATAAATCTTGGACTCAACTTTCCCCGCTTCGCGAAATGGAAGATACCTCCACTCGGGGACACCTTGACCAACACGTGGTCACCTGTCTCGAACTCTAATGGTCGGAGACGATTGTTTGCATAATATTTCTGTCAACTCTGAGCGGTCAACAAACGACTCTTGATCAAAGCTACCTTCTCACGAGCGGCTATAAGCATATCGGGCTCGGTGCCGATTGATTCTGATAAGTCATCCCAACACAAAGGAGATCGACAACGACGACCGTACAAGGCCTCGTAAGGTGCCATCTTGATCGAAGCATGCCAACTATTATTATACGTGAACTCGATCAATGGTAGTTGGGCTTCCCAATCGTCTTTCCAATCGAGGACGCCTGCCCTCAACATGTCCTCCAATGTCTGAATAGTCCTATCTGATTGTCCGTCGGACTGAGGATGAAAAGATGTTCTGAAATTAAGCTGAGTTCCCATGGCACGATGAACTGATTTACAAAAATAAGACACGAATCGCCCGTCACGATCAGAAACGATACTCTTAAGAGTACCGTGCAATCTCACTATTTCTTTGATGAACAACTGGGCAAGTCTCTCGGGACCCCAAGTATCCTTAATCTCAAGAAAATGAGCTGACTTAGTTAGACGATCCACAATTACCCAGATTGTATTCATGCCACGGTGACTCGTCGGGAAACTCGTGATGAAGTCCATCGAAATATTCTCCCATTTCCACTCCGGAATAGGGAGCGGTTTCAGCATACCCGCCGGTCGCTGATGTTCTATCTTGACTTGTTGACAGGTGAGACATCTCAAAACAAAATCGGTGACTTCACGCTTCATATTACTCCACCAGTAATTTTGTTTCAAATCTTTGTACATCTTGTTGGACCCTTGATGAATAGAATAAGGGGTAGCATGGGCTTCTTTCAAAATCGAGTTTTTCAACTCGTCATTCGACGGTACACATAACCGATTCTTAAATCTCAAGAGTCCATTCTCGTGGACCACAAAGCGAGGGGCTTTCCCCTGTGCCACATCCTTGCAGATGCGCAACAAAAATGGGTCCGAACCCTGATTCACTCTGATCGCCTCTTCAAGTGGTGATGAAATCTCCAGCATACAAAGCTGTCCTTGAACATGCTGTAACCAAACCTCGATCTTATGTCTACGTAATTCTTGCTGAAGTTCCTTCTGAACTGTTAATCGAGCAAGCATCTGCTCTTGAACGGACTTACGACTCAAGGCGTCAGCGACAACGTTCGCCTTGCCCGGGTGGTAAAGTATCTCAATATCATAATCTTTGATTAGTTCCAACCACCGTCTCTGTCGCATATTTAACTCATTCTGAGTAAATATATATTTTAAACTCTTATGATCGGTGAATATCTGACAGGTAACGCCATAAAGATAATGATGTCAAATCTTCAATGCAAATACCACGGCTGCTAGCTCCAGGTCGTGGGTCGGATAATTTACCTCGTAAGGTCTCAATTGTCGTGAAGCATAAGCAATAACTTTCCCGTTTTGCATTAGTACACATCCGAGACCCTGTCCGGACGCTTCACTATAGACCACAAATCCTTCCGTCCCTTGCGGTAAAGAAAGGACAGGTGCTGAAATTAACCGGCTCTTGAGTTCCTCAAAACTCTGTTGACACGCGTCGGACCACGTATATTTCTTATCTTTCCTTAAAAGGTTCGTAATGGGTTGAGCGATTTTAGAAAATCCTTCCACAAATCGCCGATAATAACTAGCTAGTCCGAGGAAACTTTGGATTTCCTTAACATTCTTCGGAGGTTGCCAATCTCGGATAGCCTCCGTCTTCTTAGGATCAACACGAACTCCGTCTGATGAAATTACATGTCCGAGAAACATCACTTCGGACATCCAAAATTCACATTTGGAAAACTTCCCATAAAGTTGCTCTCATCTCAACACGTCGAGCACCTGATGAAGGTGAAACTCATGCTCCTCCCGGTTACGAGAATAGATTAAAATGTCATCAATGAAGACAACCACGAACCGATCTAAATAGTCGATGAAAACCCGATTCATTAACTCCATGAATACTGCAGGTGCATTAGTTAACCCAAACGGCATTACCACAAACTCATAATGACCATAGCGTGTTCGGAACGCCGTCCTAGCAATATCCGACTCTCGGATTCGCAACTGATGATACCCAGATCTTAAATCGATCTTGGAAAATACTGAAGCTCCCTGAAGCTGATCCAAAAGATCATCAATACGGGCTAGGGGATATTTATTCTTGATCTTCACCCTATTCAGCTCTCGGTAATCAATACACAAACGGAAAGAATCGTTTTTTTTCTTGACAAATAATACCGGTGCTCCCCACGGAGACGCACTCGGCCGGATATAAGCCTTCTCGGTCAAATCCTCCAATTGATTCTTTAGTTCCAGCATTTCGGTCGGGGCCATCCGATACAAAGGTTTCGATATCGAGATGTACCAGGCTCCAACTCAATCGTGAATTCCACATCTCTCTGTGGAGGCAAACCAGGTAACTCGTCTGGAAATACGTCAGCATATTCTCTCACTAGCGGAATATCCGCCAACATTATTGATGATTTCTCGGTCTTAGTCATATAGCACCAATAACCGATACACCCCTGATTGAGTAATTTCACTGCTTTCATCAAGTTGATGACTCTCCCGGAACAGTTGGGATTACCTCTCTTAAAAACACATTCGACCCCATCGTCTGAAATGATAGTGACCAAACACTTACGGACTCTAATGACGGCATCGTGACGATCCATCCAATCAATACCTAGAATGACGTCGTATCTCGGCAAATCTACCACGATTAGGTCTGCTAACCAATCACGGCCATGAAGCTGAATCGGAAAACCTTAATCTCACGATTCCCGATAATTCTTCTACCATCAGGTAGACCGATGACATAAGGCTCACAACTAGTAGCACTACCCAGACGTAGTCTACTCAAACATGATTCGGAAATAAAAGAATGCGATGCACCAGTATAAAAAAGGATACACAGGTTGAGATAGAATATCGAGTGTACCTGAGATCATCCGGGCCTCTGGATCGTCGGTCTTCTTCATCTCGTAAATTCGGGGCTTGCCGGCCCCCGAACCGGATGTTCCCGTCTGATAGCTCTTAGCTCCACCTTTGTTATCTCTTGTCGTCTTAAACGACGTGGACTGAGTGGCCTGATTCGGAACTGCTGACTGGTTTGGGGCCTGAGATGTCGCCGGAGTGGGTTTGGAGTCCCTTCGGGAAAAACGGGCCCTATGCCCCGCAATTCCACATTTATGGCATGTGACAGTCTGCCTCGGACACTTGGTACTGAAATGACCCTGTTCTTCACAGTTGAAACAGGTGATGGCCGAACTGGCCACTCAGGACTGAGATTCTGCGGGTTTAGGCGCCATAGGAGGTCGCTCAGAAAAAGTAGAGCCCGCACGAGGTTTCTTGAAAGTGGCCTGACTGCCGTCAGACTGATTACAATTCTTTGACTTCTTCCCAGTAGATGAAGTTTGATTCTTAGCAATTTCCTTAGCAGTAAGCTCATAAGTAAGAGCTTTCTCGATGAATTCGGCCAGGGTGGTGCAATGATGATTAAGCAACTCTAGTCGCATACAAGGTTTCAACCTCTTGCTGAAATATTTGATCTTGTCCGCCTCATAATGAATAATGGACGAGGCGAAAGGATGTAGCTCCTGAAATTTCTCGGCGATGGTGAGAACATTGTCGTCCGCTGATGGGTCGGGAGTGAGTAATTCTGATAACTTGGCCTCTCTGAGTAGGGCCGGATAATACCTCTCCATCATGAGAGTCTTGAATTGTTCCCAAGTACAAAATCCATTGGTGGCCTTCAACGATAACCACCATGAATAAGCGCTCTTACCCAGATAGTAAGCCGCGACTGAAACTTTGTGTCCCTCAGGACAGTCCACCATAGTAAACAGTTTCTCGAAATGCTCCATCCAATGAATGGTATCCGCCGGTTCAGATGAACCCTCAAAAGTAGGTGGCCTTTGGCGAGAGATGTCGCCAATGATACTGCTCATACCCCTCTCTTGCCTCTGAGGTGGCGGCGGAGGATCCTGTTGATTCTGAGTAGCTGAGTTATGCATCGTTTCCATCAGTTGTGTCATCTGAGTCATTTGGGCCATCATGCCCTGCATAAAAGCGAGTGGATCAACCCGAACACCTTCTAACTGAGCTGTGTCTCGGGTACGACTCCCTGATAGTGAATGATTACGCCCAGGTGAATGAGTGGCAGCATCACTGCTCGATGAATTAGCATTATTCCTAGCATACACACGTGTATTCACACGAGCTCTCGAGTTTCGGCCCGCACCGCGCCCTTTTTCCCCGCGTCCTCTGCCAGCTCTTTCCATACTGAAGTGGGAAAGTCACAAAATGATTATATATCTCGCACGAATATCACATTATGATTACGTTATGAAATGATGAAAATGAGCATACGCGCTCAAACACAATGATTACATGAATGATCAACTGAGGTGACGTGATTATCTGATGAAATTTTTGAAATGATTATTTTGAACAAGTTAATACGATTAATGATACGATCCTCAAGATCAACAACTGAACAGTAAAATGAACTGAGTGATTAATGAATTAACATGATCGACTTGATCACAAATGAAAATGATAAATGCGGAAATCTTACTGTTCTTTGGTCTGAAGGGCTCGACTCTTGCATGGGTCACACGTGACGAGAAAGTCCAATCATATTAGTCTGATGAATGATGATTTCAAATGAAACATAACTCGGAAGGTAGTATTCAAAACCACTCTCCGATACCAACTCTGTAACACCCCTAACTAGGCGGATATTACAATGTCGTGAAACCCCGACTGGGACCCACCAGGCGAGCAAAAATGAATGAAATACACAGGGTAAATGTAGTACCGAACCACATTAAATCATTAATTACTCTGATGAGGAGTTTTATTACAACACACCCAAGGAAATGACCGAATATAAGTATATTTTATATGGAGATAAAATATACAACACTAAATGAACTCAGAATCCAAACGGAAAGCTGCAGCGGAAATAAAATAAGGAAACACGGTGAATGAAAGGACGGGGCCCCCCTACTAGTATCACTGGGACTCCTCGCCGTCAACGTTCTCTTCCCGTGCCTTAGACTTGCCACGACCTGAAAAACAAAATCCCCCAACGGGGTCAGTTACACAGATCAACAATCCTCAAGAGTTGAATAAACACAATCATATATATGCTGTATAAACCACAAGTTCGATAAAAAATGAATCGATTAAATTATAACCCAATCTTGTTGAAAACTTACGCAATCAAACATGCTGTATGAATCAACTAACGGTACGGCTCAAAAGGTGGCGCCACACTACCCCCAGGATGGAAATGTTTCCGTGCACAACCCACCATCGAGTATCGATCGAATACACGTGTAGTCTTGTACCTAGTCAGTCTCACGAAGTGATCTTCTCGTGTGCACAGTCCAATGTGAGGCCAACAACCAACACACGACTTAATATGTGCCCGACATGAAAATCCTACAGATACCAACCGGCACGCCAGTATGACCCGGAATGCCACGAGATAACAAAAGTGACATCGAAATCAATAATGACTCACCGAGATGAAATGATAGTGAAATGAATGATAGCTCAATGAAATGATTGGAACCGTCGTTCCTCGTGACTAAAGTGATTAATTGACAATGACAAGTCTCGATACGGTTAATACAATATGAATGAATTATGATTATGAATGAACAACAACGAAAGGAATGAATATCCCTTTAACTGAGTAAGAATTAACTTACCTTAACACCGGTGATGATACGATCTCTCTCGAACAACATCCCGAACAACCTTGAACAACACAATTACCAACAATCCATTCAACATACGAATCAAACACGAATATAACTAACTCAAAATGTCGATACGACTAAACCAAGTTCATTGGGGCATTATATCGAACACGTTGAGGCCAAACTTCGATTGTTTACAACCAAACCTCAGTAATACCAATATCAAATCCCCAAGAAGTGTTTCAAACCAACAAAACATCTTCAATACGATCAATTATCCAATATGAATATCCAAATTCGTGATTTCAACAACAATTAATCGAAAACCCCCAAATCCAACTCAATATTTAAAGTGTTCTTGAATAACCTTTCAATAATCCGATGAATATTCATACATACTCATAATCATATGTATATCTCTTCATACAACATGATTATAACGTCCATGGAACAACAAGTAAAATGATCGAATACAACATGATTATAACGTCCATGGAACAACAAGTAAAATGATCGAACATGCCCTGACGCATTGCAGTTAAAACACCTCCTGGCTTTACCAAGAGTCAAAGCTGACGAATTGGAACTCTCAGTCCAACGCATCGAGTGATGTAGCTTCACAGCAGAAAAACTACGATGTTGCAACCCAGACGCACCAACTCCTGTACTGTCCATAAGGTCATCGGACTTCCTCGGTTTCTTCAACTCGGGCACACGTTCTGAAGATAACGACGCTAGTTCGTAAGCTAAGGCTCGATCCTGATAATCTCTCAACGAAGTGCAAGTGAATCCCGACATATACTGGCGAATCTCCGTCTGTCAAAATGGAGGATCTTCTCTTCTTCAGTCCTCACCCGATCTCGCACATAACTGAGTTGTTTGCTATAGTCGATGATAGCCTGCGACACTGATATATCCTGCGGTTCTGCCAAATAAAATTCGTGAATTCTCTACTCTCTAATCGGTTTCGGACAAAATTCATCTTCCATAAATGCCTGGAACTCTGCCCACGTGACATCATGATCACGAGGTTTAACAGCATCCCACCAATTAGTGGCATCTTTGTCAAGAAGGTACTGAGTGATAGGTACCTTCCGTTCTTCGGGGCAATCGACAGCCCCGAATATCTTTCCCAACTGGGAAAGTCAACTGTCCTAGCCCAACGCATCTGCAGCAACGGCAAATCGAGGGGGATTCATACAAACTACTTCCCGAAGCTATTGATTTACACCGACATTCTAAGTTGCGTCAGTGTTGCGTTGAACCGCCTGGGTCAATTGAGTCATCTGTGCTGCTACCTGTTGCAGTATAGTAGCAACACCAATACCAATATCATTCCCGGCAATATTCTCTCGATTCCGCATCTGATCCCCGTGGCCATCAGTACCATGGTTACGACCACGACCTCTGCCCCTCGGCATACAAACAAGCAACAACCTAACGCAACGAAAATCACATAATCACACACAACAACTATTACAGCATACACAGAATCCACTCACAGATGGTTGGATGCAAAAGTTAGGCCTGACGGCTAAAATGCAGTCCAAAACTTTTACCCAGCTAGAAATCGCACTCCACAACAGGAAATGGCGTGCGCTAACTGTGCAAGTTTGGCAACACATTCATAATCACCTTCCAGCAGTACTAAACCGGAGATTGCAAATAAACAACATCAACCAAATCCAAACGCCAACGGTTCACATAATTATAACACTACACAAATAACCATCAGAAGTTAAACTAACATTCCAGACCGAATTTCCACCTCTCGGTCAAGAGAATTACCTCAACGAGTGCATACCGAACGACTCAGAGTTCACACCACCACTTTAACCAAAACTATGAGAATTATAGTCGAAATAACAATAACATCATTACCACATACCTTTTAACCGAAATTCATGAAACCGAAAAGTTGAAAGCGAGAGTCACGCCTCAAGTAAATTTTTGGTAGACCTCATTTATGTTTTTAAAATCAAATTTTTGAAAACTTGCAATATAAGATAAAAGTAAAATATAAGTAGTTTGAGTTCTCAAAATTTTCGGCCTCGAGGTCATCATATGAAAATCAAACTTTTTCTTCTCTCGAAGGATGTTTTAAAAATAAAATTTATGTGACTTCCCAAAACATATAAAGCTTCAAAATATTACATTGGCAAACTTCCTCGCGTAACCGCACCAAACCATTACTCCTGTAAAAACGATTTATATAAGGATATATATATACACACACACACATATACCGGCACCACTCTTCATTCCAGCACAATGCGAGAATCGGCAATCATGGAGTACGAATTCACGATTCACATTTAACTCCACATCATAACACAAAAATCACACAAGCTCGGGTAACACGAGACACAACAAATAGTGAGGAGACTTACATCCACAGATTGCACGAAGATTATGGTTGCACCTTGATACTAATCACGACCGACATCCAGACGATGCGTCGCGACACGACTCATTCAGATAAAATCTGATAAGACAAGACTCGACTACATACAACTCGACCCAACAGCCTAGGTTTCCACAACCTAAGCTCTGATACCATATTCTGTAACACCCCCAAACCACTTGGGAATATTACAGCGCCGCAGACCCTCTCCGTGAGGATCTACCAGGCTAAATACAGAAAACACAACAACACAATACATGCCATCATGGCTAATAATGGACCATTAAAACGACTTGGTCTTTTGCCACAACACACACATCAAATATACATTACTCTTTCTCACAACTCAAATCTACGCAGGGGTTGGAATAAATCAATATTCCCATAAAACGAGAGAACAACACAACGGAGAGACAAACAATAGGACTCTACCAAAATACTCAACGACTGGTCTTCATGTGATTAGTATCGTCGTCTTCCATCATCCTTCGTACCGATCCTGTGATTCGCTCCCCAACAACCTGGAAATACCTGGACGTAATACAGACATCCACCCCCCGAATACTCGGGGGTTAGTAAAACTCCACTGTTTTGCTTGTCCAAGTATAAAATACAAATACAAGACATACACAACATACCCCAAGGATATACGATCGGGAATAATCAATCAGACATAAATAACAATAGACTTCCCGAGATAATTTACTTGATTAAAACAGTTCAATCATGAATGGTCTCGATAAACCCAAAATACATCTTACAAAACATTTTACGGTCTCGGGAGTTTTGAAAGCATTTGGGATTTAAGAATTCTCAAGACTTTCGAAAACACATAGGGACACGGCCCAAAGATCATTTTTTCCAAAATACAACCTCGATAACAACACACTAGGTCCACGACCCAATCATATCATTCCGTTCACAAAACACGGGGTCCACGACCCAATCATCCTTAACAACATATTCCCAAGGATTATTCGCGTCCCGTGCTAACAAGTCATGAACCTCAAATGCTCCCACAGAACATACCCGAGTGAATAACCCAATGGGAAACCATACCAATCACATGTTACCGTGACAACAGTCACATAACCATAACCATACATACGTTCATAGTCATCTCGGTATCGCGCTAGCAAGCTACGAACCTCGGAGCCCCCACGAGATATACCCGATTGGACAACCCATGACACATACATCACAACAACCAAACCACAACCATAAGTTATCCTGGCATCGCGCTAACCAGCCACGAACCTCGGAGTGCTTGTAAGACACACCCGGATCGGATAACCCCACAAGTTATCCCGGCATCGGGCTAGCAAGACACGAACCTCGGAGTCCCCACAAGACATACCCGATTGGATAACCCTACGGTCACGCCCGACCCGTACTAGCAAGGACGGATCCCGGAGATTCGACAATCTTACCCGGTGGCTCATCACTTACAACAATCATACACAACACAAGCAATTATCAATACCAAACACCACTAAGAACCACAACCTCCTTACAAAGGATTAATAACTAATATCACACAACGTCACACATGTAACACCCCAAACTAGGCGGATATTACAGTGCCGTGTACCCCCGACTGGGACCCACCAGGCGAGTGAAAATGAATGAAATACACAGGGTAAATGTAGTATCGAACCACATTACATCATTAATTACTCCGATGAGGAGTTTTATTACAACACACCCAAGGAAATGACTGAATACAAGTATATTTTATATGGAGATAAAATATACAACACTGAATAAACTCAAAATCCAAACAGAAATCTGCAACGAAAATAAAATAAGGAAACACGGTGAATGAAAGGACTGGGGCCCCCTACTAGTATCACTGGGACTCCTCGCCGTCAGCGTTCTCTTCCCGTGTCTTAGCCTTGCCACGACCTGAAAAACAAAATCCCCCAACGGGGTCAGTTACACAGAACAACAATCCTCAAGAGTTGAATAAACACAATCATATATATGCTATATAAACCACAAGTTCGATCAAAAATGAATCGGTTAGATTATAACCCGATCTTGTTGAAAACATATGCAATCAAATATGTTGTATGAATCAACTAACGGTACGGCTCAAAGGGTGGCGCCACAGTACGCCCGGGATGGAAATGTTTTCGTGCACAAGCCACCATCGAGTATCGATCGAATACACGTGTGGTCTTGTACCTAGTCAGTCTCACGAAGTGATCTTCTCGTGTGCATAGTCCAATGTGAGGCCAACAACCAACACACGACTTAATATGTGCCCGACATGAAAATCCTACACATACCACCTGGCACGCCAGTATGATCCGGAATGCCACGAGATAACAAAAGTGACATCGAAATCAATAATGACTCACTGAGATGAAATGATAGTGAAATGAATGATAGCTCAATGAAATGATTGGAACCGTCGTTCCTCGTGACTGAAGTGATTAATTGACAATGACAAGTCTCGATACGGTTAATACAATATGAATGAATTATGATATGAATGAACAACAACGAAAGGAATAAATATCGCTTTAACTGAGTAAGAATTAACTTACCTTAACACCGGTGATGATACGATCTATCTCGAACAACATCCTAAGGAAACTACCGGTCGCTCGAACAACCTTGAATAACACAATTACCAACAATCCGTTCAACATACGAATCAAGCACGAATATAACTAACTCAAAACGTCGATACGACTAAACCAAGTTCATTGGGGCATTATATCGAACATGTTGAGGCCAAACTTCGATTGTTTACAACCAAACCTCAGTAATACCAATATCAAATCCCCAAAAAGTATTTCAAACCAACAAAATATCTTCAATATGATCAATAATCCAATATGAATATCCAAATTCGTGATTTAAACAACAATTAATCGAAAACCCCCAAATCCAACTCAATATTCAAAGTGTTCTTGAATAATGTTTCAATAATCCGATGAATATTCATACATACTCATAATCATATGTATATCTCTTCATACAACATGATTATAACGTCCAAAACATCATATCTCAACACAAATCGAAATCCAAGAGGTTTGAGAATATTACATTTGAAGATCCAAACACTTTGATTCGATGAATATGCGTTAGATCGACGATTCGAGCTTCACAACCGAATGAAAATGATGAAGAATCGAGTATTCAAGTGATTGATGATGAAACTTTCTCCCACAAACCCTATCTCTCGGATATAGGATGAAAAATGAGCTTGATCCTCTCAAAAAACGTAATTATAGTGCAGACTGCACTGTGTGCCATGGCCCGGCCGAGTGTGCCGCGTCACAGGGCCAAAATCTGCCTCCAGTGCTCGGCAGCATGCCGCGGCCCGGCCGAGTGCGCCGCGTCAGTGACTTGGCAGTGTGCCGCGGCCCTGCCAGCAGGAGCCGCGGCCCCCGGTACAGGCTGGTCGGCCAAAACTGCAATATGTGTGTGCCGCGGTGCACACTCCCTTGTGCCGCGGCCCACACCCCCTTGGGTCCTAAAATGATGAAAAATGACCCGGGAAGAGAATAAAAGCAATATGAATCAATATTTAGGAAATAATAACACGAAATGGAAGTGCGGAAACCCCAAAACGGTGGTTGCAAGCAATGAATACAGGGTTCGCCCAACAAAAGCACAATTTGAACAATGAGGAGATTTGAAATGACATGAATTCCAACGTCAACATCGACTAATGGATCAAGTACAACAATCAAGATAATACTCTTGTCTCTATTCCCAAGTAAGGTTGAAACAATGAACAATATCGACCCAACTCGAAGTTATTCCGAACGGTAAACACGGATGAATGAATGTGGATGATGAACGGTTATTAACAAGTGAAAAATTACATAGAGATAATTACCGAATGAATTTACTGAATCATAATGACTGAATTACAACCAGGTATTACATACACCCCCCTTAAAAGAGTTTCGTCCCCGAAACTAAGGGTCAAACAACTCAGGATAACTCTCCCGCATACTATCCTCGGTTTCCCAAGTAGCCTCTTCGACTCTGTGTCTAGACCACTGAATTTTAACCAAAGGAATCGCCTTATTCCTCAACTGTTTGATTCGCCGCTCTAAGACTTGTATGGGATGCTCCTCATACGAATGATCATCTGCGATCTCGATTTCGTCGAACTGAAGTATGTGACTTGGGTCGGCAACATACTTCCATAGCTGAGAGACGTGAAACACATTATGAATTCGGATCAATGCCGGAGGTAAGGCCAATCGATAAGCTAGCTCGCCTACTCATTCCAAAATCTCAAACGGTCTAATAAATCTTGGACTCAACTTTCCCCGCTTCCCGAAACAGAAGATACCTCGACTCGGGGACACCTTGACGAACACGTGGTCACCTGTCTCGAACTCTAATGGTCGGCGACGATTGTCTGCATAAGATTTCTGTCGACTCTGAGTGGTCAACAAACGACTCTTGATCAAAGCTACCTTCTCACGGGCGGCTATAAGCATATCGGGCTCGGTGCCGATTGATTCTGATAAGTCATCCCAACACAAAGGAGATCGACAATGACGGCCTTACAAGGCCTCGTAAGGTGCCATCTTAATCGAAGCATGCCAACTATTATTATACGTGAACTTGATCAATGGTAGTTGGGCTTCCCAATAATCTTTCCAATCGAGGACGCATGCCCTCAACATGTCCTCCAATGTCTGAATAGTCCTCTCTGATTGTCCGTCGGACTGAGGATGAAAAGATGTGCTGAAATTAAGCTGAGTTCCCATGGCACGATGAAATGATTTCCAAAAATGAGACACGAATCGCCCGTCACGATCAGAAACGATACTCTTAGGAGTACCGTGTAATCTCACTATTTCTTTGATGAACAACTGGGCAAGTCTCTCGGGACCCCAAGTATCCTTAATCTAGAGAAAATGAGCTGACTTAGTTAGACGATCCACAATTACCCAGATTGTATTCATGCGATGGCGACTAGTCGGCAAACTCGTGATGAAGTCCATTGAAATATCCTCCCATTTACACTCCGGAATAGGGAGCGGTTTCAGCATACCCGCCGGTTGCTAATGTTCTATCTTGACTTGTTGACAGGTGAGACATCTCGAAACAAACTCGGAGACTTCACGCTTCATATTACTCCACCAGTAATTTTGTTTTAAATCTTTGTACATCATTCTCGACCCCGGATGAATAGAATAAGGGGTAGCGTGGGCTTCTTTCAAAATCGAGTTTTTCGACTCGTCATTCGCCGGTACACATAACCGATTCATAAATCTCAAGAGTCTATCCTCGTGGACCACAAAGCCAGGGGCTTTCCCCTGTGCCACATCCTCGCAGATGCGCAACAAAAATGGGTCCGAACCCTGATTCACTCTGATCGCCTCTTCAAGTGGCGATGAAATCTCCAGCATACAAAGCTGTCCCTGAACACGCTGTAACCAAACCTCGATCTTATGCCTAAGTAATTCTTGCTGAAGTTCCTTCTAAACTGTTAATCGAGCAAGCATCTACTCCTGAACGGACTTACGACTCAAGGCGTCGGCGACAACGTTCGCCTTGCCTGGGTGGTAAAGTATCTCAATATCATAATCTTTGATTAGTTTCAACCACCGTCTCTGTCGCATATTTAACTCCTTCTGAGTAAATATATATTTTAAACTCTTATGATCGGTGAATATGTGACAAGTAAAGCCATAAAGATAATGACGCCAAATCTTCAATGTGAATACCACGACTGCTAGCTCCAGGTCGTGGGTCGGATAATTTACCTCGTAAGGTCTAAATTGCCGTGAAGCATAAGCAATAACTTTCCCGTTCTGCATTAGTACACATCCGAGACCCTATCCGGACGCATCACTATAGACCACAAATCCTTCCGTCCCTTGCGGTAAAGAAAGGACAGGTGCTGAAATTAACCGGCTCTTGAGTTCCTCAAAACTCTGTTGACACGCATCGGACCACGTGTATTTCTTATCTTTCCTTAAAAGGTTTGTCATGGGTTGAGCGATTTTAGAAAATCCTTCCACAAATCGCCGATAATAACCAGCTAATCCGAGGAAACTTTGGATTTCCTTAACATTCTTCAGAGGTTGCCAATCTCGGATAGCCTCCGTCTTCCGAGGATCAACACGAACTCCGTCTGATGAAATTACCTGTCCGAGAAACATCACTTCGGATATCCAGAATTCACATTTGGAAAACTTCCCATAAAGTTGCTCTCATCTCAACACGTCGAGCACCTGATGAAGGTGAAACTCATGCTCCTCCCGGTTACGAGAATAGATTAAAATGTCATCAATGAAGACAACCACGAACCTATCTAAATAGTCGATGAAAACCCGATTCATTAACTCCATGAATACCGCAGGTGCATTAGTTAACCCAAACGGCATTACCACAAACTCATAATGACCATAGCGTGTTTGGAACGCCGTCCTAGCAATATCTGACTCTCAGATTCGCAACTGATGATACCCAGATCTTAAATCGATCTTGGAAAATACTGAAGATAACTGAAGTTGATCCAAAAGATCATCAATACGGGGTAGGGGATATTTATTCTTGATCGTCACCCTGTTCAGCTCTCGGTAATCAATACACAAATGGAAAGAACCGTCCTTTTTCTTGACAAATAATACCGGTGCTCCCCACGGAGATGCACTCGGCCGGATATAACCCTTCTCGGTCAAATTCTCCAATTGATTCTTGAGTTCCAGCATTTCGGTCGGGGCCATCCGATACGGTGCCTTCGATATTGGAGATGTACCAGGCTCCAACTCAATCGTGAATTCCACATCTCTCTGTGGAGGCAAACCAAGTAACTCGTCTGGAAATACGTCGGCATATTCTCTCACTACTGGAATATCCGCCAACATTATTGATGATTTCTCGGTCTTAGTCATATAGCACCAATAACCGACACACCCCTGATTGAGTAATTTCACTGCTTTCATCAAGTTGATGACTCTCCCGGAACAGTTGGGATTACCTCCCTGAAAAACACATTCGACCCCATCGTTTGTAATGATAGTGACCAAACGCTTACGGACGCTAATGACGGCATCGTGACGATCCATCCAATAAATACCCATAATGACGTCGTCTCTCGGCAAATCTACCACGATTAGGTCTGCTAACCAATCACGACCATGAAGCTGAATCGGATAATCCTTAATCTCACGATTCCCGATAATTCTTCTACCATCATGTAGACCGATGACATAAGGCTCACAACTAGTAGCACTACCCACCGTAGTCTACTCGGACATGATTCGGAAATAAAATAATGCGATGCACGGTATCAAAAAGGGTACACACATGTTGAGATAGAATATCGAGTGTACACGAGATCATCCGGGCCTCTGGGTCGTCGGTCTTCTTCATCTCGTAAATTCGGGGCATGCCGGCCTCGAACCGGACATTACCGTCGATAGCTCTTAGCTCCGCCTTTGTTAGCTCTGTCGTCTTAAACGACGCGGACCGAGTGGCTTCGATTCGGAACCGGACTAGTTTGGGGCCCGAGATGTCTCGGAGTGGGTTTGGAGTACCTTCGGCAAAAACGGGCCCTATGCCACCCAATTCCATAGGTATGGCATGTGACAATCTGCCTCGGACACTTGGTACTGAAATGACCCTGTTCTTCACAGTTGAAACATGTGATGGCCGAACTGGCCACTCGGGACTGAGATTCCGCGGGTTTAGGTGCCATAGGAGGTCGCTCAGAAAAAGTAGAGCCCGCACGTGGTTTCTTGAAAGTGGCCTGACTGTCGTCAGACTAATTACGATTCTTTGACTTCTTGCGAGTAGATGAAGTTTGATTCTTAGCAATTTCCTTAGCAGTAAGCTCATAAGTAAGAGCTTTCTCGATGAATTCGGCCAGGGTGGTGCAATGATGATTAAGCAACTGTAGTCGCATACGAGGTTTCAACCTCTTGCTGAAATATTTGATCTTGTCCGCCTCAGAATGAATAATGGACGAGGCGAAAGGAAGTAGCTCTTGAAATTTCTCGGCGATGGTGAGAACATCGTCGTCCGCTGATGGGTCGGGAGTGAGTAATTCTGATAACTTGGCCTCTGTGAGTGGGGCCGGATAATACCTCTCCATCATGAGAGTCTTGAATTGTTCCCAAGTACAAAATCTATCGGTGGGCTTCAACGATAACCACCATGAATGAGCGCTCTTACCCAGATAGTAAGTCGTGACTGAAACTTTGTGTCCCTCAGGACAGTCCACCATAGCAAACAGTTTCTTGAAATGCTCCAGCCAATGAATGATATCCGCCGGTTCAGATGAACCCTCAAAAGTAGGTGGTCTTTGGCGAGAGATGTCACCAATGATACTGCTCACACCCCTCTCTTGCCTCTGAGGTGGCGGCGGAGGAGCTTGTTGATTCTGAGTAGCTGAGTTATGCATCATTTCCATCAGTTGTGTCATCTGAGTCATTTGGGCCATCATGCCCTGCATAAAAGCGAGTGGATCAACCCGAACACCTTCTGACTGAGCTGTGTCTTGGGTACGACTCCCTGATAGTGAATGATTACGCCCAAGTGAATGAGTGGCAGCATCACGGCTCGATGAATTAGCATTATTCCTAGCATACGCACGTGTATTCACACGAGCTTTCGGTTCGGCCGCACCGCGCCCTCTTTCCCGCGTCCTCGCGGCTCTTTCCATACTGAAGTGGGAAAGTCACGAAATGATTATATATCTCGCACGGATATCACATTATGATTACGTTATGAAATGATGAAAATGAGCATACGCGCTAAAACACAATGATTACATGAATGATCAATTGAGGTGACATGATTATCTGATGAAATTATTGAAATGATTATTTTGAACAAGTTAATACGATTAATGATACGATCCTCAAGATCAACAATTGAACAGTGAAATGAATCGAGTGATTAATGAATTAACATGATCGACTTGATCACAAATGAAAATGATAAATGAGGAAATCTTCTTGTTCTTTGGTCCGAAGGGCTCGGCTCTTGCACGGGTCACACGTGATGCGAAAGTCCAATGATACTAGTCGATGAATGATGATTTCAAATGAAACATGACTCGGAAGGTAGTATTCAAAACCACTCTCCGATACCAACTCGTAACACCCCAAACTAGGCGGATATTACAGTCCCGTGGAACCCCAACTGGGACCCACAAGGCGAGTGAAAATGAATGAAATACACAGGGTAAATGTAGTACCGAACCACATTACATCATTAATTACTCCGATGAGGAGTTTTATTACAACACACCCAAGGAAATGACCGAATACAAGTATATTTTATATGGAGATAAAATATACAACATTGAATGAACTCAGAATCCAAACGGAAATCTGCAGCGGAAATAAAATAAGGAAACACGGAGAATGAAAGGACTAGGGCCCCCTACTAGTATCACTGGGATTCCTCGCCGTCAACGTTCTCTTCCCGTGCCTTAGCCTTGCCACGACCTGAAAAACAAAATCCCCCAACGGGGTCAGTTACACAGAACAACAATCCTCAAGAGTTGAATAAACACAATCATATATATGCTGTATAAACCACAAGTTCGATAAAAAATGAATCGGTTAGATTATAACCCAATCTTGTTGAAAACATATGCAATCAAACATGCTGTATGAATCAACTAACGGTATGGCTCAAAGGGTGGCGCCACACTACGCCCGGGATGGAAATGTGTCTGTGCACAAGCCACCATCGAGTATCGATCGAATACACATGTGGTCTTGTACCTAGTCAGTCTCACGAAGTGATCTTCTCGTGTGCACAGTCCAATGTGAGGCCAACAACCAACACACGACTTAATATGTGCCCGGCATGAAAATCCTACACATACCAACCGGCACGCCAGTATGAACCGGAATGCCACGAGATAACAAAAGTGACATCGCAATCAATAATGAGTCACCGAGATGAAATGATAGTGAAATGAATGATAGCTCAATGAAATGATTGGAACCGTCATTCCTCGTGACTGAAGTGATTAATTGACAATGACAAGTCTCGATACGGTTAATACAATATGAATGAATTATGATTATGAATGAACAACAACGAAAGGAATGAATATCCCTTTAACTGAGTAAGAATTAACTTACCTTAACACCGGTGATAATACGATCTCTCTCGAACAACGTCCTAAGGAAACTATCGGTCGCTCGAACAACCTTGAATAACACAATTACCAACAATCTGTTCAACATACGAATCAAACACGAATATAACTAACTCAAAACGTCGATACGACTAAACCAAGTTCATTGGGGCATTATATCGAACACATTGAGGCCAAACTTCGATTGTTTACAACCAAACCTCAGTAATACCAATATCAAATCCCCAAGAAGTGTTTCAAACCAACAAAACATCTTCAATACGATCAATAATCCAATATGAATATCCAAATTCGTGATTTCAACAACAATTAATCGAAAACCCCCAAATCCAACTCAATATTCAAAGTGTTGTTGAATATCCTTTCAATAATCCGATGAATATTCATACATACTCATAATCATTTGTATATCTCTTCATACAACATGATTATAACGTCCAAAACATCATATCTCAACACAAATCGAAATCCAAGAGGTTTGAGAATATTACCTTTGAAGATCCAAACACTTTGATTCGATGAATACGCGTTAGATCGACGATCCGAGCTTCACAACCGAATGAAAATGATGAAGAATCGAGTATTCAAGTGATTGATGATGAAACTTTCTCCCACAAACCCTCTCTCTCGGATATAGGATGAAAAATGAGCTTGATCCTCTCAAAAAACGTAAATATAGTGCGGCATTGTGTGCCTTGCACGGCCAAGTGTGCCGCGGCACAGGGCCAAAATCTGCCCCCAGTGCTCAGCAGCGTGCCGCGGCCCGGCCGAGTGTGCCGCGGCAGTGTGCCGCGGCCCTGCGGGCAGGAGCCGCGGCCCCCGGTATAGGCTGGTCGGCCAAAACTACAATATGTGTGTGCCGCGGCGCACACTCCCTTGTGCCGCGGCCCACACCCCCTTGTGTCCTAAAATGATGAAAAATGACCCGGGAAGAGAATAAAAGCAATAGGAATCAATATTTAGGAAATAATAACACGAAATGGAAGTGCGGAAACCCCAAAACGGTGGTTCCAAGCAATGAATACAGGGTTCGCCCAACAAAAGCACAATTTGAACAATGAGGAGATTTGAAATGACATGAATTCCAACGTCAACATCGACTAATGGATCAATTACAACAATCAAGATAATACTCTTGTCTCTATTCCCAAGTAAGGTTGAAACAATGAACAATATCGACACAACTCGAAGTTATTCCGAACGGTAAACACGGATGAATGAATGTGGATGATGAACGGTTATTAACAAGTGAAAAATTACATAGAGATAATTACCGAATGAATTTACTGAATCATAATGACTGAATTACAACCAGGTATTACATACACCCCCCTTAAAAGAGTTTCGTCCCCGAAACTAAGGGTCAAACAACTCAGGATAACTCTCCCGCATACTATCCTCGGTTTCCCAAGTAGCCTCTTCGACTCCGTGTCTAGACCACTGAATTTTAACCAAAGGAATCGCCTTATTCCTCAACTGTTTGATTCGCCGCTCTAAGACTTGTATGGGATGCTCCTCATACGAATGATCATCTGCGATCTCGATTTCGTCGAACTGAAGTATGTGACTTGGGTCGGCAACATACTTCCATAGCTGAGAGACGTGAAACACATTATGAATTCGGATCAATGCCGGAGGTAAGTCCAATCGATAAGCTAGCTCGCCTACTCATTCCAAAATCTCAAACGGTCTAATAAATCTTGGACTCAACTTTCCCCGCTTCCCGAAACAGAAGATACCTCGACTCGGGGACACCTTGACGAACACGTGGTCACCTGTCTCGAACTCTAATGGTCGGCGACGATTGTCTGCATAAGATTTCTGTCGACTCTGAGTGGTCAACAAACGACTCTTGATCAAAGCTACCTTCTCACGGGCGGCTATAAGCATATCGGGCTCGGTGCCGATTGATTCTGATAAGTCATCCCAACACAAAGGAGATCGACAATGACGGCCTTACAAGGCCTCGTAAGGTGCCATCTTAATCGAAGCATGCCAACTATTATTATACGTGAACTCGATCAATGGTAGTTGGGCTTCCCAATAATCTTTCCAATCGAGGACGCATGCCCTCAACATGTCCTCCAATGTCTGAATAGTCCTCTCTGATTGTCCGTCGGACTGAGGATGAAAAGATGTGCTGAAATTAAGCTGAGTTCCCATGGCACGATGAAATGATTTCCAAAAATGAGACACGAATCGCCCGTCACGATCAGAAACGATACTCTTAGGAGTACCGTGTAATCTCACTATTTCTTTGATGAACAACTGGGAAAGTCTCTCGGGACCCCAAGTATCCTTAATCTAGAGAAAATGAGCTGACTTAGTTAGACGATCCACAATTACCCAGATTGTATTCATGCCATGGCGACTAGTCGGCAAACTCGTGATGAAGTCCATTGAAATATCCTCCCATTTACACTCCGGAATAGGGAGCGGTTTCAGCATACCCGCCGGTTGCTAATGTTCTATCTTGACTTGTTGACAGGTGAGACATCTCGAAACAAACTCGGAGACTTTACGCTTCATATTACTCCACCAGTAATTTTGTTTCAAATCTTTGTACATCATTCTGGACCCCGGATGAATAGAATAAGGGGTAGCGTGGGCTTCTTTCAAAATCGAGTTTTTCGACTCGTCATTCGCCGGTACACATAACCGATTCATAAATCTCAAGAGTCCATCCTCGTGGACCACAAAGCCAGGGGCTTTCCCCTGTGCCACATCCTCGCAGATGCGCAACAAAAATGGGTCCGAACCCTGATTCACTCTGATCACCTCTTCAAGTGGCGATGAAATCTCCAGCATACAAAGCTGTCCCTGAACACGCTGTAACCAAACCTCGATCTTATGCCTAAGTAATTCTTGCTGAAGTTCCTTCTAAACTGTTAATCGAGCAAGCATCTACTCCTGAACGGACTTACGACTCAAGGCGTCGGCGACAACGTTCGCCTTGCCTGGGTGGTAAAGTATCTCAATATCATAATCTTTGATTAGTTTCAACCACCGTCTCTGTCGCATATTTAACTCCTTCTGAGTAAATATATATTTTAAACTCTTATGATCGGTGAATATCTGACAAGTAAAGCCATAAAGATAATGACGCCAAATCTTCAATGTGAATACCACGACTGCTAGCTCCAGGTCGTGGGTCGGATAATTTACCTCGTAAGGTCTAAATTGCCGTGAAGCATAAGCAATAACTTTCCCGTTCTGCATTAGTACACATCCGAGACCCTGTCCGGACGCATCACTATAGACCACAAATCCTTCCGTCCCTTGCGGTAAAGAAAGGACAGGTGCTGAAATTAACCGGCTTTTGAGTTCCTCAAAACTCTGTTGACACGCGTCGGACCACGTGTATTTCTTATCTTTCCTTAAAAGGTTTGTCATGGGTTGAGCGATTTTAGAAAATCCTTCCACAAATCGCCGATAATAACCAGCTAATCCGAGGAAACTTTGGATTTCCTTAACATTCTTCAGAGGTTGCCAATCTCGGATAGCCTCCGTCTTCCGAGGATCAACACGAACTCCGTCTGATGAAATTACCTGTCCGAGAAACATCACTTCGGATATCCAGAATTCACATTTGGAAAACTTCCCATAAAGTTGCTCTCATCTCAACACGTCGAGCACCTGATGAAGGTGAAACTCATGCTCCTCCCGGTTACGAGAATAGATTAAAATGTCATCAATGAAGACAACCACGAACCTATCAAAATAGTCGATGAAAACCCGATTCATTAACTCCATGAATACCGCAGGTGCATTAGTTAACCCAAACGGCATTACCACAAACTCATAATGACCATAGCGTGTTTGGAACGCCGTCCTAGCAATATCTGACTCTCAGATTCGCAACTGATGATACCCAGATCTTAAATCGATCTTGGAAAATACTGAAGCTCCCTGAAGTTGATCCAAAAGATCATCAATACGGGGTAGGGGATATTTATTCTTGATCGTCACCCTGTTCAGCTCTCGGTAATCAATACACAAACGGAAAGAACCGTCCTTTTTCTTGACAAATAATACCGGTGCTCCCCACGGAGATGCACTCGGACGGATATAACCCTTCTCGGTCAAATTCTCCAATTGATTCTTGAGTTCCAGCATTTCGGTCGGGGCCATCCGATACGGTGCCTTCGATATTGGAGATGTACCAGGCTCCAACTCAATCGTGAATTCCACATCTCTCTGTGGAGGCAAACCAAGTAACTCGTCTGGAAATACGTCGGCATATTCTCTCACTACTGGAATATCCGCCAACATTATTGATGATTTCTCGGTCTTAGTCATATAGCACCAATAACCGACACACCCCTGATTGAGTAATTTCACTGCTTTCATCAAGTTGATGACTCTCCCGGAACAGTTGGGATTACCTCCCTGAAAAACACATTCGACCCCATCGTTTGTAATGATAGTGACCAAACGCTTACGGACGCTAATGACGGCATCGTGACTATCCATCCAATAAATACCCATAATGACGTCGTCTCTCGGCAAATCTACCACGATTAGATCTGCTAACCAATCACGACCATGAAGCTGAATCGGATAATCCTTAATCTCACGATTCCCGATAATTCTTCTACCATCATGTAGACCGATGACATAAGGCTCACAACTAGTAGCACTACCCAACTGTAGTCTACTCAGACATGATTTGGAAATAAAATAATGCGATGCACCAGTATCAAAAAGGGTACACACATGTTGAGATAGAATATCGAGTGTACCTGAGATCATCCGGGCCTCTGGATCGTCGGTCTTCTTCATCTCGTAAATTCGGGGCTTGCCGGCCCCTGAACCGGACATTACCGTCTGATAGCTCTTAGCTCCGCCTTTGTTAGCTCCTGTCGTCTTAAACGACGCGGACTGAGTGGCCTGATTCGGAACCGCTGACTAGTTTGGGGCCTGAGATGTCTCCGGAGTGGGTTTGGAGTCCCTTCGGCAAAAACGGGCCCTATGCCCCGCAATTCCATAGGTATGGCATGTGACAATCTGCCTCGGACACTTGGTACTGAAATGACCCTATTCTTCACAGTTGAAACATGTGATGGCCGAACTGGCCACTCGGGACTGAGATTCCGCGGGTTTAGGTGCCATAGAAGGTCGCTCAGAAAAAGTGGAGCCCGCACGTGGTTTCTTGAAAGTGGCCTGACTGCCGTCAGACTAATTACGATTCTTTGACTTCTTGCCAGTAGATGAAGTTTGATTCTTAGCAATTTCCTTAGCAGTAAGCTCATATGTAAGAGCTTTCTCGATGAATTCGGCCAGGGTGGTGCAATGATGATTAAGCAACTGTAGTCGCATACGAGGTTTCAACCTCTTGCTGAAATATTTGATCTTGTCCGCCTCAGAATGAATAATGGACGAGGCGAAAGGAAGTAGCTCTTGAAATTTCTCGGCGATGGTGAGAACATCGTCGTCCGCTGATGGGTCGGGAGTGAGTAATTCTGATAACTTGGCCTCTGTGAGTGGGGCCGGATAATACCTCTCCATCATGAGAGTCTTGAATTGTTCCCAAGTACAAAATCTGTCGGTGGGCTTCAACGATAACCACCATGAATGAGCGCTCTTACCCAGATAGTAAGTCGTGACTGAAACTTTGTGTCCCTCAGGATACCCACCATAGCAAACAGTTTCTTGAAATGCTCCAGCCAATGAATGATATCCGCCGGTTCAGATGAACCCTCAAAAGTAGGTGGTCTTTGGCGAGAGATGTCGCCAATGATACTGCTCACACCCCTCTCTTGCCTCTGAGGTGGCGGCGGAGGAGCCTGTTGATTCTGAGTAGCTGAGTTATGCATCATTTTCATCAGTTGTGTCATCTGAGTCATTTGGGCCATCATGCCCTGCATAAAAGCGAGTGGATCAACCCGAACACCTTCTGACTGAGCTGTGTCTTGGGTACGACTCCCTGATAGTGAATGATTACGCCCAAGTGAATGAGTGGCAGCATCACGGCTCGATGAATTAGCATTATTCCTAGCATACGCACGTGTATTCACACGAGCTTTCGGTTCGGCCCGCACCGCGCCCTCTTTCCCCGTCCTCTGCCCGACTCTTTCCATCTCGAAGTGGGAAAGTCACGAAATGATTATATATCTCGCACGGATATCACATTATGATTACGTTATGAAATGATGAAAATGAGCATACGCGCTAAAACACAATGATTACATGAATGATCAATTGAGGTGACATGATTATCTGATGAAATTATTGAAATGATTATTTTGAACAAGTTAATACGATTAATGATACGATCCTCAAGATCAACAATTGAACAGTGAAATGAACTGAGTGATTAATGAATTAACATGATCGACTTGATCACAAATGAAAATGATAAATGAGGAAATCTTACTGTTCTTTGGTCTGAAGGGCTCGGCTCTTGCACGGGTCACACGTGATGCGAAAGTCCAATGATACTAGTCTGATGAATGATGATTTCAAATGAAACATGACTCGGAAGGTAGTATTCAAAACCACTCTCCGATACCAACTCTGTAACACCCCAAACTAGGCGGATATTACAGTCCCGTGGAACCCCAACTGGGACCCACAAGGCGAGTGAAAATGAATGAAATACACAGGGTAAATGTAGTACCGAACCACATTACATCATTAATTACTCCGATGAGGAGTTTTATTACAACACACCCAAGGAAATGACCGAATACAAGTATATTTTATATGGAGATAAAATATACAACATTGAATGAACTCAGAATCCAAACGGAAATCTGCAGCGGAAATAAAATAAGGAAACACGGTGAATGAAAGGACTAGGGCCCCCTACTAGTATCACTGGGATTCCTCGCCGTCAACGTTCTCTTCCCGTGCCTTAGCCTTGCCACGACCTGAAAAACAAAATCCCCCAACGGGTCGATTCTACGTAACAACAATCCTCAAGAGTTGAATAAACACAATCATATATATGCTGTATAAACCACAAGTTCGATAAAAAATGAATCGGTTAGATTATAACCCAATCTTGTTGAAAACATATGCAATCAAACATGCTGTATGAATCAACTAACGGTACGGCTCAAAGTGTGGCGCCACACTACGCCCGGGATGGAAATGTGTCTGTGCACAAGCCACCATCGAGTATCGATCGAATACACATGTGGTCTTGTACCTAGTCAGTCTCACGAAGTGATCTTCTCGTGTGCACAGTCCAATGTGAGGCCAACAACCAACACACGACTTAATATGTGCCCGGCATGAAAATCCTACACATACCAACCGGCACGCCAGTATGAACCGGAATGCCACGAGATAACAAAAGTGACATCGCAATCAATAATGAGTCACCGAGATGAAATGATAGTGAAATGAATGATAGCTAAATGAAATGATTGGAACCGTCATTCCTCGTGACTGAAGTGATTAATTGACAATGACAAGTCTCGATACAGTTAATACAATATGAATGAATTATGATTATGAATGAACAACAACGAAAGGAATGAATATCCCTTTAACTGAGTAAGAATTAACTTACCTTAACACCGGTGATAATACGGTCTCTCTCGAACAACGTCCTAAGGAAACTATCGGTCGCTCGAACAACCTTGAATAACACAATTACCAACCAACTGATCAACATACGAATCAAACACGAATAAAACTACCTCAAACCGTCGATACGACTAATCCAAGTTCATTGGGGCATTATATCGAACACATTGAGGCCAAACTACGATTGTTTACAACCAAACCTCGTAATACCAATATCAAATCCCCAAGAAGTGTTTCAAACCAACAAAACATCTTCAATACGATCAATAATCCAATATGAATATCCAAATTCGTGATTTCAACAACAATTAATCGAAAACCCCCAAATCCAACTCAATATTCAAAGTGTTGTTGAATATCCTTTCAATAATCCGATGAATATTCATACATACTCATAATCATTTGTATATCTCTTCATACAACATGATTATAACGTCCAAAACATCATATCTCAACACAAATCGAAATCCAAGAGGTTTGAGAATATTACCTTTGAAGATCCAAACACTTTGATTCGATGAATACGCGTTAGATCGACGATCCGAGCTTCACAACCGAATGAAAATGATGAAGAATCGAGTATTCAAGTGATTGATGATGAAACTTTCTCCCACAAACCCTCTCTCTCGGATATAGGATGAAAATGAGCTTGATCCTATCAAAAAACGTAATTATAGTGCAGACTGCACTGTGTGCCGCGGCACGGCCAAGTGTGCCGCAGCACAATGCCAAAATCTGCCCCCAGTGCTCAGCAGCGTGCCGCGGCCCGGCCGAGTGTGCCGCGGCAGTGTGCCGCGGCCCTGCCGGCAGGAGCCGCGCCCAGTGATAGCCGGCCAAAACTACAATATGTGTGTGCCGCGGCGCACACTCCCTTGTGCCGCGGCCCACACCCCCTTGTGTCCTAAAATGATGAAAAATGACCCGGGAAGAGAATAAAAGCAATAGGAATCAATATTTAGGAAATAATAACACGAAATGGAAGTGCGGAAACCCCAAAACGGTGGTTCCAAGCAATGAATACAGGGTTCGCCCAACAAAAGCACAATTTGAACAATGAGGAGATTTGAAATGACATGAATTCCAATGTCAACATCGACTAATGGATCAATTACAACAATCAAGATAATACTCTTGTCTCTATTCCCAAGTAAGGTTGAAACAATGAACAATATCGACACAACTCGAAGTTATTCCGAATGGTAAACACGGATGAATGAATGTGGATGATGAACGGTTATTAACAAGTGAAAAATTACATAGAGATAATTACCGAATGAATTTACTGAATCATAATGACTGAATTACAACCAGGTATTACATACACCCCCCTTAAAAGAGTTTCGTCCCCGAAACTAAGGGTCAAACAACTCAGGATAACTCTCCCGCATACTATCCTCGGTTTCCCAAGTAGCCTCTTCGACTCCGTGTCTAGACCACTGAATTTTAACCAAGGGAATCGCCTTATTCCTCAACTGTTTGATTCGCCGCTCTAAGACTTGTATGGGATGCTCCTCATACGAATTATCATCTGCGATCTCGATTTCGTCGAACTGAAGTATGTGACTTGGGTCGGCAACATACTTCCATCGCTGAGAGACGTGAAACACATTATGAATTCGGATCAATGCCGGAGGTAAGGCCAATCGGTAAGCTAGCTCGCCTACTCATTCTAAAATCTCAAACGGTCTAATAAATCTTGGACTCAACTTTCCCCGCTTCCCGAAACAGAAGATACCTCGACTCGGGGACACCTTGACGAACACGTGGTCACCTGTCTCGAACTCT
Source organism: Orobanche coerulescens (assembly GCA_033398695.1). Classification (NCBI taxonomy): domain Eukaryota; kingdom Viridiplantae; phylum Streptophyta; class Magnoliopsida; order Lamiales; family Orobanchaceae; genus Orobanche; species Orobanche coerulescens. The sequence continues at coordinate 66,086,113 of CM065808.1, read as the reverse complement.
AATGGTCGGCGACGATTGTCTGCATAAGATTTCTGTCGACTCTGAGTGGTCAACAAATGACTCTTGATCAAAGCTACCTTCTCACGGGCGGCTATAAGCATATCGGGCTCGGTGCCGATTGATTCTGATAAGTCATCCCAACACAAAGGAGATCGACAATGACGGCCTTACAAGGCCTCGTAAGGTGCCATCTTAATCGAAGCATGCCAACTATTATTATACGTGAACTCGATCAATGGTAGTTGGGCTTCCCAATAATCTTTCCAATCGAGGACGCATGCCCTCAACATGTCCTCCAATGTCTGAATAGTCCTCTCTGATTGTCCGTCGGACTGAGGATGAAAAGATGTGCTGAAATTAAGCTGAGTTCCCATGGCACGATGAAATGATTTCCAAAAATGAGACACGAATCGCCCGTCACGATCAGAAACGATACTCTTAGGAGTACCGTGTAATCTCACTATTTCTTTGATGAACAACTGGGCAAGTCTCTCGGGACCCCAAGTATCCTTAATCTAGAGAAAATGAGCTGACTTAGTTAGACGATCCACAATTACCCAGATTGTATTCATGCCATGGCGACTAGTCGGCAAACTCGTGATGAAGTCCATTGAAATATCCTCCCATTTACACTCCGGAATAGGGAGCGGTTTCAGCATACCCGCCGGTTGCTAATGTTCTATCTTGACTTGTTGACAGGTGAGACATCTCGAAACAAACTCGGAGACTTCACGCTTCATATTACTCCACCAGTAATTTTGTTTCAAATCTTTGTACATCATTCTGGACCCCGGATGAATAGAATAAGGGGTAGCGTGGGCTTCTTTCAAAATCGAGTTTTTCGACTCGTCATTCGCCGGTACACATAACCGATTCATAAATCTCAAGAGTCCATCCTCGTGGACCACAAAGCCAGGGGATTTCCCCTGTGCCACATCCTCGCAGATGCGCAACAAAAATGGGTCCGAACCCTGATTCACTCTGATCGCCTCTTCAAGTGGCGATGAAATCTCCAGCATACAAAGCTGTCCCTGAACACGCTGTAACCAAACCTCGATCTTATGCCTAAGTAATTCTTGCTGAAGTTCCTTCTAAACTGTTAATCGAGCAATCATCTACTCCTGAACGGACTTACGACTCAAGGCGTCGGCGACAACGTTCGCCTTGCCTGGGTGGTAAAGTATCTCAATATCATAATCTTTGATTAGTTTCAACCACCGTCTCTGTCGCATATTTAACTCCTTCTGAGTAAATATATATTTTAAACTATTATGATCGGTGAATATCTGACAAGTAAAGCCATAAAGATAATGACGCCAAATCTTCAATGTGAATACCACGACTGCTAGCTCCAGGTCGTGGGTCGGATAATTTACCTCGTATGGTCTAAATTGCCGTGAAGCATAAGCAATAACTTTCCCGTTCTGCATTAGTACACATCCGAGACCCTGTCCGGACGCATCACTATAGACCACAAATCCTTCCGTCCCTTGCGGTAAAGAAAGGACAGGTGCTGAAATTAACCGGCTCTTGAGTTCCTCAAAACTCTGTTGACACGCGTCGGACCACGTGTATTTCTTATCTTTCCTTAAAAGGTTTGTCATGGGTTGAGCGATTTTAGAAAATCCTTCCACAAATCGCCGATAATAACCAGCTAATCCGAGGAAACTTTGGATTTCCTTAACATTCTTCAGAGGTTGCCAATCTCGGATAGCCTCCGTCTTCCGAGGATCAACACGAACTCCGTATGATGAAATTACCTGTCCGAGAAACATCACTTCGGATATCCAGAATTCACATTTGGAAAACTTCCCATAAAGTTGCTCTCATCTCAACACGTCGAGCACCTGATGAAGGTGAAACTCATGCTCCTCCCGGTTACGAGAATAGATTAAAATGTCATCAATGAAGACAACCACGAACCTATCTAAATAGTCGATGAAAACCCGATTCATTAACTCCATGAATACCGCAGGTGCATTAGTTAACCCAAACGGCATTACCACAAACTCATAATGACCATAGCGTGTTTGGAACGCCGTCCTAGCAATATCTGACTCTCAGATTCGCAACTGATGATACCCAGATCTTAAATCGATCTTGGAAAATACTGAAGCTCCCTGAAGTTGATCCAAAAGATCATCAATACGGGGTAGGGGATATTTATTCTTGATCGTCACCCTGTTCAGCTCTCGGTAATCAATACACAAACGGAAAGAACCGTCCTTTTTCTTGACAAATAATACCGGTGCTCCCCACGGAGATGCACTCGGCCGGATATAACCCTTCTCGGTCAAATTCTCCAATTGATTCTTGAGTTCCAAGATTTCGGTCGGGGCCATCCGATACGGTGCCTTCGATATTGGAGATGTACTGTGCTCCAACTCAATCGTGAATTCCACATCTCTCTGTGGAGGCAAACCAAGTAACTCGTCTGGAAATACGTCGGCATATTCTCTCACTACTGGAATATCCGCCAACATTATTGATGATTTCTCGGTCTTAGTCATATAGCACCAATAACCGACACACCCCTGATTGAGTAATTTCACTGCTTTCATCAAGTTGATGACTCTCCCGGAACAGTTGGGATTACCTCCCTGAAAAACACATTCGACCCCATCGTTTGTAATGATAGTGACCAAACGCTTACGGACGCTAATGACGGCATCGTGACGATCCATCCAATAAATACCCATAATGACGTCGTCTCTCGGCAAATCTACCACGATTAGGTCTGCTAACCAATCACGACCATGAAGCTGAATCGGATAATCCTTAATCTCACAATTCCCGATAATTCTTCTACCATCATGTAGACCGATGACATAAGGCTCACAACTAGTAGCACTACCCAGCTGTAGTCTACTCAGACATGATTCGGAAATAAAATAATGCGATGCACCAGTATCAAAAAGGGTACACACATGTTGAGATAGAATATCGAGTGTACCTGAGATCATCCGGGCCTCTGGATCGTCGGTCTTCTTCATCTCGTAAATTCGGGGCTTGCCGGCCCCTGAACCGGACATTACCGTCTGATAGCTCTTAGCTCCGCCTTTGTTAGCTCCTGTCGTCTTAAACGACGCGGACTGAGTGGCCTGATTCGGAACCGCTGACTAGTTTGGGGCCTGAGATGTCTCCGGAGTGGGTTTGGAGTCCCTTCGGCAAAAACGGGCCCTATGCCCCGCAATTCCATAGGTATGGCATGTGACAATCTGCCTCGGACACTTGGTACTGAAATGACCCTGTTCTTCACAGTTGAAACATGTGATGGCCGAACTGGCCACTCGGGACTGAGATTCCGCGGGTTTAGGTGCCATAGGAGGTCGCTCAGAAAAAGTAGAGCCCGCACGTGGTTTCTTGAAAGTGGCCTGACTGCCGTCAGACTAATTACGATTCTTTGACTTCTTGCCAGTAGATGAAGTTTGATTCTTAGCAATTTCCTTAGCAGTAAGCTCATAAGTAAGAGCTTTCTCGATGAATTCGGCCAGGGTGGTGCAATGATGATTAAGCAACTGTAGTCGCATACGAGGTTTCAACCTCTTGCTGAAATATTTGATCTTGTCCGCCTCAGAATGAATAATGGACGAGGCGAAAGGAAGTAGCTCTTGAAATTTCTCGGCGATGGTGAGAACATCGTCGTCCGCTGATGGGTCGGGAGTGAGTAATTCTGATAACTTGGCCTCTGTGAGTGGGGCCGGATAATACCTCTCCATCATGAGAGTCTTGAATTGTTCCCATGTACAAAATCTGTCGGTGGGCTTCAACGATAACCACCATGAATGAGCGCTCTTACCCAGATAGTAAGTCGTGACTGAAACTTTGTGTCCCTCAGGACAGTCCACCATAGCAAACAGTTTCTTGAAATGCTCCAGCCAATGAATGATATCCGCCGGTTCAGATGAACCCTCAAAAGTAGGTGGTCTTTGGCGAGAGATGTCGCCAATGATACTGCTCACACCCCTCTCTTGCCTCTGAGGTGGCGGCGGAGGAGCCTGTTGATTCTGAGTAGCTGAGTTATGCATCATTTCCATCAGTTGTGTCATCTGAGTCATTTGGGCCATCATGCCCTGCATAAAAGCGAGTGGATCAACCCGAACACCTTCTGACTGAGCTGTGTCTTGGGTACGACTCCCTGATAGTGAATGATTACGCCCAAGTGAATGAGTGGCAGCATCACGGCTCGATGAATTAGCATTATTCCTAGCATACGCACGTGTATTCACACGAGCTTTCGGGTTTCGGCCCGCACCGCGCCCTCTTTCCCCGCGTCCTCTGCCAGCTCTTTCCATACTGAAGTGGGAAAGTCACGAAATGATTATATATCTCGCACGGATATCACATTATGATTACGTTATGAAATGATGAAAATGAGCATACGCGCTAAAACACAATGATTACATGAATGATCAATTGAGGTGACATGATTATCTGATGAAATTATTGAAATGATTATTTTGAACAAGTTAATACGATTAATGATACGATCCTCAAGATCAACAATTGAACAGTGAAATGAACTGAGTGATTAATGAATTAACATGATCGACTTGATCACAAATGAAAATGATAAATGAGGAAATCTTACTGTTCTTTGGTCTGAAGGGCTCGGCTCTTGCACGGGTCACACGTGATGCGAAAGTCCAATGATACTAGTCTGATGAATGATGATTTCAAATGAAACATGACTCGGAAGGTAGTATTCAAAACCACTCTCCGATACCAACTCTGTAACACCCCAAACTAGGCGGATATTACAGTCCCGTGGAACCCCAACTGGGACCCACAAGGCGAGTGAAAATGAATGAAATACACAGGGTAAATGTAGTATCGAACCACATTACATCATTAATTACTCCGATGAGGAGTTTTATTACAACACACCCAAGGAAATGACCGAATACAAGTATATTTTATATGGAGATAAAATATACAACATTGAATGAACTCAGAATCGAAACGGAAATCTGCAGCGGAAATAAAATAAGGTAACACGGTGAATGAAAGGACTAGGGCCCCCTACTAGTATCACTGGGATTCCTCGCCGTCAACGTTCTCTTCCCGTGCCTTAGCCTTGCCACGACCTGAAAAACAAAATCCCCCAACGGGGTCAGTTACACAGAACAACAATCCTCAAGAGTTGAATAAACACAATCATATATATGCTGTATAAACCACAAGTTCGATAAAAAATAAATCGGTTAGATTATAACCCAATCTTGTTGAAAACATATGCAATCAAACATGCTGTATGAATCAACTAACGGTACGGCTCAAAGGGTGGCGCCACACTACGCCCGGGATGGAAATGTGTCTGTGCACAAGCCACCATCGAGTATCGATCGAATACACATGTGGTCTTGTACCTAGTCAGTCTCACGAAGTGATCTTCTCGTGTGCATACCCAATGTGAGGCCAACAACCAACACACGACTTAATATGTGCCCGGCATGAAAATCCTACACATACCAACCGGCACGCCAGTATGAACCGGAATGCCACGAGATAACAAAAGTGACATCGCAATCAATAATGAGTCACCGAGATGAAATGATAGTGAAATGAATGATAGCTCAATGAAATGATTGGAACCGTCATTCCTCGTGACTGAAGTGATTAATTGACAATGACAAGTCTCGATACGGTTAATACAATATGAATGAATTATGATTATGAATGAACAACAACGAAAGGAATGAATATCCCTTTAACTGAGTAAGAATTAACTTACCTTAACACCGGTGATAATACGATCTCTCTCGAACAACGTCCTAAGGAAACTATCGGTCGCTCGAACAACCTTGAATAACACAATTACCAACAATCTGTTCAACATACGAATCAAACACGAATATAACTAACTCAAAACGTCGATACGACTAAACCAAGTTCATTGGGGCATTATATCAAACACATTGAGGCCAAACTTCGATTGTTTACAACCAAACCTCAGTAATACCAATATCAAATCCCCAAGAAGTGTTTCAAACCAACAAAACATCTTCAATACGATCAATAATCCAATATGAATATCCAAATTCGTGATTTCAACAACAATTAATCGAAAACCCCCAAATCCAACTCAATATTCAAAGTGTTGTTGAATATCCTTTCAATAATCCGATGAATATTCATACATACTCATAATCATTTGTATATCTCTTCATACAACATGATTATAACGTCCAAAACATCATATCTCAACACAAATCGAAATCCAAGAGGTTTGAGAATATTACCTTTGAAGATCCAAACACTTTGATTCGATGAATACGCGTTAGATCGACGATCCGAGCTTCACAACCGAATGAAAATGATGAAGAATCGAGTATTCAAGTGATTGATGATGAAACTTTCTCCCACAAACCCTCTCTCTCGGATATAGGATGAAAAATGAGCTTGATCCTCTCAAAAAACGTAATTATAGTGCAGACTGCACTGTGTGCCGCGGCACGGCCAAGTGTGCCGCAGCACAATGCCAAAATCTGCCCCCAGTGCTCAGCAGCGTGCCGCGGCCCGGCCGAGTGTGCCGCGGCAGTGTGCCGCGGCCCTGCCGGCAGGAGCCGCGGCCCCCGGTATAGGCTGGTCGGCCAAAACTACAATATGTGTGTGCCGCGGCGCACACTCCCTTGTGCCGCGGCCCACACCCCCTTGTGTCCTAAAATGATGAAAAATGACCCGGGAAGAGAATAAAAGCAATAGGAATCAATATTTGGGAAATAATAACACGAAATTGAAGTGCGGAAACCCCAAAACGGTGGTTCCAAGCAATGATTACAAGGGTTCGCCCAACAAAAGCACAATTTGAACAATGAGGAGATTTGAAATGACATGAATTCCAACGTCAACATCGACTAATGGATCAATTACAACAATCAAGATAATACTCTTGTCTCGATTCCCATGTAAGGTTGAAACAATGAACAATATCGACACACAACTCGAAGTTATTCCGAATGGTGAACACGGATGAATGAATGTGGATGATGAACGGTTATTAACAAGTGAAAAATTACATAGAGACAATTATTGAATGATAATGACTGAATTACAACCAGGTATTACAACACATCCACCGACAAGTAAACATATCAATAAACAATCCCCGGATAGTGATTACGGTCTACTATATTCACGAAATATGATTATAACATCTTCAAACATACGATACTAACACACATACTCCGAAACATATTTATTCATGAAGTATACGAGTTATCTTTGAGGGAAAACCTTTTATCGAGGATATACCGATCCTTTTTGAAAGTTCATTAAAATATTAAAATTCCACATATAATCAATTACCAACTATCACGTATATGAAATACGAAGCGTATGGGCAAGATACTTGCCTCAATAATCAATACCGAAACCTCCGACGAACACGGCTCAACCGGGAAACCTCGAACACCTAAAATCCTCCGGCGAAAACAACGAAAACATGATCACTAGAAGTATAACGATTAACAATGACGAGAAACGCACCCAAGAACCAAGGGAAAACCCTTAGAGGCATTTAATCGGACATTAAATGCTCAAGGCTCCCTACGAACATGAAAATCAAGGTTGGACTCAAACAAATTCAAGATACGGATATAGAATCCATAAATCATGATCCACGATGCCCAACAACATCATCTTATCCATAAAAATTGGATGAAACAACAAAATCGAGAAAGAACTTCCGAAAAATCAATTCTAGGAAATTACAAGGGATTACCTTAAATCGGAACGACAAGAAATTGGAAGATGATGATCATAGACATCATGCAAGCTTCCCAAATGATCCTCAAAAGATGTGCCAGTCAAAACCCTCGAATCTTGTCAAAGGATTGCAAACGAAATGAAGAAATAAGGAAAAATGCCAACTACACCCGTGCCCAGGCCTTATATACCCATTCTTCCGAGCCATTACGGCCATAATCGGCAGTGCATTACGACCGTAATCGGCCTTCCCGGACCTTCTGCGCAATTTGTGCAGTATCCTTACAGCCGCAACCGGCCAACCCATTGCGGCCGTAATCGACTGTAACACCCCCAAACTAGGCGAATATTACAGTGCCGTGGACCCCCGACTGGGACCCACCAGGCGAATGAAAAAAGATGAATTACACAGGGTAAATGTAGTACCGAACCACATTACAACATCAATTACTCCGATTAGGAGTTTCATACAACACACCCAGGATAAAATAGAATACATGTGTATCTTATGTGACGATAAAATACACAACACTGAATGAAACGAGTATTCAAACGGAATGTCTCAATGGAATAAATAAAGGAAACATAAATGATGAATAAGTGATCGAATGCATCGGGCCCCCTTCTAGTATCATTGGGACTCCTCGCCATCAACATGCTCTCCTGTGCCTTTGCCTTGCCATGACTCGAGAAACAAATATCCCCAAACGGGGTCGATTATCTGAACAACAATCCTCAAGGGTTGAAAAATACACAATCATGATTTAACTGAAGTTATGAAATATCCATAGTTATGAATTACGCTGAAGAGGGGTATCATAGTACGCCCGTAGTGTTCTGTGCAAGTGTACAAGACGAATGACCGGACACACCCGTCCTTGTACCTAATTAGTCTCACGGAGCTAATCTGTTACCGTGTGCACAGTCCAATGTATCACTCCCAATACATGGCCATAACGTGCCCGACTAAAAATTCCACACATCCGCACCCGGCCACGCAATATGAACCCAGAAGGTCATATGAACGAGAATGACCGTAATGAATATCAATGAATAAATAATAATCTGACAAAGTCAAGAATGACTCACCGAGATGAGAGTAATCATGAAGTGATTGATAGTTTCAATGGAATGATTGGAACCGCCATTCCCATTAATGAAGTGATTATTCAACAATTACAAGTCTCAATATGATTAATACAATTTTGAATGAGTTATGATTATGAATGATCAACAACAAAAGGAATGAATATCCTTTTAACCGAGTAAGAATTAACTTACACAACACCGGTGATAATTATCCTTCCACGAACAACGTCCTAATTGAGATATCGGTCGCTCGAACAACCTTGAATAAATACAATTACCAACAATCCGTTCAATACACGAATCAAACACGAATATAACGAACTCGAAACGTCGATACGAATAAACCAAGTTCATTGGGGCATTATATCGAACACTTTGTGGCCAACTTCGATTGTTAATAACCAAACTTCAAAAATACCAACATCAAATCCTCAAGAAGTGTTTCAAACCAACAAAACATCTCCAATACGATCAATAATCCATTATGAATATCCAAAATCGTGATTTCAACAATAATTAATCGAAAACCCCCAAATTCAACACAACATTCAAAGTGTTCTTGAATAATCCTTTAATAATCCAATGAATAATCGAACATATCCATAATCATACGTATATCACTTCATACAACTTGATTTTAACATCCGAAACATCATATCTCAACACAAATCGAAAATCCAAGAGGTTTGATGAAAGTTACCTTTGAAGATCCAAGCACTATGATTCGAAGAACACGCGATAGATCGATGATCCGAGCTTCACAACCGAATGAAAATGATTAAAAACCACACTCAAGTGATAATTTATGAAGAAATCTCTCCCTCAAGACTCTCTCTCTCGTATGAAGGTGGAAGAAATGGAAGGAATGAGCTGAAATGCTCAAAAAACGAAATTATAGGGGTCGATCGTTCTGCCGGACACGGCCGTGCCGATCGGCACGGCCGCGCGCGCAATCGCCGGGGCAGGACTCGACCATGTCCTCGCTTGACACGGTCGCGCGCGAAGGGGCCTTCCGATAGTGACCGTCGACAGTGCTGACTGCACCGCTTTGGCATTGACTCGACCGTGTCCCGAACACGGCCGCGGCCCGGGCTGGCTCGCTTATCCGGAAGAGTTCGACTCGGCCGTGCCATACGACACGGTCGGGTCCTGTGGCAGAGACTTTGCCATTTCCGGACGAGTACAGCACGGCCATGTCGGACGACACGGCCGAGTTCGGTCGGCAGTGATCGGCCAAAAACTGAAAAATGAGCGGGTGAGCTAAAACGACCATAACTCTCTCGTCCGAACTCCGATTGACTCACCGTTTGAACCATTGGAAAGCTAACTCGATGCTCTATAATATTGCAAAGATTCAGAATTTTTGGAGTTACCAAAAATTAATGGTGATCTAACAAAGTCGAACTCATATGTGGAAAGTTGAAACAATGTACAATAACGATACACAACTCGAAGTTTTTCCGAACGGTGAACACGGGTGAATGAACATGATTGATGAATGATTATAAATGAGTGAAAATCCACTGAGTGACAATCACCGAATGAAATTACTGAATGATAATGACTGAATTACAACCGGTATTACATATACCCCCCCTTAAAAGAGTTTCTTCCCCGAAACTAAGGGTCAAACAACTCGGGATAACTCTCCCGCATACTATCCTCGGTTTCCCAAGTAGCCTCTTCGACTCTGTGTCTAGACCACTGAATCTTGACCAAAGGAATCGACTTATTTCTCAACTATTTGATTCGCCGCTCTAAGACTCGTATAGGACGCTCCTCATATGAATGGTCGTCGGCGATCTCGATTTCGTCGAACTGAAGTATGTGACTCGGGTTGGCAACATACTTCCGTAACTGAGAGATGTGAAACACATTATGAATTCGGCTCAATGCCGGAGGTAAGTCTAAACGATAAGCTAGCTCGCCTACTCGTTCCAAAATCTCAAACGGTCCAATAAATCTCGGATTCAACTTTCCCCGTTTTCCGAAACGGAAAATACCTCAGCTCAGGGATACTTTGACCAAAACGTGGTCACCCGTCTCGAACTCTAGTGGTCGACGACGATTGTCTGCATAAGACTTCTGTCGGCTCTGGGCGGTCAACAAACGACTCTTGATCAAAGCTACCTTCTCACGGGCGGCTATAAGCATATCGGGCTCGGTGCCGATTGATTCTGATAATTCGTCCCAACACAAGGGAGATCGACAACGACGACCGTACAAGGCCTCGTAAGGCGCCATCTTGATCGAAGCATGCCAACTATTATTATACGTGAACTCGATCAATGGTAGTTGGGCTTCCCAATCGTCTTTCCAATCGAGGACGCATGCCCTCAACATGTCCTCTAATGTCTGAATAGTTCTCTCTGATTGTCCGTCGGACTGAGGATGAAAGGCAGTACTGAGATTAAGCTGAGTTCCCATAGCACGATGAACTGATTTCCAAAAATGAGACACAAACCGTCCGTCACGATCGGAAATGATACTTTTAGGAGTACCGAGCAGTCTCACTATCTCTTTGATGAATAACTGGGCAAGTCTCTCGGGACCTCAAGTATCCTTAATCTCAAGAAAATGAGCTGATTTTGTTAAGCGGTCCACAATCACCCAGATCGTATTCATGCCACGACAACTCGTCGGCAAACTCGTGATGAAATCCATAGAAATGTCTTCCCACTTCCATTCGGGAATAGGAAGAGGCTTCAGCATACCCGATCGCCGATGTTCAATCTTGACTTGTTGACAGGTTAAGCATCTCGAAACAAATTCTGCGACTTCTCGCTTCATATTACTCCACCAGTAATTTTGTTTCAAGTCCTTATACATCTTGCTAGACCCCGGATGAACAGAATAAGGGGTAGCATGAGCTTCTCTCAAAATCGAGTTTTTCAACTCATCATTCGCGGGTACACACATCCGATTCTTAAATCTCAAAAGTCCATCCTCGTGGATCACGAATCTAGGGGCTTTCCCCTGAGCCACATCCTCACGAATGCGCAACAATGCTGGGTCTGAACCCTGATTCTCCCTGATTGCATCCTCAAGAGATGATGAAATCTCTAACATACAAAGCTGTCCCTGAACTCGCCAAGCGGACCTCGATCTCGGGTCTAAGGAATTCCTGTTGGAGCTCCTTCTGAATTGTTAAACGAGCAAGCATCTGCTCCTGAATGGACTTACGACTCAAGGCGTCGGCGACAACGTTCGCCTTCCCCGAGTGGTAAAGGATCTCGATATCATAATCTTTGATTAGTTCCAACCACCGCCTCTGTCGCATATTTAACTCCTTCTGAGTAAATATATACTTCAAACTCTTATGATCGATGAAAATCTGACAGGTGACGCCATATAGGTAATGACGCCAGATTTTCAAAGCGAAAACCACGGCTGCTAACTCCAAGTCGCGGGTCGGATAATTAACCTCGTAAGGTCTCAATTGCCGTGAAGCATAGGCAATAACCTTCCCGTTCTGCATGAGTACACATCCTAGACCCTGTCCGGACGCATCACTATAAACCACAAATCCTTCCGTCCCTTGCGGCAAGGAAAGTACAGGTGCTGACATTAACCGACTCTTGAGTTCCTCAAAACTCCGCTGACACGTGTCGGACCACGAGTATTTCTTATCCTTTCGCAAAAGGTTCGTCAATGGTTGAGCAATTTTGGAAAATCCTTCCACAAACCTCCGATAATAACCGGCTAATCCGAGAAAGCTTCGGATTTCCATAACATTCTTCGGAGGTAACCAATCCTGGATAGCCTCCGTCTTCTGAGGATCAACACGCACTCCATCTGATGAAATTACGTGTCCGAGAAACGTCACTTCGGACATCCAGAACTCACATTTGGAAAACTTTCCATAAAGTTGCTCTCGTCTCAACACGTCGAGAACCTGATGAAGATGAACCTCGTGTTCCTCTCGGTTACGAGAATAAATCAAAATGTCATCGATGAAGACAACAACAAACCGATCCAAAAAGTCGATGAAGACCCGATTCATTAGCTCCATGAATACCGCAGGTGCATTAGTTAGCCCGAACGGCATAACTACGAACTCATAATGACCATAGCGTGTTCGAAATGCCGTCCTTGCGATACCCGACTCTCGAATCCGCAGCTGATGATATCCAGATCTTAAGTCGATCTTGGAAAATACTGAAGCTCCCTGAAGTTGATCCAAAAGGTCATCGATACGGGGTAAAGGATACTTATTCTTGATTGTCACCCTATTCAACTCCCGATAATCGATACACAAGCGAAAAGAACCATCCTTCTTCTTGACAAACAGCACTGGTGCTCCCCACGGGGACGCACTCGGTCGGATATAACCTTTCTCGAACAATTCCTCAAGTTGATTCTTCAACTCTCGCATTTCGGTCGGGGCCATTCGGTACGGTGCCTTCGATATCGGGGACATACCAGGCTCCAACTTAATCGTGAATTCCACATCCCTCCGTGGAGGCAAACCAGGTAACTCGTCTGGAAATACATCGGCATATTCTCTCACAACCGAAATATCCGTCAACATTATTGGTGACTTCTCGGTTTTGGTCATATAGCACCAATAATCAACACATCCCTGATTGAGTAACCTCACTGCTTTCATCAAATTAATAACTCTTCCAAAACAGTTGGGATTACCTCCCTGGAACACACATTCGACCCCATCGTCTGAAATGATAGTGACCATACGCTTACGGACATTAATGATGGCATCATGACGATCCATCCAATCAATACCCAAGATGACGTCGTCTCTCGGCAAATCTACCACGATAAGGTCCGCTGGCCATACACGGCCATGAAACTGAATCGGACAATCCTGAATCTCCCGATTACTGATAATTCATCTACCATCAGGTAGACCAATGACATAAGGCTCACAACTAGTAGCACTACCCAGAAGTAGTCTACTCAAACATGACTCGGAAATGAATGAATGCGATGCACCAGTATCAAAAAGGGTACACACAGGTTGAGATAGAATATCGAGTGTACCTGAGATCATTCGGGCCTCGGGATCATCGGTCTTCTTCATCTCATAAATCCGGGGTTTGCTAGTCCCGGCACCGGACGCTCCCGTCTGCTGACTATAGGCTCCACCTTTAGTCGCTCCTGTCATTTTAAACGACGCTGATTGAGTGGCCTGATTCTCAAGGGCTGACTGCTTCGGGGCCTGAGATGACGCTGGAGTAGGTTTGGAGTCCCTACGGCAAAAACGGGCCTTATGCCCAACAATTCCACAGTTATGACACGTGACAGACTGTCTCGGACACTTGGTGCTGACATGACCAAGATCCCCACAGTTATAACAGGTGATGGCCGAACTGGCCGCTCGTGACTGAGATTCCGCGGGTTTAGACGTCACAGGAGGTCGCTCAGAAAAAGCAGAGCCCGCACGAGGTTTCTTGAAGGTTGTTTGACCGCCTTCAGACTGATTACGATTCTTCTATTTCTTGCTAGCAGACGAAGGTTGCTGCTTAGCAATTTCTTTAGCAGTAAGCTCATAGGTAAGAGCTTTCTCAATGAATTCGGCCAACGTGGTGCAATTATGATTAAGCAATTGTAATCTCATACGGGATTTCAGCCTCTTGCTGAAATACTTAATCTTATCCGCCTCATAATGAATGATAGATGAGGCGAACGGAAGAAGTTCATGAAATTTCTCGGCAATGGCGAGAACATCCTCGTCTGTTGAGGGGTCGGGGGTGAGTAATTCAGACAGCTTGGCCTCTCTGAGTGGGTCCGGATAATATCTCTCCATCATGAGAGTCTTGAACTGCTCCCAAGTACATGATCCTTCGGTGGGCTTCAACGACAACCACCAAGAATGTGCGCTCTTACCCAGGTAGTAAGCCGCAACAGAAACTTTGTGTCCTTCGGGACACTCTACCATAGCAAACAACTTCTCGAAATGCTCGAGCCAATGAATAATATCCGCCGGCTCAGAGGAGCCCTCAAAAGTAGGTGGCCTCTGGCGAGAGATGTCGTCGATGATATTGCTCACATTCCTCTCTTGCCTCTGAGGTGGCGGCGGAGGAGCCTGTTGATTTTGATTGACTGAGTTATGCATCGTCTGCATCAGCTGTGTCATCTGGGTCATTTGGGCCATCATGCCCTGCATAAAAGCGAGTGGGTCAACCCGAACACCTTCTGACTGAGCGGTGTCCCGAGTACGACTCCCTGATAGAGAATGATCACATCCAGGTGAATGAGTAGCAGCGTCGCTGCTAGATAAATTAGCATTATTCCTCGCATTCGCACGTGTATTCACACGAGCTCTCGGGATTCAGCCCGCTCCACGGCCTCGCCCTCCACGTCCTCTTCTTGCCCTTTCCATACTGAAGGAGGAAAGTCGCATAATGATTACATTTCCCGCATGATTATCACGTTATGATTATGTCATGAGATGATGAAAATGAGTATACATGTTCTAACTTAGTGATTATATGAATGATTTACTGAAGTGACATGATTATCTGATAAAAGTCTTGAAGTGATTATCTTGAATAACTTAATAAGATTGATAATATGACCATCCAGATCGACAACTGAGTAATGAAATGAATTGAGTAATTAATGAGTTAACATGATCGTCCTGATCATTAACTGAGTAATGAAATGAATTAAGTGATTAATGAGTTAATATGATCGTCCTGATCACAATGAATGATGATGTTTGAGGATTGTTAATTGATGAATGATGAATGAATGACTATTGCCAGAAATTATACCATGGCGTTAGAAATCTTACAGTTCTTTCGGTCTGATTGGCTCGGCATTTGCACAGGTCACACGTGACACGAAAGTCCAATGATACTAGTCTGATGACGATGACTTCAAATGAGACATGACTCGGAAGGTAGTATTCAAAACCACGCTCCGATACCAACTCTGTAACACCCCCAAACTAGGCGGATATTACAGTGCCGTGGACCCCCGACTGGGACCCACCAGGCGAATGAAAAAGGATGAATTACACAGGGTAAATGTAGTACCGAACCACATTACAACATCAATTACTCCGATTAGGAGTTTCATACAACACACCCAGGATAAAATAGAATACATGTGTATCTTGTGTGACGATAAAATACACAACACTGAATGAAACGAGTATTTAAACGGAATGTATGCAGCGGAATAAATAAAGGAAACATAATTGACTGAATAAGTGACTGAACAGACTGGGGCCCCCTTCTAGTATCATTGGGACTCCTCGCCGTCAACGTGCTCTCCCTGTGCCTTTGCTTTGCCATGACCTGAGAAACAAATATCCCCAAACGGGGTCAGTTATACAGAACAACAATCCTCAAGGGTTGAAAAATACACAATCATGATTTAACTGAAGTTATGAAATATCCATAGTTATGAATTACGCTGAAGAGGGGTATCATAGTACGCCCGTAGTGTTCTGTGCAAGTGTACAAGACGAATGACCGGACACACCCGTCCTTGTACCTAATTAGTCTCACGGAGGTAATCTGTTACCGTGTGCACAGTCCAATGTATCACTCCCAATACATGGCCATAACGTGCCCGACTAAAAATTCCACACATCCGCACCCGGCCACGCAATATGAACCCAGAAGGTCATATGAACGAGAATGACCGTAATGAATATAAATGAATAAATAATAATCTGACAAAGTCAAGAATGACTCACCGAGATGAGAGTAATAATGAAGTGATTGATAGTTTCAATGGAATGATTGGAACCGCCGTTCCCGTTAATGAAGTGATTATTCAACAATTACAAGTCTCAATATGATTAATACAATGATGAATGAGTTATGATTATGAATGATCAACAACAAAAGGAATGAATATCCTTTTAACCGAGTAAGAATTAACTTACACAACACCGGTGATAATTATCCTTCCACGAACAACGTCCTAATTGAGATATCGGTCGCTCGAACAACCTTAAATAAATACAATTACCAACAATCCGTTCAATACACGAATCAAACACGAATATAACGAACTCGAAACGTCGATACGAATAAACCAAGTTCATTGGGGCATTATATCGAACACTTTGTGGCCAACTTCGATTGTTAATAACCAAACTTCAAAAACACCAACATCAAATCCTCAAGAAGTGTTTCAAACCAACAAAACATCTCCAATACGATCAATAATCCATTATGAATATCCAAAATCGTGATTTCAACAATAATTAATCGAAAACCCCCAAATTCAACACAACATTCAAAGTGTTCTTGAATAATCCTTCAATAATCCAATGAATAATCGAACATATCCATAATCATACGTATATCACTTCATACAACGTGATTTTAACATCCGAAACATCATATCTCAACACAAATCGAAAATCCAAAAGGTTTGATGAAAGTTACCTTTGAAGATCCAAGCACTATGATTCGAAGAACACGCGATAGATCGATGATCCGAGCTTCACAACCGAATGAAAATGATTAAAAACCACACTCAAGTGATAATTGATGAAGAAATCTCTCCCTCAAGACTCTCTCTCGTATGAAGGTGGAAGAAATGGAAGGAATGAGCTGAAATGCTCAAAAAACGAAATTATAGGGGTTGACTGGTCTGTCGGACACGGCCCGTGCCGATCGGCACAGCCGCGGCGCACAACTGGCCGGCAGGGACTCGACCGTGTCCTGCTTGACACGGTCGCGGCGCGAAGGGGCCTTCCGATAGTGACTGTCCGATGCTGACTCGTACCGCAAGCATTGACTCGACCGTGTCACGGAACACGGCCGGGCGTCTGCGATCGGTTCGCTTATCCGGAAGAGTTCGACTCGCCATGCTGCATAACACGGTCGGGTCTGTGGCATAGACTTCGGCATTTCCGGACGAGTACAAAGACGGCCGTGTCGGACGACACGGCCGAGTTCGGTCGGCAGTGATCGGCCAAAAACTGAAAAATGAGCGGGTGAGCTAAAACGACCATAACTCTCTCGTACGGCCTCCGATTGACTCACCGTTTGAACCATTGGAAATCTAACTCGATGCTCTATAATATTGCAAAGATTCAGAATTTTTGGAGTTACCAAAAATTAATGGTGATCTAACAAAGTCGAACTCATATGTGGAAAGTTGAAACAATGTACAATAACGATACACAACTCGAAGTTTTTCTGAACGGTGAACACGGGTGAATGAACATGATTGATGAATGATTATAAATGAGTGAAAATCCACTGAGTGACAATCACCGAATGAAATTACTGAATGATAATGACTGAATTACAACCGGGTATTACATCGACCACCTCATTGCGGCCGCAACCGAGCACCCATTGCGGCCGTAACCGGCAAGCACCTTACGACCATAACCGGTAGGTCCCTTACAACCGTAACTCGTCCAGGCAAGTCTCTGCCCCAAAACATGCGGTTCGTCACTCGGCCGTGGCCAACTCTGACAGCTCAGTTTAGACGCTCAACATATCGGTTTCACCAATACACTAGCTATGATTCAAAACAATAACAAGCAGGCTACGAAATCCAACGTACCACAGTACAAGCACACGATTCCAAAGACGTAGACGACAACAAACCGCTCGACCAAAGAAAAGTTCAACAAAACCGGGATGAACATCTCGGTTATTACACGTTCTTCACCATGTAGCTGAACCAGTCTACCTTCTACAACATTATTCAGTAGTATTGTGGAGGATGGTAGAATATTAGTTGTATCCAGCTCTTGATATGCCTCATTGTCATCCTTATCGACTGCTTGTCCAAGTGTAGCGGAACTATATATATTTCTCGTAGCCACATGATTTATGATCATTCATGCTCATTTTTTTACCAAGTCATCGAGGTAGTAAACTGGTTTAGCAGATGTTGCAAAAATAAACGGACCACTTTCATACCAACTTGTAAAAGTATCAACAGATAATATTCCATAATTATCCTCCCTTTCGATTTGAAGATTTGTATCAAACCACCTACACTTGAACAAGTAAACTGTCAAGCCTTCTCCATAAATTTGTTCCACTACTTCGAGAAGAACACCGTAATATCTACCGTCCATCATAACCCCAGAATTTTGACACCTCCTTCTTTGATCTCTGTCGATACATACAAATGTCACACCATTTACCTTCGCCATTGAATAAACTCTAGATATAACAGGCCTCATCGAAAAAAGAATCAACTCACGTGACCACATCGGGTGGCCATCACTTTGTATGTGCTTCATCTGGTTATTAATTAAGGTGAATGTCGTTATTAAGTAAATCATGTAAGCAAATTAAGTAAATAGTAATTAAACACTTACCCATTGTCCGAAATAATCAACCAATGTTTCATTGTGGAATCTAATGTCTCCATTCATCGCATCACGTGAAAGGTGAATGTCTTTCCAATATTAAACTTCTGGACAGTTAAGTAATATCCACCAATGTGCAATTCCTTGCTCGTAAGGTTGTAAATGACTATCAGGTAATCTTTCTTGAACTTCAACTTCACTGGTGATGATGGAATGGTTGACATAGGCTCGGGTGTGGGATCCACCGCGCCTAAATAGAACTTGGTATATGTTACACACTCCCATGCAAGATATGCTTCGGCTATACATCCTTCTGGTGCAAACTTATTAGTCACATAGTCCTTGTACTCACCAAGTTGCCTTTCTATTGGAAACATCCACGTGTAGTAGACCAGGCCTATTAGTAAAAGTTGGAGAGGGATATGGATCATGAGGTGAGGCATGAGATCACAAAAGTTCGGCGGGAAGATCCTCTCAAATTTGCATAAGATATAAATGATCTCCTTTTGCATGATCTAGAGATCTGACTTTCTTACTTCCCTAGTGCATAACTTTTGTATGAACCTGGATAACGATACACAAGGCTCGACCACCTGTTTGGACAAGTATGGTCGAATAAACACAGGAAACAAACGTTCTAAGAGGATATGACAATCATGGCTCTTCAGTCCAGTTAACTTGTTCTCCTTGAAGTTAACACACCTCCCTATATTTCCAGCATATCCTATGGGATACCTTGCAGCCTTCATCCACGAAAATATATCAACCTTTTGCTTAGGGGTGACGGTGTAAGCAGCTTTCGGCATTTTATGTTTCCCTTTCCCTTCCTTCAACCATAAATGTTTTCTAATGCTCATTTATTTTAAACCAATGTGTGCCTTAGGGTCGTATTTAGTCTTTGCTTCCCAATATAACACTGTACCGACAACACTTTCACAAATAGTTTTTTCTATGTGCATCACATCTAGGTATGCAACGCCCCAATACTTATTTAAATGCTATTTATTTTTCTAACGATCATGGATTTTGAGTTTTTTTTATATTTATAGGTTGTCCGATACTTGACCGATACGTTCCTAGCATAAAATGAAGGATTTAAAAAGAAAAAATTTAAAAATAAATTATAAGGATCATTTATAGAATTTATGAAAGTGATTTCGAAAAGTTCCGACGATTTTGATATGATAAAATTTTCATCACAGAACACTTATATTGCGAAAATAATATTAAATTATTTTATTATTATTTTCAAAAATCTGTTCCGAGCATCTCGAAGATTTCACTTAGACAAGTTCAGAAACGATCGGTAATCAAAATCTGGACACCGGGAAGGGGTCGAACCGGCCGAGCCAATTCGACGTACATCTGTCGATAACTGCCGGACACGCCTACCGATAGCTGCCGGTCTCGACCGACAGAAGCTTCTTGGCACTGTCCGGATAAGGCTGTCCAGCTGTCCGGATAAGGTCGGTCATGACCGACAGAAGCTTCTCGGCACTGTCCGGACAAGGTCGGTCACGACCGACAGAAGCTTCTCGGCACTGTCCGGATAAGGCTTCCAGCTGTTCGGATAAGGTTGATTTTCAATCGACTTTCCAACAATTCAGATATCATTTTGAAGCTGTGAACCTCTACTTTAAAACGCCCATAACATATTTCCCTTCCAAAAATTATAAAGGCCTCAAAAAGCCCGATAAAATAGAAAGCTCAAACCTGACAATTTTTCAAAGGTGTTTGATAAAAGTCCTCAAATAGATTTCAGATTTTACATCAAGAATTTTCAGCTATCGTTTACGTATTTTCAAAACCAAGCAAATTTAAGAACTTATGGCCGGAAATATGAAAAAGTATTTTCAAGTGCTAGGAGCAGCGTATCCGGGATCGAAGAAGGACAACCGAGCCAAATTCCAAGGAACATATTTCAAGATTTCAGCAAACGAGGTGAGGTTATACTGTTTTAATATGTTACGATCATCGTTGTGTCGTGTAACATAACGACCCGATAGGGGTCGAAAGAATGAAAGAAAGCCGAGACGAGACTCACACAGATAAGGATGTTTTGTGTGTATTAGAGAACATGATTTTGATGATTTATAAGGGTTTAATCTCACTGAGTATGCTCGCATACTCACACCTTGTCGTTTATGTTTTTCAGGCTAAGGAATCGACGAAGGGGATAAGCAGAAGATGAATACATACTCCCAACACGATGAAGTTCTAAAGAATAAAAAATATGTTGTCATCGTAATTGTTATTATTTTTACGAAATACTTGATGTTCTTCAACGAATGTAATTTCAACGGACTATGCCCGAATAATTGACTTCCCATGTCTTTTCTAAAACTGTACTGATGTTTGAATAAACGAGTTTTATTGAAGATTTACTTACTAAAATGCTTCCGCAAATACTCCAAATTTATGTAAAAATTTTAAGGAAAAATTGAGTTGTGTAACGTGCTTTTTAATTAAGAAAGTCAGGGCGTTACAGAATGTTATCGGAGAAAGGCCTCTCTGAGTACGGTGAGATTTAGGGATGTACCAAGCCGAAACTGGTGAATATGTGACACTCGGGGCCGACAAGGGTGGGGAGTGATCGCCGGTGCAATAAGAAAAGGGCATGGACAATGAGCAGCTCCGAGAAAGGGGAGTGATCGCCGGTGCAATAAGAAAAAGGGCACGGACAACGAGCGGCTCCTGACAAGGCTTCTAGGCGGAGGGGGATATGACTGAACCGAATTCTCACCAGAACGAGAGGTATTCCTAGACTGTATAGGTTTGGGACTATACAGTTAAGGAGGTTTAAAAAGATTTAGTTATACGAAACAAGATATTTCAAAACTTTTTTTTTATTTTTGAAAGTATAACGAATAATTACGGCATGATTATATTTTCGGGAGAATATGTGGTTCATCGCTACTGCCCAACGTCGACTCCTAGGTAATGTTTTCTAGTATTCACTCTTCTATGAAAACTTAAAAATTATGGTATGAATATAAAATGATTGTGTCGGCAAAAGATTTAAAAGAATGTGTAAAAGTTTAAATGTTATCCTAAAGGGACAAAATATGATTTCAAAGAAAGGTTTCAAAGTGATATTTTTGCTGGCACAATATTTTTACGAAGCTCAGTTTCGAGGACGGAATTTTTTAATTGTAACGCCCCAATACTTATTTAAATGCTATTTATTTTGCTAACAATCATGGATTTTGATTTTTTTTATATTTACAGGTTGTCCGATACTTGGACCGATATGTTCCTAGCATAAAATGAAGGATTTAAAAAGAAAAGATTTCAAAATAAATTATAAGGATCATTTTTAGAATTTATGAAAGTGATTTCGAAAAGTTCCGACGATTTTGATATGATAAAATTTTCATCACAGAACACTTATATTACAAAAATAATATTAAATTATTTTATTATTATTTTCGAAAATCCGTTCTGAGCATCTCGAAGATTTCACTTAGACAAGTCCGGAAATGGTCGGTAATCAAAATTTGGACACCGAGAAGGGGTCGAACCGGCCGAGTCAATTTGACGGACATCTACCGATAACTGTCGGACACGCCTACCGACAGCTGCCGGTCTCGACCGATAGAAGCTTCTCGGCACTGTCCGGATAAGGCTGTCCAGCTGTCCGGGTAAGGTCGGCCATGACCGACAGAATCTTCTCGGCACTATCCGGATAAAGCTTCCAGTTGTCCGGATAAGATTGATTTTCAACCGAATTTGGACCCCTATAATACATATATACGTAAGTATGTTCCAACAAATCAGATACCATTTTGAAGCTGTGAACCTCTACTATAAAACGCCCGTAACATATTTCTCTTCAAAAATTGTAAAGGCCTCAAAAAGCCCGATCAAACAGAAAGCTCAAACCTGACAATTTTTCAAAGGTGTTTGATAAAAGCCCTCAAAGATATTTCAAGATTTCAGCAAACGAGGTGAGGTTATACTGTTTTAACATGTTACGGTCATCGTTGTGTCATGTAACATGACGACCTGAGAGGGGTCGAAAGAATGAAAGAAAGCCGAGACGAGTCTCACACAGATAAGAATGTTTTATGTGCATTACACAACATGATTTTGATGATTTATAAAGGTTTAATCTCACCGAGTATGCTCGCGTACTCCCACCCCGTCATTTATGTTTTTCACGCTAACAAATCGACGAATAGGACAAGCAGAAGATGAATACATCCCAACACGATGAAGTTCTAAAGAATAAAAAATATATTGTTGCCGTAATTGTTATTATTTTTACGAAACACTTGATGTTCTTCAACGAATGTAATTTCAATGGACTATGTCCGAATAATTGATTTCCCATGTTTTTGTAAAATTGTACTGATGTTTGAATAAATGAGTTTTATTGAAGATTTACTTACTAAAATGCTTCTGCAAATACTCCGAATTTATATAAGATTTTTAAAGATAAATTAAGCTGTGTAACATGCTTTTTAATTAAGAAAGCCAGGGCGTTGCAAGGTAGTTTCTACTTGACAACTTACTCCAATAAGGTAGATCCCAGAAAATACTTTTGTGGGACCAATACTTATACCTGTCAGGTCTTTCAGGAGTTGCCGCTACTATATTAGGATGGTTGCTCAACTACCCAAAATCATACTCATTCAGCACGGCCAAAATTTCCTCACCAGTCCACTCCCATGGTGGATCACCAACTTCTTCAGTCCCATCAAATGATGCAGCATCCGTACGCCATACATGCGTCCTCTCAAGCCATATACGATGACGCATTCTGATAACCTTCCGACAAATAATACCTTGCGTAGTCTGCATTCAAGCACACTGGACATCCTCTATATCCACTAATAACAGATCCAGATAGCATCCCGTACACAGGAAAATCACTGATGGTACCGATACACATAGCACGTAAGTAGAACATCTCATGTGAGTAACTGTCGTACGTCGGATGACCTTGATCCCACAACTACTTCAGCTCCTCTATCAAAGGTCTCAAATAATCATCAATACACTTTCCTGGATACCCGGGGCCAGGTACTAAGAGAGTCAACATATTATACTCCTTCTTCATGCACATCATGGAGGAAGGTTGTAAGGAACCATTGCCACCGGCCATATACTATATGAAAGACTCATGTTGCCAAAAGGGTTGAATCCATCAGATGCAAGTCCGATTCTTACATTTCGGACATCTGATGCAAATCCTGGAAACTCCCTATCTATATGCTTCCAAGCCTCTCTATTAGAAGGGTGTATCATAGTATCCTCGTCAGTCACGCGAGGCTCAGCATGCCATATCATCGCCTTGGCTGTGTGAGGAGACATGAAAAGCCTCTCCAATCTATCTTTCAGAGGGAAATACCAAAGAACCTTCATAGCTTTCTCTTTACCTAAAGGAGCGAACGTATATCTCTCTATGTCACATACTAGACATCTCTTTAGGTCTTCATTAGGCTTTCCCCGAAATAAAGCACAATTATATATGCATACATGGATCTTGATGTACGATAGCCCAAGACCTTTTAGGATACGTCTCATTTTACTGTAATTACTAGGAAGATGATGACCTTCTGGGAGCATTTTTCCTGTAAGTTCCAAATAATCATCCATAGCTTTAATCGAGGTTTTGTTCTTCACCTTGACTCTCATAGTCTCTATGACACTATCAAGGACCGTCATGTGACACCCAGATTAAAGAAGAGTCTGTTGGAGCTGGATTAGCTTCTTGTATCAATCAACAGAAATTGTGTTAATGGGTATCAATGTAGGCGTTCGGATGACTGGTCGATCAGCTATATGGTATTCTTGACCTTTAGCCGATATGTCCCGCTCGTAACAACCAAACACGTCGTCAATCAACCTTCTTGTGGGGTCATTGGATGTGCTACCACTGTACTGTCCATGATCATAGGGAATAATTGAATTCGATCTTTCACCGTGGTAAATCCAACATGTATATTTATCCCAAAATCCATTCTTTTTCAAGTGCTCCCATACGACATCAAGTGTA
The DNA here is from genome assembly GCA_033398695.1 of Orobanche coerulescens. Lineage (NCBI taxonomy): Eukaryota > Viridiplantae > Streptophyta > Magnoliopsida > Lamiales > Orobanchaceae > Orobanche > Orobanche coerulescens. Next base: position 66,061,052 of record CM065808.1, on the reverse strand, counting down.
AAATGGTACATATTGCTGTGACATTTACATTTATTGCCTGGACAGTAATGAATCATACTATCACTATCATGCTTCATCACAAATCGAATAAACCCTCGTATTCTATCTACGACCCTTGGATCCCATTTTTGCAGACCAATCCAGCTTTTATCCATCCTATAACAAAAATAACAACAATATTACACATCGTATTTATCAAGAACATGCAAAAAATTACGACTAAAATCATCATATATAGCTCGAAATCAAGATGTCAAGTCCATATATATATATATATATATATATATATATATATATATATATATACCAAGAAATATTCGAGAAAATGGCCTAATTCTTAAACATGTTCATAATCATCCAAATAGATATATTATATGCATAATATAATTATAATTGATCTTAAAATTCAATAAACATACCTTCAATATGATTTCTTGAATGATCAAACCAGAGAAAATTGTTGTTTTTCTTTTTATTGTTCTGTAATTTCGGAATGTGTTGTAAATGGTGTCTTGAAGTGTTAGATGGTGATATATTCTGCACAAAAATACATGTAAGACTTTAGCCGACGGCATGTCGTCGGCTAAAGTATACTTGCCATCGGCTAAACATTAAATAGTCGTCGGCTAAAGTCTCATAGTCGTCGGCTAAACTACAGAACTTTAGCCGACGACTAACTTGAATTTAGCCAACGACCAATAGGAATGTCGTCGGCTAAACTCTTTAGCCGACAACTGCACTGCCGTCGGCTAAACCTTCTAACTTTAGCCGACGACTTCCGGCGGTCGTCGTCCGTTCTCCGGCTAGTTTTCGGCTAAAGTATTATTTTTGGTAGTGCCCTATCAAAACTCTTGGAGGTACTTGTGTTCAACTTGAGCTAAATAGTCCGTATAGATCCCTATTACAAGACTTGGGAGTACTTGCCCTTAGCTCGTTATGAGTAGGCCATACGGATCCCTATTTGAAGACTTAGGCTTAAGTTTCCTTGGATCGAGCCGAACAGGCCATATGGATCCCAATTGTAAGACTTGGGTGTAATTGCACTTAACTCGAGCTAAGGAGGCCGTACAAATTCCTATCTGAAGACTTGGATGTTAAGTAAGACATACAGATTCCTATTTAAATAGGCTGTGTGGAATTAAGTATGACGTACAGATCACTATTTGAATACTTGGACGCACTTGCCCTCAACTGGAGCAAAGTAGGCTGTATGGATCCCTATTTAAATATGGGTGTACCTGCGGTTAGCTCGAGTTGAGCAGGGCGTATTGATCTATATTTAAAGACTTGGGGGTACTTTACCTTAGCCCAAGCTGATTGGGACATATGGATCCCTACTTGAAGAGTTAGGTTACCCTCCTCTTGATCTAAGCAGCCTGTACGGATCCCTGTTTTAAGACTTGTGCATACCTGCGCTTAACTTGAGTTGAGCAGGCCGTACGGATCCTTATTTGAAGACGGGTCGTAACACCCCCTAACCTAGCAGCTGAACCGCAAAGGGGTCTGTGCTAGTTGGGAAGTATCACTCTTTTATACATTCAAAACCATTATTTTAAATTTCTAAAGGCAAGAACTCGAGAAAATAATGCAAACTGGTATTATTCGTTCAAAACAGTACAAAATATTAAGTTTAATACATAAACAAAACTATAACAGAGTTGTCTTATTTAAAACAAAATAGAGTCTTCCAGCATAGGGGCAACATAGCTGGGGAACATGGCATACGGACAAGTCTCCGACTGGCAGCACTAAAGAGGTATATTCAACCCCTAAACATGGGCATCATCACCTGCATAAGAACCTAGTGAGCTAATGGCTGATTAATATGGAACTTCTATAATACCAAAGTATCACATATCATATTCATCAATGGAAAAGTACTTTATATGATATACTTATGTTCTTGTGAATTCCTTTCATCGGGTACCTTGATGTGTAATACTCGACTGTTAGTGATGGGCCATGGTTTTCGGAACTTGTTCATATAATTGGCCAATAAAACATGTATAAAGGGGTTCCGATACTAGTTTTTTAACCAATGGAATTAGCTGTATTCATCCTTTTTCATTTACTGTGGGTTTCCCAGACCGAATTTCAGCCGCAAGTATTTGCCATCATGTGTTGAGTCCGTGGTCCCCCGCATCCCGTGCCTACATGCCATCAATAAAGTATCATACCTCATTTTCTTAAACATTCGTTCGCATATACATGTTATGCATGATCATTTAATAACAGTCACATATGAAAATATAAATCAATATATGATCCATATGATACAGCAAGGAAAATCCGCATCTTACCTCAGGTCCAGCTGCGTATTGAAGTGAAAAGATCAGCTTCACTCGCTAGATGGATGTGCTACAAGCCCTGAATTAATTAACCATGTTGCACTTAACATTACCTTCATGAATGCCACCAAAATGTTGGAATACAATTTAGGATCATTTATGACTTATCCATTCACAACTAAACACCATAATTCGATAATTATGCATATATACTGATATATACTATGTTTAAACTTTATATCCTTCTTATGTCCTTATACAAGGAAACTTATTTCGAAAAATATAAACATATATAATAATTTATGTAACATATTCTACAACAACACAACTGTTCAAGAGAATTTATCAAGACGTTGAAATGACCATAATTTGTTTTGCTTATAACCGCTTGATTATAAGTTGGATTTGCATAAAATTTTGATAAAATATCCCTAACATACTTAATAAAGAATATATCGGGACACCCGCCTTGAACTAACCGAAATATACACAATCCATAGATATTTCTAAAAGGTGGCAGATTGTCTAGTGATGATTTAGGCTCTATAAATCCATACTAAACACAAGGTTAAGCCATGGATGAATTTTTAACATTTTTATGACATATCTAAGGGCCTGAAAAAACCCTCATTTCTTCGAAATAATCAAGAAGGATTCCAAGAACATGAAGAAAACAAAGGAAACTCACCTTGATTGTCAAAGGATATGAGGTGTTGGTGTTTTGATGATTTTTCCTTGAATATTTGGTGATTTTTCGAAGGGATATGCTTATAGATCAAGTTAAAAGTTTAATGAGGGTTTAGGGTCGATTTTATTCTCTTATCCAAGTGATGGAGGCGGTTGTGAGGGTGAAATACCAAATTACTTAACGGATGATGCCGTATGCAACTGCGAATTGAATCATTTATAATGTTGATAAGAATCAAATACTTGACACATTTTATTAGGTTAAACAAATGTTATCTACTTGATTCACCTATCTAAATTTACTCAACACACACACCACTAAGCTCTGGGGTTAAACCGGTCAACCTACGATAGACATGTCAGTGAATCTATTAGTACTTCAAGATTTGCCACATGTACTTAGAGTAAATTTAAAGTGCTTAACATGCTTCAACATAGTGAGTTAACTATGAGATAGAGCGAATCATGAAATGTGAAATAATGCAAAAATGCAATTAACAAATAAAATTACTTTGTAGTCATTTAGTACATTGATCTTCGTTATCCGAGAAATTGAGCTTCTTACTGCAATGAGACATTTATAAAGACTTGAAGGACATAAACCGAATTGAGTATGTGGATCTAAGGAGCCCGGGCATAAGCCCAGTAAGTCCCACCAAATCAAGACCCTGCAAAGCCCAGGGGTAAACTCCCCAACTCGGCATAAGGGAATGGCATCCAGGCCGACCTAAAGGCCAAGTATCCTAACCCAGCGTGCCTCAGCTCAGATTCAAGTCAAGACTTGTTATTAGGCGACCATCTTATCACGCCGACCTGGTGTGAGTGACAGAGCAGGCCGAGATCCCTCAACCTCTACCCCTTGTCAGCAGATGAAGGTCCTATCCTTCAATCACACGGAATCTGATGAAATCCAAGATAGAGACAAATAAAGATATCCTTACTTAACAAGGACTCTTTTTCACAAGGAAACTACGTACACAATCCTTATCAGGATTCTACTTCCCATATATACATAAAGTCCAATATCAACATGGACTCAGTGACTTTCTCCTCAAGTTAGGGTAGCAATATTCATGCCTATAAATAGATGTCATCCACCTATACTGGTATATATACAGAATTCTTGACTCTCAATACAGTCAATTAATTTTGCTTCCACCACATATTCAATATACTTACTCTCACGCCGGAGGGCCTTCGCCGGTGAAGCCCCGACTCAATTCACATGTTTTCTTGTGAGTAGGTCCGATCAGGAAGTTCACTCGCCGAAATTATCCGAACCGCTTGGATAAGGACTGATCCGATACGTTTTGGAAGCATCCGTTTGGTTCTGGTGCCGGGAAATGTCAAAGAACTTCTTTCAGACAAACACAAATCATGGCTGAAATTCCACAAGATGGACAAAATACTAGCGTCACCTACAGTGGCAGGAAACCCGCCTCCACAGAAAAATCGACAAAGCACGGTCGCCGCCGCCAAAAACAAGTTCAATATCGCCAATAGTACTATGGGCCTCGCTGAAGAAAAGAAGAAGCAGAGGTCAGAGAAAGGAGATCGGGACTGAGATAGGGATGTAGAAAGTAAGCCAAATGACGGCGCCCATTTCCGATGCTCCAATGGCGTGGGATTTAAAGGTAAAAGCAGAACCAGAGGCACGGAGAAAGCCGAGGTCTTCACCCTCCTCACTAAGCCGATCTTAGAGATACTCAACTTGGTAGATCTTTCTCTGCCCAACCCATCAGAGACAACCCGAAATACCCTAAAGACGCCAACAAATACTACGCCTACCATAAGGATAATGGACATGAAAGGGAGAATTTCTACTCCTTGAAGAAAATGGTGAAAAAAATGGATCGACGAAGGGAAGCTAGATCGGTACGTCATGAAAAAAGATGGTAAGAGGTCGAGGGACGATAGGCAAGAGGAGGAAGAAGATAGGCCGCCCAGGGCCAAACTGCACGTCTTCAAATACCAAATTGAAAGAGCAGATCCATGATCTCAGTAAGGTATATCACAGCCCCTCATGGATCCTTAGAGGAGAGGAGACGATTTCTCCAAATGAGTTGGCAGGAAAGAGAGCCACAAGGGAACAACCCCTAGTTATCAAAGGGAGGATAGATAATTGCGAGTCAGAGAGGTTCCTAATTGACTCAGGGGCAGCGAAAGATATCTTATACTACAAAACATTCAAAGAGATGGGGCTACCCGACAGCATGTTATCCCCTTATAATGGAAGATTAGAAGGATTCACAAACCACAAAGCGGAGGCGAAAGGGATTGTGGACCTAATACTCGAGGTTGGATAATATCCCTTCCGAACCTCAACCATTACAACGTTCATTGTTGTGGACTTAATATCAGATTATCATGCCATCTTGGGCTCTCCGAGTCAAGGCAAACTTGGCATGGTCGCCTCCCTACCTCACCAAAGGGCAAAGTTCCCCACACCAGCGGGAATAGGATGTGTCCTAGGAACTCCCAAAAATTCTTGGAACACGTCATGAGATCTAGAAAAACGAAACATAAGATGGAAATCAACACCCCAAAAAATAACGTCACCATCACCAAATCCACCAAAGTCACAGGGCCGAGCCCCTAAAGAGAAATCCTCCGGGAAAGGAATTTGAAACACCCATGGCGCTCATGGAACTTGAGAAAATATTACCAATAAGAAGTTAAGACGAACTATCCATTCACACCATCCATGTAATGGCCTTTTATCTATCAAAATCCGTTTTCATCATTCTGTCAAGTACTTAATTTATACATGCTTAGACATTACATAACAATGTCTGAACATTTAAACAAGTCTGCAGCACTAACGCCTGACTTAAACATTTAAAGCAAGGCAACTCTTGCAAACTCAGATGAAAGCCTGGTCCTTATAAAGGCTAAAGCACACATAACATGCTTGGTCACAAACATGCCGAGTTATGATTAAGACATCTAACTCAGACGATCTGAGCCTAGTTCTGACAACTAGTCTGCTCAAGCCTACAAATGAGTACACGAGACTCGGTAGGCCGAGTTCAGATTAAGACATCTAACTGGGACAATCAGAGCGCAGTTTTGACAACTAGACTGCTCAAATCTAAAAATGAGTACATAGCACTCGGCAGGCTGACTTAAGATTAAGACATCTAACTCGGACAATCAAACCCTAGTTTTGACAACTAGAATGCTCAAATCTAAACACAAGTACATAACAATCGGCAGGCCAAGTTAAGATTAATACATCTAACTCGGACAATCAGAGCCTAGTTACAAACAACTAGTCTGCTCAAGCCCAAAAATGAGTACACGACACTCGGCATGATGAGTTAAGATTAAGATATATAACTCGAGCAAATTGAATCCATTTCTAAACAATTATATCAAGTTGACGAATGACACGCCGATCACACTTGGCTCATACAGGCTTAAGTGATCATAAATAGACTAAGGTACACATCCCGGCCTTACCCCGGTGTAAGGCAAGACCTCCTTCTGACATTTTCAAGAAGGCCAACCTCAACTACTCAGCCTAACGATAAACAAGTTCATGGTTGGTTAAGTATGAGCATCTCGTAATACGAGATAGAAAACTTGAGTGAAAATCGCATATCAAGAGTACAGAAAGAAACATGGCGAAAACACCCAAATCGGGTCGAGAAGAATATAGGAAGACCCCAATAAAACAATCGGGCTCAGACATTATAAGTATCCAGATAAGTACATTGTTCAAGCCAAATCGGCATACAATCTATCCAAAAATAGAAAAATTGAACTATCCTAGTCAGGCGCCATCCTCTTCCTCGGCCTGTGCTATCAAGTTGTCAAAATTGTTCTCTTGAGGAGTCGGAGGATCCATACTGGCTTCCCTTCCTAAGAATCCCTAGCCCTTATGTTCTTAAGTGCATTCTCAGAGTACAGGATCATAGGATGAGCTGCTCTGGCTTCGGCACTGTAAGGATCCTGAACAAAGAGTCGGGCGAGCTTCGCGAGAGGCGCCTCGACCTCTGGGTCAATGTAGAGAATCCTAGATAAATTAGACCAAGCATCGCCATAGATGGAGCCCACTTCATTAGCTAAGTCATCTCGATACTATTTTCTCTTCCTGCATCGTTCGATGGCGGCCTCCTCTTTGCCAGGCAGACTCTCCTAAAGAAAGGCCAGCCTTTGATCTGCGGCATTCTTCTCCAGCACCAAGATCTCGGCCCTCTTCCTTTGTGCCTCGGCCTCGACCTCGGAAATTTTCAGGGCCGTCTCGGATTGAAGCAGCGCCTCCTTTAACCTCCCCACATCCTCAAGCACAAACTTCCTAGTCGCCTAGGCCTGTTCAACCTTCAGCTCGGCCTCGTTCAGCATGGCGTCACGAGAAGCCTTCCCCTTCTCCAGGGATTCAACCTTCTCAGTTAGCCTAACAGTAGATTCCTGAGCCAATTTGGCCGCCGCCTCATTCTTGTGCACTAGATCCACCACCTGCCTGAATACGACATACTCGTGCTGAGCTATGAAGGCGAGTTACAAAAAGAAAATACAAACTCAGTTCAAGCTGATTGAAGAAAAGAAACCGCGAAGTACGGGAAACCGACACGGAATAAAGGGTACCTCACTAAGAATTAAACCCTTCATGTTGAAGAGTTGGAGCGAACTCGGCTTGTCAGCAACAAGCCGCTCAATGTAAGACGTATTCATAGCGCGCTTATTGACTGGTCCCCCAAGATTCAGGGCGGCCCCGGAGTGAACGGTCGAATCAAACCCAGACATGATGGGCGCAGAAATGAAAGAGTTGACCATATTTTTATTCTCGGCATAAGAAAGAGCGAAATCCGAGGAGGAACCAGGAGGCGAGGGAATGATTCTATTATGAGAAGGCTCTTCTCGAGCTCGGCCTCCATCTTCCCTTGGCCTTTTCTGTCTCAGACGACTCTCTGCCTCAGAGTCCGGCCCACGATCTCGGCCTGGTCCTTGAGAGTCTCCCCGGCCTTGACTTTGAGCACGAGTCCTGGTAGGGCTAACTCCCTCGGTGGGCACCCTCTCAACTTCCGCTTCAGGTTCGGACAAAGCTTCGTCTTGGATAAGAGGTGACTCCTTGGAAAGCGACGATTCCCCCTTGTCTTGCAACTCTTTTTGCCGATCCGCCATATCGGCATGTCTGCTGTCGACTCCCTCAAACGGGACAACCTCTTCTTTTTTCGAGCCGCCATCATGGGGACGATATGATCCTCATCCACCTTCTGGATGTATTCCATCGAGAGATCTGTGCAAACACAATGTTAACACCAAAACGAGAGATAAAAAAATTACATCCTAAGATGTCAACCGCTTTCAAGCATTTATCATCCTCGGCACGACAGGTCGCACAATCCTTGTGAAAGACGAAATTGGGGTGGACAACCCAATCAGGAAACCGAGCCCCTCTTAGGACCTCGACCAAGGGTCAAACCCCAGCTACGGGCCCCCTCATCAGGTCGGCCTTAGCATGGTAACAAAAGTCAGTCTCCAGCTCGGCCCAATTAAGAATAGCAACAGAGGAGAATTGCTCAAGCTTCTTAATCTAGTCCGCACTCCAGTCCAGCTCATGTAAGCATGAAGGGCAATGCGGTGAATTAACAGGCGCTGTAAACTCCCAGCCATGCCGGCTCTCAACCCTGATCATGTGCCTGTTCCAGCCCATGACCTTATTGACAGTGTTTGAAATGGGGGCCATGAGCTTGGGTTTGTTGGGGTCGGACTTGATGGTGATGGTTCTAGTTTTGGAGTTGTAGGACGAGTTGAAAAAGTGATAGAAAGCAAACATACATGGCTCGAAGCCGAGACTACGGCACAAGATAATAAAGGGGGTGACATATCTGACTGCGTTGGCACCGAGGTGGGCTGGGATAATCTCCCAATATTCCAAGAATTGATTGATGAGAGGGTCCAAGGGCAGCCTCAAACCAGGGTGAAACTGTTTGAAGTAAAAAGGGATGAGGGCGTCACAATAATAAAAGTCTTAGCTTCATGCTCGTCGGCGAAGGGAGTGTCCAAACTATAATAGAGCCTATATTCATTCCTATCCACCTCATACGTGGTATAAAGATCCTCAAGCATCTCGTCCCCCCCTTTGGGATGCTTAGGTCGAGAGGAGCCTCCCAAGTGTATCTGGTCTTTGCCTCGGCTCCGTCTTGAGCCGACAACCTCGGAGTTGAACTCCCTGACGGGCCTTTTATAAGTACTCTCCCCAGCCATACCTGTATAGGAAGACAAGGGATTAGACTCGCCCTGTAAAGATGACGAGGTGTTCTTCTCCCTCGTCTCAACTACCTCGGCCGAGGAGAAACCTCCCCCAAAACGAAGCCGAGCTTGAGACTTGTTCTTGACATAATGCAAGAAGATGCAGTCTAGGAATTCGTCCAAACTATCAAGAGTCAATATATCGGCATCACCACCATCTACAGTCCTAGGCGCAAAGGACCCAGAGGGATATCTAACATCCGTTCTAGGGGTTTTGTTCATATACATCATTTCCCCAATGGCCGCAAGGGATATGAGCTTCCACGACCCATTGGATTTAACATAAATCCTCGAGTTCCTAGTGTAAAAACCGTAAGTGGAATTCTTTTCCAGATAGCCATGCTTAGACATTTTAAAGATGCGAAGTTTCACAGAGGAGATTTGAAGCTTTAAAAACTCAACAATTGCGGAAAAAATAAATGGGGAATGGAGCTGAAAAGTGCCTCAAAAAGCAAGGATAAACATATGGAAAGCAGCGCCTGAGATTGGCCAGAGTAAACCATCGGGAAAAACCAATAGAAACGGCACGGTGTGAAGTGTCGTCGGGCTGTCACAAGCTCTACTATGTGATTCGGAATCCGCAAAATGAAGAAATTTTTTTTAATTTTATAGAGGGCATGCGGGTGTCATAATTACACCGCATTAATGGATGTGGTTTTCCAGAAGATTCTCTTCACCTCCCCACGCGCACGCCGTCCAATTATATGACGGGATACAGAGCGATTGGTATGACAGGACCCTTAAAATTCAGTGGGACATCCAAGCAGGTCAAGGCCGAGATAACGCCAAGTGAAGTCGACTTCAAAGAAGTAACCAAAACACTGAAGCACAAAGGACGGACTTGAGTTCCTACTCGGTGTGCCGAGATAGCTTGGGGGCCACAGAACGACATAAACCGAATTGAGTACGTGGATCTAAGGAGCCCGGGCATAAGCCCAGTAACTCCCACCAAATCAAGACCCTACAAAGCCCAGGGTTAAACTCCCCAACTCGGCATAAGGGAATGGCATCCAGGCCGACCTAAAGGCCAAGTATCCTAACCCAGCGTGCCTCAGCTCAGATTCAAGTCAAGACTTGTTATTAGGCGACCATCTTATCACGCCGACCTGGTGTGAGTGACAGAGCAGGCCGAGATCCCTCAACCTCTACCCCTTGTCAGCAGATGAAGGTCCTATCCTTCAATCACACGGAATCTGATGAAATCTAAGATAGAGACAAATAAAGATATCCTTACTTAACAAGGACTCTTTTTCACAAGGAAACTACGTACACAATCCTTATCAGGATTCTACTTCCCATATATACATAAAGTCCAATATCAACATGGACTCAGTGACTTTCTCCTCAAGTTAGGGTAGCAATATTCATGCCTATAAATAGATGTCATCCACCTACACTGGTATATATACAGAATTCTTGACTCTCAATACAGTCAATTAATTTTGCTTCCACCACATATTCAATATACTTACTCTCACGCCGGAGGGCCTTCGCCGGTGAAGCCCCGGCTCAATTCACATGTTTTCTTGTGTGTAGGTCCGATCAGGAAGTTCACTCGCCGGAATTATCCGAACCGCTTGGATAAGGACTGATCCGATACGTTTTGGCAACATCAAGACTTATTTTATCATGTTAGGAGGAATAAATCACATGTTGCATGTATCATAGACATAAAATGTAATTAAGCACATAAGTAGCAATTAATCATGCTCATGAAATGTCTACTTATATGCCATGTTTCCCTAATGCATTTTATATAAATGCATTTAGGTATAAGATGGTTATTGGCTTAGAAGGAGATAATCGGCATTACAATCCTCCCCTTCTAATAAAATTTCGTCCTCGAAATTTGACATACCGAACAGTTCTGGATACTTGTTTTGCATTTCCTCCTCGCTTTCCCATGTAGCCTCTTCAATAGCATGATTCCTCCATAAAATCTCTACCAAATGAATCTCCTTGTTTCTTAGTTTTTTTACTTTCTTATCAAGAATCTGTACCGAATTCTCTTCATAAGACAAATCAGGGGATAATTCCAACGGCTCATAATTTAAATCTTGTGAAGGGTTTGAAATGTACTTCTTTAACATGGACATAGAAGACAACGTGCACACCAGATAATGAACGACGTAAGGCTACTTTACTCTATCACCGACTCTCTCAAGAATTTCAAACGGTCCAACATATCTCGGGTTAAGTTTTCCTTTCTTCCCAAATCTCATAATGCTTTTGATTGGAGATACCCCCGAGAACACATGACCCCCAACTGCCAATTATAAATCTCTTCTTCGAATATCTGCATAACTCTTCTGTCTACTTTGTGCAGTCTTGATTCGTTCTCTTATCTTTTCTACTACCATAGCAGTTTATTATATCATTTCTGGACTCAGTAGATTTCTTTCTCCGACTTCATCCCAGTGTACGGGAGATCTACATTTTCTCCCACACAATGCTTTATAAGTTGCCATCCCAATTGTATACTGGTAACTATTGTTGTAGGTGAACTCCACCAATGGAAGCTTTGTATCCCAATTGCCCTTGAAATCTAGTATGCAAGTTCTTAACATATCTTCGAGTATCTGAATAACTCTTTCTGACTGTCCATCACTTTGTGGATGAAATTCGGTGCTGAAAGCAAGCTTCGTACCCATTACATTATATAAACTCTTCCAAAATGCAGATGTGAATTTAGGGTCCCTCTCATATACTATTGATACTGACACCCATGTAGTCGGACTATCTCTTTAATATAGTCTTGAGCATATCTATCCATATTATATGTGGATTTCACTGGAAAGAAATGAGCACACATGGTCAATATATCAACAATCACGTATATCGAATTATACCCACTTTGAGTCCTTGGTAGCCCAAGCACAAAATCTATTGTAATGTGTTCCCATTTCCATTCCAAAATTAGTGAAACCTTCATGCCTATAACAGTATAGATAATAATATAAGGGCTCATTTATCAATATGATATGGTGATGATGATAAAATTAAAGATAAGGTCAATTGGTTCCGACCATAATTGGGATGAATAGAGACGTGACATATCCAATTACTTAACAGATGATGTGTATGCAACTGCGAATTGAATCATTTATAATGTTGAGAAGAATCAAATACTTGACGTATTTTATTAGGTTAAACAAGTGTTATCTATTTGATTCAAATATCTAAATTTACTCAACACACACCACTAATCTTTGAGGTTAAACCGGTTAACGTATGATAGACATGTTAGTGACTCTATAGTACTTCTAGATTTGCCACCTGTACTTGGAGTAAATTTAAAATGTTTAATACAGTTCAACTTAGTGAGTTAACTATGAGATAGAGTGAATCGTGAAATGTGAAAGTAATGCAAAAATGCACTTGACAAATAAAATCACTTTGTAGTTATTTAGCACATCGATCTCCATTAACCGAAAAACTGAGCTTCTCACTGCAATGAGATATTTATAAAGACTTATTTTATCATGTTAGGAGGAATAAATCACATGTTGCATGTATCATAGACATAAAATGAAATAAAGCACATAAATAGCAATTATTCATGCTCATGAAATATCTAGTTATATACCATGGTTCCTTAATGCATATTATGTAAACGCATTTAGGTATAAAATGGCTATTAGCTTAGAAGGAGATAACCGGGCATTACATGGGTGTACTTGCTATTAGATCGAGTTGACTAGGCCGTACAGATCTCTGTTAAAGACTTGGGTGTACTTTCCCTTAGATCGAGATGAGTAGGTCGTATGGACCTCAATTTGAAGACTTGGGTGTACCTGCCCTCCGCTAGAGATGAGTAGGTTGTACGGCTCCCAATTTGAAGACTTGAGCGTACTTCACTTAGCTAGAGCCGAGTAGGCTACGCTGATCCCTATTTAAAGACTTGGGCATACTTGCCCTCAACTCGATCTGAACAGGCTGTACAGATCCCTATTTTAAGACTTCGGCATACCTGTGATTAGTTCAAGACCAGTGGGCTATATAGATCAGTATTTGAAGAATTTCGCATACTTGCCCTCACTTCGAGCTGAGTAGGTCGTAAGGATACTTATTTGAAGACTTAGAAGTACTTGCCCTAAGATCGAGATGAGTGGGTCGTACGTATCCCTATTTTAAGACTTTGGCGTACCTGCACTTAGCTCTACCTGAGAAGGTTGTATGGATCCCTATTTCAATCTTGGGTGTATTTACCCTCAGCTCGAGCCGAGTAGGACGTAGAATTGCTATTGGAACTGGTCGTACTTGCCCTAACCTCGAGCTGAGATTGTTGTTTGAAGAACTGGTCATACTTTCCCTCACCTCGAGCTGAGTAGGACATACGATTCCCTATTGAAGACTTAGCCGTACTTGACCTCAGCTCGAGCAGTGTAGGCGCATGGATCCTTATTAGAAGACTTGAGCATACTTGCCCTCAAATCGAACTAAGTAAGACGTACAGATCCCTTTAAGTACTTGGACATACTTGTCCTCGACTCGAGCTAATTAGGTCTTACGGATCCCTAAGACTCGAGCGTACTTGCCCTCAGCTCGAGATGAGTAGGTCGTACATATCCCTATTTGAAGACTTGGCGTACTTTCCCTCATATCGAGCTGAACAGGCCGTATGGATACCTATTTTAAGACATTGGTGTACCTGCGGTTAGTGTTAGGCGTATTTTTATACGCTTATTTATCATTATTTTGTATTAATTTGGCGAGTAAATTTGCATCAATGAGCTTTTAATGCCTTAATCTTGTATGTTTGTCAGGAGATTGGAGTCCAGAAGCTAAAACGAGGCAAAATGGGCGAAAACGGCGAATTTTGGCCGTGGGCCGCGGCACAGAGCAAGTGGGCCGCGGCACAGGAAGGCAACCAGCGGGCACCAGTGTAGACTGTACTTTGTGCCGCGGCACAGTCCAGGTGAGCCGCGGCCCAGACGTAACACCCAACGCCCAGGTTTTAAATTTCACGCTATGTGCCGCGGCACAGATTAAGTGAGCCGCGGCACACAAGGCGGCTTTGGTGTGCTCCGCGCGGATTTGGGCTATTTTGAAGCCAGTTCTCGACCTACTCACATGGACGCAATTTGGAGATGGTGAGAGCTATAAATAAGGGTTTAAGACCCTAATCAATAAATGGGGAAAATCTTGAAATCTTGGAGGCTTGGGAAAAGAAGGATCACAGAAGACTATCGCAGAGGAGAGAAGCAGAAGAGATCAAGGGCAGAGGGCAGAAGCCAGAAGAACGGAGGAATCCGAGCTCTTCATCTGCGTTTGATTGTCATGCTTTTATTTATTAATTCTGTATTTTCATTAATGAGCATGTCAGGCTAAAACCCTTAATCTAGGATTTTGATGAAACCTATGTTTTGACGGATTTGCTTGAGATTATCTATTTAATTCCCTTTTTGTTGAGTTTTCCCAATCGTGTTTAATGCTTTCAATTATCTGGCCAATAGTTGTATTGTTTTAATCATTCAATTCGAATCGGGAGAGGAGAGTTGGTGAGGAACTATTGGTGAGGACCGTTTTATCTTGTGAGATAGGAATATACTCATAGGAACTGCGTGGCCTTTTGGAGATTTTATGCTTTTTGCCTATTGACGAATTAATTCACCTAGGGATAGAGTGCGTTGTTCGCCTTTAGAAAAATTTATTGACCTCGGGATAGGCGGTAGAGTATATTAGCAATCTTCGCCTTCAATAAATTGGGAAAATCATTAACTTCAGATAATCGAGAGTAAATTCGGATAAACCGAGGTGGATTCAGAATCTTAGACTTATTCACCATTTGATTCTCTTTCTTCAAGCTATCGTTTTTACTGTTTAGTCTTTTATTAATTATTTTAGTAATTAATTGCGAAACCAAAGTTCGATTGTTCAAATAAAACTAGAATACACAAAAATCGGTAGTTAGTGATTCAGTCCTCGTGGGAACGATACTCACTCATCACTTTATTACTTGTATACGATAACGTACACTTGCGTTCAAGAAATATCGCAACAAGTTTTTGGCGCCGTTGCCGGGGACTGAAATTTTGCTAATATCGATTTCAGTATTTCTAGTCTTAGTTTGAACGTTTTTATTTACTGATTTTCTGTATTTAATTTTATTTATTTATTTGTTTTTGCTTTCAGGAATTTTTCGGGTAGTGCATGAGAAAACTCGATAACAAAGGGCTACTACCTTTGAATACCGAACTCGAGCGCACTCTTAGGAGAAAGAAGAAGGAGAAACGAGAGCTACCGACAACAGTCACTATGGCTGAAAATATCAAGAATCAAGGAGGAAATAATATTGTGCAGCAAGCTCAACCGGAAATGGCGCTTCGAGATTATGCTATGCCGCAGATTAACGCAAACTTTTCGGGGATTCGGCGTCCCACCATTCAGGCCAAAAATTTCGAAATCAAGCCTGCGATTATTGAGATGGTGCAGGCAAGCCAATTCTGTGGATTGCCGAATAATGACCACAACGCACATGTTGCTTCTTTTCTCGAGATTTGTGACACATTCAAGAACAATGGTGTCACCGACGATGCTATCCGATTACGGCTTTTCCCTTTCTCTTTGAGGGATAAAGCAAAATTTTGGCTGAATTCCTTACCGCCGGGCTCGATCACGACATTGGCAGAGTTAGCGCAAGCCTTCCTTGCTAAATTCTTCCCACCTTCTAAGACGGCGAGACTAAGAAACGAGATCACTACCTTTGTTCAGTATGACATGGAATCGCTTCACGAGGCGTGGGAGCGATACAAAGATTTGTTACGGAGATGCCCATATCACGGCCTTCCGGACTGGCTTCAGATTCAGACGTTCTACAATGGATTGAGTGCCTCTACACGCACTCTCGTGGATGCAGTCGACGGTGGAGCTTTGATGGGAAAAACGATGGCTGAAGCACACTCGTTGTTGGAAGCTATGGCCGGTAATGCTTATCAATGGCCATCCGAACGAATAATGCCGAAGCGAGTTATGGAAATTTCAATTAATGACCCGATATCTACGTTTTACTTGTTGTTCCATGGTCCGATTGCTATAGATCCGTCGCTTTGTTGATTTCTTAATCGATGCCTTGAAGGTATTCAGTGAAAGGTCTTAGAGGGGGGATTTGGGCGTTATGCGACTGTTATTCCTCGTACGATTGTTGATTTATTGCTGATATGTCTTAAGGATGAAATCCTTGTGAAGAACTCGAGTCGGAACCCTCCCGTTCGTTGTTTTCTTGGGGGTCCGAGTTTCCCGGTTGAGCCATGTTCTTCAGAGTGTTTGATATCGGTTATTAAGGCAAGTATTCTATTTATGCGATTTGTGTCTTGTGAATGAGTTTATATATTGTATTTACGATGATTTGGTTTATCTTCGTGGATATGTTTCGTGCGGTTTGATTATTCGAATGTTTGTTGATATTAATGATATTCTTGCTTGTTTAACCTTGTGAAGTCGTGTTGGTCATGTTAGTTGCGTGATTTGTGCTGGGCTTGATTTCTTGGGTTTGAGGTATGGTGATGATTATAATTATTGTGAGATTGATTCTCCACTTGGACATGTATTTTGGTGTATGATTGGTTGTTCGAACATAATTGTATTAAGGTGTGTTATCTGTGGTGATGGGTTATGTTTTGTTGCGTATGTTACTTGTGAACTATGAGTTTGAATTACATGTTGTCGTTCTTCCACCTAGGGAGGGTCTGACGAGACCTCTAGGGACCGGTACTAAGGGGTACGGTCATGGAAGTCGTTTCCCACTTGGGGAGGGTCTGACGAGACCTCTAGGGACCGGTACTAAGGGGTACGGTCGCGGGAGTTGGTTACCCACCTGGGGAAGGCTCGACGGGGCCTCTAGGGACCGTTACTAAGGGGCACGACCGCGGGAGTTGGTTACCCACATGGGGAAGGCTAGACAGGGCCTCTAGGTGCCAGTACTAAGGGGTGCCGCCGTGGGTTATATATGATGTGCACGAATAGTGAATGCGTGAAACCGTGTACGGTCCGTTGTGACCTCTGGAGTTCGGTACTTGACCTGTATGAACAATGATTGCGTGGATAATGTTTTGATGTTAAAATCCCGGAAATGTGATAATATTTCACTAATGTGTTTTGAATCAAGAATCGGGCTGAGGCCTTGATGATTTCGAAAAAGGTTTTGAAATTTGGGACTCGAGGTCCAAAAGAAACTATATTCAAAAACTCCTGAGATACCGAGTTTTAATTCTTAAAACTTCATCACTTGTTTTCTGATTAATAAAACCTATCGGTAATATTTTGACAACTGATTGTATTACCTGATTCGTGATTGCCTTCTGATTGATACATTTCGTATGCTATTATACTTACACTAGTAAAACAATGGAGTTTTACTAACCCCTGAGTAATCGGGGGGTGGATGTCTGTTTTGCGTTCAGGTGTTTGCTGGTTCGAGGGAGCAGTCACAAGATTGGCACAGTAAGTGACGAGCTACGATATTAATCAAGAGTTGAGAGTTTGTTCAGGTTATATGGTGTCGACCAAGTTATAGTCAGATTTCCACTGTTGAGTATCTTTACCCCTGCATGGGTATTTATTGTAAAGGGTTGTATTTTGACTTGTTTGCACTGGTCATATGACCTCAATGGTCCGTGAGGTTGTATTGTAATTGACCTTAATGGTCTGTACTATTGTAACGACTGACTTTGGTCGGTCAAATTTTGGTAGTCCTGTGTTGTTTTGCCTGGTGGGTCCTAACGGGGAGGGTCTACGGTGTGTAATATTCCCATACGGTCTGGAGGTGTTACAGTAACTCGGCCAGGCGAGTCTCTGCCCCAAAACGTGCGGTCATGACTCGTCCGTGGCCAACTCCGACAGCCCGGTTTAGACGTTCAACATCTCGGTTTCACCAATACACTAGCTATTATTCAAAACAATAATGTGCAGGCTACGAAACCCAACATACCACAATTCAAGCACACGATTCCAAAGACGTGGACGACAACAAACCGCTCGACCGGAGAAAAGTTCAACGAAACCAGGATGAAGATCTCGGGTATTACATTCTACCCCTCTTAAAAGAAGTTTCGTCCCCGAAACTTAAAACATGAAACAATCAACGCAAGATAATCTCAGATAACAAGTAGTACGTGGCTGCTACCATCCACGCCACTACACCAGAATGATAACAAAACGCAACAAACAAAAATCAATATGGTTGACCAACCCGAACAGCACAGCAATCAAAACACGAGTTAATCGTTGAAAAATATGAAATTCCAATAACCCAAGGTTTGGAAGATCGAATATGAAGCTAATTTCCCGCACTTAAGGAAATTACGAAGTGACCCGAACACTCAGAAATCAGGATACGATATCAACAAAAACCAGATAACAAATGACCGAACCACAACGATCGGGACAACAACGATCGAACAATCATATTCGAATCACGACGAACAACAAAAATCAAATAATAACTCTGAAGTTCACACCTCGATTCGATACAGTAGGTGATGTGGTAAAACCGACAAGATATACGTTTACATAAGATTAACAGGAATGGAACCGCATTCGAAAATTCACAATGACAAATGGATTAATCCAAAACAATACCACAACTCGTTCGAATAACAAAAGTGAAGAACATAACAAGTTCAGAAAATGTCAACAAACACAAACGAGTCAATAGAGTTGAAAAATAAAGGAGTTCAACCATCTGGTCCACTCCCAACAGATGAAGTTTATCTCCAAAACTCGAAACAACAAAGCAAGGAAATAACATACATACAACTGGTAGAATACACCCCTCAGGGACTTCTCACAGTCGATCTTGATATCGGTGCTCAAGTCCATGCCTCGGAAGGCTCGGTGACCAATTCACAAAACTGAACCCGGTGTCCCTCGAGTCCACACTTGTAACACGTTACTGGTGGAGAAGGACAATGTGCATGAACATGCCCTGACGCATTGCAGTTAAAACACCTCCTGGCTTTACCAGGAGTCAAAGCTGACGACTTGGAACTCTCAGTCCAACGCATCGAGCGATGTAGCTTCACAGCAGAAAGACTACGATGTTTCAACCCAGACGCACCATCTCTTATACTGCCCATAAGGTCATCGGACTTCCTCTGTTTCTTCAACTCGGGCACACGTTCCGAAGATAACGACGCTAGTTCGTAAGCTAAGGCTCGATCCTGATAATCTCTCAACGAAGTGCAACTGAATCCCGACATATACTGGCGAATCTCCGGCTTCATCCGTCTGTCAAAATGGAGGATCTTCTCTTCTTCAGTCCTCACCCGATCTCGCACATAACTGAGTTGTTTGCTATAGTCAATGATAGCCTGCGACACCGATATATCCTGCGGTTCTGCCAAATAAAATTCGCGAATTCTCTACTCTCTAATCGGTTTCGGACAAAATTCATCTTCCATAAATGCCTGGAACTCTGCCCACGTGACATCACGATCACGAGGTTTAACAGCTTCCCACTAATTAGTGGCATCTTTGTCAAGAAGGTATTGAGTGATAGGTACCTTCCATTCTTCGGGGCAATCGAAAGCCCCGAATATCTTTCCCAACTGGGAAAGTCAACCGTCCCAGCCCAATGCATCTGCAGCAATGGCAAATCGAGGGGGATTCATACAAACTACTTCCCGAAGCCATTGATTTACACCGACGTTCTATGTTGCGTCAGTGTTGCGTTGAACCGCCTGGGTCAACTGAGTCATCTGTGCTGCTACTTGTTGCAGTATAGTAGCAACACCAATACCAATATCATTCCCGGCAATATTCTCTCGATTCCGCATCTGATTGCAAATAAACAACAGCAACCAATCCAAACGCCAACGGTTCACATAATTATAACACTACACAAATAACCATCAGAAGTTAAATTAACATTCTAGACCGAATTTCCACCTCTCGGTCAAGAGAATTATCTCAACGAGTGCATACCGAACGACTCAGAGTTCACACCACCACTTTAATCAAAACTCTGAGAATTATAGTCGAAATAACAATAACATCATTAACACATACCTTTTAACCGAAATTCATGAAACCGAAAAGTTGAAAGCGAGAGTCAAGCCTCAACTAAATTTTTGGTAGACCTCATTTATGTTTTTAAAATCAAATTTTTGAAAACTTGCAATACAAGATAAAAATAAAATATAAGTAGTTTGAGTTCTCAAAATTTTCGGCCTCGAGGTCATCATACGAAAATCAAACTTTTTCTTCTCTCGAAGGATGTTTTAAAAATAAAATTTATGTGACTTCCCAAAACATGTAAAGCTTTAAAATATTACATTGGCAAACTTTCCTTGCGTAACCGCACCAAACCATTACTCTTGTAAAAACGATTTATATAAGGATATATATATATATACACACATATACCGGCACCACTCTTCATTCCAGTACAATGCGAGAATTGACAATCATGGAGTACCTATTCACGATTCACATTTAACTCCACATCATAACACAAAAATCACACAAGCTCGGGTAACACGAGACACAACAAATAGTGAGGAGACTTACATCCACAGATCGCACGAAGATGATGGTTGCACCTTGATACTAATCACGACCTACATCCAGACGACGCGTCGCGACACGACTCATTCAGATAAAATCTAATAAGACAAGACTCGACTACATACAACTCGACCCAACAGCTTAGGTTTCCACAACCTAAGCTCTGATACCATATTCTGTAACACTCCCAAACCACTTGGGAATATTACAGCGCCGCAGACCCTCTCCGTGAGGATCTACCAGGCTAAATAGAGAAAACACAACAACACAATACATGCCAACATGGCTAATAACGAACCATTAAACCGACTTGGTCTTTTGCCACAACACACACATCAAATATACATTACTCTTTCTCACAACTCAAACCTACGCAGGGGTTGGAATACATCAACATTCCCATAAAACGAGAGAACAACACAATGGAGAGACAAACAATAGGACTCTACCAAAATACTCAACGACTGGTCTTCATGTGATTAGTATCGTCGTCTTCCATCATCCTTCGTACCGATCGTGTTATTCGCTCCCCAACAACCTGGAAATACCTGGACGTAATACAAACATCCACCCCCTGAATACTCGGGGGTTAGCAAAACTCCCCTGTTTTGCTTGTGCAAGTATAATATACAAATACAAGACATACACGACATACCCCAAGGATATACGATCGGGAATAATCAATCAGACATAAATAACAATAGACTTCCCGAGATAATTTACTTGATTAAAACAGTTCAATCACGAATGGTCTGGATAAACCCAAAATACATCTTACAAAACATTTTACGGTCTCGGGAGTTTTGAAAGCATTTGGGATTTAAGAATTCTCAAGACTTTCGAAAACACATAGGGACACGGCCCAAAGATCATTTTTCCAAAATACAACCTCGATAACAACACACTGGGTCCATGACCCAATCATATCATTCCGATCACAAAACGCGGGGTCCATGACCCAATCATCCATAACAACATATTCCCAAGGATTATTCGTGTCCCGTGCTAGCAAGTCATGAACCTCAAATGCTCCCACAGAACATACCCAAGTGAATAACCCAATGGGAAACCATGCCAATCACATGTCACTGTGACAACAGTCACATAACCATAACCATACATACGTTCATAGTCATCTCGGTATCGCGCTAGCAAGCTACGAACCTCGAAGCCTCCATGAGATATACCTGATTGGACAAACCATGACACGTACATCACAACAACCAAACCACAACCATAAGTTATCCTGGCACCGCGCTAACCAGGCACGAACCTCGGAGTCCCTGTAAGACATACCCGGATCGGATAACCCCACAAGTTATCCCGGCATCGGGCTAACGAGACACGAACCTCGGAGTCCCCACAAGACATACCCGATTGGATAACCCTACGGTCACGCCCGACCCGTACTAGCAAGGATGGATCCCAGAGATTCGACAATCTTACCCGGTGGCACATCACTTACAACAATCACACACAACACAAGAAATTATCAATACCAAACACCACTAAGCACCACAACATCCTTACAAAGGATTAATAACTAATATCACACAACGTCACACATGTAACACCCCAAACTAGGCGGATATTATAGTGCCGTGGACCCCCGACTGGGACTCACCAGGCGAGTGAAAATGAATGAAATGCACAGGGTAAATGTAGTACCGAACCACATTACATCATTAATTACTCCGATGATGAGTTTTATTACAACACACCCAAGGAAATGACCGAATACAAGTATATTTTATATGGAGATAAAATATACAACACTGAATGAACTCAAAATCCAAACGGAAATCTGCAGCGGAAATAAAATAAGGAAACACGGTTAATGAAAGGACTGGGCCCCCTACTAGTATCACTGGGACTCCTCGCCGTCAACGTTCTCTTCCCGTGCCTTAGCCTTGCCACGACCTGAAAAACAAAATCCCCTAACGGGGTCAGTTATACAGAACAACAATCCTCAAGAGTTGAATAAATACAATCATATATATGCTGTATAAACCACAAGTTTGATAAAAAATGAATCAGTTAGATTATAACCCAATCTTGTTGAAAAAATACGCAATCAAACATGTTGTATGAATCAACTAACGGTACGGCTCAAAAGGTGGCGCCACACTACCCCCGGGATGGAAATGTTTCCGTGCACAAGCCACCATCGAGTATCGATCGAATACACGTGTGGTCTTGTACCTAGTCAGTCTCACGAAGTGATCTTTTCGTGTGCACAGTACAATGTGAGGCCAACAACCAACACACGACTTAATATGTGACCGACATGAAAATCCTACACATACCAACCGGCACGCCAGTATAACCTGGAATGCCACGAGATAACAAAAGTGACATCGAAATCAATAATGACTCACCGAGATGAAATGATAGTGAAATGAATGATAGCTCAATGAAATGATTGGAACCGTCATTCCTCGTGACTAAAGTGATTAATTGACAATGACAAGTCTCGATACGGTTAATACAATATGAATGAATTATGATTATGAATGAACAACAACGAAAGGAATGAATATTCCTTTAACTGAGTAAGAATTAACTTACCTTAACATCGGTGATGATACGATCTCTCTCGAACAACGCCCTAAGGAAACTATCGGTCGCTCGAACAACCTTGAATAACACAATTACCAACAATCCGTTCAACATACGAATCAAACACGAATATAACTAACTCAAAACGTCGATACGACTAAACCAAGTTCATTGGGGCATTATATCGAACACGTTGAGGCCAAACTTCGATTGTTTACAACCAAACCTCAGTAATACCAATATCAAATCCCCAAGAAGTGTTTCAAACCAACAAAACCTCTTCAATACGATCAATAATCCAATATGAATATCCAAATTCGTGATTTCAACAACAATTAATCGAAAACCCCCAAATCCAACTCAATATTCAAAGTGTTCTTGAATAACCTTTCAATAATCCGATGAATATTCATACATACTCATAATCATATGTATATCTCTTCATACAACATGATTATAACGTCCAAAACGTCATATCTCAACACAAATCGAAATCCAAGAGGTTTGAGAATATTACCTTTGAAGATCCAAACACTTTGATTCGATGAATACGCGTTAGATCGACGATCCGATCTTCACAACCGAATGAAAATAATGAAGAATCGAGTATTCAAGTGATTGATGATGAAACTTTCTCCCACAAACCCTCTCTCTCGGATATAGGATAAAAAATGAGCTTGATCCTCTCAAAAAACGTAATTATAGTGCACACTGCACTGTGTGCCGCGGCCCGGCCGAGTGTGCCGCGGCCCTGCCGGCAGGAGCCGCGGCCCCCGGTACAGGCTGGTCGGCTAAAACTGCAATATGTGTGTGTCGCGGCTCACACTCCCTTGTGCCGCGGCCCATACCCCCTTGGGTCCTAGTGATGAAAAAGGACCCGGGAAGAGAATAAAAGCAATAGGAATCAATATTTGGGAAATAATAACACGAAATGGAAGTGCGGAAACCCCAAAACGGTGGTTCCAAGCAATGATTACAAGGGTTCGCCCAACAAAAGCACAATTTGAACAATGAGCAGATTTGAAATGACATGAATTCCAACGTCAACATCGACTAATGGATCAATTACAACAATCAAGATAATACTCTTGTCTCGATTCCCAAGTAAGGTTGAAACAATGAACAATATCGACACAACTCGAAGTTATTCCGAACGGTAAACACGGATGAATGAATGTGGATGATGAACGGTTATTAACAAGTGAAAAATTACATAGAGATAATTACCGAATGAATTTACTGAATCATAATGACTGAATTACAACCAGGTATTACATACACCCCCCCTTAAAAGAGTTAAGTCCCCGAAACTAAGGGTCAAACAACTCGGGATAACTCTCCCGCATACTATCCTCTGTTTCCCATGTAGCCTCTTCGACTCCGTGTCTAGACCACAGAATTTTAACCAAAGGAATCGCATTATTCCTCAATTGTTTGATTCGCCGCTCTAAGACTCGTATGGGACGCTCCTCATACGAATGATCATCTGCGATCTCGATTTCGTCGAACTGAAGTATGTGACTTGGGTCGGCAACATACTTCCGTAGATGAGAGACGTGAAACATATTATGAATTTGGCTCAACGTCGGAGGTAAGGCCAATCGATAAGCTAGCTCGCCTACTCGTTCCAAAATCTCAAACGGTCCAATAAATCTTGGACTCAACTTTCCCCGCTTCGCGAAATGGAATATACCTCGACTCGGGGACACCTTGACCAACACGTGGTCACCTGTCTCGAACACTAATGGTCGGAGACGATTGTTTGCATAATATTTCTGTCAACTCTGAGCGGTCAACAAACGACTCTTGATCAAAGCTACCTTCTCACGGGCGGCTATAAGCATATCGGGCTCGGTGCTGATTGATTCTGATAAGTCATCCCAACACAAAGGAGATCGACAACGACGACCGTACAAGGCCTCGTAAGGTGCCATCTTAATCGAAGCATGCCAACTATTATTATACGTGAACTCGATCAATTGTAGTTGGGCTTCCCAATCGTCTTTCCAATCGAGGACGCCTGCCCTCAACATGTCCTCCAATGTTTGAATAGTCCTCTCTGATTGTCCGTCGGACTGAGGATGAAAAGATGTGCTGAAATTAAGCTGAGTTCCCATGACACGATGAACTGATTTCCAAAAATAAAACACGAATCGCCCGTCACGATCAGAAACGATACTCTTAAGAGTACCGTGCAATCTCACTATTTCTTTGATGAACAACTGGGCAAGTCTCTCGGGACCCCAAGTATCCTTAATCTCAAGAAAATGAGCTGACTTAGTTAGACGATCCACAATTACCCAGATTGTATTCATGCCACGGTGACTCGTCGGGAAACTCGTGATGAAGTCCATTGAAATATCCTCCCATTTCCACTCAGGAATAGGGAGCGGTTTTAGCATACTCGCCGGTCGCTGATGTTCTATCTTGACTTGTTGACAGGTGAGACATCTCAAAACAAACTCGGCGACTTCACGCTTCATATTACTCCACCAGTAATTTTGTTTCAAATCTTTGTACATCTTGTTGGACCCTTGATGAATAGAATAAGGGGTAGCATGGGATTCTTTCAAAATCGAGTTTTTCAACTCGTCATTCGTCGGTACACATAACCGATTCTTAAATCTCAAGAGTCCATTCTCGTGGACCACAAATCCAGGGGCTTTCCCCTATGCCACATCCTTGCAGATGCGCAACAAAAATGGGTCCGAACCCTGATTCACTCTGATTGCCTCTTCAAGTGGTGATGAAATCTCCAGCATACAAAGCTGTCCTTGAACACGCTGTAACCAAACCTCGATCTTATGTCTAAGTAATTCTTGCTGAAGTTCCTTCTGAACTGTTAATCGAGCAAGCATCTGCTCCTGAACGGACTTACGACTCAAGGCGTCAGCGACAACGTTCGCCTTGCCCGGGTGGTAAAGTATCTCAATATCATAATCTTTGATTAGTTCCAACCACCGTCTCTGTCGCATATTTAACTCATTCTGAGTAAATATATATTTTAAACTCTTATGATCGGTGAATATCTGACAGGTAACGCCATAAAGATAATGATGTCAAATCTTCAATGCAAATACCACGGCTGCTAGCTCCAGGTCGTGGGTCGGATAATTTACCTCGTAAGGTCTCAATTGTCGTGAAGCATAAGCAATAACTTTCCCGTTTTGCATTAGTACACATCCGAGACCCTGTCCAGACGCTTCACTATAGACCACAAATCCTTCCGTCCCTTGCGGTAAAGAAAGGACAGGTGCTGAAATTAACCGACACTTGAGTTCCTCAAAACTCTGTTGACACGCGTCGGACCACGTGTATTTCTTATCTTTCCTTAAAAGGTTCGTCATGGGTTGAGCGATTTTAGAAAATCCTTCCACAAATCGCTGATAATAACTAGCTAGTCCGAGGAAACTTTGGATTTCCTTAACATTCTTCGGAGGTTGCCAATCTCGGATAGCCTCCGTCTTCTGAGGATCAACACGAACTCCGTCTGATGAAATTA
This sequence comes from Orobanche coerulescens, assembly GCA_033398695.1. Lineage (NCBI taxonomy): Eukaryota > Viridiplantae > Streptophyta > Magnoliopsida > Lamiales > Orobanchaceae > Orobanche > Orobanche coerulescens. The sequence continues at coordinate 66,034,253 of CM065808.1, read as the reverse complement.
CATGTCCGAGAAACGTCACTTCGTACATCCAGAATTCACATTTGGAAAACTTCCCATAAAGTTGCTCTCATCTCAACACGTCGAGCACCTGATGAAGGTGAAACTCATGCTCCTCCCGGTTACGAGAATAGATTAAAATGTCATCAATGAAGACAACCACGAACCGATCTAAATAGTCGATGAAAATCCGATTCATTAACTCCATGAATACTGCAGGTGCATTAGTTAACCCAAACGGCATTACCACAAACTCATAATGACCATAGCGTGTTCGGAACGCCGTCCTAGCAATATCCGACTCTCGGATTCGCAACTGATGATACCCAGATCTTAAATCGATCTTGGAAAATACTGAAGCTCCCTGAAGCTGATCCAAAAGATCATCAATACGGGCTAGGGGATATTTTTTCTTGATCTTCACCCTATTCAGCTCTCGGTAATCAATACACAAACGGAAAGAACCGTCCTTTTTCTTGACAAATAATACCGGTGCTCCCCACGGAGACGCACTCGGCCGGATATAACCCTTCTCGGTCAAATCCTCCAATTGATTCTTTAGTTCCAGCATTTCGGTCGGGGCCATCCGATACAGTGCCTTCGATATTGGAGATGTACCAGGCTCCAACTCAATCGTGAATTCCACATCTCTCTGTGGAGGCAAACCAGGTAACTCGTCTGGAAATACGTCGGCATATTCTCTCACTACCGGAATATCCGCCAACATTATTGATGATTTCTCGTTCTTAGTCATATAGCACCAATAACCGACACACCCCTGATTGAGTAATTTCACTCCTTTCATCAAGTTGATGACTCTCCCGGAACAGTTGGGATTACCTCTCTTAAAAACACATTCGACCCCATCGTCTGAAATGATAGTGACCAAACACTTACGGACGCTAATGACGGCATCGTGACGATCCATCCTATCAATACCTAGAATGACGTCGTATCTCGGCAAATCTACCACGATTAGGTCTGCTAACCAATCACGGCCATGAAGCTGAATCGGAAAACCTTAATCTCACGATTCCCGATAATTCTTCTACCATCAGGTAGATCGATGACATAAGGCTCACAACTAGTAGCACTACCCAGACGTAGTCTACTCAAACATGATTCGGAAATAAAAGAATGCGATACACCAGTATCAAAAAGGATACACAGGTTGAGATAGAATATCGAGTGTACCTGAGATCATCCGGGCCTCTGGATCGTCGGTCTTCTTAATCTCGTAAATTCGGGGATTGCCGGCCCCCGAACCGGATGTTCCCGTCTGATAGCTCTTAGCTCCGCCTTTGTTAGCTCCTGTCGTCTTAAACGACACGGACTGAGTGGCCTGATTCGGAACCGCTGACTGGTTTGGGTCCTGAGATGTCGCCGGAGTGGGTTTGGAGTCCCTTCGGGAAAAATGGGCCCTATGCCCCGCAATTCCACATTTATGGCATGTGACAGTCTGCCTCGGACACTTGGTACTGAAATGACCCTGTTCTTCACAGTTGAAACAGGTGATGGCCGAACTGGCCACTCAGGACTGAGATTCTGCGGGTTTAGGCGCCATAGGAGGTCGCTCAGAAAAAGTAGAGCCCGCACGAGGTTTCTTGAAAGTGGCCTGACTGCCGTCAGACTGATTACAATTCTTTGACTTCTTGCCAGTAGATGAAGTTTGATTCTTAGCAATTTCCTTAGCAGTAAGCTCATAAGTAAGAGCTTTCTCGATGAATTCGGCCAGGGTGGTACAATGATGATTAAGCAACTGTAGTCGCATACAAGGTTTCAACCTCTTGCTGAAATATTTGATCTTGTTCGCCTCAGAATGAATAATGGACGAGGCGAAAGGAAGTAGCTCCTGAAATTTCTCGGCGATGGTGAGAACATTGTCGTTCTGATAACTTGGCCTCTCTGAGTAGGGCCGGATAATACCTCTCCATCATGAGAGTCTTGAATTGTTCCCAAGTACAAAATCCATTGGTGGCCTTCAACGATAACCACCATGAATGAGCGCTCTTACCCAGATAGTAAGCCGCGACTGAAACTTTGTGTCCCTCAGGACAGTCCACCATAGTAAACAGTTTCTCGAAATGCTCCAGCCAATGAATGATATCCGCCGGTTCAGATGAACCCTCAAAAGTAGGTGGCCTTTGGCGAGAGATGTCGCCAATGATACTGCTCATACCCCTCTCTTGCCTCGGAGGTGGCGGCGGAGGAGCCTGTTGATTCTGAGTAGCTGAGTTATGCATCGTTTCCATTAGTTGTGTCATCTGAGTCATTTGGGCCATCATGCCCAGCATAAAAGCGAGTGGATTAACCCGAACACCTTCTGACTGAGCTGTGTCTCGGGTACGACTCCCTGATAGTGAATGATTACGCCCAGGTGAATGAGTGGCAACATCACTGCTCGATGAATTAGCATTATTCCTAGCATACGCACATGTATTCACACGAGCTCTCGAGTTTCGGCCCGCACCGCGCCCTCTTTCCCCGAACCACAAATGAAAATGATAAATGCGAAAATCTTACTGTTCTTTGGTCTGAAGGGCTCGGCTCTTGCATGGGTCACACGTGACGAGAAAGTCCAATCATATTAGTCTGATGAATGATGATTTCAAATGAAACATAACTCGGAAGGTAGTATTCAAAACCACTCTCCGATACCAACTCTGTAACACCCCTAACTAGGCGGATATTACAGTGCCGTGGAACCCCGACTGGGACCCACCAGGCGAGTGAAAATGAATGAAATACACAGGGTAAATGTAGTACCGAACCACATTAAATTATTAATTACTCTGATGAGGAGTTTTATTACAACACACCCAAGGAAATGACCGAATATAAGTATATTTTATATGGAGATAAAATATACAACACTAAATGAACTCAGAATCCAAACGGAAAGCCGCAGCGGAAATAAAATAAGGAAACACGGTGAAGGAAAGGACGGGGGCCCCCTACTAGTATCACTGGGACTCCTCGCCGTCAACGTTCTCTTCCCGTGCCTTAGACTTGCCACGACCTGAAAAACAAAATCCCCCAACGGGGTCAGTTACACAGAACAATAATCCTCAAGAGTTGAATACACACAATCATATATATGCTGTATAAACCACAAGTTCGATAAAAAAATGAATCGATTAAATTATAACCCAATCTTGTTGAAAACATACGCAATCAAACATGCTGTATGAATCAACTAACGGTACGGCTCAAAAGGTGGCGCCACACTACCCCCGGGATGGAAATTTTTCCGTGCACAAGCCACCATCGAGTATCGATCGAATACACGTGTAGTCTTGTACCTAGTCAGTCTCACGAAGTGATCTTCTCGTGTGCACAGTCCAATGTGAGGCCAACAACCAACACACGACTTAATATGTGCCCGACATGAAAATCCTACACATACCAACCGGCACGCCAGTATGACCCGGAATGCCACGAGATAACAAAAGTGACATCGAAATCAATAATGACTCACCGAGATGAAATGATAGTGAAATGAATGATAGCTTAATGAAATGATTGGAACCGTCGTTCCTCGTGACTAAAGTGATTAATTGACAATGACAAGTCTCGATACGGTTAATACAATATGAATGAATTATGATTATGAATGAACAACAACGAAAGGAATGAATATCCCTTTAACTGAGTAAGAATTAACTTACCTTAACACCGGTGATGATACGATCTCTCTCGAACAACATCCTAAGGAAACTATCGGTCGCTCGAACAACCTTGAATAACACAATTACCAAAAATCCGTTCAACATACGAATCAAACACGAATATAACTAACTCAAAACATCGATACGACTAAACCAAGTTCATTGGGGCATTATATCGAACACGTTGAGGCCAAACTTCGATTGTTTACAACCAAACCTCAGTAATACCAATATCAAATCCCCAAGAAGTGTTTCAAACCAACAAAACATCTTCAATACGATCAATAATCCAATATGAATATCCAAATTCGTGATTTCAACAACAATTAATCGAAAACCCCCAAATCCAACTCAATATTCAAAGTGTTCTTGAATAACCTTTCAATAATCCGATGAATATTCATACATACTCATAATCATATGTATATCTCTTCATACAACATGATTATAACGTCCATGGAACAACAAGTAAAATGATCGAATACAACATGATTATAATGTCCATGGAACAACAAGTAAAATGATCGAACATGCCCTGACGCATTGCAGTTAAAACACCTCCTGGCTTTACCAGGAGTCAAAGCTGACGACTTGGAACTCTCAGTCCAACGCATCGAGTGATGTATCTTCACAGCAAAAAAACTACGATGTTGCAACCCAGACGCACCAACTCCTGTACTGTCCATAAGGTCATCGGACTTCCTCGGTTTCTTCAACTCGGGCACACGTTCTGAAGATAACGACGCTAGTTCGTAAGCTAAGGCTCGATCCTGATAATCTCTCAACGAAGTGCAAGTGAATCCCGACATATACTGGCGAATCTCCGGCTTCATCCGTCTGTCAAAATGGAGGATCTTCTCTTCTTCAGTCCTCACCCGATCTCGCACATAACTGAGTTGTTTGCTATAGTCGATGATAGCCTGCGACACCGATATATCCTGCGGTTCTGCCAAATAAAATTCGTGAATTCTCTACTCTCTAATCGGTTTCGGACAAAATTCATCTTCCATAAATGCCTGGAACTCTGCCCACGTGACATCACGATCACGAGGTTTAACAGCATCCCACAAATTAGTGGCATCTTTGTCAAGAAGGTACTGAGTGATAGGTACCTTCCGTTCTTCGGGGCAATCGACAGCCCCGAATATCTTTCCCAACTGGGAAAGTCAACTGTCCTAGCCCAACGCATCTGCAGCAACGGCAAATCGAGGGGGATTCATACAAACTACTTCCCGAAGCTATTGATTTACACCGACATTCTAAGTTGCGTCAGTGTTGCGTTGAACCGCCTGGGTCAATTGAGTCATCTGTGCTGCTACCTGTTGCAGTATAGTAGCAACACCAATACCAATATCATTCCCGGCAATATTCTCTCGATTCCGCATCTGATCCCCGTGGCCATCAGTACCACGGTTACGACCACGACCTCTGCCCCTCGGCATACAAACAAGCAACAACCTAACGCAATGAAAATCACATAATCACACACAACAACTATTACAGCATACATAGAATCCACTCACAGATGGTTGGATGCAAAAGTTAGGCCTGACGGCTAAAATGCAGTCCAAAACTTTTACCCAGCTAGAAAGCGCACTCCACAACAGGAAATGGCGTGCGCTAACTGTGCAAGTTTGGCAACACATTCATAATCACCTTCCAGCAGTACTAAACCGGAGATTGCAAATAAACAACAGCAACCAAATCCAAACGCCAACGGTTCACATAATTATAACACTACACAAATAACCATCAGAAGTTAAACTAACATTCCAGATCGAATTTCCACCTCTCGGTCAAGAGAATTATCTCAACGAGTGCATACCGAACGACTCAGAGTTCACACCACCACTTTAACCAAAACTATGAGAATTATAGTCGAAATAACAATAACATCATTACCACATACCTTTTAACCGAAATTCATGAAACCGAAAAGTTGAAAGCGAGAGTCACGCCTCAAGTAAATTTTTGGTAGACCTCATTTATGTTTTTAAAATCAAATTTTTGAAAACATGCAATATAAGATAAAAATAAAATATAAGTAGTTTGAGTTCTCAAAATTTTCCGCCTCAAGGTCATCATACGAAAATCAAACTTTTTCTTCTCTCGAAGGTTGTTTTAAAAATAAAATTTATGTGACTTCCCAAAACATATAAAGCTTCAAAATATTACATTGGCAAACTTCCTCGCGTAACCGCACCAAACCATTACTCCTGTAAAAACGATTTATATAAGGATATATATATATATATATACACACACACATATACCGGCACCACTCTTCATTCCAGCACAATGCGAGAATCGGCAATCATGGAGTACGAATTCACGATTCACATTTAACTCCACATCATAACACAAAAATCACACAAGCTCGGGTAACACGAGACACAACAAATAGTGAGGAGACTTAAGCTCGGGTAACACGAGACACAACAAATAGTGAGGAGACTTACATCCACAGATTGCACGAAGATTATGGTTGCACCTTGATACTAATCACGACCGACATCCAGATGATGCGTCGCGACACGACTCATTCAGATAAAATCTGATAAGACAAGACTCGACTACATACAACTCGACCCAACAGCCTAGGTTTCCACAACCTAAGCTCTGATACCATATTCTGTAACACCCCCAAACCACTTGGGAATATTACAGCGCCGCAGACCCTCTCCGTGAGGATCTACCAGGCTAAATACAGAAAACACAACAACACAATACATGCCAACATGGCTAATAACGGACCATTAAAACGACTTGGTTTTTTGCCACAACACACACATCAAATATACATTACTCTTTCTCACAACTCAAATCTACGCAGGGGTTGGAATACATCAATATTCCCATAAAACGAGAGAACAACACAACGGAGAGACAAACAATAGGACTCTACCAAAATACTCAACGACTGGTCTTCATGTGATTAGTATCGTCGTCTTCCATCATCCTTCGTACCGATCCTGTGATTCGCTCCCCAACAACCTGGAAATACCTGGACGTAATACAGACATCCACCCCCCGAATACTCGGGGGTTAGTAAAACTCCACTGTTTTGCTTGTCCAAGTATAAAATACAAATACAAGACATACACAACATACCCCAAGGATATACGATCGGGAATAATCAATCAGACATAAATAACAATAGACTTCCCGAGATAATTTACTTGATTAAAACAGTTCAATCATGAATGGTCTGGATAGACCCAAAATACATCTTACAAAACATTTTACGGTCTCGGGAGTTTTGAAAGCATTTGGGATTTAAGAATTCTCAAGACTTTTGAAAACACATAGGGACACGGCCCAAAGATCATTTTTTCCAAAATACAACCTCGATAACAACACACTGGGTCCACGACCCAATCATATCATTCCGATCACAAAACACGGGATCCACGACCCAATCATCCTTAACAACATATTCCCAAGGATTATTCGCGTCCCGTGCTAACAAGTCATGAACCTCAAATGCTCCCACAGAACATACCCGAGTGAATAACCCAATGGGAAACCATACCAATCACATGTCACCGTGACAACAGTCACATAACCATAACCATACATACGTTCATAGTCATCTCGGCATCGCGCTAGCAAGCTACGAACCTCGGAGCCCCCACGAGATATACCCGATTGGACAACCCATGACACGTACATCACAACAACCAAACCACAACCATAAGTTATCCTGGCATCGCGCTAACCAGCCACGAACCTCGAAGTCCTTGTAAGACACACCCGGATCGGATAACCCCACAAGTTATCCCGGCATCGGGCTAGCAAGACACGAACCTCGGAGTCCCCACAAGACATACTCGATTGGATAACCCTACGGTCACGCCCGACCCGTACTAGCAAGGACGGATCCCGGAGATTCGACAATCTTACCCGGTGGCTCATCACTTACAACAATCACACACAACACAAGCAATTATCAATACCAAACACCACTAAGAACCACAACCTCCTTACAAAGGATTAATAACTAATATCACACAACGTCACACATGTAACACCCCAAACTAGGCGGATATTACAGTGCCGTGTACCCCCGACGGGGACCCACCAGGCGAGTGAAAAATGTATGAAATACACAGGGTAAATGTAGTATCGAACCACATTACATCATTAATTACTCCGATGAGGAGTTTTATTACAACACACCCAAGGAAATGACTAAATACAAGTATATTTTATATGGAGATAAAATATACAACACTGAATGAACTCAAAATCCAAACAGAAATCTGCAACGAAAATAAAATAAGGAAACACGGTGAATGAAAGGACTGGGGCCCCCTACTAGTATCACTGGGACTCCTCGCCGTCAGCGTTCTCTTCCCATGTCTTAGCCTTGCCACGACCTGAAAAACAAAATCCCCCAACGGGGTCAGTTACACAGAACAACAATCCTCAAGAGTTGAATAAACACAATCATATATATGCTGTATAAACCACAAGTTCGATCAAAAATGAATCGGTTAGATTATAACCCAATCTTGTTGAAAACATATTCAATCAAACATGCTGTATGAATCAACTAACGGTACGGCTCAAAGGGTGGCGCCACACTACGCCCGGGATGGAAATGTTTTCGTGCACAAGCCACCATCGAGTATCAATCGAATACACGTGTGGTCTTGTACCTAGTCAGTCTCACGAAGTGATCTTCTCGTGTGCATAGTCCAATGTGAGGCCAACAACCAACACACGACTTAATATGTGCCCGACATGAAAATCCTACACATACCAACCGGCACGCCAGTATGATCCGGAATGCCACGAGATAACAAAAGTGACATCGAAATCAATAATGACTCACTGAGATGAAATGATAGTGAAATGAATGATAGCTCAATGAAATGATTGGAACCGTCGTTCCTCGTGACTGAAGTGATTAATTGACAATGACAAGTCTCGATACGGTTAATACAATATGAATGAATTATGATATGAATGAACAACAACGAAAGGAATGAATATCGCTTTAACTGAGTAAGAATTAACTTACCTTAACACCGGTGATGATACGATCTATCTCGAACAACGTCCTAAGGAAACTACCGGTCGCTCGAACAACCTTGAATAACACAATTACCAACAATCCGTTCAACATACGAATCAAGCACGAATATAACTAACTCAAAACGTCGATACGACTAAACCAAGTTCATTGGGGCATTATATCGAACATGTTGAGGCCAAACTTCGATTGTTTACAACCAAACCTCAGTAATACCAATATCAAATCCCCAAAAAGTATTTCAAACCAACAAAATATCTTCAATATGATCAATAATCTAATATGAATATCCAAATTCGTGATTTCAACAACAATTAATCGAAAACCCCCAAATCCAACTCAATATTCAAAGTGTTCTTGAATAACGTTTCAATAATCCGATGAATATTCATACATACTCATAATCATATGTATATCTCTTCATACAACATGATTATAACGTCCAAAACATCATATCTCAACACAAATCGAAATCCAAGAGGATTGAGAATATTACATTTGAAGATCCAAATACTTTGATTCGATGAATACGCGTTAGATTGACGATTCGAGCTTCACAACCGAATGAAAATAATGAAGAATCGAGTATTAAAGTGATTGATGATGAAACTTTCTCCCACAAACCCTCTCTCTCGGATATAGGATGAAAAATGAGCTTGATCCTCTCAAAAAACGTAATTATAGTGCAGACCGCACTGTGTGCCATGGCCCGACCGAGTGTGCCGCGGCACAGGGCCAAAATCTGCCTCCAGTGCTCGGCAGCATGCCGCGGCCCGGCCGAGTGCGCCGCGGCAGTGACTCGGCAGTGTGCCGCGGCCCTGCCAGCAGGAGCCGCGGCCCCCGGTACAGGCTGGTCGGCCAAAACTGCAATATGTGTGTGCCGCGGTGCACACTCCCTTGTGCCGCGGCCCACACCCCCTTGGGTCCTAAAATGATGAAAAATGACCCGGGAAGAGAATAAAAGCAATAGGAATCAATATTTAGGAAATAATAACACGAAATGGAAGTGCGGAAACCCCAAAACGGTGGTTCCAAGCAATGAATACAAGGGTTCGCCCAACAAAAGCACAATTTGAACAATGAGGAGATTTGAAATGACATGAATTCCAACGTCAACATCGACTAATGGATCAATTACAACAATCAAGATAATACTCTTGTCTCAATTCCCAAGTAAGGTTGAAACAATGAACAATATCGACACAACTCGAAGTTATTCCGAACGGTAAACACGGATGAATGAATGTGGATGATGAACGGTTATTAACAAGTGAAAAATTACATAGAGATAATTACCGAATGAATTTACTGAATCATAATGACTGAATTACAACCAGGTATTACATACACCCCCCCTTAAAAGAGTTAAGTCCCCGAAACTAAGGGTCAAACAACTCGGGATAACTCTCCCGCATACTATCCTCGGTTTCCCAAGTAGCCTCTTCGACTCCGTGTCTAGACCACTGAATTTTAACCAAAGTAATCGCCTTATTCCTCAACTGTTTGATTCGCCGCTCTAAGACTTGTATGGGATGCTCCTCATACGAATGATCATCTGCGATCTCGATTTTGTCGAACTGAAGTATGTGACTTGGGTCGGCAACATACTTCCGTAGCTGAGAGACGTGAAACACATTATGAATTCGGATCAATGCCGGAGGTAAGGCCAAATGATAAGCTAGCTCGCCTACTCGTTCCAAAATCTCAAACGGTCTAATAAATCTTGGACTCAACTTTCCCCGCTTCCCGAAACAGAAGACACCTCGACTCGGGGACACCTTGACCAACACGTGGTCACCTGTCTCGAACTCTAATGGTCGGCGACGATTGTCTGCATAAGATTTCTGTCGACTCTGAGTGGTCAACAAACGACTCTTGATCAAAGCTACCTTCTCACGGGCAGCTATAAGCATATCGGGCTCGGTGCCGATTGATTCTGATAAGTCATCCCAACACAAAGGAGATCGACAATGACGGCCTTACAAGGCCTCGTAAGGTGCCATCTTAATCGAAGCATGCCAACTATTATTATACGTGAACTCGATCAATGGTAGTTGGGCTTCCCAATCATCTTTCCAATCGAGGACGCATGCCCTCAACATGTCCTCCAATGTCTGAATAGTCCTCTCTGATTGTCCGTCGGACTGAGGATGAAAAGATGTGCTGAAATTAAGCTGAGTTCCCATGGCACGATGAAATGATTTCCAAAAATGAGACACGAATCGCCCGTCACGATCAGAAAAGATACTCTTAGGAGTACCGTGTAATCTCACTATTTCTTTGATGAACAACTGGGCAAGTCTCTCGGGACCCCAAGTATCCTTAATCTAGAGAAAATGAGCTGACTTAGTTAGACGATCCACAATTACCCAGATTGTATTCATGCCATGGCGACTCGTCGGCAAACTCGTGATGAAGTCCATTGAAATATCCTCCCATTTACACTCCGGAATAGGGAGCGGTTTCAGCATACCCACCGGTTGCTAATGTTCTATCTTGACTTGTTGACAGGTGAGACATCTCGAAACAAACTCGGCGACTTCACGCTTCATATTACTCCACCGGTAATTTTGTTTCAAATCTTTGTACATCATTCTGGACCCCGGATGAATAGAATAAGGGGTAGCGTGGGCTTCTTTCAAAATCGAGTTTTTCAACTCGTCATTCGCCGGTACACATAACTGATTCATAAATCTCAAGAGTCCATCCTCGTGGACCAGAAAGCCAGGGGCTTTCCCCTGTGCCACATCCTCGCAGATGCGCAACAAAAATGGGTCCGAACCCTGATTCACTCTGATCGCCTCTTCAAGTGGAGATGAAATCTCCAGCATACAAAGCTGTCCCTGAACACGCTTTAACCAAACCTCGATCTTATGCCTAAGTAATTCTTGCTGAAGTTCCTTCTAAACTGTTAATCGAGCAAGCATTTGCTCCTGAACGGACTTACGACTCAAGGCGTCGGCGACAACGTTCGCCTTGCCTGGGTGGTAAAGTATCTCAATATCATAATCTTTGATTAGTTTCAACCACCGTCTCTGTCGCATATTTAACTCCTTCTGAGTAAATATATATTTTAAACTCTTATGATCGGTGAATATCTGACAGGTAAAGCCATAAAGATAATGACGCCAAATCTTCAATGCGAATACCACGGCTGCTAGCTACAGGTCGTGGGTCGGATAATTTACCTCTTAAGGTCTAAATTGCCGTGAAGCATAAGCAATAACTTTCCCGTTCTGCATTAGTACACATCCGAGACCCTGTCCGGACGCATCACTATAGACCACAAATCCTTCCGTCCCTTGCGGTAAAGAAAGGACAGGTGCTGAAATTAACCGGCTCTTGAGTTCCTCAAAACTCTGTTGACACGCGTCGGACCACATGTATTTCTTATCTTTCCTTAAAAGGTTTGTCATGGGTTGAGCGATTTTAGAAAATCCTTCCACAAATCGCCGATAATAACCAGCTAATCCGAGGAAACTTTGGATTTCCTTAACATTCTTCAGAGGTTGCCAATCTCGGATAGCCTCCGTCTTCTGAGGATCAACACGAACTCCGTCTGATGAAATTACATGTCCGAGAAACATCACTTTGGACATCCAGAATTCACATTTGGAAAACTTCCCATAAAGTTGCTCTCGTCTCAACACGTCGAGCACCTGATGAAGGTGAAACTCATGCTCCTCCCGGTGACGAGAATAGATTAAAATGTCATCAATGAAGACAACCACGAACCTATCTAAATAGTCGATGAAAACCCGATTCATTAACTCCATGAATACCGCAGGTGCATTAGTTAACCCAAACGGCATTACCACAAACTCATAATGACCATAGCGTGTTTGGAACGCCGTCCTAGCAATATCTGACTCTCAGATTCGCAACTGATGATACCCAGATCTTAAATCGATCTTGGAAAATACTGAAGCTCCCTGAAGTTGATCCAAAAGATCATCAATACGGGGTATGGGATATTTATTTTTGATCGTCACCCTCTTCAGCTCTCGGTAATCAATACACAAACGGAAAGAACCGTCCTTTTTCTTGACAAATAATACTGGTGCTCCCCACGGAGATGCACTCGGCCGGATATAACCCTTCTCGGTCAAATCCTCCAATTGATTCTTGAGTTCCAGCATTTTGGTCGGGGCCATCCGATATGGTGCCTTCTATATTGGAGATGTACCAGGCTCCAACTCAATCGTGAATTCCACATCTCTCTGTGGAGGCAAACCAAGTAACTCGTCTGGAAATACGTCGGCATATTCTCTCACTACTGGAATATCCGCCAACATTATTGATGATTTCTCGGTCTTAGTCATATAGCACCAATAACCGACACACCCCTGATTGAGTAATTTCACTGCTTTCATCAAGTTGATGACTCTCCCGGAACAGTTGGGATTACCTCCCTGAAAAACACATTCGACCCCATCGTCTGTAATGATAGTGACCAAACGCTTACGGACGCTAATGACGGCATCGTGACGATCCATCCAATCAATACCCATAATGACGTCGTCTCTCGGCAAATCTACCACGATTAGGTCTGCTAACCAATCACGGCCATGAAGCTGAATCGGATAATCCTTAATCTCACGATTCCCGATAATTCTTCTACCATCATGTAGACCGATGACATAAGGCTCACAACTAGTAGCACTACCCAGCTGTAGTCTACTCAAACATGATTCGGAAATAAAATAATGCGATGCACCAGTATCAAAAAGGGTACACACATGTTGAGATAGAATATCGAGTGTACCTGAGATCATCCGGGCCTCTGGATCGTCGGTCTTCTTCATCTCATAAATTCGGGGCTTGCCAGACCCCGAACCGGACATTACCGTCTGATAGCTCTTAGCTCCGCCTTTGTTAGCTCCTGTCGTCTTAAACGACGCGGACTGAGTGGCCTGATTCGGAACCGCTGACTAGTTTGGGGCCTGAGATGTCTCCGGAGTGGGTTTGGAGTCCCTTCGGCAAAAACGGGCCCTATGCCCCGCAATTCCATAGGTATGGCATGTGACAATCTGCCTCGGACACTTGGTACTAAAATGACCCTGTTCTTCACAGTTGAAACAGGTGCTGGCCGAACTGGCCACTCGGGACTGAGATTCCGCGGGTTTAGGCGCCATAGGAGGTCGCTCAGAAAAAGTAGAGCCCGCACGAGGTTTCTTGAAAGTGGCCTGACTGCCGTCAGACTAATTACGATTCTTTGACTTCTTGCCAGTAGATGAAGTTTGATTCTTAGCAATTTCCTTAGTAGTAAGCTCATAAGTAAGAGCTTTCTCGATGAATTCGGCCAGGTGGTGCAATGATGATTAAGCAACTGTAGTCGCATATGAGGTTTCAACCTCTTGCTGAAATATTTGATCTTGTCCGCCTCAGAATGAATAATGGACGAGGCGAAAGGAAGTAGCTTCGGAAATTTCTCGGCGATGGTGAGAACATCGTCGTCCGCTGATGGGTCGGGAGTGAGTAATTCTGATAACTTGGCCTCTGTGAGTGGGGCTGGATAATACCTCTCCATCATGAGAGTCTTGAATTGTTCCCAAGTACAAAATCTGTCGGTGGGCTTCAACGATAACCACCATGAATGAGCGCTCTTACCCAGATAGTAAGCCGTGACTGAACTTTGTGTCCCTCAGGACAGTCCACCATGGCAAACAGTTTCTTGAAATGCTCCAGCCAATGAATGATATCCGCCGGTTCAGATGAACCCTCAAAAGTAGGTGGTCTTTGGCGAGAGATGTCGCCAATGATACTGCTCACACCCCTCTCTTGCCTCTGAGGTGGCGGCGGAGAAGCCTGTTGATTCTGAGTAGCTGAGTTATGCATCATTTCCATCAGTTGTGTCATCTGAGTCATTTGGGCCATCATGCCCTGCATAAAAGCGAGTGGATCAACCCGAACACCTTCTCACTGAGCTGTTTCTTGGGTACGACTCCCTGATAGTGAATGATTACGCCCAAGTGAATGAGTGGCAGCATCACGGCTCGATGAATTAGCATTATTCCTAGCATACGCACGTGTATTCACACGAGCTTTCGGGTTTCGGCCCGCACCGCGCCCTCTTTCCCCGCGTCCTCTGCCAGCTCTTTCCATACTGAAGTGGGAAAGTCACGAAATGATTATATATCTCGCACGGATATCACATTATGATTACGTTATGAAATGATGAAAATGAGCATACGCGCTAAAACACAATGATTACATGTATGATCAATTGAGGTGACATGATTATCTGATGAAATTATTGAAATGATTATTTTGAACAAGTTAATACGATTAATGATACGATCCTCAAGATCAACAATTGAACAGTGAAATGAACTGAGTGATTAATGAATTAACATGATCGACTTGATCACAAATGAAAATGATAAATGAGGAAATCTTACTGTTCTTTGGTCTGAAGGGCTCGGCTCTTGCACGGGTCACACGTGATGTGAAATTCCAATGATACTAGTCTGATGAATGATGATTTCAAATGAAACATGACTCGGAAGGTAGTATTCAAAACCACTCTCCGATACCAACTCTGTAACACCCCAAACTAGGCGGATATTACAGTCCCGTGGAACCCCAACTGGGACCCACAAGGCGAGTGAAAATGAATGAAATACACAGGATAAATGTAGTACCGAACCACATTACATCATTAATTACTCCGATGAGGAGTTTTATTAAAACACACCCAAGGAAATGACCGAATACAAGTATATTTTATATGGAGATAAAATATACAACATTGAATGAACTCAGAATCCAAACGGAAATCTGCAGCAGAAATAAAATAAGGAAACACGGTGAATGAAAGGACTAGGGCCCCCTACTAGTATCACTGGGATTCCTCGCCATCAACGTTCTCTTCCCGTGCCTTAGCCTTGCCACGACCTGAAAAACAAAATCCCCCAACGGGGTCAGTTACACAGAACAACAATCCTCAAGAGTTGAATAAACACAATCATATATATGCTGTATAAACCACAAGTTCGATAAAAAATGAATCGGTTAGATTATAACCCAATCTTGTTGAAAACATATGCAATCAAACATGCTGTATGAATAAACTAAAGGTACGGCTCAAAGGGTGGCGCCACACTATGCCAGGGATGGAAATGTGTCTGTGCACAAGCCACCATCGAGTATCGATCGAATACACATGTGGTCTTGTACCTAGTCAGTCTCACGAAGTGATCTTCTCGTGTGCACAGTCCAATTTGAGGCCAACAACCAACACACGACTTAATATGTGCCCGGCATGAAAATCCTACACATACCAACCGGCACACCAGTATGAACCGGAATGCCACGAGATAACAAAAGTGACATCGAAATCAATAATGACTCACCGAGATGAAATGATAGTGAAATGAATGATAGCTCAATGAAATGATTGGAACCATCATTCCTCGTGACTGAAGTGATTAATTGACAATGACAAGTCTCGATACGGTTAATACAATATGAATGAATTATGATTATGAATGAACAACAATGAAAGGAATGAATATCCCTTTAACTGAGTAAGAATTAACTTACCTTAACACCGGTGATAATACGATCTCTCTCGAACAACGTCCTAAGGAAAATATCGGTCGCTCGAACAACCTTGAATAACACAATTACCAACAATCTGTTTAACATACGAATCAAACACGAATATAACTAACTCAAAACGTCGATACGACTAAACCAAGTTCATTGGGGCATTATATCGAACACATTGAGGCCAAACTTCGATTGTTTACAACCAAACCTCAGTAATACCAATATCAAATCCCCAAGAAGTGTTTCAAACCAACAAAACATCTTTAATACGATCAATAATCCAATATGAATATCCAAATTCGTGATTTCAACAACAATTAATCGAAAACCCCCAAATCCAACTCAATATTCAAAGTGTTCTTGAATAACCTTTCAATAATCCGATGAATATTCATACATACTCATAATCATATGTATATCTCTTCATACAACATGATTATAACGTCCAAAACATCATATCTCAACACAAATCGAAATCCAAGAGGTTTGAGAATATTACCTTTGAAGATCCAAACACTTTGATTCGATGAATACGCGTTAGATCGACGATCCGAGCTTCACAACTGAATGAAAATGATGAAGAATCGAGTATTCAAGTGATTGATGATGAAACTTTCTCCCAAAAACCCTCTCTCTCGGATATAGGATGAAAAATGAGCTTGATCCTCTCAAAAAACGTAATTATAGTGCAGACTGCACTGTGTGCCGCAGCACGGCCAAGTGTGCCGCGGCACAGGGCCAAAATCTGCCCCCAGTGCTCAGCAGCGTGCCGCGGCCCGGCCGAGTGTGCCGCGGCAGTGTGCCGCGGCCCTGCCGGCAGGAGCCGCGGCCCCCGGTATAGGCTGGTCAGCCAAAACTACAATATGTGTGTGCCGCGGCGCACACTCCCTTGTGCCGCATCCCACACCCCCTTGGGTCCTAAAATGATGAAAAATGACCCGGGAAGAGAATAAAATCAATAGGAATCAATATTTGGGAAATAATAACACGAAATTGAAGTGCGGAAACCCCAAAACGGTGGTTCCAAGCAATGATTACAAGGGTTCGCCCAACAAAAGCACAATTTGAACAATGAGGAGATTTGAAATGACATGAATTCCAACGTCAACATCGACTAATGGATCAATTACAACAATCAAGATAATACTCTTGTCTCGATTCCCATGTAAGGTTGAAACAATGAACAATATCGACACACAACTCGAAGTTATTCCGAATGGTGAACACGGATGAATGAATGTGGATGATGAACGGTTATTAACAAGTGAAAAATTACATAGAGACAATTATTGAATGATAATGACTGAATTACAACCAGGTATTACAACACATCCACCGACAAGTAAACATATCAATAAACAATCCCCGGATAGTGATTACGGTCTACTATATTCACGAAATATGATTATAACATCTTCCAACATACGACACTAACACACATATTCCGAAACATATTTATTAATGAAGTATACGAGTTATCTTTGAGGGAAAACATTTTATCGAGGATATACCGATCCTTTTTGAAAGTTCATTAAAATATTAAAATTCCACATATAATCAATTACCAACTATCACGTATATGAAATACGAAGCGTATGGGCAAGATACTTGCCTCAATAATCAATACCGAAACCTCCGACGAACACGGTTCAACCGGGAAACCTCGAACACCTAAAATCCTCCGGCGAAAACAACGAAAACATGATCACTAGAAGTATAACGATTAACAATGACGAGAAACGCACCCAAGAACCAAGGGAAAACCCTTAGAGGCATTTAATCGGACATTAAATGCTCAAGGCTCCCTACGAACATGAAAATCAAGGTTGGACTCAAACAAATTCAAGATACGGATATACAATCCGTAAATCATGATCCACGATGCCCAACAACATCATCTTATCCATAAAAATTGGATGAAACAACAAAATCGAGAAAGAACTTCCGAAAAATCAATTCTAGGAAATTACAAGGGATTACCTTAGATCGGAACGACAAGAAATTGGAAGATGATGATAATAGACATCATGCAAGCTTCCCAAATGATCCTCAAAGATGTGCCAGTCAAAACCCTCGAATCTTGTCAAAGGATTGCAAACGAAATGAAGAAATGAGGAAAAATGCCAACTACACCCGTGCCCAGGCCTTATATACCCATTCTTCCGAGCCATTACGGCCATAATCGGCAGTGCATTACGACCGTAATTGGCCTTCCCGGACCTTCTGCGCAATTTATGCAGTATCCTTACAGCCGTAACCGGCCAACCCATTGCGGCCGTAATCGACTGTAACACCCCCCAAACTAGGCGGATATTACAGTGCCGTGGACCCCCGACTGGGACCCACCAGGCGAATGAAAAAGGATGAATTACACAGGGTAAATGTAGTACCGAACCACATTACAACATCAATTACTCCGATTAGGTGTTTCATACAACACACCCAGGATAAAATAGAATGCATGTGTATCTTATGTGACGATAAAATACACAACACTGAATGAAACAAGTATTCAAACAGAATGTCTGCAGCGGAATAAATAAAGGAAACATAAATGACTGAATAAGTGACTGAACAGACTGGGCCCCCTTCTAGTATCATTGGGACTCCTCGCCGTCAACGTGCTCTCCCTGTGCCTTTGCCTTGCCATGACCTGAGAAACAAATATCCCCAAACGGGGTCAGTTATACAGAACAACAATCCTCAAGGGTTGAAAAATACACAATCATGATTTAACTGAAGTTATGAAATATCTATAGTTATGAATTACGCTGAAGAGGGGTATCATAGTACGCCCGTAGTGTTCTGTGCAAGTGTACAAGACGAATGACCGGACACACCCGTCCTTGTACCTAATTAGTCTCGCGGAGGTAATCTGTTACCGTGTGCACAGTCCAATGTATCACTCCCAATACATGGCCATAACGTGCCCGACTAAAAATTCCACACATCCGCACCCGGCCACGCAATATGAACCCAGAAGGTCTTATGAACGAGAATGACCGTAATGAATATCAATGAA
This sequence comes from Orobanche coerulescens, assembly GCA_033398695.1. NCBI lineage: Eukaryota > Viridiplantae > Streptophyta > Magnoliopsida > Lamiales > Orobanchaceae > Orobanche > Orobanche coerulescens. Next base: position 66,014,974 of record CM065808.1, on the reverse strand, counting down.
TAAATAATAATCTGACAAAGTCAAGAATGACTCACCGAGATGAGAGTAATAATGAAGTGATTGATAGTTTCAATGGAATGATTGGAACCGCCGTTCCCGTTAATGAAGTGATTATTCAACAATTACAAGTCTCAATATGATTAATACAATGATGAATGAGTTATGATTATGAATGATCAACAACAAAAGGAATGAAAATCCTTTTAACCGAGTAAGAATTAACTTACACAACACCGGTGATAATTATCCTTCCACGAACAACGTCCTAATTGAGATATCGGTCGCTCGAACAACCTTGAATAAATACAATTACCAACAATCCGTTCAATACATGAATTAAACACGAATATAACGAACTCGAAACGTCGATACGAATAAACCAAGTTCATTGGGGCATTATATCGAACACTTTGTGGCCAACTTCGATTGTTAATAACCAAACTTCAAAAATACCAACATCAAATCCTCAAGAAGTGTTTCAAACCAACAAAACATCTCCAATACGATCAATAATCCATTATGAATATCCAAAATCGTGATTTCAACAATAATTAATCGAAAACCCCCAAATTCAACACAACATTCAAAGTGTTCTTGAATAATCCTTCAATAATCCAATGAATAATCGAACATATCCATAATCATACATATATCACTTCATAAAACGTGATTTTAACATCCGAAACATCATATCTCAACACAAATCGAAAATCCAAGAGGTTTGATGAAAGTTACCTTTGAAGATCCAAGCACTATGATTCGAAGAACACGCGATATATCGATGATCCGAGCTTCACAACCGAATGAAAATGATTAAAAACCACACTCAAGTGATAATTGATGAAGAAATCTCTCCCTCAAGACTCTCTCTCTCGTATGAAGGTGAAAGAAATGGAAGGAATGAGCTGAAATGCTCAAAAAACAAAATTATAGGGGTTGGTGATCGCCGGACACGGCCGTGCCCGATCGGCACGGCCGCGGCCTGGCCCAGGGCGAGGACTCGACCGTGTCCTTCTTGACATGGTCGCGGCACGAAGGGGCCTTCCGATAGTGACACGTCAAGCGGTGACTCGGTCTGCAAGCCGGCATTGACTCGACCGTGTCTGGAACACGGTCGGGCGTCTGGGCGATCGGTTCGCTTATCCGGAAGAGTTCGACTCGGCCGTGCTGACGACACGGTCGGGTCTCGTGGCAGAGACTTCGGCATTTCCGCACGAGTACAGACGGCCGTGTCGGACAACACGGCCGAGTTCGGCAGCGTGATCGCCAAAATCGAAAAATGAGCGGGTGAGCTAAAACGACCATAACTCTCTCGTCCGGACTCCGATTGACTCACCGTTTGAACCATTGGAAAGCTAACTCGATGCTCTATAATATTGCAAAGATTCAGAATTTTTGGAGTTACCAAAAATTAATGGTGATCTAACAAAGTCGAACTCATATGTGGAAAGTTGAAACAATGTACAATAACGATACAAAACTCGAAGTTTTTCCGAACGGTGAACACGGGTGAATGAACATGATTGATGAATGATTATAAATGAGTGAAAATCCACTGAGTGACAATCACCGAATGAAATTACTGAATGATAATGACTGAATTACAACCGGGTATTACATCGACCACCTCATTGCGGCCGCAACCGAGCACCCATTGCGGCCGTAACCGGCAAGCACCTTACGACCATAATCGGTAGGTCCCTTACAACCGTAACTCGTCCAGGCAAGTCTATGCCCCAAAACATGCGGTTCGTCACTCCGCCGTGGCCAACTCTGACAGCTCAGTTTAGACGCTCAACATATCGGTTTCACCAATACACTAGCTATGATTCAAAACAATAACAAGCAGGCTACGAAATCCAACGTACCACAGTACAAGCACACGATTCCAAAGACGTAGACGACAACAAACCGCTCGACCAAAGAAAAGTTCAACAAAACCGGGATGAATATCTCGGTTATTACACGTTCTTCACCATGTAGCCGAACCAGTCGAGCTTCTACAACATTATTCAGTAGTATTGTGGAGGATGGTAGAATATTAGTTGTATCCAGCTCTTGATATGCCTCATTGTCATCCTTATCGACTGCTTGTCCAAGTGTAGCGGAACTATATATATTTCTCGTAGCCACATGATTTATGATCTTTCATGCTCATTTTTTTACCAAGTCATCGAGGTAGTAAACTGGTTTAGCAGATGTTGCAAAAATAAACGGACCACTTTCATACCAACTTGTAAAAGTATCAACAGATAATATTCCATAATTATCCTCCCTTTCGATTTGAAGATTTGTATCAAACCACCTACACTTGAACAAGTAAACTGTCAAGCCTTCTCCATAAATTTGTTCCACTACTTCGAGAAGAACACCGTAATATCTACCGTCCATCATAACCCCAGAATTTTGACACCTCCTTCTTTGATCTCTGTCGATACATACAAATGTCACACCATTTACCTTCGCCATTGAATAAACTCTAGATATAACAGGCGTCATCGAAAAAAGAATCAACTCACGTGACCACATCGGGTGGCCATCACTTTGTATGTGCTTCATCTGGTTATTAATTAAGGTGAATGTCGTTATTAAGTAAATCATGTAAGCAAATTAAGTAAATAGTAATTAAACACTTACCCATTGTCCGAAATAATCAACCAATGTTTCATTGTGGAATCTAATGTCTCCATTCATAGCATCACGTGAAAGGTGAATGTCTTTCCAATATTGAACTTCTGGACAGTTAAGTAATATCCACCAATGTGCAATTCCTTGCTCGTAAGGTTGTAAATGACTATCAGGTAATCTTTCTTGAACTTCAACTTCACTGGTGATGATGGAATGCTTGACATAGGCTCGGGTGTGGGATCCACCGCGCCTAAATAGAACTTGGTATATGTTACACACTCCCATGCAAGATATGCTTCGGCTATACATCCTTCTGGTGCAAACTTATTAGTCACATAGTCCTTGTACTCACCAAGTTGCCTTTCTATTGGAAACATCCACGTGTAGTAGACCAGGCCTAATGCTCATTTATTTTAAACCAATGCGTGCCTTAGGGTCGTATTTAGTCTTTGCTTCCCAATATAACACTGTACCGACAACACTTTCACAAATAGTTTTTTCTATGTGCATCACATCTAGGTATGTAACGCCCCAATACTTATTTAAATGCTATTTATTTTTCTAACGATCATGGATTTGAGTTTTTTTTTATATTTATAGGTTGTCCGATACTTGACCGATACGTTCCTAGCATAAAATGAAGGATTTAAAAATAAAAAATTTAAAAATAAATTATAAGGATCATTTATAGAATTTATGAAAGTGATTTCGAAAAGTTCCGACGATTTTGATATGATAAAATTTTCATCAGAGAACACTTATATTGCGAAAATAATATTAAATTATTTTATTATTATTATCAAAAATCTGTTCCGAGCATCTCGAAGATTTCACTTAGACAAGTTCAGAAACGGTCGGTAATCAAAATCTGGACACCGGGAAGGGGTCGAACCGGCCGAGCCAATACGACGTACATCTTTCGATAACTGCCGGACACGCCTACCGATAGCTGCCGGTCTCGACCGACAGAAGCTTCTTGGCACTGTCCGGATAAGGCTGTCCAGCTGTCCGGATAAGGTCGGTCATGACCGACAGAAGCTTCTCGGCACTGTCCGGACAAGGTCGGTCACGACCGATAGAAGCTTCTCGGCACTGTCCGGATAAGGCTTCCAGCTGTTCGGATAAGGTTGATTTTCAATCGACTTTCCAACAATTCAGATACCATTTTGAAGCTGTGAACCTCTACTTTAAAACGCCCATAACATATTTCCCTTCAAAAAATTATAAAGGCCTCAAAAATCCCGATAAAATAGAAAGCTCAAACCTGACAATTTTTCAAAGGTGTTTGATAAAAGTCCTCAAAGAGATTTCAGATTTTACATCAAGAATTTTCAGCTATCGTTTACGTATTTTCAAAACCAAGCAAATTTAAGAACTTATGGCCGGAAATATGAAAAAGTATTTTCAAGTGCTAGGAGCAGCGTATCCGGGATCGAAGAAGGACAACCGAGCCAAATTCCAAGGAACATATTTCAAGATTTCAGCAAACGAGGTGAGGTTATACTGTTTTAATATGTTACGATCATCGTTGTGTCGTGTAACATAACGACCCGAGAGGGGTCGAAAGAATGAAAGAAAGCCGAGACGAGACTCACACAGATAAGGATGTTTTGTGTGCATTAGAGAACATGATTTTGATGATTTATAAGGGTTTAATCTCACTGAGTATGCTCGCATACTCACACCTTGTCGTTTATGTTTTTCAGGCTAAGGAATCGACGAAGGGGACAAGCAGAAGATGAATACATACTCCCAACACGATGAAGTTCTAAAGAATAAAAAATATGTTGTCATCGTAATTGTTATTATTTTTACGAAATACTTGATGTTCTTCAACGAATGTAATTTCAACGGACTATGTCCGAATAATTGACTTCCCATGTCTTTTGTAAAACTGTACTGATGTTTGAATAAAATTATGGTGCTTCGAGGACGGAATTTTTTTAAATGCTATTTATTTTGCTAACGATCATGGATTTTGATTTTTTTTTATATTTACAGGTTGTCCGATACTTGGACCGATATGTTCCTAGCATAAAATGAAGGATTTAAAAAGAAAAGATTTCAAAATAAATTATAAGGATCATTTTTAGAATTTATGAAGGTGATTTCGAAAAGTTCCGACGATTTTGATATGATAAAATTTTCATCACAGAACACTTATATTACAAAAATAATATTAAATTATTTTATTATTATTCTCGAAAATCCGTTCTGAGCATCTCGAAGATTTCACTTAGACAAGTCCGGAAATGGTCGGTAATCAAAATTTGGACACCGAGAAGGGGTCGAACCAGCCGAGTCAATTTGACGGACATCTACCGATAACTGCCGGACACGCCTACCGACAGCTGCCGGTCTCGACCGATAGAAGCTTCTCGGCACTGTCCGGATAAGGCTGTCCAGCTGTCCGGATAAGGTCGGCCACGACCGACAGAATCTTCTCGGCACTATCCGGATAAAGCTTCCAGTTGTCCGGATAAGATTGATTTTCAACCGAATTTGGACCCCTATAATACATATATACGTAAGTATGTTCCAAAAAATCAGATACCATTTTGAAGCTGTGAACCTCTACTATAAAATGCCCGTAACATATTTCTCTTCAAAAATTGTAAAGGCCTCAAAAAGCCCGATCAAACAGAAAGCTCAAACCTGACAATTTTTCAAAGGTGTTTGATAAAAGCCCTCAAAGATATTTCAAGATTTCAGAAAACGAGGTGAGGTTATACTGTTTTAACATGTTACGGTCATCGTTGTGTCATGTAACATGACGACCTTAGAGGGGTCGAAAGAATGAAAGAAAGCCGAGACGAGTCTCACATAGATAAGAATGTTTTATGTGCATTACACAACATGATTTTGATGATTTATAAAGGTTTAATCTCACTGAGTATGCTCGCGTACGCCCACCCCGTCATTTATGTTTTTCACGCTAACGAATCGACGAATAGGACAAGCAGAAGATGAATACATCCCAACACGATGAAGTTCTAAAGAATAAAAAATATATTGTTGCCGTAATTGTTATTATTTTTACGAAACACTTGATGTTCTTCAACGAATGTAATTTCAATGGACTATGTCCGAATAATTGATTTCCCATGTTTTTGTAAAATTGTACTGATGTTTGAATAAATGAGTTTTATTGAAGATTTACTTACTAAAATGCTTCTGCAAATACTCCGAATTTATATAAGATTTTTAAGGATAAATTAAGCTATGTAACATGCTTTTTAATTAAGAAAGCCAGGGCGTTGCAAGGTAGTTTTTACTTGACAACTTACTCCAATAAGGTAGATCCCAGAAAATACTTTTGTGGGACCAATACTTATACCTGTCAGGTCTTTCAGGAGTTGCCGCTACTATATTAGGATGGTTGCTCAACTACCCAAAATCATACTCATTCAGCACGGCCAAAATTTCCTCACCAGTCCACTCCCATGGTGGATCACCAACTTCTTCAGTCCCATCAAATGTTGCAGCATCCGTACGCCATACATGCGTCCTCTCAAGCCATATACGATGACGCATTCTGATAACCTTCCGACAAATAATACCTTGCGTAGTCTGCATTCAAGCACACTGGACATCCTCTATATCCACTAATAACAGATCCAGACAGCATCCCGTACACAGGAAAATCACTGATGGTACCGATACACATATCACGTAAGTAGAACATCTCATGTGAGTAACTGTCGTACGTCGGATGACCTTGATCCCACAACTACTTCAGCTCCTCTATCAAAGGTCTCAAATAATCATCAATACACTTTCCTGGATACCCGGGGCCAGGTACTAAGAGAGTCAACATATTATACTCCTTCTTCATGCACATCATGGAGGAAGGTTGTAAGGAACCATTGCCACCGGCCATATACTATACGAAAGACTCATGTTGCCAAAAGGGTTGAATCCATCAGATGCAAGTCCGATTCTTACATTTCGGACATCTGATGCAAATCCTGGAAACTCCCTATCTATATGCTTCCAAGCCTCTCTATTAGAAGGGTGTATCATAGTATCCTCGTCAGTCACGCGAGGCTCAGCATGCCATCTCATCGCCTTGGCTGTGTGAGGAGACATGAAAAGCCTCTCCAATCTCTCTTTCAGAGGAAAATACCAAAGAACCTTCATAGCTTTCTCTTTACCTAAAGGAGCGAACGTATATCTCTCTATGTCACATACTAGACATCTCTTTAGGTCTTCATTAGGCTTTCCCCGAAATAAAGCACAATTATATATGCATACATGGATCTTGATGTACGATAGCCCAAGACCTTTTAGGATACGTCTCATTTTACTGTGATTACTAGGAAGATGATGACCTTCTGGGAGCATTTTTCCTGTAAGTTCCAAATAATCATCCATAGCTTTAATCGAGGTTTTGTTCTTCACCTTGACTCTCATAGTCTCTATGACACTATCAAGGACCGTCATGTGACACCCAGATTAAAGAAGAGTCTGTTGGAGCTGGATTAGCTTCTTGTATCAATCAACAGAAATTGTGTTAATGGGTATCAATGTAGGCGTTCGGATGACTGGTTGATCAGCTATATGGTATTCTTGACCTTTAGCCGATATGTCCCGCTCGTAACAACCAAACACGTCGTCAATCAACCTTCTTGTGGGGTCATTGGATGTGCTACCACTGTACTGTCCGTGATCATAGGGAATAATTGAATTCGATCTTTCACCGTGGTAAATCCAACATGTATATTTATCCCAAAATCCATTCTTTTTCAAGTGCTCCCATACGACATCAAGTGTAAAATGGTACATATTGCTGCGACATTTACATTTATTGCATGGACAGTAATGAATCCTACTATCACTATCATGCTTCATCACAAATCGAATAAACCCTCGTATTCTATCTACGACCCTTGGATCCCATTTTTGCAGACCAATCCAGCTTTTATCCATCCTATAACAAAAATAACAACAATATTACACATCGTATTTATCAAGAACATGCAAAAAATTACGACTAAAATCATCATATATAGCTCGAAATCAAGATGTCAAGTCCATATATATATATATACCAAGAAATATTCAAGAAAATGGCCTAATTCTTAAACATGTTCATAATCATCCAAATAGATTTATTATATGCATAATATAATTATAATTGATCTTAAAATCCAATAAACATACCTTCAATATGATTTCTTGAATGATCAAACCAGAGAAAATTGTTGTTTTTCTTTTTATTGTTCTGTAATTTCGGAATGTGTTGTAAATGGTGTCTTGAAGTGTTAGATGGTGATATATTCTGCACAAAAATACATGTAAGACTTTAGCCGACGGCATGTCGTCGGCTAAAGTATACTTGCCATCGGCTAAACATTAAATAGTCGTCGGCTAAAGTCTCATAGTCGTCGGCTAAACTACAAAACTTTAGCCGACGACTAACTTGAATTTAGCCAACGACCAATAGGAATGTCGTCGGCTAAACTCTTTAGCCGACAACTGCACTGCCGTCGGCTAAACCTTCTAACTTTAGCCGACGACTTCCGGCGGTCGTCGTCCGTTCTCCGGCTAGTCGTCGGCTAAAGTATTATTTTTGGTAGTGCCCTATCAAAACTCTTGGAGGTACTTGTGTTCAACTTGAGCTAAGTAGTCCGTATAGATCCCTATTACAAGACTTGGGAGTACTTGCCCTTAGCTAGTTATGAGTAGGCCATACGGATCCCTATTTGAAGACTTAGGCTTAAGTTTCCTTGGAGCCGAACAGGCCATATGGATCCCAATTGTAAGACTTGGGTGTAATTGCACTTAACTCGAGCTAAGGAGGCCGTACAAATTCCTATCTGAAGACTTGGATATTAAGTAAGACATACAGATTCCTATTTAAATAGGCTGTGTGGAATTAAGTATGACGTACAGATCACTATTTGAATACTTGGACGCACTTGCCCTCAACTGGAGCAAAGTAGGCTGTATGGATCCCTATTTAAATATGGGCGTACCTGCGGTTAGCTCGAGTTGAGCAGGGCGTATTGATCTATATTTAAAGACTTGGGGGTACTTTACCTTAGCCCAAGCTGATTGGGACATATGGATCCCTATTTGAAGAGTTAGGTTACCCTCCTCTTGATCTAAGCAGCCTGTACGGATCCCTGTTTTAAGACTTGTGCATACCTGCGCTTAACTTGAGTTGAGCAGGCCATACGGATCCTTATTTGAAGACGGGTCGTAACACCCCCTAACCTAGCAGCTGAACCGCAAAGGGGTCTGTGCTAGTTGGGAAGTATCACTCTTTTATACATTCAAAACCATTATTTTAAATTTCTAAAGGCAAGAACTCGAGAAAATAACGCAAAGTGGTATTATTCGTTCAAAACAGTACAAAATATTAAGTTTAATACATAAACAAAACTATAACAGAGCGGTCTTATTTAAAACAAAATAGAGTCTTCCAGCATAGGGGCAACATAGCTGGGGAACATGGCATATGGACAAGTCTCCGACTGGCAGCACTAAAGAGGTATATTCAACCCCTAAAGATGGGCATCATCACCTGCATAAGAACTTAGTGAGCTAATGGCTGATTAATATGGAACTTCTATAATACCAAAGTATCACATATCATATTCATCAATGGAAAAGTACTTTATATGATATACTCATGTTCTTGTGAATTCCTTTCATCGGGTACCTTGATGTGTAATACTCGACTGTTAGTGATGGGCCATGGTTTTCGGAACTTGTTCATATAATTGGCCAATAAAACATGTATAAAGGGGTTCCGATACTAGTTTTTTAACCAATGGTATTAGCTGTATTCATCCTTTTTCATTTACTGTGGGTTTCCCAGACTGACTTTCAGCCGCAAGTATTTGCCACCATGTGTTGAGTCCGTGGTCCCCCGCATCCCGTGCCTACCTGCCATCAATAAAGTACCATACCTAATTTTCTTAAACATTCGTTCGCAGATACATGTTATGCATGATCATTTAATAACAGTCACATATGAAAATATAAATCAATATATGATCCATATGATACAGCAAGGAAAATCCGCATCTTACCTCAGGTCCAGCTGCGTATTGAAGTGAAAAGATCAGCTTCTCTCGCTAGATGGATGTGCTACAAGCCCTGAATTAATTAACCATGTTGCACTTAACATTACCTTCATGAATGCCACCAAAATGTTGGAATACAACTTAAGATCATTTATGACTTATCTATTCACAACTAATCACCATAATTCGATAATTATGCATATATACTGATATATACTATGTTTAAACTTTATATCCTTCTTATATCCTTATACAAGTACGCTTATTTCGAAAAATATAAACATATATAATAATTTTTGTAACATATTCTACAACAACACAACTGTTCAAGAGAATTTATCAAGACGTTGAAATGACCATAATTTGTTTTGCTTATAACCGCTTGATTATAAGTTGGATTTGCATAAAATTTTGATAAAATATCCCTAACATACTTAATAAAGAATATATCGGGACACCCGCCTTGAACTAACCGAAATATACACAATCCATAGATATTTCTAAAAGGTGGCAGATTGTCTAGTGATGATTTAGGCTCTATAAATCCATACTAAACACAAGGTTAAGCCATGGATGAATTTTTAACATTTTTATGACATATCTAAGGGCCTGAAAAAACCCTCATTTCTTCGAAATAATCAAGAAGGATTCCAAGAACATGAAGAAAACAAAGGAAACTCACCTTGATTGTCAAAGGATATGAGGTGTTGGTGTTTTGATGATTTTTCCTTGAATATTTGGTGATTTTTCGAAGGGATATGCTTATAGATCAAGTTAAGAGTTTAATGAGGGTTTAGGGTCGATTTTATTCTCTTATCCAAGTGATGGAGGCGGTTGTGAGGGTGAAATACCAAATTACTTAACGGATGATGCCGTATGCAACTGCGAATTGAATCATTTATAATGTTGATAAGAATCAAATACTTGACACATTTTATTAGGTTAAACAAATGTTATCTACTTGATTCACCTATCTAAATTTACTCAACACACACACCACTAAGCTCTGGGGTTAAACCGGTCAACCTACGATAGACATGTCAGTGAATCTATTAGTACTTCAAGATTTGCCACATGTACTTAGAGTAAATTTAAAGTGCTTAACATGCTTCAACATAGTGAGTTAACTATGAGATAGAGCGAATCATGAAATGTGAAATAATGCAAAAATGCAATTAACAAATAAAATTACTTTGTAGTCATTTAGTATATTGATCTTCGTTATCCGAGAAATTGAGCTTCTTACTGCAATGAGACATTTATAAAGACTTGAAGGACATAAACCGAATTGAGTACGTGGATCTAAGGAGCCCGGGCATAAGCCCAGTAAGTCCCACCAAATCAAGACCCTACAAATCCCAGGGGTAAACTCCCCAACTCGGCATAAGGGAATGGCATCCAGGCCGACCTAAAGGCCAAGTATCCTAACCCAGCGTGCCTCAGCTCAGATTCAAGTCAAGACTTGTTATTAGGCGACCATCTTATCACGCCGACCTGGTGTGAGTGACAGAGCAGGCCGAGATCCCTCAACCTCTATCCCTTGTCAGCAGATGAAGGTCCTATCCTTCAATCACACGGAATCTGATGAAATCCAAGATAGAGACAAATAAAGATATCCTTACTTAACAAGGACTTTTTTTCACAAGGAAACTACGTACACAATCCTTATCAGGATTCTACTTCCCATATATACATAAAGTCCAATATCAACATGGACTCAGTGACTTTCTACTCAAGTTAGGGTAGCAATATTCATGCCTATAAATAGATGTCATCCACCTACACTGGTATATATACAGAATTCTTGACTCTCAATACAGTCAATTAATTTTGCTTCCACCACATATTCAATATACTTACTCTCACGCCGGAGGGCCTTCGCCGGTGAAGCCCCGGCTCAATTCACATGTTTTCTTGTGTGTAGGTCCGATCTGGAAGTTCACTCGCCGGAATTATCCGAACCGCTTGGATAAGGACTGATCCGATACGTTTTGGAAGCATCCGTTTGGTTCTGGTGCCGGGAAATGTCAAAGAACTTCTTTCAGACAAACACAAATCATGGCTGAAATTCCACAAGATGGACAAAAGACTAGCGTCACCTACAGTGGCAGGAAACCCGCCTCCACAGACAAATCGACAAAGCACGGTCGCCGCCGCCAAAAACAAGTTCAATATCGCCAATAGTACTATGGGCCTCGCTGAAGAAAAGAAGAAGCAGAGGTCAGAGAAAGGAGATCGGAACCGAGATAGGGATGTAGAAAGCAAGCCAAATGACGGCGCCCATTTCCGATGCTCCAATGGCGTGGGATTTAAAGGTAAAAGCAGAACCAGAGGCACGGAGAAAGCCGAGGTCTTCACCCCCCTCACTAAGCCGATCTTAGAGATACTCAACTTGGTAGATCTTTCTCTACCCAACCCATCAGAGACAACCCGAAATACCCTAAAGACGCCAACAAATACTACGCCTACCATAAGGATAATGGACATGAAAGGGAGAATTTCTACTCCTTGAAGAAAATGGTGAAAAAAAATGGATCGACGAAGGGAAGCTAGATCAGTACGTCATGAAAAAAGATGGTAAGAGGTCGAGGGACGATAGGCAAGAGGAGGAAGAAGATAGGCCGCCCAGGGCCAAACTGCACGTCTTCAAATACCAAATTGAAAGAGCAGATCCATGATCTCAGTAAGGTATATCACAGCCCCTCATGGATCCTTAGAGGAGAGGAGACGATTTCTCCAAATGAGTTGGCAGGAAAGAGAGCCACAAGGGAACAACCCCTAGTTATCAAATGGAGGATAGATAACTGCGAGTCAGAGAGGTTCCTAATTGACTCAGGGGCAGCGAAAGATATCTTATACTAGAAAACATTCAAAGAGATGGGGCTACCCGACAGCATGTTATCCCCTTATAATGAAAGATTAGAAGGATTCACAAACCACAAAGCGGAGGCAAAAGGGATTGTGGACCTAATACTCGAGGTTGGATAATATCCCTTCCAAACCTCAGCCATTACAACGTTCATTGTTGTGGACTTAATATCAGATTATCATGCCATCTTGGGCTCTCCGAGTCAAGGCAAACTTGGCATGGTCGCCTCCCTACCTCACCAAAGGGCAAAGTTCCCCACACCAGCGGGAATAGGATGTGTGCTAGGAACGCCCAAAAATTCTTGGAACACGTCATGAGATCTAGAAAAACGAAACATAAGATGGAAATCAACACCCCAGAAAAGAACGTCACCATCACCAAATCCACCAAAGTCACAGGGCCGAGTCCCTAAAGAGAAATCCTCCGGGAAAGGAATTTGAAACACCCATGGCGCTCATGGAACTTGAGAAAATATTACCAATAAGAAGTTAAGACGAAATATCCATTCACACCATCCATGTAATGGCCTTTTATCTATCAAAATCCGTTTTCATCATTCTGTCAAGTACTTAATTTATACATGCTTAGACATTACATAACAATGTCTGAACATTTAAACAAGTCTGCAGCACTAACGCCTGACTTAAACATTTAAAGCAAGGCAACTCTTGCAAACTCAGATGAAAGCCTGGTCCTTATAAAGGCTAAAGCACACATAACATGCTTGGTCACAAAGATGCCGAGTTATGATTAAGACATCTAACTCAGACGATCTGAGCCTAGTTCTGACAACTAGTCTGCTCAAGCCTACAAATGAGTACACGAGACTCGGTAGGCCGAGTTCAGATTAAGACATCTAACTGGGACAATCAGAGCCCAGTTTTGACAACTAGACTGCTTAAATCTAAAAATGAGTACATAGCACTCGGCAGGCTGACTTAAGATTAAGACATCTAACTCGGACAATCAAACCCTAGTTTTGACAACTAGAATGCTCAAATCTAAACACAACTACATAACAATCGGCAGGCCAAGTTAAGATTAATACATCTAACTCGGACAATCAGAGCCTAGTTACAAACAACTAGTCTGCTCAAGCCCAAAAATGAGTACACGACACTCGGCAGTATGAGTTAAGATTAAGATATATAACTCGAGCAAATTGAATCCATTTCTAAACAATTATATCAAGTTGACGAACGACACGCCGATCACACTTGGCTCATACAGGCTTAAGTGATCATAAATAGACTAAGGTACACATCCCGGCCTTACCCCGGTGTAAGGCAAGACCTCCTTCTGACATTTTCAAGAAGGCCAACCTCAACTACTCAGCCTAACGATAAACAAGTTCATGGTTGGTTAGGTATGAGCATCTCGTAATACGAGATAGAAAACTTGAGTGAAAATCGCATATCAAGAGTACAGAAAGAAACATGGCGAAAACACCCAAATTGGGTCGAGAAGAATATAGGAAGACCCCAATAAAACAATCGGGCTCAGACATTATAAGTATCCAGATAAGTACATTGTTCAAGCCAAATCGGCATACAATCTATCCAAAAATAGAAAAATTGAACTATCCTAGTCAGGCGCCATCCTCTTCCTCGGCCTGTGCTATCAAGTTGTCAAAATTGTTCTCTTGAGGAGTCGAAGGATCCATACCGGCTTCCCTTCCTAAGAATCCCTAGCCCTTATGTTCTTAAGTGCATTCTCAAAGTACAGGATCATAGGATGAGCTGCTCTGGCTTCGGCACTGTAAGGATCCTGAACGAAGAGTCGGGCGAGCTTCGCGAGAGGCGCCTCGACCTCTGGGTCAATGTAGACAAGACTAGATAAATTAGAACAAGCATCGCCATAGATGGAGCCCGCTTCATTAGCTAAGTCATCTCGATACTGTTTGCTCTTCCTGCATCGTTCGATGGCGGACTCCTCTTTTCCAGGCAGACTCTCCTCAAGAAAGGCTAGCCTTTGATCTGCGGCATTCTTCTCCAGCACCAAGATCTCGGCCCTCTTCCTCTGTGCCTCGGCCTCGACCTCGGAAATTTTCAGGGCCGTCTCGGATTGAAGCAGCGCCTCCTTTAACCTCCCCACATGCTCAAGCACAAACTTCCTAGTCGCCTAGGCCTGTTCAACCTTCAGCTCGGCCTCGTTCAGCATGGCGTCACGAGAAGCCTTCCCCTTCTCCAGGGATTCAACCTTCTCAGTTAGCCTAACAGTAGATTCCTGAGCCAATTTGGCCGCCGCCTTATTCTTGTGCACCAGATCCACCACCTGCCTGAATACGACATACTCGTGCTGAGCGATGAAGGCGAGTTACAAAAAGAAAATACAAACTCAGGTCAAGCTGATTGAAGAAAAGAAACCGCGAAGTACGGGAAACCGACACGGAATAAAGGGTACCTCACTAAGAATTAAACCCTTCATGTTGAAGAGTTGGAGCGAACTCGGCTTGTCAGCAACAAGCCGCTCAATGTAAGACGTATTCATAGCGCGGTTATTGACTGGTCCCCCAAGATTCAGGGCGGCCCCGGATTGAATGGTCGAATCAAACCCAGACATGATGGGCGCAGAAATGAAAGAGTTGACCATATTTTTAATCTCGGCATAAGAAAGAGCGAAATCCGAGGAAGAACCAGGAGGCGAGGGAATGATTCTATTATGAGAAGGCTCTTCTCGAGCTCGGCCTCCATCTTCCCTTGGCCTTTTCTGTCTCAGACGACTCTCTGCCTCAAAGTCCGGCCCACGATCTCGGCCTGGTCCTTGAGAGTCTCCCCGGCCTTGACTCTGAGCACGAGTCCTGGTAGGGCTAACTCCCTCGGTGGGCACCTTCTCAACTTCCGCTTCAGGTTCGGACAAAGATTCGGCTTGGATAAGAGGTGACTCCTTGGAAAGCGACGATTCCCCCTTATCTTGCAACTCTTTTTGCCGATCCGCCATATCGGCATGTCTGCTGTCGACTCCCTCAAACGGGACAACCTCTTCTTTTTTCAAGCCTCCATCATGGGGACGATATGCTCCTCATCCACCTTCTGGATGTCTTCCATCGAGAGATCTGTGCAAACACAATGTTAACACCAAAACGAGAGATAAAAAAATTACATCCTACGATGTCAACCACTTTCAAGCATTTATCATCCTCGGCACGACAGGTCGCACAATCCTCGTGAAAGACGAAATTGGGGTGGACAACCCAATCAGGAAACCGAGCCCCTCTTAGGACCTCGACCAAGGGTCAAACCCCAGCTACGGGTCCCCTCATCAAGTCGGCCTTAGAATGGTAACAAAAGTCAAGCTCCAGCTCGGCCCAATTAAGAATAGCAACAGAGGAGAATTGCTCAAGCTTCGTAATCTAGTCCGCACTCCAGTCCAGCTCATGTAAGCGTGAAGGGCAATGCGGTGAATTAACAGGCGCTGTAAACTCCCAGCCATGCCGGCTCTCAACCCTGATCATGTGCCTATTCTAGCCCGTGACCTTATTGACAGTGTTTGAAATGGGGGCCATGAGCTTGGGTTTGTTGGGGTCGGACTTGATGGTGATGGTTCTAGTTTTGGAGTTGTAGGACGAGTTGAAAAAGTGATAGAAAGCAAACATACATGGCTCGAAGCCGAGACTACGGCACAAGATAATAAAGGGGGTGACATATCTGACTGCGTTGGCACCGAGGTGGGCTGGGATAATCTCCCAATATTCCAAGAATTGATTGATGAGAGGGTCCAAGGGCAGCCTCAAACCAGGGTGAAACTGTTTGTTGTAAAAAGGGATGAGGGCGTCACAATAATAAAAGTCTTAGCTTCATGATCGTCGGCGAAGGGAGTGTCCAAACTATAATAGAGCCTATATTCATTCCTATCCACCTCATACGTGGTATAAAGCTCCTCAAGCATCTCGTCCCCCCCCCCCCCCCCCTTTGGGATGCTTAGGTCGAGAGGAGCCTCCCAAGTGTATCTGGTCTTTGCCTCGGCTCCGTCTTGAGCCGAGAACCTCGGAGTTGAACTCCCTGACGGGCCATTTATAAGTACTCTCCCCAGCCATACCTGTATAGGAAGACAAGGGATTAGACTCGCCCTGTAAAGATGACGAGGTGTTCTTCTCCCTCGTCTCAACTACCTCGGCCGAGGAGAAACCTCCCCCAAAACGAAGCCGAGCTTGAGACTTGTTCTTGACATAATGCAAGAAGATGCAGTCTACGACTTCGTCCAAACTATCAAGAGTCAATATATCGGCATCACCACCATCTACAGTCCTAGGCGCAAAGGACCCAGAAGGATATCTAACATCCGTTCTAGGGGTTTTGTTCATATACATCATTTCCCCAATGGCCGCAAGGGATATGAGCTTCCACGACCCATTGGATTTAACATAAATCCTCGAGTTCCTAGTGTAAAAACCGTAAGTGGAATTCTTTTCCAGATAGCCATGCTTAGACATTTTAAAGATGCGAAGTTTCACAGAGGAGATTTGAAGCTTTAAAAACTCAATAATTGCGGAAAAAATAAATGGGGAATGGAGCTGAAAAGTGCCTCAAAAAGCAAGGATAAACAGATGGAAAGCAGCGCCTGAGATTGGCCAGAGTAAACCATCGGGAAAAACCAATAGAAACGGCACGGTGTGAAGTGTCGTCGGGCTATCACAAGCTCTACTATGTGATTCGGAATCCGCAAAATGAAGAAATTTTTTTTAATTTTATAGAGGGCATGCGGGTGTCATAATTACACCGCATTAATGGATGTGGTTTTCCATAAGATTCTCTTCACCTCCCCACGCGCACGCCGTCCAATTATATGACGGGATATAGAGCGATTGGTATGACAGGACCCTTAAAATTCAGTGGGACATCCAAGCAGGTCAAGGCCGAGATAACGCCAAGTGAAGTCGACTTCAAAGAAGTAACCAAAACACTGAAGAACAAAGGACGGACTTGAGTTCCTACTCGGTGTGCCGAGATAGCTTGGGGGCCACAAAACGACATAAACCGAATTGAGTACGTGGATCTAAGGAGCCCGGGCATAAGCCCAGTAACTCCCACCAAATCAAGACCCTACAAAGCCCAGGGGTAAACTCCCCAACTCGGCATAAGGTAATGGCATCCAGGCCGACCTAAAGGCCAAGTATCCTAACCCAGCGTGCCTCAGCTCAAATTCAAGTCAAGACTTGTTATTAGGCGACCATCTTATCACGCCGACCTGGTGTGAGTGACAGAGCAGGCCGAGATCCCTCAACCTCTACCCCTTGTCAGCAGATGAAGGTCCTATACTTCAATCACACGGAATCTGATGAAATCCAATATAGAGACAAATAAAGATATCCTTACTTAACAAGGACTTTTTTTCACAAGGAAACTACGTACACAATCCTTATCAGGATTCTCCTTCCCATATATACATAAAGTCCAATATCAACATGGACTCAGTGACTTTCTCCTCAAGTTAGGGTAGCAATATTCATGCCTATAAATAGATGTCATCCACCGACACTGGTATATATACAGAATTCTTGACTCTCAATACAGTCAATTAATTTTGCTTCCACCACATATTCAATATACTTACTCTCACGCCGGAGGGCCTTCGCCGGTGAAGCCCCGGCTCAATTCACATGTTTTCTTGTGTGTAGGTCCGATCAGGAAGTTCACTCGCCGGAATTATCCGAACCGCTTGGATAAGGACTGATCCGATACGTTTTGGCAACATCAAGACTTATTTTATCATGTTAGGAGGAATAAATCACATGTTGCATGT
Organism: Orobanche coerulescens; assembly: GCA_033398695.1. NCBI lineage: Eukaryota > Viridiplantae > Streptophyta > Magnoliopsida > Lamiales > Orobanchaceae > Orobanche > Orobanche coerulescens. The sequence goes on along the minus strand of CM065808.1, from coordinate 65,996,701 downwards.
ATCATACACATAAAATGTAATTAAGCACATAAGTATCAATTAATCATGCTCATGAAATGTCTACTTATATGCCATGTTTCCCTAATGCATGTTATATAAATGGATTTAGGTATAAGATGGTTATTGGCTTAGAAGGAGATAATCGGCATTACAATCCTCCCCTTCTAATAAAATTTCGTCATCAAAATTTGACATACCGAACAGTTCTGGATACTTGTTTTGCATTTCCTCCTCGCTTTCCCATGTAGCCTCTTCAATAGCATGTTTCCTCCATAAAATCTCTACCAAATGAATCTCCTTGTTTCTTAGTTTCTTTACTTTCTTATCAAGAATCTGTACTGAATTCTCTTCATAAGACAAATCAGGGGATAATTCCAACGGCTCATAATTTAAATCTTGTGAAGGGTTTGAAATGTACTTCTTTAACATGGACATAGAAGACAACGTGCACACCAGATAATGAAGGACGTAAGGCTACTTTACTCTATCACCGACTCTCTCAAGAATTTCAAACGGGCCAACATATCTCGGGTTAAGTTTTCCTTTCTTCCCAAATCTCATAATGCTTTTGATTGGAGATACCCCCGAGAACACATGACCCCCAACTGCCAATTATAAATCTCTTCTTCGAATATCTGCATAACTCTTCTGTCTACTTTGTGCAGTCTTGATTCGTTCTCTTATCTTTTCTACTACCATAGCAGTTTATTATATCATTTCTGGACTCAGTAGATTCCTTTCTCCGACTTCATCCCAGTGTACGGGAGATCTACATTTTCTCCCACACAGTGCTTTATAAGTTGCCATCCCAATTGTATACTGGTAACTATTGTTGTAGGTGAACTCCACCAATGGAAGCTTTGTATCCCAATTGCCCTTGAAATCTAGTATGCAAGCTCTTAACATATCTTCGAGTATCTGAATAACTCTTTCTGACTGTCCATCACTTTGTGGATGAAATTCGGTGCTGAAAGCAAGCTTCGTACCCATTACATTATATAAACTCTTCCAAAATGCAGATGTGAATTTAGGGTCCCTCTCAGATACTATTGATACTGACACCCATGTAGTCGGACTATCTCTTTAATATAGTCTTGAGCATATCTATCCATATTATATGTGGATTTCACTGGAAAGAAATGAGCACACATGGTCAATATATCAACAATCATGTATATCGAATTATACCCACTTTGAGTCCTTGGTAGCCCAAGCACAAAATCTATTGTAATGTGTTCCCATTTCCATTCCAAAATTAGTGAAACCTTCATGCCTATAACAGTATAGATAAGAATATACGGGCTCATTTATCAATATGATATGGTGATGATGATAAAATTAAAGATAAGGTCAATTGGTTCCGACCATAATTGGGATGAATAGAGATGTGACATATCCAATTACTTAACAGATGATGTGTATGCAACTGCGAATTGAATCATTTATAATGTTGAGAAGAATCAAATACTTGACGTATTTTATTAGGTTAAACAAGTGTTATCTATTTGATTCAAATATCTAAATTTACTCAACACACACCACTAAGCTTTGAGGTTAAACCGGTTAACGTATGATAGACATGTTAGTGACTCTATAGTACTTCTAGATTTGCCACCTGTACTTAGAGTAAATTTAAAATGTTTAATACACTTCAACTTAGTGAGTTAACTATGAGATAGAGTGAATCGTGAAATGTGAAAGTAATGCAAAAATGCACTTGACAAATAAAATCACTTTGTAGTTATTTAGCACATCGATCTCCATTAACCGAAAAACTGAGCTTCTCACTGCAATGAGATATTTATAAAGACTTATTTTATCATGTTAGGAGGAATAAATCACATGTTGCATGTATCATAGACATAAAATGAAATAAAGCACATAAATAGCAATTATTCATGCTCATGAAATATCTAGTATATACCATGGTTCCTTAATGCATATTATGTAAACGCATTTAGGTATAAAATGGCTATTAGCTTAGAAGGAGATAACCGGGCATTACATGGGTGTACTTGCTATTAGATCGAGTTGACTAGGCCGTACAGATCTCTGTCAAAGACTTGGGTGTACTTTCCCTTAGATCGAGATGAGTAGGTCGTATGGACCTCAATTTGAAGACTTGGGTGTACCTGCCCTCCGCTAGAGATGAGTAGGTTGTAAGGCTCCCAATTTGAAGACTTGAGCGTACTTCACTTAGCTAGAGCCGAGTAGGCTACGCTGATCCCTATTTGAAGACTTGGGCATACTTGCCCTCAACTCGATCTGAACAGGCTGTACAGATCCCTATTTTAAGACTTCGGCATACCTGTGATTAGTTCAAGACCAGTGCGCTATATAGATCAGTATTTGAAGAATTTCGCATACTTGCCCTCACTTCGAGCTGAGTAGGTCGTAAGGATACTTATTTGAAGACTTAGAAGTACTTGCCCTAAGATCGAGATGAGTGGGTCGTACGTATCCCTATTTTAAGACTTTGGCGTACCTGCACTTAGCTCTACCTGAGAAGGCTGTATGGATCCCTATTTCAATCTTGGGTGTATTTACCCTCAGCTCGAGCCGAGTAGGACGTAGAATTGCTATTGGAACTGGTCGTACTTGCCCTAACCTCGAGCTGAGATTGTTGTTTGAAGAACTGGTCATACTTTCCCTCACCTCGAGCTGAGTAGGACATACGAATCCCTATTGAAGACTTATCCGTACTTGACCTCAGCTCGAGCAGTGTAGGCGCATGGATCCTTATTAGAAGACTTGGGCATACTTGCCCTCAAATCGAACTAAGTAAGACGTACATATCCCTTTAAGTACTTGGACATACTTGTCCTCGACTCAAGCTAAGTAGGTCTTACGGATCCCTAAGACTCGAGCGTACTTGCCCTCAGCTCGAGATGAGTAGGTCGTACATATCCCTATTTGAAGACTTGGCGTACTTTCCCTTATATCGAGCTGAACAGGCCGTATGGATACCTATTTTAAGACATTGGTGTACCTGCGGTTAGTGTTAGGCGTATTTTTATACGCTTATTTATCATTATTTTGTATTAATTTGGCGAGTAAATTTGCATCAATGAGCTTTTAATGCCTTAATCTTGTATGTTTGTCAGGAGATTGGAGTCCAGAAGCTAAAACGAGGCAAAATGGGCGAAAACGGCGAATTTTGGCCGTGGACCGCGGAACAGAGCAAGTGGGCCGCGGCACAGGAAGGCAACCAGCGGGCACCAGAGTAGACTGTACTCTGTGCCGCGGCACAGTCCAGGTGAGCCGCGGCCCAGACGTAACACCCAGCGCCCAGGTTTTAAATTTCACGCTATGTGCCGCGGCACAGATTAAGTGAGCCGCGGCACACAAGGCGGCTTTGGTGTGCTCCACGCGGATTTGGGCTGTTTTGAAGCCAGTTCTCGACCTACTCACATGGATGCAATTTGGAGACGGTGAGAGCTATAAATAAGGGTTTAAGACCCTAATCAATAAATGGGGAAAATCTTGAAATCTTGGAGGCTTGGGAAAAGAAGGATCACAGAAGACTATCGCAGAGGAGAGAAGCAGAAGAGATCAAGGGCAGAGGGCGGAAGCCAGAAGAACGGAGGAATCCGAGCTCTTCATCTGCGTTTGATTTTCATGCTTTTATTTATTAATTCTGTATTTTCATTAATTAGCATGTCAGGCTAAAACCCTTAATCTAGGATTTTGATGAAACCTATGTTTTGACGGATTTGCTTGAGATTATCTATTTAATTCCCTTTTTGTTGAGTTTTCCCAATCGTGTTTAATGCTTTCAATTATCTGGCCAATAGTTGTATTGTTTTAATCATTCAATTCGAATCGGGAGAGGAGAGTTGGTGAGAAACTATTGGTGAGGACCGTTTTATCTTGTGAGATAGGAATATACTCATAGGAACTACGTGGCCTTTTGGAGATTTTATGCTTTTTGTCTATTGACGAATTAATTCACCTAGGGATAGAGTGCGTTGTTCGCCTTTAGAAAAATCTATTGACCTCGGGAGAGACGGTAGAGTATATTAGCAATCTTCGCCTTCAATAAATTGGGAAAATCATTAACTTCAGATAATCGAGAGTAAATTCGGATAAACCGAGGTGGATTCAGAATCATAGACTTATTCACCATTTGATTCTCTTTCTTCAAGCTATCGTTTTTACTGTTTAGTCTTTTATTAATTCTTTTAGTAATTAATTGCGAAACCAAAGTTCGATTGTTCAAATAAAACTAGAATACACAAAAATCGGTAGTTAGTGATTCAGTCCTCGTGGGAACGATACTCACTCATCACTTTATTACTTGTATACGATAACGTACACGTGCGTTCAAGAAATATCGCAACAAGTTTTTGGCGCCGTTGCCGTGGACTGAAATTTTGCTAATATCTATTTCAGTATTTCTACTCTTAGTTTGAACGTTTTTATTTACTGATTTTCTGTATTTAGTTTTATTTATTTATTTGTTTTTCCTTTCAGGAATTTTTCGGGTAGTGCATGAGAAAACTCGATAACAAAGGCCTACTACCTTTGAATACCGAACTCGAGCGCACTCTTAGGAGAAAGAAGAAGGAGAAACGAGAGCTACCGACAACAGTCACTATGGCTGAAAATATCAAAATTCAAGGAGGAAATAATATTGTGCAGCAAGCTCAACCGGAAATAGCGCTTCGAGATTATGCTATGCCGCAGATTAACGCAAACTTTTCGGGGATTCGGCGTCCCACCATTCAGGCCAACAATTTCGAAATCAAGCCTGCTATTATTCAGATGGTGCAGGCAAGCCAATTCTGTGGATTGCCGAATGATGACCACAACGCACATATTGCTTCTTTTCTCGAGATTTGTGACACATTCAAGAACAATGGTGTCACCGACGATGCTATCCGATTACGGCTTTTCCCTTTCTCTTTGAGGGATAAAGCGAAATTTTGGCTGAATTCCTTACCGCCGGGCTCGATCACGACATTGGCAGAGTTAGCGCAAGCCTTCCTTGCTAAATTCTTCCCACCTTCTAAGATGGCGATACTAAGAAATGAGATCACTACCTTTGGTCAGTATGACATGGAATCGCTTCACGAGGCGTGGGAGCGATACAAAGATTTGTTACGGAGATGCCCATATCACGGCCTTCCGGACTGGCTTCAGATTCAGACGTTCTATAATGGATTGAGTGCCTCTACACGCACTCTCGTGGATGCAGTCGCCGGTGGAGCTTTGATGGGAAAGACGATGGCTGAAGCACACTCGTTGTTGGAAGCTATGTCCGGTAATGCTTATCAATGGCTATCTGAACGAATAATGCCAAAGCGAGTTATGGAAATTTCAAGTAATGACCCGATATCTACGTTGTCAGCCCAAGTCGCAGCATTAACGCAGCAGCTCCAAGCATTTTCGCATGCTCCTTCCCCCGTTACCATTGAGTCTTGCAATTGGTGTAACGGATCTCACCCTAGCGCGGAGTGCCAAGTAGGGAACCCTTTCGAGCAACATCCAATGGAGCAAGCTCAATTCGTAGGAAACGGAAATCGACAAAATAATTCTTACCCCAGCACTTATAATCAAGGGTGGCGAGATCAACAAAATTTTTCGTGGAGGAACGGGAAAGCTTTAAAACCTCCACAAGCTCAATTCGCGCAGCCCCCACAGCGGGCCCCCAATCACCAAAGGTAACATTGGAAGATACTCTTGCTCAATTGGCGGCTAACACGAGCCAATTCATGACCCGCACCGAAACGACCCTCCAAAATCATTCTACATCCATCCGAAACCTAGAAACACAAATGGGGCAGATTGCTAATCTATTATCCCCTCGGTCTCAAGGTGCACTGCCCAGCACAACCGAAATGAAACCCAAGGAAAACGTGCAAGCAATCGAATTACGAAGTGGAAAGGAGTTGAAAGGGCAGCCTATCAATAACAAAGAGCAGCTGATCGATCAAAGTGAGAAGGAAAATGATGAGGCGCCCAAGCCAAAGGCAGTATCGACTACTCAGCCCACTCCTCAAATCCCATTTCCACAGCGTTTCCAAAACCAAAAACTAGACAAGCAATTTTCAAAGTTCCTCGACATCTTCAAGAAATTGCGCATAAACATTCCATTTGCCGACGCGTTGGAACAAATGCCGAGTTATGTAAAATTCATGAAATAAGTCTTGTCAAATAAAAGAAAGCTCGAGGAATATGAGATGGTCGCATTAACGAAGGAGTGCAGCGCTATTTTACAATAGAAGCTCCCACCTAAATTGAGAGATCCGGGAAGTTTTACCATCCCTTGCATCATCGTAAATTCGTCTTTTGAAAGAGCCCTATGCGATCTCGGAGCCAGCATAAACCTTATGCCCCTTTCTATTTTTAAAAAGCTGGACATTGGGGAAGCCAAGCTGACGACGGTCTCCTTACAATTGGCCGATAGGTCCATCAAATATCCGAGGGGAGTAATAGAGGATGTGTTAGTAAAGGTTGACAAATTTATCTTTCCAGCCGATTTTATTGTGCTCGACATGGAGGAAGATCAAGATATCCCAATTATCTTGGGACGACCATTTTGGCAACCGGCCGAACTTTGATCGATGTGGAAAAGGGGAAGCTGACTCTACGTGTTCAAGAGGAGCAAGTAACGTTCAATATCTTTCGATCCGTAAAGTATCCGAGTGATGCTGAAAATTGTTTCCAAGTTGACGTCATTGACTCGTGCGTGAGTAGAACCTTTCGAGAGAATTATCCACCCGATCCATTGGAGTCCGTTTTGATTGGGGCTGTTTCCGAACTAAATGCAGAGCATGCAGCCTACGTACGCCACATGGATGCTTCCCCGCCAATTTTCATTCGACAACCATTCGAGGAGCTCGGAAGTTCACTAACTCGACCAGTCCCATCGATCGAAAAACCTCCAAAGTTGGAACTCAAGAAGCTGCCGCCTCATTTAAAATATGCATTTTTGGGGCCCGATGACTCCCTTCCAGTTATTCTTTCGGCCACTTTAGCGGGGGATCAAGAGGCGAAATTATTGAGAGTTTTGAGGGAGTACAAATCTGCTCTTGGATGGTCTATTGCGGATATTAAGGGGATCAGCCCGTCAATTTGCATGCACAAGATTTTGATGGAGGAAGACTACAAACCATCCGTGGAGCATCAACGCCGGTTGAATCCAAACATGAAGGAGGTGGTAAAAGTCGAGGTTTTAAAACTCCTCGACGCAGGTATGATCTTTCCGATTTTTGATAGAAAGTGGGTAAGTCCGGTCCAAGTTGTGTCGAAGAAGGGTGGGATAACTGTTGTTCAAAATGATAATAATGAATTAATTCCCACTAGGATTGTCACGGGGTGGCGTATGTGCATAGATTATAGGAAATTAAATAAGGCCACTAGAAAAGATCATTTCCCCTTACCTTTTATTGACCAGATGTTAGATAGATTGGCCGGACACGATTTCTATTGCTTTCTCGATGGTTACTCGGGGTATAATCAGATTTATATAGCCCCCGAAGACCAAGAAAAAACGATGTTTACATGTCCTTACGGCGCATGCCTTTTGGATTATGTAATGCGCCGGCTACTTTTCAACGGTGTATGATGGCTATTTTTTCTGACATGGTAGAGCAGTGTATTGAGATTTTTATGGATGATTTTTCTGTTTTTGGAGATTCGTTTGACATTTGTTTGAAAAATTTGCAGAAAGTCTTGAGAAGATGCGAAGAGACAAATTTGGTCTTGAACTGGGAGAAGTGCCATTTTATGGTGCAGGAGGGCATAGTGCTTGGCCATCGAATATCCTCACATGGAATTGAAGTCGACCGGGCGAAAATTGAAACAATTGAGAAGATGCCTCCGCCTACTTCGGTCAAAGGGATTAGAAGTTTTTTGGGACATGCCGGTTTCTATCGCCGATTTATTAAGGATTTTTCGAAGATCACGAAGCCGCTGTGCAACCTACTCATGAAGGATGTTCCATTTACTTTTGATGAGTCGTGTAAAGAAAGTTTCGATTTATTGAAGAAAGCTCTAAGCACGGCACCCGTGATAGTCGCTCCGGACTGGGACCTTCCGTTCGAGTTAATGTGTGATGCAAGCGACTTTGCCATTGGGGCTGTTTTGGGGCAGAGACGAGGGAAGGTGTTCCATGTCATATACTATGCGAGTCGAACACTCGATGACGCCCAAAGAAATTATGCCACAACGGAGAAGGAATTGTTGGCGGTGATCTTTGCATTTGATAAATTCCGGGCGTATCTACTGGGAACGAAAGTGATAGTGTGGACCGACCATTCAGCAATAAAATACCTTTTGGAGAAGAAGGATGCTAAACCAAGGTTGATACGGTGGGTGCTTCTTCTTCAAGAATTCAACTTGGAGATTCGGGACAAGAAAGGGACTGAAAATGTTATAGCTGATCACCTTTCACGACTAGAGAGTCCCCTTGAAAAGGGAGAAAGTCAGCCACAAATCATGGAAACCTTCCCCGATGAGCAGCTCTACAAGTTGGGTTCAAAACACGTGCCTTGGTGTGCTGATCTAGTGAACTACTTGGCAAGTAAAACAATTCCAAGCGACCTCTCACGCCATCAAAAGAAGAAGCTAATCTCAGACGCTAAGTATTATTTGTGGGACAATCCTTTTCTAATCAAAAGATGCCCCGACCAAATCATTCGTAGATGTATTCCGGATGAGGAAATCCACAGTGTGCTAAACCATTGCCATGCATCACCCTACGGTGGACATTTTAGTGGAAATAGAACAGCGGCGAAGGTCTTACAATCGGGGTTCTATTGGCCGTCATTATTCAAGGATGCTCACTCATTTGTGTCCGCGTGTGATCGGTGTCAACGGACGGGAAACATCTCAAGACGACACGAAATGCCACTGAACACCATACTTGAAGTTGAATTGTTCGATGTATGGGGGATCGACTTCATGGGTCCATTTCCTCCATCAAATAAGAATCTCTATATTTTGGTAGCCGTAGACTATGTCTCAAAATGGGTTGAAGCGGTGGCACTACCCACAAATGGGTCCAATGTCGTAATCAAGTTCATAAAACAATATATCTTCACACGTTTTGGGACTCCACGTGCTATTATCAGTGATGGTGGGTCACACTTCGACAACAAATTTCTTGATGCGGTTTTGAGAAAATACGAAGTCACTCATCGTGTTGCTACGGCATACCATCCTCAGACGAGCGGTCAAGTCGAGATATCAAATCGAGAGCTGAAGTGGATCCTAGAAAAGACGGTCAGCTCATCTCGAAAAGATTGGTCGTTTAAACTCGATGATGCACTTTGGGCATACCGCACTGCATATAAGACACCTATCGGAATGTCACCCTACAGATTGGTTTATGGGAAAGGTTGCCATTTACCCGTAGAGATGGAACATCGTGCTTACTGGGCGATAAAGAAACAAAACTTTGATTTGAAATCTGCTGGTGAAAAGCGTTGTTTGCAGCTGAACGAGTTGGAGGAAATTTGCCACGACACATACGAAAATGCGAAACTTTATAAGGAGCGGACAAAGACTTGGCATGATAAGCACATCACGCAGAGAGAGTTTGTCCCGGGATAAGAGGTGTTGCTATTTAATTCTCGCTTAAAGTTATTTCCCGGGAAATTGCGTTCACGATGGTCGGGACCGTTCACCGTAGTTCAAGTGTTCCCACATGGTGCGGTAGAAGTACAAAAAGATGACCGAAAATTCAAAGTTAATGGACAACGGTTGAAGGCATACTTGGGAAATCCAATAGACACGCAGAAAACGAGTGTCGTCTTATCCACCGCCGGATGAATGCGAGAAAAGTCCGGCTGAAGACTATAAACTTAGCGCTTCTCGGGAGGCAACCCGAGTATTAGTTGTAGAATCTTTTTTTGTTTTCTTGCATTTTTTTAGAGTCTTTATTTGTCGTCATTTTTATTTGATTCGTCTATCCCTCTCGTCTTGACGTTTTCGTTTAAAAATTCTGTGCAGGAATCACCCCAGGGGAGGAAATCAATGATGGGCCGCGGCACAATAAAAATGAGCCGCGGCACACCAAAGTTGATGAAACATGGCCAAACAAACTGTACTGTGTGCCGCGGCACGATCTTACTGAGCCGCGGCACACCAGGTCGCTGAGCCGCGGCACATATCCCTTAGCCGCGGCACACCAAATGTTCAAGAAACGCCTAGGAGACTGTACTCTGTGCCGCGGCACGGGGCAAATGAGCCGCGGCACACTAACACGTTGAGCCGCGGCACGCCTAAACTGAGCCGCGGCATCCGGCGGTATTACAAAAAAGTCCCAGGCCGACTGTACTCTGGGCCGCGGCTCACTTATGTTGTGCCGCGGCTCCCGTCGCAATATAAGAATGCCCAGGTATGCTTCATACAGTCGATCGGCAGCACAAGGTTCCTTTCTTCCTTCCTTCGCACAATGAGGTCAGCCGATACCCTTCTCTTAGTCTTTCTCTCAAATTCTTCAGGTAAATCTTGATCTCTTAATCATAATTGACACATGATTTGAAAAGTGAATTGAAGTTATATTTTGCTAGTTGTTCTTCAATGTTTTCTCAAAAATAGAGTTGGAATATGGGGAATATGGTATTTGATTGTGATGGAATTGGTGAATATGAACGAATTGGTGATGTCAGTTGTCGTTATTCATGGCTATATTTTGTGTTATTATTTTTTGGGATTTAGAATTAACCATTAAAATTCTTGTTCTTCATTTTAACTTGTGCATACCAAGTGTTTGATAAATTGCAGCAATGAAAAATTGGTAAGCCAAGCATTTTCAAATTATATGCAACTAATCATTTTATCGAATTACATTGTCCCCAACCCTTACATGATGTTAAACTTGAGAGCTTGTACTTAACTTCCTCTTTGATGATGCAAGCTCATTTATTCACGCTCCGCATGATGTAGTCGAGAAGCGTGCAAGCTCATCGGATGATGCCGACACCAGCTCGTGAGAGGACTGGAGGGGAGTACTTAACCTTCTTATTCTATTGCATATTCTATTTTGTCCATTGAGGTCAATGTACGTCCTAAGTTTGGGGGGGTTTACTTTCTGTCGCTACATTTATTGCTGTACTTATTTCGTTGCACTTTTTGTTATTTCTAGTTATCTTTTTGTCGATAGCCTTGCTTGTCTTGATTTTACTCTATTCGTGAATTTTTCGTGCTTCTATTTGTGTAATACTGATGTTACGACACTGTTTTTCTCTCTGAAGAAACAGTCGAGTTTTAGTCGAGTTGTAGTCAGTGATTTCTGTGTCTGCTAAGTCTTCATTTATGTCCGAAATTTTTCTCGTGATTGTAGAGATCTTGGCGGATAAGAGAGGATACGTGCGTGTTTTAAAATCACCGTCGATACGTTTGGTTACATTTTTCAGTTAGCTAGTCGTCCAGTTACATAAGTCGTGTTGGCACTGAGATTTAGTTTAGAGCCGGTCAGTTTTTCCCAAAAGTCGAGATAATTTTTGTTCTATGATGGGAAGTCTAGTAACCGGGGGTATTCACGTGACCCGTTGTTTACTCTCGCGTAAAACGACGACCCTGATTAGACTAGTGATTTATAAATTTCACATGTGCCGATGATAGGGAGCCTAGTAACCGGGGGTACTCGCGTGACCCGTTGTTTACTCTCGTGTAAAACAGCGACCTTAATTCGGACATGCGGGAATTAGCTATTCGAGTTGTTTCTCCGCTGTGGAGGGGAACTTAGTAACTAGAAGCATCCATGTGCTCCATGAGTGTCTTTTACGTCAAACGGTTTCCCAATACATGAGAATGGAAGTTCCACCCTAGGATTATCCCGATGAAACATCCCGAGATCCGAACCTAGTGGTCAACTCGAATCAACTTCTTGAGCATATATATAAGGGAATACTGTCCGAGGATTTTTTTGATGAAACTCGTGAAAATTTCGCCATTAGACTGTGGAACGGGGCGAATTAGCTCGTTTATTTTAACCTTCCATATTGATGGTCGATTAGGTTCACGTTTGTTAATCTTTGAGCTGGATTTTCTTCATGAACGAGTGATTAGGACTGAATTTGGTTACTTTGCGGAATCAGTGCTCTGAGTGTAGCTCGCTATTACGATACTCGTATTATTCAGAGAGAATTTCAGGATAGTATTGATTAGGTTGAGCACTATGAGTTGCACGATTATTCACGAGATTCTTTTGTTGAAATTAATTCTTTTTGCTTGAGGACAAGCAAAGGCTTAAGTTTGGGGGTATTTGTTAGGCGTATTTTTATACGCTTATTTATCATTATTTTGTATTAATTTGGCTAGTAAATTTGCATCAATGAGCTTTTAATGCCTTAATCTTGTATGTTTGTCAGGAGATTGGAGTCCGGAAGCTAAAACGAGGCAAAACGGGCGAAAACGGCAAATTTTGGCCGTGGGCCACGGCACAGAGCAAGTGGGCCGTAGCACAGGAAGGCAACCAGCGGGCACCAGAGTAGACTGTACTCTGTGCCGTGGCACAGTCCAGGTGAGCCGCGGCCCAGACGTAACACCCAACGTTCAGGATTTAAATTTCACGCTATGTGCCGCGGCACAGATTAAGTGAGCCGCGGCACACAAGGAGGCTTTGGTGTGCTCCGCGCGGATTTGGGCCGTTTTGAAGCCAGTTCTCGACCTACTCACATGGACGCGATTTGGAGACGGTGAGAGCTATAAATAAGGGTTTAAGATCCTAATCAATAAATGGGGAAAATCTTGAAATCTTGGAGGCTTGGGAAAATAAGGATCACAGAAGACTATCGCAGAGGAGAGAAGCAGAAGATATCAAGGGCAGAGGGCGGAAGCCAGAAGAATGGAGGAATCCGAGCTCTTCATCTGCATTTGATTTTCATGCTTTTATTTATTAATTCTGTATTTTCATTAATTAGCATGTCAGGCTAAAATCCTTAATCTAGGATTTTGATGAAACCTATGTTTTGACGGATTTGCTTGAGATTATCTATTTAATTCCCTTTTTGTTGAGTTTTCCCAATCGTGTTTAATGCTTTCAATTATCTGGCCAATAGTTGTATTGTTTTAATCATTCAATTCGAATCGGGAGAGGAGAGTTGGTGAGGAACTATTGGTGAGGACCGTTTTATCTTGTGAGATAGGAATATACTCATAGGAACTACGTGGCCTTTTGGAGAATTTATGCTTTTTGCCTATTGATGAATTAATTCACCTAGGGATAGAGTGCGTTGTTCGCCTTTAGAAAAATCTATTGACCTCGGGAGAGGCGGTAGAGTATATTAGCAATCATCGCCTTCAATAAATTGGGAAAATCATTAACTTCAGATAATCGAGAGTAAATTCGGATAAACCGAGGTGGATTCAGAATCCTAGACTTATTCATCATTTGATTCTCTTTCTTCAAGCTATCGTTTTTACTGTTTAGTCTTTTATTAATTCTTTTAGTAATTAATTGCGAAACCAAAGTTCAATTGTTCAAATAAAACTAGAATACACAAAAATCGGTAGTTTGTGATTCAGTCCTCGTGGGAACGATACTCACTCATCACTTTATTACTTATATACGATAACGTACACTTGCGTTCAAGAAATATCGCAACAGTTAGGTCGAGCTAAGCAGGTCGTACAAATCCCTATTTGAAGACTTGCATGTACTTGCCTTCATCTCAAGCTAAGTAGGATGCACGATTCCCTATTTGAAGACTTGGACGTACTTACCCGCACTCGAGCCGAGTAGGTTGTATGGATCCCTATTTGAAGACCTCATCGTACTTGCCCTTAACTCGAGCTGAGTAAGCCCTACGGATCCTTATTTGAAGACTTGGGCGTACTTAGCCTCAACTCGAGCTGTGAATGGCGTACGGATCCCTATTCCAATACTTGGGCGTACTTGCCCTCACCTCGATCTACATAGGCCATATAGATCCCTATTCGAAAACTTGGGCGTACTTGCCTTCAGCTCGAGATGAGTAGGTCGTACGGATATCTAGTTAAAGACTCGGGCATAACTGCACTTAGCTCGAGATGAGCAGGCCGTATGGATCCCTATTGGAAGACTTGGGTGTACTTGCCCTCATATCAAGCTGAATAGGCTGTATGGATCCCTATTTTAATTCTTGGGTATACCTAATGGTTAGGTCGAGCTAAGCAGGCCGTACAAATCCTTATTTGAAGATTTTCATGTACTTACACTCAACTCGAGCTGAGTAGGTTGTATGGATCCCTATTTGAAGACTTGGTTGTACTTGCCCTCAACTCGAGCTGAGAAAGCCCTACGGATCCCTATTTTAAGACTTGGGTGTACTTACCCTCAACTCGAGCTGCGAATGGCGTACGGATTCCTATTCAAAAACTTGGGCGTACTTGCCCTCAGCTCGAGCTGCATAGGCCGTATAGATCCCTATTCGAAGAGTTAGGCGTACTAGCCCTCAGTTAGAGATGAGTAGGTCGTATGGACCTCTAGTTTTAGACTTAGGCATAATTGCACTTAGATCGAGACGAGCATGCCATACGGATCCCTATTTGAAGACTTGAGTGTACTTGCTGTCATCTCGAGCTGAGTAGGCCTTATGGATTCATATTTGAAGACTTGGTCGTACTTGACCTCTGCTCGAGCTGTGTTGGCGTACGGATTTCTATTTGAAAACTTGGATGTATACTTGCCATCATCTTGAGATGAGTAGGCCATATGGATCCTTATTTGAAGACTTAGGCATACTTTCCCTCAGATCGAGCTGAACATGCCATGTGGATCCCTGTTTAAACACTTGGGCACACCTGCACTTTGAAGCGTTGGATGCACTTTCCCCCAACTCGAGCCATTTAGGCTGTATGGATCACTGTTTAAATACTTTGGCGTACCTGCGGTAAGCTCAAGTTGAGCAGGGCGTAGGTATCTTTATTTGAAGACTTGGGGGTACTTTTCATTAGCTCAAGCTGAGTAGGTCGTAAGGATCCCTATTTGAAGACTTAGACTACCCTCATCTTGATCTAAGCAGTCCATACGGATCCTTATTTTAATACTTTTGTGTACCTGCGATTAACTTGAGCTGAGCAGGCCGTACGGATCCTTAATTGAAGACTTGGGTATACCTGTGGTAAGATCGAGCTAAGCAAGCCGTACAAATCCCTATTTGAAGACTTGCATGTACTTGCCTTCACCTCGAGCTAAGTAGGATGCATGAATCCTATTTGAAGACTTGGACGTACTTACCCGCAATTCGAGCTGAGTAGGTTGTATGGATCCCTATTTGAAGACTTCGTCGTACTTTCCCTTAACTCGAGCTGAGTAATCCCTACAGATCCCTATTTGATGACTTGGGAGGACTTACTCTCAACTCGAGCTGTGAATGGCGTATGGATCCATATTCAAGGACCTAGGCATGATTGCTCTCAACCCGAGATGCGTAGACCATATAGGTCCCTATTCGAAGACTTGGGAGTACTGACCTTATGTTAGGAGTATGCCCTCGAATGCCACTCAGATGATGTTGAGTGAGGGCATTGTACTTGTAATTATGTAATTTATTATCATAAGGCAAATGAATGTTTCTTTATTTACTGGAAGTTACTGGCATTCCTAACTTGTAAATATACATATAGAAACTAGTCCATGTATTTGAGAGCAAAATGTTCCACTTCTTATTCGATAAGGGGATCGGCACTGGAAAGGTTTATAGCTCAAATACTTAAATGTTCGCAAGTCGATGAAACTTGACTGGGCGTTACGTTTATGTGAAGACTTGTATGACGTGTTCTTTGACAAGGAGAGTGCCTGTCGAACACTAATGGTTAGTGGGAGCATACGTTATAGGTATGCTAATTGGATTAGTATACTCGAACCGACTCACCCTCGATTCGTCACACGGATTTCACTCCAGGATAGTCAATGATGGAATCGAAAGGTTGTGATAGGTATTCGTGAACCTTCGACTTGAGGATTTGGTAGGGATGTGCTTGTGACGTCAAGATTTTCATTAGAGTAGTTCGACCCTATAAACCGGAAGGCGGGGGTCAACCTCGACATGCATCTTGATGGGCAAGTAGCAGGTCTTACTGAATACCAAGATAGAATTCTTTCTCCCGTTAGTGAGCGGGTTATATGTCCTATGCGGTTATTGGCATATGAGATCATAAGTCTTTGGCCAAAGCATTGGAGCTAGTTGTATTGGATACACGTGAAGAGATAAATTCACCACTAGAAGGGGGGTTGAATAGTGGTGATGCGGAATACCGAAATTTCTTGCGAGTAAAAAGAAAATAATGCGGAAAATAAAGACTCAAGAATTTATAGAGGTTCGGCAACTTGCCTACGTCCTCTCTCCGACTTTCTTTTTCTATTGGCTTAAGAAAAACCACAACCTTAACTCGTCTTCTATCGGTCCGAGTTCACAACCGTTACAATTCGCTTGTCTTCTATCGGTCCAAGCTCAACCTTTCCCTCAATATGAATATTTGTTTATCTAGTGTTCTATAGGAACTAGATAATCCTCACTATACGAATATGGGAGTATAATCCTAACAATGCCGGATCAAAGATCCTAATAACACCGGATTAGTGACTCTTGATTCGTTTCTTTTTCGCTCACGTGTAAGTGATGCAACACTTACAACCAAATGAAAGAATACAAAGAATAATGGATATTACAATTGAAATCGCTCTTGTATCTTTCTTTTCTCACAACTTGTAATGCAATAAAGTATGTAAATCTGAGCTCAAGAATGCTTTGATTGCTTGTATGCTTGAATGCTTGAAGTTGTGTGATTGATACCCAAGTCCTTCGGGTATTTATAGGAGTGAGACAGCCTTCAAATTCTGAAAAAATATACTATTAGCGTGCGCTAATAGATCCTTGTAGCGTGCGTTAGCGGATTTTGACTTGAATTCTCTGAACGGTCACAAAGACTGTTGCAACGGTAAAATTCTGTGTCTAGCGTGCGCTAGTAATGATATGGTAGCGTGCGCTATCGTCTTGGTCAACTAGTCTTCGATCTTGACTTTGATAAAATCCGATTTCCTCTCCAACGACTCTTTTTCCAACGGCTAAAATTATGATTAGCGTGCGCTAGCAAGTATGCATAGCGTGCGCTAGCATTAATTAAATCCAATATTTCCAGATTTTTCGGATCTGCATTGACTCTTGCTTCTAACGGTTGAATTTCAAACGGTAGACTGCAGATTCCATTTAGCGTGCGCTAACACCTTTCCTTTAGCGTGCGCTACTGAATTATTTCAATAACGTACGTTACCTTGTGTAGCGTACGTAAAAACCTAGACGAAGTGAGTCCAGTGGCTACTGGACTACTAACCATAATTTCGGTAGCGTGCGCTAGATATGAAATTTAACGTGCGCTAAGTCTTCACTTTAGCGTACGTAAGAATATATGTGTAGCGTGCGCATCGTCCAATTCTGATTTCCTTTCACTGACTTCTGGAGACTTGCGATAGCGTGCGTTATGTATGTTGTATAGCGTGCGCTAACTATAGTTTATTAGCGTGCGCTATCATTCAATAGCTTGCGTGCGCTATCGATCAGACGACTTGAGTAGGTCAAATGACTTGGATCGATCGTATAAGAGTCTCGATAGCGTGCGCTACGGTATGATACGTAGCGTGCGTTAGCCATATTGTGTTCCTTCAAAATATTATCGAGCCGAGATAGATTCAATTAAATGTTTTGTATGTAACCATCATCAAAATACATTTTGTGTCAACAATCTCCCCCTTTTTGATGATGTCAAAACATTTAATTAATACCTGCAAAAACGTTTTGAAATGATTCGAATCAAGATGAACTTGTTCGATATGTTAGTCGGTTTTCGTTTTTGGAGTATTCTCCCCCTTTTTGACAGAACCAAAAAGGAACTCCCCTAATTGTTGCATTATTAATAAATATTAACGAAATTTTGCCATTACTCAAGGTGCAATCAACAATGATAGTAACAACGATAGTAACAATACTTGGAGATAGTAAATACGTGTACATAATAAATGCCAAATTTAAGAAATGCGAATTTCATTAATAATCAAATGCAGTGAATACAACGAGTTTTCCATGGCAAGCGACATATATATTATTCGAAAAAGAAGATTCTACAACAAGCATCAAAAAATCATCAAATCTACGGATCGGAGGAGGTCGAAGGGAAAGGGAACGAGGGGTGAGTGAAGCGAATAAACTCGGATAACAGCCCACGAACTTCCCGGACTTCTGAACGCACTTC
The DNA here is from genome assembly GCA_033398695.1 of Orobanche coerulescens. NCBI lineage: Eukaryota > Viridiplantae > Streptophyta > Magnoliopsida > Lamiales > Orobanchaceae > Orobanche > Orobanche coerulescens. The sequence goes on along the minus strand of CM065808.1, from coordinate 65,978,518 downwards.
TCTGACTTCCGAACGCAGAGTCCGAAAGTCCTCTCGTAACTCAGCGTGTGAAGTCTCGATGCCCCGCATCCGAGCAAAGAGATCACTCTCTTCTTCCTCCGTCACCACATTTCGCATCGGGCGTTTTCCTTTCGATGTTGGTTTCCTTACGAATTCCCCAGTCTGCATTTCTCGAAGGGTGTGAGGTCCCCGACGAGTGATCATTTCTTCTGCAGTGGGCTTCCGTGACCCTTTCTCAACTTGGTCATCATCACGAAGGTACGGAAAGAGAATCCAGCCTCTGTTGATCGTACGGACGTAGTGCATAGCTTTAAGTGACGCGTCCGAGATCTCATGCCCGAGGGAGACGGGGACTGCCTTGTCCTTCGACAAGTCCACTTGATGAAAGCTAAAGATAGCCGACAGGATAGAGCCATAAGGCATTCCAGCCTTGCGAGAACGAGTGGCGTAGTTTTTCGACCGGAACAAATCTCCTTTCACCTTCATCCAACTAATAATGATGTCGGAGAAATCGACCTTATCGTCATTTAGAACGCGGTACACCACTTGCTTGTCCACGCCGACTAGTTTGTGCTGCGAATTGACCTTTGGCATAAGGCATTTTGTGAGGGCTACCAAAAGCAAACGAATATTGATTCCGAAGTCGTTGTTTTCAAAAAAATCATCCGTTATGTCGGTAACGGCCTTCGAGCTCAGAAATTCTTTCACGTCAAATTCACCAATTTCATTATCGTCGACCAATGATTTTCCAGTGCAAATAAAACCATCTCTGGGCAAACCAAAAGTTTGATGCAAATTATCGGAAGAAACTTTCACCTTGGTTCCTCCGACAAGACTACCTAGCACAAGGGCTGAAGAACCTTCACTCTCGGCCACGTGAAGGTTGGCATAGAATTCCCGGACGAACTCAGGAAAAACAGGGTTTTTGCACTCAACGAAACGAGAAATACCGAGTGATGAGAAGAAATTGGAGATGTTAACGTTTACCCGTTCGAGACTTAGAAGATTGAAAAAGTAGCAATCCGTGATGTGTTCTTGAGGGAGTATGTCAAAGAACACTCTCGAAGCAGTGGCGGAGACGAACCGGTCCGCATCAAATTGGGCGCTTAGAGGACGCTTCAAATGTTGTATTGCTTTCCCATAGCGGTTCGATTCTTGCTAGACATGATCGGAGAAGGAGAAAAACGAAGGGAATCGAAGATTTTGAGGGAGAAGATCGCAGATTGGATCGGATGTCTGTCTAGGGTTTTTGCAAGAGAGAAGTCGTTTGCGTGCGTTAAGGGATGTGTTGTGATTTAGGTTTGTACGGCATATATATAGTCAACGAGTTTTAAGTTAGCGTACGCTAGGATTTAAAGGATTAGCGTACGTTAGGCGAAAAATTAGGACTTACTGGACTGTCCACTGAATAACAAGAAAGCTTTAATTAGCGTACGCAAGAAGGAAAGGTTTAGCGTACGCTATCGAAATAAAGTTTTAGCGCGCGTTAAGAATATGAAGCTAGCGCGCGCTAGCGATTGATCTGATTCACCGATTTTGATGTTTTGAGTAGAATTTTATTTCAAAAGTTGTCTATATGTCCCATGCCAAGTTGCAAACGAATGGAGTTAAAAGATTCTTCGGGAAGAGGTTTTGTAAATATGTCAGCAAGTTGATCCTTCGTCCCGACAAAAATTAAACAGATGTCTTTCTTATGAACATGATCACGTAAAAAGTGATGTCTAATATCTATATGCTTGGTCTGACTGCAAAACAGGATTTTTGCTCAAATTAATTGCACTAGTGTTATCACATAAGATAGGGGTATTTTCAAAATGAATGTCGTAGTCGCGTAGTTGATTTTTGATCCATAGCACTTGAGCACAGGCGCTCCCTGCAGCGACATATTCGGCCTCAGCTGTAGACAATGCTACGCTGGTTTGCTTTTTACTTCCCCAAGATATTAAACAAGATCCAATAAAGTGACATGTACCACTAGTACTCTTTTTATCAATTTTGCATCCGCCGAAATCGGCGTCACTATAGGCAATTAAATTAAAATCCAAGCAAGAAGGATACCATAGACCTAGTCCAATAGTTCCTTTCAAATAGCGAAAAATGCGTTTACAAGCAATTAAATGTGATTCCTTGGGATTAGCTTGGAATCGAGCACATAGACATGTAGCAAATATTATATCTGGCCTAGATGCAGTCAAATATAACAAGGATCCGATCATACCTCGATATAGTTTTTGATCTACGGATTTGCCATTTTCATCTTTCTCGAGCTTTAATGATGACGACATTGGCGTAGATATCACCTTGCTATTTTCCATATTGAATTTCTTGAGGAGGTCGTTTGAGTACTTCGTTTGATGGATAAAAATTCCATCTTCGCATTGTTTGATTTGAAGCCCGAGGAAGAACGTTAATTCCCCCATCATACTCATTTCGAATTCTCCTTTCATAAGATTAGAAAAATCTTGGCACAAGGATTCATTAGTAGCTCCAAAAACAATGTCATCAACGTAAATTTGGCAAACAAGTATATCATCATTTAGTACTTTAACGAACAAGGTATTATCGACTTTGCCTCTTTTATAGTCATTTGCAATTAAAAATTGACTTAAACGATCATACCATGCTCGGGGTGCTTGCTTCAACCCGTAGAGTGCCTTGTTGAGCTTGTAGAGATGATCCGGAAAATGATGGTCTTCAAAACCGGGAGGTTGCTTGACGTAGACTTCTTCTTGAATGATACCATTCAAGAATGCACTTTTGACAGCCATTTGAAATAGCTTTATCTTTTTATGAGCGGCAAATGCACAAAGCAAGCGAATGGCTTCGAGTCGAGCCACGGGAGCAAAACTTTCTTCGTAATCAAGACCTTCTTCTTGATTATATCCTTGAGCGACCAAACGAGATTTATTTCGAATAGGATATCCGTCTTCGTCACTCTTGATTTTATGCACCCATTTAGTTCCGATAATTGTTTTATCTTTAGGCGCGGGAACTAAATTCCATACATTATTGTGCTTGAATTGCACAAGCTCCTCTTGCATTGCCATTACCCAACTTTCATCATCGAGAGCTTCCGATATATTTTTGGGAACTATTTCGGATACAAAAGCACAATGAGCCATAAACTCGGTGGTCCTCCTTCGGGTTTGAACACCGTCTTCAATGTTTCCAATCACGAGATCCTTCGGATGGTCTTTGATGTGCCTCCAATCTTTCGGTAAATCAACGATGTGTTCGTTTCGATTTCCGAAATTTTCTTCACTTCGGGTGAGGGATCCGGAAAGGTACCTGCATCATCAAAATATTCTACCTTTCTCGGGGGTGAGATCATATCATTGAATTTAACGTGTATGGATTCTTCAACTTTATTCGTTCTAATATTATACACACGATATGCTTTGCTATTCGTACAATAGCCAAGAAAAATTCCGGAGTCGGATTTGGCATCAAACTTGCCCAAGTTATCCTTGCCATTGTTCAAAATAAATACATTGCAACCAAAAGGATGAAAGTAAGCAATATTGGGCTTTTTGCCCTTCCATAATTCATAAGGAGTTTTAAGATGAGTTCTACGAACGTGAACTCGGTTAATCACATAGCATGCCGTAAAAATTGCTTCGGCCCAAAAGTATCGTGGAAGAGAGTATTCATTAAGCATTGTTCTCGACATTTCTTCCAAAGATCGGTTTTTCCTTTCAACAAATCCATTTTGTTGAGGCGTTCTAGGAGCCGAAAAATTGTGATTAATACCGTATTTATCGCATAAAAGTTCAAACGGGGTGCAATCAAATTCACCTCCGTGGTCGGTGCGAATAGAAATTATGGAGAGATTTTTCTCATTTGATACCAAACGACACCATTTAGAAAACTCGGAAAATGCATCATCTTTATGAGCTAAAAATCTAACCCAAGTAAATCGAGAGAAATCATCAACAATAACCAAAGTATAAAGTTTACCATTTAAACTAACATGTCTAGATGGTCCGATCAAATCCATATGCACGAGTTCAAGAACTCGACTAGTGGAAACCTCGAATTTTGGTTTAAACGATTCTCGAGTATGTTTCCTTTAATGCATGATTCACACAAATGTTTTCTATCGAATTTGAGTTTGGGCAATCCACGAACAAGGTCGTGTCTAGATAAAATAGAAATAATAGGTAGAGAAGTATGCCCCAATTTTCGATGCCATAAATATGCATTGTCATCCAAGGTAATAAGGCATTTTTCATTGAATGAACTCTTATCATTAAGATCAACAATATAGATGTTTCCACATCTCAAACCAATGAATGCAATTTTATTATTTCTAAATGCCGTGCAATGCGTTTGCTCAAATAGGATTTTAAAACCTTCATCACAAAGTTGCGAAACGCTAAGGAGATTATGATGCAAACCTTCAACAAATAGTACTTTGTTGATAGAAGGAGAAGGTTCCTTACCGACTTTGCCGATTCCTTTGATTTTTCCCTTTTGGTTATCTCCAAAGGTCACATGTCCTTGATCTTGATATTCGAGGTCTTCAAATAAGTCCTCGGAGCCGCACATGTGCCTTGAGCATCCGCTATCAATGTACCACTTGTTTTTCCTTGGTGCCGGTACCTACAAAAATAGAATTTCTTGGTTGTTTCGGTACCCAAGCCCGTTTGGGTCCTCCAAAGTTAACTATGCTTATAGCATTCGGAACAATCGTCCCTTTCGGAACCCATATTTGCTTAACTTTGATAGTTCTTAACTTTGAATGAGTATTAACATTGTGAACTCGTTTGAGCGGATCTTTTGAGTTCTCGGTTTGTTTTCTTTATTTTGTCAAGGTTAATAAGGGATTGTTCCCGTTTAAAAGGGTCGAAACCAAGACCGTGTTTGAGCAAGGGCGATTTTTGAATAGATAGGAGCCTTTCAAATTTCTCGTTTCCGAGAGTAAATTTGTTCAAAATATATTTTAGCTCCTTTTGAGTTTTTGTTAACTCGATTTTCAAAATATTTTCTTTTTCAATACATGATGTATGGTCGATCTCAATAGTTTTGCCCTTGTTTTGGAGCGAGGAGTTTTCGAGTTCTAGAGATTTTATTTTTCTTTTAAAGATATATTTAACTTGACCATCTCGTCATACTCCGTATTTAACGATTCAAACGCACTCAACAACTCATCATCTTGATGAACTTCTTGTGAATCACAAAAATCAAAAGAGTCATATTCATCGTCATTGAGTTTAGAGCTTACCTCGATATTGCTTTGAGTCGAGGGCCATGAATGCAAGGTTTGCGTCTAGAGATCTTTCAATCTCCTCCTCGTCATCACTCCAAGAAGCGATTAGAACCTCCTTCTTTTGAATCTTTCCATTTGCGGTTTTGAAGAGGATCCTCGGCATTCTTTGGCATAATGACCGGCTTGACCACATTTCCGACAATTATTGTCGAACTTCTTGATAGAGTGTACCCACTCTTCTTTTGCTCGGTTTGCCATCCCGACCAAGAAAACTTCGCCTCTTTTGAATTAGGTTTTTGTACCTTCTAAAGTTTTTGGCATAAAGAGCGAGTTCCTCGTCGTCTTCATCTTCGACAATATCTTCCTCAACGTCGCTATCAACATTGAATGCGACTACTCTTTCCCGAGGCTTTGGTTTTGTGCCTCTAGACTTGAGAACGATCTCATAGTTGATGAGTGACCCGATGAGGGCACTAAATTCGAGCTTGTTGAGATCCTTGGATTCCATGATCGCGGTGACCGTGGCATCCCATTCTCGTGGCAACGATCGCGAATTTTCTTAGCTTTGTCATTGCTCGATATAGGCTTTCCAAAAGATGCAAGACCGTTTGTTATAGCCGAAAATCGATCCAACATATTTGTGATCGTTTCCTCGTCTTTCATGGAAAATAATTCGTAGTCATGGAGTAACATATTAATTTTGGTCTCCTTGACTTGAGTGGTTCCTCGTGAGTGACTTGAGAATTTCCCAAATTTCTTTTGCACTTTCATAGGATGATATCCTATTAAGTTCTTCGGGATTGAGAGCGCAATAGAGGAGTTGAGTAGCTCGGGAGTTGACATGCGTGTTTCTCCAATCCTCATCGTTGAATTCTTCGATCTTTTTCAACGATCCATCTTCTTTCTTAGCAAGTTTAGGACCGAGAGCAATAACTTTCCAGATTTCAATATCGTAGGCTTGAACGAAAATCGCCATCTTCTTTTTCCACGTCATGAAATTGGAACCGTCGAAGAAAGGAGGACGGTTGTGAGCATTTCCTTCAATTTGGCCTAGAAGTGCCATTTGAGGATCTTTTTCTCCTAGGTGGTAAAACCTTTAAAAAGAGACCCGCTCCGATACCAACTGAAGAGATAAATTCACCACTAGAAGGGGGGTTGAATAGTGGTGATGCGGAATACCGAAATTTCTTGCGAGTAAAAAGAAAATAATGCGGAAAATAAAGACTCAAGAATTTATAGAGGTTCGGAAACTTGCCTACGTCCTCTCTCCGACTTTCTTTTTCTATTGGCTTAAGAAAAACCACAACCTTAACTCGTCTTCTATCGGTCCGAGTTCACAACCGTTACAATTCGCTTGTCTTCTATCGGTCCAAGCTCAACCTTTCCCTCAATATGAATATTTGTTTATCTAGTGTTCTATAGGAACTAGATAATCCTCACTATACGAATATGGGAGTATAATCCTAACAATGCCGGATCAAAGATCCTAATAACACCGGATTAGTGACTCTTGATTCGTTTCTTTTTCGCTCACGTGTAAGTGATGCAACACTTACAACCAAATGAAAGAATACAAAGAATAATGGATATTACAATTGAAATCGCTCTTGTATCTTTCTTTTCTCACAACTTGTAATGCAATAAAGTATGTAAATCTGAGCTCAAGAATGCTTTGATTTCTTGTATGCTTGAATGCTTGAAGTTGTGTGATTGATACCCAAGTCCTTCGGGTATTTATAGGAGTGAGACAGCCTTCAAATTCTGAAAAAAATATACTATTAGCGTGCGCTAATAGATCCTTGTAGCGTGCGTTAGCGTATTTTGACTTGAATTCTCTGAACGGTCACAAAGACTGTTGCAACGGTAAAATTCTGTGTCTAGCGTGCGCTAGTAATGATATGGTAGCGTGCGCTATCGTCTTGGTCAACTAGTCTTCGATCTTGACTTTGATAAAATCCGATTTCCTCTCCAACGACTCTTTTTCCAACGGCTAAAATTATGATTAGCGTGCGCTAGCAAGTATGCATAGCGTGCGCTAGCATTAATTAAATCCAATATTTCCAGATTTTCCGGATCTGCATTGACTCTTGCTTCCAACGGTTGAATTTCAAACGGTAGACTGCAGATTCCATTTAGCGTGCGCTAACACCTTTCCTTTAGCGTGCGCTACTGAATTATTTCAATAACGTACGTTACCTTGTGTAGCGTACGTAAAAACCTAGACGAAGTGAGTCAAGTGGCTACTGGACTACTAACCATAATTTCGGTAGCGTGCGCTAGATATGAAATTTAACGTGCGCTAAGTCTTCACTTTAGCGTACGTAAGAATATATGTGTAGCGTGCGCAACGTCCAATTCTGATTTCCTTTCACTGACTTCTGGAGACTTGCGATAGCGTGCGTTATGTATGTTGTATAGCGTGCGCTAACTATAGTTTATTAGCGTGCGCTATCATTCAATAGCTTGCGTGCGCTATCGATCAGACGACTTGAGTAGGCTGCAGCTGACTTGACTGGACTGTGTATAAGAGTCTCGATAGCGTGCTCTACGGTATGATACGTAGCGTGCGTTAGCCATATTGTGTTCCTTCAAAATATTATCGAGCCGAGATAGATTCAATTAAATGTTTTGTATGTAACCATCATCAAAATACATTTTGTGTCAACAACACGAGAGCTCGATGATCTCGATTTGCATTAACGCATGCATAGCATCAAGTACAGATAGGGTTTGACTGACCGCGACCCTATAACTTGATCGGGACATGTGAAAGAAGGGTTTATACGTATACTGGTATTCACGACAGAATGGTTCTTGAATGATCCCAATCAGTCGTTCTCAGTTGGGGTACAGTGTAGGCCGCCAGGCTGGCTAGGTGGTGCTACTACTCTTTGGTTCCTCCCATTGCTGACTGAGACGGACCTACCGAGTCGCGCAATAGGATTGACGATGGAATGTATCAAGCTTATTATCTCATTATGAATATTAGATATTAGATATTTAATTTGGGACATTAGATGGTTAAATCGATTTATTGGATAAATTGATTTATGGCCTAATGAATTAAATAAATTACTGGGTGATTAATTTAATTCATAGATATAATTATTTCTTGGAGAAATTAATTATGTTGTTATGTATTTAATGTGATTAATTGATTGGATTAATTAATCGACACAAATACATCGGAACGGAATAGGAGTTTATCTGTTTGGACTCACGGTAGTCCGAAACGAACCGAACTCGTCCCGACTCCTTCTAGATGGCCGCCCTATTTTCCCTCCTCTTTCCTTTGGTCATAGTCTACGCCTTAATTGGTGGATGACTTGAAGTATCAAGGGAACAAGATCTTTTAATTAATTCATTTTAATTATTTGGTCTTGATTTGGGAGGATTTTATGGGGAATAAAATGAAGACTCTCATGACTTGTTTTGGTAAGCCATTCCATACGTGAGAGAAGCTTTTCAAGATAGAGAGAAAAACTTCTTTATCTTCATCTTCTTCTTTATGTGTTCTTGAGAGTTTTCTTGGAGAAAAATATCAAGAGATAAAATTGAGAGATATATTATATACTTAGAGTGCTATAATGAAAAAGCTTCATCACTTGATTCTAGCCGTAACCTTGGAGGTTAATCGGGTGTTGTCATTCCGGTCGTTTCTCCGGCGCGTGGCAAGTAGAGACGCGGTGCTTTCGGCGTTGGATCGTTCAAGAGCTTGGAGCGGATTGGATTCGTAGAGATCAATCAAAGCTTGGGGAATAGCTTAAGAGAAGGTTACCATTTAATCAACGGACGTCAAGGGTGAGTTTCATATAACTCTTGTTTTCGTTTTATATTCGTATATACGTTGCTCGATCGATCCTCGTAGGGATTCGGATCGAATTAATTTTCGTTTTACCGCTTCCGCTGGGCCTTCATTTTAGGCACCGAATCCCAACAGTGGTATCAGAGCGTAGGTCTTGCGATCGTATATACGATATTGGCATTTGGAATGCTCGATTAGATGGTGAATGATTTGGAATCATTTTAGTCATAATCGTGGTACATGTTTTACGTTCGTTGTAGTTATATTTTTCGTAAGTTTATGTCTAAATATAAATATTAAATTTATGGGAAATATGATTTATATTGAAGATATGAATGTTGAAAAATATTTATATCCGGTCAAAAATCGAGCTCTGAATCGTCGTCGGACGACTTTTCGGACAAAGGGCAGGAAGCTGCCAGGGTGACTCGGCCGTGTCTGGTGACACGGGCCGTGTCCGGCAGTCTGGCCAGGCCACTGCCAGGCAGACCCGACCGTGTCAGGCGACACGGGCCGTGTCTGGCCGGCAGCTTCCGGAAGTGACTCGACCGCCGGCACGAAGGTCTAGGAAGGTCTAGGACACTGCCGGCACGACCCGACTGTGCCATTCGGCACGGGCCGTGTCCGACCGGCAGGATGCCGGCAGTGACTTGGCCATGGCAGGCCAATTTCGCCCCGGCTCGATTTTTTCGTGTATTCTTGAAAATTAATCTCCCGCATGTTAAATTGCATTTAATATGATTAAAATGATTTATGGTATTTCATTTTATAAGGGAAATTTTATTAATTAGAATATTTATGGTCGACCGAATTATTTAGAACGTTATCATATTACCGATTGTGTGAATCGATTGGATCGGTTGGTATTGTTGATTGGATCAATGTATCTCTACGCTTTGCATTTATATAGTATTTATTGGATGAATGCTTTTGAATGGGGATGTGGTTCATGGACTTAGTTTTGAATAGTTTGTTTTATTCGTTTGGGTTGTAAAGGCCGTTTTGAGCCTATTTATTTTACTAGAAATGTTTGTATCTAGGATGCAATTTTCGATGTAAAATTTATATGTAATGACGAAGACCAGAGGAAGATCCATTTCGAGAAGACGGAGATTCAAGATGAAGACTTGTAATTAGATTACGGAGTTTTTGTTTTCTAGGATCGGTCCATGAACCACATGTTGGTAGCAACTAGGTTGTGAATGGTTGTTTCATATTATATGAATGCCACAAAGGCGCTTAAATGAATTAATGTGCAAAGTGTAACATTAATCGCGATAATTCTCCCACAACAAATTATTAAGTTTATAAGGTTTCAAGGTTTTCCTTCCCTCCATCGAGCTTTCGGGAAATTGAAATCCAAACCGGATGTGCTATGCTTCTGAGTTATCGGGGTAGTCGTTCGGGGAGGATGGATAAATTACCAGGAGCGCATCGGATGCCTTCGGTTGGAGCAAATTTTATCCCTAGAAACCTGATAGGTTGCCGGATAAGATTCAATTGTGAAACTGATTTGCGTCGATAGTATAAACTTAACTTGTTCACGAACCATAGAAACCGTATAGGTTGAGGGGAGTGAACAAGGGGAAAAAGAAGATCGAATCATCCATTAGATGGGTTGGTGTTGGACACCACTTTATGAAAATTAATAGACTAGAAATTTGTTCGGTTGCCCTCTATTAACATTTATAAAGAACTCGATCGCCACTATGAAGTAGAACGATGATACTTCCGGATTTCACATTGGAGTGTGTTATTCCGAAAAAAATAGTGGGAGCTGGGTAACAAGAATAGAAAAGACCTTAATTCTATACTCAGAACATAATATAACAAGTCACTAATTAATATGTTATACTTAATGCAGACATAACTCTCAATATGACAATGAATCCACTCGCAATTCTACTCGAAAAAAACACCTTAATGGGACCTAACTTTGTGGATTAGCTCCGAAATCTGATGATTGTCCTCAGTATAGAGGCACTGGGATACGTCTTGGAGATGGACATTCCGGCGCCTCCTGTGCGGACCCGAGCCAATCACGAAGAGATTGAAAACCACGAAAAGTGGGTTAAGGATGACGTGAAAGTCCGTGCTTATATGATGGATTCCATGTCTAATGAGCTTTAGAGAGCTCATGAGAAAATGACTTCTGCTAGGCAGATTCTATCTCACTTAACCGAGCTTTATGGTGAGAACAGCAGAACTGCTAGATATGAGATATCCAAGCAACTGTTCGGTGCAAGGATGAAGGAAGGTGAGAAGGTTGGGGAACACGTCCTCAAAATGATATCCATGATCGAGAGATTGGAGGCTCTTGATTTTAAAATGGATACTTCTCTCCAAACTGACCTTATCCTTCAGTCTCTCCCTGATTCCTTCTCACAGTTTATTATGAACTTCAACTGCAACGAGATTGCATGTAATTTAGCTGGGCTAATGAACAAACTGGTGACCGCTCAGTCTCAGATGAAGACTCTGCGGATGAAGGAGTCTGCCCTTGTGATTTCTTCTAGACTTTGGAAGTCTAAGAATAAGAAGAAAAAGACCAAGAAGCAGACTGGACCACATGTTAAGGACTTCAAGGGCAAGGGCAAGGCCCCAACGGTTCCAAAGAGCAAGAAGAAAGACGCTTGTCTCATGTGCGGTGAGCTGGGCCACTGGGCTAGAGAGTGTCCGATTCTTCATGGCACTTCAGGTACAAAACTTTTAGTTTTGGAAACAAATTGTTCTGCTACTGTATTTTCTACTTCCTGGATACTGGATTCTTGTGCTAGTTCTCATATTTGTACCGTGAATCAGGATCTGGAACAAAGTAGAAAGCTTGGAGCTGGAGAAGTTATGATCACAGTCGGTAGCGGGCATAGTGTCGAGGCGACGGACATAGGATCACTTCTTTTGGGTTTAGAATCCGGCTTTGTTTTGACTTTAGAAGATGTACTTGTTTTGCCCAAGGGGCACAAAAACATTGTATCCATTCCGATTATGGACCGAAAAGGCTTTTCATTTTTCATTGGTGATGGTTCCTGCAAAAATTATTTTAGAAATAAAATAGTGGGTACTGCTACATTATTGAATGGATTGTATCATCTAAATCTCAGCAACAAAGTAGTTGTGAATACTATGACTAGAAAACGTGGTAGGGATGAAACCAATCAAGTTTTGAAATGGCATCTTAGACTTGGTCATGTTGGTCAGACCAAGGTTTACAAGATGGAAAAAGATGGACTTATGGGTCGATTGGGATCGGATCCCTTTCCTACTTGTGAATCTTGTCTTAAAGGCAAAATGACTAAGTCCCCCTTCACAGAGACTTTTGAAAGAGCCACTGATAAACTGAGATTAATCCATACCGACGTATGTGGTGCTTTGGAAGCAGCACGTGACGGATATCAATATTTCATTACGTTTACAGATGATCATACTAGGTATGGTTATGTATACTTAATGAAACATAAATCCGAGGCCTTTGAGAAATTCCAGGAATTCAAGGCCCTAGTCGAGAAACAAACTGGTAATCATATCAAAGCTCTTCGGTCGGACCGAGGTGGCGAGTATATGAGTATGGAGTTTGACGAGTTCCTTAAGGAACATGGAATAGTTTCACAACTAACACCTCCAGGTACTCCTCAGTTAAATGGTGTGTCAGAAAGAAGGAACCGGACCTTGTTGAACATGGTCCGTTCCATGCTGGGCTATACTGACTTACCGATTTACCTGTGGGGGTATGCACTCCTGACTGCTGCTTACATCTTGAACAGATGTCCTTCCAAATCCATTCCTAAAACTCCACATGAGATGTGGGAGGGCAGGAAACCAAGTCTTAATCACATTAGATTTGGGGATGTCCAGCCTATGTCAAGAAGACTAAGGTGGAGAAGTTGGAAGCTAGGTACGTGAAGGGATGTTTCATTGGATTCCCATCTTGGACAATGGGATATCTATTCTACATGCCCGAAGATCGAAAGATCATTGTTGCTTTACAAGCAAACTTCCTGGAAGATGAGTCTATTCAGGAAGGCGGAGAAGGTAGAAGTATTTCTTTAGAAGAATACAATGAAACTCCTCGGGAGACACCTGTGTAAGAAACTGGAACCGAACCTTCTGAAACACAAGTACAACCACCTCGTAGGTCGAGTAGGGTGTCTCATTTACCTGAGAGGTATGGGCTTGTGCACTTGGAGGAGCTGGGTCTCCATGAAGTTCCTAGTGATAGCCAAGAGACCGACCCAACAACCTATGACCAAGCGATGGTGGATGTAGACTCCGCGAAATGGCATGATGCTATGGAAGATGAGATAGACTCGATGCATGTCAATCAGGTCTGCACTCTAGTAGACCACCCCAAAGGCATATCCTATTGGGAACAAGTGGATGTACAAGAGAAAGATTGATGGTGATGGCAAGGTTGACGCCTATAAGGCCAGGCGTGTGGCAAAGGGTTATACCCAGAAGGAAGGGATCGATTACCATGATACCTTCTCGCCCGTAGCCATGATCAAGTCTATTCGCATGATGCTTGCTATAGCCGCCTACCACGATTATGAGATATGGCAAATGGATGTAAAGACGGCTTTCCTTAATGGATTCCTCGAGGAGGAAATCTATATGGAGAAGCCTAAAGGCTTTGTGTCCGAAGTCGATATTCAGAAAGTGTGCAAGCTTCAGCGTTCCATTTATGGACTGAAGCAAGCGTCGCGTAGTTGGAACCTTCGTTTTGACGAGGCGGTCAAAGAGTTTGACTTCGTGTAAAATGAAGAGGAACCTTATGTATACAAGAGGGTTAGTGGGAGTAAGATCACATTCTTAGTACTATATGTAGATGACATTCTACTAAGAGGAAATGATGTGGGAATGCTCATTTCTATGAAAGCTTGGCTTTCGAGTAATTTCTCCATGAAAGACTTGGGAGAAGCAACCTATATTCTTGGTATTCGGCTCTATCGGGATAGAGCGAAAAGAACAATAGGTCTTTCCCAAGCCCTCTATATTGATAAGATCTTAAAGCGATTTAAGATGGATGATTCTAAAAGAGGGTTCTTTCCGATGTGACATAGAATAAAACTCTCCTTGAAGATGTGTCCTCAAAGTGAGGAATAACGAAAGGAAATGAGTAATATACCATATGCTTCGGCCGTGGGTAGCCTTATGTATGCTATGTTGTGTACAAGACCTGACCACGCGCATGCTGTAAGCGTGGTGAGTAGGTTTCAGGAAAACCCAGGTTGGGAACATTGGACTGCCGTAAAGAACGTTCTCAAGTACTTTAGAAAGACTAGAGATATGGTTCTGATATATGGCGGTGGAGAATTGGATGTGGTGGGATTCACTGATTCGGACTTCCAAGGACTGAAGGACGACTCGATGTCTACTTCTGGCTACATATTTACTCTTAATGGAGGAGCAGTATCTTGGCGTAGCGCCAAGCAAAGCGCGACTGCTGATTCCACCTGCCAGGCTGAGTATCAAGCAGCCTCGGAGGCTTCCAAGGAAGGGTTCTGGATTAAGAAGTTTCTGGGAGAACTTCAAGTGATACCATGTGCTGAGCTGCCTGTTCTGCTGTACTGCAACAGCGACGGAGCTGTAGCGCAGGCCAAGGAGCTGAGGTTTCACAATAGTTACAAACATATTGAGAGGAAGTATCATCTCATAAGAGAATTTGTTCACAAGGGATATATTGTGCTGCACAGAGTAGACTCGGCCGACAACGTCGTTGATCCACTGACCAAGCCACTTTCTCAGACTAGCTTGGAGCGTCATCTGGAGAACATGGGTATTAGATACCATAGTGTGTGGCATTGAGCGCAAGTGGGAGATTGTTAGGAGTATGCCCTCGAATGCTATTCAGAGGATGTTGAGTGAGGGCATTGTACTTGTAATTATGTAATTTATTATCATAAGGCAAATGAATGTTTCTTTATTTACTGGAAGTTACTGGCATTCTTAACTTGTAAATATACATATAGAAACTAGTCCATGTATTTGAGAGCAAAATGTTCCACTCCTTATTGGATAAGGGGATCGGCACTGGAAAGGTTTATAGCTCAAATACTTAAACGTTCGCAAGTCGATGAAACTTGACTGGGCGTTAAGTTTATGTGAAGACTTGTATGACGTTATAGGTATGCTAATTGGATTAGTATACTCGAACCGACTCACCCTCGATTCGTCACACGGATTTCACTCCAGGACAGTCAATGATGGAATCAAAAGGTTGTGATAGGTATTCGTGAACCTTCGACTTGAGGATTTAGTAGGGATGTGCTTGTGACGTAAAGATTTTTATTAGAGTAGTTCGACTCTATAAATCGGAAGGCGGGGGACAATCTCGACGTGCATCTTGATGGGCAAGTAGCAGGTCCTACTGAATACGAAGATAGAATTCTTTCTCCCATTAGTGAGCGGGTTATATGTCATATGCGGTTATTGGCAGATGAGATCATAAGTCTTTGGCCAAAGCATTGGAGCTAGTTGTATTGGATACACGAGAGCTCGATGATCTCAATTTGCATTAACGCATGCATAGCGTCAAGTATAGATAGGGTTTGACTGACCGTGACCTTATAACTTGATCGGGACATGTGAAAGAAGGGTTTATATGTACACTAGTATTCACGACAGAATGGTTCTTGAATGATCCCAATTATTCGTTCTCAGTTGGGGTACAGTGTAGGCCGCCAGGCTGGCTAGGTGGTGCTACTACTCTTTGGTTCCTCCCATTGCTGACTGAGATGGACCTACCGAGTCGCGCAATAGGATTGACGATGGAATGTATCAAGCTTATTATCTCATTATGAATATTAGATATTAGATATTTAATTTGGGACATTAGATGGTTAAATCGATTTATTGGATAAATTGATTTATGGCCTAATGAATTAAATAAATTACTGGGTGATTAATTTAATTCATAGATATAATTATTTCTTGGAGAAATTAATTATGTTGTTATGTATTTAATGTGATTAATTGATTGGATTAATTAATCGACACAAATACATCGGAACGGAATAGGAGTTTATCTGTTTGGAATCACGGGAGTCCAAAATGAACCGAACTCATCCCGGCTCGTTCTAGATGGCCGCCCCATTTTCCCTCATTTTTCCTTTGGTCATAGTCTCCACATTAATTGGTGGATGACTTGAAGTATCAAGGGAAAAAGATCTTTTAATTAATTCATTTTAATTATTTGGTCTTGATTTGGGAGGATTTTATGGGGGAAAAAATGAAGACTCTCATAACTTGTTTTGGTAAGCCACTCCATACGTGAGAGAAGCTTTTCAAGAGAGAGAGAGAAAAACTTCTTTATCTTCATCTTCTTCTTTATGTGTTCTTGAGAGTTTTCTTGGAGAAAAATATCAAGAGATAAAATTGAGATATATATTATACACTTAGAGTGCTATAATCAAAAAGCTTCATCACTTGATTCTAGCCGTAACCTTGGAGGTTAATAGGGTGTTGTCATTCCGGTCGTTTCTCCGGCGCGTGGCAAGTAGAGACGCGGTGCTTTCGGCGTTGGATCTTTCAAGAGCTTGGAGCGGATTAGATTCGTAGAGATCAATCAAAGCTTGGGGAATAGCTCAAGAGAAGGTTACCATTTAATCAACGGACGTCAAGGGTGAGTTTCTTATAACTCTTGTTTTTCATTTTATATTCGTATATACGTTGCTCGATCGATCCTCGTAGGGATTCGGATCGAATTAATTTTCATTTTACCGCTTCCGCTGGGCCTTCGTTTTAGGCACCGAATCCCAACACCTTCAGCTTGATATGAGTAGGTCGTATGGATCTCTAGTT
Organism: Orobanche coerulescens; assembly: GCA_033398695.1. Lineage (NCBI taxonomy): Eukaryota > Viridiplantae > Streptophyta > Magnoliopsida > Lamiales > Orobanchaceae > Orobanche > Orobanche coerulescens. Next base: position 65,961,707 of record CM065808.1, on the reverse strand, counting down.
GAAGACTTGGGCGTAACTGCACTTATCTGGAGATGAGCTGGACGTACGGATCCCTATTGGAAGACTTGGGCATACTTGCCCTCGTATGAAGCTGAATAGGCCGTATGGATCCCTATTTTAAGACTTGGGTATACCTAATGGTTAGGTCGAGCTAAGCAGGCCGTACGAATCCCTATTTGAAGACTTTCATGTACTTACACTCAATTCGAGCTGAGTAGGTTGTATGGATCCCTATTTGAAGACTTGTTCGTACTTGCCCTCAACTCAATCTTAGTAAGCCCTATGGATCCCTATTTGAAGACTTAGGTGTGCTTACCCTAAACTCGAGCTGTGAATAGCGTACGATACATGTTCAAAGACTTGGGCGTACTTACCCTCACCTCGAGATGTGTAGGCCGTATAGATCCCTATTCGACGACTTGGGCATACTTGCCCTCAGCTCGAGATGAATAGGTTGTACGGATATCTAGTTTAAGACTTGGGCATAACTGCACTTAGCTCGATACGAAAAGTACAAACGGATCACTATTTGAAGACTTGTGCGTACTTGTTGTCAGCTCGAGCTGAGAAGGCCGTAAGGATTCATATTTGAAGACTTGGTCGTACTTTTCCTCAGCTCGAGCTGTATAGGTGTACGGATTTCTATGAGAAAATTTTGGTGTATACTTGCCATAAGCTCGAGATGAGTAGGACGTATGGATCCCTATTTGAAGACTTAGGCTACTTTCCCTCAGATCGAGCTAAACATGCCATAGTGGATCCTTTTTTTAACGACTTGGGCGCACCTACACTTAGATCGAGCTGAGCAGGCCGTACAGATTCCTATTTGAAGACTTGGACACACTTTCCCTCAACTCGAACCATTTGGGTTGTATGGATCCCTATTTAAATACATTGGCGCTCCTGCAGTTAGCTCGAATTGAACACGGTGTATGGATCTCTATTTGAAGACTTGGGGGTACTTGCCCTTAGCTCAAGCTTAGTAGGTCATAAGGATCCCTATTTGAAGACTTGGACTACCCTCATCTTGATCTAAGCAGTCAGTACGGATCCCTATTTTAATACTTGCGCGTACCTGTGATTAACTTGAGCTGAGCAGGCCGTACGGATCCTTATTTGAAGACTTGGGTGTACCTGTGGTTAGATCGAGCTATGCAGGCCGTACAAATCCCTATTTGAAGACTTGCATGTACTTACCTTCATCTCGAGCTAAGTAGGATGCATGAATCCCTATTTGAAGACTTGTACCTACTTACCCGTAACTCGAGCTGAGTAGGTTGTATGGATTCCTATTTGAAGATTTCGTCATACTTTCCCTTAACTCGAGCTGAGTAAGCCCTACGGATCGCTATTTGAAGACTTGGGTGTAACTGCAATTATCTCGAGATGAGCAGGCCGTATGGATCCCTATTGGAAGACTTGGGCGTACTTGCCCTCATTTCAAGCTGAATAGGCCGTATAGATCCCTATTTGAAGACTTGGGCATACCTAACGGTTAGATCGATCTAAGCAGGCAGTACAAATCCCTATTTGAAGACTTTCATGTACTTACCCTCAACTCGAGCTGAGTAGGTTGTATGGATCCCTATTTGAAGACTTGGTTATACTTGCCATCAACTCGATCTTAGTAAGCCCTACGGATCCCTATTTGAAGACTTGTGTGTACTTACCATCAAATCGAGCTGTGAATGGAGTACGATACCTGTTCAAAGACTTGGGCATACTTGCCCTCATCTCGAGATGTGTAGGCCATATAGATCCCTATTCATAGACTGGGGCATACTTGCCCCCAGCTCGAGATGAATAGGTCGTACGGATATCTAGTTTAAGACTTGTGCATAACTGCACTTAGCTCGAGACGAGCAGGCCATACAGATCACTATTTGAAGACTTGGGCATACTGCTGTTAGCTCGAGCTGAGTATGCCGTATGGATTCATATTTGAAGACTTGGTCGTACTGGACCTCAGCTCGAGCTATGTAGGTGTACAGATTTCTATGTGAAAACTTGGGTGTATACTTGCCATCAGCTCGGGATGAGTAGGACGTATGGATCCCTATTTGAAGACTTAGGCATACTTTCCCTCAGATCGAGCTAAACATGCCATGTGGATCCTTGTTTAAATACTTGGGCGCACCTGCACTTAGATCGAGCTGAGCAGGCCGTACAGATTCCTGTTTGAAGAGTTGGACACACTTACCCTCAACTAGAGCCATTTGGGCTGTATGGATCCGTGTTTAAGTACTTTGGCGTGCCTGCGGTTAGCTCGAATTGAGCAGGGCGTATGGATCTCTATTTGAAGACTTGGCGGTACTTGCCCTTAGCTCAAGCTGAGTGGGTTATAAGGATCCATATTTGAAGACTTAGACTACCCTCATCTTGATCTTAGCAGCCCGTACGGATCCCTATTTTAATATTTGTGCATACCTATGCTTAACTTAACCTGAGCAGGCCGTATGGATCCTTATTTGAAGACTTGGGTGTACCTATGGTTAGATCGAGCTATGCAGGCCGTATAAATCCCTATTTGAAGACTTGTATGTACTTACCTTCATCTCGAGCTAAGTAGGATGCATGAATCCCTATTTGAAGACTTGTACCTACTTACCCGTAACTCGAGCTAGGTAGGTTGTATGGATTCATATTTGAAGATTTCGTCATACTTTCCCTTAACTCGAGTTGAGTAAGCCCTACGGATCCCTATTTGAAGACTTGGGTGTAACTGCACTTATCTCGAGATGAGTAGGCCGTATGGATCCCTATTGGAAGACTTGGGCGTACTTGCCCTCATTTCAAGCTGAATAGGCCGTATAGATCCCTCTTTGAAGACTTGGGTATACCCAACGGTTATGTCGAGCTAAGCAGGCCGTACAAATCCCTATTTGAAGACTTTCATGTACGTATCCTCAACTCGAGCTGAGTAGGTTGTATGGATCCCTATTTGAAGACTTGGTTGTACTTGCCATCAACTCGATCTTAGTAAGCCCTACGGATCCCTATTTGAAGACTTGTGTGTACTTACCATCAACTCGAGCTGTGAATGGAGTACGATACCTGTTCAAAGGCTTGGGCATACTTGCCCTCATCTCGAGATGTGTAGGCCATATAGATCCCTCATCATAGACTGGGGCATACTTGCCCCCATCTCGAGATGAATAGGTCGTACGGATATCTAGTTTAAGACTTGTGCATAACTGCACTTAGCTCGAGACGAGCAGGCCATACGGATCACTATTTGAAGACTTGGGCATACTGCTGTTAGCTCGAGCTGAGTAGGCCGTATGGATTCATATTTGAAGACTTGGTCGTACTTGACCTCAGCTCGAGCTATGTAGGTGTACAGATTTCTATGTGAAAACTTGGGTGTATACTTGCCATCAGCTCGGGATGAGTAGGACGTATGGATCCCTATTTGAAGACTTAGGCATACTTTCCCTCAGATCGAGCTAAACATGCCATGTGGATCCTTGTTTAAATACTTGGGCGCACCTGCACTTAGATCGAGCTGAGCAGGCCGTACAGATTCCTGTTTGAAGACTTGGACACACTTACCCTCAACTAGAGCCATTTGGGCTGTATGGATCCGTGTTTAAGTACTTTGGCGTGCCTGCGGTTAGCTCGAATTGAGCAGGGCGTATGGATCTCTATTTGAAGACTTGGCGGTACTTGCCCTTAGCTCAAGCTGAGTGGGTTATAAGGATCCATATTTGAAGACTTAGACTACCCTCATCTTGATCTTAGCAGCCCGTACGGATCCCTATTTTAATATTTGTGCATACCTATGCTTAACTTAACCTGAGCAGGCCGTATGGATCCTTATTTGAAGACTTGGGTGTACCTGTGGTTAGATCGAGCTAAGCGGGCCGTACAAATACCTATTTGGAGACTTTCATGTACTTGTCTTCAGGTCGAGCTAAGTAGGATGCACGAATCCCTGTTTGATGACTGGGACGTACTTACCCACAACTAGAGCTGAGTAGGTTGTATGGATCCCTATTTGAAGACTTCATCGTACTTGCCCTTAACTTGAGCTGAGTAATCCCTACGGATCCCTACTTGAAGACTTGGGCATACTTACCCTCAACTCGAGCTGTGAATGGCGTACGGATCCTTATTCAAAGTGTTAGGCATACATGCCCTCAGCTAGAGCTGTGTAGGCCGTATAGATCCCTATTCGAAGACTTGGGCATAACTGCACTTAGCTCGAGATGAGAATTCCATACGGATCACTATTTGAATACTTGGGTGTACTTGCTGTCAGCTCGAGCTGAGTAGGCCGTAAGGATTCATATTTGAAGACTTAGTCATACTTGTCCTCAGCTGGAGCTGTGTAGGTGTACGGATTTCTATGAGAAAACTTGGGTGTATGCTTGCCATCAGCTCGAGATGAGTAGGACGTATGGATCCCTATTTGAAGACTTAGGCATACTTTCCCTCAGATCGAGCTAAACATGCCATATGGATCCTTTTTTAAAGACTTGGGCACACCTGCACATAGATCGAGCTGAGCAGGTCATACAGATTCCTATTTGAAGACTTGGACACACTTTCCCTCAACTCAAGCCATTTGGGCTGTATGGATCCCTATTTAAATACATTGGCATGAACAGGGTGTATGGATCTCTATTTGAATATTTGGGGTACTTGCCCTTAGCTCAAACTGAGTGGGTCATAAGGATCCCTATTTGAAGATTTGGACTATCCTCATCTTGATCTAACTAGCCCGTACGGATCCCTATTATAATACTTGTGCATACCTGCGATTAACTTGAGCTGAGCAGGCCGTACAGATCCTTATTTGAAGACATGGGTGTACCTGTGGTTAGATCGAGCTAAGCAGGCCGTACAAATCCCTATTTGAAGACTTGCATGTACTTACCTTCACCTCGAGCTAAGTATGATGTATGAATCCCTATTTGAAGACTTGTACGTACTTACCCGTAACTCGAGCTGAGTAGGTTGTATAGATCCCTATTTGATGATTTCGTCGTACTTGCCCTTAACTCGAGTTGAGCAATCCCCACGGATCATTATTTGAAGACTTGGGCGGACTTACCCTCAACTCGAGTTGTGAATGGCGTACGGATCCCTATTTAAAGACGTGGGCGTGCTTGCCCTCACCTCGAGCTGCGTAGGCCGTATAGATCCATATTCGAAGACTTTGGCGTACTTGCCTTCAGCTTCAGAAGAGTAGGTTGTACGGATCTCTAGTTGAAGACTTGGCCGTAACTGCACTTATCTCGAGATGAGCAGGCCGTATGGATCCCTATTGGAAGACTTGGGCGTACTTACCCTCATATCAAGCTGAATAGGCGGTATGGATCCCTAGTTTAAGACTTGGGTATACCTAATGGTTAGGTCGAGCTAAGCAGGCCGTACAAATCCCTATTTGAAGACTTTCATGTACTTACCCTCAACTCGAGCTGAGTAGGTTATATGGATCCCTATTTGAAGACTTGGTTGTACTCGCCCTCAACTCGGGCTTAGTAAGCCCTAGGGATCCCTATTTGAAGACTTGTGTGTACATACCATCAACTCGAGCTGTGAATGGCGTACGATACCTGTTCAAAGACTTGGGCGTACTTGCCCTCATCTCGAGATGTGTAGGCCATATAGATCCCTATTCGAAGACTTGGGCATACTTGCCCCCAGCTCGAGATGAATAGGTCGTATGGATATCTAGTTTAAGACTTGTGCATAACTGCACTTAGCTCGAGACGAGCAGGCCATACAGATCACTATTTGAAGACTTTGGCATACTGCTATCAGCTCGAGCTGAGTAGGCCGTATGGATTCATATTTGAAGACTTGGTCGTACTTGACCTCAGCTCGAGCTATGTAGGTGTACGGATTTCTATGTGAAAACTTGGGTGTATACTTGCCATCAGCTTGAGATGAGTAGGACGTATGGATCCCTATTTGAAGACTTAGGCATACTTTCCCTCAGATCAAGCTAAACATGCCATGTGGATCCTTGTTTAAATACTTGGGCGCACCTGCACTTAGATCGGGCTTAGCAGGCCGTACAGATTCCTATTTGAAGACTTGGACACGCTTGCCCTCAACTAGAGCCATTTGGGCTGTATGGATCCCTGGTTAAGTACTTTGGCGTGCCTGCAGTTAGCTCGAATTGAGCAGGGCGTATGGATATCTATTTCAAGACTTGGGGGTACTTGCCCTTAGCTCAAGCTGAGTGGGTCATAAGGATCCCTATTTGAAGACTTGGACTACCCTCATCTGGATCTGAGCAGCCCGTACGGAACCCTATTTTAATACTTGTGCATACTTGTGCTTAACTTAAGCTGAGCAGGCCGAACGGATCCTTATTTGAAGACTTGGGTGTACCTGTGGTTAGATCGAGCTAAGCAGGCCATACAAATCCCTATTTGAAGACTTGCATTTACTTACCCGCAAGTCGAGCTGAGTAGGTTGTATGGATTCCTATTTGAAGACTACGTCGTACTTGCCCTTAACTCGAGTTGAGTATGCCCTATGGATCCCTACTTTAAGACTTGGGCATACTTACCCTTAACTCGAGCTATGAATGGCGTACGGATCCCTATTCAAAGAGTTAGGCATACTTGCCCTCAGCTAGAGCTGCGTAGGCTGTATACATCCATATTAGAAGACTTGGGCGTACTTGCCTTCAGCTCGAGATGAGTAGGTCATACGGATCTATAGTTGAAGACTCAGGCATAACTGCACTTAGCTCGATATAAGCAGGTCGTACGGACTCCTATTGGAAGACTTGGTCATACTTGCCCTCAACTCAAGCTTAGTAAGCCCTACGTATCCCTGTTTCAAGACTTGGGTGTACTTACCCTCAACTTGAGTTGTGAATGGCGTACAGATCCCTATTCAAAGACTTGGGCGTACTTGCCCTCAGCTCGAGATACGTAGGACGTACAGATCCCTGTTCGAAGACTTGGGCGTACTTGCCCTCTGCTCGAGATAAAAATGTTGTACGGATCTCTAGTTTAAGACATGGGCATAACTGCACTTAGATCGAGACGAGCAGGCCGTACGGATCATGATTTGAAGACTTGGGGGTACTTGTTGTCAACTCGAGCTGAGTAGGCCGTATGGATTCATATTTGAGGACTTGGTCGTACTAGACCTCAGCTCGAGTTATGTAGGTGTACGGATTTCTATGTGAAAACTTGGGTGTATACTTTCCATCAGCTCGAGATGAGTAGGACGTGTAGATCCCTATTTGAAGACTTAGGCATACTTTCCCTCAGATCGAGCTGAACATGCCATGTGGATCCCTATTTAAAGACTTGGGCGCACCTCCACTTAGATCGAGTTGAGCAGGCCGTACAGATCCCTATTTGAAGACATTGATGCACTTGCCCTCAACTCGAGCCATTTAGGCTGGATGGATCACTGTTTAAATACTTTAGCGTAGCTGCAGTTAGCTCGGATTGAGCAGGGCATATGAATCTCTATTTGAAGACTTGGGGGTACTTGCCCTTAGCTCAAGCCGAGTGGGTCATAAGGATCCTTATTTGAAGACTTCGACTACCCTCATCCTGATCTGAGAAACCCATACGGATCCCTATTTTAATACTTGCGCATACCTGCGCTTAACTTGAGCTGCGCAGGCTATACGGATCCTTATTTGAAGACTTAGGTGAACTTGTGATTAGATCGAGCTAAGCAGGCCGTATAAATCCCTATTTGAAGACTTGTATGTACTTGCCTTCAAGTTGAGCTAAGTAAGATGCATGAATCCCTATTTGAAGAGTTGAACGTACTTACCCGCAACTCGAGCTTAGTAGGTTGTATGGATCCATATTTCAAGACTTCGTCGTCCATGCCCTTAACTCAAGATGAGTAAGCCCTACTGATCCCTATTTGAAGACTTGGGCGTAATTACCCTCAACACAAGCTGTGAATGGCATACGGATCCCTATTCAAAGACTTGGGCATACTTTCCCTCAGCTCGATCTGCGTAGGCCGTATAAATCCTTATTCGAATACTTGGGCGTACTGGCCTTCAGCTTTAGATGAGAAGGTCGTATGGATCTATACTTCAAGAATCGGGCATAAGTGCACTTAGATCGAGATGAGCAGGCCATACGGATCCCTATTCGATGACTTCAGTGTACTTTCCCTCATATCGAGCTGAATAGGCCGTACGGATCCCTATTTTAAGACGTGGGTGTATGTAACGGTTAGGTCAAGCTAAGAAGTCCATATAAATCCCTATTTGAAGACTTACATGTACTTACCCTCAACTCGAGCTGAGTAGGTTGTATGGATCCCTATTTGAAGACTTGGTCGTACTTGCCCTCAACTCGAGCTGTAAATGGAGTACGGATTCCTATTCAAAGGCTTGGTCATACTTTCCCTCAGCTCGAGCTGCATAGGCCGTATAGATCCTTATTCGAAGAGTTTGGCGTACTTGCCCTCAACTCGATATGAGTAGGTCGTATGGATCTCTAGTTTAAGACTTGGGCATAACTGCACTTAGCTCGAGACGAGCAGGCCGTACGGATCCCTATTTGAAAACTTGGGTGTACTTGCTGTCAGCCCGAGCTGAGTAGGCCTATGGATTCATATTTGAAGACTTTGTTGTACTTGACCTCTGCTCGAGATTACTAGGCCGTATGGATCCCTATTTGAATACTTAGGCATACTTTCCCTCAGTTCTAGATGAACATGCCATGTGGATCCTGTTTAAAGACTTGGGCGCACCTACACTTAGCTGAGAAGGCCGTACAAATTCCTATTTGAAGACTTGGATGCATTTGCCCTCAACTCGTGCCATTTAGGCTGTACGGATCCCTATTGGAAGACTTGGTCGTACTTGCCCTCAACTCAAGCTTAGTAAGCCCTTCGTATCCTTGTTTGAAGACTTGGGTGTACTTACCCTCAACTCGAGCTGTGAATGGCGTACAGATCCCTATTCAAGGACTTGGGTTTACTTGCCCTCATCTCGGGATGTGTAGGCCATATAGATCCCTATTCGAAGACTTGGGCGTACTTGCCCTCAGCTCGAGATGGATAGGTCGTACGGATCTCTAGTTTAAGACTTGGGCATAACTGTACTTAGCTCGAGACGAGCAGGCCGTACGGATCACTATTTGAAGACTTGGGCGTACTTGCTGTCAGCTCGAGTTGAGTAGGACGTATGGATTTATATTTCAAGACTAGGTCATACTTGACCTCAGCTCGAGCTGTGTAGGTGTACGGATTTCTATGTGAAAATTGTTAGGGTTGTATACATCAAAGCATACTTTATGCTTGTATTACCTAATTTCCCGGTATTTATCTATGAGAATATTTAATTCATTTCATCACATGTTTTGCATATTTATTCACGCTATGGTTATGCAAATGTTGTCTAATTAGTTTATATTGTAGATAATATGGTGTGTTGAGTCACACAGAAGATCACATTATCGGTTCCTTATATAATAATTAGTTCACAACCTATATAACATTAGACCGTTGTGTGAGGGGTTGTAGTATATGTTTGAGATTGGTTGGTCTTGACCATTAGCATATATTAGCGTATTCGGTATACGTTGAACAGGATCGAGGTGAGATAGATTATTCTGTACTGACTATAACAAGAACGTACATCTCGGACAATTATTATTTCTTAATTCTAGTGATTAATATTTAATTATATATATTTAGGATTTATTGCTTTGATTTATCATGGGTGAGAGCCAAAATGACTGACTCAATATGCTCGATATTTTGGGCAATATTACTATTTATATGATAATTAATACTATAGCTAGAAATTGTGTCACGACCAGTCGGGTTGATCATTTCCCTTTAGGTACTCGAAAGGATTATTATATTAAACCCTGCAGGTGGAAATAATTTTCCGATATAATAATAAAGATCAAGTGGTTCACTCATGTATAATATATTAATTAATTAAAAGCTGTCAGCAGCTTAAATTAATAAATGGACATGGGATATCTTAAACACGGGAAATAATTAATTCAAAAAGGATTCCAATTTCGTAATTTGGGATTTTGGTAGGAAGGACAACATCAACTTTTTAGTGGACTAAGTTGATATTAATAGATTCGTTATATTAGGTAGAGTCCTAATATGGTAAGATGAAATCTATTGGGAGTCCCTACCTTATCCTCCTTAAGGTCCCTAGGGTAGCCCATAACACCTATAAATAAGATTATAGTGTTGGTCGATTTTTTCCACCGTTTTATGAACAAGATTTTCGATTTTTTGTGTGTTTTAATTGTGGATCTTGACTTGTGTCCTTGATTCCATAATTTGGTAAACACAAGATTTTTCTAAAATATCATCAAAAAATAGAGAGAAAAATTGAGGTATTCTTGAGGAACAATACTGATTCGGCCGAGTCACCCTGCACTACAGTCCAAGTTTGATCTGGTAGATTATTGCCCACGTAATATCTGGATCTAAGGCAGGATATACTCTAGAAGATCTTGAGGTAGAAATACAAGAAGATCAAGGAGGAGTACGAGGAGGAGTTGGATCGACCTAGAGGGATTTTCTATCACTTCGCTTCAAAGGTATGAATTATCAATTGTACTACGTAAATACGTATATTTAAATTGTTTATTAATCTGTTTAATAAATTAATTGACAAGCCTAATAGATCCGCTATTTATGTTGTTTAGTTTATAAAACCAAATCAATTCATATTACTTCAAATCGCTTCCCCTGCGTTTTATATTCCATCAAAAACTTGGGTGTATGCTTGACATCAGCTCGAGATGAGTAGGACGTATGGATCCCTATTTCAAGACTTAGGCATAATTTCCCCCAGATCAAGCTGAACATGCCATGTGTATCCCTGTTTAAAGACTTGGGGCACTTGCCCTCAATTGGAGCCATTTCGGCTGTATAGATCCCTGTTCAAATACTTTGGTGTACCTGCAGTTAGCTCGAATTGATCAGGGCGTATGGATCTCTATTTGAATACTTGGGGGTACTTGCCCTTAGATCAAGCTGAGTGGGTCATAAAGATCCCTATTTTAAGACTTGGACTACCCTCATCTTGATCTGAGAAGCCTGTACGGATCCCTATTTTAATACTTGCGCATACCTGCGCTTAACTTGAGCTGAGCAGGCCATGCGGATCCTTATTTGAAGACTTAGGTGTACCTACGATTAGATCGAGCTAATCAGGCCGTACAAATCCCTATTTGAAGACTTGCATGTACTTGCGTTCAGGTTGAGCTAAGTAATATGCATGAATCCTTATTTAAAGACTTGAACGTACTTACCTGCAACTCAAGCTTTGAGTAGGTTATATGGATCCCTATTTGAAGACTTCGTCGTACTTGCCCTTAACTCGATCTGAGTAAGCCCTACGGATCCCTACTTGAAGACTTGGGCAGACTTACCCTCAACTCAAGCTGTGAATGGCGTACAGATCCCTATTCAAAGACTTAGGCATACTTGCCCTCAGCTCGAGTTGCGTAGGCCGTATAGATCCCTATTCGAAGACTTAGGCGTACTTGCCTTCAGCTCGAGATGAGTAGGTCGTACGGATATCTAGTTGAAAACTCAGGCATAACTGCACTTAGCTCGATATAAGCAGGCCGTACGGATCCCTATTGGAAGACTTGGTCGTACTTGCCCTCAACTCAAGCTTAGCAAGCCCTACGCATCCCTGTTTGAAGACTTAGGTGTACTTACCCTCAACTCGAGCTGTGAATGGCGTACAGATCCCTATTCAAGGACTTGGGTGTACTTACCCTCAACTCGAGCTGTGAATGGCGTACAGATCCCTATTCAAGGACTTGGGCGTACTTGCACTCAGCTCGAGATGAATAGGTCGTACGGATCTCTAGTTTAAGACTTGGGCATAACTGCACTTCGCTCGAGACGAGCAGGCCGTACGGATCACTTTTTGAAGACTTAGGCGTACTTGCTGTCAGTTCGATATAAGTAGGCCGTATGGATTCATATTTTAAGACTTGGTCGTACTTGACCTCAGCTCGAGTTGTGTAGGTGTATGGATTTCTATGTGAAAATTGATAGGGATGTATACATCAAAGCATACTTTATGCTTGTATTACCTAATTTCCCGGTATTTATCTATGAGAATATTTAGTTCATTTCATCACATTTTTGCATATTTATTCACGCTGTGGTTATGCAAATGTTGTCTAATTACTTTATATTATAGATAATGTGGTGTGTTGAGTCACACAAAAGATCACATTATCGGTTCCTTATATATGGAACACCCCCAATCCACTCGAGAATTTTACAGCGCCGCAGACCCTCTGAGTGAGAATCTACCAGGCTTGATACCAAAACAAGACATCAAAATAAATGCCAACATGGCTAAATACGAATCAGTAGACCGATTTAGCCTTTCATCAATAACATATAACTTAAACTTCATATACATCTCTATCCGGACTCGTACCCATGCAAGGATCAAAATACAATGACACTCCCATACGACGGGAAAACACTACAGCGGAAAAGAATAATACAATTCGACCGACAAATCCCAATACTGGCCCTCATGTGATTAGTATCATTTGCCTTCCATCATCCTTCGTATCGATCTTGTGTCATGCTCCTTAGGAACCTGCACGTACCTGAATGCAATACAGACATCCACCCCCAGATTACTCGGGGGTTAGCAAAATTCCACTGTTTTTGCTAGTGCAAGTATAAAGTGAAAATGCGAGCCATACACAACATATTCCAAGAGTATAATAATCTGGACTAAACAATGGTAAATAACTGAGAGTCACATGTAACCAATGGTGAATAATTGTCATCATACAATTTAAGATCAGTATTCTGGAAATAACTAAATCCCATAGCATCACATTCAATACATACGTTTCGGATGTCAAAATGCCCCTTATATATTGATTCAATCTACTATATTTCTATGATAATTGTATTCAATACATAGAATTAGGTTTTACAAAAATAACTCAAGGAATCATCTAAGGTTTAGAGGTATATTTTTATCCTCTAGAAGAACTTAAAGTGGAAATCATTTGATCAAATCAACATATTTCCTTTCGAAGTACATGAATACCATAAATATCATCAATTATTGGCCAAATAAACAAAGGTTGTAAAATAATGAGAATCACACACAATAATAAGCATTCCAAATAGATTTTTATACAAATTTAAATAACATGACAAACTTTATTTATAATCCCAAATAGGAAAACTTAGCCCATGGAGGTTTTATTCAATATATTACATGAAATGGTATACATAATTAGTTGAAAAAGGGAAAGAATTGATACTAACTCCCTTAGATAAAGGATAATGAAGCAATAAACTCCATCAACAATATATACTTCAACAAACTTAAATAAACTCTCAAGAACACAAGTGTGTTCTTCACATAGAATGAAAACTACTATTTATTACCTTCAAAACAAGAAATGAAAGATCAAATATGATTTATGGAATGGATCAAGGGGTCTATTTATACCCCAAGGTCATCTAATAGCTCCAAAACTCGAGCAATATCACATCAAATAAGATCAAGGCAAGCCACCCACTCCATGTAAGTCCAAAAGTGTGAAATAAATGATAAGATCACACAATCTGTAAAAACGTACGGCCATAACATGTAGAAGTTATGGCCGTAACATGTAGAATTTATGGCCATAACATACAAACTTACAGCCATAAATTGTTGTATATACGGCTGTAACAAGCCTTCAGCTTTTGATCTTTGTTTGCTGAGTGTTGTGCATTCGTAAAGATTGGTGCACTGTTGTAATGATTTTTCAGACTTCATATTTAACCCAGAATTTATTTGACTCTTGCTTTTTATCCTGAAATCTTCTTCGTATGATAACTCTGATTTTGAATTCGGAAAGAGTGCCGAACTTGTATCGAGCTCTACAACATGACTACATAGAAACTCAATAAAGAGAAAACTTTATAAAAATATTATTTCTTGAGTATATCATTAATTTAGTCCTATTAACACTAAATTTACATCTTCATCCCAAAAGAATAAAATTATATAAAACTAATTAAATTGAAGTCAAAACAAGTAGACTAGATCATAATTTTGGGTGAAATATATCAGTACCTACCACAGATAAGTGTATGAAATTGACACTTATCAATTAACAAACTTCAGAGGCCCCTCGGACCTTTCCTGACAATGATATTAATGGGTTCCGTTCTAAACTCATCAAGTTCCGAATCCCAGAGGCCTCGTCAAGCTTACCTGGTTAAACCCAGCGCCACACAAATTCATGATACGCATAAACAATATCACAACGAGATCAAGAGACAACAAATCATTAACACGCACCAATCATCAACTAAACAACTTACCACAATATACAATCAAATGCAACATGATCCTGATCAAGGTAAATACTTGGACAATTGATACGAATTCTCTCGGAAAGGTGGATACGTATCGGACGGAGTGTGTGTATGAATGTCGTAGCGGAAGGCTTTTTACGAGTAGGGTGTTTTTTGGTGTATTTTGTAGGAATAATATCGAATATGACAATGAAAATTCGAACAAATGAAAAATGGAAGTAATATCGGAAAAAGTGATAATATCGATCAAGAAGACTTGAACGATCAAAAACAAAGGTTTATCTAATTAGACCTATAATTCGATAAGGTGATTTCTTCTCAAGACCTATTGAGAATCAATCGGATTAATACTCGAAAACTCGTCGAATAAAAATCAAGTTTCGGTAAAAAATCATTTACCAAGGATAGAAATACAAAGTGTATTCTTTCACATCATTCAAATTCATTCATAATCTATCTATTACAAGTGATAATCAAAGACTACTTATAGGGGATGTAGTCTAAGTCTAAGGAATCAAACAAAAAAAAAGAAAATAATTCAAAGATTTATAAAATCTTTGAATAATCAAAACAAATCAAATAAAATACAAACAAGAAACATAAATCACAAAATGGGGGAAACATAATCCCTAAAATAAGTAAAAAAGAAAAGAGAAGTCAAAAATACACAAAAGTGTATAAAATAAGGGGGTTGTCGGCAGGGACTCGACCGTGTCCCATGACACGGCCGCGGCGCGGTCGACAGGCGCCGGCAGGGACTCGACCGTGTCCGCTTGACACGGTCGCAGCGCGACAAGGACGTCCGACAGTGACTCGTCCGATAGTGACTCGGCACGGGCGCGGCGCGACAAGGACGTTCGGCATTGACTCGACCGTGTCCTGGAACATGGTCGGGCGTCTGGGCAGTCGGTTTTGGCTTATCGGAAGAGTTCGACTCGGTCGTGCCTCGGGACACGGTCGAGTCTGGCCGGCAGTCAGTTTCACAATTCTGGGACATCTCGGCACGGGCCGTGCCGGACGACATGGCCGAGTTCGGTCGGCAGTGCTCGGCATTTTCCGATAGGTGCGATATTTTCCGGCCGGCTCGACATTTTCCGGCAGGCGACGACATTTTCCGGCAGGTTGTGTCATTTCCGGCTTGTGTCCGTTTTCTCGCCTAAAAATGTCGTCATACGTGCATGACGCATTGTAAGGCCATTTACGTCGATCCTTGCTTCGTTTTCTTTATTTGGACTAGTCAATTCCGTATCATTCCCTCCCCCTTTAAAAGGAATTGTCCTCAATTCCGAACTCCCGTCGTTTCCAGATGAAATAGCTAAATCCTCTACGTACTTGATTTCAGAAATATCTGCAGTGCGTATATGGCCCAAAACCTTGAGACGGTAGGTAATATGGGATCTCCGGGAATCACCAAACAAATAACTATCATTATTAATGAAATAATAATAATTATTCAGCGAGGTAATACCGATATCACGATATGAATCATCATATAACCAGACATCTGAAATGGGAAGCACGATAGTAATAATAGGTCGCTCTTCATTGGATGTCACTTCAAGCCCTCGGAAAAATGCCTCGTCGTCATCTTTCGTGTCAAACTCTTGGTAAGGCTCGGGATATAGATGTTCCGGAATCATAACATCCTCGTGCTACGTATCATAAACTGAAAACGCCTCATTAGAGTCTGCCTCATAAATTGGACAAAAGTCTTCAAAACAACTTTCATCGAGATATGGATCGTCGTCGGGCACAACATCAAAAATGGAAAGCATTGATGATTTCACATCGGGTGCACCATCAAAAATGGGAAACACGGAATTAATTATGGGTTCCTCTTCGTCAATTGGTTTGGTATCAAATACTGGTGGCCCTTCATAATCCGGCCCAATTTCCATGACACTAACCGGCTCCTCATCATTAAAATAATTTGATCTGTTTTGATCAATTTGGCCAACACAACTAATTGGATCATGCTCATAATAGTAAGATCCAAGTTCGTCAAAGGGAAACATGGCTCAACTCACTTTCTTCATTGTATTGCGTCGTTGAAACCTCTATCTCGTCTACTTCATTGAAAATGGTGGTAGGGACATCGTCTTCATCGTAAAACGGCTTTGCTGGAAATTCATCGATGGGGATAAACCTTAGATCGAAGGTCGGCGGAAGGGCGTCGAAGGATTGGTGGTGGGGAAACAACGACTCGTGGTAAGATGAGGATTTGAACCTTCGATTGAAATATTTTTTGAATTTAAGCCAATCTTGGATTTTAGGCTTACGTTGTTGTGAACGGGGCTGTTTCAATTTTTGCCACCAGAAGGTGGTGCTACTGTAATATCCGGATTTATTACTGTGTATTTTACCTGTATTCGAACCCTGTATTATTCGGAATTGTAATCTTGATGATTGGAGTATGATATTTCTTACATTGGTATCTTTGTACATAAGTATATCAACATGCAAAATTTCTCATGCAAACTCGTGATAGCGCACGCTAAGAATGTAGCTTAACGCGCGCTATCGGATACTACTAGCGCAAGCTATGTATGTAGGAGTTGTGTGCGCTAGGCACTCAATTATTGAGCTGGGCGGCTAGCACATGTGCCAGCCGGGACATGGGTCCGGGTAAGATTCCCGCGGACGAACCTGGACAGTTTTGAAGTCAACTCTTATTAGCGCGCGCTAAGGAATTCTTAGTAGCGTGCGCTAATCTGCTTTGTGCAGAAAGTTTATATATGGGCCAGCACTCCATTTTTATTCCCATTTCCTTCGTTCATTCTTCAGTTTTGAGAGACCAGAGGGCAATAATTATCCTCCTAACATACTTAGAACACATCTACTTGATCCTTGAACATTGGATGTTACTTGTGAGTGATCATTGAAGGGAAGTAACACCTTGAAGTCGCATATAACCAATCGGGGTCGGATTCTACCTTGTGGTTTAGTGATTTCGTCATATTAAGGTATGTTGATTCTATCTTCAACTCTAGATTCGTGTTATGGAGAATAAGAGGATCATGTTAGGTAGTATTGATCTTTTTGGATGAATTATCCAAAGCACATCATGTTTGGAATATTGAGATGAATATGCCTTAAGTACCTTGATTATGAACATCATGATTAGAATCTTATTACATTGAACAAGTAGAGGAAGTTTATATCATTGGTAAATCCGAATTTAGTAGGTGTCTTCATAGCAATCATTGACTTGACTTTAGCATCACTATTGTTAGACGGATATAAGAGATTAATCGTGGAAGGATTTATCTTGGAATGTTAATGAAACTACAGGGTGAAAGTTTTCATTGATATTAAGGTGTTGATATCGACCGTTAAGCCTTCCAAATTATCGCATGAAGAATTGTATTTGAAATGGAATATGGTTTTATAATAGTATACATATTCTTGAATCCGAAGTTGTTGTTACCCGTAAGATCATTCATAACCGTATAAACATGATATTCATGGAGGTAACATGAATTAACACTGAAGATTTCATTGGTTTGATCATGATGAGATCAGTTTACTGCCCAGTAGTGAACTGCCATGCACAGTTAGCACACGCTAAGCTATGTAGATTAACGTGCGCTATCGAGCATGAGTTAACGTACGCTACGTTTGGTACGTAACGTACGTTAGGCCATCAGTCGAGTCAGTCGGCTGATCAGTGAGGTACTGACCATGCATAGTTAGCGCACGCTAGGCTTTGTTGTTTGCATGTGCTATCGAGCAGACTTAACGCACGCTACACAGAATACTTAGTGTACGCTAAGAAGTTCAGGCACATTGCGTTTTATGAACTTTCGGCCGTAATTTTGGATTGTTAGACATTCGTACGGCATGAGATAAATTCTAGATTATTTCTTTTGTTAAGATTCGAGCTTGTTACGTGATTGATTGACGGGGCGACCTTCGAGTGTTTCGTTTTCATGGAAGTATTGTCCTTGTCTTCGAACCGAGGCAAGTACTCTAATTAGAATTGTTTATATTATGATAATTATCATGTGATTGTATTGTGTAAATGTGTTGTGATTATATGTCCACCACGCGTTGATCCGACGGGAATCATCATGGGAATCTATAGATGTGTGCGCTGGATCGTTGGACAGGTAGTTCCACCATGTGTTAGTCCGACGGGATCATCATGGGAATCTATAGCTGTGTGCGGTGGATCGTTGGAATACCATCAGTATGTTGGAAACTGTTATGATATGATATGTGTTGGTGATATTTCTCGTTGGAGAAACTTGTTACGATATAATTGTTGATTATATCACTGTTGTATGATTATTGTACTTGTACTAGCATCGTTGTGCTAACCCCTGTGGGGGTGAACATTTATTTATGTTCAGGATCCAGGAGAGCGGGGAAACAACCACTAGAGCTGCATGACGACGAGGGTGCAGAGTAATGTTCCGGCCGGGTTTTATTGTCTGTTGTTTGTTGGTTATTTCAATAAGTACTCGAGTGCGTCGTCATTTTAAGATGTTTGGATTTTGGTGATGTATTAATAACCCTTCATTGGATAATTGTATTCTCGGTATTGAACAAGACTGTTGTATTTTATTTCAGTAATTTCATAAGTTGGTATCTATTATTATCATATCGCTTCTTCAGCCTTGTAAATTCTTACGTAAAGGATTTACGGCGCTGTAATATTCCTGAATATATCGGGGGTGTTACAGAATATGGTATCGGAGCAAGGTTTATGTATATCTTGGCCATTGGGTTAAAATAGGGGTCATTTACGTCTTTTGAGGTAACCGGCCGTGAATGACATCACTGCACTGCCTACATCTTCATGCGAACGGTGGTTGTAAGTCCCAAAACTCTATCTCGTTCTTTACATGTTGTACCTCTTTATACTTGAACATTAGAAAGATGTTGTTTCCTGTATATTGAGTATTTATGCTTACAGTATGTTGAGAGGCGGAAGTGGACGTGGTTGCGGTCGTGGACGCGGACGAAGGAATGCTGAAAGGGAGGCGTCGCCTTCTAATCAGGCCAGTCATAGCTCAGGCGAGCCGAAACGATCCATCAATAACGAACCGGAACCTGCTGTACCAGAAATCCTTCGTCAAGTGGTGAATCAGATGACTCGGTTCGCTCAGGTCGTGGACCGAATGCAGGTGGCGGTGGGATTTCAGCAGGGAGATGGACAGCAAAGGATCCCAGAAATGGGAAATCGAGGTGACCGATGGTTGCAAGAAGTAGCAAAGATGCAACCACCCAAAAATTTGATGGCTTTTCCGAGACTCCCACTTGGGATCATTGGTTGAAGGAATTGGAGAAAATTTTTGCTGGAATTAATTGCCCAGACGACAGGAGAGCTCCTATTGCTCAGTACTTTATGATAGGGGAAGCATCCGAGTGGTAGGAAGCTATCCGACCTGCAGATCATGATGCTGATTGGACAGAATTTAAAATGATGATGGAAGCTCAGTACTGCCCTCGTCCTGTGAGGTAATCCAAAGTTCGGGAGTTTTTCTCCGCTCAGCCATCAAACGAACCCGTATCCCAGATCATTAAGACGTTTAATCAGCAGTTAGCATTTGTTCGACATCTGGTCAGAACAGATGCAGAGATGATGATTCACTTTGAAATGAGGATGAAACCAGAAATCCAGAGGTACATATCCGGTTTTGAATGTACCACTCTCTGCCAATACCAAGATAAGGTGTTGGCGTACGAAATCAAGGAAGCAGCAATGGAAAAATTTACGGAGTCGAAGAAGCAGAAAGTCTCTGGTACTTTCACAGAGCACAAGAACAGCGGGCCTCGCAAAGCCCATGTCATCCTTTTATTCTTTCAAGAATCCTCCGCACCCATCTAAGAGCGGAAAGAATTTCGGAACAATGTCAGCCACGACGGATACAACTAGGAAGTGCTTTAACTGTGGTCGCCCAGGCCACCTTTGGCGTGATTGTTTGCGCACTCCAATTACATGTTTTGATTGTGGACAGGAAGGGCACCGAGCGATGTTTTGCAAGGATGCCACCAAGTACAATGGAACCCGTACGTCACAGTCAGTTCAGAAAGAAGCTAGTATCCAACAGATGCAGCAAAGTGTTCAGACGCCTCAAAATTTTGGCCGCGGACGAGGCAGAGGACAATGGGACCGAAAGGGGACATCGAGTGCCGGATCTGTTCCCCCATGTCTGTACAAGATGAGGAGGACAGACGATCAGGATGCTGCTGTCGCATCAGGTACTGTCCAGATCCTTTCCCAGCCAGTTAGCGTTTTATTCGATACAGGAGCTACGCATTCTTTTATATCCTTGTCTTGTGTAAATCGTTTGAATATTTCTGGTTTTCACACTTGTGAATCTTCTGTTGTTGGTTTACCAAGTGGAGAGAGGATTGTTGGGAACTTAGAGACTAGAGATTTCCCTGTGTCATTTGGGGGTAGGGAATGGCTCTCAAATCTGATTGTGATAGAAATGCAAGGAGACGATCTGATACTCGGAGACGATTTGCTTAATCGACATGGAGCTATTGTAAACTACCGAAGGAGAAATATTTCGCTGATAGCTGACGATGGTTTCGAAGTACTATTTGAGTGATGGAAACCAGGAAGCTCAGGAAAGTTGATCAAGGCGATGAAAGCTGTCAAATTGTTAAAACAAGGCTGTACCGGATACTGGTGATATGCAATGAAGAAAGAAGATGAAATTGTGGAACTTTCATCCATTCCTGTTGTTAACGAATTTCCAGATGTATTTCCTGATGAGTTACCTGGACTACCTCCACGAAGGGATGTAGAATTTACCATTGAACTGGAGCCCGGGTATGCCAAACTCTCTAAGTGTGAATTCTGGCTAAAGGAAGTAATGTTCCTCGGTCATGTAGTATCAGCTAAAGGAGTCCGAGTAGATCCTCAGAAGATTGAAGCGGTATTGGATTGGAAGCCTCCAAAGAACGTGAAAGAAGTCTGAAGCTTCTTAGGACTTGCTGGATATTATCGTCGATTCGTGGAAGGGTTTTCTAAAATCTCCCGCCCACTTACTCGACTCCTACAGAAAACTCAAAAGTTTGAGTGGAACGAGTCGTGTCAGACTAGTTTTGATGAATTGAAGGAGAGATTGACGACAGCACCAATTTTATCACTTCCACAGGGGACTGGAGGATTCATAGTTTACAGTGATGCTTCGAAGCAAGGACTCGAATGCGTATTGATGCAGAATGACAAGGTGATCGCTTATGCATCGCGACAGCTGAAACCCTATGAAGTGAATTATCCAACACATGATTTAGAGCTAGCAGCAGTAGTTTTTGCTTTGAAAATCTGGAGACATTACCTGTACAGGACTCACTGTCAGATCTTTACTGATCACAAGAGTCTCAAATACATCTTCAGTCAGAAAGAGCTGAACATGCGGCAAAGAAGATGGTTAGAGCTGATTAAGGACTACGACTTGGAGATTTTGTATCATCCAGGCAAAGCAAATGTGGTGGCCGATGCACTTAGCCGCAAGCCTGTTTCTATTCAGATGCTGGAGACTCTGACCTCCCAACATAACCTTCAACGAGAGATGATTAGAGAAGGAATTGAAGTGTGGTTACAAAGAGTCCAAGGACAACTGTGCGTGATGGAATTAACTTCATCATTAACCGAAGAAATAAAATCTAGACAGACAAATGATCCTCTGATGATTCGGTTACGTGATGAAGTGATCAAGGGAAAGGCCCCCGGATTCCTAATTCATGATGATGGAGTTTTGAGATTTCAGAACCAACTCTGCATTCCTGATAACGATGTACTGAAATAGACGATTATGAAGAAAGCTCACAGCTCGCCCTATTCTATCCACTCGGGCACCAGTAAGATGTATAAGGACTTGAAACAGAATTTCTGGTGGGGCAACATGAAGAAAGATGTAGCGGACTATGTTTCGAAATGCTTGACTTGTCAGCAAGTTAAGATCGAGCATCAACGACCTGCCGGGATGTTGAAGCCACTTCCGATTCCTGAATGGAAGTGGGAGGACATATCGATGGACTTTATTACTAGTATGCCGAGAACCAAGACAGGAATGAACATGATTTGGGTGATAGTTGATCGTTTAACCAAATCAGCGCATTTTTCAGGCATTAAGGATACGTGGGGACCAGAGAGGTTGGCACGAGTATTTATTTCGGAGATAGTTCGATTGCATGGTACACCGAAGACCATTATTTCTGATCGATACGGCCGTTGTGTCTCATTTTTGGAAAGCAGTTCATAAGGCGTTGGGGACCGAATTGAACTTCAGTACAGCTTATCACCCGCAGACTGACGGACAATCCGAGAGGACCATTCAAATGGTGGAAGACATGATAAGGGCCTGTGGCTTAGATTGGTCAAACGATTGGGAAATTCATCTACCATTGGTTGAATTTACCTACAACAATAGTTGGCATGCTTCCATTAAGATGGCACCATTTGAGGCATTATACGGGAGAAGATGCAGATCGCCCCTATGCTGGGACGATTCATCAGACTTGATCGGAACAGAACCAGAGTTGATCGTACAAACTCGAGAGAAGATAGATTTAATTCGTGATAGACTGTTGACCGCCCAGAGTCGACATAAATCTTATGCAGACGTACGTCGTCGCCCTTTGGAGTTCAGTACGGGAGACCACGTACTTTTAAAGGTTTCTCCTACTCGGGGAATCTTTCGTTTCGGAAGGAAAGGAAAGCTGAGTCCGAGATATATCGGACCATTTGAGATCCTTGAGAGTGTTGGAGAGTTGGCATTCAGATTGGCATTACCGCCGTCATTGTGCCATGTTCATAACGTGTTCCACGTATCCCAGTTACGGAGGTATATACCAGATCTTAGTCATGTCATTCATTTCGGCGAGATCGAAGTCGCTCAAGATGGGACGTTTGAAGAATGACCGGTCAAGATACTCGAGAGTCGAGTTAAGCAGTTGAGGAACAAACCCATTGTTTTGGTCAAAGTTTAATGGTCACGTCACGGAGTGGAAGAAGCCACATGGGAAACGGAAGATGGCATGAAGTCCAGATATCCCGAGTTATTTTCGTCTTAAGTTTCGGGACGAAACTCCGGATTTAAAAGGAGAGTATGCAATATCCGGATTTATTACTGTGTATTTTACCTGTATTCGAACCCTGAATTATTCGGAATTGTGATCTTGATGATTGGAGTATGTGTTGCGATATTTCTTTACACGCAAGTGCACGTCATCGTTTACAAGTAATAAAGTGATAAGTAGAGTATCGTTCCCACAAGGATTGAATCTCTAACTACCGATTTTTTCGTATTCCAATTTTATCTGAACAATCGAATTTGGGTTTTGCGATTAATAACTAAAAGAATTACTAAAATACTAAGCAGTAGAAAACAATATCTTGGATAAAAGAAATCAAATGATGAATAAGTCTAGGGTTCTGAATCCACCTTAGTTTATCCGAATTTACTCTCGATTATCCGTAATAAATAATTTTCCCAATTTATTGAAGGCGGAGATTGCTAATATATTCTACCGCCTCTCCCGAGGTCAATAGATTTATCTAAAGGCGAATAACGCACACTATCCCTAGGTGAATTAATTCGTCAATAGGCGAAAAGCATAAAATCTCCTAAAGGCCACGTAGTTCCTATGAGTATATTCCTATCTCACAGAATAAAACGGTCCTCACCAATAGTTCCTCACCAAATCTCCTCTCCCGATTCGAAGTGAATGATTAAATCAATACAACTATTGGCCAGATAATTGCAAGCATTAAACATAATTGGGAAAACTCAATAAAAAGGTAATAAATTGGATAATCTCAATCAATTCGTCAAAACAAAGGTTTCATCAAAAACCTAGATTAGGGCTTTAGCCTGACATACTAAAAACTGAAAATACAGAATAAATAAACGAAAGCATAAAATTCAAACGCAGATGAAGCTCGGATTCCTCCGTTCTTCAGCCTTCCGCCTTCGCCTTGAATTCTTCCTTCCCTCTTCTTCTTCCGTCTCCAAGCTTAAGCTATCAAAGGTTAAAGATCACAAGATTCCAAGATGATTTAATTAGGGTCTTAAACCCTATTTATAGCTCACATATCCTCCAAATCGCGTCCGTATTAGTCGGTGGCGAAAATCAAGCCAAACAGCTCAAAATCCGCGCGGGCATACAAAAACCGCCAAGTGTGCCGCGGCTCACTAAACTCGTGCCGCGGCACATCGCCTTCACCAATGCTCGGGCGTTAATTAATTCTTACGTGCCGCGGCTCACTGGCCGTGCCGCGCACAGTACAGTTACTCGCCCTTGGTGTCTTCTGTCGCGTGCCGCGGCTCTTCCTTGTGCCGCGGATCGAGTCCGCTTTTGCCGTTTTCGCTTTTGCCTCGTTTTAGCTTCCGGACTTCAATTTCCTGTCAATCATACAAAATTAAGGCATTAAAAGCTCATTTAGACGATTTCACTCTCCAAAATACTACAAAATAATGATAAATAAGCGTATAAAAATACGCCTAACAAATACCCCCAAACTTAAGCCTTTGCTTGTCCTCAAGCAAAAAGAATTAAATTCAATAAAAGAATGTCGTGAATCATCGTGCAACTCATAGTGTTCAACCTAATCAATACTATCCTGTGATTCTCTCTAAATAATACGAGTGTCATAAAAGCGAGCTGTACTCAGAATAATGATTCCGCAAAGTAATCAAATTCAGTCCTAATCACTCGTTCATGAAGAAAATCCAGCTCAAAGATTAACAAAACGAGAGTCAAATCGACCGTCAATATGAAAGGCTAACACAACCAAGCTAGTTCGTCCCGTTCCACAGTCGAAAGGCACAATTTTCACGAGTTTCAGAACAAATAAACCTCGGACAGTATCCCCTTATATATATGCTCAAGAATTTGATTCGAGTTGACCACTAGGTTAGGATCTCGGGATGTTTCATCAGGATAATCCTAGGGTGGAAACTCCATTCTCATGTATTGGAAAACCATTTGACGTAAAAGACACTCATGGGGCACATGGATGCTTCTAGTTACTAAGTTCCCGTCTACAGCGTAGAAACAACTCGAATATATAATTTCCGCATGTCCGAATCAAGGTTGCCGTTTTACGCGAGAGTAAACAGCGGGTTACGCGAATACCCCCGGTTACTAGGTTCCCTATCATTGGCACATGTGAAATATCTAAATCACTAGTCTAATCAGGGTTGTCGTTTTACGCGAGAGTAAACAGCGGGTCACGCGAATACCCCCGGTTACTAGACTTCCCTTCATAGAACACATTATCTCGACTTTTAGGGAAAAACTGACCGACTCTAAACTCAATCTAAGTGCCAAAACGACTAAAGAAACAGTACGACTCTCTATCCGGAAAATGTAGCCAAACGTATTGATGGGGATTTAAAAACAAGTATGTATCGTCTCTTATCTACCAAGACCTCTACAATCATGAAAAATTTCGGACCTAATTGAATACTAAGCAGAACAGAAATAACTGACTACAACTCGACTAAAACTCGACCGCTTCTTCAGAGAGAAAAACAGTGTCGTAACATCAGTATCACACAAATAGAAGCACGAAAAATTCACGAATAAAGAAAACTAAGACAAGCAAGGCTATCTAAAAAAAAAATTCACACAAAGTAATGAAAAGTGCAACGAAATAAAGTACAGCAATAAAATAAGGTACAGCAATGAATATAGAAACTGAAAGTAAATCCCCCCAAACTTAGGACGTACATTGACCTCAATGGACAAAAATGATATGCAATAAAAGTAAAAGGTCAAGTACTCCCCTCCAGTCTGCTCAGGAGCTGGTGCCTGCATCGTCCGGTGAGGAGGGTGGTGTGGCTGGCCGGGCGGGCGCAATAAATGGCCCGTCGGGATGCAGGATATGGGCCGTCCATGCGGCGAGGTGCTCCTGATGATAAGCATCCCTCGCAGCAAGACGCCTCGCCGCTCGTCGGCTGGCCCGGCGGGCCTGCTCTCGCATCTCGGCTCTGGCGGCAGCAACAACGCTCTCCCGCTCCGCCCGCTGCTCCTCCCGCATGGCAGCCATCAAGCTCTCTCTCTCTCTCCTCATCTCATCTCTCTCTCCTCAAATCCTCCCTCAGCTCCTCTCTCTCTCTCCTCAGCTCCTCTCTCTGCTCCTCTCTCTGTCTCCTCAAATCCTCCCGCAGCCCATCAAACAACTCCTCCAACCTCGCTCTATCGGGCTGCGGGCCGGCATCTCCATGCGTCAACAAAAGCGGCTCGGGGGATCCCTCGTGGGCCTCCTCTAGCAGAAATCCTCTCCCCCGAGCGTGCGCCGGCGCTCCTCCGCACTGGTCGAAGTGTGATATGATGCGGTGGTCGATCGGGGCCTGTGGGGCTAGCATCGGCTCGTCGTCTGACCACGTCAGCCCCGACTGCCGGCATAAAGCGCAGATGAGGGAGGGGTGCTTCAACCCCGTCTTGGCCCCCCTGGATACTCTGGAAGATAGATCGGACCAGGATGGGGGCCACATCGAAACGCAGCCCGGAAGTGATAGCAAAAAGTGTCCGGGCGCGGGAGAGAAAGACTGTACGGATCTGGGAGGTGGGGTCAATGCGTGCGCATATAAAGTAAAGCCAGGCACGCCCGAGCCGGCTGAGGCGCGAGCTCCTGAAGTGAAAAGTGGCAGAACTCTGTGCTCGCTGCTCCCAGTCGGTGCCGGGCTGTGCAATGGTCTCAAGCGGGGCCTCCTTAGTGAGGCTGGTCATCACTCGGTCATAGGCTGACTCGTCAACCACCGGAAACCCAAAAAGCCTCCGAATAGCAGCCGTGGAGAAATCAACTGTAACCCCTCGGACGTCGACCTGAGTCCGAGACTCTAAAGACGGCAACGTATGCCCTGCCCGAATGTGCTTCAGCAGTGCGCTGGCGTAAAACTCCTGGACGATCGAGATAACCGCTGGCTCGGGAGGTGCGGTAAATCTGGCCCACCCCATCTCGTCAATCATAGTGAGCAATTCCCCGTCCTGAGGAGCTGGAGTAAAACCCCTCTCGGGAATAAGTGGTCGTGGCCGGATCTTTTCATTGAATATCTTGTGAATTTCGGGGTCCGAAAATTGGTGCCCCTTCGCCTCGGCCCGACCACGAGAGGTCTCCCCTCGAGTAGGGGATGACTCGGTCCTAGCACGCTTGCTCAGCTTCTTTGTGCGCGCCATAATCAGTCCTGAGAAGTACAACACGAGGGTTTATTTACGCAAAAATAATAACAATGATCTATGCGCGGCTAAGGATGTCCAGCCAGAAATTCCGAATTTAAGAAAATAGCACATACGTGAGAGAAAGATGAAATTGGACTTAAACATTTAACCTGGATGTAAGGGTTGGGCTTGCTGTAAATTCAAAACGTATACGTTGCACGAAAATTCAAAACGATTGCTTTTCCAAAGAAAATTTTTCATTTAGGCAATTTATGAGACACCTTGAGGGCACAAGTTTACTTGAAGAATAAACATAGTTATAGCTCGATTCAACCCTCAAAAATCAAAACATAATTCAATCATCATCAACTCAACACACTCAACTCATTGATATTCCGATTTAACCATGAAAATTCGATGAAACTACCATGTTATTCTCTAACAATCATAAAACTATTTGAAGGAAAAAATAAGCATGTCCCATTCATCCAAAGCAAAGACAACTTCCAAAATAAACCATAAGCAAGTCAAGATTAAAGATTGAAACGTACCTTTTGAAGATTGCAAGAAGAAATCGCAGGAAGAAAAGAAAATGGAAGAACTTGTTTGGCCGGTTCGCGCGCTGGGGAGGGAAGGAGAAAGGAAGAGGAAGGCGTACCTGGAAATGCCGGCCGAATGCGTGTTATATGCTACCTGGCCTTTCAAATTCCGCATAGTGTGCCGCGGCACAGCTAAAGTGAGCCACGGCACAGGGTACAGTCCCTTTTTCCTGTGTTCTCGTTTTGTCGTGTGCCGCGGCACAGATTTCGTGTGCCGCGGATCATTGCTCAAGTGTGCCGCGGCTCATTTATGCCGTGCCGCGGCACAGGGTACAGTTGGTTTAGACTCCCCTTGCGATTGATGTGTGCCGCGGCTCACAATACCTGTGCCGCGGCTCATACTTCAGTTTCTTCCCTGGGACTTTCCTGCACAGAATTTTGAGAAGAAGACGTTAAAAACGAGAGGCAGAAGCAAATTGAAGCACAAAAATGATGAAAAATAAGAATCACGAATACAAGAAAAATAAAGAAATGCAAAAATCTACAACTACGAACTCGGGTTGCCTCCCGAGAAGCGCTAAGTTTATAGTCTTCAGCCGGACCTATTGGGCAACGTTAGTTCGCTTTTCGCAAACTCCATTTGGTTTCCGCCCCGTTCATCGAACCGTTCATATTTTTGTTAAAATTATGACCATTGGTCATTAGAGATTCGACTTTCGGTTCGGTCATCAAATGTTGTTTGCGAAAAGGTTTCGACGTGAATAACTTCCCGAAACACCCGGTTTTTCCATGACTAATTGTCCGCTTGGCTTCCGACTCACTCTTCTCATTCACAAACACACTCAAGACTGCAGCAGATTTTTCCTCATGCTCGAGGAACGCCACTCGGTCTACATCCTTCTTAAGACTTGGACCATTTAACACAAAATCTGAATTTTCCCACCGACAATGTTTCCGGTGCTTTCCTCTTTCAACGGCATCCACACTTTCAATTTGTGACCTTTTGGCAACACTTCCGGGACATGGAAACGATTTGAATACTTGAAAAGTAACTTGCTCGTCTTGGACCCTCAGAGTTAACTCCCCCTTTTCCACGTCTATAAGGGTTCGGCCTGTCGCTAGAAGTGGTCGTCCCAAGATGATTGGAATATTTTCATCTTCCTCCATGTCGAGTACGATGAAATCGGCCGGAAAGATGAACTTATCAACATTAACTAAAACATCCTCGATTACTCCCCTTGGATACTTTATCGATCGATCCGCCAATTGTAAGGAGACTGTTGTTGGCTTGGCTTCCCCAATATCCAGCTTTTTGAAAATCGACAGAGGGATGAGGTTGATACTAGCACCAAGATCGCATAGTGCCTTATTAAACGAAAGATTCCCCATGGTGCACGGTATGTTGAAGCTTCCCGGATCTTTCAATTTAGGTGGGAGCTTCTTTTGAAGAATTGCACTGCACTCCTCTGTCAAGGTGACCGTTTCAAACTCCTCAAGCTTTCTCTTCTTCGATAATATCTCTTTCATGAACTTGACATAACTCGGCATCTGTTCCAATGCGTCGGCGAACGGAATATTTATGTGCAGCTTTTTGAACACATCAAGGAACTTAGAAAATTGTTTGTCCGCCCTTCTTTGCTGTAGTCTCTGCGGAAACGGAACGGGGGGGACACATGTCTTCGAGTTATCCGGCTTTAAATCCTTCGACTCCTCAATTTCCTTCTTCTCTTTACCCCGCTCGGGCTGATCCAGCACCTCTTTCCCGCTTCTCAAGCTAATTGCGTTTAGACTCTCTCTAGGATTTGTCTCTGTTGTACTCGGCAATGCTCCCTCCGGACGAGCTGTCAACACATTAGCAATTTGGCCCAGCTGGACCTCCAAGTTCCGAATGGAAGCAGAATGATTTTGTAATGTAGCTTCCGTACGGGTCATAAATTGACTCGTATTTGCCGCCAATTTTGCAAGTGCTTCCTCGAGAGACACTTTGGGAGCGGGAGGGGGCTCCTGTTGATTCTGGGCGAATGGGGGCTGGTGTGAGTTCTGTCCGTTTCTCCTTGAAAAGTTAGGATGTTTGCGCCACCCCGGATTATAAGTATTGGAGTACGGGTTATTCGGCCGATTCCCACTTCCCACAAATTGAGCCTGCTCCATCTGATTTTGCTCGAACGGATTTCCAACTTGACATTCCGCGCTCGGGTGTGATCCGTTACACCAATTGCATGTCTCAATGGTAACGGGGGCTGTTGCATGCGAAAATGTCTGGAGCTGTTGTGTCAAAGCGGCGACTTGAGCTGACAAGGTGGAAATCGGATCATTGCTTGAAACTTCCATGACTCTCTTCGGTGTTAATCTTTCCGATGGCCATTGGTATGCGTTTTCGGCCATATCTTCCAAAAGCACGTGTGCCTCGGCCATAGATTTTCCCATGAAGGTCCCACCCGAGGCCGCATCCACGAGAGTGCGTGTAGAAGCACTCAAACCATTATAGAACGTATGAAGCTGAAGCCAATCAGGAATGCCGTGATGAGGGCATTTTCGTAGCAATTCTTTATATCGCTCCCACGCCTCGTGGAGCGATTCCATATCGTACTGTCCAAAGGTGGTTATTTCGTTTCTCAACCTTGCCGTCTTAGCTGGTGGGAAAAATTTGGCAAGGAAGGCTTGCGCTAACCTCTCCCATGTTGTAATCGACCCCGGCGGTAAGGAATTTAACCAGAATTTTGCTTTATCCCTCAAAGAGAAAGGGAAAAGCCTCAATCGGATGGCATCGTCAGTGACACCATTAGTTTTGAATGTATCTCATATCTCAAGGAAAGAAGCAATGTGGGCATTCGGGTCGTCCTTCGGCAGTCCACAGAATGGGCTCGCCTGCACCATCTGAATAATGGCGGGCTTGATCTCAAAATTATTAGCTTGGATAGTGGGACGCCGAATTCCTGAAAAATTAGCGTTGACATGTGGCATGGCATAATCTCGAAGAGCTAGTTCCGGTTGAACTTGCCGCACTTGGTTATCTCCTCCTTGGACTTCGATATTCTCGGCCATGTTGACCGTCGTCTACAACTCTCTTTTCTCCTTTTTGTTCCTTCTTAGAGTGCGCTCGAGCTCGGTGTCCAAAGGTAGTAGGCCTTCGTTACCGAGTCTTCTCATGCACTACACGAAAGGACCTGAAAGGAAAAATAAATAAACAAAATTAAATACACAAAAATAAAAATAAAACGTTCAAATTAAGACTGGAAATAATTAAATCGATATTAGAAAATTTCAATCCCCGGCAACGGCGCCAAAAACTTGTTGCGATATTTCTTTACATGCAAGTGCACGTCATCGTTTACAAGTAATAAAGTGATAAGTAGAGTATCGTTCCCACGAGGATTGAATCTCTAACTACCGATTTTTTCGTATTCCAATTTTATCTGAACAATCGAATTTGGGTTTTGCGATTAATAACTAAAAGAATTACTAAAATACTAAGCAGTAGAAAACAATATCTTGGATAAAAGAAATCAAATGATTAATAAGTCTAGGGTTCTGAATCCACCTTAGTTTATCCGAATTTACTCTCGATTATCCGTAATAAATAATTTTCCCAATTTATTGAAGACGGAGATTGCTAATATATTCTACCGCCTCTCCCGAGGTCAATAGATTTATCTAAAGGCGAATAACGCACTCTATCCCTAGGTGAATTAATTCGTCAATAGGCGAAAAGCATAAAATCTCCTAAAGGCCACATAGTTCCTATGAGTATATTCCTATCTCACAGAATAAAACGGTCCTCACCAATAGTTCCTCACCAAATCTCCTCTCCCGATTCGAAGTGAATGATTAAATCAATACAACTATTGGCCAGATAATTGCAAGCATTAAACATAATTGGGAAAACTCAATAAAAAGGTAATAAATTGGATAATCTCAATCAATTCGTCAAAACAAAGGTTTCATCAAAACCCTAGATTAGGGCTTTAGCCTGACATACTAAAAACTGAAAATACAGAATAAATAAACGAAAGCATAAAATTCAAATGCAGATGAAGCTCGGATTCCTCCGTTCTTCAGCTTCCGCCTTCTGCCCTTGAATTCTTCTGCTTCCCTCTTCTTCTGCCGTCTCCAAGCTTAAGCTCTCAAAGGTTAAAGATCCCAAGATTCCAAGATGATTTAATTAGGGTCTTAAACCCTATTTATAGCTCACATATCCTCCAAATCGCGTCCGTATTAGTCGGTCGAAAACTGGCTTCGAAACAGCTCAAAATCCGCGCGGGCATACAAAAACCGCCAAGTGTGCCGCGGCTCACTAAACCTGTTCCGCGGCACATTGCCTTCAGCTGAATGCCTGGGCGTTAATTAATTCTTCTGTGCCGCGGCTCACCTGGGCTGTGCCGCGGCACAGAGTACAGGTTACTCTGCCCTTCGGCTGGTGTCTTCCTGTGCCGCGGCTCAGCTTCCTTGTGCTGCGGCTCAGAGTCCAGTTTTGCCGTTTTCGCCCGTTTTGCCTCGTTTTAGCTTCCGGACTTCAATTTCCTGTCAATCATACAAAATTAAGGCATTAAAAGCTCATTTAGACGATTTCACTCTCCAAAATACTACAAAATAATGATAAATAAGCGTATAAAAATACGCCTAACAGTATGATATTTCTTACATTGGTATCTTTGTACATAAGTATATCAACATGCAAAATTTCTCATGCAAACTCGTGATAGCGCACGCTAAGAATGTAGCTTAACGCGCGCTATCGGCCACTACTAGCGCACGCAACATATGTAGGAGTTGCGTGCGCTAGGCACTCAATTATTGAGCTGGGCGGCTAGCACATGCGCCAGCCGGGACATGGGTCCGGGTAAGATTCCCGCAGACGAACCTGGACAGTTTTGAAGTCAACTCTTATTAGCGCGCGCTAAGGGATGCTTAGTAGCGTGCGCTAATCTTCTTTGTGCAGAAAGTTTATATATGGGCCAGCACTCCATTTTTATTCCCATTTCCTTCGTTCATTCTTCAGTTTTGAGAGACCAAAGGGCAATAATTATCCTCCTAACATACTTAGAACACATCTACTTGATCCTTGAACATTGGGTATTACTTGTGAGTGATCATTGAAGGGAAGTAACACCTTGAAGTGGCATATAACCAACCGGAGTCGGATTCTACCTTGTGGTTCAGTGATTTCGTCCTATTAAGGTATGTTGATTCTATCTTCAACTCTAGATTCGTGTTATGGAGAATAAGATGATCATGTTATCTAGTATTGATCTTTTTGGATGAATTATCCAAAGCACATCATGTTTGGAATATTGAGATGAATATGCCTTAAGTACCTTGATTATGAACATGATTCGAATCTTATTACATTGAACAAGTAGAGGAAGTTTCTATCATTGGTACATCCGAATTTAGTAGGTGTCTTCATAGCAATCGTGGACTTGACTTTAGCATCACTATTGTTAGACGGATATAAGAGATTAATCATGGAAGGATTTATCTTGGAATGTTAATCAAACTACAGGGTGATAGTTTTCATTGATATTAAGGTGTTGATATCGACCGTTAAGGCTTCTGAATTATCGCATGAAGAATTGTATTTGAAATGGAATATGGTTTTATAATAGTATACATATTCTTGAATCCGAAGTTGTTGTTATCCGTAAGATCATTCATAACCGTATGAACATGATATTCATGGAGGTAACATGAATTAACACTGAAGATTTCATTGGTTTGATCATAATGAGATCAGTCTACTGCCCAGTAGTGAACTGCCATGCACAGTTAGCGCACGCTAAGCTATGTAGATTAACTTGCGCTATCGAGCATGAGTTAACGTACGCTACGTTTGGTACGTAACGTACGTTAGGCCATCAGTCGAGTCAGTCGGCTAATCAATGAGGTACTGACCATGCATAGTTAGCGCACGCTAGGCTTTGTTGTTTGCGTGCGCTATCGAGCATACTTAACGCACGCTACACAGAATACTTAGCGTACGCTAAGAAGTTCAGGCAGATTGCATTTTATGAACTTTCGGCCGTAATTTTGGATTGTTAGACATTCGTACGGCATGAGATAAATTCTAGATTATTTCTTTTGTTAAGGTTCAAGCTTGTTACGTGATTGATTGAAGGGGCGACCTTCAAGTGTTTCGTTTTCGTGGAAGTATTGTCCTTGTCTTCGAACCGAGGCAAGTACTCTAATTAGAACTGTTTATATTATGATGATTATCATGTGATTGTATTGTGTAAATGTGTTGTGATTATATGTCCACCATGCGTTGATCCGACGGGAATCATCATGGGAATCTATAGCTGTGTGCGCTGGATCGTTGGACAGGTAGTTCCACCATGTGTTGGTCCGACGGGATCATCATGGGAATCTATAGATGTGTGCGGTGGATCGTTGGAATACCATCAGTATGTTGGAAACTGTTATGATATGATATGTGTTGGTGATATTTCTCGTTGGAGAAACTTGTTACGATATAATTGTTGATTATATCACTGTTGTATGATTATTGTACTTGTACTAGCATCGTTGTGCTAACCCCTGCGGGGGTGAACATTTATTTATGTTCAGGATCCAGGAGAGCGGGGAAACAACCACTGGAGCTGCATGACGACGAGGGTGCAGAGTGATGTTCCGGCTGGGTTTTATTGTCTGTTGTTTATTGGTTATTTCAATAAGTACTCGAGTGCGTCGTCAGTTTAAGATGTTTGTATTTTGGTGATGTATTAATAACCCTTCATTGGATAATTGTATTCTCGGTATTGAACAAGACTGTTGTATTTTATTTCAGTAATTTCATAAGTTGGTATCTATTATTGTCATTTCGCTTCTTCAGCCTTGTAAATTCTTACGTAAAGGATTTACGGCGCTGTAATATTCCTGAATATATCGGGGGTGTTACAGCTACCGTGGAGGTGCCCTGTCACCAGCAAAATGCGGCGGTTGATCGGTCCAGCCTTGAAGTCCGAGTGTTCCTCACAAACACGGAGCCAATCTATGCACGTATCTGGATTACTATATCCGTGAAACTCCGGTATGCTGCGGAATTTAGCCAAGAAATCAATATCGTTGGCGTCGTCTCTTTGTCTTGCTTGCATACGTTGCTCCGGTAAGCAGTTTAGTGCGTCACGGAGTTTCATCAAGAAATAGAGATCGGAGAAATCCATAACAAGAGTCAAGAGATAGTTCTTCACAAGAAATCGTTGAAGAAATCGCCCAAGGAGACGACCTTGGTCTCCGATACCACTTATGATACGAATTCTCCCGGAAAGGTGGATACGTATCGGACAGAGTGTGTGTATGAATGTCGTAGCGGAAGGCTTTTTACGAGTAGGGTGTTTTTGGGTGTATTTTGTAGGAGTAATATCGAATATGACAATGAAAATTCGAACAAATGAAAAATGGAAGTAATATCGGAAAAAGTGATAATATCGATCAAGAAGACTTGAACGATCAAAAACAAAGGTTTATCGAATTAGACCTATAATTCGATAAGGTGATTTCTTCTCAAGACCTATTGAGAATCAATCGGATTAATACTCGAAAACGCGTCGAATAAAAATCAAGTTTCAGTAAAAATCATTTACCAAGGATAGAAATACAAAGTGTATTCTTTCACATCATTCAAATTCATTCATAATCTATCTATTACAAGTGATAATCAAAGACTACTTATAGGGGATGTAGTCTAAGTCTAAGAAATCAAACAAAAAAAATAAAATAATTCAAAGATATATAAAATCTTTGAATAATCAAAACAAATCAAATAAAATACAAACAAGAAACATAAATCACAAAATGGGGGAAACATAATCCCTGAAATAAGTAAAAAGGAAAAGAGAAGTCAAAAATACACAAAAGTGTATAAAATAAGGGGGCTGTCGGTAGGGACTCGACCGTGTCCCGTGACACGGTCGCGGCGCGGTCGACAGGCGCCGGCAGGGACTCGACCGTGTCCGCTTGACACGGTCGCGGCGCGACAAGGACGTTCGGCATTGACTCGACCGTGTCCTGAAACATGGTCGGGCGTCTGGGCAGTCGGTTTTGGCTTATCCGGAAGAGTTCGACTCGGCCGTGCCTCGGGACACGGTCGAGTCTGGCCGGCATTCAGTTTCACAATTCTGGGACATCTCGGTACAGGCCGTGCCGGATGACACGGCCGAGTTCGGCCGGCAGTGCTCGGCATTTTTCGGTAGGTGCGATATTTTCCGGCCGGCTCGACATTTTCCGGCAGGCGACGACATTTTCCGGCAGGTTGTGTCATTTTTCGGCTTGTGTCCGTTTTCTCGCCTAAAAATTTCTCCGTACGTGCATGACGCGTTGTAAGGCCATTTACGTCGATCCTTGCTTCGTTTTCTTTATTTAGACTAGTCAATTCTGTATCAATAATTCTACAAACAACAAATCTGAACTGAGTTCATCTCAACAGTTAAGAATATTCATAATCCCACGATAAGGAGCATTGAAGAACACATCAACACAACGAGATAAATATACTTTCTATCATGGTGAATCACATATAACGCATTTAGAGAGAGAAAAACAAACGTCACAATTCGATATAAAACTTCAATTCATAAGATACAAATTGTATGGACAAGATACTTGCCTCGATAATCAGCACACAAATTCCCCGAAGAACAAGGCTCGGCCAGAAGTCCCGAGACCTACAATCCGCTAGGAGCATATGGTAGTATATCAATTACTACAAGCATAATAATGTAGAATCGGATTTTACAATAATACGGTAATTACTACGAGCTTATGAAGGGTGAATAAGTTGTATTCTAGTTCGAAGACTTTACTTAGCGGAAGTCTTTTAGTACATTGCTGTAAATACAACAACTGTATGTACTCATGTATGCTTGGTGCGACATGTTTTACAAAATAAGTATAAATAGATCACATGTAGTAATGTAGAAGTAGATATACTAGTAAAGACGCGATACGTAATATAGTTCGAGACAACATCCACTACGACCACATGTTCTCCACACATGAGGAAAGTTTATTAAAATCAAGACGTACACAATTGTATTATTTTAACTAAAGTCTCTGAGCTGTATCTTTCACACAGATTGATATACTTGGCTATAGATTGAGCCGTTCACACATATTGGATGTTAGCTTATTGAACTAAGACTTCTTCTTACACAGCTTAAAGCTTCGTTCTTCGGAATTGTCCTCATCCCACACAGGTCGGAGTTAGCTCGATTCATTAGTCCACACAGGGGGCTAACTCTCTACATCAAATATGGAAATTTCTGAACAACAGCTGTAGGCTTTTAGGTTACTGGCTGTAGTATGTTGTTCTCTTTCGTTGAGGACTGACAATCTCTTCAATATTGAATATAGTTATAGGCTTGAATATAGTTTTTTCACAAGTAAATCAGTATTCTTTATGTTATCAGTATTGGCAATCTTTGAGCAAGTCCTGTTATTGGGCTGTTTATAACCTTGGAGAAAGATCTGTTATTAAATGTAGTTGTTGGCTGATTGGTGAGATGTGGACACTTCAGATTGGCAAGTTGGTGAATTTTCGAATTAATGTAATCCATCTTGTCAGCATCAAATTCTTCAGACATTCTTTTGGCCAGTCATTAAATGATCTATATCCACAATTTTTGATCCTATTAAATATTGTCTCCATCAACACTAGATATTCTTCAAACCCCTAAATACTTTTTGAATATAATATAGCTTGTCTCGCAGCGGTTTGAAGTGTAATTTTTTTGTTTTGGTTTTATACTTTACCTTTCATAAGTAAAGTGCATCCGACATTACTGTTGTAGCCAACGAGCTTATGATGTAGAAATCTCGATCTTCATTATGCGGTAGACTGAATGTTATATGATCAAGACTATATGTAGTCGGTCGTAGGAAGGATGTTTTAATTGCTGCACTTATCAAACTTTAGAGGAGTTATCCCGACAGTACTCCTCAAGTAACAAACTGAAAGGCCCTGTCGGACCTTATCTGACAATATATATTACTGGGTCTCATTCAATACTCATCAAGTATCAAATCCCAGAGGCCTTATCAAGCTTACCTGGTTATGTTGGGATTCAGTGCCTAAATCGAAGGCCCAGCGGAAGCGGTAAAATGAAAATTAATTCGATCTGAATCCCTGCGAGGATCGATCGAGCTATGTATATATGAATATATAAACGAAAAACAAGAGTTGTAAGAAACTCACCCTTGAAGTCCGTTGATTAAATGGTAACCTTCTCTTTAGCTATTCCCCAAGCTTTACTTGTATTCTCAATGATCCGAAGCACTCCAAGCACTTGAATGATCCAACGTCGAAAGCACCGCGTCTCTACTTGCCACGCGCCGGAAAAATGATCGGAATGATACTCACCTCGTTATCCTCCAAGGATACGGCTAGAACAAGGTGAGTAAGCTTATGTGTTATATATATATATATATCACTCTAAGTGTATAATATATATCTCTCTCAATTAATGTCTTGATATATCTCCAAGAAGAATCAAGATGAATGAAGAAGTAGTAAAAGAGTTGGAAAAACTATTTTTTTTCTTCTCTCTCTCTTCCACTCATGGCTCAATGCAAGAAAAAATGCAAGCTTGAGTTTGAGATTTTTATACTCCTTTTATTCTTCTTCCACAAGACAAATCAACACCTTTTGATCACAAGAGATATGTGTTCGCTCCAAAGTCTTTGGTCTACCAATTATAAAATTGGAGACAAAGATCAAGAATGAGGTTGGTGAGACGGGGTGGCCATCTAGAAGAACTGGGACGAGTTCGGTCCGTTTCGGACTCCCGAGAGTCCAAACAGATAAACTCTGATTCCGTTCCGATGTATTTATATCGATTAATTAATCCAATTAATTAATCATATCAAATACATAATAACATAATTAATTTCTCTAGGAAATAATTATATTCATGAATTAAATTAATCACCTAGTAATTTATTTAATCCATTAGGCCGTAAATCAATTTATCCAATAAATCGATTTAGACATCCAATGTCCCAAATTAGATATCTAATATCTAATATTCATAATGAGGTAATAAGCTTGATAAAGTCTGTCGTCAATTCTATTGCGCAACTCGATAGGTCCATATCAGTCAGCAGTGGGAGGAACCAAAGAGTAGTAGCACCACCTAGCCAGTCTGGCGGCCTACACTGTACCCCAACTGAGAACGAATGATTGGGATCATTCAAGAACCATTCTGTCGTGAATACCAGTATACATATAACCCTTCTTTCAAATGTCCCGATCAAGTTATAAGGTCACGGTCAGTCAAACCCTATCTGTACTTGACGCTATGCATGCGTTAATGCAAATCGAGATCATTGAGCTCTCGTGTATCCAATACAACTAGCTCCAATGCTTTGGCCAAAGACTTATGATCTCATCTGCCAATAACCGCATAGGACATATAAACCGCTCACTAATAGGAGAAAGAGTTCTATCTTGGTATTCAGTAGGACCTGCTACTTTCCCGTCAAGATGCACGTCGAGGTTGACCCCCGCCTCCCGGTTTATAGTGTCGAACTACTCTAATGAAAATCTTAACGTCACAAGCACATCCCTACTGAATCCTCAAGTCGAAGGTTCATGAATACCTATCACAACCTTTCGATTCCGTCATTGACTGTCCCGGAGTGAAATCCGTGCGACGAATCGAGGGTGAGTCGGTTCGAGTATACAATTAGCATACCTATAACATGTGCTCCCACTAACCATTAGTATTCGACAGGCACTCTCCATGTCAAAGAACACGTCATACAAGTCTTCACATAAACTCAATGCCCAGTCAAGTTTCATCGACTTGTGAACGATTAAGTATTTGAGATATAAACCTTTCGAGTGCCAACCCCCTTATCCAATAAGGAGTGGAACGTTTTGCTCTCAAATACACGAACTAGTTTCTGTTTGTATATTTACGAGTTAGGAATGCCAGTAACTACGAGTAAACAAGTACAATGCCCCTTCTCTCTCATCCCCTGAGTGGCATTCGAGGGCATACTCCTAACAATCTCTCACTTGCACTCAATGCCACACACTGTGGTATCTAATACCCATGTTCTCCAGATGACGCTCCAAGCTAGTATGAGAAAGCAGCTTGGTCAGTGGATCAGCGACGTTGTCGGCTGAGTGTGCTCTATGCAGCACAATGTATCCCTTGCGAACAAATTCTCTTACGAGATGATACTTCCTCTCAATATGTTTGGTGCTATTATAAAACCTCAGCTCCTTGGCCTGTGCTACAGCTCCGTCGTTGTCGCAGTACAGCGTAATAGGAAGCTCAGCACATGGTATCACTTGAAGTTCCTCCAGAAACTTCTTAATCCAGAACCCTTCCTTGGAAGCCTCCAAGGCTGCTTGATACTCAGCCTGACATGTGGAATCAGCAGTCGCGCTTTGCTTTGTCCCACGCCAAGATATTGCTCCTCCATTAAGAGTAAATATGTATCCAGAAGTAGACATCGAATCGTCCTTCAGTCCTTGGAAGTCTGAATCAGTGAATCCCACCACATCCAATTCTCAACCGCCATACATCAGAACCATATCTCTAGTCCTTCTTAAGTACTTGAGAACGTTCTTTACGGCAGTCCAATGTTCCCTACCTGGGTTTGCCTGAAACCTACTCACCACGCTTACGGCATGCGCAATGTCAGGTCTTGTACACAACATAGCATACATAAGGCTACCCACGGCCGAGGCATATGGTATATTACTCATTTCCCTTCGTTGTTCCTCACTTTGAGGACACATCTTCAAGGAGAGTTTTATTCCATGTCGCATCGGAATGAACCCTGTTTTAAAATCATCCATCTTAAATCGCTTTAAGATTTTATTTATGTAGAGGGATTGGGAAAGACCTATTGTTCTCTTCGCTCTATCCTGGTAGAGTCGAATTCCAAGAATATAGGTAGCTTCTCCCAAGTCTTTCATGGAGAAATTACTCGAAAGCCAAGCTTTCACAGAACTGAGCATTCCCACATCATTTCCTATTAGTAGAATGTCATCAACATATAGTACTAATAATGCGATCTTGCTCCCACTAACCCTCTTGTATACACAAGGTTCCTCTTCATTTCGCATGAAGTCAAACTCTTTGACCGCCTCATCAAAACGAAGGTTCCAACTGCGCGACGCTTGCTTCAGTCCATAAATGGAACGCTGAAGCTTGCACACTTTCTGAATATCGACTTTGGACACAAAGCCTTTAGGCTGCTCCATATAGATTTCCTCCTTGAGGAATCCATTAAGGAAAGCCTTTTTTACGTCCATTTGCCATATCTCATAATCGTGGTAGGCAGCTATAGCAAGCATCATGTGAATAGGCTTTATCATAGCTAGGGGCGAGAAGGTATCGTGGTAGTCGATCCCTTCTTTATGGGTATAACCCTTTGCCACAAGCCGGGCCTTATAGGCGTCAACCTTGCCATCACCATCAGTCTTTCTCTTGTAGATCCACTTGTTCCCAATAAGCACTATGCCCTTGGGGCAGTCTACTAGAGTCCAGACCTGATTGACATGCATCGAGTCTATCTCAGCTTCCATAGCTTCACGCCATTTCGCGGAGTCTACATCCACCATCGCTTGGTCATAGGTCGTTGGGTCGATCTCTTGGCTATCACTTGGAACCTCATGGAGACATAACTCCT
This sequence comes from Orobanche coerulescens, assembly GCA_033398695.1. NCBI lineage: Eukaryota > Viridiplantae > Streptophyta > Magnoliopsida > Lamiales > Orobanchaceae > Orobanche > Orobanche coerulescens. The sequence continues at coordinate 65,920,104 of CM065808.1, read as the reverse complement.
CCAAGTGCACAATGTAACACCCCAAACTAGGCAGATATTACAGTGCCGTGGACCCCCGACTGGGACCCACCAGGCGAGTGAAAATGAATGAATTACACAGGGTAAATGTAGTACCGAACTACATTACATCATTAATTACTCCGATGAGGAGTTTCATACAACACACCCAAAATAATATAGAATACGTGTATATTTTATATGAAGATAAAACATACGACACTGAATAAAATGAGTATTCAAATGGAAGTCTGCAGCGGAAATAAAATAAAGAAAGCACGAGTGAATGAAAAGGACTGGGGGCCCCTACTAGTATCACTGGGACTCCTCGCCGTCAACGTTATATTCCCGTGCTTTTGCCTTGCCATGACCTGAAAACAAAATCCACCAACGGGGTCAGTTACACAGAATAACAATCCTCAAGAGTTGAATAAACATAATCATATATGTTGTATAAACCACAAGTTCGATCAAAGTCTCAAAATGTCGAACACATGCGATCAAAAGTGAATTGGTCAGATTATAATCCAATCCTATTGAAAACATACGCAATCAAACATGCTATATGAATCTACTAACGGTATGGTTCAAAGGGTGGCACCACACTACGCCCGGGATGGAAATGTGTCCGTGCACAAGCCACCATCGAGTATCGATCGAATACACGTGTGGTCCTGTACCTAATCAGTCTCACGAAGTGATCTTCTCGTGTGCACAGTCCAATGTGAGGCCAACAACCAACACACGACTTAATATGTGCCCGACATGAAAATCCTATACATACCAACCGGCACGCAAGTATGACCCGGAATGCCACGAGATAACAAAAGTGACATCGAAATCAATAATGACTCACCGAGATGAAATGACAGTGAAATGAATGATAGCTCAATGAAATGATTGGAACCGTCGTTCCTTGTGACTGAAGTGATTAATTGACAATTACAAGTCTCAATACGGTTAATACATTATGAATGAACTATAATTATGAATGAACAACAACGAAAGGAATGAATATCCTTTTAACCGAGTAAGAATTAACTTATACAACGCCGATGAAGAATGTCCTTGCACGAACAACGTCCTAAATGAGATGTCGGTCGCTCGAACAACCTTGAATAGCACAAATACCAATAATCCTGTTTAACACACGAATCAAACACGAGTATAACTAACTTAAAACGTCGATACGACTAAACCAAGTTCATTGGGGCATTATATCGAACACGTTGTGGCCAAACTTCGATTGTTTACAACCAAACCTCAATAATACCAATATCAAATCCCCAAGAAGTGTTTCAAACCAACAAAACATCTTCAATACGATCAATAATCCAATATGAATATCCAAATTCATGATTTCAACAACAATTAATCGAAAACCCCCAAATCCAACTCAATATTCAAAGTGTTCTTGAATAACCTTTCAATAATCCGATGAATATTCATACTCATAATCATATGTATATCTCTTCATACAACATGATTATAACGTCCAAAACATCATATCTCAACACAAATCAAAATCCAAGAGGTTTGAGAATATTACCTTTGAAGATCCAAACACTTTGATTCGATGAACACGCGTTAGATCGACGATCCGAGCTTCACAACCGAATGAAAATGATGAAAAATCGAGTATTCAAGTGATTGATGATGAAAATTTCTCCCACAAACCCTCTCTCTTGGAAGTAGGATGAAGAAATGAGCTTTTCTTCTCAAAAAACGAAATTATAGTGCAGCCTACACTGTGTGCCGCGGCCCGGCCGAGTGTGCCGCGGCACAGGCCAAAATCGCTTCAAGCTGGGCAGGTGCCGCGGCCCAGCCGAGTGTGCCGCGGCAGTGACTCGGCAATGTTCCGCGGCCCTGCCGGCAGGAGCCGCGGCCCCCGGTACAGGCGGGTCGGCCAAAACTGCAACATGTGTGTGTCTTAACTATTTCGACCATAACTCCCTCGTACGGACTCCGATTGACTCACTGTTTGAACCATTGGAAAGATAACTTGATGCTATTTAATATTGAAAAGATTCAGAATTTTTGGAGTTTCCAAAAATTAATGGTGATTTTACAAAGTCGAACTCATACGTGGAAAAGTCGCTTAAGAACACGGAACTCAACAGAACGACACCAAGACGAACTCGGATGACAAAAAGTGTAGAATTAATCATTCTTGGAATGACGAAACGGTAACAATAGAGTCGCTAAGATGGACTTCCGCCAAAAAAATAAAATTACCAGAAATCCAAATTGCGGATATTACATACTACCCTCCTTAAAAGAAGTTTCATCCCAAAATTTAAAACAAGTAGGGAGAAGCAATATCCCGCTAGAAAAACTCAACGAGATACACAAGAACTGCAAATGTACCCAACAATAGCATGATTCGAACAAGAAGGAAATTTGAAATGGCATGAACTCCAATATCAACATCGATTAATGAAGTAATTATAACGATCAAGATAATATTCTCATCTCCATTCTCAAGCAAGGTTGAAACAATGAACGATATCAATACACGACTCAACATTAGTCCGAACGGTGAACACAAATGAATTAACATGAATGATGAATGATTATTAATGAGTGAAAATCCACTGAGTGACAATTACTGAATGAAAAATGAATGAATTTACAAGCGGGTATTACATACTCCCCCCCTTAAAAATAGTTTCGTCCTCGAAACTAAGGGTGAAACAAATCGGAATAACTCTTCCGCATACTATCCTCGATTTCCCAAGTAGCCTCTTCGACTTCGTGACTCGACTACTGAATTTAACCAAGGGATCGTCTTGTTCCTCAATTGTTTGATTCGCCGTACTAAGATTCGTACGGGATGCTCCTCATACGTATGATCATCTTATCTCGATTTCATCAAACTGAAGTATGTGGCTAGGGTCGGAAATATACTTCCGTAACTGAGATACGTGAAACACATAATGAATTCTGCTCAATGCCGGAGGTAGGGCTAATCTATAAGCTAGCTCACCTACTCGATCCAAAATATCAAACGGTCCAATGAATCTCGTACTCAACTTTCCCCTCTTCCCAAAACGGAAGACACCACGACTCGGGGATACCTTGACCAAAACATGGTCACCTGTCTCGAACTCTAATGGTCGATGACGATGATCTGCATATGATTTATGTCGAATCTGAGCGGTCAACAAATGACTCCTGATCAAAGATACCTTCTCACATGTGGCTATAAGCATATCGGGCTCGGTGCCGATTGATTCTGATAAGTCATCCCAACACAAAGGAGATCGACAACGACGACCGTACAAGGCCTCGTAAGGTGCCATCTTAATCGAAGCATGCCAACTATTATTGTACGTGAACTCGATCAACAGTAGTTGGGTTTCCCAATCATCTTTCCAATCGAGAACACATGCCCTCAACATGTCCTCCAAAGTCTGAATAATCCTCTCCGATTGTCCGTCGGACTGAGGATGAAAAGCTGTACTGAGATTAAGCTGAGTTCCCATAGCACGATGAACTGATTTCCAAAAATGAGACACGAATCGTCCGTCACAATTGGAAACGATACTTTTAGGAGTACCGTGCAATCTCACTATCTCTTTGATAAACAACTGGACAAGTCTCTCGGGACCCCACGTATCCTTAATCTCAAGGAAATGAGCTGATTTAGCTAGGCGATCCACAATTACCTAGATTGTTTTCATGCCATGATGACTCGTCGGCAAACTCGTGATGAAGTCCATTGAAATATCTTCCCACTTCCATTCTGGAATAGGGAGAGGTTTCAGCATACCCGTCGGTCGCTGATGTTCTATCTTGACTTGCCGACAGGTCAAACATCTCGAAACAAATTCCGCGACTTCCCGCTTCATATTACTCCACCAGTAATTTTGTTTCAAGTCTTTATACATCTTGCTAGACCCCGGATGAACGGAATAAGGGGTAGCATGAGCTTCTCTCAAAATCGAGTTTTTCAACTCGTCATTTGCCGGTAGGCACAACCGATTCTTAAAACGCAAAAGTCCATCCTCGTGGACCACAAACCCGGGGGCTTTCCCCTGAGTCACATCCTCTCGAATGCGTAACAAAAATGGGTCCGAACCCTGATTCTCCCTAATCGCCTCCTCAAGTGGTGATGAAATCTCCAACGTACAAAGTTGCCCTTGTACTCATTGTAACCAGACCTTGATCTCGGGTCTCAGAAATTCCTGTTGAAGTTCCTTCTGAACTGTTAATCGAGCAAGCATCTGCTCCTGAACGAACTTACGACTCAAGGCGTCGGCGACAACGTTTGCCTTTCCCGGGTGGTAAAGTATCTCGATATCATAATCTTTGATCAGTTCCAACCACCGTCTCTGCCGCATATTTAACTCCTTCTGAGTAAATATATACTTTAAACTCTTATGATCGGTGAATATCTGACAGGTAACGCCATAAAGATAATGACGCCAAATCTTTAATGCAAACACCACGGCTGCTTGCTCCAGGTCGTGGGTCGGATAATTAACCTCGTAAGGTCTCAACTGCCGTGAATCATAAGCAATAACTTTTCCGTTCTGCATGAGTACACATCCGAGACCCTGTCCGGACGCATCACTATAAACCACAAATCCTTCCATCCCTTGTGGTAAAGAAAGGACAGGTGCTGAAATTAACCGGCTATTGAGTTCCTCAAAACTCTGTTGACACGCGTCGGACCATGTGTATTTCTTATCCTTCCGTAAAAGGTTCATCATGGGTTAAGAGATTTTAGAAAATCCTTCCACAAACCGCCGATAATAACCAGCTAATCCGAGGAAACTTCGGATTTCCTTAACATTCTTCGGAGGTTGCCAATCTCGGATAGCCTCCGTCTTCTGAGGGTTGACACGAACTCCGTCTGATGAAATTACATGCCCGAGAAACGTTACTTCGTACATCGAGAACTCACATTTGGGAAACTTCCCAAAAAGTTGCTCTCGTCTCAACACGTCGAGTACCTGATGAAGGTGAAACTCGTGCTCCTCCCGGTCACGAGAATAAATTAAAATGTCATCAATAAAGACAACCACGAACTGATCCAAAGAGTCGATGAAGACCCGATTCATTAACTCCATGAATACCGCTGGTGTATTAGTGCATTAATTAACTCCACGAACTCATAATGGCCATAGCGTGTTTGAAACGCCGCCCTCGCAATATCCGACTCTCGAATGCGCAACTGGTGATATCCAGATCTTAAGTTGATCTTAGAAAATACTGAAGCTCCCTGAAGTTGATCTAAGAGATCATCAATACGGGATAGAGGATACTTATTCTTGATCGTCACCCTGTTCAACTCCCGATAATTAATACACACATGAAACGAACCATCCTTATTCTTGACAAACAACACTGGTGCTCCCCACAGGGACGCACTCGGTCACATATAACCCTTGTTGGTCAAATCCTCTAATTGATTCTTTAATTCCTGCATTTCGGTCGGGGCCATCCGGTACGGTGCCTTCGATAATGGGGACGTACCAGGCTCCAACTCTATCGTGAATTCCATATCCCTCGGTGGAGGTAAAATTGGTAGCTCGTCTGGGAGTACATCGTCAAACAATAACAATGATACCATGAATGGTTGAAAACCTCGATTGCCTTAGAACGGCCAATCGATGAAAATGATACAATGAATGATTGAACACCTCGATTGCCTTAGAATGGTCAATCGATGACAATGATATATAATGAATGATAGAACATCTCTGATTGAGTAATTTACTGCTTTCATCATATTAATGATTCTTCTGGAACAACGGGGATCACCTCCCTGAAATACACACTCGACTCCAACGACGGAAATGATAATGACCATACGCTTACGAACATTGAGAATGGTATCATGACGATCCATCCCACTAATACCCAATATTACATCGTCCTTAGGTAAATCCACCACGATTAGGTCCACCAACCACTCGCGGTCATTAAGCTTAATTTAGTCAGTTCTTAACCTCGTGATTTTCGAAAATTCTTTTACTGCCAGGTAGACCAATGATATAAGGCCCAAAGTTAATAAGACTATCCAAGTTAAGTCTATTCAAACATGATTCGGAAATGAATGAATGCGATGTACCAGTATCAAAAAGGGTTCACACAGGTTGAGATAGAATTACGAGTATACTTGAGATCATTCGGGCCTCCGGATCGTCAGTCTTCTTCATCTCGTGAATTCGGGGCTTGCCGGCCCCCGAACCGGATGCTCCTATCTGATAAGTATGAGCTCCGCCTTTAGTAGTTCCCGTCGTCTTAAACAGTACGGACTGAGTGGCCTGATTCTGAACCGCTAAATACTTCGGGGCCTGAGATGCCATCGGAGTATGCTTGGGGTCCCTTCGGCAAAAACGGCCTTTATGCCCAAAAATCCCACAATTATGGCATGAGATAGTCGGTTTCAGACACTTAGTGCTGTAATGACCCGGCGCTCCACAGTTGAAATAGGTGATGGCCGAACTGGCCGCTCGGGACTGAGATCCCGCACGATTATGCACCGTAGGAGGTCGCTCAGAAACGTTAGGGCCCGCACAAGGCTTCTTGAAGGTAAACTGGCCGCCTACGGACTGATTACGCTTCGTTGATTTCCTGGTGACAGATGAAGGTTGTTGCTCAGCAATTTCCTTAGCAGCAGGCTCACACGGGAGACTTCTCTCGATTAAATCGGCCAGAGTGTCACAATGATGATTGAGCAATTGCATATGAGTCATCATGACCTGCATAAAAGTGAGTGGATCAACCCGAACATCTTCCGATCGAGCTGAGTCCTGGGTACTACTTCCTGGCAGTGAGTGATTATTTCCCGGATTTCGGCCCGCACCGTGGCCTCTCCCCGTGCATCCCCTGACAGCTCACTCCATACTGAAGTAGGAAGGTCGTATAATAATCATAGATATCGTATGAGTACCGCGTTATGATTTACGTCCTGAAATGATGAAAATGAGCATACACGCTCTAACACAGTGATTACATGAATGATTAACTGAGGTGACATGATTATCTGATGATATTCTTAAAATGGTTATCTTGAACAAGTTAAAAAGATTAATGATATGATCCTCAAGACTAACAACTAAGTGATGAAATTAATTGAGTGATTAATGAGTTAACATGATTAACATGATTACAAATAAAAATGATAAATGATGAAATCTTACTATTCTTTGGTCTGAAGGGCTCGGCTCTTGCACAAGTCACACGTGACGTGAAAGTCCAATGATACTAGTCTGATGAACGATGATTTCAAATGAGACATGACTCGGAAGGTAGTATTCAAAACCACGCTCCGATACCAACTCTGTAACACCCCAAACTAGGCGGATATTACAGTGCCGTGGACCCCCGACTGGGACCCACCAGGCGGGTGAAAATGAATGAAATACATAGGGTAAACGTAGTACCGAATCACATTACATCATTAATTACTCCGATGAGGAGTTTCATACAACACACCCAAGATAATTTAAAATACGTGTATATTTTATATGAAGATAAAACATACGACACTGAATAAAATGAGTATTCAAACGGAAGTCTGCAGCGGAAATAAAATAAAGAAAACACGAGTGAATGAAGAGGACTGGGGACCCCTACTAGTATCACTGGGACTCCTCGCCGTCATCGTTATATTCCCGTGCTTTTGCCTTGCCATGACCTGAAAACAAAATCCCCCAACGGGGTCAGTTACACAGAACAACAATCATCAAGAGTTGAATAAACATAATCATATATGCTGTGTAAACCACAAGTTCGATCAAAGTCTCAAAACGTCGAACACATGCGATCAAAAGTGAATCGGTCAGATTATAACCCAATCCTGTTGAAAACATACGCAATCAAACATGCTATATGAATCAACTAATGGTACAGCTCAAAGGGTGGCGCCACACTACGCTCGGGATGGAAATGTGTCCGTGCACAAGCCACCATCGAGTATTGATCGAATACACGTGTGGTCTTGTACCTAATCAGTCTCACAAAGTGATCTTCTCGTGTGCACAGTCCAATGTGAGGCCAACAACCAACACACGACTTAATATGTGCCCGACATGAAAATCCTACACATACCAACCGGCACGCCAGTATGACCCGGAATGCCACGAGATAACAAAACTGACATTGAAATCAATAATGACTCACCGAGATGAAATGATAGTGAAATGAATGATAGCTCAATGAAATGATTAGAACCGTCGTTCCTTGTGACTGAAGTGATTAATTGACAATTACAAGTCTCAATACGGTTAATACATTATGAATGAACTATAATTATGAATGAACAACAACGAAAGGAATGAATATCCTTTTAACCGAGTAAGAATTAACTTACACAACGCCGATAAAGAATGTCCTTGCACGAACAACATCCTAAATGAGATGTCCGTCGCTAGAACAACCTTGAATAGCACAAATACCAATAATCCGGTTCAACACACGAATCAAACACGAGTATAACTAACTTAAAACGTCGATACGACTAAACCAAGTTCATTAGGGCATTATATCGAACACGTTGTGGCCAAACTTCGATTGTTTACAACCAAACCTCAATAATACCAATATCAAATCCCCAAGAAGTGTTTCAAACCAACAAAACATCTTCAATACGATCAATAATCCAATATGAATATCCAAATTTGTGATTTCAACAACAATTAATCGAAAACCCCCAAATCCAACTCAATATTCAAAGTGTTCTTGAATAACCTTTCAATAATCCGATGAATATTCATACATACTCATAATCATATGTATATCTCTTCATACAATATGATTATAACGTCCAAAACATCATATCTCAACACAAATCGAAATCCAAGAGGTTTGAGAATATTACCTTTGAAGATCCAAACACTTTGATTCGATGAACACGCGTTAGATCGAATATCCGAGCTTCACAACCGAATGAAAATGATGAAAAATTGAGTATTCAAGTGCTTGATGATGAAAATTTCTCCCACAAACCCTCTCTCTCGGAAGTAGGATGAAGAAATGAGCTTTTCTTCTCAAAAAACAAAATTATAGTGCAGCCTGCACTGTGTGCCGCGGCCCGGCCGAGTGTGCCGCGGCACAGGGCCAAAATCTTCCCCCAGTGCTCGGCAGTGTGCCACGGCCCATCCGAGTGTGCCGCAGCAGTGATGCGGCAGTGTGCCGCGGCCCTACCGGCAGGAGCCGCGGCCCCCGGTACAGGCGGATCGGCCAAAACTGCAACATGTGTGTGACTTAGCTATTTCGACCATAACTCCCTCGTCCGGACTCCGATTGACTCACCATTTAAACCGTTGAAAAGCTAACTTGATGCTCTATAATATTGAAAAGATTCAGAATTTTTGGAGTTTCCAAAAATTAATGGTGATTTTACAAAGTCGAACTCATACGTGGAAAAGTCGCTTAAGAACACGGAACTCAACAGAACGACACCGAGACGAACTCGGATGACAAAAAGTGTAGAATTAATCATTCTCAGAATGACGAAATGGTAACAATAGAGCACTAAGATTAACTTCCGCCGAAAAAATAAAATTACCAGAAATCCAAATTGCGGATATTACACACAAGCCCATACCTCTCAGGTAAATAAGACACCCTACTAGACCTACGAGGTGGTTGTACTTGTGTTTCAGAAGGTTCAGTTCCAGTTTCTTGCACAGGTGTCTCCCGAGGAGTTTCATTGTATTCTTCTAAAGAAATACTTCTACCTGCTCCGCCTTCCTGAATGAACTCATCCTCCACGAAGTGTTCTTGTAAAGCAATAACGATCTTTCAATCTTCGGGCATGTAGAATAGATATCCCATTGTCCCAGACAGGAATCCAATGAAACGTCCCTTCGCGGACCTAGCTTCCAACTTCTCCACCTTAGTCTTCTTGACATAGGCGGGACATCCCCAAATCCTAATATGATTAAGACTTGGTTTCCTGCCCTCCCACATCTCATGTGGAGTTTTAGGAATGGATTTGGAAGGACATCTGTTCAATATGTAAGCGGCAGTCAGGAGTGCATACCCCTACAGGTAAATCGGTAAGTTAGTATAGCCCAGCATGGAACGAACCATGTTCAACAAGGTCTGGTTCCTTCTTTCTGACACACCATTTAACTGAGGAGTACCAGGAGGTGTTAGTTGTGAAACTATTCCATGTTCCTTAAGGAACTCGTCAAACTCCGTACTCATATACTCGCCACCTCGGTCCGACCGAAGTGTTTTGATATGATTAGCGATTTGTTTCTCAACTAGGGCCTTGAATTCCTGGAATTTCTCAAAGGCCTCAGATTTATGTTTCATTAAGTATACATAACCATACCTAGTATGATCATCCGTAAACGTAATGAAATATTGATATCCATCACGTGCTTCTTCCAAAGCACCACAAACGTCGGTATGGATTAATCCCAGTTTATCAGCGGCTCTTTCAAAAGTCCCTGTGAAGGGGGACTTAGTCATTTTGCCTTTAAGGCAAGATTCACAAGTAGGAAAGGGATCCGATCCCAATGGACCCATAAGTCCATCTTTTTCCATCTTGTAAACCTTGGTCTGACCAACATGACCAAGTCTAAGATGCCATTTTAAAAACTTGATTAGTTTCATCCCTACCATATTTTCTAGTCATAGTATTCACAACTACTTTGTTGCTGAGATTTAGATGATACAATCCAGATAATGATGTAGCAGTACCCACTAGTTTATTTCTGAAATAAATTTTGCAGGAACCATCACCAATGAAAAATGAAAAGCCTTTTCGGTCCATGACCGGAATGGATACAATGTTTTTGTGCCCCTTGGTCAAAACAAGTACATCTTCTAAAGTCAAAACAAAGTCGGATTCTAAACCCAAAAGAAGTGATCCTATGTTGGTCGCCTTGACACTATGCCCGCTTCCGACTGTTATCATAACTTCTCCAGCTCCAAGCTTCCTACTTTGTTCCAAATCCTGATTCACGGTACAAATATGAGAACTAGCACTTAATCCAAAGATTCAGAAGTAGAAAATACAGTAGCAGAACAATTTGTTTCCAAAACTAAAAGTTCTGTACCTGAAGTGCCATGAAGAATCGGACAGTCTCTAGCCCAGTAGCCCAGCTCACCGCATTTGGGACAGGCATTCTTCTTCTTCTTGTTCTTCGGAACCATCGGCGCCTTGCCCTTACCCTTAAGGTCCTTAGCTTGTGGTCCTGTCTACTTCTTGGTCTTTTTCTTCTTATTTTTAGACCTCCGAGGTCCATAATAAATCACAAGGGTAGACTCCTTCCTCCGCGGAGTCTTCATGTGAGACTGAGCGATCACCAGTTTGTTCATTAGCCCAGCTAAATTACATGCAATCTCATTGCAGTTGAAGTTCATAACAAACTGTGAGAAGGAATCAGGGAGAGACTGTAGGATGAGGTCGGTTTGGAGAGAAGTATCCATTTTAAAATCAAGAGCCTCCAATCTCTCGATCATGGATATCATTTTGAGGACGTGTTCCCCAACCTTCTCACCTTCCTTCATCCTTGCACCGAACAGTTGCTTGGATATCTCATATCTAGCAGTTCTGCTGTGCTCACCATAAAGTTCGGTTAAGTGAGATAGAATCTGCCTAGCAGAAGTAATTTTCTCATGAGCTCTCTAAAACTCATTAGACATAGAAGCCATCATGTAAGAACGGACTTTTACGTCATCCTTAACCCACTTTTCGTGGTTTTTGATCTCTTCCTGATTGGCTCTGGTCCGCACAGGAGGCGCCGGAATGTCCGTCTCCAAGACGTATCCCAGTGCCTCTATACTGAAGATAATCATCAGATTGCGGAGCCAGTCCACAAAGTTAGGTCCAATCAGGGTGTTCTTCTCGAGTAGAATTGCGAGTGGATTCATTGTCATATTGAGAGTTTATGTCTGCATTAAGTATAACAGATTAATTAGTGACTCGTTTAATTATGTTCTGAGTATATATTAAGGTCTTTTCTATTCTTGTTACCCAGCTCCCACTATTTTTATCGGAACAACACACTCCCATGTGAAATCTGGAAGTATCGTCGCTCTACTTCATAGTGGCGATCGAGCTCTTTATAAATCTTAATAGAGGGCAACCGAAAAGGTTTCTAGTCTATTAATTTTCATAAAGTGGTGTCCAACACCAACTCATCTAATGGATTATTCGATCTTCTTTTTCCCCTTGTTCACTCCCCTCAACCTATATGGTTTCTATAGTTCGTGAACAAGTTAAGTTTATACCATTGACGCAAATCAGTTTCATAATTGAATCTTATCCGGCAACCTATCAGGTTTCTAGGGATAAAATTTGCTCCAACCGAAGGTATCTAATGCACTCCCGGTAATTTATCCGTCCTCGCCGAACGACTACCCCGATAACTCGGAAGCATAGCACATCCGGTTTGGATTTCAATTTCCGGAAAACTCGATGGAGGGAAGGAAACCCTTGAAACCTTATAAACTTAATAATTTTTTCGTGGGAGAATTTTCGCGATTTAACGTTACACTTTGCACATTAATCATTTAAGCGCGTTTGAGTCAGTCATACAATATGAAACAACCATTCACAACCTAGTTGCTACCAACATGTGGTTCATGGACCGTTCCTAGAAAACAAAAACTCCGTAATCTAATTACAAGTCTTCATCTTGAATCTTCGTCTTCTCGAAATGGATCTTCCTCCGGTCTTCGTCATTGCATATAAATTTTACATTGAAAATTGCATCTTAGATACATATATTTCTAGTAAAATAAATAGGCTCAAAACGGCCTTTACATCCAATCGAATAAAACGAACGATTCAAAAACTAAGTCCACAAACCACATCCCCATTCAAAACCATTCATCCAATAAATACTAAATAAATGGAAACCGTAGAGATACATTGATCCAATCAACAATACGAACCGATCCAATCGATTCACATAATCGGTAATATGAAAACGTTCAAAATAATTCGGTCGATCACAAGTATTTGTTAGGCGTATTTTTATACGCTTATTTATCATTATTTCATATCCATTTTACGTCTAAACCTGCATAAATGAGCTTTTAATGCACTATCTTTATATGTTTTGTCGGAAATTGGAGTCCGGAAGCTCGAACGGCGAAAAATGGGCCAAAACGACAATTTTTGGCCTGGGGCAGCGGCACCCATATGCTGAGCCGCGGCACACGAAGGTGACTAGCAGGACTCCCAGCGAACTGTACCGGGGGCCGCGGATAAGGATGCTAAGCCGCGGCCCAGGAAGAAAATGTAGCGCCCAGGTATAGGCGCTGAAGGTTAGGGGCCGCGGCACACACTTACTGAGCCACGGCCCACGGGGCGGTTATGATGGATTTACCGCGTTTCTAGGCCGTTTTTAGAGCTGTTTTCGACCCAATCCCCGGACGCGTTTTGGAGGCTAATGATAGTTATAAATAGGGTTTTAAGGTCTAAAAATAAAGGGGGGTCGAGGAATCGTTGGAGGGAATCGAAGAACACAAGAATCCAGGGAGAGCGGAAACGAGGAGATTGGTGGGCGACGACAAGACCACGGATCCCTTACGGTTTTCCTGAATTTTTCCGCATCTTATTTTCTAGATCTGTTCGAGTAGGATTGTGATTGTAGCCGATTACATGACGGTTTGATTTATTTATTTTTATTTCAATTCACTCGTTATTCGTATTGAGTTGGATTTTTCTCATTGTTCTTAATGCCTTTTAATTGTCTGGCCAACAGTTGAATTGATTTGAATGTCTTTATGGATTCGGGAGATGAAATTTAGGCATAGTTCTTATGAGAAAAATCATGATTGTTGTGAGATAGGGATATACTCATGGGAATTGTGAAGCTTATTTATTGTGGGGATTCATGAACTGTTTTAGCTATTAATTATCTAATTCGAATAGGAATATATCGAGTTAATAATTATTAGTATTTTCTATCGACCTTGGGAGAAGCTTTAGAATAATTTAGGAATTCCTGGCTTACAATCAATTGAATAAAAGTGAATTGAATTAAATAAAAATCATTCCTGATTGTTTGAGGTGAAAATCATAATGCTACGCCCTTATTATTATTATTATTATTATTTTCTATTTATTTTTCTGCAATTAGTTTAGAGATAAATTTTATATAATTGTTCTTCAAATAAAATTACGAGTTGACTATATTTTGGTACTTAGTAAAGTCAGTCCTCGTGGGAACGATATCTTACTCATCTCTTTATTACTTGTTGACACCGTGCACTTGCGGCATAGTGTGAGGGATTTCCTCACAACAAGTTTTTGGCGCCGTTGCCGGGGATTGATTTTTCGCTAATATCATTACCAAGCGACTCTAATTTTAATTTGAAGTTTTTTTTCTTTAGTTTCAATATTTTTTTATTTTATTTATTTTTTCATCATGTTGTCCTTTGATTATCGTGACCCTTGGCATTTCATAAATTTCGATGATCTTAATAATTTGCCTAATAGGGTCAGTCAGCCCCATCCCTTGAAACAAAAGACCATGCTTGAATAATGTGTAGACGCTCTCAAAAATCCTGATAGTACCCCTCTTGAGCGAGTATGTGCAAGTAGCGGTCTTGAGATTCACTATGGTTATTTTCCAACTCATCGCTTTAGTAGTGAAGTAGAGGGGGAGGTTGAGAAGAAAGACATGCTGAGTTTTAGGGTCGACCCCCTAGCACCTGATAATTACATAAAGTGTGATGAGCTTGTAGAAGAAGTTACCATTGATGATGTTTCCAAAGAAATTTCATTAATTTGTCATCAAACTTCGAATAATAAGGTGAACACTTTTGTGCCTAAAATTTTATTAATGATGCCACGCATAATTTTTCCTAAATCCATATTGGGAGAGATTGGCCCCATTACTTTTGATTTTGTTGAGGCTGATTCTTTGAGTTCTAATGAGGTTGTTCATGATATGTCTTTATTATCTACCCATTCAAACTGTGCTTATTTTTTCATACCTTATAATTATTATATTCTTTCATTATTTTTTGGTTGTCCGCATAATTATTCTTACTCATTATTTTTGGCCACCAGGCATGAACCAAAGCCTCCCTTGTGGAATAAGAGGCTTATAGATTGCAAGAAGGGGGTATTTGGCAATCTTCCTAGAAAGAAACCACGTTAATTTTTTTATTTGCCACGTCGTGCTCAAGACGTAGAATAGAGTGCTTGATGTGAGGCAACCCATCATTTTTACTTGCTTTCTAGTTAGTTGTTTTTATTTGATTTTTCGTTAATAATTTTTTTCCTTTGTTTTGTTATTTCGTTTGGATTCGTGTATTCTTGTTGGCCCTTATTTCTCTAATATTTTTTTTATATAACCCCAATGAGTTATTATCCTTCATATTCTAGTCTTTCTTGATTTAATGTCTATAGTTATTTGATAACTAGAGACTAAGTTTGGGGGTCCCTGGTGATGTTGGGCATTATTTGAAGTATGGATTGACAGACGATTCCACTGGACATGTGTCATGCTCAAGAAGACATTTGGAATAAGATTCACTTTTCCTTATCTCTTTTATTTTTACATGAGTTTTATTGTTGATGATTTTATGTGTAGTGGAATAAATTGAAGCATGCGATATTTTCTTAATTTTTCTTGGTTATAAATAGTGATTTCATCATTGCTTATTTTTCTTGCATGCTGTTGATGGTTTTTGCCAAAAAAACGTGATTTTTTTGTGAATTTTCCGTGCTTCTTTATGTAAAACTGATGTTACGATACTGATTTATCTTTGAAGAAACGGTTGACTTTTGGTCGAGTTGCAGTCAGCGATATCTGTTTCCGTTGAGTATTCATTTAGGTCCGAAATTTTTTTGTTTTTGTAGAAATTTTAGCGTATAAGAAAGGAGACATATGTGTTTTCAAATCGCTGTCTATACGTTTGGTTATACTTTTCGCGTAGCTATTCGTCTAGTAACATGAGTCTTGTGGGCAGTTAAAGTGAGTTTAGAGTCGGACAGTTTTTTCCAAAAAGTCGAGATATTATACATGTTCTATGATGGGAATTCTAGTAACCGGGGGTATTCACGTGACCTGTTGTTTACTCTCGCGTAAAACGACAACCCTGAATAGACTAATGATTTATAAATATCGCATTACCGATGATGGGAAGCCTAGTAACCGGGGGTATTCACGTGACCCGTTGTTTACTCTCACGTAAAACGGAAACCTTGACATGCAGGAATTGCTATTCGAGTTTTTTCTCCGCTGTAGAGGGGGACTTAGTAACTAGAAGCGTCCATGTGCCCCATGAGTGTCTTTTACGTCAAACGGTTCCCCAATATATGAGAATGGAAATCCACCCTAGGATTATCCCGATGAAATACCCCGAGATCCAAACCTAGTGGTTAACTCGAATCTTTATTATGATCATACAAAAGGGAATGCTGTCCGAGGAGTAATTTTGATTATGAAACTCTTAAATTTTGCCACTAGACTGTGGGACTGGGCGAGTTGACTTGTTTACTCTAACCCTTCGTATTGGCGGTCGGTTAAATTCACGCTTGTTAATCTTTGAGCTTGATTTTCCTCATGAACGATCGATTAGCACTAAAAATGGTTACTTTGTGGAATCAGTATCCTTGATGTGACTCACTATTACGATACTCGTATTATTCTTTGAGATTTTCAGGGTAGTATTGATTAAGTTGAGCACTATGGATTTGCACGATCATTCACGATATTTTTTTATTTGAAATTGATTCTTTTTGCTTGAGGACAAGCAAAGGCTCAAGTTTGGGGATATTTGTTAGGCGTATTTTTATACGCTTATTTATCATTATTTCATATCCATTTTACGTCTAAACCTGTATAAATGAGCTTTTAATGCACTATCTTTATATGTTTTGTAGGAAATTGGAGTCCGGAAGCTGGAACGGCGAAAAACGGGCGAAAACGACAATTTTTGGCCTGGGGCCGCGGCACCCATATACTGAGCCACGGCAAACGAAGGTGACTAGCAGGACTCCGAGCGAACTGTACCGGGGGCCGCGGCATAAGGATGCTGAGCCGCGGCCCAGGAAGAAAATGTAGCGCCCAGGTATAGGCGCTGAAGGATAGGGGCCGCGGCACACACTTACTGAGCCGCAGCCCACGGGGCTGTTTTGATGGATTTGCCGCGTTTCTGGGCTGTTTTTGGAGCTGTTTTCGACCCAATCCCCGGACGCATTTTGGAGGCTAATGATAGTTATAAATGGGGTTTTAAGGTCTAAAAAGAAAGGGGGATCGAGGAATCGTTGGAGGGAATCGAAGAACACAAGAATCCAGGGAGAGCGGAAACGAGGAGATTGGTGGGCGACGACAAGACCACGGATCCCTTACGGTTTTCCTGAATTTTTCCGCATCTTATTTTCTAGATCGGTTCGAGTAGGATTGTGATTGTAGCCGATTACATGACGGTTTGATTTATTTATTTTTATTTCAATTCACTCGTTATTCGTATTGAGTTGGATTTTTCTCATTGTTCTTAATGCCTTTTAATTGTCTGGCCAACAGTTGAATTGATTTGAATGTCTTTATGGATTCGGGAGATGAAATTTAGGCATAGTTCTTATGAGAAAAATCATGATTGTTGTGAGATAGGGATATACACATGGGAATTGTGAAGCCTATTTATTGTGGGGATTCATGAACTATTTTAGCTATTAATTATCTAATTCGAATAGGAATATATCGAGTTAATAATTATTAGTATTTTCTATCGACCTTGGGAGAAGCTTTAGAATAATTTAGGAATTCCTGGCTTACAATCAATTGAATAAAAGCGAATTGAATTAAATAAAAATCATTCCTGATTGTTTGAGGTGAAAATCATAATGCTACGCCCTTATTATTATTATTATTATTATTATTATTATTATTTTCTATTTATTTTTCTGCAATTAGTTTAGAGATAAATTTTATATAATTGTTCTTCAAATAAAATTACGAGTTGACTATATTTTGGTACTTAGTAAAGTCAGTCCTCGTGGGAACGATATCTTACTCATCTCTTTATTACTTGTTGACACCGTGCACTTGCAGCATAGTGTGAGGGATTTCCTCACAACAAGTTTTTGGCGCCGTTGCCGGGGATTGATTTTTCGCTAATATCATTACCAAGCGACTCTAATTTTAATTTGAAGTTTTTTTTCTTTAGTTTCAATATTTTTTTATTTTATTTATTTTTTCATCATGTTGTCCTTTGATTATCGTGACCCTTGGCATTTCATAAATTTCGATGATCTTAATAATTTGCCTAATAGGGTCAGTCAGCCCCCGACCATGCTTGAACAATGTGTAGACGCTCTTAAAAATCCTGATAGTACCCCTCTTGAGCGAGAATGTGCAAGTCGTGGTCTTGAGATTCACTATGGTTATTTTCCAACTCATCGCTTTAGTAGTGAAGTAGAGGGGAGGTTGAGAAGAAAGACATGCTGAGTTTTAGGGTCGATCCCCCAGCACCTGATAATTACATAAAGTGTGATGAGCTTGTAGAAGAAGTTACCATTGATGATGTTTCCAAAGAAATTTCATTAATTTGTCATCAAACTTCGAATAATAAGGTGAACACTTTTGTGCCTAAAATTTTATTAACGATGTCATGCATAATTTTTCCTAAATCCATATTGGGAGAGATTGGCCCCATTACTTTTGATTTTGTTGAGGCTGATTCTTTGAGTTCTAATGAGGTTGCTCATGATATGTCTTTATTATCTACCCATTCGAACTCTGCTTATTTTTTCATACCTTATAATTATTATATTCTTTCATTATTTTTTGGTTGTCCGCATAATTATTCTTACTCATTATTTTTTGCCACTAGGCATGAAGCAAAGCCTCCCTTGTGGAATAAGAGGCTTATGGATTGCAAGAAGGGGGTATTTGGCAATCTGACAATCTCCCTAGAAAGAAGCCACGTTAATTTTTTTATTTGCCACGTCATGCTCAAGACGTAAAATAGAGCGCTTGATGGTAGGCAACCCATCATTTTTACTTGCTTTCTAGTTAGTTGTTTTTATTTGATTTTTTATTAATAAATTTTTTTTCCTTTGTTTTGTTATTTCGTTTGGATTCGTGTATTCTTGTTGGCCCTTATTTCTCTAATATTTTTTTTATATAACCCCAATGAGTTATTATCCTTCATATTCTAGTCTTTCTTGACTTAATGTCTATAGTTATTTCATGACTAGAGACTAAGTTTGGGGGTCCCTGGTGATGTTGGGCATTATTTGAAGTATGGATTGACAGACGATTCCACTCAGACATGTGCTGGTGTTCAAGAAGACATTTGGAATAAGATTCAGTTTTCCTTATCTCTTTTATTTTTACATGAGTTTTATTGTTGATGATTTTATGTGTAGTGGAATAAATTGAAGCATGCGATATTTTCTTAATTTTTCTTGGTTATAAATAGCGATTTCATCATTGCTTATTTTTCTTGCATGCTGTTGATGGTTTTTGCCAAAAAACGTGAATTTTTTGTGAATTTTTCGTGCTTCTTTGTGTAAAACTGATGTTACGATACTGATTTTTCTTTGAAGAAACGGTTGACTTTTGGTCGAGTTGCAGTCAGCGATATCTGTTTCCGTTGAGTATTCATTTAGGTCCGAAATTTTTTCGTTTTTGTAGAAATTTTAGCGTATAAGAAAGGAGACATACGTGTTTTCAAATCGCTGTCTATACGTTTGGTTATACTTTTCGCATAGCTAGTCGTCCAGTAACATGAGTCTTGTGGGAACTTAAAGTGAGTTTAGAGTCGGACAGTTTTTTCCAAAAAGTCGAGATATTATACATGTTCTATGATGGGATGTCTAGTAACCGGGGGTATTCACGTGAGCCGTTGTTTACTCTCGCGTAAAACGACAACCCTGAATAGACTAATAATTTAGAAATATCACCGATGATGGGAAGCCTAGTAACCGGGGGTATTCACGTGACCCGTTGTTTACTCTCGCGTAAAACGGCAACCTTGACATGCGGGAATTGCTATTCGAGTTTTTTCTCCGCTGTAGAGGGAGACTTAGTAACTAGAAGCATCCATGTGCCCCATGAGTGTATTTTACGTCAAACGGTTCCCCAATATGTGAGAATGGAAATCCACCCTAGGATTATCCCGATGAAACACCCCGAGTTCCAAACCTAGTGGTTAACTCGAATCTTTATTATGATCATACAAAAGGGAATGCTGTCCGAGGAGTAATTTTGATTATGAAACTCTTAAATTTTGCCACTAGACTGTGGGACTGGGCGAGTTGGCTTGTTTACTCTAACCCTTCGTATTGGCGATCGGTTAATTCACGCTTGTTAATCTTTGAGCTTGATTTTCCTCATGAACGATCGATTAGCACTAAAAATGGTTACTTTGTGGAATCAGTGTCCTTGATGTGACTCACTATTACGATACTCGTATTATTCTTTGAGATTTTCAGGGTAGTATTGATTAAGTTGAGCACTATGGATTTGCACGATCATTCACGATATTTTTTTATTTGAAATTGATTCTTTTTGCTTGAGGACAGGCAAAGGCTCAAGTTTGGGGGTATTTGTTAGGCGAATTTTTATACGCTTATTTATCATTATTTCATATCCATTTTACGTCTAAACCTGTATAAATGAGCTTTTAATGCACTATCTTTATATGTTTTGTAGGAATTGGAGTACGGAAGCTGGAACGGCGAAAAACGGGCCAAAACGACAATTTTTGGCCTGGGGCCGCGGCACCCATATGCTGAGCCACGGCACACGAAGGTGACTAGCAGGACTCCGAGCGAACTGTACCGGGGGCCGCGGCATAAGGATGCTGAGCCGCGGCCCAGGAAGAAAATGTAGCGCCCAGGTATAGGCGCTGAAGGTTAGGGGCCGCGGCACACACTTACTGAGCCGCGGCCCACGGGGCGGTTTTGATGGATTTGCCGCTTCGGGCCGTTTTTGAGTCTGCGACCCAATCCCCGGACGCGTTTTGGAGGCTAATGATAGTTATAAATAGGGTTTTAAGGTCTAAAAAGAAAGGGGGATCGAGGAATCGTTGGAGGAAATCGAAGAACACAAGAATCCAGGGAGAGCGGAAACGAGGAGATTGGTGGGCGACGACAAGACCACGGATCCCTTATGGTTTTCCTGAATTTTTCCGCATCTTATTTTCTAGATCTGTTCGAGTAGGATTGTTATTGTAGCCGATTACATGACGGTTTGATTTATTTATTTTTATTTCAATTCACTCGTTATTCGTATTGAGTTGGATTTTTCTCATTGTTCTTAATGCCTTTTAATTGTCTGGCCAACAGTTGAATTGATTTGAATGTCTTTATGGATTCGGGAGATGAAATTTAGGCATAGTTCTTATGAGAAAAATCATGATTGTTGTGAGATAGGGATATACTCATGGGAATTGTGAAGCCTATTTATTGTGAGGATTCATGAACTGTTTTAGCTATTAATTATCTAATTCGAATAGGAATATATCGAGTTAATAATTATTAGTATTTTCTATCGACCTTGGGAGAAGCTTTAGAATAATTTAGGAATTCCTAGCTTACAATCAATTGAATAAAAGTGAATCGAATTAAATAAAAATCAATCCTGATTGTTTGAGGTGAAAATCATAATGTTACACCCTTATTATTATTATTATTATTATTATTATTTTCTATTTATTTTTCTGCAATTAGTTTAGAAATAAATTTTATATAATTGTTCTTCAAATAAAATTACGAGTTGACTATATTTTGATACTTAGTAAAGTCAGTCCTCGTGGGAAAGATATCTTACTCATCTCTTTATTACTTGTTGACACCGTGCACTTGCGGCATAGTGTGAGGGATTTCCTCACAACAATATTCCAATAAATAAATTTCCCTTATAAAATGAAATACCATAAATCATTTTAATCATATTAAATACAATTTAAAATGTGGAAAATTATTTTTAAGAATACACGAAGCAAACAAGCCTGAAACGGTCCGAAGGTCAAACGCGCCCAAACGAGGCCGATACAAGTAGGGCCGCCAGCACTCGGGCCGCGGCCCACAAGATGTAAACTTAAGGTGGGCTGCCCAGCAGCCCTAGGCCGCGGCCCCCTTCTTCCGGACCTCACCCGGACCGTCCAACGACATTTCGGGGCTAGTTTTTCGATCGGATATGCAATATCTATATTTTTCAACATTCATATCTTCAATATAAATCATATTTCCAAGAAATTAAGATTTATATTTAGACATAAACTTACGAAAAATATAACTACAATGAACGTAAAAACATATACCACGATTATGACTAAAATGATTCCAAATCATTCACCATCTAATCAAGCATTCCAATTGCTAATATCGTATATACGATCGCAAGACCTACGCTCCAATACCACTATTGGGATTCGATGCCTAAATCGAAGGCCCAGCAGAAGCGGTAAAATGAAAATTAATTTGATCCGAATCCCAGCGAGGATCGATCGAGCTACGTATATACGAATATATAAACGAAAAACAAGAGTTGTAAGAAACTCACCCTTGAAGTCCGTTGATTAAATGGTAACCTTCTCTTGAGCTATTCCCCAAGCTTTACTTGTATTCTCAACGATCCGAAGCACTCCAAGCACTTGAATGATCCAACGCCGAAAGCACCGCGTCTCTACTTATCACGCGCCGGAAAAATGATCCGAGTGATACTCACCTCGTTATCCTCCAAGGATAGGGCTATAACAAGGTGACTAAGCTTATGTGTTATATATATATATATATCACTCTAAGTGTATAATATATATCTCTCTCAATTAATGTCTTGATATATCTCCAAGAAAATCAAGATGAATGAAGAAGTAGTAAAAGAGTTGGAAAAACTATTTTTTTCTTCTCTCTCTCTTCCACTCACGGCTTAATGCAAGAAAAAATGCAAGCTTGAGTTTGAGATTTTTCTACTCCTTTTATTCTTCTTCCACAAGACAAATCAACACCTTTTGATCACAAGAGATATGTGTTCCCTCCAAAGTCTTTGGTCTACCAATTATAAAATTGGAGACAAAGATCAAGAATGAGGTTGGTGAGAGGGGCGGCCATCTAGAAGAACCGGGACGAGTTCGGTCCGTTTTGGACTCCCGAGAGTCCAAACAGATAAACTCCGATTCCGTTCTGATGTATTTATATCGATTAATTAATCCAATTAATTAATCATATCAAATACATAATAACATAATTAATTTCTCCAAGAAATAATTATATTCATGAATTAAATTAATCACCCAGTGATTTATTTAATCCATTAGGCCGTAAATCAATTTATCCAATAAATCGATTTAAACATCCAATGTCCCAAATTAGATATCTAATATCTAATATTCATAATGAGATAATAAGCTTGATACATTCCGTCAATCCTATTGCGCGACTCGATAGGTCCGTCTCAGTCAGCAATGGGGGAACCAAAGAGTAGTAGAACCACCTAGCCAGTCTGGCGGCCTACACTGTACCCCAACTGAGAACGAATGATTGGGATCATTCAAGAACCATTCTGTCGTGAATACCAGTATACATATAAACCCTTCTTTCAAATGTCCTGATCAAGTTATAGGGTCACAGTCAGTCAAACCCTATCTGTACTTGACACTATGCATGCGTTAATGCAAATTGAGATCATTGAGCTCTCGTGTATCCAATACAACTAGCTCCAATGCTTTAGCCAAAGACTTATGATCTCATCTGCCAATAACCTCATAGGACATATAACCCGCTCACTAACAGGAGAAAGAATTCTATCTTGGTATTCAGTAGGACATGCTACTTGCCCGTCAGGATGCACGTCGAGGTTGACCCCCGTCTCCCAGTTTATAGGGTCGAACTACTCTAATGAAAATCTTGACATCACAAGCACATCCCTACTGAATCCTCAAGTCGAAGGTTCACTAATACCTATCACAACCTTTCGATTCCGTTATTGACTGTCCCGGAGTGAAATCCGTGCGACGAATCGAGGGTGAGTCGGTTCGAGTATAGTAATCCAATTAGCATACCTATAACGTGTGCTCCCACTAACCATTAGTGTTCGACATGCACTCTCCATGTCAAAGAACATGTCATACAAGTCTTCACATAAACTTAACGCCCAATCAAGTTTCATCGACTTGCGAACGATTAAGTATTTTAGCTATAAACCTTTCCAGTGTCAACCCCCTTATCCAATAAGGAGTGGAACGTTTTTCTCTCAAATACACGGACAAGTTTCTATATGTATATTTACGAGTTATGATATGCCAGTAACTACCAGTAAATAAAGAAACATCCAGTTCCTTATATTAATGATTTACATAATTACAAGTACAATGCCCTCACTCAACATTCTCTGAGTGGCATTCGAGGGCATACTCCTAACAGGCTAAACCCAGCTCCACACTAATTCATGATATGCATCAACAATATCACATCGTCATCAAGAGACAACACATCATTAATATGGCACAAATCATCAATCAAACAACATAGTACAATATACTTCAAGTGTAACACGATCCCATTCAAGGTCAAATACTTAGACAATTCCATAATAAGAACAAATCCGAATTCAGTTCAATTCCATAATTCATAATCTTCACAATCCAATGATAAGGAGCATTAAGAACATATCAACACAACGAGACAAATATACCATCTATCCATAGTCACATATAACGCATTTAAAGAGAGAGAAACAAACATCACAATCTGATACACAACTTTAATTCATAAGATACAAATTATCTGGACAAGATACTTGCCTCAATAATCGATACGCAAATACTCCGAAGAACAAGGCTCGTCCAGAAGCCCCAAAACCTATAATCCGCCATGAGCATACAATAGTACGGCAATTACTACAAGCCTAATAATGAATACAATGGACGTACTCTCAAAACACCGCACTTGTCCAGCTGAAACAATAAATCAAAAGACTAGGGTTTATTGAATTCTCAAGAACACCATGTTGAGTTTACTGATCTGCTGGGAATAGAAGCCATCCATCAAAACATGACATACAGTTCAACATGTACATGGCTACATGCACACGATCAATAGGACACATGCGATGATAAATCATACTTGATAAAAATCACAACACAGTAGCAACAGACAGTGCATAATGTAAATATTAATTCCGATTAACCAACAATAAAAAATATATTCAGTACAAAATGACAAACAACTCAGGACAACTGAATGAAAATATAGGGTATTACAGATGGTCTCTCCTAATAACACAAGAGATGCTTAAATTGTAAAAGTAACTAACCCCAGATCATTGAAATATTTGGGATTTGCATGCCTTTTCATATCAGTTAATTTATTTAGAAACCTGCAGGATATTTCAAGAGGCTCAAGCTGGCTTGAGGAGGTTTTTTTGGACAATCTCTAGAAATGTTCTATTTAGTTTTGAATAAAAGTTGGATATTCAAATTATTTGATGTTTATTGAAACTTGTTTGAATTGGGAATTATATAAATTATTCATAAACTGTTTTATTTTGTTTAAAGTATTACACTTGTGGAATAATGATCTTGCGAAATTTTAATATACAATCGTTTTATTGTGAAAATGAATGTTTAAGAATTTTCTAATTGAAGACTTCTAGTCCAACATTTTAGCATTCACTGTACTGTAGAAACTTGATATACTTTGGCAGAGTTACAATAAATTAGAAGTGAAATATTCTTATATCTACAATATAGAGGATATTGGTATTTTTTTTGGCCGTTGCCATAGTATGCACCTGAAACGACCAATGTACACCTCTATGTTAAAATAAATATTATCAAACATTCAAAACTAATAGAATTCCAAACATACCCTTGGAATATTAAATTAAAAGGATAAGTAATCTTCTAATTTTCTTGTTCCTGATGTGTCGGCGGCGGACCTCTGGCGGCCAGCCAGTTTTTTTATTTTTTGTGTGTGATCTTCGGATGTCAGCCAATTTTAACGTCGCCGAAGGACCTCTAACGGTTAGCTTTGATGATCTTAGAGTGTATGATTGTTGTTGTTTCAAGGATTTGTGATGAGTTTGAGAATTTGAGTTAAATTATTTGGAAAATATGTTCAATATCAATGAACACAATGTGTGCGACGAAATGCCAAAACGAAAATTTTTGAATATTTTTGTGTTTTTTATTATTTGCTTGATGATTGTAAAATTGTGAATGAAAGTGATTTTCTAAACACGTCTGAGGCCATTCGTTTGTGACAATTACAGGAAAGATGCCGAAAAAATCAATTAAAGGGAAAGAGAAGGTTCGTTCATCCTCAGGAGAACCGACACCAACTTAAAAGTCACAAAACACAAGCTGCATCAAAGAAAGGCTGTTCAAATTTGAAGAATTTATTGGCGATCCGGACGACTGCATCGTAACACAACCCTTCATCCAAAAGTTCATAAATAACGGGTGGAGAAAGTTCGATTCCGACTTACCAAACGGCAACCCCACCCTAACCATAAACTTCTACAAGACATTCAATAAATCCATTGGAGTTGAGGGGTCGCATACATATCATCAAACTATGGTGAACTGGAAACGAGCAAATTTTCCACCGGAAGTAAACGAGGCTTAGTTAGAGGTTGACAGGACTAATTCGGTTGCTATCTCAACTTTGCCTAATGAAGATGCAACTGACGAAATGGTGTTATGGTAGGTGCTTGTGATAGAAATACACGACATTATCGGGATCATCAAACCCCAGTATAATCAGTCCAACCTTATTAATGACGTTTGGTTCATGTGGATGTGGGCTGCCGGGAGCATCTGCCCGACATCGACTTTGACAACGTTCTCTATTGGAAATCTAAGGGGCTTCTATGCTATTCGTCGAGCAAATCAAAATAGATTTAGGCTCCTACATCAATACCATCTGCTACTATGCTGGCATAGCCCCGACAAGACATAAAATGCCATATCCATGCGTAATAACGGGAATTTGCAAGAGTCCAAGAATTAAAATTCCAGCAGGGGGTGATATCTTGATACATGGGGACCGTCTACTCTGTAAATCCCCATCATTCGCGGAACTCAAACTTAGAAAAAAGCATGCATGAGTGGAGCCGGAGGAGAATACTATGATGAGGGGGATTGGGATGCCCGTGTTGATGATGCGGAGAACTACACTCCATTTGAGCGAGATTTGCTTGAAAGGGTTCGAGGAGTTGAGACGACCCAGGCGAAGATCATGTGGAGTCAAAATGAGATAATCGAGCGCCAGACAAGGACGAAGAAGTGCTTCGAAAAACTTTTTCCCCACCTGAACATACCCGATGACGCACCGGGAGGATCCAGAGCTGAATTTTAGGAAGTATCTTTTTTTCTCTCTTGCTTTTTAATTTAACATTTTTGGATATTTATTTTGATGGTGTGATTTATTTGGAGTATTGTCGGATATTTGGATATTGGTGTGATTTGCTTTGGATATTGGTGTGATTGGGTTTCTTAGTATGGTTTGTTTGTTTATAGTTATTTTTGCTACGTTTGTGTGGTGTGATGTTTGCTATTTTTGCGTAGTGTAATTTTTTCTACTTTTGTGTCGTGAGATTTTTAAATTAAAAGTTGGTTTTGAGTGTATATATATATATATATGGGGGGCTATTTCTTTCTCCTAGTGACTACTCCGGGTTGTGCGTGTGTGGGTGTGTTTTGTTTACTTTTTGTTTTGTTTTTTTCGCTCTTACCATAATATCGAAGTTAGCTATATACAAGTTTATAAAATCGTTTTAACCGGTTAAAAATTGTATATTTCAAAAATTTTTAGCCTTATTTTTTCTTTTTCAAGCCTTGTAATTATCACTTAATCTAGTCATTCATTAACTTGAGAGAATAACGAAGATCTGTCGGTTGCCGGAAGGTAGAAGTGAAATTCTTACTTAATTTGAGGAGTTTTTGATTCATGCTTAAACTAATAAACGATTTTTCTGCGAAAATCTTATTCCCTAAAAAGATAAATAAAAAGAGAAAAAAATGTATTTAATTTTGTTCGTGTTATTAAGTCTTTAATAGTTCTATCCTGATGCCCTGAGTGATGAGCTTGGGAGTCTTCAACTAAACACTTGCTACTTGGACTAATTAAAAAGCTTGATTATTTGAGATATTGTATTTTGTTGCATAATTATTTTCTGTTGCTTAAATAAATGGATGTAGATTATCAGCAGATTTGAATAATTTGGAGGATGTTAATTAATACACTCAATTTCGTGAACTATCACATATTTGATGACGCCGACGAAATTCTTCTTAAAGTTGAGTCAAAAAAGAAACGCGTGATCGAGTAAAAATATTTAAGGGAATTGTCTGATTCGCGAGTGGGAAAAAAATAGTCAACCTTTCGGGTGGAAAAACCTTGCATTTTGGAAATTACAAATAAAACCAAGTTTTAACTTCAAAATCGAAGGTAGATTTATTTTGAATCTTGATTTATTTCTATCTACAGTATAAAGCAGGTTATGTTCTAATGGCAGTTACATATTGTATATGTATTTTTTAATTTTTGTGTGTTTTATTTTTTTAAATAAAAAGGGTCTTGCTTGCGACTAGCAAGAATTCAAGTTTGGGGGTATGATAAGTGTCAATTTTATATACTTATCTATGAGCTAATCTACCTATTTGTCTTCTATTTAATTAGTTTTAGATAATTTTATTTTATGGGATGAAGAAGTTAATTTATTATTAATCGGATTGAATTAATTATTTACTCAAGAAATTATATTTTTATGAAGAATTCTCTTTATAGGTTTTTGTGTATTCATGTTATAGAGCTTTATGAAATGAGTCCGTCACTTTTTTCGGATTCAAAATTAGAGTAATATATCAAAAGTTGTCATTCGAAGAAGATTTGGGGCTAAGACGCAAGAATCAAAGGAATTCTGGGCTAGAAAGGAAGTCTAAAAAACTATTACGGCCGTACTTAAAACACTCATCAAACAAAGAATAAAAGCCGAGGGCTTGTTACGGCCGTAACTACCACATGTTACGAAGAACATCTCAGGATAGTGTTGGAAACACTAAGAACTGGGAAACTCTTTGCCAAATTCAGTAAGTGCGAATTTTGGTTGAAACAAGTAATGTTTCTTGGGCATATTGTGTCAGTTGATGGTACAAATATGGACCCCAACTAAAGTGGAAGCAGTACGTGACTGGAAGTCACCAACCAACCCTAATGAGATTGGGAGTTTCTTAGGTCTAGCTGGGTACTACCGAAGGTTCATCGAAGGATTTTACTAGATTGCTAGACCAATGACAACTATTGCGGAAAGGAATTAAGTATTTATGGACGGATGAATGTGATGAAAGTTTTCAGGAACTCAAGAGAAGATTGACTAATGCGCCAGTTTAGCAGTACCAGAAGCGAACAAGAAGTATGTGGTTTACATTCATGCTTCTAAGAATGGGCTAGATTGTGTATTGATCTAAGATGGGAAAGTGATAGCTTACGCGTCAAGACAACTTAGGCCGCATGAGGTGAATTATCCCACGCATGATTTAAAACTAGCCGTAGTTGTGCACTCATTAAAGATATGGAGGCATCACCTTTATGGAGTAAGGTGTGAAATTTTTACTGATCACAAGAATTTAAAGTACTTTTTCAAGCAGGAGGACTTGAACATGAGACAGAGAAGTTAGCTTGAATTGGTAAAGGATTATAATTGTGGTATTAACTATCACCACGGCAAGGCTAATGTGGTAGCAGATGCCTTGAGTCGTAAGACTCAATCACAATTAGGATACCTACTTACCACAGAAGGGAATCTAATCCAAGATTATGAAGGAATGAGTTTAGAGGTGGTTCATCCACCGGAAATGATAATGGGTCGTGTCGTGATGTTAGGGACGACACCAGATCTGAGAGGACGGATAGTGAATGCGTAAAGGAGAGATGAAGCATTTGAGAAACTACGTATAAGAATTATATCTGATAACCCAGGAAGTTACTGCGAAGTGGCTGATAATGCAATTATCTTCGAAGAGAGAATACCTGTTCCACATGATGAGGAGTTAACGAATGAAATTATGAGTGGAGCTCATGATACTCCCTACATCGCTCACCCAGGAAGTACCAAGATATACCAAGACCTGAAGAGAAACTTCTGGTGGAACGGTATGAAACGGGATGTAGCTTCATTTGTCGAGCGGTGTTTGGCTTGTCAACAAGTGAAAGCACTACACCAACGACATTATGGGAAGTTACAGCCATTGACCATTCCAGAATGAAAGTGGGAAGGAATAGCGATAGATTTTGTGACTAGTTTGCCAAGGACAAATGAGGAAACACTGCTGTATGGGTTATAATCGACAAACTCACAAAATCAGCTCACTTTTTGCCTATTCCAATCACTTATAGATCTGAGAAGTTAACACAGTTATATGTCCGTGAAATTGTGCGTTTACACAGAGTGCCGATATCAATCACATCAGATCGAGATCCAAAATTTACCTCTAGATTTTGGACGAGCCTATAGAAGGAATCAGGTACACACCTGAATTTTAGTACCGCTTTCCACCCACGGACCGATGGACAATCGGTAAGGACAATTCAGACACTAGAAGACATGTTGAGAACTGTAGTGTTGGATCAGGTGGAAATTGGGAGCATGTTTTACCATTAATCGAATTTGGTTACAACAACATAGGCAACGATAGGTATGGCGCCTTATGAAGCCTTATACTGCAGAAAATGCAGATCACCACTTTATTGGGATGTCGTTGGTGAGAAATTTATTTTAGGGATAGACGCAGTCAGCGAGATGATCGAGATTATCCACAAGATAGGACAGAGAATATAAGAGGCCCAAACTCGACAGAAGTCATACGCTGATACACGCCGAACTGAATTGCATTTCGAAAGTGGGGATAAGGTTTTCCTCAAGGTTTTCCCTTCCAATGGAATAATCATGTTTGGCATTAAAGTCAAGCTTAGGCCACGTTTTATAGGTCCATATGAGATTCTCAAGAGGATCTGCCCATTTGCTTATAGGTTGGCTTTACCACCTAGTCTAGTTGCTTATAGGTTGGCTCTACCACCTAGTCTTGGGAATGTTCACAATGTTTTCGATGTTTCTCAAATGAGGAAGTATGTATTTGATCCCAAGCATGTGATTCATCAGAGTGACATAGTTCTTAGTGATTCATCAGAGTAACATAGTTCTTAGTCATAATATGAGTTATGAAGAGATGCCTGAAGCTATTTTAAACCAGAAGGTTCAAGAACTGAGGAATAAGTCGATTTCCTTGGTAAAAGTATTATGGAGTCACCTTGGTCAGCAAGAAGCTACGTGGGAACTCGAAAGCAAGATGAGAGAGAAATAACCAGAACTCTTTGATAAAGTATGTAAATTTCAGGACGAAATTTCTTGTTAGAAGGGTAGGATGTAATGCCCCGGGTCTTTTATATGCATGATTTATTATAACCTCAAATACGACATTAGGGCTTTTGCATTCCTAGGTAATAAAATTTTGACTAATTGGATAAGTTTAGATCTATTTACATGTTTTTAATTCATAAATTGGATGTTCGGTTATCTAGTTGTGATTCTCTTCTGAATTTGATATTTGTTTCGATAAACAGAATCGTGACTCCGTCACCTTCTATATACACTATTTTTACGTTGTGAGTATAATTTTTGAAAGTTTACTTTTTGGGTTTTCGGGTATATTATATGTCGAGTCATTTTCTCGGATAATTCGTGTTCCATAAATTGCGAAACTTTTGACTTTAAGTTGTAAGTTCGACACGATAATTTAAGTATACAAGATACATACAATACCTGAGTAATTTATCTGCGTAAGAGCGAAACGTAAAATATTCTTTGACCTCTTTATTAAACAGCTAGGGTTAACCTAGTATAAAAGGGACATTGCCTTTCTTCTCTTTACTTCATCTTCTTCCCCCATTTCACTTTTTTGGCCGCCCCATTTGTAAGAGAAAGAGTGGGATTTTTCTTCCATTGTTCTTCCATTGAAGCTCCACAACCAAGCTTCATTGGTGTTCCAAACTTGAATCAAAGTTCATATTCAAGTAAGTTAGCTTCTTCTCTTCATTTCTATCCAAGTAAAAACTAATTTAGTTAACTTTAAAAAAAAATGAAAGTTGATGAAGGAACTTAGGTTTGATGTTCTAATCTTTTATATGTTGTTTCTAAGTTGATTCTAAGGTACTTGGGAGTGTTTAAAACAAGTTTTATTCATGCTTCGATTTTGTCATTTGGGCCAAAAATATTAGGGTTCAAAACTCAAGCATGTGTTGTTTTTCTTATGATTTTCTTACACAATATATTTCTACTTGATGATATGATGCCATGATGAATTTATGGGATTTTAATAAAATGTTTGGTATTTTGAAAGAAAGAATCATGCTTAGTTCTTAATATGTTGATATATGTTCAAAGTGACTTGATGATTGTGATGATGTATGAAAGATATACATGATATGCTTTTGTCAGATTTTTGTAAAACCTTTTAGGTATTTGTTTGAAAACAAAGACATGATGTTAGATTTATGAAGTTGATTATGTGTTAGATATAGTTGATGTAATTAAAGAGCATGTTACGTATTGAGGATTTTTAAATTATGTTTAGGTCATTTTCATGTTAAGACCAACATGAGTATGCATTAAATGTGTTGCTAGATATTTGATGATATTTGATGTTGATGATGTTTGATGTTGATGATGTTTGATATTTGTTGATGTTGGAAAATGTGCTTGTAGTCATTTTTTTTAAAAAGAAAAGATTATGAAATGGAGTTCCTAGTGTCAAGAAGCATACTTGTATATTGACTGTTGTATGTGTTATAAGTATGATATGCATGATTAGAGTTTACATGTTTAGGATTTTTGTTGCTATAAACGAGCTCTAGATTAATATGACATTTTTCCCATTTTCGCCGGAAATTGGTAGTTTAGATACACTTCAGGGAAATGACCATAACTTTCTCTGCGGTTATTACTTTTGAGAGCCATAAAATGGATATGAAACTAGACTTCAGTGGCTTTCCAGGGTTATAAGATATGTTGTCCAGTTCTTACTATGAAATTACAGAATTCTAATTCTTTCCAGCTTTTGTGCACATTATGTTTTGATTATGTTAAGTGTTTGATGATGGTTTTCGAACCAAGGAATGTGTAATGTGTGTCGGTTACCATTATTATTATCTTTATATGTTATATAGTCAGTTGGGTTCTCTAAGAGAATCATAGCTTTTATTATTAAACTTAAGTCAAATGCAAAACACAAAAGTCCAAACATGTAGATCGAGTCTGTTGTCCGTCAGACTTCGTTAAGCTCGATCGAGTCCTAATGAAAGGTGGAGCAGCAGATTGAAGCGTAAGGAATAGTCGAGAATCATTTTTCTTGTGTTTATTACTTGTCCAGGTGGGCTTTCTATAAGAAAATGATTTGAGCTTTGCTCTAGATTGATGAAATGTTTTACAAGCAAATTATGATTTCCAATGATTATGATGCATAAAAACTTTTATGTGGATTCTTCTGAACCTATCATTGTTGGCTTGCCAACCTATGAAATAATCGGATCTTGATCTAGACAAAGGTTGCTGGCCAAGGTTAGTGTACACAGTACTCGGGATTGTGAGCTCTCTTTGGAGTGGCCGATCTTGGGGAGTAACGGTAAGCGAGAGGTGGCAACCTTCCGTGGCGTAACTATGGATATGGTGAGTGTGATGATATATGCAATGAAAGGAAATTATTTAGTAAATATGGGCTTTTTCTTAAAAACCCCGTGTATAACTGCTTATATGCATGATGACAAATACGAAAGCATGTTTTATCTTTTGGCAATATGTTCACGGAGTACGTTGTACGCAGTCCTGTATATCTTTTAAAATGTGCAGGTTGAGCAGGGGATGTGACGGAGGGTGTTGAGTTTAAGTCTTTTGTCTACAAATAATGTTCAGTCCTAGTTACATATCTTCATATATGTAACCAACCATGTTTATCCGCTGCAAACACTTTATGATTTTACTTTCTAAGTCACGTCGTTTGTAATGTACTATGAAGTTTTTTCTAAACTTCAAGGCTAATATTATTACTATGTATTCTTACCCTGGATTCTAAGTCATTCCTACGGGATTGATTCCCCTTCTTGATGCATTGATAGGTTGTTTGTGAAATCCAACCCTATTCCTTATGAAACGTATGTTTCCACCTTTCTTCCCCGCTTCTTAATTCTTACCCCGGGTCATGCCTTGGTTGTGCCATCCTTATGGATAAGGGGCCGTGACAATATGATTGAGTAGGGGAGACTTAAAGGTTGGAGAGAACATCAACCGCTCAGCGATACTAACCACCTCCACTGACCTTAACCCAGACTGATTCCATGACATAGGACCCATTTGCACCCAAAAGCCTAGGTTTTCTCAACCTAAGCCCTGATACCATATTCTGTAACATCCCCGAAATATTCGAGGCATATTACATCGTCGTAAATTCTTCCGCAAGGATTTACCAGGCTAGATTACAAAATAACTCATATAGATTCTTTATCAACAAGAGACAACAAGTATAAATCTATGTAATATAAGATACAATTCCGACCAACAAGGTCGAGTACATGACATAACAACTATTTACAAGATCAATGGAACATACAACACAATGACTCGACCATCATACGGTCTCTACAAATATTTTATTGCACGGCTGCTGGGGGTCAAATCCCCTGACTCTTAGATTGATTACTATCTGCGGTTCTTTGTCCTATGCCGGCCCTGTGAATTGCTCCACCACCTATAAGTACCTGGACACATAAAATGTATCCACCCCCGAAGGGGTCAGCAACTATAACACCCCAAGATATTCAGGATTATTACAGCGCCGTAAATCCCTGATATAAGGATTTACAAGGCTAAGAATTTAAAAACAACCTTATTAAAAACAACCGTAAAATTTAGTATTACATCACCATTTTGAAAAGTACAAATCAGTCCACATCCAAATATAAATTCCAAGAGACAACAAAACAACAACGTACTTGAGTA
Source organism: Orobanche coerulescens (assembly GCA_033398695.1). Lineage (NCBI taxonomy): Eukaryota > Viridiplantae > Streptophyta > Magnoliopsida > Lamiales > Orobanchaceae > Orobanche > Orobanche coerulescens. The sequence goes on along the minus strand of CM065808.1, from coordinate 65,885,170 downwards.
CTTTATTAATACAAAACAAACATCTGAAAAATCATTCCGGACACAACATCACTCTGCACCCTCGTCGTCATGCAGTTCTAGTGGTTGTTTTCCCGCCCTCCTAGATCCTGAACATAAAACAAATGTGCACCCCCGAAGGGGTTAGCACAACGATGTTAGTAGAAGTACAATAACTATACAACAATGACTTATTCAACAATCCCTCAATAATAACATCAACGATATCAACAATAATCACAACAAGTTCCTCCAACGAGAAACAATAACAATGCATAACACATCATGTCATTCTCAACATACTCGTGGTATTCCAACAATCTAGCGCACACAGCTATATATTCCCATGATGATCCCGGAGGACCAACGCATGGTGGAAATACCTGTCCAACTATCCAGCGCACACATCTATAGATTCCCATGATGATCCCGTCGGACCAACGCATAGTGGACAAAACAATCACAACACATATGCACGACACACAACAGCATAACCAACATCAATACGAGAATTAAGGTACTTGCCTTAGATGGTGGCAAGAGATAAATACTCCCACAACTCCAACAAACTCGAAGGTCGCCCATTCGATGAACCGTTCGCAACGCTTGAATCTTAAACAATAGGAGAAATAACGACAACTCAACTTACGTAACAGTCTTAACGTACGAACATCTAATGTCTACTACAGCCGAGTTACATTCTAAGTTAGCCGGTTCACAGCTCAACTATTCGACGATCGGTCGAACTAATGACATACCTTAGGCAAATTAAATGACCATAACGCAGATGAAAAGTCGAAGACTACGAGTTCAAGGATATTCAAATCATCATAAATTCACACTTCGATTCCTGATTATCAATTCTAATACTTGGTTCGGTTATAAAACACATTTCAATCGAGTTTTAACTTAGCTCATCTCCATGATTTCGTTCTTCGACAAGTAATTCTTCTTGCCAAGGTATTAAGTTAAAATACATTAACACCATCCTAATCACTACTTCTAATCCTCAATATGAAGGTTAAGAAATTCCTACAAGATATGAATTTATTTGAAGAACACCCTTTACATTCATCCAACACATGTGATAATCTTAACAATATTTTTCATCAAAATAGTGTTTCGAAATCACTGGCCAAGGCATGCTACAATCTTCATAAAACTCCATCACGATATTTAACAAAAACTAGGCTCAACTCCAATTCTACTTAACCATGAAAATCCTAGTATAAATTCCCTCAATTCTCCTAAAGCATGATATACGATTCGCTAAGTTGTCAAATAAATCTTAATAACTCCATTAGCATGCTCCTAAGCAGTACAAGAATACGAATTCTAGGCAGGGATAGCTTCACATACCATATTTTGGAAGAGAAAGATGAAACTCTCAGCGGAACTCAACACCTGGAGCTTGAACACCAAACCAAGATGTTTCCCAAATTCAATCACCAAGTAGAAAGGCTAAACAAGGATTATAATGTTGGGGAAGGCTCTCTGGACTTGCAGAAATCGGATAAGGGGTGAAAGAAAACAAGGTGAAATGAAATGGGGTGTTGTCCCATTTATAATATTCTGAACTTTATGTACGTTAGCCACAGCGTTTTTTGTACGTTATCATCTTAGCGTACGCTATTAGCAATCCTTAGCGTACGTTAACGTCCAATAATAGCCTACTGTCTCGTACATGGTCTTCTCTTACGTACGCTATACCTACACCTTTACGTACGTAATCATCTGGACATAGCGTGCGTTATCACCGGCATCTAGCGTACGTTAAGCCTCATTGACCCGCTTTATAAAAAGGTTATCCAGGTTCAGGCTGTGGGAATCTTATCCGATCCTACCACCAACTGGCCCATATGCTCAGCAGACTCATTCATCGTTGACTGCATTATGTACTCTACACTTCGTCCATAGCGTACGCTATCTGCATCTCATAACGTATGTTATGCTAACCTGCTAGCGTACGTTATGACGTAGTGCATGCATGAATATCCAAACTCTTCCTAATATGATCGTGAATGCTTAGAATACGAATACGGGATAAACCGCACTTCGATTATTGATACCACAAAGTCGAATATTACAAGGTCCAAATATAGATGAAAATACTCAACAATTATCCGGATATTACATACTCTCCCTCTAAAGAGAAGTTTCATCCCGAAACTTAAGATGAAATAATTCTGGGTATCTTGACTTCATAATATCCTCCGTCTCCCAAGTGGCTTCTTCAACTTCGTATTTCCACAAATTTCAACAAAATTATTAATATAAAGACTTATGGCGTCCGGGCAAATTTGAACTCCAAATTGTGGATAAATTACACTTGCTTGCACGCTCAATGAAGGGGGGTTCATGAATCCCCAAAGAGCATGTTGTCTTCATTTATTTCCAGCACAGTAGGGGGATGTTGATGTTGGATGTTTTGAACATTTTGTTTTGCCCTACCGGAGGAATTCTTTCATTGTTGTCTCCTTGAAGGAGACGTGGATTTGGTTCGCCCGTCATTGATGATGATGAAGTAATGCTCATATTTTGTTCTCTTCGCATTCTTCTGAAAGTGGCTTCAATCTCGGAATCTAGTGAAACTAAACCGCGATTATACGCCCTTCACATAGGCAAGAGAAAATACAAAAAAGTTATATCTACAAGAATAGTAAATAACATAATATTTTGAAATAACACTAATACAGTCCCCAACAACGACGCTAAAAATTTAACGCACATTTGGTGTAGCTTATCCCAAGTGCACGATATCGTATCAAGTAGTAAAGTGGACTTTTGAGTTCCGTTTATCGATTTCACGAGGAAGTACAGTTATAAATAGATTTATATATAATTTTCTCTTGTTATAGTAAATAGGATGAGTACAAACACAATTTAAAGTTTGGAGTTGTAAGAACTTGTAATAATAGTGCAACAAAAATTAAGATATTAAATGATTGCATAAATAAAAGAACTAAAAGATGTAAAAAGGGAAAATTGAGATTACAAGCTCAATTTGATCATTAGTTATAGAAGATGTATATGAGATCAAAGAAGCATTACTTATTATATTGAGTAGATTCAGTTTTCGTTAAAAAGACGATCCTCTTTCGAATATCAAAACGCCCCTTATATATTGATTCAATCAACTATATTTCTATGTCGAGTTGATTCAATATGCAGCCTTACTTTTTATAAAAATAACTGAAGGAAACATCTAAGGTTTAGAGGTATATTTCTATCCTCTAGAACAACTTAGAGTGAAATCATATCAACATATTATCTTTCGAAATATATGATAACCATAAATATCATCATTTATTGGCCAAATAAATAAAGATTGCAAAACAACGAAAATCACACATAATAATAAAAATCCAAAATGGACTTAAACAAACTTAAATCACATGATACAAACCTTGTTTATAATTCCCAACTAGGAGAACTTGGCCCATGAAGGCTTTATTCAACAAATTACATGAAATTATAAACATGATTAGTTGATAGATGGAAAGAACTGATACTAACTCTCTTACATAAAGGAAAAAGAAGCAATAAACTCTCTCTGCAACAAATACTTCAACACACTTACATAAGTTCTCAAAAATACAAGTGTGTTCTTCACACAATATGAAATATTACACTCCAAAAAAAATAGAGGATGAAAGATGATATATGGAATGGATCAAAGGGTCTATTTGTATACCCAAGGTCATATAATAGCTCTAAAACTCCAACAACATCACATAAAACTGGATTAAGGCAAGCCACCCACTCCATATAGGTCCAAAAGTTTGAAAGATATGATAAGATCACACAATTTGTGAAAAAGTAGGATCGTAACATATGAGTTACGGCCGTAACATGTGGTAGTTATGGCCGTAACAAGCCCTCAGCTTTTTTGTTATACGTACGTCCGTAATGGTTTTCCAGACTTCATTTCTATCCCATAATTCCTTTGATTCTTGCGTTTTAGCCCCAAATCTTCTTCGGATGATAACTTTTTATATATAACTCTAATTTTGAATCCGGAAAAAGTGACGGACTCATTCTGTAAAGCTCTACAACATGAATACATAAAACATCAATTAAGAGGATTCTTTATCAAATATCATTTCTTGAGTAATTATTAATTCAATCCGATTAATGGTAAATTTACATCTTCATCCCATAAAATAAAGTTATCTAAAACTAAATAAATAGAAGCCAAACAGGTAGATTATCTCATAATTATGGGTGAAATATATCAATACCAATCTCGTTCAAGCTCAGGTCGAGACCCTCAACGACCGGCGAAAATCATGTTTGGCCCATTTGCTTTTAATACTTATTTTATTATACGATTATCGTCTTCCTGCTATGAGACCTTGTGTTTTTAATCTAGTGTAATTTCTAATTCTGAATTTTCCCTGTGATTTTTTTTCGTTTGTAATATCCGTACTTTCTATTTTTTTAGCAGTTTCTCTTTTTGGCACATGTCTAATTTTAAAGACTCGCTTGTAACCGTTTCGACGTTTTGAATCTATTTTGTTCTTGGTGTTTTTCCATTTGGACGAGTTTCGGAGGTGTTTTTACGTAATTCGCTTTGTGTTATGTTTTGTCGCATGTATGTTCGATTCTCGTGAAACTCATTCGATTTCATTGTTTCTTTGTTTCCATGAGTCCATACGGTTGAGTTATTCATATTGTGAGTTTCGGTTTGATAATCTGATGTCGTGCCGTGATTTTTGGATGTTTCGGGCCGTGTTGTAAATTCCTATAAGTTTAGGGAATTTTACCTCCTTTGTCATATTTCGAATTTTCCGGTAGTCGGAATCATACTTTCTTTCAGATCTTAGATTCGTCGTCGTGAATACTTCGTATTTATGTTTTTGGATTCTATCCTTGTTGCGTTTCGACTTCGTACTTTCCTGAGCAGCGAACTGCATTCAGCAGTGTTGAACTGCTGCATGAATAACGTACGTTATTCATGCTTTCTTGCGTGCGCTATTGATGCATATATAACGTACGTTAAGCCTTAGAGTTAACGTACATTCTTGTCCTCGGCGTTTTGGGCAGAAGGTTCTGCCAAGTTTCTGCTGATACCTTACGTACGTTAACATATGAGTGTTTACGTATGTAAGAGTTATAACGTACGTTAAACCTTAGAGTTAACCTACGTTATTGTCCTCAGCATTTTGGGCAGAAGGTTCTGCCAAGTTTCTGCCGAGCCGTTACGTACGTTAACATATGAATGTTACGTACGTAAAAGGCATAACGTACGTTAATCTCACCATGTTAACATACGTACTGATACAGTCAGGTATTTAAAAACCTAACTCCGATACCATAATTTGTAACACCCCCAAGACGTTCAGGACATATTACAGCGCCATGGACCCAACACATTGAATCCACCAGGCTAACATACGACTCAACCACACTCGACCAACAACAGACATTACAAAATAAATACACTTACACGTAATGAAGATACACAATATTAAACAAACGGTTTTCATACGACATTACTCAATAACCAAACGTATTCCCAAAATGGGACTAAGAGTAAAACAACTCAATTAAAATGAAGGAAGTACTCGAGTACTGAGGTAGATGACATAATTAATAAATTTAAAAGATAAGACATCAATGACGACCATCGAACAGAATCACCCTTTCCCATCATCCTTGTACTGTTTGCACGCTCGTTCGCCTCCATGACCTGTACCTGAAATACAAAAGTATTTCCCCCATTTAAGGGGTTAAGGATTTATGGATACCTAGGCTGTCGTTTATTTGGGTCTAGTCGAGTGTTGTTTCCGAACAGTATCACTACTACGCCATCATCTCAGTACGCCGGTGCTCGTAAGTTTTTCCTAACTTGACTCGTTGCGTTACCTAGTGTGATTCCTTTCTTAATATCGTGATATGTTTTGCGTTTGTATTTTACTCACTAGTTACTTTTCCAGAATGCCTGCTGGTAGAGAATGCGGACGCGGTATGGGTCGTGGCGCAGCCGGTGGGGCGGACATGTCCGATAGCTCTGGGGCTAGTTCGGCAACACCTTCCTTGTCGAGCAGTGTCCAGCCTAGTGCTGAAGGTCAGCAAGATCAATCTGCTAGCTTCGGTAATGATAATGATAATGCCAGGGTAGCGAACATTCTGCAGCAAGTAGCGAATCAGATGACGCTACAAACTCAGGCGTGTAATATCCGCATTTTTCCTTTCTCTTGATATTCTCGTTTTGGTGTATTTTCATTTTTGGCAACTCGCTCGTAACCGTATTGACATTTCGAGGATTTTTAATATTGGACTTTTTGTCGTTCGAGCTTGTTTCGGACTCGTTTTACTCGATTCAGTGGTTTATGTTGTTTTCGTCGCTATTTCGGGTATTCTCGTAAATCGTCATTCGAAACCGCCGTTTCGGGGTTTCCGAGGATCCATCTCATGTTATTATGCGTGTTGTGAGCTTTTGTTTGGTGTTTCGACCATGTATCGTTCATTTCAGATGTTTTGGGCCGTTCGTAATTTTCCAAAGTTTTGGGATAATTACGATGGTTGTTGTTTTTCTTACCTTTGGGTAGTCGGGAATATGTTTTCTTTTACCACTTTCATTCGCCGCCTCGAATCCTTTACGTTCATACCATCATGAATTGTTTACCGTTGTATTTCGACTCTTTTCGGTACCCCCCCCCCCCCCTCTTGTCTAAATTTTGGTCTGTACTCCCCAGGAAGGGATGTTACGTACATAACGGCCTGTGCAAAATGGTACAGGCATTTCTGCCTTTTTGGTTACGTACGTAACGGCCTGTGCAAAATGGTACAGGCATTTCTGCCTTTTTGGTTACGTACGTAAGGACCTTATGCCTTACGTACGTAACACAGCTTACGTACGTTAGCAAGTGGTGGCTAACGTACGTAACGCGGCCTGGGTTTATAAACCCAGGAGTTGACCGATTTCAGCCATTATCATTTCTCCTCCTTCCCATCCGACTCCTAGGTGATTTTCTTGGCATTTCTGGCGATTTGAAGCTTTGTAACTCCAAGCCATCATCTTCTTCGAGTTTTTGGAGTATATTATCAACATCTAATCGTGTTCTTCATCATTAATTCGAGGTAAACTCCTAAAACCTTATTTTGGGTAAATTGGGGGGTTTTCACGTTTTCATCCGATTCGTTCCATATGATAGATTAATTCATGATGAGTATGATTAATCTTGCTAGTATTCTTGTTCTCCTTATGGATTCATGGTATATTTCGTGGTTGTTGCGTATTCGAGAGGGTTCGGTGGTGGTCCGCCCTCGTTGTTATTTCTATATGAATATACATGAATCGTAGGCGGGTTTTCGGGTGTATTCCATTTCTGTATTCGTCTAGAGTTGGTTGTGATAGTGTTCTCCGAATTGTTAGGTTCGTAATTGTCGGTCCCTAGCATTCGTCGGCATCTTTCCTTCCGTTCGTTGCGTCGTCTATTATTCAAGGCAAGTATTTTTGGAAACCTTTATGCTTAACATGAAATGGTAATGTATATTGTGTGTGCTTTACTCACCTCGAGAGGGTCCGACGGGGCCTCGGGGGAATCTATGACTTTACTCTGGATTCATGAGTTTGTTTCGCTAGCCAGCTCGGGAGGGTCCTTAGAGGCCTCGGGTGGGATTCATGGTGGCGTCCTGGTCCTAGGCAAATTGATTATTTGACTGTTTGTTTCCGGAAAAAGACATGTCTGGTTTTGGTTTTTAAAATATTTTGGTGCATGTACTCTGAAATGTGTAAGCGATTGGTTTGCCTTGATTACTTGTACTAGCATAATTCCTAACCCCTTTGGGGACCCGTTTTGGGAAAATTCTTGTTATGGATTTCAGGTTATGTTTTGCTGGACGAGCGGGCGCTGGGACAGTACGAGGATGTTGGCAAGGGTCGTTAACATGTACATTTGGGTCTGCTTATTTCTTTTGTCCACTTCGATATGGTTGTTCCCACATTTATAAACGCATAGATTGTACTCGCGAGTACTTAGGCTTTTCATTTCGAACTCTGTTTGTATTACCTTAAATTACTACATTGTTGGTTGATGCTTAATTCTTCGGTTACTCCGGGCATATCTTTAATTGTTGTATTATTTAAATATATGTCCTCATTAATCAAGATGGTTAGTCGAGTGGTGTTTTCTTGTTGTAGCCTGGTGGGCCCCATGCAGGGGTCCACGGCACTGTAATATACTCTGAATATCTCGGGGGTGTTACAGAAAATGGTATCGGAGCAAACTAGGTTTATGGATACCTAGGCTTGTCGGTTATTTGGGTCTAGTTGTGTTTTGTTTTGCATATTGTCACACCGCTGCCAGCATCTCGGTACTTCCAGTGCTCGTAAGTTTTCTTATTCGGCCCTTTTGTTTCTTGCATTGTATTTCCACTTCTTGAATCGTAGTTGCTTTTTCCTCCCTTACTCATCATCGATATACTTCTGTTATCTCTTAACACCAGTATGGATGCCGGAGGAAACCGTGGTCGTGGTCGTAGATGCGTCCGAGGACGTGGGGCAGCCGGTGGGGAGGCCATGTCGCATTCTATAGGAGCCGGCAGTACCGGTGACCGTCATAGTCATGCTTCTTCTCAGGAGCGCGCCGACCTTGGTATTGCAGCCGTTATGCAGCAAATGGTAAACCAAATGGCGGCGATAGCTCAGGTAGTTCAGAACCCGGATCAGGCCCATGCTAATCGGGGCGGACCAGACCGTTGGCTCCAAGATGTCATCAAGATGCATCCTTCTCAGTTCTCGGGAGCATCAGACCCGATCAGCTGGGAAGGGAGGATCAAGGAGGTATATAAATTATTCGTTGCCACCAACTGTCCTGAGGACCGCAAAGTCCCTATTGCCCAGTACTTTCTCACTGGGGAAGCTACGGATTGGTGGGAGGCCGTTGGGCCCAAAGATCATGTTGCTTCGTGGGCCGAATTTCAGGAATTGATGGAAGCTGAATATTGCCCATGGCCGGTTAGACAGGGTCGAGTCCATGCCTTCTATGATGCTCAACTTCGGGATATTCCCATATCCCAAGCTATTGCTGATTTTAACAAGGAGTTGGGTTATGTGAAGACCCAAGTTGTCGAGGAGAGCGACAAAATTTTTCAATTTTCCAGACGGATGAAACTGTCGATTCGGGACTACATGTCTGGACTTGTCTGCACTACCCTGAAGGATTATCAGAGTCGAGCTCTTGCCTATGATATGTCGGTGACGGCCAGTGCGGCGGTTAGGGAGAGTAAGAAGCAGAAATCCGCCGGAAATTTCTCGGGTCACAAGGGTGGAGGTCAGCAGAAGTCTCAGTCTGCGAATATTCCTGGAGGTAATTCGGATCGTTTCTATGGGGGCTATCGAGGTACTTCCATTGCCTTCGTTCGAGATACCAAATGCTTTAACTATGGCGAACATGGCCATCGGAACCGGGAGTGTCCTCGTCCGCCTCTGATTTGTCATACTTGTGGTCAGTCGGGCCACAAGGCTTCCTTTTGTGAGCGGGCAAGACGGCTTCTTGGTGCTAAGACTTCTTTTCCAGCACCTATGGAGCCAAGTGTGAATCAGGGCTCATTTGCTCCGCAGCCTCCGCCGGGTGCCGGTCGAGGTAGAGGTCGAGGTCAGCCCGCTAGAGGAGGAGCTTCCAGTGTCGGCTCTGCCCAGCCGCGTATCTATGAGATGAGGAGGGCCGATGATCCAGCAGCCACTGTGGCGACAAGTACCGTTCATATCCATTCTTATCTTGTCAGTGTGATTTTCGATTCGAGTGCTACACATTTGTTCATATCGCTGGAGTGTGTACGCCGTTTGAATCTTGACTGCTTATCACCTTGCGAGCCTTTCATCGTTAAACTTCCTAGCGGTGATAGAATTGTCGGTGATCGATAGGTCCGGGACTGTTCTGTGTTTATTTGTGAGAGGGCTTGGCCCTCCAATCTTATTGTTGTGGGTATTGAGGGTGAGGATTTGATTCTCGGGGATGATTGGCTCGAGCGGCATGGCGCAATCATGAATTACCGCACGAGAATCATCACCATGTTAGCCGAGGATGGCACCGAGCACTCTTTCGCGGGACGAAAGAGGGGAAACCAGAAGTTCGTTATTAACGCCTTGAAGGCGATGAGACTCCTGCGAAAGGGGTGTACTGGTTATTGGTGCTATGCCTTGAAGGCGGAGGATGGTGGAGTCGAGCTTTCATCGATTCCAGTCGTTAGTGAGTTTCCTGATGTATTTCCTGACGAGTTGCCAAGATTGCCACCGGATTGTGAGGTCGAGTTTGCTATAGAGTTAGAGCCGGGCGCGGCTCCGATTTCGAAGGTGCCGTATCGCATGGCACCTTCAAAGATGGCCGAGTTGAAGAAGCAGTTGAGTGAGCTTCTTGATTCGGGGTATGTTCGACCGATCGCCTCGCCTTGGGGCGCACCGGTCCTGTTTGTGCGGAAGAAGGATGGTTCACTGCGTTTGTGTATTGACTATCGCGAACTAAACAAGGTGACCATCAAGAACAGGTATCCTTTACCGAGGATTGACGACTTGTTCGATCAGTTGCAGGGAGCTGCGATATTCTCGAAGATTGATTTGAGATCGGGGTACTATCATCTCCGGGTGAGAGAGTCCGATGTGCCGAAAATAGCCTTTCGGACAAGATACGGACATTATAAGTTCATAGTTATGCCTTTCGGGTTAACTAATGCGCCGGCGGTGTTCATGCAGTTGATGAACAAAGTCTTTATCAAGTATTTGGATAAGTGTGTCGTCGTCTTCATTAACGATATTCTTATTTATTCGCGGAATGAGGAAGAGCGTGCCCATCATTTGCGGATAGTGTTAGACATTTTGAGGACCGAGCAACTCTATGCGAAGTTCTCGAAATGTGAGTTCTGGCTGAAGGAAGTGATGTTTTTGGGTCACGTGATTTCAGCCGAGGGAGTTCGAGTAGATCCGCAGAAGATTGAGGCAGTGTTGGATTGGGCACCGCCCAAGAATGCGAAGGAGATCCGTAGTTTCTTGGGTCTGGCCGGCTACTACCGTAGGTTCGTCGAGGGTTTCTCGAAACTGGCTCGACCGCTTACATAGTTGCTCCAGAAGTCCGAGAAGTTCGTCTGGAATGATGAGAGACAGTCAAGTTTTGAGGAGTTGAAGAGGCGTTTGACTTCAGCCCCGGTTTTAGCATTGCCATGTGGCAACGAGGGTTTTGCTGTTTACAGTGATGCTTCGGGTCAGGGTCTTGGGTGCATATTGATGCAGCACGGCAAGACCATTGCTTATGCATCGAGTCAGTTGAGGCCATATGAGCTTAGCTACCCTACTCACGATTTGGAGTTAGCGGCAGTTGTTTTTGCGCTCAAGATTTGGCATCACTATCTTTTTGGCTCCGCATGTCAGATTTTTACCGATCATAAAAGTCTGAAGTACATATTTACTCAGCGGGAGTTGAATATGAGGCAGAGGAGGTGGTTAGAGTTGATTAAGGATTATGACCTCGAAATCCTTTATCATCCGGGCAAGGCGAACGTCGTGGCCGATGCCTTGAGTCGGAAACCAGTCTCGTTACGGACACTTGAGATCCTTACATCTCAAGCTGTGCCCAAGCGAGATTTGATTGAGTTGAGTGTTGAGATTTCATTGCCTGGAGCCGTAGGGCGACTTTGTGCTTTAGAGATTTCGTCGTCTCTGGTCGATGAAATTAAACTGAAACAGCTGGAGGATCCGATGATTGTGCAAATCCGAGAGAATGTTCTTAAGGGAAAATCTCCTAGGTTTGTGATTCATGAAGATGGTGTGTTGAGATTCCAGAGTCGTCTTTGTGTACCGAACGACGTGGATTTGAGGCAGAGTATTTTACGTGAGGCCCATGTTACGCCTTACTCCGTTCATCCCGGTTCGAGTAAGATGTACAAGGACTTGAGGAGAAATTTCTTGTGGAACGATATGAAGGAGGAGGTCGCACAGTTTGTAGCGAGATGTTTGACTTGCCAGCAGGTCAAAATCGGGCATCAGCGACCAGCCGGGTTATTGCAGTCACTTCCTGTTCCGGAATGGAAATGGGAAGATATATCGATGGATTTCATTACGAGTTTGCCGAGATCGAGGTCGGGCATGAATATGATATGGGTGATTGTTGATTGTCTGACCAACTCGGCACACTTTCTGGGCATCAAGGACACTTGGGGCCTGGAGAAGTTGGCTCGTGTGTTTATCACGCAGATTGTGAGGCTTCACGGTACTCCAAAGTCTATTGTTTCGGATCGTGATGGCCATTTTGTATCGCACTTTTGGGAAGCAGTGCATAAGTCGTTGGGTAATCGTTTGCGTTTGAGTACCTCTTTTCATCCCCAGTCAGATGGACAGTCGGAACGCACTATCCAGACATTTGAGGATATGTTGCGTGCTTGTGCTCTCGATTGGAGCAATGACTGGGAGGAGCATTTGCCATTGATCTAATTCATGTACAACAATAGTTGGCACGCGTCGATTCGGATGGCACCGTATGAGGCATTTTATGGGCGGCGTTATCGATCACCGATTTGTTGGAATGAGACGTCCGATTTGGTCGGGACCGAGCTGGATATCGTTTTAGAAACGAGGCAGAAGATAGAAGTAATTGGGGAACAGATGTTGACTGCCCAGAGTCGACAGAAGTCATATGCCGATGTCCGTCGTCGACTTTTAGAATTCGAGGTGGAAGACCACGTTTTGCTAAAGGTGTCGCCGACGAGAGGAGTTTTTCGTTTCGGGAAAAAGGGAAAGTTGAGTCCGAGATTTATTGGACCCTTCGAGATTCTCGAGCGAGTCGGTGGGTTAGCATACCGTTTGGCGTTACCTCCGGCCTTGAGTCATGTTCATAGCGTTTTCCATGTTTCGCAGCTGAGGAAATATGTTCCGGATCCTAGTCACATCATTGACTTTGGCGAGATCGATATTGCCGAGGACATTACCTTCGAGGAGCGTCCCTTAAAGATTTTGGAGCACCGTGAGAAGCGACTGAGGCATAAGACCATCCCTTTGTCAAAGTGCAGTGGTCGAGACATGATGTCGAGGAGGCAACTTGGGAAACCGAGGATAGCATGCGTGCTAAGTACCCCGAGTTGTTTATTTCTTAAGTTTCGGGACGAAACTTGTTTTTAGAGGGGTAGAATGTAATATCCGCATTTTTCCTTTCTCTTGATATTCTCATTTTGGTGTATTTTCGTTTTTGGCAACTCGCTTGTAACCGTATTGACATTTCGAGGACTTTTAATATTGGACTTTTTGTCGTTCGAGCTTGTTTCGGACTCGTTTTACTCGATTCGGTGTTTTATGTTGTTTTCATCGCTATTTCGTGTATTCTCGTAAATCATCATTCGGAACCGCCGTTTCGGGTTTGCCGAGGATCCATCTCATGTTATTATGCGCGTTGTGAGCTTTTGTTTGGTGTTTCGACCATGTATCGTTCATTTCAGATGTTTTGGGCCATTACGTAATTTCCCAAAGTTTTGGGATAATTACGCTGGTTGTTGTTTTTCGAACCTTTGGGTAGTCGGGAATATGTTTTCTTTTACCACTTTCATTCGCCGCCTCGAATCCTTTACGTTCATACCATCATGAATTGTTCACCGTTGTATTTCGACTCTTTTCGGTACCCCCCCCCCCCTTGTTGTCGAAATTCTGGTCTATACTCCCCAGAAAGGGATGTTACGTACGTAACACACCTTTGGTTACGTACGTAACGGCCTGTGCAAAATCGTACAGGCATTTCTGCCTTTTTAGTTACGTACGTAAGGACCTTATGGCTAACATACGTAACACAGCTAACGTACGTTAGCAAGTGGTGGCTAACGTACGTAACGCTGCCTGGGTTTATAAACCCAGGAGTTGACCGATTTCGGCCATTATCATTTCTCCTCCTCCCCATCCGACTCCTAGGCGATTTTCTTGGCATTTCCGGCGATTTAAAGCTTTGTAACTCCGAGCCATCATCTTCTTAGAGTTTTTGGAGTATATTATCAACATCTAATCGTGTTCTTCATCATTAATTCGAGGTAAACTCCTAGAACCTTGTTTTGGGTAAATTGGGGGGTTTTCATGTTTTCATCTGATTTGTTCCATATGATAGATTAATTCATGATGAGTATGATTAATCTTGCTAGTATTCTTGTTCTCCTTACGGATTCATGGTATATTTCGTGGTTGTTGCGTATTCGAGAGGGTTCGGTGGTGGTCCACCCTCGTTGTTATTTCTATACGAATATACATGAATCGTAGGCGGGTTTTCGGGTGTATTCCATTTTTGTATTTGTCTATAGTTGGTTGTGATAGTGTTCTCCGAATTGTTAGGTTCGTAATTGTCGGTCCCTAGCATTCGTCGGCGTCTTTCCTTCCGTTCGTTGCGTCGTCTATTATTCAAGGCAAGTATTTTTGGAAACCTTTATGCTTAACATGAAATGGTAATGTATATTGTGTGTGCTTTACTCACCTCGGGAGGGTCCGACGGGGCCTCGGGGGAATCTATGACTTTACTCTGGATTCATGAGTTTGTTTCGCTAGCCAGCTCGGGAGGGTCCTTAGAGGCCTCGGGTGGGATTCATGGTGGCGTCCTGGTCCTAGGCAAATTGATTATTTGACTGTTTGTTTCCAGAAAAAGACATGTCTGGTTTTGGTTTTTAAAATATTTTGGTGCATGTACTATGATATGTGTAAGCAATTGGTTTGCATTGATTACTTGTACTAGCGTAATTGCTAACCCCTTTGGGGACCCGTTTTGGGGAAATTCTTGTTATGGATTTCAGGTTATGTTTTGCCGGACGAGCGGGCGCTGGGACAGTACGAGGATGTTGGCCAGGGTCGTTGACATGTGCATTTGGGTCTGCTTATTTCTTTTGTCCACTTCGATATGGTTGTTCCCACATTTATAAAAGATAGATTGTACTCGCGAGTACTTAAGCTTTTCATTTCGAACTCTGTTTGTATTACCTTAAATTGCTACATTATCGGTTGATGCTTAATTCGCCAGTTACTCCGGGCATATTTTTAATTGTTGTATTATTTAAATGTGTGTCCTCGCTAATCGAGATGGTTAGTCGAGTGGTGTTTTCTTGTTGTAGCATGGTGGGTCTCATGCAGGGGTCCACGGCGCTGTAATATACTCTGAATATCTCGGGGGTGTTACAAGGCGGTCCTGGTTAATCAAGCTAATGCTAATCCAGTTCCGCCTACTGGTTCAAGTACCGACAAGTTACTTCTTGACGTGATCTGTATGCATCATCCACAGTTCGATGGTACTTCCGACCCTTCTGGTTGGGAGAGTTAGATATTCGAGATGGAGAAAGTGTTTGAGGCGGCAAAATGCTCCGAGGAGAGAAAAGTACCAATTGCTCAGTACTTCCTCGCCAAGGAGGCGGCAACATGGTGGCAAGTAGTGAAACTCCGTGACCGGGCAGCTACGTGGGACGAGTTCCGAGAATTGATGGAGGATGAATATTGTCCGTGTTCGGTGAAAGAGGGAAGGATTCGAGCCTTCTTTGAAGCAAAACCCCAGGATGTTCCCATCTCACAAGTAATCAAGGACTACAATCAGCAGCTATATTATGTGAGGAATCATGTCCGAGATGAGCAAGATAATACCCACCACTTCGACATGCGGATGAAGACGAGGGTTCACCACTACATGTTAGGTCTTGGGCGTACAACTTTGAAAGACTACCAGAACAAGGTGATGGCCTATGAGATGTCTTTTTCTGCAACAGAAGTGGCAGTAGAGGGTAAGAAGCAGAAGACTTACGGTCAGTTTTCGGGAGGTAAGTCTGGAGGGCATCAGAAGACTCAGTCTAGTTCGCGAGCCTTTGGGAATCAGTCCCCGTCATTCGGGCGAGGCCATGGTTCTAAGTCTGCTCCGCCTGTTCCTGCTCGTGGCCAAACTTGTTTTAATTGTAGTCATCCGGGACATATGATGAGTGAGTGTGACAAGACGCCACTACAGTATCATAATTGCGATCGTATGGGTCATCGTGCTAAGTATTATGGATATGCCAGTCAGGCACCAGTTACTCAGGTGTTAGCCCCGGCTGCGGGAGAACGGAGCGTAAATCAGGATCCGATAGCTAATCAGCCCCAGCAGAGTTTCAGTAGAGGTCGAGGACGTGGGCAGTCCTCTAGAGGGGGAGCTTCCAGTGCGGGGTCTGTTTCGCCCCTTGTGTATGAGATCAGACGAGCTGGAGATCCCGACGCGACAGTGGCTACAGGTACCGTTCACATCCTCGACCATCCTATTTCCTGTTAGGGTTGTATACTGCAAAGCATACTTTATGCTTGTATTACCTTATTTCCTGTAACTACCTATGAGAATATTAATTATATTTAATCACATGTTTTGCATATTTATTCACGTTATGGTTATGCAAATGAAATGTCTAATTATTTTATATTGTAGATAATGTGGTGTGTTGGTGTCACACGGAACACATTATTGGTACCTTATAAAATAATATAATAGTTCACAACCTATATAATTATTAGACAAATTATATGAAAGGTTGTAGTGTATGCTTGAGATTAGTTGGTCTTGACTATTAGCATACATTAGCGTATTTACATATGTTGAACTGGATCGAGGTGAGATAGTGTCTTCTGTACTGACTGTAAGAAGAGTGTAAATCTCGAATAATTATTATTTCTTAATTCTAAGTATATAATATTTAATTGTGTATTTATAATACTTATTGATTTGATTTACCATGGGTGAGAGTCAAAATGATCGACTCAATAAGCCTCGTATCTTGGACAATAATATTATTTATATGACAGTTATTATTATTACTAGAAATCATGTTCCGACTCGTGCAGGTTGATGATGTCCCCTTGAGGAGCTTGATAATGATTACTATATTAAATCCTACATGTGTATTTAATTCTGATATAATAATAAGGTTCGAGTGGTACTACTCTTGGATAAGATATTAATTAATTAATTAATTAAAGCTGTCAGTAGCTTATAATTAATTAATGGACATTCGATATCTTAAACACAGGAAATAATGTATTTAATAAGGAGCCCAATTTCGTAATTTGGGATTTTGGTAGGAAGTGCAATATCAACCTTTTAGTGGACTAAGTTGATATTAATAGATTCATTATATTAGGAAGAGTCCTAATATGGTAAGATTAAATCTATTGGGAGTCCTTCCCTAAATCCTCCTTAAGATCCCTAGTAGTAGTCCAAGAGCCTATAAATAGGACATCAATGGGGGGGTTCGTGTAATATCCGACAGTAATTTCTTATCTACTGTTGTATTATTCGGATAATTTGAGTATCGTTGTAATAATGTTACATTTAGTTAATGTGTATTGATGTATGGATATATCAGAATGGACTTGATTATAACTATCATTCGCATTGTGGTTGATTTCTTGTCGTTGTGTAGATTGTTATATTTTTGGGCTAGGTTTTCTGTGTTTAACGTATGCTAGGGATTTAAATTAACATACGCTAATTCGTTGGTATTGCGTACGTAATGGAATGTTGGTTACATACGTAATGTTTGGAATCCGATCTCAACTTTCGGCGTGGGGGGACGGACATGATCTGGATATTTAGCCCTTTCGAGGCAGCCAAGTTGACATACATTACGTACATAATGCTGAGTCCATAACGTTCGTAATTATGTTGGTATTTTGAGGCAGTAGCCTCTGGAGGCAGATTACGTACGTAACATTTTAAGTGTAGCGTACGTAAAGGGTTTAACGTACGTTATCTTCATGCGATAACGTACATAACGAACTGTGGAGTTTATAAAAGACAGCTTGTGTCTTTCATTTTCACATCCGAACTGCGATTTTTCTCTCCAACTATCGTCCCCCTGCCTCCCTAGACCAACTTTACTCCCTTCCAACTTGTGTTTGAGCATTGCATCTTGGATTGGAGCTTGTTGATTGGAAGTTTGGAGTTGTTCTTGAAGCTTGGAGTGTGTTCTTGTGGTTTTGGTGGTTGTTCTTTGTTTCTGAAGGTATATTGTGTGATTCTACTCTATATTTTCATAGTTATGATGTTAGTGATATGGTATACTACACCTAGTGTTTGAATTAATCAAGTAAAACCTGTTTGTAGTTAAGCTTTTAACACTTATTGATGAATATGGTAATTAAGGGTTTGGAATGAAGATGTTCTTGATGTTTTAATGGTAATGATCATGTTTATCAGAATCATACTCATCTTGCTAGATTATTAACATCATTAGGACAATAATAATCCTTAGTTTCATCATAGTTAAGTCTAATCAATGGAATTGTTGACATAAAATGTATTAGAATACCATGTTAAGAACTTGATGAATGTTAGAGATTAGGGTGATGTTCTTGAACCTAAAAACTATAACTTCAGTTTTGTTTTGGCTTAGCAAGTCTTTGAGAGATGATAAAAGGGTTTTGATCAACACAACTATAACTCTTATATATGAAAATCGGTTGTATTGATGCCTTAGGTATCTGTTGATCACCATATTAATAAGTTTATAATGTTCTTAGGAAGATATTATTGATTATTGGTGATAATGTTAGTTCTCAATGGTCCTTATGTAATAAAGGACGTAGATGTTAAAGAACTTGGTTAATCTCATTGTTAATGGTGAATTGAAGGTGTTTAATGTATAAAATTGTTTATAGTAATAACAAGATTATTAAAAGGACATTTTAGTATAATAATCCGATTTGTGGAAGACAAACCATATGTATTGAATTTTACCAATAGTTGATAGAATGTTCATTTAAATATAATTAATTGCACGAGTAGGTTTCGGATGTCGTTTCCTACAAATTGATATCAATATTATGTTAATGTATTATTGAATGAATTACGTTTAATTCAAGGTTGCTTGTTCGATTGAGAATTTAATCGTGGATACCGTCTGTTTGATCGTTTGGAGAAAGACTATCGTTCACCTACGGAATTGAGGCAAGTTATCTTGCTTGGTTATAATGATGATTGAATTCTTGTGATGGTTATATGTTTCGTGTATATGAAACACTTATGAATCTGTGATTTGTAGTTCGATATTGTTCTTGATGATGTTCTGTTTTTCACCATGGGATTGCATTCCCATGTTCATCACCTTTGAATCGTTGATCTCGTTGATCCTTAATAACACTTCGGTGAGTTTATTGATCCTTAAGCGGATATGTGATTTATTGTTTCGTCGTCATGTTGTATCGTGACATATCTGGAATCATATCTCCGTGCCGATTGGTTATTGTGTAGTATTTTTAGCCAGGCACATATATAGTCATATGTGGATGTTTCCGTATTGGACTGTGCACACGAGACGTAGTTCGTGAGGCTAATTAGGTACATTGTCACACGTATATTCTGGATTCCGTATACAGGGTGGACATGTCCACGGACATATTTCTGGATCGGGCGTACAGTGATGTCCATCTTGAGCCATATTGTTTGATCGTTCATAGTCCATGTATGATTGGTTATGTTCGACGGTTTGTGACTGATTGTTCATACGCCCGAGGGGTATGTTCAATAGTCGAGATATTTTCTTTGAGATCTAATATATGTGAATTGTAATGTCTGGAGAACCATTTATCATGTATATCTGACCCTGTGGTTTGGGCGAAAGTTGTATTTTAGGTCGAGGCAAAGGCAAGGCACGGGAAGAGCATGGTATAGGCGAAGGGTTCGAAGGATACTAGTTCGGGGGGCAAGTCTTTTGTTATCTGGTTATGTTCAAACCGTGTAATGTTATTCTCCGCTTCATTTAAACTATTGTCCGATTGTATTGTTATTTGATGTATATTCCATTTCCATATGGTTTATACTTGTATTTGGATTCGGTGTATGTTAAGGCCATTGGCCATACTATTTATAAACTCTTAATCGGAGTAATGACTATTTATTGTGGTTCGGTATCACAAGGTAATACATATTGAATCTGTATTTTAGTATCGCCTGGTGGGACCCAATGTGGGGTCCATGATACTTTAACAGCCGCCTTTTGGGGTGTTACAGAAGATGGTATCGGAGAGTCGTTTCTCTTTAAGAGTCATTGTGAAATGAACTAGTATCAAGAGACCTTCAGGTCACATGTGACCTGTGCAAGCGCCTGATCCTAAGAGCCAAATACGGTATGTACTTTATGAGCCATGATTTAATTACTAGCGTGATATTGATATCGGAATGGATCTCTTTGTTAATCTTGATATTTCGAGGATCTGTGGCAGGATTTATCTAATTGATATTTCAAGGTAAATTCTGGATTGATTATGTGATTGAAACGGTTCGACTCGACGTAGATATGATATTTTGTGTGGCACTCGTAGTGTCGATAATTCATTCTGAACTATTTTCTTGAATATGTAGTTTCTTGTTTCTATTAACTTAGCATGAATTTTGATTGGTCATAAAGACGGCCATGAACTGTACTTATGGTTATTATTATTGTTTGATTCTTTCAGTATGGAAAGAAATCTGAGAGGCCGTGGCATAGGGGGACGAGGCCGCGGAAGGGGCCGAATCCCGAGACCACAAGCCAACACGCGTTCGAATGTGGAGCAGAGTTCCGCAGGCAGCGATTCGCCTTCTAGAGACCAATCGCACTACATTGGACGCGAGGATGCGCGTGTCGATCCTTACGTTGTTATGTAGGGCATGATGTCTCAGATGACCCAAGTGGGTCAATTTATGGAAGCTATGCAGAGATATACTACTGGCCAGCAACATGGGCCTCATCCACCGCCTCATATGCACGGCGGACCCGTGAGTCGGATCATCAGCGACATCTCTCGTCAACGATCCCCAAAGTTTGAAGGCTCTTCTAAGCCTGCTGATATTGTACATTGGATTGAACACTTTGAGAAATTATTCGAGATGGTGGACTGTCCAGAAGAGAATCGCGTCTCCGTAGCAGCTTACTATCTTAGCAAGGGCGCCCACACCTGGTGGCTTTCGGTGAGCCAGCTGATGGTGTATATACTTGGGAGGAATTTAAAAACCTCATGTTAGACCGTTACTATCCAGGTCCACTCCATGAGGCCAAGTTGTCAGAATTGCTGAACCCAGACATGTCTGAAAAGGATGATGTACTATCTGTTGCCGAGAAATTCCAGACACTTCTTCCTTTCGCCTCGTCGGTTGTCCGAATGGAGGCCGATAAGATCAAATATTTTCTCAAGAGGCTTAAACCCCGAATGAGAATGCATCAGTTGAATAACCACTGTACGACCCTACCGGAGTTCATCGAGAAAGCTCTGGAATACGAACTTACTGCGAAGGAGATTTCCAAGAAGCAACCACAGTCCTCCAACAAGAGATCCAGGAACCAGAACCAGACTAACAGTAACCGGGGAACGTTCAGGAAGCCCCAGTCTTTACCGAACCCTTCTGAACGACCACCCATGGCATCGAAGCCAGCCGGATCGCACTCTCGAGCGGTCAGCTCATCTTTTGTGTGCTATAACTGTGGGGACCAGGGGCACATCAGCTCCAAATGCCTGAAGCCAGCCGTCGCATGCCATACTTGTGGGAAGAATGGGCATCGTGCTCGTTATTGCAGGACTGGACCGGGACGTGATCCAGTAGCAACTCATGCTCCAGTTCAGTCTTCTGTCCAGGATCGTGTATGTAGCGCCCCAAAATAAACCGGATGTCACAGTGCCGTGAATCCCATGTGGGACCCACAAGGCGAGTTTTAAAAGAGGTTTTAAAAGAATTTATTCAACAAGCAGTTTGCGGAAATGTTCTAATGAAAGCATTCGTACAACCGAAATACAAAAGGTAATAATGTCCATTCATACGGTTATTACACAACGTGGATTATTCAAATCTAGTTTAAGAAATTAACAAGTCTTCTCCCCAACACTGCTCAGGCCTGACCGGAACCTTCGGGAATGTCCTGCACATATTCAACAAATTTTCCTGACACTACGTATCATGTCAGTCAACCCAGGTCAGACAAATCGAACAAATTTTATAGAATCAGATAAATTCAGAAAACAAGGTCATCACCGAATATTCAACGTCATTTCTTTTATCAGCACATATACTCCCAAGGTCGCAACCAAGGGTCACGGAAGCATCTACACAGGAATACTCCGGACGTGGGTACCATTCAGGTTTTATTCCTCAACACAGTTCCGTAAGATATATCAACATATAAACTCCCAGGGCCGCAGCCAAGGGTCACGGAAGTATCTACACAGGAATACTCCGGACGAGATAGATCAGACGAGCACCATTACACAGACAGTAGCACATGCAATATTCTGAAATTTTAAGACGTAAGGTCTGAGCAAGATTCACTTGCCTCAAATCCGACGAGAGTTACTCCCTTGATAACACAATGGCTCGAACGACCACACCCGAAATCTCAACCTATTACATGTTCGTCGATTAACATCTTATGGTAACAATGATGATTAACGACAATCTTCCCCCCGTCCCGCTAGGGTCCTAAACTTGGTTGTTCATGCCGCCAAAATCCAAAATTCTCTATTTTTGACCATAATGCATATTACTAATTTCCTCGGTTCGCCATTTTACCGTTTATCATCTCATTGATCAATGTTCTAATACAACATCCCTACGTCGTGATTATGGCTCAAGGCCACCGTAATTACATCACTAATTTTAGTTTAAATTACTAGATTGGAATGATTAAGCACTAATTCTCCGAAATCTTAACATGTTTGAACACCTATCCGAATTGATAGTCGTTAGTTAGTTCATCAAGGAATTATTAATGTTTTTACGATATGGTAATAGGATTATAATTGAAATCTTCAACAAGATGATTCTAAGGTGTTGGTTATTAACAATTCAGCTATGAGTTCCCATCCAACTACGAGTACTACCATCACCCATTCCAATTACTAGCAAGATAGGCATCGATTAACAATGGTGATAGTTTTCACCGTTCCGATCATTATCGACAGTTCTAAACTACCCAAGGCATCCAAAATTTAGAATGACTCGTATAACAAAATTGAAATGAGTTCAAGATTCTATAAACTTACCTTAATTGACAAAAGAGGATGAAGAACGACGAAAGACTATGAAGAATGAGAGGGTGGCACCTCCAAAACCTCCTCCGGAGCTTGATCAACTCACTCCAACAGGATAAAACTTGATTAGGGAAGCTAAAATCGACTTAGGGAAGGTGGAGGATAGTATACAAGAGAAAGGGGTGAGTATTGGGTCGGAATAAATGAAAGGGAGGGTGTCCTTTTATAAATTCGGATTGGCTTTACGTACGTTAGGCCTGAAGCTTTACGTACGTAAGCCGTGTTACATACGTTATTGCTGAAAGCTTAACGTACGTAAGAAAAGCTCAGAACTAACTGGACTAAATCACACACATCATTACGTACGTAACGAAAGTAGGCTAACGTACATAAAACCCGTTGACTTGCGTGTCGCTATCGCGCTGAAAGTTGGTCTGACAATGCACCATCCGAAGAAGATTCCCTATCTGAAGACTGCGTTACGTACGTAAGGTATTATCTTTAGCGTACGTAACGATACACACTTAGCATACGTAATACATAGCTTATAACGTACGTAAGGTTCAGTTTGTTCACTAAGTTATTATCACATTGATTCCTTATAATGCGACTCCCTCTCAATCTCGTCGAGTAATCTCTCGAGGAACAAGACGTTGGCCACCGTCATATTCGCACCGATAATTTCCCAACGACATCAAGGTATGTCACCGACAAATCATCAACCATCACACAATCACATTACAAGAATAACAGGTGCGGACAAGCTTTATTCATGATAATACAGTACAAACATATCATTCAAAATACGTTTATCACGCCGGAGTACATTTATTTATTACATAGAAGAAATAGAAATGACCGCTCAACGTGAAACAGCATGTAATACTGGTGGTATTACATACCACCCCCCTTAAAAATAGTTTCATCCCAAAACTAATAAAATAACTTGGGATGATTCTCCTTCATGCTCGACTCGGTCTCCCAAGTCGCTTCTTCTATGCCATGGTGCGACCATTGAACTTTTACAAGAGGTATGACCTTATTCCTTAGTGTCTTTACGCGTCGATCCAAAATTGCGGTTGGGACTTCTCTAAAGGTAGCATCATTAGAAATCTCTACCTCCTCGAAATTAATCTTGTGACTTGGGTCGTGCACGTATTTCCTCATCTGGGAAACATGGAAGACGTTATGCACTCCGTCTAATGAAGGTGGTAACGCCAGTCGATAAACAAGTTTACCAACTCGGTCCAGTATTTCGAACGGGCCAATAAATCTCGAGCTCAATTTGCCTTTCTGACTGAAGCACCGAACACCCCACATCAGCGATACTTTGACCCAAATGTGGTCCCCGACCATAAATTCCAACGGTCGCTGGAGGTCCGTAGCATATGACTTTTGGCAGCTCTGAGCTGCCAACATGTGTTTTCGAACGATGGAAATCTTTTTAATAGATTCCTGGATCAGATCCAACTCAGTAGCGACGACATCGGACGCATCATCCCAACACAGAGGAGACTTGCACCTCCTACCGTACAAGGCCTCGAAGGGTGCCATGCCTATGCTTGCATGCCAGCTGTTGTTGTATGAAAATTCCGCCAAGCAGAGGTGTCTGGCCCAATCCTTACCCCAATCTAGTACACATGCTCTTAATATATCCTCCAGGGTCTATATAGTACGTTCTGTTTGTCCATCTGTTTGAGGGTGATAGGTCGTGCTGAAATGTAACTGAGTACCCATAGCCTTGTGGACACCCTTCCAGAAGCGGGACATGTATCTAGTGCCTCTATCTGACATGATTCCCGAGGGAATGCCATGTAGTCTCACTACTTCCCGGATAAAGATGGTGGCCAGCTGCTCTGTCTCGCTGGTCTCCTGAATTGGAATGAAATGTGGCGACTTCGTCAGTCGGTCTACAACTACCCATATCGTGTATTTTCCTTCCGCCGTCACTGGTACCTTGGTGACAAAATCCATTGATATGCTCTCCCATTTCCATTCCGGAATGGGTAAGGGCTGCATGATGCTGGCCGGCCTGTGGTGTTCAATATTCACCTGTTGACATGTCATACATAGAGCAATGAACCTCGCGACCTCCTGTTTCATGTTCTTCCACCATAAGCTCATCCGCAGATCCTTATACATTTTGCTCGCCCCGGGATGTACCGAATAGGGAGTAGAATGAGCTTCCTTGAGTATAGTTTGTTTAAGCTCGTCATTCGGTGGAATACAAATTCTGTTCTTAAACCTCACCAAGTTTCCTTGGATCCTGTAGTCTGAAATAATCCCTCCGGCCCTTGCGTCGATCGCACGAAGTTCCGAGTCTTCCATTTGCGCCAGGCGTATCTCGTCTAGCAAGGATGAATGAATGTTAATTGAGCACAACTGACCCTGGCGGTGTTGTATCCATACTTCAATGCTATTTCTCCTTAGATCCTGCTGTAATTTCAACTGTACCGTTAAACCGGATAGTGTCATCTCATGTGCAGTTTTCTGACTCAGTGCATCTGCTGCGACGTTGGCCTTTCCAGGGTGATATAAAATCTCCACATTGTAATCCTTGATTAGCTCCAGCCAGCGCCTTTGTCTCATGTTTAACTCCCTCTGGGTGAAAATATATTTTAAACTCTTATGGTCCGTAAAAATCTTACAGATAACCCCATAAAGGTAGTGTCTCCAAATCTTAAGGGCGTGGACCACGGCAGCCAGTTCAAAATCATGCGTCGGATAGTTCACCTCATATGGTTTAAGTTGTCGAGAGGCGTATGCAATAAATCTGTCATTTTTCATGAATACACATCCAAGTCCATGCTTAGACGCATCGGTGTATATTACGAATCCTTCCGTGCCATGTGGTAGTACCAGTACTGGCGCTGTAGTCAGCTTCCTCTTCAGTTCGTTGAAGCTCTCCTGATAATCTGTTGTCCAGACAAATATGGTACTTCTCCTTAATTGATTCGTCAACAGCCGGACAATACTAGAAAAAGCTTCTACAAACCGTCGATAATATCCTTCCAATCCCAGAAAACTCCTCACTTCCTTGATGTTTCTTGGTGGTTCCAAACTCATAAATGTCTCGATCTTCCAGGGGTCCACCTTAACGCCTTCTGCTGAAATTACATGTCCCAAAAAGGTCACCTCTGGCATCCAGAACTCGCACTTAGAAAGTTTGGCATAAAGTTGGTGTTGCCTCAAAACACTCAACACCTGCCTCAAGTGTTCCTCATGCTCCGTCGGCTCCGGGAATAGATCAAAATGTCGTCAATGAAAACTACCACACACTTATCGAGAAATTCTATCAGAACCTTGTTCATCAATTCCATGAAAACGGCTGGCACATTAGTCAAGCCAAACGACACCACCATGTACTTATAGTGTCCGTATCTTGATCGAAATGAGGTCTTTGTAATATCCTCCTCTCGAATTCTCAATTGGTGATATCCAGAACGTAAATCGATCTTTGAAAACATGGTCGCTCCCTGTAGTTGATCCAGTAAATCATCAATCCTCGGAAGCGGGTAACGGTTCTTAATAGTGACCTTATTAAGTTCTCTGTAAGCGATACACATACGTAAGGAGTTGTCCTTTTTCTTTACAAAAAGAACCGGCGCACCCCATTGCGAAGTGCTCGGACGAACGAGCCCCTTCCTTAGCAATTCTTCGAGTTGTAACTTTAATTCCTTCATCTCGGCTGGTGCCATCCTGTATGGTGCCTTGGAGATAGGCGTCATTCCTAGCTCAAGTTCAATCGAGAGATCAACCTCCCGTCGGGGCGGAAATCCTGGTAATTCATCGGGAAAAACGTCTGGAAATTCGCTCACTGTGGGAATATTAGAAACCGACAGTTGTGATGTGTCCTCCTGAAGAACATAACACAAATAATATGTTCCACGATCGTCACAAGATACTCCTACTGTAAGAATACTGAGGGTCCCCTTAGTACTAAAGTATTCTCGGCCTCTGATTATGTGAGTGACACCGTCAGGAGTTGTAACGGAAACTGTGAGGTGATAGGTGTCTAATACCGTCCTGTGCATTGTCATCCAGTCCATACCCAAAATAACGTCTTCGTTCTGGAGTGGAAAAACCATGAGATTTGTTGTCCAGCCCTGATTATCGATGCGGATCGGGCAGTTTTGAACTTCCAAATTACCCCCACCCTGCTACCCTCGGGTAGCTTAACAGTAAAAGATTCACAAGGTACACAAGGAAGATTCAAACGGTTAACACATTCCATGGATATGAACGAATTGGTCGCTCCAGTATCAAACAGTACATGAAGAGGCTGGGAATTAATAAGAAGTGTACTTGAGACAGCAGGTGCAGCCTGGTTATCAGTTGCTCTTTGTTCGAACACGCGGGATGGCAGTGTTCCCGAGGAGGGTGCAGTGCCTCCCCCCACATCCTCTTCCAGCACCGTATGAAGGAGTTTGGTAAGATGGGGATCGATAGTCGGACATGGTGGATGCTTTGGATGTCTGAACCGAGCCTTGATGACTCTGAGGAGCTGAAATTGGTGTAGGTTTGATCCGTGAACAGTAGCGAGACATGTGCCCACCATTTCCGCATGAAAAACACTTTGTAGACGCCTTACAACACTGGCTCATGGTATGCCCCACTATGCCACAATTGAAACAGCTCCGGGGAGAGGGCCCGTCAGATGCTCCTTTCTGTTGGGACGAAGCTGCTGATTTAGAGGAGAACCCAATTCCCGAGTTCATTCTGCTGGTGCTCCCGGACTGATTAGATGTCTTCTGCTTCTTCTGGTTATTCCCGGTATCCGAACTAACAACCATACCGGCGTATGCTGTGACTGCATCCTCATATGCCCTCAGATGGTGTAGTGAAACCCGGCCGCGTAACGTTGAACATCTTCCGGCAAATGTTGAGCAAGGTGGCAAATTCGTT
Source organism: Orobanche coerulescens (assembly GCA_033398695.1). Lineage (NCBI taxonomy): Eukaryota > Viridiplantae > Streptophyta > Magnoliopsida > Lamiales > Orobanchaceae > Orobanche > Orobanche coerulescens. Next base: position 65,857,305 of record CM065808.1, on the reverse strand, counting down.
GATCTTCCGATGGAACCATCTGTGCGACATATCTTAGTTCGGTCCTGTAAGCTCGAATGATTTCAGGTACTGGTAAGTTCTGAGGTCCTGCACTGAAGAAACTCCGCGCTCGAGCAGTCTGAGCTGACCGGGGGTAGTACTCGTCTCTTAATAGTTTAGAAAACTCGGTCCATCCGACTATTCTGTCCTCCGGATTATAGGTCATCCACCATCGGGCTGCGGTGTCGCGGAGCTGGTTGATTCCGAGCGGTACCTTTCGATTCCCTGGGCAACCTGTAACACCCCAACTAGGCGGATATTACAGTGTCGTGGACCCCCGACTGGGACCCACCAGGCGAATGAAAACTGATGAATTAAATAATATAATTGTAGTACCAAACCACATTATATTACCAAATACTCCGATGATGAGCTTAAGTACAAAACACCAGGACAATACCGAATACTAATATATTTTATATGAAGATAAAATACACAACACTGAATGAAACGGAGTAACCAAATGAAAATCTGCAACGGAAAATAAATGACAACAATAGGAATGACTGAAAAGATTGGGGCCCCCTACTAGTATCACTGGGACTCCTCGCCGTCAACGTTATATTCCCGTACTTTTGCCTTTCCATGACCTGAAAACAATATCCCCCAACGGGGGTCAGTTACACAGAACAACAATCCTCAAGAGTTGAATAAACACAATCATATATATATGCTGTATAACCACAAGTTTGATCAAAAATGAATCGGTTAGATTATAACCCAAACTTGTTGAAAACATACGCAATCAAACATGCTGTATGAATCAACTAACAGTACAGCTCAAAGGGTGGCGCCGCACTACGCCTGGGATGGAAATGTTTCCGTGCACAAGCCACCAACGAGTATCGATCGAATACACGTGTGGTCTTGTACCTAATCAGTATCACGAAGCAATCGACCCGTGTGCACAGTCCAATGTGAGGCCAACAACCAACACACGACTTAAATGTGCCCGACATGAAAATCCTACACATACCAACCGGCACGCCAGTATGACCCGGAATGCCACGAGATAACAAAGTGACATCGAAATCAATAATGACTCACCGAGATGAAATGATAGTGAAATGAATGACAGCTCAATGAAATGATTGGAACCGTCGTTCCTTGTAACTGAACTGATTAATTGACAATGACAAGTCTTGATACGGTTAATATAATATGAATGAATTATGATTATGAATGAACGACAACGAAAGGAATGAATATCCCTTTAACCGAGTAAGAATTAACTTACCTTAACACCGGTGATGATACGATTTCTCTCGAACAACATCCTAAATGAGTTGTTGGTCCCTCGAACAACCTTGAATAACACAATTACCAATAATCCGGTTCAACACACGAATCAAACACGAGTATAACTAACTCAAAACGTCGATACAACTAAACCAAGTTCATTGGGGCATTATATCGAACACGTTGTGGCCAATCTTCGATTGTTTACAACCAAACCTCATTAATACCAATATCAAATCCCCAAGAAGTGTTTCAAACCAACAAAACACCTTCAATATGATCAATAATCCAATATGAATATCCAAATTCGTGATTTCAACAACAATTAATCGAAAACCCCCAAATCCAATTCAATATTCAAAGTGTTCTTGAATAATCCTTCAATAATCCAATGAATAATCAAACATATCCATAATCATGCGTATATCACTTCATACAACATGATCTTAACATACAAAACATCATATCTCAATACAAAATTGAAATCCAAGATGTTTAAGAAATTACCTCTTGAAGATCCAAGCACTTTGATCCGAAGAACACGCGTTAGATCGACTATCCGGGCTTCACGATTGAAAGGAGATGAAGAAAACCAAGTACTCAAGTGATAGATGATGGAAAGTCTCTCCCTCAAGCCCTCTCTCACGGAACAAGGTGGAAGAAAAAGGGAAAATTGGTGATTTGTCTCAAAAAAACGAAGTTATAGTGCAGACTGCACTGTGTGCCGCGGCCCAGCCGAAGTGTGCCGCGGCCCGGCCGAAGTGTGCCACGGCAAAGGGCCAAAATCTGCCCCAGTGCTCGGCAGCGTGCCGCGGCCCGGACGAGTGTGCCGCGGCAGTGACTCGGCAGTGTGCCGCGGCCCTGTCGGCATGAGCCGCGGCCCCCGGTACAGATGGGTCGGCCAACAATTGCAACACAAGTGTGCCGCAACCCGGACGGGTGTGCCGCGGCAGTGACTCGGCAGTATGCCGCGGCCCTGCCGGCATGAGCCGCGGCCCCCGGTACAGGCTGCTCGGCCAAAACTGGAAAATGTTTGTGCCGCGGCCCACACCCCCTTGGGTCCTAAAATGATGAAAAATGACCTGGTAAGGGAATAAAAGCAATAGGAATCAATATTTGGGAAACAATAACACGAAATGGGAGTGCGGAAAGCCCAAAACGGTGGTTCCAAGCAATGATTACAAGGGTTCGACCAACAAAAACATGAATAATGAGGAGATTTGAAATGACCTGAATTCCAACGTCAACATCGACTAATGAATCAATTACAACAATCAAGATAATACTCTTCTCTCGATTTCCGAGTAAGGTTGAAACAATGAACAATATCGATACACAGCTCGAAGTTATTCCGAACAGTGAACACGGATGAACGATTATTAACAAGTGAAAAATTACATAGTGACAATTACCGAATAAAATTACTGAATGATAATGACTGAATTACAACCGGGTATTACATACACCCCCCCTTAAAAGAGTTTCGTCCCCGAAACTAAGGGGCAAACAACTCGATATAACTCTCCCGTATACTATCCTCGGTTTCCCAAGTAGCCTCTTCGACTCCGGGTCTAGACCACTGAATTTTAACCAAAGGAATCGCCTTATTCCTCAACTGTTTGATTCGCCGCTCTCAGACTCGTATGGGACGCTCTTCATCCGAATGATCATCTGCGATCACGATTTCGTCGAACTGAAATATGTGACTCGGGTCGGCAACATACTTCCGTAACTGAGAGACGTGAAAAACATCATGATTTCGGCTCAACGCCGGAGGTAAGGCCAATCAATAAGCTAACTCGCCTACTCGATCCAAAATCTCAAACAGTCCAATAAATCTCGGACTCAACTTTCCCCTCTTCCCGAAATAGAAGATAACTCGACTCGGGAATACCTTGACTAAAACATGGTCACCTGTCTCAAGCTCTAATGGCCGATGACGATTATCTGCATATGATTTCTGTCGACTATCAGCGGTCAACAAACAACTCCTGATCAAAGATACCTCCTCACGGGCGGCTATAAGCATATCGGCTCGGTGCTGATTGATTCTAATAAGTCATCCCAACACAAAGGAGATCGACAACAACGACCGTACAAGGCCTAGTAAGGTGCCATCCTAATCGAAGCATGCCAACTATTATTGTACGTGAACTCGATCAACGATAGTTGGGCTTCCCAATCATCTTTCCAATCGAGAACACATGCCCTCAACATGTCCTCCAAAGTATGAATAGTCCTCTCTGATTGTCCTTCAGACTGAGGATGAAAAGCTGTACTGAGATTAAGCTGAGTTCCCATAGCACGATGAACTGATTTCCACAAATGAGACACGAATCATCCGCCACGATCGGAAACGATACTTTTAGGAGTGCCGTGCAATCTCACTATCTCTTTGACAAACAACTGGGTAAGTCTCTCGGGACCCCACGTATCCTTAATCTCAAGGAAATGAGCTGATTTAGATAGGCGATCCACAAATACCCAGATTGTAATCATGTCACGACGACTCATCGATAAACTCGTGATGAAGTCCATTGAAATATCTTCCCACTTCTACTCTGGAATGGGAGAGGTTTTAGCATAACCGCCGGTCGCTGATGTTCTATCTTGACTTGCTGACAGGTCAACCATCTCGAAACAAATTCCGCGACTTCTCGCTTCATATTACTCTACCAGTAATTTTGTTTCAAGTCTTTGTACAACTTGCTAGACCCCGGATGAACGGAATAAGGGGTAGCATGAGCTTCTCTCAAAATCGAGTTTTTCAACTCGTCATTTGCTGGTACGCACAACCGATTCTTAAAACGCAAAAGTACATCCTCGTGGACCACAAACCCAGGAGCTTTCCCCTGAGTCACATCCTCTCGAATGCGTAACAAAAATGGGTTCGAACCCTAATTCTCCCTGATCGCCTCCTCAAGTGGCGATGAAATCTCCAATGTACAAAGTTGCCCTTGTACTCGCTGTAACCAGACCTCGATCTCGGGTCTCAGAAATTCCTATTGAAGTTCCTTCTGAACTGTTAATCGAGCAAGCATCTGCTCCTGAACGGACTTACGACTCAAGGCGTCGGCGACAACGTTCGCCTTGCCCGGGTGGTAAAGTATCTCGATATCATAATCTTTGATCAGTTACAATCACCGCCTCTGTCGCATATTTAACTCCTTCTGAGTAAATATATATTTTAAACTCTTATGATCAGTGAATATCTGACAGGTAACGACATAAAGATAATGACGACAAATCTTCAATGCGAACACCACGGCTGCTAACTCCAGGTCGTGGGTCAGATAATTAACCTCGTAAGGTCTCAATTGCCATGAAGCATAAGCAATAATTTTCCCGTTCTGCATGAGTACACATCCGAGACCCTGTCCGGACGCATCACTATAAACCACAAATTCTTCCATCCTTTGTGGTAAAGAAAGGACAGGTGCTGAAATTAACCGGCTCTTGAGTTCCTCAAAGCTCTGTTGACACGCGTCGGACCACGTGTATTTCTCATCCCTTCTCAAAAGGTTGGGCATTGATTGAGCGATTTTAGAAAATCCTTCCACAAATCGCCGATAATAACCGGCTACTCTGAGAAAGCTTCGGATTTCCTTAACGTTCTTCGGAGGTTGCCAATCTCAAATAGCCTCCGTCTTCTGAGGGTCGACACGAACTCCGTCTGATGAAATTACATGCCCGAGAAACGTCACTTCGGACATCCAGAACTCACATTTGGAAAACTTCCCATAGAGTTGCTCTCGTCTCAACACGTCGAGATCCTGATGAAGGTGAAGCTCGTGCTCCTCCCGGTCACGAGAATAAATTAAAATGTCATCAATAAAGACAACGACGAACTGATCCAAAAAGTCGATGAAGACCTGATTCATTAACTCCATGAATACCGCAAGTGCATTAGTGCATTAATTAACTCCACGAACTCATAATGGCCATAGCGTGTTTGAAACGCCGCCCTCGCGATATCCGACTCTCGAATGCGCAACTGGTGATATCCAGATCTTAAGTCGATCTTGGAAAATACTGAAGCTCCCTGAAGTTGATCTAAGAGATGATCAATATGGGGTAGAGGATACTTATTCTTGATCGTCAGCCTATTCAACTCCCAATAATTAATACACACACGAAACGAAACATCCTTCTTCTTGACAAACAACACTGGTGCTCCCCACGGGGACGCACCCGGTCAGATATAACCCTTCTCGGTCAATCCTCTAATTGATCCTTCAATTCCTGCATTTCGGTCGGGGCCATCCGGTACGGTGCCTTCGATAATGGAGACGTACCAGGCTCCAACTCTATCGTGAATTCCATATCCCTCGGTGGAGGTAAAACATGTAGCTCGTCTGGGAGTACATCGTCAAACGATAACAATGATACCAAGAATGGTTGAACACCTCGATTGCCTTAGAACGGCCAATCGATGACAATAATACAATGAATGATTGAACATATCGATTGCCTTAGAACGGCCAATCGATGACAATGATATAAAGAATGATGGAACATCTCGATTGCCTTAGAACGGTCAATCGATGACAATGATATAAAGAATGATGGAACATCTCGATTGCCTTAGAATGGTCAATCGATGACAATGATATAATGAATGATTGAACAACCCTGGTTGAGTAATTTTACTGCTTTCATCATATTCATGATTCTTCCGGAACAACGGGGATCACCTCCTTGAAATACACACTCGACTCCAACGACGGAAATGATAGTGACCGTATGCTTACGAACTTTGAGAATGGTATCATGACGATCCATCCCACTAATACCCAATATCACATCGTCCTTAGGTAAATCCACCACGATTAGGTCCACCAAAAACTCGCGGTCATTAAGCTTAATTCAGTCAATTCTAAACCCCACGATTTTCGAAATGGGAGACTTCTGACAGATGAAGGTTGTTGCTCAACAATTTCCTTAGCAACAGGCTCGCACGGGAGACTTCTTTCGATTAATTCGGCCAGAGTGGCGCAATGATGATTGAGAAATTGCATATGGGTCATCATGACCTGCATAATAGTGAGTGGATTAACCCGAACATCTTTCGATCGAGCTGAGTTCTGGGTACGACTTCCTGGCAGTGAGTGATTATTTCCCGGATTTCGGTCCGCACCGCGGCCTCTCCCCGTGCGTCCCCTGACAGCTCTCTCCATACTGAAGTAGGAAGGTCGCATGATAATTATATATCTCGTATGAGTACCGTATTATGATTTACGTCATGAAATGATGAAAATGAGCATACGCGCTCTAATACAGTGATTACATGAATAATTAACTGAGGTGACATGATTATCTGATGATATTCTTGAAATGATTATCTTAAACAAGTTAGCAGGATTAATGATATGATCATCAAGATCAACAACTTAGTAATAAAATGAATTGAGTGATTAATGAGTTAATATGATCAACATGATTAAAATGAAAATGATGTTTGAAGATTGTTAACTAGTGAATTATGAATGAATGATTATTGCCAGAAATTATACCATGGCGTTAGAAGTCTTACAGTTCTTTCGGTCTGATGGGTTCGGCATTTGCACAGGTCACACGTGAAGCGAAAGTCCAATGATACTAGTCCGATGACGATGATTTCAAATGAGACATGACTCGGAAGGTAGTATTCAAAACCACGCTCCGATACCAACTCTGTAACACCCCAACTAGGCGGATATTACAGTGCCGTGGACCCCCGACTGGGACCCACCAGGCGAATGAAAATTGATGAATTAAATAATATAATTGTAGTACTGAACCACATTATATTACCAAATACTCCGATGAGGATCTTAAGTACAAAACACCAGGACAATACCGAATACTAGTATATTTTATATGAAGATAAAATACACAACACTGAATGAAACGGAGTAACCAAATGAAAATCTGCAGCGGAAAATAAATGACAACAATAGGAATGACTGAAAGGATTGGGGCCCCCTACTAGTATCACTGGGACTCCTCGCCGTCAATGTTATATTCCCGTACTTTTGCCTTGCCATGACCTGAAAACAAAATCCCCCACGGGGTCAGTTACACAGAACAAAAATCTTCAAGAGTTGAATAAACACAATCATATATATATGCTGTATAACCACAAGTTCGATCAAAAGTGAATCGGTTAGATTATAACCCAAACTTGTTGAAAACATACGCAATCAAACATGTTGTATGAATCAACTAACAGTACGGCTCAAAGGGTGGCGCCACACTACGCCCGGGGTGGAAATGTGTCCGTGCACAAGCCACCAACGAGTATCGATCGAATACACGTGTGGTCTTATACCTAATCAGTCTCACGAAGCAATCGACCCGTGTGCACAGTCCAATATGAGGCCAACAACCAACACACGACTTAAATGTGCCCGATATGAAAATCCTACACATACCAACTCGCATGCCAGTATGACCCGGAATGCCACGAGATAACAAAGTGACATCGAAATCAATAATGACTCACCGAGATGAAATGATAGTGAAATGAATGACAGCTCAATGAAATGATTGGAACCGTCGTTCCTTGTAACTAAAGTGATTAATTGACAATGACAAGTCTTGATACGGTTAATACAATATGAATGAATTATGATTATGAATGAACAACAACGAAAGGAATGAATATCCCTTTAACCGAGTAAGAATTAACTTACCTTAACACCGGTGATGATACGATTTCTCTCGAACAACGTCCTAAATGAGATGTCGGTCGCTCGAACAACCTTGAATAACACAATTACCAACAATCCGGTTCAACACATGAATCAAACACGAGTATAACTAACTCAAAACGTCGATACGACTAAACCAAGTTCATTGGGGCATTATATCGAACATGTTGTGTCCAATCTTCAATTGTTTACAACCAAACCTCATTAATACCAATATCAAATCCCCAAGAAGTGTTTCAAACCAACAAAACACCTTCAATACGATCAATAATCCAATATGAATATCCAAATTCGTGATTTCAATAACAATTAATCGAAAACCCCCAAATCCAATTCAATATTCAAAGTGTTCTTGAATAATCCTTCAATAATCCAATGAATAATCAAACATATCCATAATCATGCGTGTATCACTTCATACAACATGATCTTAACATCCAAAACATCATATCTCAATACAAAATCGAAATCCAAGATGTTGAAGAAATTACCTCTTGAAGATCCAAGCACTTTGATCCGAAGAACACGAATTAGATCGACTATCCGGGCTTCACGATCGAAAGGAGATGAAGAAAACCAAGTACTCAAGTGATAGATGATGGAAAGTCTCTCCCTCATGCCCTCTCTCTCGGAACAAGGTGGAAGAAAAAGGGAAAATGGCTGATTTGTCTCAAAAAAACGAAGTTATAGTGCAGAAGCTACTGTGCCTGTGCCGAAGTGTGCCGCGGCACAGGGCCAAAATCGCCCGGTGCTCGCGGCGTGCCGCGGCCGACGAGTGTGCCGCGCGATGACTTCGCGGTGTGCCGTGGCCCTGTCGGCATGAGCCGCGGCCCCCGGTACAGACGGGTCGGCCAACAATTGCAACACGAGTGTGCCGCGGCCCGGACGGGTGTGCCGCGGCAGTGACTCGGCAGTGTGCCGCGGCCCTGCCGGCATGAGCCGCGGCCCCCGGTACAGGCTGCTCGGCCAAAACTGGAAAATGTGTGTGCCGCGGCGCACACTCCCTTGTGCCGCGGCCCACACCCCCTTGGGTCCTAAAATGATGAAAAATGACCCGGGAAGGGAATAAAAGCAATAGGAATCAATATTTGAGAAACAATAACACGAAATGGAAGTGCGGAAAGCCCAAAACGGTGGTTCCAAGCAATGATTACAAGGGTTCGACCAACAAAAACACAATTTGAACAATGAGGAGATTTGAAATGACATGAATTCCAACATCAACGTCGACTAATGAATCAATTACAACAATCAAGATAATACTCTTCTCTCGATTTCCGAGTAAGGTTGAAACAATGAACAATATCGATACGCAGCTCGAAGTTATTCCGAAAAGTGAACACGGATGAACGATTATTAACAAGTGAAAAATTACATAGTGACAATTACCGAATGAAATTACTGAATTATAATGACTGAATTACAACCGGGTATTACACAACCGATCACCTCGAAGGCAGTCTCCATCTCGGAGATCCAATCGTCCACGTGCTTATCTCCTGATCCATCGAATAGTGGCGGTCTGGCCTTCAGCATCTCTCCCAGCCAACGGTCCTTCCCAGTGTTCTCTTCTGTGTCAATGACTGGTACCCGTTCTGCCCGTTGACCTGAGCGATCCCCATAGCAATGTCCTGGGCGTGGGTCTGGACGAAGGCTGGATCAAATCCCCTGTTGTTCTGATTTTCCGCCTCTTGTTCGTTCTGATTAACGGGCGGTGTCTGATTCCCGGCAATGTTAGTTTCACTGGTGTTTCTGTCTTCATGTTGATTCATAGTGGAACCCTGTGCAGCGTTTACATTCCTTCTAGCTCCACAACGTGCCATTAGTGATGATTGCTCGATCTATAAGGTTAATTTAGTACAAACAGTCTCTGAGTTTTTACTGAATTCAAACATTCTACCTGATTCTCAAGAGTTTACGTGTATTTTACCTCGGCATTGTTCGAGGAGCTACGGTCGCCAGGAGTGTTGGACTTTGAAGGCAAAACGTTTGCAAAATATTTTAATACAACTTTCCACGTGAGTTTTCGGCTCCGATACCATTTTCTTTAACGCCCCAAAATCAACCGGATGTCACAGTGCCGTGAATCCCATGTGGGACCCACAAGGCGAGTTTTAAAAGAGGTTTTAAAACAATTTATTCAACGGGTAGTTTGCGGAAATGTTCTAATGAAAGCGATCGTACAACCAAAATACAAAAGGTAATAATGTCCATTCATACGGTTATTACACAACGTGGATTATTCAAATCTAGTTTAAGAAATTAACAAGTCTTCTCCCCAACACTGCTCAGGCCTGACCGGAACCTTCGGGAATGTCCTGCACATATTCAACAAATTTGCCTGACATGACGTATCGTGTCAGTCAACCCATGTCAGACAAATCGAACAAATTTCATAGAATCAGATAAATTCAGAAAACAAGGTCATCACCGAATATTCAACGTCATTTCTTTTATCAGCACATATACTCCCAAGGTCGCAACCAAGGGTCACGGAAGCATCTACACAGGAATACTCTGGAAATGGGTACCATTCAGGTTATCCCTCAACACAGTTTCGTAAGATATATCAACATATAAACTCCCAGGGCCGCAGCCAAGGGTCACGGAAGTATCTACACAGGAATACTCCGGACGAGATAGATAAGACGAGCTCCATTCCATAGACAGTAACACATGTAATATTATGAAATTTTAAGACGTAAGGTCCGAGCAAGATTCACTTGCCTTAAATCCGACGAGAGTTACTCCCTTGATAACACAACGGCTCGAACGACCACACCCGAAAGCTCAACCTATTACATGTTCGTCGATTAACATCTTATGGTAACAATGATGATTAACGACAATCTTCCCCCTCGTCCCGCTAGGGTCCTAAACATGGTTGTTCATGTCGCCAAAATCGAAATTCTCTATTTTTGACCATAATGCATATTATTAATTTCCTCGGTTCGCCATTTTACAGTTTATCATCTCGTTGATCAATGTTCTAATACAACATCCCTACGTCATGATTATGGCTCAAGGCCACTGTAATTACATCACTAATTTTAGTTTAAATTACTATAATGGAACGATTAAGCACTAATTCTCCGAAATCTTAACATGTTTGAACACCTATCCGAATTGATAGTCATTAGTTAGTTCATCAAGGAATTATTAACGTTTTTACGATATGGTAATAGGATTATAATTGAAATCTTCAACAAGATGATTCTAAGGTGTTGGTGATTAACAATTCGGCTATGAGTTCCCATCCAACTACGAGTACTACCATCACCCATTCCAATTACTAGCAAGATAGGCATCGATTAACAATTGTGTTAGTTTTCACCGTTCCGATCATTATCGAAAGTTCTAAACTACCCAAGGCATCCAAAATTTAGTATGACTCATATAACAAAACTGAAATGAGTTCAAGATTCGATAAACTTACCTTAATTGACAAAAGAGGATGAAGAACGACGAAAGACGACGAAGAATGAGAGGGTAGCACCTCCAAAACCTCCTCCGGAGCTTGATCAACTCACTCCAACAGGATAACACTTGATTAGGGAAGCTAAAATCGACTTAGGGAAGGTGGAGGATAGTATACAAGAGAAAGGGGTGAGTTTTGGGTCGGAAGAAATGAAAGGGAGGGTGTCCTTTTATAAATTCGGATTGTCTTTACGTACGTTAGGCCTGAAGCTTTACGTACGTAAGCCGTGTTACATACATTATTGCTGAAAGCTTAACGTACGTAAGAAAAACTCAGAACTAACTGGACTAAATCACATACATCGTTACGTACATAACGAAAGTAGGCTAACGTACATAAAACCCGTTGACTTGCCTGTCGCTATCGCGCTGAAAGTTGGTCTGACAATGCACCATCCGACGAAGATTCCCTATCCGAAGACCGCGTTACGTACGTAAGGTATTATCTTTAGTGTACGTAATGGCACACTATTTGCGTACGTAATACATAGCTTATAACGTACGTAAGGTTCAGTTTGTTCACTAAGTTATTATCACATTGATTCCTTATAATGCGACTCCCTCTCAATCTCGTCGAGTAATCTCTCGGGGAACAAGATGTTGGCCACCGTCATATTCGCACCGATAATTGCCCAACGACATCAAGGTATGTCACCAACAAATCATCAACCACCACACAATAACATTACAAGAATAAAAGGTGCGGACACATATCATTCAAATTACGTTTATCGCGACGGGGTACATTTATTTATTACATAGAGGAAATAGAAATGATCGCTCAATGTGAAACAGCATGTAATACTGGTGGTATAACAGTATACGTCCGTCCGCTTCTTATCAGACTACCGAGGCAAACAGAGGGATGGGCCGTGGAAACCAAGCTGGTCCATCTGGTGCTGGAGCTGTGAAACCCAGGATTTACTAGATGAAGAAGGCCGACGATCCCGAAGCCAGCATGATTGCAGGTACTCTCGAGATCCTATCTCAGCCCGTCTGTGTTCTTTTTTATACTAGTGCTTCACACTCCTTTTTATCTACTTCTTGTTTGAGTCATTTTGAATTAGATCATGTGACCAATTATGAATCTTATTTAATTGGTCTACCCGATGGTAGAAGAATTATTGGGAATCATGAAGTGCATAACTGTCTGATTCGCATGAACGACCATGAGTGGTTGTCAAACGTAATTGTGGTCGATTTACCTAAAGATGATGTAATCTTGGGTATCGATTGGATGGATCGTCAAGATGCCATACTTAGCGTCCGCAAGCGGATAGTGACCATCACATCTGACGATGGTGTTGAGTGTATTTTTCAGGGTGATAATCCCAGTCATTCCGGGAGAGTCATCAGCGCTATGAAAGCAGTGAAACTGCTTAATCAAGGGTGTATTGGTTATTGGTGTTACATGACCAAAACAGCGGATCGACCAGTTGAATTGGCCAATATTTCGGTAGTCCAAGACTACCCAGATGTATTTCCAGATGAGTTGCCAGGCTTACCTCCACATCTAGAGGTAAAGTTTACTATTGAGTTAGAGCCAGGTACATCCCCACTTTTAAAAGCATCATATCGTATGGCTCCTACCGAGATGCAGGAGTTGAAGAACCAGCTTGAGGAGTTAACTGATAAGGGCTATATTCGATCTATTGCGTCTCCTTGGGGAGCACCAGTGCTATTTGTAAGGAAGAAAGATGGATCTCTGCGTTTGTGTATTGATTACCATGAGCTGAACAGGGTAACCATCAAGAACAAATTTCCATTGCCTCGTATTGATGATTTATTGGATCAACTTCAGGGAGCTGCTGTGTTTTCTAAGATCGAACTGAGATCCGGGTATCATTAGTTGAGGATTCGAGAGTCTAATATTTCGAAGACCGCTTTTCGTACTCGCTATGGGCATTATGTGTTTGTAGTGATGCCTTTTGGACTGACTAATGCACTGGCGGTATTCATGGAGTTGATGAATCGGGTTTTCATTAATTATCTGGATCGCTTTGTAGTCGTTTTTATTGACGACATCCTGATTTACTCTCGTGACCATGAAGAGCATGAACGTCATCTCCATCAAGTTCTCGATGCGTTGAGGCGGGAACAGCTTTATGGGAAGTTTTGCAAATATGAGTTCTGGATGGCTGAGGTTATTTTTCTTGGGCATGTGATATCAGCCGAAGGGGTGAGAGTAGACCCAGAAAAGACAGAAGCTATCCGAGACTGGCTACCTCCGAAGAACGTGAAGAAAGTTCGCAGTTTCCTAGGTCTAGCAGGTTATTACTGACGGTTCGTGGAAGGTTTTTCCAAGATTGCGCAACCGATGACTAACCTATTGAGGAAGGATAAGAAGTATTTGTGGTCAGAGGCATGTCATCAAAGTTCTGATGAACTCAAGAGTCGATTGATTTCAGCACCTGTTTTGGTTCTACCAAAAGGAACGGAAAGATTCGTGGTGTATAGTGATGCGTCGAGACAGGGGCTTGGATGTGTGTTGATGCAGGAAGGGAAAGTGTTTGCCTATGCATCGAGATAGTTGTGACCCTATGAAGTTAACTATCCGACCCATGATTTGGAGCTAGCAGCCGTGGTGTTTGCTTTGAAAATCTGGCGTCACTATCTGTATGGAGTTACGTGTCAGATTTTTACTGATCATAAGAGCCTGAAGTACATTTTTACTCAAATGTGGTTGCCGGCGCCTTGAGTCGTAAGACAGTAGAGGAGCAGATGCTTTCCCGCTTGACAGTTCAGAGAGAATTACAGTTAGAGTTCGTGAGGCCAGAAATTGAAGTCTGGTTACAGCGTATTCAGGGACAACTCTGAACACTTGAGATTTCATCATCCTTTGATGATATAATCAGATCGAAGCAGGTTACAAACCCATTCTTATCTCGAGTTCGGGATTAAGTAACTCAAGGGAAAGCCCCTATATTTGTGATCTACGAGGATGTATTGATACGCTTCAGGAATCGAGTTTGTGTAGCCGCAGACGAAGAGTTGAGGAACTCTATCCTGAGAGAGACACATGCTACCCCGTAATCCATTCACCTGGGGTCTAGCAAGATGTATAAGGATTTGAAGCAATGTTATTATTGGGGGAATATGAAACGTGAAGTTGCAGAGTTCATTTCGAGATGTTTAACCTGTCAGCAAGTTAAGATTGAGCATCAGCGACCCGCGGGAATACTGAAACCGCTCCCAATTACCGAGTGGAAATGGGAGGACATATCAATGGATTTTATCACTATCTTGCTGTTGAGTCGTCTAGGGTCGAATATGATTTGGGTGATTGTGGACCGTCTAACCAAATCAGCCCATTTTTAAAGACACGTGGGGACCCGAGAGATTGGCCCAGTTGTTTATTAAAGAGATCGTAAGGTTACATAGTACCCCCAAGAGTATTGTATCGGATCGTGACGGGCGATTCATGTCACACTTCTGGAAAGCATTTCATCGTGCGATGGGTACGCAGTTTAACTTCAGTATGGCATTTCATCCGCAGACTGATGGTCAGTCTGAAAGAACTATCCAAACTCTAGAGTATATGTTGAGGGCGTCCGCTCTTGATTGGAAGGACGATTGGGAAGCCCAACTGCTTTTGGTGGAATTCACTTACATTAATAGTTAGCACGCTTCGATTCATATGGCACCTTATTAAGCATTGTATGGCCGTCGTTGTAGGTCTCCTTTTTGTTGGGACGACCTGTCTGAATCTCTGGGTACGGAACCTGATATGTTGTTAGCAGCCCGTGAAAAGATCGCCCTGATTAGGAGTCGTTTGTTAACATCTCAAAGCCAACAGAAGTCTTATGCAGACAACCGTCAACGACCGCTTGAGGTTGAGGTTGGCGACCATGTGCTAGTGAAGGTGTCCCCTACTCGTGGTGTTTTTCGTTTTGGGAAGAGAGGCAAGCTGAGTCCAAGGTATATCGGGCCATTTGAGGTTTTGGAACGAGTAGGCGATCTGGCCTATCGTCTAGCGTTGCCACCAGCTCTGAGTCGGATTCATAACATATTTCATGCCTCCCAATTGAGGAAATATGTTGCTGATCTGAGTCATATACTTCAGTTCGATGAGATAGAGATAGCGGAGGATCATTCGTACGAGGAGCGTCCCGTACAGATACTTGAGAAGAGGATCAAATAGTTGCGGAACAAGACGATTCCCCTACTGAAGGTTCAGTGGTCACGACACGGAGTCGAGGCGGCTACGTGGGAGATGGAGAGCATCATGCGAGAGAGGTATCCCGAGTTGTTTACCCCTTAGTTTCGAGGATGAAATTTTTTTAAGGGGGAGTATGTAATATCCGACAGTAATTTCTTATCTACTGTTATATTATTCGGATAATTTGAGTATCGTTGTAATCATGTTGCATTTAGTTAATGTTTATTGATGTCGGTATATGTAAGAATAGACTTGATTCTAATTTTCATTCGCATTGTGGTTAATTTCTTGACGTTGTATAGATTGTTACATTTTTGGGCTAGGTTTTCTGTGTTTAACGTACGCTAAGGATTTAACTTAATGTACGATAATTCATTGGCTTTACATATGTAATGGAATGCTGGTTACGTACGAAATTCTTGGAATCTTATCCGATCTCAACTTTCGGCGTGGGGGGCCGGACATGATCCAGATATTTGGCCCTTTCGAGGCATCCAAGTTGACATACATTACGTACGTAATGCTGAGGCCATAACATACGTAATGATGTTGGTATTTTCAGGCAGTATCCTCTGGAGGCAGATTACGTACGTAACATTTTAGGTGTAGCGTACATAAAGAATTTAAGGTACGTTATCTTCATGCGATAACGTACGTAACGAACTGCGTAGTTTATAAAAAGACAGCTTGTGTCTTTTATTTGCACGTCCCAACTCCGATTTTTCTCTCCAACTATCATCCCCCTGCCTCCCTAGACCGACTTTACTCCCTTCCAACTTGTGTTTGAGCCTTGCATCTTGGATTGGATCTTGTTGATTGGAAGTTTAGAGTTGTTCTTGAAGCTTGGACTGTGTTCTTGTGGTTTTGGTGGTTGTTCTTCGTTTCTGAAGGTATGTTGTGCGATTCTACTCTATATTTTCGTAGTTATGATGCTAGTGATGTATACTACACCTAGTGTTGAATTAATCAAGTAAAACCTGTTTGTAGTTAAGCTTTTAACACTTATTGATGAATATGGTAATTAAGGGTTTTGAAGGAAGATGTTCGTGATGTTTTAATGGTAATGATTATGTTTATCAGAATCATACTCATCTTGCTAGATTATTAACATCATTAGGACAATAATAATCCTTAGTTTCATCATAGTTAAGTCTAATCGATTGAATTGTTGACATAAAATGTATTAGAACACCATGTTAAGAACTTGATGAATGTTAGAGATTAGGGTGATGTTCTTGAACCTAAAAACTATAACTTCAGTTCTGTTTTGGCTTAGCAAGTCTTTGAGAGATGATAAAAGGGTTTTGATGAACACAACTATAACTCTTATATATGAAAATCGGTTGTATTGATGCCTTAGGTATGTGTTGATCACCATATTAATAAGTTGATAATGTTCTTAGGAAGATATTATGAATTATTGGTGATAATGTTAGTTCTCAACGATCCTTGTGTAATAAAGGACGTAGATGTTAAAGAACTTGGTTATTCCGATTGTTAATGGTGAATTGAAGGTGTTTAATGTATAAACTTGTTTGTAGTGATAACAAGAGTATTAAAAGGACATTTTAGTATAATAATCCTATTTGTGGAAGACAAACCATATGTATTGAATTTCACCAATAGTTGATAGAATGTTCATTTAAATAGAATTAATTGAACGAGTAGGTTCCGGATGTCGTTTTCTACGAATTGATATCAATATTGTGTGAATGTATTATTGAATGAATTACGTTTCATTCAAGGTTGCTTATTCGATTGAGTATTTAATCGAGGATACTGTTTGTTTGATCGTTTGGAGAAATACTATCGTTCACCTACGGAATTGAGGCAAGTTATCTTACTTGGTTATAATGATGATTGAATTCTTGTGATGGCTATACGTTTCGTGTATATGAAATACTTATGAATATGTGCTTCGTAGTTCGATATTATTTTTGATGATGTTCCGTTTTTCACCATGGGATTGCATTCCCATGTTCAGCACTTTTGAATCGTTGATCTCGTTGATCCTTATTGTCACTTCGGTGAGTTTATTGATCCTTAACCGGATATGTGATTTATTGAATTTATTGTCATGTTGTATCGTGATATATCTGGAATCATATCTGCGTGGCGATTGGTTATTTTGTAGGATTGTTAGCCAGGCACATATATAGTCATACGTGGATGTTTCCGTATTGGACTGTGCACACGAGATGTAGTTCGTGAGGCTAATTAGGTACATTATCACACGTATGTTCTGGATTCTGTATACGGGGTGGACATGTGCACAGACACATTTCTGGATCGGGCGTACTGTGATGTCCATCTTAAGCCATATTGTTTGATCATTCATAGTCCATGTAGGATTGGATATGTTCGACGATTTGTGACTGGTTGTTCATACGCCCGAGGGGTATGTTCAATAGTCGGGATGTTTTCTTTGAGATCTAATATATGTGAATTGTATAATGTGTGGAGAATCATTTATCATGTATATCTGACCCTGTGGTTTGGGCGAAATACTTGTGTTGTATTTTAGGTCGAGGCAAATGCAAGGCACGGGAAGAGCATGGTGACGGCGAAGGGTTCGAAGGATACTAGTTCGGGGGGCCCACGTCTTTTGTTGTCCGGTTATGTTCAAACCGTGTAATGTTATTCTCTGCTTCATTTAAACTATTGTCCGATTGTATTGTTATTTGATGTATATTCCATCTCCATATGGTTTATACTTGTATTTGGATCCTGTGTATGTTAAGGCCATTGGCCATACTATTTACAAACTCCTAATCGGAGTAATAGCCGTCTTTTGGGGTGTTACTGTTCGGCCATATCATATTCACCATGGCTGTGATATCAAATTTTTCTTCTTGTGTTTAGTTGTAGATCTAGACTTGTGTCTTTGATTCTACAATTTAGACACATCAATTTTCTAAGATTGATTACACAATAGAAGAAAATAAGGAAAAATCGAGTGACTCACAAGAAAGGTGGTTCGGCCGATTCCCCATAGTTGTCCAAGCAAAGATCCGGTAGCTCGTTGCCCACACAACGTCCGGGTTAAGGCGGAGCGTACTCTAGAAGGTCTAAAGGTAGAAATACAAGGTGATCAACACGAAAGCAACCACTACTCTTCAAAGGTAATATCCTATGATCTTTTAGATCTAGATTAGGATATTTCAATTACCAACATATTTATTTAATAAATAATAAATAATATTTAAATTGCTTATTAGTCTTAGTAATTAATTAATTAGCATGACTAAATAGATCTTATGCTCGTGGATGCGTAAAACGCGTTTATCAAACTTCCCCAAACTTCGCTTCCGCTGCGTTTTACTTCCAACAATTGGTATCGGAGACGGATTTTTAGGCTTTTTGCTATTTTAATTAATTTTGGTGATTAATTGATATCAATTTAAATATTCATGTAATTTGATGTTGGAATATTTTGCTAGATGTGTTCTTGCATGTGACATGATCATGGTTACGTGAATGGTTTATTTATTTATTTAATTTTATTATTTATGCAATTATTGGTTTGGCCCGGTTTGAGGCATGTAATAGTTTTTCCGTGAGAAAATCCGTGGGTAGATCTAGGTGTTTTGTTTTTCGTGTAATCTTGATGTAATTTCGATATATTTTATTTTGTGTAAAATTGTAATCAATTCTGAAAAGACGGAATCACGAAAAAATAGAGCAGAACCGGATCGCGAGGATCGCTGGCGGCCATGGCCAGCAACAAGCGAGCGTCGAAGCGGCACACGGCCGCCAAGCGGCCAGCTGACATCTTGCCAGAGCCGTGGGCACTGTGCAGGCCGGTTCGTCGGTTCGGGTCGGGTCGTCCAATTTTTGGTCCGGTCCATTTCGCCGCCGTTCGTTGCGTCCGCTGGAGAGTCGGGATTTAAAATTAACTTTTTTTATGTAATTAATTTTGCATAAAAGTGAAATTTTAATTTTGTAAATCCATGGCCCGGTCGGGGAGGAGCGACAAGATGCTTGATTTAGTGGGAGAGATCGAGTCAAAGATTTTCTCGAATTCAATTCAAAGAAGAAGGCCATGATAATTGGATAATTTAATTATTCATGCTTTATTTTTGGTTTTTATTGTTTTGATATATGGCATGTATGAATGTATGCGTGATATTTTTTCTGCATGTTAGGACGAGAAAATTAAAAACCTTAAAGATAAAATAACTAAGTGATTAAATTGATTTATTTAAAATAAAATCAAATTGGCCTCCATATAATTTAAATTGTGAAGTCATTAGCATAAACGTTGATATTATGGTCTTCCTCCATATCGGATGTGCTAATTATAGGTTCACTAGTTTTAAATTTCAAATGCTAACATAAGGTAAATATTATTTTTTATGATAGGCCCTCTCCATCTGTAGGACTATTATTTAAAAGATAATATTTTAAGAATGTTAAATTATGGTATTCACTTAGGTGTATTAATTAATAAGCTCCATATCGGAATCTATGTTAATAAATACATGACCAAGAGGAACCAACCATTAATTTTGCGACGTAAAACTCTACTTGAAAAATGTGTGTATAACCGTCCACACGATCGTGGCTTGCATATACGGGTTTTTCGATGTGTTGGTTGCTAGCATATATATTGTGTTTTAAGGTTTTTTCGATATATTTTGCTATGCATTATGTGATGGATAATTTTTAATTTTTATCTCAGATGTCTTTCAATCCACTTGTTGTTATTCTCAAAGAAAATAAACTTGATGACACTAACTTTGCCGATTGGAAAAGAAATCTTGACATTGTCCTGACTGCTGAGGGGCATAAATTTGTATTAACTGAGGAGAGCCTTCTGAATCCAGAACCGGATGCCACCCCTCGAGAGTTGGGTGAATTCCGAAAATGTAAGTGTGATGAGATGGCTCGTTGTTATATTTTGGCTTCACTGAATGTATTGCAACATCAGCATCAGACGATGGGCTCAACCGCGGAGATGATGAAAAATCTCACCGATTTTTTTCGAGTACGATTTATCATCGCATGTGTCGTAATCATGCACATGTAGAACTGTATGTCGTGTTTTGATGGCTGGCTTCTATTCGTGTTGTTTCATTAGCGGTGCGCCTACATAATCAAGACACATGATTGATAGGTTGCTTGTTGGATGTTGAATCGTCCGTTTTTCATCCATTTCTACTTGTATTCATTGTGTTTGCGTCGTCGTTGTATACGAGGCGAAAAATTTGTGTATTTACCATTGTTTTAAATAGCGCAGCGTTGATTTGTAGCGTTTTTGTCTTGATAGCGCGTAGCGCAAATAACGTAGCGTATAGCGTAGGTTTAGCGTTCCTACTATTTTATATAAAAAAAATAAAATATATCTATATAACATATAATTCTTTATCATAAGTTAATATAAATCAAGTTAAAATTATAACTAGTGACACTTAAAATAAGAATATATGAAAATAAATGTATAAATATCATATTTACAATCCACCGTTTTTTTAATGAACTCATCAACAAGTTTTCCTATCGGTTATTTATCATTGGTTATTTGTCATTATCTTTGACAATACATATATCTAAGAATTATTAAAAAAAATTATATTTTGTAATAAATTTAATAGAACTTTATAGATTATATAGATATAAAAGTAATAAAATAATAATTAAAAAATATTTGTAATTAAAATAAAAATATATAATTAAAATAAAAAATATGATAAAAATTAAATTTTTTATTTTAATTATATATTTTTATTTTAATTACAAATAAAAATCAAATTTTCTCAAATAGCCCACGCTATTTACGCTATAGCTCAAATAGCCTACGCTATTTGCGCTATTTGGATAAAAACGTGCCACGTCATCAAAAATACTACATTATTTGTCCAAAACGCTATTTTGGATGCGCTACGTAGCGCTACAATCAATTTTTGCGCTATAGTGCGCTATAACCTATGCTACGAAACGCTATTTAAAACAGTGGTATTTACTTACACTTCAAGTGGGACACTTGAGTAATTAAATTCAGACGAACGTAAGTTTTTTTTTTTCATAAAAAACGAACACTCCAACGTTCCGTTGGAGAATTCGAAAGCTAAACACTTCAAACTGAAAAAGAACAACTATACAGTATACCAGTTTGGATTATATTTTAATATCCATTTTCAATTATTTTCTCAACTAATATTAAAAATTTCCAATCAATCTGCCACTGAAATCATAGGAAGATTTTGCACTTCAAAATATACTCGTATCCAGATCTCATTTAAGCCATATACTACCTAATTGATTTATTATAACCAGAAATGACAATAAAATTAAATTATTCGTAAACAATGTAGGAGTTATAAGGTGCCAAGGTGGTAAAGCTAGGAGTGTAGTAGATTCTAGGTGCATGGTTCAATTCCCACTAACATCTAACAAAAAAAACTAACATTGCCTTATCAAAAGAAAAAATTTATTCGTAAACAATGTCAACAAAGTTTCCAGGCTTCAAAGTTTTCGTTAATCGGAGAAGGTTTTTGCTTTACATCAGAGATCTTGTATTCCAAACAAACAGCACATCCTAATTCTCTGAGAATCCGAACAGGCAATTCTGTGAAATAAATTTCAAAATATCACAGAATGTAAAAAAGAACTAATATCACAGAACGTAAAAAAGAACTAATATGGAACTTACTAATTCTATGAATTTAAGTAGGGTACCTTAATTGATCTATTTGGGACACTTGGGAGCAGACTAATGCTCTTCGCGGTTGATGTATCTTTCGAGGATTCAAGTGCTCGTGAAGCTTGCAGAGCCATCTCTGCATGGAGTTGGATACATGCCATGGCGAGCTGCATTGTAAAACGTAAAATATGATAAATACATGTTTCAAAGTAAGAAGAAAAACTATTTTCTGATTCCAGAAAATAACAATAATCTGACAATACAATTATAAATAAGGCAGTAATAGAGTTGTTAATTGATGCAGAACTAAAAGAGTGAGATCTAGAATGGCTCCTATTATAAATGATATACAAAAAGGAGTGACGATTTAGCATTATTATGCTAGTGTACGACGGAGATTACGGTTGCTGCAATAAGGAAGATGTAGGAATTAGAAATTTGTTATTCAAGAAAAAAATATGCAAATCAAATTTCATCTATTGGATAGATAGTAAGTTCAATACCCTGGACACGCACGAATTTGAAACAAGGGTTATTATCACATTTTTTTAGGAATAAAAAAAAAAAGCATTAAAGTATAGCAGCTAATTTTTCATCTTTAACAGTTACTTTATAACATATTGATTCTCACAAATTTTGAAGGTTTACTTTGATAAAAAAAAAGTAAAAAAAAGCAAGTTCACAAAAACTGAACTGCATCACTACTTGTCAGGTATTGGACTATAATACCTAAATTAAACACACATATGTTCTGAAGTCACACATGATCTCGACAATAGAGCGGACATACAGCCTAAACTGTGTGTGGCAACTAACTTTTTCGTCTAAATCATGCTATACGAACTGCACCAATTTTCCCAAATCTCAACTATGTCAAATTCAGTATAGTAAAAGCAGGATCATGATAGAGAGAAGTGAGGATCTGAAAAATGAAAAGTCAGTTTTTGGGTAAGCCAACTTTCTTCCTTACCGTGTGACATTCTCTGTCTGTGTCTGACTCAGCCACCCGTAGTGCCCATGCCCGAACCCAGTCGAGCCCTTCGGAGATTTCAACATTCCCCTCAACCAAAGCAGATGCAACATAAGATGGATGAAGGGACAGTAGAACACACGAAGCTGCAAACAGGACAGACCTTCTCACATATGCTTCTGCATGCTGGGATATCTCTCTGTCCAACAACAGGAAAGATCATGGTCGCTAGCATCCAGTTAAGAAAATAGTTGCCAAATTCAAATATAGAGAAGGTTAATCAATCAAAAACAATACCTGGATCTTAACATATCCAAAAGAGAAGATGCCAAAACAGAAGCTTCAGGATGCATTGCTGCACATTTTATACAAACACCAAGCATGTGGATGAGCTTTCCCAGAACAATAAAATCCCTTCCCAGTAGATCAACACCGTGTATCTTTTTATCATATCCATGCATGGCCGGAAGCATAAATGCCGCTGCATATTGAGGAAAGCTATTTTGGGATGATTCCATCTGGTCATCTTGTATTCCCGAACGAATGCTCCATCTTCGTGTCTTTCCCCTCGTGATCTGACCTGTTTTGGAAGGTATTTCTCTTTCATAAGAATAAGACCAGTTTAATGGAGTTCCTGATGAAGAGATTTCCTTCCAGGACCCAGATCCTGGAGGACCAATGTTTCTTGGCATGAACCACGGTTGACCAGAAGTGGACGATATAAGAGCCATGGACGGATGTTCTGATTTCAGTATTCTAATAAATGCAAGCTCCTGAGCTGCATCTATCATTACATCCAAAATCAATATCCGCTGACTGACGTCGACATTAGGGGAGTAGAGCAATTTATTCACACTGTCAAGAGATTCAAGAGGGCACGCGACAATCAATGCGACCAGCGCCTTTTGCCTTTTTTCTTCAACTGATTCTTCTTCTCCTTCAACAGCGAAATCAGAGCAACGAATCTGAACAAGAACTTTTGCTAGCTCACCTGCTATATATTTAAGTTCGTCTGGTGATGCTCGAATAAGCTTCTCAGCAACATCAAGGGCTTTTTCAACCTGCAGAATGGGGAAGATCTCAAAATTTAAAGAATGCTCGTCGGACTATGAAGCATCTTAGTCCCAAAAATATTACCCCAATATCTCAACGGCTCCCGCAGAAAGCAGGGTAAGGGGGGATCGGATGTACGCAGCCTTACCCATGTGTTCTCAACACAAAGAGGCTGTTTCCAGATTATCCAAATGAAAATTGCAACGAGAATTGCATGGAATTACTGCTACTTAATGATAAAAAGAAGCGCAGTCAGTTTGAGCCATTTTGATTTATTCCATCATAATCCAGAACCAAGGAATAGGGAGTCTTTGGCTCCATTGGAAACAATGGTAAATATGAAGCATCTTAGTCCCATTAATAAAAAATACATGAACATTTGTTTAATACCTTGCAACTTTTCAAATAACTAAATCACTCTTGGAACTTATTTATCAGTGTGAGAACTTGAGTAACAGAACAAGTAAAGTGGTACAACATGACAAAGATTGCACAGATGTCAAAACTGTTTAATCAACCTAGGGTTACATACTGGGTGCAATAGCATCATACACAAACGAACAACATAATCATAAACAACTGTAAAGATGTGTGCTGAAAATAGGCATGACAAGAGATGGTAGGTGATGTTTGAACTTACACCCTCAGCATCATCCGATTTCCTTAGCGCCGCAACCACATCGACCAACTGCATTAATATTCTTTTCAGATCTTCATCATCATCTGTCAAGTCATATGACTGCAACAAAGAATCGCTTGAAGCCTCAGAATCCTCACTTGCAATGTCACTCTCATCTTCATCAATGTTATCTTCGTTAGTTAGTGTTGCTGGATCAATAACCTCATCTGGGTCAATTAAATTACGCACTGATTCCTTTTTTCTAGCTTTTGAGGAATCACCAACCCAATTATCCCCTCTTTTTTGAATTTCTTCTCCAGATACTATGGTATAAATGCTCTCTCTTTCGCCAGTCTTTTCATCGTTACATGCTGTTTCGATGACAGGCACTTCCCTGGGGGTTGCTAAACCAAAGTCCCAGTCAATGGTCTCTTCCTGACAACTATCATCAAGATATAAAGGATTTTGGGGGTCTAAAATCCTGGAAAATACAAAAGCAATAGTGCTCGCCATTTTTCGAATCAGATATACAGGGCTCTCCAACCTAACTGTGAGCAGTTTACAAGTAAGTACAATTAGCAACTTCCGAGAAACAAATGACAAGCATTTCAACCAAGAGAAAAAGAACCAAATAGTACAGCTAATTCCCTGAAGAACCGAGTGCAGTCCATCCTTTGTAGCATCTAGATCTGTTTTAGTCATCTTCTCCAGGCAAAGGCCTAATGCAGCAGTAACATCTGAATCCTATGTTAAGGTGTTACAGGAAAAATAAGTATGGCAGTAATAAAACAATAAAAATGAAAAAATATGGGGAATTTTTTCAAATGAATTAGAAGATGATGAAAAAGAAGAATATGCAAAATGTTTACTTGATTCATAGTATAACATAGAGATTAGAGAGCTAATACCATAAAGGAAGTTGCTGTTTCTACAAGTAAATATCAACAGCAAGCAAGCAACTCCCTGTTCGAAGGTGTCTTAAAATATTTTTATCTTGGTTACTACCACTGGTCGGATTACGAGGGATACAAGCTTGCTGCTCAGTTGGAGATGACTGCACAAACTCTTTTCTCGACCATGCTATCACAAGACGGTGCATGGTGTCTGAGAGACTATGAGCATTATAAGATTTTAGCGAAGAACTATCAGGAGGGCATTCAAGCACAGCGAAGTGAACAATCCATCTTAAGCAACAGGTGGGAAATACTTTCCAGAGTAAAAACTTTTCCGCAAAAGTGAACCTGGAACACAAAAGGAGAGAAGTGACAAAGAACCATCTATAATGAACAGAAAAAATCTAAAGAAAAAAAGATAGAAGACAAAAAATCAGACGGGTTAATCCGGACTCCAGCATGAAACAAATCAGGAAATTCTAAGGCTAGTAAACCAGTGCACAATCAAGATGATACACTTACCATGATTGTTTTTTAGTAATAATTTATCTTTATAAAGAGTGGTAATGTATTCATGTGCGATGGAAATACATACACTGAATTTTGAATAGTACCACTTTAGTTTATTTGAGAAAGATGGGAGCAGTTAGTTGGAACTTAAGAGAGTGTGTGATAAGTCCTTATGTACCTGACTGAAGCCTGGCATTTGTGGATCCGTCCGAAGAGTATCCACAAAACCCAGTAACCCTCAAAATCATCAACATTTTGGGCAGCTAGTTGATGCAACAGTGCTTCAGCTATTCTTTCTACAGAATGGGAATCATTTATTACCTCCACGATCTTCAACCAAAAACTTGAACCAGGTTCTGACTCAAATATTTCACTAGTAGCTAGACCATAGGTTGATGATAGGACACTCCTAACATGCCCAAGAAGCCGTGGAATGACCTCACACAGAAGTACATCTGCCAAAATGTAAAAACTGTAAAACCAAAGTTTATGCTATTCTGTACATGGTAGAATACATGGATTCCTTATAAGTTTGAACTTCAGGCTCTAAGAATCTAAAAATACCAGCGGACCCTCGACGACAAATGCGAGTAAAAGTTTCTCCAATGAAAAGAATAGATCCATCCATATGGCTATTGTTGGTAACAGCTGACTTGTCTACTAACTTTAAATCCCATTCCTCCACCCCATGGAGAAGCTGACTGGTAAGTCTTTTGAAGAACAGACTGGAACGATCAAGTAAAACAGACCGAACAGGTGGTTGCGAAGAATGAACTGAAAATGACATCTAGAACCCAAAATGTGATGGGACTTTCTAGTACATTCAGCAAAATTAAATGTCTTACGCGAGTTTTGTTCAACAAATTCAAATAAAAAACCTAATTGGTAGGCTCTACCTCAATATCAGATATCAATTCATGTGCAAACAAGGCCTGCACATTTTCTATGACATACAAATAATAACAAACGAGGAAGCTCTATTTACAATTCAAAATAAGGATACTGTGTGGAAAATGAAGTTGGAGCTCGTAGTCTTGCTTTGTCAGGAATAGATGTAATAATCTGCGAGGCCCTGGAAATAGCCTGCTTGAATCGTTCACGGCTGAGATTGTCAAATTGGCAAGAACCAGCAAAATCTCTAGCCATCTGAAGTACCATATCATTCTCCAGCAGGCAAAGGGCAACTAATCTGTAAAAATTGCATAAGAAAGAAATCTATGCAAGCTACTACTACCGAACATCCTCGTGAGGATATGACTGTGGCGTTGTTAAGACATATTTCAATCTAATTTGATTACTTAAAATGCCATTAAGTCATATGGAACATTATGGCATATAACATGCATTAGTGACCACTGATCTGCTGCAAGAAGCACAAGAAATTCTTAATCAAATATGCGTGCAGTTTGTTATATTAAACTCCCAAGATATATGTTTTTGAAAAGGTTTGTGTTGTTACCCAAAATATTATCCGGAGATGATATGGAATGGGTGAGTAACACACAAATGCGAGAGCACGTCCGTGGGGAAGTAAATAACACAAGATTTGCCGGGTTTGTTAGGCCCGGGCTTGAATGCTCTCGCGAGATATTATTAATACGAATACGTTAGAGTACAAATATTAATGTGAGAGTACAATTACAATGAGTGTTAAAGACCCTAGTTATCTAGCTCTCAAAGTGATTGCCGGAAGAACCAGAGTTGAAGCTCTGTGAATTCTTATTTCCGTTCCTGCCGACCGTCGTATGGTTAAGAGGTTTCGAGAGAGAGAAAGCCGAGAGAAAAACAGCAAGCCCCCATTCCAAGTGCAGGAAGCCGTCTATTTATAGGAGGAGCTGGGATGTCGTAATCCTGACGGGCGATCGCCTTTCCTGTATTATAATAAGGGGGCGATCGCCTTTAGCACATGGGCTAATTGCCTTAAAGTCCGCGGCTGCTGCTGGCAGCCAGCTGTGCGAAACCAATGAGAGGATAGCACGCGTCTCTTGTCGCTGTCTCGGGAGGTCCCACCTTGGACATTTCGGCGGGTCTGTCGGTAGGTGAGAAGATGGTGACAGGCTGGTGTCAAAGGGCCCTATCCTGCGGCGCCTTTTCCGGATCTGCACGTGGCCTTTGCAGACTTGGCGGATGCTGGCTTTACGTGGCATGAGGGGGTCGTCCTTGGCCGGGCACCAGAGTCGATCGCCAGGTGCCAAGAAACGATCGCCTTAGATGTCGATCGCTCGGCACTTGGACTTGATCTGGAATCTCCGTTCTGTAGGTGTGTCGTGGTTCATCTGACTCCAGTTCGGTCGCCCGGTCTTTGTGTCGGTCGCCTGTTGAGGTGTATAAATCTCGACACAACAATTGCCCCCCAGCTTGCTCCGATGTTGAAGACATGGGGTGAGGTGGTTCCACTGGCGATAGTTTTAAGATAATGACGAGCGACCCAATCGTTTGGCGAGCTATCTTCGGTCTTGTTCTTGTGATTTTCAATTTTGCAGATCCCTCGTGGAAAGCTGATTGTTTCGACTTTGAGGAACCGTGCACGGTCGCGGAGTTCGATGGCGGCACTTGCTCCTTTCTGCCCGGGGCTCTGGCTAAGTTACTAGACTGTCCAGCTTGCCCTCCTCGAACAATCTCCAGAGGAACCGTGCACGCCGTGTTTGATGCCGATCACGGCACTTGCTCCTTTCTGCCCGGGGCTCTGGCTAAGTTACTAGACTGTCCAGCTTGCCCTCCTCGAACAATCTCCAGAGTTGCCTGAGGAGGTCGCGGCATTGATCGGTGTTGTGGTCGGGACTCTTGTGGTAAGCACAATATTTGTTGTGGTCCACATGACCGTGGTCCCTTACCGCCTTCGGCTTGCTTAGCCGCTCGCGCCCCTGGATGGCGTAGAAAATGTGAGCCGGAGATAGACTGAGGTTGTGGTAGAGATGGGCTTCCACATTCTCGAAGGTCCTGAAATCACCGGGTGGTTTGGCGGACGCCTTGTTGGACTTAGCGATCGCCGTCTCTGCCCCCTCGTCTTGGCGAAGGGCGAGCAACCTACGCCTAGCCAGAAAGTCTGCAGCCTTGGCGCAGAAGATCGCGTAGGTTGGGGGATATCCTTCGTAAGGTGCTTGAACATGGGCGAAAGACCATTGAATCCCCTAGGACTGAGTAGAGGGCGAGCTCGTCGCTAATGGGCTCGCCGGTGAGGACTATTTCATCCACCCGGTCGATGTAATCTGCGTCGGATTCGTCTTCCCCTGCCTGATTTTCATCATGCGGTGGGGGCCTTCTAGTCTGGCAACCTTGGCGGCGAAGTATGACGTGAAGTCACTCGCCAGTTTCTCAAAGAAGATGATTGATCGCGGTGGTAGTGAGGCGTACCACCTATGGGCCAGCTCGCCCAACGTTAACGGGAATATTCGGCACTTGATCGCGTCTGATGCCCCACACCCGGTCATGTAAATCCGAAACTTGCTTAGGTGAGTCTCGGGGTCCGATCTCCCTTCATACAAAGATGTTTTGGGAGGAGCGATCCTTGGTTGCACGGGGGCAAGCTCGATGTAGACCGCGAGTGGCTCAGTCGGTTCGATGATCTTTCTAGTGGCGCTTGCCCCAGTTTCCAAGAGCGCTTTCATCTCGTTGAGATGGCGTTGCATAGCGGCCATCGCCGCGATCTGGCTGCTCACGGCTAGGCACTCGGAGCGGGAACTGAGGCGATCAAGTACTGATCCCATGGCTCCGCTGTCGATGATGTCCTTGCCGTGTGGCTCGACTCTTTGGCGGATGGGGGCCAGACGGCTGACCTGTATATAGTTCGGAGTTAGGTAAGCCGAACTCCTGGTGACGGACTCGGATTCCGTCGTCTCGCGGTTGGGGCAAGAATGCCCCGGTCGCCATGATGGATCGCTTCCCAAGCGGCTAAAGACGGAACCGTCCCGCCTCGCGAGAGCCCTTTCTCGCGAATCGGGGCTTTCTGACGATCGCCCGGCCAGTAACCCCTTGAGCTTCCATTTGCCCGCGCGGCGGATGGCCGAGGGGGTTACAGCGGGCGCTGCGCATGCTCTCCGTCGCTCCCTTAGGATGGTCATAGCCTCCTCGATCTGTTCCGCGGTTTGGAACTGGTCGAGCGAAAGGCTGGGGCCGTCCCTCAGGTGCGGGATCGAGAGTCTCGCGTCGCCGTGGCTACCCTCTGTCGTAGGCTGGGGCTCGGATTGAGCCGGAATAAGGCGTCCGGCGGATCGGAGAGTGGCTCTCTTCGATGTGGTGGCAGATGTCATGATTCTGAAGGTTTTATCTTTGAAGAACAGTGAGTGTTTCTTCAAGTATATGCCCCGGAGAACAGTGAGTGTTCTTCGAGACGGTAGGAATGAAAATGAAGGTTAAGACGCCCCCTTCTTCTAGCGCCAATTGTTGTTACCCAAAATATTATCCGGAGATGATATGTAGGAATGGGTGAGTAACAAACAAATGCGAGAGCACGTCCGTGGGGAAGTAAATAACACAAGATTTGTCGGGTTTATTAGGCCCGGACTTGAATGCTCTCGCGAGATATTATTAATACGAATACGTTGAAGTATAAATATTAATGTGAGAGTACAATTACAATGAGTGCAAAAGACCCTAGTTATCTAAGTTGGTGATTGCCGGAAGAACCAGAGTTGAAGCTCTGTGAGTTCTTGTTTCCGTTCCTGCCGACCGTCTTATGGTTAAGAGGTTTCGAGAGAGAGAAAGCCGAGAGAAAAACAGCAGGCCCCCATTCCAAGTGCAGGAAGCCGTCTATTTATAAAAGGAGCTGGGATGTCTTAATCCTGACGGGCGCTCGCATTTCCTGTATTATAATAAGGGGGCGATCGCCTTTAGCACATGGGTTGATTGCCTTAAAGTCCGCGGCTGCTGCTGGCAGCCAGCTGTGCGAACCAATGAGAGGATAGCACGCCTCTCTTGTCGCTGTCTCGGGAGGTCCCACCTTGGACGTTTCGGCGGGTCTGGTAGGTGAGAAGATGGTGACAAAGGGCCTTATCCTGCGGCGCCTTTTCCGAATCTGCACGTGGCCTTCGCAGACTTGGCGGATGCTGGCTTTACGTGGCATGAGGCGGTCGTCCTTGGCCGGGCACCAGAGTCGATCGTCAGGTGCCAAGAAACGATCGCCCTAGATGTCGATCGCTCGGCACTTGGACTTGATCTGGAATCTCCGTTCTGTAGGTGTGCCGTGGTTCATCTGACTCCGGTTCGGTCGCCCGGTCTTTGTGCCGGTCGCCTGTTGAGGTCTATAAATCTCGACACAACAGTTTGCTTATACTTATATGCAAAATTACATATCAAGCCTTCAACCTGATCCCTCCCTGAATTACAACAAGTACTAAACTGACAGTCTAATCCTCAAATTAAATGTTGTAAAAATGCTACAACATGTTCCATGATGTATGTGTTGTGTTGATTTTACAATATCAATCACGTATTGTGACATGACAATAGCAATTATCTCAAACTCATCGCCGTCTCATGATATTTTCCATATAAATAGAAAAACCTATGATGTTGACGGTTTTGGAATTTCGTTCTATTTCTCCTTCATATGAAGGTTGCGACAGGAAGGGCATCCGGCGTAAAACTTTGCCACTTTGTTATTTGCATGAGTGATGGTGTTAACTAATTTTAGACAATTAAACGACACTATAATCTTCATGCCACCGACCCCAACATAGTTGGGATTAAGGTGCTGTTGATGATGATGATGATGATGAAAAATGCTACAACACCAAGCAAAGGCAACTCCAATAAGAAGAAAAAAATGGTTAACAATTTCAACCCATGTCAGTAACCGAAATTACAGTTAACATAAGATTCAACTATTCCTTTTGAAACTAAAACCATCTAAAAATCAATTCGAAGGATTTATCAAGAAGAAATCATTGACCAAGATTGTAAACTAATATGCCATAAGTAGTGGAAGTACATGTATAAACCAACTATGTATACTATAAAAGACAAAATCCTAGAAGTAAAACTCAACAGTGCGCTACTATAGATTTTTCTCCAAAAATTCATAGATAAAAGAGTACAGAAAAAGAAATAAGAAAAGAAGGGAAAAAACGCACAACTACAATATGAAATGGACAGCAACCAATGAGTACACAACTCATGTGGATGGAGGTTTACTATCTTAATGACATTATCTACTCATGAGGGTCTAGAGTGAAACATAACACAGAAATTTGAATCTGATTCATTTCTTGGAAACTGGATTGTATTAAAAAAGGTTTATGAGATTGTAAGCTGAGACAAGAATTAAACATAGCAGGACATGAAAAAGGTGACAGATAGTTCGAAATGCAACCTAGTTAAGAGTAATATTAAGATAATAGTTAACTCAATACCTCTCAGCATTAGAGCACACAGCAATCGAATCATGACCGCCACTTCCACTAAGCTGTAGACAAGGAACCAACACCTGAACTCCCTCAGCGGCGCAACCATTTAAAAAGAATACATCATATACATGTTTCCTTGCAGAAGTTGGAAAGCAGGCAAGCCAATTGGCAGCAACATCTACACACCATTACACATCATTTAGAAATCACAAAAACCAATACTCTAAAAACAAAAGACATAATCCTCCTGCTTTAGAGGAACAAATTTTATTCTCAATTATCTGGATGTTCTTGGAGAAGAAATTTTTGGTACTAATAAAATATTCGTAAGAACTGAAGGAGGTGGTCTACGTACAGGTTTTAAAATGGAAGAAGAGAATACATGAATAGATAGAGAAAGGATCACATTTTTGGGATCATCTTGAATCATTTTACCAATATATATATATATATATATATATATATAATATATATATATGGAAATAGCCACAACAAAGCAGCAACAGTCCTCCTTAAGAATGCAAGATAAAATATTCTAAAGAACACTGGCAAGAAGTTTTCGAGACAATGAATTTTCAAAACTGTTAGTATCTTCAACTCAATGATGAGGGCATGAAATATCATTTTGGTATAACATACATAGTTGTCAGTGGCGGATAGGGACCTGTAGTGTTCAGGGCACCGCTATCCGCTATTTGTCCGCTAAATTCCGCTAAAAGGCCATATCGACACTATAACCGACTTAGCTAATCACCGCTATTGACAACTATGATAACATATATGTAGGAAGATACAGTAGAATACTATTCGTATATTCCAGGCTAAAGAAAATATTGTAACTTTGTCGCACACAACAGCTCTTGCATCAGTCACTAATTCAGAAAACACGCTAGCTTCACTATAGTATTCAAAATTCCACAACAGAATTTAATTTGAATAGAAATGCCAAACAAATGCACCTATTAAAAAACACAGTAGGGAACTGCAAAATTTACCATATAACAGAACTTTAGAGAAAGCACTAAATGAGGATCCTCTGTAGAAAACATCCCACCATTTAGTTTTCTCATCTCCACTTGGAACCTCCACAGCGAATAACTATTCAAAGAACAGAAAAAAACTACGTAATCATAGTCCCTTATTCAACAAAAACCACACTCGTGTTGTTTTCATGAGTAGCTTGAAGGTTGTTTTAATATTCTATTTTAATGAATATACCCACACACGGAAGAAAAAAAAAAAATCGGTACCTCATCCCGGTATTTCTCATCAATACAACCTTCATTTGCCACAACAAATGAACAAAAGACAAATAAAAAAGAATAGAAGTCAATAATGGTAGTACAACTTATCAGTTAACCTGTGTGTGTATGTGTGTCAATATACATCTGCATATGTATGTGTGTGTAGAAGATGGATCAAATGAGAACGATATTTTGAGTAAGAAACGGCAATACTGAACCATTGATCTTTATGTGATCTACGATTGATATTACTTTGTGCATAAAATATATAAGCATTTCATGCATCAAAATACCAATGCATTAAAATTAAGCATTATATGCATCAAAATATCAGATGCATTAAAACAATGCATTCCATTAACATGTTTTCGTGAGAATAAATGTTGGACATCAACAAAATTCATTCTTATTTCTTAACTTGAATTACATCCCATCCTCAATAGAGCTACCCCTAATATATATTTATACTTCCTCCGGGTTTTAAGGTTGCATTTTACGGGATATAGCTATGATCATTATACATTTATCAATATATTACCAAAAGTTTTAAAAAATTTCTAAAAATATTCATTTAAACAAACCAAAATCTAATGCTAACATTTATTTTATTATATGAATAGTGCGAAATGTAGATGAAAAGAGGGAATATATATATATATATAAGCCAAAATGCAGTACTTGAGAATTAATTGATAACCTGAAATAGAACGGGGATGGAGGGGGAATAGACAGACGGCCAGAGAGTAAAGAGCTAAGATAACTTGGTCGACATGATTCGCGTTATCCACGGAGGAAATGACGTGTCCAACCTTCTCTAGTACTCTTCTCTCCAGTTCTCTCCTATTCTTCTCCGTCGATTCCTCTCCTTCCATGGCGAGTTAAACTTTGTATAGAGGCGAATACGCAAATTGATTCGTGGGAAATTTTTCTCGGGGGATTTGAAGGAGGGAAGGGAAAGTTTACTCCATTTTTTACTCCCTTTTCCCCACCCTACTTCCTTTCTAATAATTGCGGGGGTTTGGAGGTGATGCGAAAATTATTTATATAATTATTTAAATATTTTTCTTTAAAAATAAAATACACAATACATATATTAAGGATATAATAATTTAATATATTTCATTTTTACCTTTTTCTCTTTATCAAATAAAATATTACTATTTTTCACTTTTTTTTTATACAAGTTTTTCAAACAAGTTAAATATATTTTACTGTTATAATATACCTTGAAAATGACATTTTGATTATCCTTTTGTTTTTATATAGTGTGAATGACTATTATGCCCCTGATGTAATTATGTAATTACGATTGTGCCATTTGAAGTTTTCCTATAAATAGAACTTCAGTTATTAATGAAAAATATACATGAGAATCATTCTCTAATTTCTCTCTCTATTCTCTGTCTCTATAATATTCCGATTTTACAACACGTTATCAGCACGACTCTAACCAAATGAGTAATATGACGAGTATCTTTCTACAACAGATCTTATAGATGATCCTCTGTATCAGAAATCCAATTATTACAAAATCACAGATCTCTCTCACTCTGTATAATTTTCTTTTTCTGGAGAGAAGAAAGAAACACACACACGCGGAAGAAAGATATTAAGACCGAGATGGCAATTTATTCTCCATCATCTTCTCACCTCACAATAATACTCTTCACATTTACCGCCGTCAATTTCTTCACAGAAACACAATCATCCACCACAAACAAGCTCCTCTCCGAAAAAAAAAAGCTTCGTTTCTATGTTCAAAACTTCCTCACCTTCCTCCTCTCCATCTGTAACACCCCCAGATCCGACCGGAAATATTACAGCGCCGTGGGCCCTGAGATGGAACCCACAAGGCTGAAGGAAATTTTCGCAAACATTTACAAATACCCAAGAGGCTAACGACGGTATTATCTATTAAAAACATTCGAAGATTTATAAAACTCGTTTATCAAACCGTCGTAAAAACTCATTTGAAACCACAAGGCCCAAAATGCCAAAACTCAACAGTTTAAAAACATACGTGAAGCTATCGCTTACACGTACCGACAGAATAGATTTAGAAAATGATTGCCAAAGTAACCTAAGTTACCGGATACCAAAAAGGCCATTTAAAAATACTCACGCAGCGGATAAAGACAAATAATTAAAATACTCTAGAAATGAATACAACAACTGATCAGAAACTCAAAACACAAATACATGCCCTTGCCAGTATCCTCTAGGAAGTTCATCTCTCCACGACCGCTACAAGCTTGATAATCCAAGAACCTAAAAAGAAAGCCCACGACGGGGTCAGCCATAATATCCAACAATGATAACCATCACATCTCGTCAATAATTACATATCAATGGAAATACTAAGTAAGAATACGACCAATGTAATCTTACCGTCGTAACTTTACGAGAATCCACGATTCGTATCCTTAACAACACATTAAAATAATACCAAAATATCTATACGGTATCTCAACAATACTCAAGGTTCTCAAAACATTATCATAACTCGCGATACGGAAATTATACCAACTCTGGCTAATTCAATCCATCGGATAACATCGACAATTCCAATACGATAATCGATTGTCCATCAAAGATAAGTACCAAGGAAATACGGAACATACCTCAAGATTACGAAATACCATGATAATCACGTCAGTCTAATCCGAGATCAGATCAACATAACATACGGACATGGTCCTAACACAAGACCTACAAATGCATACTCATATGACAATATCAATATGATCACAACAATAATGACAATGTATACTTATGGCAAACCCATAATATACATATGCACAACAACAATACATGGCAATCCGATGATCCAGCGTTCACTGCTTAGATCCCCCGATGATCCCGTCAGACCAACCCGAGGTGGAAAACCCGTCCGTTGATCCAGCGCACGCTAGCATAGATCCCCCGATGATCCCGTCGGACCAACCCGAGGTGGACATACAACAACAATGCACAAATGCATATAACAATTATACACAATGCATGACAACAACGATACACGCATGTATCACAACATGATCGACATGAAATGACAAAAATGATTAGAGTACTTGCCCCGAGTCCTTCGAGAGCAATTTCGATGTCCAGACCATCACGAACCATTATTCTGAATATTCGACGATCCGAAATGTCACGGATGGTAAATAATTCACGCCTTTGTCTATACCATGATGTATCCTCGATACCAAGTATGCCAACAAGAATGTAAATCATATACATTATGATTTAATTCCCAAAACTCAAATACAACCTATAATCTCAACTCTCCTGTGATTACGATTTATAAACATTGCTATACGAATTAAAAACGAATGAAACTGAAACCATTCATTAAATATTATTAACTGAGCAAGTGATAACTTGCCTTAATACCGATGAAGCAGTTACCAATTCCATTGCTGTCATCTACAAGTCCCTCGGTCCCGACCAAAGTAATTCACGAACATACTCGAACACGACCGCAGCATACGGTTATAACCACCGATCAATATTCTCAACCTAGTAATTCGATAAACAACAAGTTCGATAACAATCAACAATCGATAAAAATCAATTCATAAACCCAACGGCTCAACAATATCTCGGTTAACCACAATTCTGATCAAACCAACTTAAACGATCACGAATTCATAACCGAAACAGAATATACTACCCTGCCTGATGACTTAGTGCACGTTAATCACTTAACGTAGCGTGCGCTAAGTTATTCCCGTTAGCGTGCGCTAGACAATATGCTTAGCGTGCGCTAATGCTGTACAGTTTGCATGCTTTTCAGGTACCGATCAACATATGACGATTATCAAGAACACTAAGTGATCCAAAACCATGTTTATAGTCATCAAACAACGAAATCCGATATCCTTTAACATACAAACAATCATTCAACTTATAATCCAAGTCCTATATCCATATATCATCTTCCTCAATATAAACATCATGAAACATTAAGAACGTAACAACATTTTCATAATCTATCATTACAGGGAGTAATCATCAACAATAACATCAACATCCGCAAAGGAGAATGAGGATTAACCAACTTATCTCAAGAAAACGAACTACACAATACAAATCACCCAAATCATATTAAAATCATCATACTCCGGTAATCCATCTCATAATCATGCTTATCAACTTGTTTATGTAATAATCATCAACTCAAGAACATCAACATTCAATCCAAAACGAAATCCAAAGATGAAGAGGGATTACCTTTTTGAAGAAATGGATTGAATCCCAAGTTTGAATCCATTTCCAAGAATCGCCAATGATTTAAAGAACAAAGCTTTAATCCATGATTTTCATCTTTAATCTTGATGAAGATCATCATCTCGGAGTGTTTCTGGACCTCAGGTACCTCCCAAGGTTCTCTCTATCGGTTGCAAGAAGAGAATGGACGAAATGCTTCATAATACCCGTCTGTCCCTTTTTATAAAGTATATTACTAGCGTGCGCTAAACCTTATGTTTATCGTGCGCTACGGCCTTAGCGTGCGCTAACTGACTTTGTAAGCGTGCGCTATCGCAGTCCAGAGGCTACAATGTGGCTTCGTACATATGTTTACGTACGTAACGCCCATGCATTAGCATACGTAACTTACACCCTTTAGCGTACGCAAGTCCCTGCGTTTAGCGTGCGCTAATATCAGTTGACTCGTTTGTCTGTATGCTCCGAAGACTGGTCCACACGCCGAAAGTGCTGATGAGGATAAGATTCCCTTTTGTCCGATATATAGTTAGCGTGCGCTAATCAACATGCATTAGCGTGCGCTATCACTACATTACAACATCCGTTGACTTATCAGAACGTGCGTCGAAAGTGGCCTGGTCCACACGCAGATTCCTTCCGATCTGACTGCATTAGCTTGCGTTATCTTATATCCGTAGCGTGCGCTAAACCTGCACGATAGCGTGCGCTACTCATGATTATTAGCGTGCGCTAATAATGTTACACTTAGCCATTTTCAGCTATTCTTGTCCAACGTCTCAACATACAGAATACGAACATACGGCATACTGAATACATATACTTCTTACATCCAATTGTCGACCAAGTACGACAATTATATAAATATAGATGTCTCGGTCTTTCAATTATTTTACCCATACTGTACAGATTTCATGTTGTACAACATAACTCGGATAACATTAAACAATAGTAATAGAAATTCAGGATATTACATACTACACCACTTAAAATAAGTTTCGTCCTCGAAACTTGCAATCCGTCATAAAAACAAATAAACCGTTCAACCAAAATATCCCGAAATAATCACGACAACGGTTAATCATCATCATTCACGAATAACCGAAACAGCATACTTACCAGTGC
Source organism: Orobanche coerulescens (assembly GCA_033398695.1). Taxonomy (NCBI): domain Eukaryota; kingdom Viridiplantae; phylum Streptophyta; class Magnoliopsida; order Lamiales; family Orobanchaceae; genus Orobanche; species Orobanche coerulescens. The sequence continues at coordinate 65,818,074 of CM065808.1, read as the reverse complement.
GCAAAGTCGACGATCTCTTGAGATACTAGTAAGTGACTTCACTGAAAAGCCTCAACACGCTTACAATAACAATTCCATAAGTCCCAACCAGATATATTATCGCCAGATGAAATAATCTATCCGTGTCAGATCTTGTCTGCCTGATCGCACAATCAAATCCCAATCCGGATACAAATCAATAATACACAATACAACTGTGAAACAACTGTCCAAAACAATGACAACAGGCCCCGAAATATCGACATAACGTCCGAACGCTCATACGATCGTTAACGATGATCAATCAACAAATTAGCCAAGAATATCATCGACATGATAAACTCTAATTCGACCATCCAAAGGTCAAAACACACTTCGAGAATATTTCACATGGTAAGCTCCAACATGGTCAACACAGAACCACAGAAACAGATATACGAAAGAATAACATTCTCAAAATGACACACCAATCACGTACAGTAGATCTCAATAAACATACCCGACTGGCGAACATATCCAATCCTATATGGAGTGGGAACGACCACTCAATATTCAAAGCAACCAGCATGGGGTCACCATCTCCAATGTCTCAGTTTCATAAAACCCACAGTTCCAAAATTACATCCTGTGCATGAATTCTACATCCTGTAGCATATTCTTCTTATCCGATCAATCGACCGGTCATCCCTAGATAACCAACTACCATACTGAAGTTCGAATCTTTATCCATCGTACCGTATTGATGCCTTATCCAGTTTATGAGTCACACTCATAACTCCATCATGATATGCATTATGCTCTAAATGCGTATTTATATCGATCATATTTTCAAAACCAGTTTGAAATCATATAGTCTCGTCAAAAGACAAATTTCCGAAAGTTCTTTCAAAAAAATTCAAAACTCAAAAGATAAATTTTTCGTAAGTCCACGAAATCAATTTTCAAAAAAATTAAATCGGCTCGCTGGTGCCAAGTATTCGATAACAGTTTCCTTCGATTCTACACAATTTCGAAGTTTCAAATGAAAACTATGCAAATGCTGGACTACATCCATATTACTGTATACCAATTCGGTTCGTTATTCCATCGTAAAACCACACGATAAAGTTCCGAAATTTTCAATATATAAACTCCGGCTAAAAACTCCTTTTCCACATATGACTCGCAACGTCAATCATTTTCCATCCTGGATCACCTCAATTATGCTATGACAATGCATTGAAACAAATCAACACAGCGAAAGACTTCCCGAGAAGTTTCTTTTGAACAAGTAATCCAGAACCCCGAAAGGCAGGAACGACATAGATAAACGATTGATAAAGTGTTTTACAAGTCTTGGGAGTTTTTAAGAAAACAGAAAAGTCTTTTGAAATATTAGGGTCTCAGCCCGTATCTCGTTCCGCATTACAAGAAGTTTAAAAAGTAGGAAACTCTTTTCGGACCCCAAGTCCCGAGTTATAAAACAATTTCAAAAATCTATTGGGTCTCGGCCCAAGAATCATTTACTAAAAACATCCATAAAACATTCATTTTGAAAAGTATCATTTTCAAATGCTCAAAAACAGTTCATATATCTCAAAATGAACTAACATGACTACATGTTCTCCTGAACAATCCACAATATTTCTCCCAAATGCACAGCTCCGTTCCAAAACTTAATCGACATATTGATTTCCAAAATCATAACTTCTCAAGATCATCAATCCTGTCCCAACTCTGTCATCTTATACTGTAACGCATAATATCTTTCTGAACCTCAGAACATATCAACTTAGAACGACAATAAATCTCAATGCAATTCAAAAATCCAATACTTACAGATCGTGAAGCCGACGATTCCCCGTGATACTATCACATGTCTCGACTCAAGAAAATACTCAACACAGATATTTTCAAAACACACATTTTGCAAACTCAGTTCAACTCGAGAAAAAAACACAGCTCTATCTGAAGAAACACGTTAATACTATTTGGAAAAGTTTATAACAAGACCAGTACTACACTGGCAAATCGCACAACGCATAAGCCCGAGTGAACAACAAAAACTCACGGCTCCAATATTTTTCAATCGACAACTCAAATGACGCGACAGATATACGACCCAACTGCCTAGGTTTTCTCAACCTAAGCTCTGATACCATATTCTGTAACACCCCCAGATCCGACCGGGAATATTACAGCGCCGTGGGCCCCGAGATGGAACCCACAAGGCTGAAGGAAATTTTCGCAAACATTTACAAATACCCAAGAGGCTAACGACGGTATTATCTATTAAAAACATTCGAAGATTTATAAAACTCGTTTATCAAACCGTCGTAAAAACTCATTTGAAACCACAAGGCCCAAAATGCCAAAACTCAACAGTTTAAAAACATACGTGAAGCTATCGCTTACACGTACCGACAATAGATTTAGAAAATGATTGCCAAAGTAACCTAAGTTACCGGATACCAAAAAGGCCATTTAAAAATACTCACGCAGCGGATAAAGACAAACAATTAAAATACTCTAGCGGCGGAATACAACAACTGATCAGAAACTCAAAACACAAATACATGCCCTTGCCAGTACCCTCTGGGAAGTTCATCTCTCCACGACCGCTACAAGCTTGATAATCCAAGAACCTAAAAAGAAAGCCCACGACGGGGTCAGCCATAATATCCAACAATGATAACCATCACATCTCGTCAATAATTACATATCAATGGAAATACTAAGTAAGAATACGACCAATGTAATCTTACCGTCGTAACTTTACGAGAATCCACGATTCGTATCCTTAACAACACATTAAAATAATACCGAAATATCTATACGGTATCTCAACAATACTCAAGGTTCTCAAAACATTATCATAACTCGCGATACGGAAATTATACCAACTCTGGCTAATTCAATCCATCGGATAACATCGACAATTCCAATACGATAATCGATTGTCCATCAAAGATAAGTACCAAGGAAATACGGAACATACCTCAAGATTACGAAATACCATGATAATCACGTCAGTCTAATCCGAGATCAGATCAACATAACATACGGACATGGTCCTAACACAAGACCTACAAATGCATACTCATATGACAATATCAATATGATCACAACAATAATGACAATGTATACTTATGGCAAACCCATAATATACATATGCACAACAACAATACATGGCAATCCGATGATCTAGCGTTCACTGCTTAGATCCCCCGATAATCCCGTCAGACCAACCCGAGGTGGAAAACCCGTCCGTTGATCCAGCGCACGCTAGCATAGATCCCCCGATGATCCCGTCGGACCAACTCGAGGTGGACATACAACAACAATGCACAAATGCATATAACAATGATACATAATGCATGACAACAACGATACACGCATGTATCACAACATGATCGACATGAAATGACAAAAATGATTAGAGTACTTGCCCCGAGTCCTTCGAGAGCAATCTCGATGTCCAGACCATCACGAACCATTATTCTGAATATTCGACGATCCGAAATGTCACGGATGGTAAATAATTCACGCCTTTGTCTATACCATGATGTATCCTCGATACCAAGTATGCCAACAAGAATGTAAATCATATACATTATGATTTAATTCCCAAAACTCAAATACAACCTATAATCTCAACTCTCCTGTGATTACGATTTATAAACATTGATATACGAATTAAAAACGAATGAAACTGAAACCATTCATTAAATATTATAAACTGAGCAAGTGATAACTTGCCTTAATACCGATGAAGCAGTTACCAATTCCATTGCTGTCATCTACAAGTCCCTCGGTCCCGACCAAAGTAATTCACGAACATACTCGAACACGACCGCAGCATACGGTTATAACCACCGATCAATATTCTCAACCTAGTAATTCGATAAACAAGAAGTTCGATAACAATCAACAATTGATAAAAATCAATTCACAAACCCAACGGCTCAACAATATCTCGGTTAACCACAATTCTGATCAAACTAACTTAAACGATCACGAATTCATAACCGAAACAGAATATACTACCCTGCCTGATGACTTAGCGCACGTTAATCACTTAACGTAGCGTGCGCTAAGTTATTCCCGTTAGCGTGCGCTAGACAATATGCTTAGCGTGCGCTAATGCTGTACAATTTGCATGCTTTTCAGGTACCGATCAACATATGATGATTATCAAGAACACTAAGTGATCCAAAACCATGTTTATAGTCATCAAAACAACGAAATCCGATATCCTTTAACATACAAACAATCATTCAACTTATAATCCAAGTCCTATATCCATATATCATCTTCCTCAATATCAGCATCATGAAACATTAAGAACGTAACAATACTTTCATAATCTATCATTACAGGGAGTAATCATCAACAATAACATCAACATCCGCAAAGGAGAATGAGGATTAACCAACTTATCTCAAGAAAGCGAACTACAATACAAATCACCCAAATCATATTAACATCATCATACTCCGGTAATCCATCTCATAATCATGCTTATCAACTTGTTTATGTAATAATCATCAACTCAAGAACATCAACATTCAATCCAAAACGAAATCCAAAGATGAAGAGGGATTACCTTTTTGGAGAAATGGATTGAATCCCAAGTTTGAATCCATTTCCAAGAATCGCCAATGATTTAAAGAACAAAGCTTTAATCCATGATTTTCATCTTTAATCTTGATGAAGATCATCATCTCGGAGTGTTTCTAGACCTCAGGTACCTCCCAAGGTTCTCTCTATCGGTTGCAAGAAGAGAATGGACGAAATGCTTCATAATACCCGTCTGTCCCTTTTTATAAAGTATATTACTAGCGTGCGCTAAACCTTATGTTTATCGTGCGCTACGGCCTTAGCGTGCGCTAACTGACTTTGTTAGCGTGCGCTATCGCAGTCCAGAGGCTATAGTGTGGCTTCGTACATGTGTTTACGTACGTAACGCCCATGCATTAGCGTACGTAACTTACACTCTTTAGCGTACGCAAGTCCTTGCGTTTAGCGTGCGCTAATATCAGTTGACTCGTTTGTCTGTATGCTCCGAAGACTGGTCCACACGCCGAAAGTGCTGACGAGGATAAGATTCCTTTTTGTTCGATATACAGTTAGCGTGCGCTAATCAACATGCATTAGCGTGCGCTATCACTACATTACAACATCCGTTGACTTATCAGAACGTGCGTCGAAAGTGGCCTGGTCCACACGCAGATTCCTTCCGATCTGACTGCATTAGCGTGCGTTATCTTATATCCGTAGCGTGCGCTAAACCTGCACGATAGCGTGCGCTACTCATGATTATTAGCGTGCGCTAATAATGTTACACTTAGCCATTTTCAGCTATTCTTGTCCAACGTCTCAACATACAGAATACGAACATACGACATACTGAATACATATACTTCTTACATCCAATTGTCGACCAAGTACGACAATTATATAAATACAGATGTCTCGGTCCTTCAATTATTTTACCCATACTGTACAGATTCCACGCTGTACAACATAACTCGGATAACATTAAACAATAGTAATAGAAATTCAGGATATTACACCATCCCCATCCTCGGCGGAGGCGTATGGCTGAGCACCCGCGCCAACAACACTGACTGCATGAAGTTCCTTCAGTGGCTGCTTATCATCATCGGCGTCGCCATCATGGTCGTCTCCCTCACCGGATCCGCTGGATCCTGATACCGCAACACCTTCCTCTTGTACCTCTACCTGTGAGCCATGTTCTTCATCGTTGCCACCCTCGTCGGTTTCATCATCTTCGCATACGCCGTCACGGACAGGGGCTCCGGCCGTCTCGTCCTGAACAGGTTGTACCAGGACTACTCGCTCCGGGACTATTCGGGCTGGCTCGCAGATCGGGTCGCCAGCGAGGATTACTGGAGCAAAATCTGTTCTTGTATTAGGGATTCGCACGTGTGTCCGAAAACGGACGGATCTACTTGCATCTACCCATGAGGTAATCTTTGTGTGTACAGAACATAAAAAAAAAACGAAAAAAAAAAGCCTAAAAAAAAGGGAGGAAGAACATAACAGGGAGAAGAAGAAGAAGATTGAAGAAAGTTAAAAACAACAAAAAAAAAAGATGTTGATGAAAGAAATAAAATAAAAAAATAAAAAAAGGGAGAAAAGGACACCACAAACCGCGCTGTCCGCAAAAACACAAGACAAGAAACCAAAAAAAAAAAAAAAAAGTCACAGGACATAACCATAAACTCATAAGAAATTTAATAAAATAAATTCTTTTAATTTATTGAATCATTCGTTTTTCTTAAATATAAAATACATATGATACCAGAATTAATTTTTCTTAATACCACTGTGACCCATTTCACGAGAGCTTCTATTTGACACTAATATTGATATGGGTATTAACTCTTTTCATATATGTCATTATTAAATTTATTAAAATATACAAATTAATAACCAACTCCGGAAATCGCAAAGATTTATACATACCATTACACTTGCTGTTAACGACAGTCGATATTTCGACCTATACCTTGACGAATAGAATCCACTGTTTTGCTAGTACAAGTATAAAGTGCAAATACGAGCCATACATAACACATTCCGAGAATACAACAAAAGATTTCCCGAGATATTTTGATAATTAAAAATAGTTCAAGTCTTGAAAGTAAAATGAAACAAGTAAGCACTTTGCAACCACTTCCAAATCTCGGGAGTTTTGAAAACATTTGTGATTGAAAAGTTCTTAATTCTACCAAAGCCACTTAGGGTCACCGCCCCAAAGTTCATTTTCCAAAAATGCAAAACCGATTAATAAAACACGGGGTTCACAACCCAATTCATTCCAGTCACAAAACACAGGGTCCACGACTCAACCATTTCGATCACCAACACAGGGTCCACGACCCATTCATTCACTTCAATTTACTTCCAAAAATACATTACACATAACACATTATTATTATGCCATTTTAGCCAAACACCAAGACTCAATATATAATGTCTATCGACCCCGAGCACCAAGCATTGTGATACTCCGGACATATCACAATTATTCATCAGTACAAACATTCTGGCAATTCTCGCGACCCGGTCCGGCCCTCAAGCCACCAAGTCCCTGTGTGCCCCGTCGAGCAATCCCCAGGTGAGAATGCCCACTCGAAGTAACTCTCGCGACCCGGTCCAGCCGCTAAGCCACCAGGTCCCCGTGTGACCTCGTCGAGTCAATCCCCGAGTGATAATACCCGAGAACAACCTTACAATTCTCATCAATTCACAATTTCCAAAACCGAAATCCTCAAGAGTCAATCACAATATATATAGTCGAGGTATTTTGCTAAAATGGCCAAATGTCCAACACACACTCACGACCCAAAGCTTATACAATTAACAAGGAAGCACACCATCTAAACAGCACCAAACGACACAACCAATATCACACAAGTTCACATATTCACACACATCCGCATGACTCCACACGAAATCTCAACAAAATAATTGAACTTTAACTTACCAATAACAAAATCACACATAATGGCATCACTCGAAAATAATGTGATCCTATACTCTATCCCAATACGCATAGTCAATTAAGCACATTAATTCCCGAACACAAGAATCCTCTTTTAATAAAACCATGATTATAGTTATAACGATTCTTTAGAAAAAATGGTTGTAAACAATTCGTTTAGCACGTATTGTCAATTTTAAACCATCATATTCACAAAATATGTAATGTATGGGCAAGATACTTGCCTCGATAGTCGATACCGGACACTCCGATGAACGTCTCTCAACCGGAAAACTTCGAATGCCCACAACTTTCCGGCGGAAACGATGGTAACACCACCGATCAGAAAACGGCGAACGGAAGGGTTCAGACTCGAGTTCTTCGCAAGGAACCTGATCCCAACATCATACCATGAATAAATTGCCGATCGAACGAGGAAGAATAATCGTAGAACGCCCGAATCCCCTTTGTGACATTTTATCGAATACTTTCAAGGTGTCGATTAGAAACTCAATAAAACGACGAATCCTCGGCAATCCAACCGTGTAAAAACAAGGGATTCGATATAAAACAACTTAATAATCATCAATCCATTACTATTCTAAGTTATAACGAATCAAACGGACGAAATCAACAAAATCCCCAATTTTCCCCAAAACTAGGATTTTAGGAAAACTAACCTTGATTCGCTGGATTGAAGGATGTTATGGGGTGATTATTCGATGATATGAGCTCCCAAACTTTGTGGATTAGTTGTATAATAACATGCCTTCGTCACCTCTAAGATTCCAGCCGCAGACAGGAAGGGAAAGAAATGAAAAACGGGTGAAAATATGACTGCTCGGTCATATTTATACTGGTGCAGCCTAGCGTGCGCTAGACTGCCGAGCTAGCGTGCGCTAGCGGGCGGTCATGGTCGAGAATGTTCGGCCGGGTCCCGCCATCACGCGCTGACCACGTGCGCTGTCGGCCCGGCCACAATCCAGAGACTTCATGGCTCGGTCAGGTAGCGTGCGCAGTTTTTCCGGCCAGAAGGCGGCGCTACGCCGGCCGTGAAGCGTCTTGATGTCCGACAAAGAGCGTGCGCTACCTACCGATCCTTGTTAGGCGTATTTTTATACGCTTATTTGTCATTATTTTGTATTATTTTGGAGAGTGAATTTGATAAAATGAGCCTTTAATGCCTTAATTTTGTATATTTGTCAGGAAATTGAAGTCCGGAAGCTAAAACGAGGCAAAACGGGCGAAAACGACAAATCTGGACTATGAGCCGCGGCACAAGGAAGCAGGGCCGCGACACAGGAAGACCCCCCGCCAAAGGCAGAGTAAACTGTACTCTGTGCCGCGGCACAGCCCAGGTGAGCCGCGGCACAGAAGAAATTAAGGACGCCTAGGCATCCAGCTGAAGACCCTGTGCCGCGGCACAGGTTTAGTGCGCCGCGGCACACTTGGCGGTTTTGGTTTTCCGCGCGGATTAGGGCCGTTTCGAAGCCAGTTTTCGACCTACGGATACGGACGCGATTTGGAGGATATGCTGAGCTATAAATAGGGTTTAAGACCCTAATTAATTATCTTTGGATCTTTTATCTTTTGGAGCTTAAGCTTGGAGACGGCAGAAGAAGAGGGAAGCAGAAGACTTCAAAGGCAGAGGGCGGAAGCTGAAGAACGGAGGAATCCGAGCTTCATCTGCGTTTGATTTTTATGCTTTCATTTATTTATTCTGTAATTTCAATTATTAGTATGTCAGGCTAAAGCCCTAATCTAGGGTTTTGATGAAACCTAAGTTTTGACGAATTGCTTGAGATTATCCAATTAATTACCTTTTTGTTGAGTTTTCCCAATTGTGTTTAATGCTTGCAATTATCTGGCCAATAGTTGTATTGATTTAATCATTCAATTCGAATCGGGAGAGGAGAATTGGTGAGGAACTATTGGTGAGGACCGTTTTATTCTGTGAGATAGGAATATACTCATAGGAACTACGTGGCCTTTGGGAGATTTTATGCTTTTCGCCTATTGACGAATTAATTCACCTAGGGATAGAGTGCGTTATTCGCCTTTAGATAAATCTATTGACCTCGAGAGAGGCGGTAGAATATATTAGCAATCTCCGCCTTCAATAAATTGGGAAAATTATTTATTAAGGATAATCGAGAGTAAATTCGGATAAACCGAGATGGATTCAGAATCCTAGACTTATTCATCATTTGATTTCTTTTATTCAAGCTATCGTTTTTTACTGTTTAATCGCTTAGTAATTCTTTTAGTTATTAATTGCAAAAACCCAAATTCGATTGTTCAAATAAAATTGGAATACACAAAAATCGGTAGTTAGAAATTCAGTCCTCGTGGGAACGATACTCTACTTATCACTTTATTACTTGTAAACGATGACGTGCACTTGCGTGTAAGAAATATCGCAACAAGTTTTTGGCGCCGTTGCTGGGGAATGAAATTTTCTAATATCGATTTAAGTATTTCTAGTCTTAATTTGAACGTTTTATTTTTATTTTTGTGTATTTAATTTCGTTTATTTGTTTTTCCTTTCAGGACCTTTCGTGTAGTGCATGAGAAAACTCGGTAACGAAGGCCTACTACCTTTGGATACCGAGCTCGAGCGCACTCTAAGAAGGAACAAGAAGGAGAAAAGAGTTGCAGACGACGATCAACATGGCCGAGAATATCGAAGTCCAAGGAGGAGATAACCATGTGCGGCAAGTTCAACCGGAACTAGCGCTTCGAGATTATGCCATGCCGCAGATCAATGCTAATTTTTCGGGAATTCGGCGTCCCACTATCCAAGCCAATAATTTTGAGATCAAGCCCGCTATCATTCAGATGGTGCAAAGAGCCACGTGGATCGCCGAATGACGACCCGAATGCCCATATTGCTTCTTTCCTTGAGATATGCGACACGTTCAAGACTAATGGTGTCACCGACGATGCCATCCGATTGAGGCTTTTCCCTTTCTCTTTGAGGGATAAAGCGAAATTTTGGTTAAATTCCTTACCGCCGGGGTCGATTACAACATGGGGAGAGTTAGCGCAAGCCTTCCTTGCCAAATTCTTCCCACTGCTAAGACCGCGAGGTTGAGAAACGAAATAACCACCTTTGGTCAAGACGATATGGAATCACTCCACGAGGCGTGGGAGCGATATAAAGATTTGTTACGAAGATGCCCTCATCACGGCCTTCCTGATTGGCTTCAGATTCATACATTCTATACTGGTTTGAGTGCTTCTACACGCACTCTCGTGGATGCGGCCGCTGGTGGGGCCTTGATGGGAAAGACTATGGCCGAGGCACACTCGCTTTTGGAAGCTATGGCCGCAAATGCATATCAATGGCCATCGGAAAGATTGACACCGAAGAGGGTTATGGAAGTTTCAAGTAATGATCCGATTTCCACCTTGTCAGCTCAAGTCGCCGCTTTGACCCAACAGCTCCAAGCATTTTCGCACGCACCTTCTCCCGTTACCATTGAGACATGCAATTGGTGTAACGGATCACACCCGAGCGCGGAGTGTCAAGTTGGAAACCCGTTCGAGCAACATCAGATGGAGCAGGCTCAATTCGTGGGAAATGGAAATCGGCAGAATAACCCGTACTCCAACACTTATAATCCGGTGTGGCGCAATCATCCCAACTTTTCGTGGAGAAACGGACAGAACTCAAACCAGCCCCCATTCGCTCAGAATCAACAGCAGCCCCCTCCCGCTCCCAAAGTTTCTCTCGAGGAAGCACTTGCAAAATTGGCGGCAAATACGAGTCAATTTATGACCCGTACTGAAGCGACATTGCAAAATCATTCCACTTCCATTCGGAACTTGGAGGTCCAGCTGGGCCAAATTTCTAATGTGTTGACATCTCGCACGGAGGGAGCATTGCCGAGTACAACAGAGACAAATCCTAGAGAGAGTCTAAACGCAATCAGCTTGAGAAGCGGGAAAGAGGTGTTGGACCAGCCCGAGCGGTGTGAAAAGAAGAATGAAGTTGAGGAAAAGAATGATTTAGAGCCAGAGGAGTCGCAAGATTTGAAACCTTCAATAACGTTGCCGGATAACCCGAAGACATGTGTGCCCCCCGTGCCGTTTCTGCAAAGATTACAGCAGAAAAAGGCGGACAAACAATTTTCTAAGTTCCTTGACGTGTTTAAAAAGCTTCACATAAACATTCCGTTCGCCGACGCGTTGGAACAAATGCGGAGCTACGCTAAATTCATGAAAGAGATATTGTCGAAGAAAAGAAAACTTGAGGAGTTTGAAACTGTCGCCTTGACGGAGGAATGCAGCGCAATTCTTCAAAAGAAGCTCCCACCTAAATTGAAAGATCCGGGAAGCTTCAACATACCGTGCACCATGGGGAATCGCTCTTTTAATAAGGCACTGTGCGATCTCGGCGCTAGTATTAACCTCATGCCTCTGTCGATTTTTAAGAAGCTGGAAATTGGAGAAGCAAAGCCGACGACGGTCTCCTTGCAGTTGGCGGACCGATCCATCAAATACCCAAGGGGAGTGATTGAGGACGTATTAGTCAAAGTTGATAAGTTCATCTTTCCGGCCGATTTCATCGTACTCGACATGGAGGAAGATGAAGATATCCCAATCATCTTGGGACGACCATTTTTAGTGACGGGCCGAACCCTTATAGACGTGGAAAAAAGGGAGTTAACTCTGAGGGTCCAAGACGAGCAAGTTACTTTTCAAGTATTCAAATCGTTTCCATGTCCCGGAAGTGTTGATAAAAGGTCACAAATTGAAAGTGTAGATGTCGTTGAAAGAGGAAAGCACCGAAAAAATCGTCGGTTGGAAAATTCAGATGTTGTGTTAAATGGTCCAATTTTTAAGAAGGATGTAGAACAAGTAGCATTTCTCGAGCATGCGGACAAATCTGCTGCAGTCTTGGGTGCGTTCGTGAAGGAGGAGAGTAAGCCGGAAGCCCAGCGGACATATAGTCATGGAAAAAACGGGTGTTTCGGGAAGTTGTTTACGTCGAAACCTTTCCGCAAACAACATTTGATGACCGAACCGAAAGTCGAATCGCTAATGACCAATGGTCATAATTTTAACAAATATATGAACGGTTCGATGAACGGGGCGGAAACCAAATGGAGTTTGCGAAAGCGAACTAATGTTTTCCAATAAGTCCGGCTGAAGACTATAAACTTAGCGCTCCTCGGGAGGCAACCCAAGTATTAGTTGTAGATTCTTTATTGTTTTCTTGCATTTTTAGAGTCTTTCTTTGTCGTCATTCTTCTTTGATCCGTCCTTCCCTCTCGTCTTGATGTTTTCGTGTAAAAATTACGTGGCAGAATCAAAGAAAGGGGAGGAATTCAATGATGGGCCGCAGACAAAGAAAGGTGAGCCGCGGCACACACCAGCTGATGAAAAATGGCCGATCAAACTGTACCCTGTGCCGCGGCACGATCTAACTGAGCCGCGGCACACTAGGTCACTGAGCCGCGGCACACTAATCCTGAGCCGCGGCACATCAAATGGCCGAGAAACGCCCAGGAGACTGTACTTTGTGCCGCGGCACATGGAAAATGAGCCGCGGCACACTAACACACTGAGCCGCGGCACAACGAAAACCGAGCCGCGGCACCCGGCGGTATTACAAAATGTCCCAGGCCTACTGTACTTTGGGCCGCGGCTCACTTATATTGTGCTGCGGCCCCCGTCGCAAAATAAGAGCAACCAGGTAGGGCTCATTCAATCGATCGGCCTGCACAAGGTACCTTCTTCCCTCCCTTCCTTCCTTCCTTCGCACAATGAGGTCAGTTGATACCATTCTATTAGTCTCCTTCTCAAATTCTCCCGGTAATTTTTGATTTCTAAATCATAAGTGATTCTTGATGTGAAAAGATTTGAAGTTATATATTGCTAGTTGTTCTTCACTGTTGTTTCTAAAATGGAGTTGGAATATGGGGAATTTGATATTGTGATGGAATTGATATTTATGAACGAATTGTTGATGATAGTTGTCATGATTCAGGGTTATTATCTGTGTTATTATTTTTGGGATTTGGAATTAACCATCAAAATTCTTGTTCTTCATTTTAACTTGTGCACACAAGGTGTTTGATAAATTGCAGCAATGGAAAATTGGTAAGCTAGGCATTTTCAAAATTATATACAATGAATCATGTTATCGAATTACATTATCCCCAACCCTTACATCATGTTAAACTTGAGAGCTCGTACTTAACTTCCTTTTTGATGATGCCAGCTCATTTATTCACACTCCGCATGATGTAGTCAAGAAGCGTGCAAGCTCACCGGATGATGCCGGCACCAGCTCGTGAGCGGACTGGAGGGGAGTACTTAACCTTTTACTTTTATTGCATATCATTTTTTGTCCATTGAGGTCAATGTACGTCCTAAGTTTGGGGGGGGGGGTTTACTTTTCGTCGCTACATTCATTGCTGTACTGATTTTGTTGCACTTTTCATTGCTTTGCGTTATTTTTTTTCTTTTCGATAGCCTTGCTTGTCTTAATTTTCTCTATTCGTGAATTTTTCGTGCTTCTATTTGTGTAATACTGATGTTACGACACTATTTTTCTCTCTGAAGAAACGGTCGAGTTCTAGTCGCGTTGTAGTCAGTAATTTCTGTTCTGCTTAGTATTCATTTAGGTCCAAAATTTTTCGTGATTGTAGAGGTCTTGGCGGATAAGAGAGGATACATGCTTGTTTTAAAATCACCGTCGATACGTTTGGTTACATTTTTCAGTTAGTTAGTCGTCCAGTTATATTAGTCGTGTTGGCACTTAGATTGAGTTTAGAGTCGGTCAGTTTTTCCCAAAAGTCGAGTTAATGTTGTTCTATGAAGGGAAGTCTAGTAACCGGGGGCATTCGCGTGACCCGCTGTTTACTCTCGCGTAAAACGACGACCCTGATTAGACTAGTGATTTAGAGGTTTCACATGTGCCGATGTTAGGGAGCCTAGTAACCGGGGGTATTCGCGTGACCCGCTGTTTACTCTCGCGTAAAACGGCAACCTTGATTCGGACATGCGGAAATTATATATTCGAGTTGTTTCTCCGCTGTAGACGGGAACTTAGTAACTAGAAGCATCCATGTGCCCCATGAGTGTCTTTTACGCCAAACGGTTTCCCAATACATGAGAATGGAAGTTCCACCCTAGGATTATCCCGATGAAACATCCCGAGATCCTAACCTAGTGGTCAACTCGAATCAAATTCTTGAACATATATATAAGGGAATACTGTCCGAGGTTTATTTGTTATGAAACTCGTGAAAATTGTGCCACTAGACTGTGGAACGGGACGAACTAGCTTGTTTATTTTAGCCTTTCATATTGACGGTCGATTTGACTCACGTTTTGTTAATCTTTGAGCTGGATTTTCTTCATGAACGAGTGATTAGGACTGAACTTGATTACTTTGCGGAATCATTATTCTGAGTGCAGCTCGCTATTATGACACTCGTATTATTTAGAGAGAATTACAGGATAGTATTGATTAGGTTGAACACTATGAGTTGCATGATGATTCACGACATTCTTCTATTGAATTTAATTCTTTTTGCTTGAGGACAAGCAAAGGCTTAAGTTTGGGGGTATTTGTTAGGCGTATTTTTATACGCTTATTTGTCATTATTTTGTATTATTTTGGAGAGTGAATTTGATAAAATGAGCCTTTAATGCCTTAATTTTGTATATTTGTCAGGAAATTGAAGTCCGGAAGCTAAAACGAGGCAAAACGGGCGAAAACGGCAAATCTGGACTATGAGCCGCGGCACAAGGAAGCAGGGCCGCGACACAGGAAGACACCCCGCCAAAGGCAGAGTAAACTGTACTTTGTGCCGCGGCACAGCCCAGGTGAGCCGCGGCACAGAAGAAATTAAGGACGCCCAGGCATCCAAATAAGACCACGTGCCGCAAAGACAGGTTTAGTGCGCCGCGGCACACTTGGCGGTTTTTGGTTGTCCGTGCGGATTAGGGCCGTTTCGAAGCCAGTTTTCGACCTACAGATACGGACGCGATTTGGAGGATATGCTGAGCTATAAATAGGGTTTAAGACCCTAATTAATTATCTTTGGATCCTTTATCTTTTGGAGCTTAAGCTTGGAGACGGCAGAAGAAGAGGGAAGCAGAAGACTTCAAAGGCAGAGGGCGGAAACTGAAGAACGGAGGAATCCGAGCTTCATCTGCGTTTGATTTTTATGCTTTCATTTATTTATTCTGTAATTTCAATTATTAGTATGTCAGGCTAAAGCCCTAATATAGGGTTTTGATGAAACCTAAGTTTTGACGAATTGCTTGAGATTATCCAATTAATTACCTTTTTGTTGAGTTTTCCCAATTGTGTTTAATGCTTGCAATTATCTGGCCAATAGTTGTATTGATTTAATCATTCAATTCGAATCGGGAGAGGAGAATTGGTGAGGAACTATTGGTGAGGACCGTTTTATTCTGTGAGATAGGAATATACTCATAGGAACTACGTGGCCTTTGGGAGATTTTATGCTTTTCGCCTATTGACGAATTAATTCACCTTGGGATAGAGTGCGTTATTCGCCTTTGGATAAATCTATTGACCTCGGGAGAGGCGGTAGAATATATTAGCAATCTCCGCCTTCAATAAATTGGGAAAATTATTTATTAAGGATAATCGAGAGTAAATTCGGATAAACCGAGGTGGATTCAGAATCCTAGACTTATTCATCATTTGATTTCTTTTATTCAAGCTATCGTTTTTTACTGTTTAATCGCTTAGTAATTCTTTTAGTTATTAATTGCAAAAACCCAAATTCGATTGTTCAAATAAAATTGGAATACACAAAAATCGGTAGTTAGAGATTCAGTCCTCGTGGGAACGATACTCTACTTATCACTTTATTACTTGTAAACGATGACGTGCACTTGCGTGTAAGAAATATCGCAATAATCCTCCGAGTCCAGAACCTTTCTGCCCCTACTGCCTGGGCCGACTAGCGTGCGCAGCCAACCGGCCGTAGCGTGCGCTGCCTCCCGGCCGTAGCGTGCGCTACCTTATGGCCATAGCGTGCGCTACACCGGTTCCTGCCGCACCCGCCCGCCCGGTGCCTGCACCCGTCCGGCCAGTGCCCGACCACCATGATTCGACGACTCGATTTTCCGAAATCGCACGGAACGAACACGACAAAACACTCGGGAACAACATCATCGATCCTAAATGAAAACGACGGATAACCAATCATCACCTACGGTCTTAAATGCCAAAATCAGTTGTCGAGAAAATAATACCGGCACTCGACAACCGGGAAATATCCGTAAAAAATCCAAAATAACCGGAATAAAAATCGTGGGTATTACATTCTACCCCCTAAAAATAAGTTTCGTCCCGAAACTTAAAACAAAAGCAAGGCGACTCTCGACAACACACCAGAGCTCCATGTAGTATAAAGCCACTACGATCCAATTCAATACGCAAGAATGCTTACGAAAAGCAACGAGCAAGAATGCTTACGAAAAGCAACGAGCACGAATCGCTGCGGTTGATAAAACCGAGCAATACAAAAATCAAATCACGATTCCAACGCTGAAAGATATGAAATTCCAGTAACTCACAGATTTGGAAGACCAAATACGAAGACAATTTCTCAACAAAATAATTGAACTTTAACTTACCAATAACAAAATCACACATAATGGCATCACTCGAAAATAATGTGATCCTATACTCGACCCCAATACGCATAGTCAATTAAGCACATTAATTCCCGAACACAAGAATCCTCTTTTAATAAAACCATGATTATAGTTATAACGATTCTTTAGAAAAAATGGTTGTAAACAATTCGTTTAGCACGTATTGTCAATTTTCAACCATCATACTCACAAAATACGTAATGTATGGGCAAGATACTTGCCTCGATAGTCGATACCGGACAATCCGATGAACGTCTCTCAACCGGAAAACTTCGAATGCCCACAACTTTCCGGCGGAAACGACGGTAACACCACCGATCGGAAAACGGCGAACGGAAGGGTTCCGACTCGAGTTCTTCGCAAGGAACCTGACCCCAACATCATACCATGAATAAATTGATCGAACGAGGAAGAATAATCGTAGAACTCCCGAATCCCCTTTGTGACATTTTATCGAACACTTTCAAGGTGTCGATTAGAAACTCAATAAAATGACGAATCCTTGGCAATCCAACCGTGGAAAAACAAGGGATTCGATATAAAACAACTTAATAATCATCAATCCATCACTATTCTAAGTTATAACGAATCAAACGGACGAAATCAACAAAATCCCCAATTTTTCCCAAAACTAGGATTTTAGGAAAACTAACCTTGATTCGCTGGATTGAAGGATGTTATGGGGTGATTATTCGATGATATGAGCTCCCAAAATTCGTGGATTAGTTGCATAATAACATGCCTTCGTCACCTCCAAGATTCCAGCAGCAGACAGGAAGGGAAAGAAATGAAAAACGGGTGAAAATATGACTACTCGGTCATATTTATACTGGTGCAGCCTAGCGTGCGCTAGACTGCCGAGCTAGCGTGCGCTAGCGGGCGGTCATGGTCGAGAATGTTCGGCCGGGGCCCGCCATCACGCGCTGAACACGTGCGCTGTCGGCCCGACCACAATCCAGAGACTTCCTGGCTCGGCCAGGTAGCGTGCGCAGCCTTTCGGCCAGAAGGCGCTACCCGCCACGAGCGTATGCGATGTCCGGCAAGAGCGTGCGCTACCCGCCGATCCTCCGAGTCTAGAACCTTTCGCCCTAGTGCACGGGCCGATCGGCGCGCGCAGCCTAACCGGGCCGAAGGCAGGCCGCCTCCCGGCCGTAGCGTGCGCTACCTTCCGGCCATAGCGTGCGCTACGCCGGTTCCTGTCGCACCCGCCCGGCCGGTGCCTGCACCCGTCCGGCCAGTGCCCGCAACCGTCCGGCCAGTGCCCGACCACAATGATTCGACGACTCGATTTTCCGAAATCGCACGGAACGAACACGACAAAATACTCGGGAACAACATCATCGATCCGAAATGAAAACGACGGATAACCAATCATCACCTACAGTCTTAAATGCCAAAATCAGTTGTCGAGAAAATAATACCGGCACTCGACAACCGGGAAATATCCGAAAAAAATCCAAAATAACTGGAATGAAAATCGTGGGTATTACATTCTACCCCCCTAAAAATAAGTTTCGTCCCGAAACTTAAAATAAAAGCAAGGCGACTCTCGACAACACACCAGAGCTCCATGTAGTATAAAGCCACTACGATCCGATTCAATACGCAAGAATGCTTACGAAAAGCAACGAGCATGAATCGCTGCGGTTGATAAAACCGAGCAATACAAAAATCAAATCACGATTCCAACGCTGAAAGGTATGAAATTCCAGTAACTCACAGATTTGGAAGACCAAATGCGAAGACAATTTCTCAACAAAATAATTGAACTTTAACTTACCAATAACAAAATCACACATAATGGCATCACTCGAAAATAATGTGATCCTATACTCGACCCCAATACGCATAGTCAATTAAGCACATTAATTCCCGAACACAAGAATCCTCTTTTAATAAAACCATGATTATAGTTATAACGATTCTTTAGAAAAAATGGTTGTAAACAATTCGTTTAGCACGTATTGTCAATTTTCAACCATCATATTCACAAAATACGTAATGTATGGGCAAGATACTTGCCTCGATAGTCGATAACGGACACTCCGATGAACGTCTCTCAACCGGAAAACTTCAAATGCCCACAACTTTCCGGCGGAAACGACGGTAACACCACCGATCGGAAAACGGCGAACGGAAGGGTTCCGACTCGAGTTCTTCGCGAGGAACTTGACCCCAACATCATACCATGAATAAATTGACGATCGAACGAGGAAGAATAATCGTAGAACGCCCGAATCCCCTTTGTGACATTTTATCGAACACTTTCAAGGTGTCGATTAGAAACTCAATAAAACGACGAATCCTCGGCAATCCAACCGTGGAAAAACAAGGGATTCGATATAAAACAACTTAATAATCATCAATCCATCACTATTCTAAGTTATAACGAATCAAATGGACGAAATCAACAAAATCCCCAATTTTTCCCAAAACTAGGATTTTAGGAAAACTAACCTTGATTCGCTGGATTGAAGGATATTATGGGGTGATTATTCGATGATATGAGCTCCCAAACTTCGTGGATTAGTTGTATAATAACATGCCTTCGTCACCTCCAAGATTACAGCCGCAGACAGGAAGGGAAATAAATGAAAAACGGGTGAAAATATGACTGCTCGGTCATATTTATACTGGTGCAGCCTAGCGTGCGCTAGACTGCCGAGCTAGCGTGCGCTAGCGGGCGGTCATGGTCGAGAATGTTCGGCCGGGGCCCGCCATCACGCGCTGAACACGTGCGCTGTCGGCCCGGCCATAATCCAGAGACTTCCTGGCTCGGCCAGGTAGCGTGCGCATCCTTCCGGCCGTAGCGTGCGCTACCTGCCGGCCGTAGCGTGCGTAGTATCCGATAGTAGCGTGCGCTACCTGCCGATCCTCCGAGTCCAGAACCTTCGCCTTACCGCTCAGGCAACTATCGCGCGGCAACCGGCCGAAGGCGTGCGCCGCCTCCGGCCGAAGGCGTCGCTACCTTCCGCCATAGCGTGCGCTACGCGATTCTGCCGCACCCGCCCGGCCGGCTCGCACTCCGTCCGGCGGCCCACAACCGTCCGGCCAGTGCCCGACCACCATGATTCGACGACTCGATTTTCCGAAATCGCATGGAACGAACACAACAAAACACTCGGGAACAACATCATCGATCCGAAATGAAAACGACGGATAACCAATCATCACCTACGGTCTTAAATGCCAAAATCAGTTGTCGAGAAAATAATACCGGCACTCGACAATCGGGAAATATCCGAAAAAAAATCCAAAATAACCGGAATGAAAATCCTGGGTATTACAACACACGAAGGTATGTCTCAAGTTAAGGAGATGAAAATTAACATGCTCCTTCACGAATACGAACTATTCCAAATGAAGGACGATGAATCCATCACTATAATGCTCGACTGATTTTCGGTTATCACAAATGGATTAACATGTTTCGGAAAACCACTTTCGAGTAGTGAGAAAGTAAAGAAAATTCTCCGATAACTACCTCGAGAATGGGACAGTACGGTGACGGCAATAATGGAATCTAAAGATTTAAATAATCTTGATTTTAGTGCTCTCGTTGGTTCTCTTATCAACTACGAGATAGTACTTAAATCTCGGAATGCCAAACCGAAGCCGAAGGAAAGATCGATGGCCATGAAGGCTAAGATGTCGAGAAAGAAAGAAGAAATCCCGATGGACGAAAGCGACGAAGAATCGGCATATTATGCCAAGAATATTAATAAGTTCCAACACTTATTAAACCGGAGAAAGCAGGACATGCAAAAGGGCGAATCTAAGAAGTTCGACAACACTTGTCGATTATGTGGTAAACCAGACCACTTTGCTAAGAATTGTCGAGTAAACCCAAGGAGGTTTTAATTGCCACATGGAGTGACGAAGATATCGAGGATGAAGATTTCATGAATCAAAATAATCTCGCACTCATGGCCCGGAGTTCATTCGACGATAGCGACGTCGAAAGTCAAGTAAGTAATTCTTACGATGAACTTTTTGAAGCATTCGAGTTATTACATATGGACTATCAAAATGCTTTATCGGAGATAAAATCCCTTAAATCTAAATATAAATCTTTGGAAATTGAAAATTCCAAAATTCTTGAGAAGGGAAAATTTGTTGAGATCGATCATTCTAAATGCATTGAAAATGAAAATATGTTAAAGGATGATCTTGTTAAAATCCAAACCGAGCTCAAAAATTTAACGAAGAAATTTTCTCTCGGAAACGAGAAATTTGAAAATATGCTCTCGGTTCAAAAATACACTTTGAATAAAGAGGGGTTAGGATTCAAACCACGATCTAAAAACGAATCCGTAAATTTCAAAATACCCCATTGCGAAAAATGTTTAAACATTGGGCACCATATTTCAAACTGCAAAAGCCCAAGACGGACGATAAAAACTAAAAAAATTTGGATTCCCAAAGGAACGTTTATTCCAAATATCGTCTATGTTTCCAAACAAAAACCAACTATCGGTTGGATCCCCAAAAATTAATTTTTAACAATTGATATTTTACAAAGGGGGAGATAATATTTCCAGAGGTAGTTATTTCCTATTCATGCATAATTATATTCATCATTTGGTGTCATGCATATTCAATAATTGGTATCCTCTATATATTTTTACACTTTTTGCTGAATACAAAAAGGGGGAGAAGAAGTTGAATCGGATAAAAAGCGTCATGAAAGATATGACGAGAAAAATCAAAGAAGTCGAAAAGGAGAAGAAACATACAAACAGGGGGAGAAACGAAGGAGTTGAAAAATGAGAAATGAAGAAGTCGAAAATGACAAGAAAAGAAAAAATCGGAGAGACTAACGAAACGATCAAAGCCGAAAACTTTGATTCGTATAATATACATTTATTTTATTTTACAGGTTTTATCCAATTCAAGGGTTGTTTTGTAATCATCAAAAAGGGGGAGATTGTTGGAATATTTATTCCACATATTAATAAATAGTGTTTTGATGATTAAGTTGCTAAACAAAACAAAACAATAAAGAGGCGAAGCAAAACAACGAAGCAGACGAAGACGCAAAAAGTTGCAATCTGGACTACATTAGCGCATGCTACATAACAAGGCTAGCGCATGCTAACGGGAGTTATCTGTATAACATACGAGTGCGAAGTAAGCTGAAGTGAAGTCACCTGATGAGGATAGCGCACGCTACACATGTTTACTAATGCACGCTATCGAGTCCATATTACCGTTGTGAAGAGATTCAAACGCAGAATGACGTATGCAGTGAAGTCAGCTTAGCGCACACAACAGATGATATTTAGCGCATGCTAAATATCAGTTTGAATTCAAGTCAATCAATCCGTTGGGAAGAATCTGATGCAAAGTCAAAAAGTATAAACGGATATATGACGCATGCAATGATGCAAGATTAGCGCACGCTACAAAAGAAGTGGTAGCGCACGCTAACAGTCAGAGATAGTAGCCACTGGACTGAAACTAGAAGGCGTTAACATACGTAACATGCAGTACATAACGTACGCTAAGGTGAATATACGCGATAGCGCACACTAAGGGAAAAGCTAGCGCACGCTAGTTTGATGAAGAAGGCTATAAATACCACATCATTGGTATCAAACTACACAACAACTTCAAGCAATCAAGACATTGATCTTATATTCATATACATTATATTGTTGTTGTGATATTGAGCTTATATTGTTAGTTTGAGTGTTTATACATTCAACACATACACGAAAGGAAATAGAAAAGATACGATTGGATTCGGTGTTATTAGGATCAAGGATCCGACATTGTTAGAATCGCAATCGCTATCTTAGTGAGTTTTATCTGTACTGATAGAAAGCTAGAGTGGTTGATTCCTTATCCAATAGAAAAGGAAAATGGTTTAACATGGACCGACAAAAAGACAAGTAAGAGAACGGTTTTACTCCGATAGAAGACGAGCTTGTAATGGTAATCCCTCGACCGATAGAAGAGAGGTGCAGAGGTTTTGATCTTCATCCTATTGAAAAAGATTCATCGAGAGAGGACGTAGGCACGTTTGGCCGAACCTCTATAAATCCTTGTGTGATTTATTTTCCGTACTTTATATTTACGCTTCCGCACAAATTGCGCAAATACCGGTTTTGCTACAACAAAAATAAGTTTCGTTCCGAAACTTAAAACAAGAGCATCACAGTGCCACATAACAAAACAAACATAAATGTTCAAACATCAGAAATCAACATACTCGGGACCCCGTGATCTATTGTCACGTGTCTCCGTATGTTTACCAACCCACACGGAATTATTCAAACCAAATTATAAGACATCAAACACCAAATATCAAATCTCCACATGAGATATAACCCACAATATAAAACACAATATATTATTACTGGGCACCACTGGGCCCTACAGGAGAAGGAGCTGAGCTTCGGTTCCCAGACATCTTCGCAACGGTCTCGCAATGCACCGCTTGGTGTCCCACTTGACTACACTGGAAATAGTTCACCTTTGGTGAGCGAAAATTCAGCCGTACATGGCCCACACAACTGCAGTTAAAATACGTTTTCACACTGCTCGCCTTATTAATCACGGGGGTAGGATGGTTGGACTGTCTACCTGAACAGGGAGTCTTTTCAGAAGAACGATACGAAACAACAGACTCATGGAATTCACTTCTCTGACCCCTAGAGAAGATACCTGAAATCTTCTGTTTCTTACTTTCTAGACCCGCCCACGTCACTAAAATGGCCATCTAAATGGCTAAAGCTCTATCCTGATACTCTCTTAAGGTAGTACACCTGAGGGGAGCCATACTCTGTCGTATACTGGGTTTCATCTGCATATCAAAGTAACGAATATTTTTCGCTTCACTTCTCACTTGCTCACCATCATGACACAACTGCTGATTATAAACGACTATCGTCTGGGATATCGACACATCTTGGGGCGTATCCGAGAAAAACTCAACAATCATTCACTCTCGAACAGGCAACGGAAAATACTCTGCCTCCATCGCAGTCTTGAACTCGGCCCAAGTAGCTGTACGATCTCTAGGCGCTACGACCTCCCACCAGTCTGCAGCTTCCTTGTCGAGAAGGTACTGAGCAATGGGCACCCTCCTTTCATCCGGACAAGCTACAACATCCAATTTTCTTTCCAACTGAAATAGCTAGTTCTCCAAACCTAACGAATCCGAGGAACCCGCAGAACGAGGTGGATGCATTCTCATCACGTCTCGTAGCCACTTACTAGCTCCGTTATCCCCCTCTGGGAGCTCATTCCGGTGTATTGTTTGATTCATCTGCACCAACTGCAACTGGTTTGCCAACTGCTGGAGGATGGTGGCGGTGCCAACATTAACAGTATCCGCAGATGGTTGTCCCTGATCATGCGACTGGTCCTCCAGACCATCTGGACTGGACCGATTGGTGCTCGACAGCGAACGAGTCACCCTATCACGCTCCTGATTACGTCCACGACCACGGCTTCGACCTCGTCCTCTCGGCATACTGAACAAGCAATCTTTCAATATAATGAAGTAGAATATTGCAAAGCAACACACCAAAATGCTGATTTAGCACAACACATCAACATAAGGTAACAATTAGTAACACGGCAAAATACACATATCGGTTAATTACATGAATACAAGAACTGCAATTGCAATATCCGGAACTTACTGTCATAACCAACGAATCACATGACCATATCAACAAGAGACTTATGACCAATATCGGTACAAACGCGATCGTAACAACTACACATCGTTGTAATCAACTCTTGATAATATTCCTTTTAAAACTCCACGAGGTATTCATTTAGATAATAGCATTTGAAAATCTTTAGATTCATATATTTTCCATGAGAAAATTTGAAAATATTGTCGATACCTAGGGATGTTTTACCAAAACCATGAGTCATAAGTCTAACATCTCACTTTGAAAACATTTGCAAAACAATATTCTGAAATGTTGATTTCTTCAGAAACAACGTCATCAAGATAACCACGTTATCACAACATATCGCCACAAATAGCAACACACAAGGTAACCACATGTTACCACACAACATTATCACAATTAACAACACACAAGGTAATCCACGGCCATGATCCCTTGGCATCGACCCCCAGAGGTTTCACCGAACCATCATCGAGTGGAAAACTCATTCATACTCGTACTAACCATTTCTACAGACCCAAAATCTCATCCGAAAACATCATACTAGTCACAAAGCAGAACTAAACCATATAATATAATGCATCATAATGCGCGCCAAGCCTACGGTTAGCGTGTGCTAACTTTAACGTTATGTCTGCCCATATTGGTTAGCGTGCGCTACACATTAGCGTGGGCTAACTGATACAATTCAGAAAATTTCATCCTCTACCCTTTTCGAAATAAAATCGTGTTTCGATTTGAAAATATAAAAATTCCATGGTGAAGGTTTTAAAAATCGTTTACTCTCATTTGAAAATAACACGAATACGCAAAAGAAATTTTCTCAAAATTCTTTTAAACACGACAAAAGATCATCACTGGTAACGTTTTACCAAGTATCTAAAATACTTCAAAATATTCGTTCATAAACACTCACACAGCGGATATAATTACATCAACGATCCAAAATCTATCGATTTTCAGACACAAGCCCATCTAGCATACAAAAATCATCAATTCAACAAACATAGCACCTGCATACCAAGTTCGTACACACATCAAAATCATATACCTGAGTTTTTCAACAAACTCTACTGTCAATATACTTTCTGGAACACCTCAATGTTCCCGGTTTCAAATCACACTACACCACTCGGCGTAATCTGATAATATATCCAAATCACTATACACGTAATATACCACAATTGTAATACCCGGTTGTAATTCAGTCATTATCATTCAGTAATTTCATTCAGTGATTGTCACTCAGTGGATTTTCACTCAATTATAATCATTCATCAATCATGTTCATTCACCGTGTTCACCGTTCGGAAAAACTTCGAGTTGTGTATCGTTATTGTTCATTGTTTCAACTTTCCTCATATGAGTTCGACTTTGTTAGATCACCATTAATTTTTGGTAACTCCAAAAATACTAAATCTTTGCAATATTATAGAGCATCGAGTTAGCTTTCCAATGGTTCAAACGGTGAGTCAATCGGAGTCCGGACGAGAGAGTTATGGTCGTTTTAGCTCACCCGCTCATTTTTTCAGTTATTGGCCGATCACTGCCGACCGAACTCGGCCGTGTCGTCCGACACGGCCCGTTCCGTACTCGTCCGGAAATGCCGAAGTTTCTGTCTCAGGACCCGACCGTGTCGTCTGGCACGGCCGAGTCGAACTCTTCCGGATAAGCCAGAACCGACTGCCGACACGCCCGACCGTGTTCCAGGACACGGTCGAGTCATGCCGAGTCGCTGTCGGACGGGTCACTATCGGAAGGCCCCTCCGCGCCGCGACCGTGTCAAGCAGGACACGGTCGAGTCCCTGCCGGCCAGCTGCGCGCCGCGACCGTGTCAGGCGGACACGGTCGAGTCTGTCAGCCGAGTCAACCCCTATAAATTCGTTTTTTGAGCATTTCAGCTCATTTCTTCCATTTCTTTCCCACTTCTTCACCTGCAACCGAGAGAGAATAGCTTGAGGGAGAGATTTCTTCATCAATTATCATTTGAGTGTGTATTTTTCATCACCTTCAATCATTTGGGAAGCTTGGATAGTCGATTTTACACGTTTTCATCGGAACGAATTGGTTGGATCTTCAAGAGGTAATTTCTTCAACACCTTGGATTTCGATTCTATGTTGAGATATGATGTTTTGGACGTTATAATCATGTTATATGAAGGGACATGTATATGATTATGATTTTATATAAGGATTCATTGGATTATTGAGGGATTATTCAAGAACACTTTGAATATCGAGTTGAAATTGGGGGTTTTCGATTAATTGTCGTTATAATCACGTTTTCGGATATTCATTTTGGATTATTGATAGTATTCATGAGGTTTTGTGGGTTTGAATCATTCATTGGAAGTTGGTTTCGGATGTAATTGAGTTTTGGTTGTAAGCAATTGGAGATTGTTTACAACGCGTTTGTTTTAATGCCCCAATGAGTTTCGGGTATTGTTGTATCGACTTTTGAGTTGGTTGTGATCATGCTTGATTCGTGTATTAAGAGAATTGTTGGTATTTATGTTGTTCAAGGTTGTTCGAGCGGCCGATAATTTCATTAAGGACGTTGATCGTGGAAGTACCTTCTCGTCTTTGGTTTGAGGCAAGTTTTATACTTGTACTAGTCAATGAGATTAATGTCATCATATATGTGTATAAATGTGTTGTATCATTCCGAGACTTAGTCTCTTCATGAATTCATTGATATTAAGAGATCGTTCGATACGATACCTTTCGGCAATTTTGCCAAATATTTATTGTTATTCCTTTTTGGATTGTCATTAAAACTGTACACGCCGATTAAAGGCATTGGCTTATTCATTTCTCACCTTCGTCGTCGGTAACCGATTAAAGGTACCGAGGCATCCTTCATATCATTGTTATCGAATTGCCATTCGCAGGCAAATCGAAATGTTCAATCATTCACTATATCATTGTATCGATTGACCGTTCTAAGGCAATCGAGGTATTCAATCATTCATCATATCGTTCATATCGATTAGCCATTATAAGGAAATCGAAGCGCTCAAGCATTCATGGAATCATCCGCTGCATCATTGTCATCGGTTAGCCGTTCTAAGGCAATCGAGGTGTTGAGTTGGGACTGTCGAGGATGGTGCTGGCCGACTCAAGACAGCATACCATCCCTAATTGTGATACGGCTTTCATGCCGTGGCTTCGGCCCTAATTGTGATACGGCTTTCATGCCGTGGCTTCGGCCCTAATTGTGATACGGATTTCATGCCGTGGCTTCGACCCTAATTGTGATACGGCTTTCATGCCGTGGCTTTGGCCCTAATTGTGATACGGCTTTCATGCCGTGGCTTCGGCCCTAATTGTGATACGGCTTTCATGCCGTGGCTTTGGCCCTAATTGTGATACGGCTTCGTGCGTGGCCGACCCTAATCAATACTGACTTGGGCCATTTCGCTTCATGTGATTGTGATATTTGTGGCTTATTTGAGTGGTTTTAGGCCTTGTGATTGTCTTGTTAATTTCATTGGAGCCTCCGGGCATTGTGATTCATATTTAACCCTGTTCTGGTTTGGTTCATGTCATGTAATTCATTGTGGTATTCTGTGATTATGATTCGCCGTTGGGCACTTATGTTCTAACCTATCGAACAGGTATTAATAGTATGCCGTGGGCATAGTATTTCACGAATGCTCGGTTCTTACCTTGGTTTGTGAGCATCTCGTATTATTATCATCATTATACTGTTTCATTCTGCCTTTGGATGCATATCATGTTATACATGTATTTGATGTTCATTATCTGGATGACTGACCCCGTGGGGGCGGAACATGTTTTCATGTTTTAGGTGCTTGCGAGGAGAGAGTTGAGACACAGGGGCATGATGATGGCGACGAGGCATTTGAGCGATACTAGTCCGAGTCGTTCATGTTGGTCAGTCGGTTGGAGTGTTCTTCAGTTGTCAGTCTTTGTCATTTTGTATTACCCGAGCAGATGCTCGTGGATGTTGTATTTTTACTCTTGGCCATGTAGGCCCATCGTTGTCGTTGAAATTCCTTCTCGGAATATTGTGTCGGATATCATGGTAGGGACTATGATTTTCCCTTGTTGTTTAATTTAATGTATTTTAGTCATGTTCGCCTGGTGGATCTCCTGGCGTGGGGTCTACGGCACTGTAATAACCCAATAGGATTTGGGGGTGTTACCGAAAATGGTATCGGAGACTTGGGTTGTGAAATACCCTGAGATGTGAGTTATGTGGTCCTACCGACGCGGTAGTAGTGGGATTGTCAGGTTATGACAATCCAGTCAGTCAAGTTTTGTGAGTCGTAATATTAGTGCGACTGCACGAGTCATTCATTCATCGAGTCGTCATCAGTGAAGACTAGTATCGCGAGACCTCGAAGCTTCGTATGACCTGTGTAAGGACTCGATTCTCTTTGTGTTCATACATTCATCATGTTATTAATTTTTCATGTTTGTTGAAACATATATGTGATATTAGTGTTATGATTGATTCATGACTAATTGTTTTGGAGCACGCATGACTTGTGTAAGCATTAAGGATCAACTCATTCATAAGTTAATAATCCTCAATCATCATTTTGATCTCATCACTCAGTTAATTCGTTCATCACTCAGTCAATATCATTACTCAGATAATTCATTCATCACTCAGTTAATTCGTTCATCACTCAGTCAATATCATTACTCAGATAATTCATTCATCACTCGGTTAATTTATTCATCACCCAGTCAATACCATTTCTCAGTTAATTCATTCATCACTCGATCAATTCCTTCATCACTACCAATCTCATTGCTCACCAATTCATTCACCACTTAGTTAATCCCATCGCTCGTTAATTCATTATCACTCGATTAATCTCATTGTTCGATTAATTCATTAATCATCCAGTCCACCTCACGGTTGATTGTTGACCTTGTGGATCGAATTTTCAACCTTGAAAACTTGTCCAAGGTAATTATTTCAGGAATTTCATCAGATAATCATGTTGCCTCACTCGATCTTTCATGCGATCATATCATATCCCGGCGTCATGTCGACGATCATTTTATTGCATAATTAATGCGTTCATTGTTGTATAGCGTGTATGTTCATCATTATCATTCAGTAATATAATCATAATGTGATCTTCATGCGAGATCTGTAATCATCATGTGGCTTTCCTGCTTCAGTATGGATAGAGCTGTCAGAGGACGTGGGGGAGGAGGCCGCAGTGCGGGCCGAAACCCGGGATCTCGTGTGCATGCCCGTGCGAATGCGAGTGGTATCATTAATTCATCAAATAGCGAGGCTACTCATTCATCAGCAGATAATCAGTCGCCGTCAGGGAGTCGTACCCGAGAGGCATCTCACTCGGAAGGTGCTCGGGTTGACCCATTCATATTTATGCAGGGCATGATGGCCCAGATGACTCAGATGACGCAGATGATGGAGACCATGCAGACCTCGATGGTTCATGGTCCACCGCAACAGGAATTCTAGGAGCCGTTTAATGGACAGACTGGGAGAGTGAATCAGATTGTTGGCGATATCTCTCGTCAGAGGCCGCCTACTTTTGAGGGTTCGTCGGAACCAGCTGATATTGTTCATTGGCTTGAGCATTTTGATAAACTCTTCGACATGGTTCAGTGTCCGGAGGAGAGTAAAGTGGCGGTAGCGGCTTACTACTTGAGTAAGGGTGCTTATTCTTGGTGGCTTTTTGTGAAACCCACCGATCGAGATTGTGTTTGGGGCGAATTCAAGACTCTCATGATAGAGAGGTATTATCCGGCCCCACTTCGGGAAGCCAAGTTATCAGAGGTTTTGAACCCTGAATCCGTCGAGGACGAGGGTGTTATTGTCATTGCTGAGAAGTTTCAGGGACTACTTCAGTTTGCTTCATCAGTTATCCGTACTGAAGCGGATAAGATCAAGTATTTTAGCAAGAGGCTAAATCCATGATTGAGGATGCGATTGTTCAACCACAATTGTAATTCACTTAGTGAGTTCATCGGGAAGGCTCTTGGAGCGAGCTTTTGATCAAGGAGCTTACTCGGAAACATCCTTGATTCCTTCGGGTGAGAGGACTAGGATGCTGATTCGTCCGAGAGGACATCGGGCTCCGACGTCCAAGAGGTCGTTTTCGGTCGTCTTCGTCTGAGAAGGCTTCTTCCTCTCGGGCGACGAGTTCGATTGTTGTTTGCTTTAAGCGTGATTCGGCAGGACACGTTAATACTCGGTGTACGGTGCGAGCTATTGTTTGTTTTACGTGTGGGAACCCGGGACACCTTGAAATCTGCGGGAGTTCTAGTGCCGCTAGATCTCGAGAGGGCTCACAAGCCTCGAGGGATTTTGTTACTCGATCCGTACTTCATCCAAGGGGTCTATCGGGCTTCGAGAACCCGAGGTAAGGACATTCATCACCGATTTTGAACAAGTTAATTCTTGCTCGGTAGTAGGACAATCATCCATTTCATTGTCGTTCACTCATTCATCTAATTCATTCATCATATATATCAATCATGTTGGGACTCATAATTATCGATTAATCATTCAATTCACGAGGAACGGCAGTTCCAATCACTTCAGAGAGCTATCACTCATGACGTTATTAATTCACCTTGGTGAGTCATTCCAAATCCTTGTCGGATTTGTAGTCCTTTATCATTCATCATTCATTTTAGTCACTTTCATTCTCGTGACCTTCCGAGATCATATTTAGCGGCGAGTTCATCTGCGGATATACCTTAAATCGTTGAGATAGAGGAGATCGATGACATGGAAGGATAACGATGTTGACTACATTTGAGATGTAACCTTGTTTTTGGATGACTGTGTAACTCAATCCGTAGTAATGTATCGTGACTGTGGACCATTTATTCTTGATCTATTTTATTATGATCATATTTGAGAATCTTGAGATTTGGGTCAACTGTTGGGAGTTCACCCCTTCGGCGTTGTGCTCAAGATTTTTTGATAATTTGGGAAATCATTCACTGAGATTCGAGACGTCAAGTCTTGGGGACTTGGGCGTGCGATTGATTTGGTCCCGAGGACTAGATGTGCATTATTGTTTTCAGATCTTGATGGATAGTTCATATCCCGAGTTGTTTACCCTGAGTTTCGAGGACGAAACTCCTTTTAAGGGGGGGTGTATGTAATACCCGGTTGTAATTCAGTCATTATCATTCAGTAATTTCATTCAGTGATTGTCACTCATTGGATTTTCACTCAATTATAATCATTCATCAATCATGTTCATTCACCGTGTTCACCGTTCGGAAAAACTTCGAGTTGTGTATCGTTATTGTTCATTGTTTCAACTTTCCTCATATGAGTTCGACTTTGTTAGATCACCATTAATTTTTGGTAACTCCAAAAATTCTAAATCTTTGCAATATTATAGAGCATCGAGTTAGCTTTCCAATGGTTCAAACGGTGAGTCAATCGGAGTCCGGACGAGAGAGTTATGGTCGTTTTAGCTCACCCGCTCATTTTTTCAGTTATTGGCCGATCACTGCCGACCGAACTCGGCCGTGTCGTCCGACACGGCCCGTGCCGTCCGACACGGCCCGTGCCGTACTCGTCCAGAAATGTCGAAGTTTCTGTCTCAGGACCCGACCGTGTCGTCTGGCACGGCCGAGTCGAACTCTTCCGGATAAGCCAGAACCGACTGCCGACACGCCCGACCGTGTTCCAGGACACGGTCGAGTCATGCCGAGTCGCTGTCGGACGGGTCACTATCGGAAGGCCCCTCCGCACCGCGACCGTGTCAAGCAGGACACGGTCGAGTCCCTGCCGGCCAGCTGCGCGCCGCGACCGTGTCAGGCGGACACGGTCGAGTCTGTCAGCCGAGTCAACCCCTATAAATTCGTTTTTTGAGCATTTCAGCTCATTTTTTTCCATTTCTTTCCCACTTCTTCACCTGCAACCGAGAGATAATAGCTTGAGGGAGAGATTTCTTCATCAATTATCATTTGAGTGTGTATTTTCATCACCTTCAATCATTTGGGAAGCTTGGATAGTCGATTTTACACATTTTCATCGGATCGAATTGGTTGGATCTTCAAGAGGTAATTTCTTCAACACCTTGGATTTCGATTCTATGTTGAGATATGATGTTTTGGACGTTATAATCATGTTATATGAAGGGACATGTATATGATTATGAGTTTATATAAGGATTCATTGGATTATTGAGGGATTATTCAAGAACACTTTGAATATCGAGTTGAAATTGGGGGTTTTCGATTAATTGTCGTTATAATCACGTTTTCGGATATTCATTTTGGATTATTGATAATATTCATGAGGTTTTGTGGGTTTGAATCATTCATTGGAAGTTGGTTTCGGATGTAATTGAGTTTTGGTTGTAAACAATTGGAGATTGTTTACAACGCGTTTGTTTTAATGCCCCAATGAGTTTCGGGTATTGTTGTATCGACTTTTGAGTTGGTTGTGATCATGCTTGATTCGTGTATTAAGAGAATTATTGGTATTTATGTTGTTCAAGGTTGTTCGAGCGGCCGATAATTTCATTAAGGATGTTGATCGTGGAAGTACCTTCTCGCCTTCGGTTTGAGGCAAGTTTTATACTTGTACTAGTCAATGAGATTAATGTCATCATATATGTGTATAAATGTGTTGTATCATTCCGAGACTTAGTCTCTTCATGAATTCATTGATATTAAGAGATCGTTCGATACGATACCTTTCGGCAATTTTGCCAAATATTTATTGTTATTCCTTTTTGGATTGTCATTAAAACTGTACACGCCGATTAAAGGCATTGGCTTATTCATTTCTCACCTTCGTCGTCGGTAACCGATTAAAGGTACCGAGGCATCCTTCATATCATTGTTATCGAATTGCCGTTCGCAGGCAAATCGAAATGTTCAATCATTCACTATATCATTGTGTCGATTGACCGTTCTAAGGCAATCGAGGTATTCAATCATTCATCATATCGTTCATATCGATTAGCCATTATAAGGAAATCGAAGCGCTCAAGCATTCATGGAATCATCCGCTGCATCATTGTCATCGGTTAGCCGTTCTAAGGCAATCGAGGTGTTGAGTTGGGACTGTCGAGGATGGTGCTGGCCGACTCAAGACAGCATACCATCCCTAATTGTGATACGACTTTCATGCCGTGGCTTCGACCCTAATTGTGATACGGCTTTCATGCCGTGGCTTCGGCCCTAATTGTGATACGACTTTCATGCCGTGGCTTCGGCCCTAATTGTGATACGGCTTTCATGCCGTGGCTTCGGCCCTAATTGTGATACGGCTTTCATGCCGTGGCTTCGGCCCTAATTGTGATACGGCTTTCATGCCGTGGCTTTGGCCCTAATTGTGATACGGCTTTCATGCCGTGGCTTCGGCCCTAATTGTGATACGGCTTTCATGCCGTGGCTTTGGCCCTAATTGTGATACGGCTTCGTGCCGTGGCCGCCCTAATCAATAACGGACTTCGAGTTTCGGCTTCATGTGATTGTGATATTTGTGATTTCGGTGAGTGGTTTTAGGCCTTGTGATTGTCTTGTTAATTTCATTGGAGCCTCCGGGCATTGTGATTCATATTTAATCTGTTACGGTTTGGTTCATGTCGTGTAATTCATTGTGGTATTCTGTGATTATGATTCGCCGTTGGGCACTTATGTTCTAACTGTCGAGCAAGGTATTAATAGTATGCCGTGGGCATAGTATTTCACGAATGCTCGGTTCTTACCTTGGTTTGTGAGCATCTCGTATTATTATCATCATTATCTTGTTTCATTACGCCTTTGGATGCATATCATGTTATACATGTATTTGATGTTCATTATCTGGATGGTGACCGTGGGGCGGAACATGTTTTCATGTTTCGGTGCTTGCGAGGAGAGAGTTGAGACACAGGGGCATGATGATGGCGACGAGGCATTCGAGCGATACTAGTCCGAGTCGTTCATGTTGGTCAGTCGGTTGGAGTGTTCTTCAGTTGTCAGTCTTTGTCATTTTGTATTACCCGAGCAGATGCTCGTGGATGTTGTATTTTTACTCTTGGCCATGTAGGCCCATCGTTGTCGTTGAAATTCCTTCTCGGAATATTGTGTCGGATATCATGGTAGGGACTATGATTTTCCCTTGTTGTTTAATTTAATGTATTTTAGTCATGTTCGCCTGGTGGATCTCCTGGCGTGGGGTCTACGGCACTGTAATAACCCAATAGGATTTGGGGGTGTTACAACAATATCAAATACAAACTTCATTTCTCAACACACACATAACAAACTTACTAAACATAAGATATAAAAGAGGAGACTTACATTCACAGGTCGCACGAAGATGATGGTTGCCTACGATACTAATCTCATCTGGCCACATGAGCGACACGATGTGCCAATGCACAACTAGATTTGTCAACTGACAACTCGAATAATGCGACAAAAACATGACTCAACTCGACCTGACAGCTTAGGTTTCCACAACCTAATCTCTGATACCATAAATGTAACGCCCCTAGAAATTCACCGAGAATATTACACGCCGTAAACCTTTCCCACGAGGATCTACCAGGCAAAATATCACAGAATGACCAAAGGCTCGACCGACCAGGTCAAACAATAACAAAACAGACCGTTAAGGTGAAACATAAATAACTATACGGACCGATGTGGTCTTACGACTAACTCAACGGTACAATACAACTCTTTACAACAATATCCACGCAGGGGTCAAAGTACAGTACAGTGGAAGACTAATTACAACTTGACAGTACGACAAGACCAAACCAAACTCTCACTCTTGATTAGTATCGTAGCTCATCAACTCCGATGCCGATCCTGTGATTGCTCCCTCGGACTGTGTATACCTGAAATGCATGAAATGCGTTTCCCCCATTTAAGGGGTTAGCAATTCGAATTTTCCAGTACAAGTATCATAACCATATAAAATGCAGCAAGCATACAACAATCACGAATCAGATAAGGACAATCATTCACCAAGTATTTCCCTAGAGGTTTTTTGTATTTAGAAAACAAAGCACTTAAAAGCAATTGAAAATAGAATCATCATCTCGGGAATTTGAGAAATACAAAACCTTTAGGACATCGGGTCCTAAGTGTTAAGAATCATTTCAAAACGTTAGGGTCTTGCCCCAAATCTTATTTAAATCTCAATAGTTTCTACAATACGAAAAAATTTTCACAAAGCGCTTGGGTTTCAGGCCCATCATTCCATTTTCATAAAAATTTCCTTCAAAAACTTTGTTTATCAAAGCATGCTCTCAGTTTCGTGATCAAATGCCACGAGTCACCGTAGGTTCAACAACTCACACGGTCTTAACCAAACACAATAATCATAAATATCAATCTCGACTTCGTGATCCACTGTCACAAGTCACCGTAGGTTCAACAAACCACACAGTCTTAACCAAACACATCAGTCACACTTACCAGTCCCGACACTGCGATCCACTGTCACGAGTCACTGGAGGCCCCGTCGAACCCACATGGTTGGACGTACTGTGCCCTGACCGCATGATCTTCTGTCATGTGTCATCGTACGCCTCATCTGACCCGCACGATTGGGCCATAGCACCACATATTCCAATCCCATGGTCCTCTGCCATGAATCCTCATAGGTCCCGTCGAACCCACATGAGTGAACTTAGCATTACAACCTATAACATTCACGTTCACATTCTTCAACAATAGACACGGTCAATCAATTACATTGATCACCACAACATTACGCATTGAATACACATAGCACAATCTCAACAATCCAACCATTATCATCAATAACACTCAGCCAACAATGCACAACCAACAATACATCCTGATCGATACACATCACAGTACACATCCAAACCGACATGATTATCACAACTAACCCAATTACTCTACGTTGAACATTCGAGAATAACACCAATGCCATCAAATAATTTTGTCAAGAAATATACAACCAATTCACACAAACCGTGTTTACGAAGGTAAAAAAATCATCACAAACCCAACACATGATTTGTAGTCACAAGATACAAGTCATATAAGCAAGATACTTGCCTCGGAATCGACAATCAAATACTCCGACGAACACGGGTCGAGCGAAGTTCCTCAAAACCTACAACCTCCGAAGAAACAATGAAAATATGATCACAACTAGGCTCATGACCAACAATAACGGAAATCACCTCAAAACATCGAAGGAAAACTTATTGAAACATTTAATCGAATATTAAATGTTCAATAATTCCCAAGAACACACAAATCGTCAATTGAGTTAAATAACCTCGAAATATAGTTATACAATCTATAGAACACGATCAATAATATCGTATAACACCAATCAATTCATTAAAATTGTAATAGAATCGGAATCAAGAACAAATCTCCAAAAAGTCAACTATAGGGAAATCAAGAAAAATACCTGTAACGACCCCAAACTTTACCGGAACGTTACAGTGCCGTGAAAATACGAAACGAAAAAATTTTTCCATTAAATAATTTTTATGAATGTAGCTCCAGGATAGTATAAATATGAAACGAAATACTTCATATGCGGTTATTATACAAACATGGAATGTTTCAGAATTCAATTTAAAGAAACGAAATAACAAGGCTTCTCCCCAACACTGCTCAAGCCTGACTGGAACCTTCGGGAATGTACTGCACATATTCAACAAATTTGCCTGACACGACAATCGTGCCAGCCAGCATAGGTCAGACAATACGAACAAAATTCATTGATTTAACCAGATAAATCCGCAGTACAATATTATTATTCGGTATAGCAATAGATCACAGAATACTCAACATTGTCTTTTATACCAGCACATAAACTCCCAAGGTCGCAACCAAGGGTCACAGAAGTATCTACACAGGAATACTCCGTATGTAGGTACCATTCAGGTTTTATCCCTCAACACGGTTCCGTACAGTATATCAGCACATAAACTCCAAAGGTCGCAACCAATGGTCACGGAAGTATCTATACAGGAATACTCCGAACATGGGTATGTAAAACGAACACAAGTTCCACAAATAGTGACACACATTAAATTTTGGAATTTAGTATAACATAGTCTGAGCAAGGTATCACTTGCCTTAGTTCTGGCGAGAGTAACTTTCTTGATGACACAGTGACCCGAATGTCCACGATCGAGAGCCCGACTTATTACATATACATTGATTAATACCTATGGTGATAATGACGAATATCGACAATTACCCCGTCCCGATTGAATTCTCAACCTAGTTCGATTCCCAAAGTTGAAGCCAAAATTCTATGCTTAATAATAATGTGAACTATTACCATTTTTGATCCCTCGACTATGAACTCCTTATAATACGTCTTCTACATTATTTCAACTACAATCAATGTTATCAACTCGCTAATTACTTTAGTTCGAATTTCTCCGACTATGGTGTAAAATGTTCGGACATGATTCTAGCAAGAAAATTTTGAGCATGATTAGTTTATCCGACTCGGCATTTCTTGATTTAGTTCACCTTAACAATTCTAATGAGTTTAATCAACGATTAACCGAATCACTAACACAATCTACTACACAACTAATCTGATTTTACTAATGTTTATATATGTATAAATATAAACTTGTAATTCGATACGTGATGTCCATGGCGGAATACACAAGTTGCTATCTCAAGATAGGTTTATGTCCAACAATTATGATTTAACATTAGTTCTCCCAGTTCGATTATTTTTAAGGGCTCAAAATTACCCAAGACATCCGTAATCAAATACAATACATCTAGAAATATCGAAATAGTTTCCAAGATTTGTCAAACTAACCTCAAATGATGAAGACCGACCGAGAACAAAGAGAACAGCAAAGGACGGGGACAACTCATTCGAAAATATTCTCTGAAGCTTGATAATCAACTCTACTACGATGATGCACGGCTAGGGAAGCTTGGAAATCAATAAAAGTAGCTGGGAACATTGAGAGAGGAAGAGGAAGTGTCTAAGGTTCGGGAGAAATGAAAGAGGAGATGTTATCTTATATTATCAGGATGAGCTTTACGTACGTTATGCCTCAAAGTTTATGTATGTAAATAATTTAACGTATGTTATAGCTAAATGGTTAACGTACGTAACGTGCTCTCAGAATCTGCTGTCCGAAATGACCCCCATCATTACGTATGTAATGGTGTAGTAGCGTACGTAACATTCCCCATGTAATGTACGTAATGTTGGCCGATATAACGTATGTTAATATTAGTTGACCTGCCTGTCGTTATCGGGCCGAAAGTTGTCCTGACCATGCAGGATCAAGATTGTTGTTCAATGACTGAAGACTTCGTTATGTACGTAAGGCCTAAGCTTTAACGTAGGTAATTCAATGAGACTAGCGTACGTAATGCTCTAACGTACGTAAGGTTCGTTTTAATTCACTAAGTTATATTATCACATTTAATCCTTATAACGCGACTTCCCTTTAGACTCGTCCAGCAATTTCTCGGGAACAAGATGTTGGCCACTGAATGTACTACTCTACGGTAGTATCAGGACAAAGCATTGGCCTACGATATGAAAGAGACAGCATCATACTCGCACAGATAATTGCTCAATGACATCAAGGTATGTCACCGACATATCATCAGCCTCATACAATTACATCACAAAAACAAATAAGTGCAGACAAGATTTTATACGTGACAGCATGGTCTAAACATAACGTATAAAAGTACAAGCATCGCGATGGAGCAAATTATTAATAATTAAAACTGAGGTACACAATATTAAACAGCATGGAATACTCGTGGTATTACATACCACCCTCTTTAAAATAGTTTCGTCCCGAAACTAAGAAAATAACTCAGGATGACTCTCCCTCATACTCGACTCAGTCTCCCAAGTCGCTTCTTCAATGCCATGATGCGACCATTGAACTTTTATAAGAGGTATGGCTTTATTTCTTAGTGTCTTTATGCGTCGGTCTAAAATCGCGATTGGCACTTCTCTAAAGGTAACGTCATTAGAAATCTCTACTTCTTCGAAATTGATCTTGTGGCTTGGGTTATACACGTACTTCCTCAGTTCGGAGACGTGGAAGACATTATGCACTCCATCTAACAATGGAGGAAATGCTAATCGATAAGCGAGTCTACCAACTCGGTCCAATATCTCGAATGGGCTAATGAATCTCGGGCTCAATTTGCCCTTCTGGATGAAACATCGAATGCGCTGCATTGGCGAAACTTTGACCCAAACATGGTCCCCGACTAGAAATTCCAACGGTCGCTGGCGATCCGTAGCATATGACTTCTGGCGGCTCTGCGCTGCTAACATGTGTTTCCTAACAATGGAAATTTTCTTAATAGATTCCTGGATCAGATCTAACTCAGTAGCGACAACATCGGAAGCATCATCCCTCCATAGGCGAGACTTGCAGCTGCTACCATATAAGGCTTCGAAGGGTGCCATGCCTATGCTTGCATGGCAGCTGTTGTTGTATGAAAACTTTGCTAAACTGAGATGTTTAACCCAGTCTTTGCCCCAATGAAGTACACACACTCTCAATATGTCCTCTAGGTTCTGTATCATACGTTCTGCCTGTCCATCTGTTTCAGGGTGATCGGCTTGTTGTGCGACAATTAATACGCCTCAATGGCGATCGGCCTAACGATCAGAGATCCAACCATAGAAGACTTACTCTAGGCAAACACCCAGCAGTCGGCACCCACGGCGATCATCTTTTGGTATCCGATGATCGTCATTTGTTATTTGGCGATCGTCTATGATGTCCAACCAGAAACGATCGTCTCGTGCCATGTATGAATCCAACATCCATCAAAGTCGTCAAAGACCGAATCTTGGACGGTGACCCACATGCAGATCCGCAAAAGGCGCCGACAGATGAGACCTTTGACCCCTGTCTGTCACCTACCTCACCTACCGATAGGGCCGCCGAAAGGTACAAAGTGGGTCCTCCCCGGACAATGACTCAGGATGCGTGCAGGCTTCCCATTGGCTCGCACAGCTGGCCACCAGCAGCAGCCCCAGACTTTAAGGGAACAGTCCCACATGACGGGACGATCGGCCATCTTATTATAATATAGAAAACGGCGGTCGCCCGCGATTGCCGGAGAGGTCCCAACAACCTTGTCTTCTATAAATAGGAAGCTCATATCACGACAGCAAAAAAAGGGGAATTCATTGTGAATACAAGTGCAAAAACATACATAGAAAGAATCAGAGACTCATCTGGCAATTACTTGTACATTCATAGTGATATTCATACACACTCATAATACATCCCAAGCAAGAACTCACAGATCTTCTTATCTGGTTCTTCCGGCAATCTACACGCTCTACAGCTTAGATAACTAGAAGTCTTTACACTCATTGTAATAGATTCTAACATTAATATTTGTACTCTACAGTATACTTATTAATAATATCTCGTGAGAGCATTCAAGCTCGGGATTAACAACCCCGACAAATCTTGTATTATTTATTTTCCCGCGGAAGTGTTCTCGCATTTGTTTGTTACTCGATCATTTGAGCAATACTATCTCCGGATAATATTTTGAGTAACAATAATTGGCGCTAGAAGGAGGGGCAACCTACTAGCGATTAGTCAACGGGATGTTCGCCAATCAGATCGGCAATACT
Organism: Orobanche coerulescens; assembly: GCA_033398695.1. Lineage (NCBI taxonomy): Eukaryota > Viridiplantae > Streptophyta > Magnoliopsida > Lamiales > Orobanchaceae > Orobanche > Orobanche coerulescens. The sequence continues at coordinate 65,776,703 of CM065808.1, read as the reverse complement.
ATCTACATTGATGACATTGTGGTCAAAAGCCTCAAGAAGGAAGACCACCTCAACGACCTCGCTGAGACGTTCGCCATCCTCGAGAAGTTCAACATGAAACTGAACCCCAAGAAATGCAACTTCGGGGTGAGCTCTGGAAAATTCCTGGGGCATATCGTGAGCCAAAGGGGGATCGAGGCGAACCCCACCAAGATTCAGGCGATCCTCGACATGCAGGAGCCATGGAATGTCAAGCAAGTGCAACGCCTCACAGGTTGTTTGGCTGCCCTCAACCATTTCATATCTCGGATCGGCGATAAAAGTAAACCTTTCTTCGCGACCATAAAGAACAAGAAGTTCGCATTGACGAAGGAGAGTCAAGTAGCGTTCGCCAAAATCAAGAAATATCTATCTAACCCCCAGATCCTGGAAAACCCGATTCCCGGTCAGAAATTATTCATTTACCTAACGGCCTCAGAGGTCGCACTGAGTGCCGTTTTGGTCCGAGTGGAGGGACAAGTCCACTTGCCGATCTACTACGTTAGTCAAGCGCTCCACGACGCATAGACACATTATACACCCCTGGAGAAGATCGCATACGCTCTTGTCATGAGTGTTCGCAAGCTAAGGGCCTACTTCTTCGAACATCAAGTGGAAGTTCTGACAACTCTACCTCTAAGGCAAGTTCTACACCGGCCAGACACCAATGGGCGACTCCTCAAGTGGTCGCTGGAGATCACCCAATACGGTATCACATACGCTCCTCGCACGACGATCAAAGGCCAAGCTCTGGCAGACTTCGTGGTGGAATTAACATTCCCTCACAGTCCAACCCAGATCGGCCGACCTGCCTGGAAGCTATATGTGGATGGCTCGGCAACCAACTTGCGAGCAGGGGCAGGGATTGTCCTCATCAGTCCCGATGGGCAAAGTTTCACAAATGCTGTGCGTTTCGGTTTTCGTGCGACCAACAATGAAGCCGAATACGAAGCCTTGTAGGCGGGCTCGATTTAGCCCTCGCCCTGGATGTTCGTCGCCTCCATATCTTCATGGACTCCCTCTTGGTCGTGAACCAAGTCAAGGGAGAATATGAGGTGCGCGGCGAATAGATGGTCAAATACCAAGAGCTAGTCGCCGAAATGTGCACGAAATTTGAGGAAGTGCTAATCGAACAAGTCCCGAGAGCACAACTCCCAGGCCGATGCCCTATCTAAACTAGCGTCATCAGATGGGGCAGCCGATTTCTCTAATATCCAAATTACAAAATCAGCAAGGCCGGCGATCGACAGAAACCTAGTTACCACAATCGCCGTTGCCGAGGAGAACTGGATGACTCCATTCATCAAATACTTAAAAGATGGAACGGTCCCTGACGACCGTATCAAAGCTCGCCAACTCCAGCTTCGTGCGACCAGATACACCCTATTGGACGACCGGATTTACAAGAGAGCTTTCAGCCTTCCCCTCCTCAAGTGTATCACACCGGAGGAAGGTCGGCTCGTTTTAGCCGAAATCCATGACGGGATGTGTGGAAACCATGCTGGCGGACGAGCTCTCGTCCATAAAACAACCAGGCAAGGTTTTTTCTGGCCGTCACTTCAGAAGGATGCGATCGCCTGTGCCAGATCGTGTCATAGGTGTCAAGTAATGGGCCCAAACATAAAACTCTCCCCCGAGCAACTCACTTCAATGTACAGCCCTTGGCCATTCGCCCAATGGGGCATCGACCTTATAGGTCCCTTGCCGACGGCGCCAGGGGGCTGTAAGTTTTCCATCGTAGGGGTCGACTATTTCACCAAATGGGCTGAGGCCGAACCGCTAAACAAGATCGGCCAAGAGCAAGTAATCAAGTTCATCTGGAAAAACATCATATGCCGATTCGGTCTACCCCAGGCCATCATCTCCGACAACGGAAAGCAGTTCGATGGCTTAGAAGTCATGCAATTCTGTGAGAAGTGGGGAATCAAGAGATTATTCTCAGCCCCCTACCACCCTCAGACGAACGGGCAGGTAGAAGCCGTGAACAAAATCCTCAAACACACGATTAAAGCGCAACTAGAGTCTAGGCAAGGATGATGGGCGAACGAACTCCCAGACGTTTTGTGGTCTTATCGAACGATGACCCGTAATTCAACCGGCGAAACCCCATTCGCCCTTGCCTTCGGAACATAAGCGGTGATCCCATCGGAGATCGCCGTCCTCAGCCATTGAACCGAACAAGAGATGACGACCGACAATGATGTGGCCCGATGGATCGACCTTGACATGCTCGAAGAACGACGACTGACCTCAGAAATGAAGAACACTATCCAAAAAAGGAGATCCGAGAAGTTCTTCAATTCGAAGGTCAAGGAAAGACGTTTTCAAGTGGGCGATCTCGTCCTCAAAAAGATCCAGACTCACACAGGTGTCTTTGGTCCGAACTGGGAAGGCCCCTTCAGGATATCTAAGTGGCTAACTAAGGGAGCCTACGAACTTGAACACCCTGACGGTACTCCGGACCAATATCCCTGGAACGCCGTGCATCTGAAGAAATACTACCAGTGAAAACTATGTATTCAGTTTCAACTGCCCAATGTACAAGGAATATAATGAAATTTTTTCCTATACCATCTATTCTGGCGATCGCCCCACCAGGCATATCGCATACCGTCGAGGATCGTCGTTCAAACATGACGATCCGAGGTAGAAACAATGCAGCCATGGTCCTGGAGGTCGATGGAACCGACAGCTTCGCCTATGCAAGGTTCCTTTAGTCTGAGAACGCCCGCCCTTCGTTTAAATACGAGGCCGGCGTAGCCGAAGGACCCTCCAAAACTAATTAGTAGACACGATCGCCCGCCCTCAAAGGTTCATCATCTAACATGGTGAACCCGGACAATGCAACGTGCCACTACCCCCATCTCAACGTACACCGTCGAGGGTCGCCATTTTCATGGCGGGCCGAGGTGGAAGCAGAGCTAACAAGCCACAGACGTGGAGTCGAATAAACCAATGACGCCCCGTGCAAGGACTCCTCCAGATCAAGACCGCCCACCTTTCGTTTAAATACAAGGCGGGCGCAGCCTAACGGAGGACCCTCACAATAAAGTGAGTCGCGGGATAGGCAATGTCCCTCGCACACAAAGACACGGTTGTGGAGGTCGGTCCATCGAACTCCGCGATCGTGCACGATTCTTCAGAGTCGGCAAAACTGAAGATAGCTCACAAAACATACTATTTTTGTTCCCTTACTTACAATAAGTAAACAAAAACAAGGGGCAAAAGAGGTGGAGCTAATCCTAAAGGCGATCGGAAGGAAGGAACCGTACCCGATCGGCTTCGTTCAAACACACGCAAGACGATCAGTTTTGTTCGACAATATTTACAAGTAAGAATTTCCAAACATGTCAATACATTCAAACACTCAGACAATCGGTCGGGTGAACAAGACATCGGAAACAATCATACACATACTTGAAAAAATTCGCATGCAAACATTCAAAGGCGATCGTACATGTAAAGACACAAATACAAAAAAGGAGTATTTTATTCATGACTAAGAGTTCGTACAAAACAAAGCCCGAAGGCAATACAAAGAGAGAGCGAAGAGTTACAAGTAAGGAAAGGCTAAAAAAAAAACTCTCAAGGTCCCTCCGGCTGGTCTTCGCCCCCAGGAGGCGGATCGGCATGCGCTCCCCCATCGGCCTCAGGATGAATGAGTTTATCCGGAAAAGGATACCAACTCAAGTCGATCCCCAAGTCGACGAGGTCAAGGATCGGCAGGGAAAACTCCGGATGCAAAGGGTGCTCGAGTGCATAGGCCTTGAAGCTCTCCATCAAGGGACCAATCTCGATCCCTACCTTTTTGGCGGCTCGGACCGCGTCGGCGTAGGCCACATAATAGGCGAACTCGCCGACGAGTGCCACATTGAGGTAGGGATCGGTCTCGATCGCCTTTAGATGCCCTAGCAGCTTAGGGGTCGTCTTCTCAGCTTCTGCCAGTTCGACCACCTTAGCGGCCATTTCCCCCTTAGCCTTCTCCAGCTCTCCCTTCGCCGCCTCCAGCTCGCGGTTGAGCCGATCCACCGCCGTCTTCAGCCTGGACGCCTCCTCCTGCGAGGCCACGTGCATCCGGCGAGCCTCCTTCTCCTGGTCGCGGAACCGATCGGCCACTTCCTTGGAGCGGCTCAGCTCCTGCTTCATCCGATCGGTTTCCTGTTTAGCTCGTTTGGCCGTCTCTATGTACTCCTTCTCCATAGCCTGGATCCGGTTAGAAAATTCAACATTTTTGTTCCGGGCGGCCTCGAGGTCGCTCTGGAGACGAGCATTAGAGGGTCGCCCCTCGTAATCCCTTGCAGCTTGAATGGCCATCGTCGCCATCTGGAGAGCCAGGGCAAGGGTCGCCTGCATGGCATCTCCAGATCGCCGATGAGTGATCGCATCGAGATCAGTCGTCCAAGCCTTGGGCAGAGAGGTGATGGCCTTCTGGACGTAAGTAGGGACGTCGAGGGACTTCTGCGGAGACTTACTGGTCAGGAAATCCAGCACCATCGGCGAGACGTCCGGATCAGCAAGACGGACCCTCCAACACAAATAAAAGAGACAAAAGAGTTAGAAGATACCTAACTAAATTTTTCTAACTCGGAAAGATCAATCCGGTCTTACCTGTTGACCAATTCGGGGTTGCGGCCAAAATAGGGCTTGCCCCGAGAAGTTTCAGCTTCGGCGATCGCCACCTTTTTCAAGAAACCGGCCGATGACTTGGAGCCAGATGTCGAGGGCCTAGGACTAGACCCCTCCGCCACCGGAACGGAAGAAATGGGGGGAGCGGCGATCGGCGGCTCCAAGATAGCTAAGTCCGCCTCGGCTGTCGGCAGGGACCCCTCCGGCCTCCGCCTCTTGCGGTTGCGCTGAAGTTGTTCCTCCTCTTGAATTTCCGGCTCGGCGACCGGCACCACAACGGGCTTCACCACAGGGGCAGGGCGAGACGACGTCGCAGCAACGCGACCCGTCTTCTTTCCCAGGTGAAGACGACCGATGAGACCAGGGTTAGACATGGCGATCTCTTGTGGTGGCTCGGCGAAACGGGGAAAATAAATCTCTGCCAAAGAACAAACTCTAACAAGTTAGACACCTATTTATACATTGCAACCTCTTGGATACGACCGTCACACAGGAAAGAGTGAATAAAAAGTCGTACCAGGGACCTTCAAGTGGCGAGGGTAGCGAAACAGTCGAGCTCCCAACCAGTGACGTTCGAGGCTGACTGAGTGAACGTCTATGTAGGAATCCGGCAATGCGCGAATCCGCTCCCAGACGATCAAGAAATCGAAGGGGAGATCGCCGATCGCTGGAACAGGGAATCCTACAAAAAGAGAGACAAATTAGATCAGTTGAAGGAGTATCCAAATAAAGGGAGAGTTAAAACCCTTACTCGGATTTCTCTCCCGAAAATTGGTGGGGATATCCAATTCTTCCTCCGGATTATCGCCCGATGCCGACCTCTATGCACCGCCGACCCAGCACCACTTTGCCAGGTCACCCCGAGCCTTGTTCGGCACCCCTAGGACCACCCTACCCAGGCGACCTTGGATATGGTAGCCGCCGATCGATCCCTTCTGCACAGTCAGCTTAAAAAGATAATTCATCTCTAGCGCAGAAGGCAAACGAAACAGCCTGTGACCGCCGAACAACGTCAATGTACTGATAATGTGCAGCCAGGTGTTCGACGTCAACTGGAGAGGCGCCAGATTCCAGGCGACCAGCAGATCCTGTTCTTAAATATCACCAAGCCCCCTTGGATCCTGTAGTCTGAAATAGTTCCCCCGTAGGCTCTTGCTGTAACACCCCAAACTAGGAGGATAATACAGTGCCGTGGACCCCCGACTGGGACCCACCAGGCGAAAGAAATTTTTTGAATTAAATAATATAATTGTAGTACCGAACCACATTATATCATCAATAACTCCGATGAGGAGTTCCATTATAACACACTCAAGATAATACCGAATACATGTATATTTTATATGAAGATAAAATACACAACCCTGAATGAAACAGAGTATCCAAATGGAAATCTGCAGCGGAAAATAAATGACAACAACATGAATGTCTAAAAGGATTGGAGCCCCCTACTAGTATCACTGGGACTCCTCGCCGTCAACATTCTATTCCCGTGCTTTTGCCTTGCCATGACCTGAAAACAAAATCTCCCAACGGGGTCAGTTACACAGAACAACAATCCTCAAGAGTTGAATAAACACAATCATATATGCTGTATAAACCACAAGTTCGATAAAAATCTCAAACCGTCGAACACATGCGAACAAATGTGAATCGGTCAGATTATAACCCAATCCTATTGAAAACATACGCAATCAAACATGATGTATGAATCAACTAACGGTATGGCTCAAAGGATGGCGCCACACTACGCCCGGGACGGAAATGTGTCCGTGCACAAGCCACCAATGAGTATCGATCGAATACACGTGTGGTCTTGTACCTAATCAGTCTCACGAAGTAATCATCTCGTGTGCACAGTCCAATGTGAGGCCAACTACCAACACACGACTTAATATGTGCCCGACATGAAAAACCTTCACATACCAACCGGCACGCCAGTATGACCCGGAATGTCACGAGATAACAAAAGTGACATCGAAATTAATAATGACTCACCGAGATGAAATGATAGTGAAATAAATGACATATCAATGAAATGATTAGAACCGTTGTTCCTCGTGACTGAAGTGATTAATTGACAATTACAAGTCTCAATACGGTTAATACATTATGAATGAACTATAATTATGAATGAACAACAACGAAAGGAATGAATATCCTTTTAACCAAGTAAGAATTAACTTACACAATACCGATGAAGAATGTCCTTCCAAGAACAACGTCCTAAATGAGATGTCGATCGATCGAACAACCTTGAATAACACAAATACCAACAATCCGTTCAACATACGAATCAAACACGAATATAACGAACTCAAAACGTCGATACGACTAAACCATGTTCAATGGGGCATTATATCGAACACGTTGTGGCCAATCTTCGATTGTTTACAACCAATCCTTAACTATACCAATATCAAATCCCCAAGGAGTGTTTCAAACCGACAAAACATCTTCAATACATTCAAAAGTCCAATATGAATATCCAAATTCATGATTTCAACAACAACTAATCGAAAACCCCCAAATCCAACTCAATATTCAAAGTGTTCTTGAATAACCTTTCAATAATCCGATGAATATTCATACATACTCATAATCATATGTATATCTCTTCATACAACATGATTATAACGTCCAAAACATCATATCTCAACACAAAATCGAAATCCAAGAGGTTTGATGAATATTACCTTTGAAGATCTAAACACTTTGATCCGATGAAATCGCGTTAGATCGACTATCCAAGCTTCACAACCGAATGAAGATAATGAAAACCGAGTACTCAAGTGATTGATGATGAAAAATCTCTCCCACAAACCCTCTCTCTCGGAACTAGGATGAAGAAATGGTGAAAATAATAAAAAACCCGTCGGTCCACTTATATAGGTCACAGGGACGCACGACCAACCCGTACGATCAAGTGTCCCTGCGTCTGGTCGTGCGTGAAGCTTATGCTGGCTACTGCTCTTAGCGCACGAGCACCGCGCACGAGTAACAACTCGTGTGGCTTTCTCGTGCGGCCACGGCTCGAGCCGGCCTCGCCCGATCTGGCCGCAACACACGAGCACCACGCCCGAGCAGTTGCTCGTGTGGCCTGCTCGTGCGGCACTGACTCGACCACTGGGCCTCCTGCCCAATCCAGCCGCAACCCACGAGCGCCAGGAATAACCAGATGCTCGTGCGGCCTGCTCGTGCGGCACTGACTCGGCCGCTGGGTCTCCTGCCCAGTCCAGCCGCAATGCACGAGCGCCACGCACGACCAGATGCTCGTGCGGCCTGCTCGTGCGGCCTGCTCGAGCGGCCCTTATCGACGAGTAGTTCAGCCTATAACGATGCACCGAGTACAAAAATCACAGAATTCGAGAAGTACGGGGGCAAAAGTACGAGTATGACAAATATTACGCCGAACGGTGCACACAAATGAATGAGTATGAATGATGAGTGATTATTAATGAATGAAAATCACTGAGTGACAATTACTGATTGATAATTACTGAATAAAAATGACTGAATTACAACCGGGTATTACATACTCCCCCCCTTAAAAAGAGTTTCGTCCTCGAAACTAAGGGTCAAACAACTCGGGATAACTCTCCCGCATACTATCTTCGGTTTCCCAAGTAGCCTCTTCGACTCCTTGTCTAGACCACTGGATCTTTACCAAAGGAATCGTCTTGTTCCTCAACTGTTTGATTTGCCGCCCTAAGACTCGCATAGGACGCTCCTCGTATGAATGATCATCGGCGATCTCGATTTCGTCGAACTGAAGTACGTGACTCGGATCGGCAACATACTTCCGTAACTGAGATACGTGAAACACATTATGAATTCGGCTCAATGCCGGAGGTAAGGCCAAACGATAAGTTAGCTCGCCTGCTCGATCCAAAATTTCAAACGGTCCAATGAATCTCGGACTCAACTTTCCCCTCTTCCCAAAACGGAAGATACCTTGACTCGGGGATACCTTGACCAAAACATGGTCACCTGTCTCGAACTCCAATGGTCGACGACGATTATATGCATAAGATTTCTGTCGACTCTGAGCGGTCAACAAACGACTCCTGATCAAAGCTACCTTATCACGGACGGCTATAAGCATATCAGGCTCGGTGCCGATTGATTCTGATAAGTCATCCCAACACCAAGGAGATCGACAACGACGACCGTACAAGGCCTCGTAAGGTGCCATCTTAATCGAAACATGCCAACTATTATTGTACGTGAACTCGATCAAGGGTAGTTAGGCTTCCCAATCATCTTTCCGATCGAGAACACATGCCCTCAACATGTCCTCCAAAGTCTGAATAGTCCTCTCCGATTGTCCGTCGGACTGAGGATGAAAAGCTGTACTGAGATTAAGCTGAGTTCCCATAGCACGATGAACTGATTTCCAAAAATGTGACACGAATCGTCATTCACGATCGGAAACGATACTCTTAGGAGTACCATGAAATCTCACTATCTCCTTGATAAACAAGTGGTCAAGTCTCTCGGGACCCCACGTATCCTTAATCTCAAGGAAATGAGCCGATTTAGTTAAGCGGTCCACAATCACACAGATTGTATTCATGCCACGATGACTCGTCGGCAAACTCGTGATGAAGTCCATAGAAATATCTTCCCACTTCCACTCTGGAATAGGGAGCGGCTTCAGCATACCCGCTGGTCGCTGATATTCAATCTTGACTTGCTGACAGGTTAATCATATCGAAACAAATTCTGCGACTTCTCGCTTCATATTACTCCACCAGTAATTTTGTTTCAAGTCTTGGTACATCTTTCTAGACCTCGGATGAATGGAGTAAGGGGTAGCATGAGCTTCTCTCAAAATCGAGTTTTTCAACTCGTTATTTGCCGGTACGCATAACCGATTCTTGAATCGCAATAGTCCATACTCCTGGACTACAAATTCATGGGCTTTACGTGAGCCACATCCTCACGGATGCGCAACAATGATGGGTCTGAACCTTGATTCGCTCTGATTGCCTCCTCAAGTGGCGATGAAATCTCTAACATGCAAAGTTGCCCTTGCACTCGCTGAAGCCATACCTCAATCTCAGGTCTAAGAAATTCTTGCTGAAACTCCTTCTGGACTGTCAAACGAGCAAGCATTTGCTCCTGGACTGACTTACGACTCAAGGCATTGGCAACCATGTTTGCCTTACCCGGGTGGTACAGGATCTCGATATCATAATCTTCGATTAGTTCCAACCACCGCCTCTGTCGCATATTTAACTCCTTCTGAGTAAACATATACTTCAAACTCTTATGATCGGTGAATATCTGACAGGTGACGCCATAAAGGTAATGACGCCAAATCTTCAACGCGAAAACCACGGCTGCTAGCTCCAGGTCGTGGGTCGGATAATTAACCTCGTAATGTCTCAATTGCCGTGAAGCATAGGCAATAACCTTCCCATCCTGTATTAGTACACATCCGAGACCCTGTCCGGACGCATCACTATAAATCATAAATCCTTCCATCCCTTGCGGTAAAGAAAGGACAGGTGCTGAAATTAACCAGCTCTTGAGTTCCTCAAAACTCCGCTGACACGTGTCGGACCACATGTATTTCTTATCCTTTTGCAAAAGGTTTGTCATTGGTTGAGTGATTTTAGAAAAACCTTCAACAAATCGCCGATAATAACCGGCTAATCCGAGAAAGCTTCATATTTCCTTAGCATTCTTCGGAGGTAACCAATCTCGGATAGCCTCCGTCTTTTGAGGGTCGACATGAACTCCGTCTGATGAAATTACATGCCCGAGAAACGTCACTTCGGACATCCAGAACTCACATTTGAAAAACTTCCCAAAAAGTTGCTCTCGTCTCAACACGCCGAGCACCTGATGAAGGTGAAACTCGTGCTCCTCCCGGTCACGAGAATAAATTAAAATGTCATCAATAAGGACAACCACGAACTGATCCAAAAAGTCGATGAAGACCCGATTCATTAACTCCATGAATACCGCAGGTGCATTAGTGCATTAATTAACTCCGCGAACTCATAATGGCCATAGCGTGTTCGAAACGCCGCCTTCGCGATATCCGACTCTCGAATGCGCAACTGGTGATATCCAAATCTTAAATCGATCTTGGAAAATACTGAAACTCCATGAAGTTGATCTAAGAGATCATCAATACGGGATAGAGAATACTTATTCTTGATCGTCACCCTGCTCAACTCCCGATAATTAATACACACACGAAACGAACCATCCTTCTTATTGACAAACAACACTGGTGCTCCCCACGGGGATGCACTTGGTCTGATATAACCCTTCTCGGTCAAATCCTCTAATTGATTCTTCAATTCCTGCATTTCGGTCGGGGCCATCTGGTACGGTGCCTTCGATAATGGGGACATACCAGGCTCCAACTCTATCGTGAATTCCATATCCCTTGGAGGTAAAATAGGTAGCTCGTCTGGGAGTACATCGTCAATTGATAGCAATGGTACCACGAATGGTTGAACACCTCGATTGCCTTAGAATGGCCAATCGATGAAAATGATACAATGAATGATTGAACACCTCGATTGCCTTAGAACGGACAATCGATGACAATGATATAATGAATTATTGAACAACTTTGGTTGAGTAATTTTACTGCTTTCATCATATTAATGATTCTTCTAGAACAACGGGGATCACCTCCTTGAAATACACACTCGACTCCAACGACGGAAATGATAGTGACCATACGCCTACGAACATTGAGAATGGTATCATGACGATCCATCCCACTAATACCCAATATTACATCGTCCTTAGGTAAATCCACCACGATTAGGTCCACCAACCACTCGCGGTCATTAAGCTTAATTCGGTCAGTTCTTAACCTCATGATTTTCGAAAATTCTTCTACCTCCAGGTAGACCAATGATATAAGGCCTACAATTAATAGGACTATCCAAGTTAAGTCTATTCAAACATGATTCGGAAATGAATGAATGCGGTGCACCAGTATCAAAAAGGGTACACACAGGTTGAGATAAAATTACGAGTATACCTGAGATCGTTCGGGCCTCCGGATCGTCGGTCCTCTTCATCTCGTGAATCCGGGACTTGCCGGCCCCCAAACCAGACGCTCCCGTCTGATAAATATGAGCTCCGCCTTTATTCGCTTCCGTCGTCTTAAACGACGCTAACAGAGCAGTCTGATTCTGAATCACTGATTGCTTCGGGGCATGAGATGCCACCGCAGTCGGCTTGGAGTCCCTTCGGAAAAAATGGGCCTTATGCCCAACAATCCCACAATTATGGCACGTGATAGACTGTTTCAGACACTTAGTGCTGTAATGACCCGGCGCTCCACAGTTGAAACAGGTGATGGCTGATCTGGCCGCTCGGGGCTGAGATCCCGCAGGATTAGGCGCCGTAGGAGGTTGCTCAGAAACGGTAGGGCCCGCACGAGGCTTCTTGAAGGTAGACTGACTGCCTTCGGACTGATTACGCTTCATTGATTTCCTGCTAACAGATGAAGGTTGTTGCTCAGCAATTTCCTTAGCAGCAGGCTCACACGGGAGACTTCTCTCGATTAATTCGGCCAGAGTGGCGCAATGATGATTGAGCAATTGCAAATGGGTCATCATGACCTGCATAAAAGTGAGTGGATCAACCCGAACATATTCCGATCGAGCTGAGTCCTGGGTACGACTTCCTGGCAGTGAGTGATTATTTCCCGAATTTTGGCCCGCACCGCGGCTTCTCCCCGTGCATCCCCTGACTGCTCTCTCCATACTGAAGTAGGAAGGTCGCATGATAATCATAGATCTCGTATGAGTACCGCATTATGATTTACGTCATGAAATGATGAAAATAAGCATACGCGCTCTAACACAGTGATTACATGAATGATAAACTGAGGTGACATGATTATCTGATGATATTCCTGAAATGATTATCTTGAACAAGTTAACAAGATTAATGATATGATCCTCAAGATCAACAACTGAGTGATGAAATAAATTGAGTGATTAATGAGTTAACATGATCAACATGATTAAAATGAAAATGATGTTTGAGGATTGTTAACTGATGACTTATGAATGAATGATTCTCATTGCCAGAAATTATACCATGGCGTTAGAAGTCTTACAGTTCGTTCGGTCTGATGGGCTCGGCATTTGCACAGGTCACACGTGATGCGAAAGTCCAATGATACTAGTCCGATGACGATGATTTCAAATGAGACATGACTCGAAAGGTAGTATTCAAAACCACGCTTCGATACCAACTCTGTAACACCCAAACTAGGCGGATATTACAGTGCCGTGGACCCCCGACTGGGACCCACCAGGCGAAAGAAAATTTATGAATTAAATAATATAATTGTAGTACCGAACCACATTATATCATCAATTACTCCGATGAGGAGTTTCATTATAACACACCCAAGATAATACCGAATACATGTATATTTTATATGAAGATAAAATACACAACACTGAATGAAACGGAGTATCCAAATGGAAATCTGCAGCGGAAAATAAATGACAACAACATGAATGTCTGAAAGGATTGGGGCCCCCTACTAGTATCACTGGGGCTCCTCGCCGTCAATGTTCTATTCCCGTGCTTTTGCCTTGCCATGACCTGAAAACAAAATCCCTCAACGGGGTCAGTTACACAGAAAAACAATCCTCAAGAGTTGAATAAACACAATCATATATGCTGTATAAACCACAAGTTCGATAAAAATCTCAAACCATCGAACACATGCGAACAAATGTGAATCGGTCAGATTATAACCCAATCCTGTTGAATACATACGCAATCAAACATGATGTATGAATCAACTAACGGTACGGCTCAAAGGATGGCGCCACACTACGCCCGAGATGGAAATGTGTCCGTGTACAAGCCACCAACGAGTATCGATCGAATACACGTGTGGTCTTGTACCTAATCAGTCTCACGAAGTAATCATCTCGTGTGCACAGTCCAATGTGAGGCCAACTACCAACACATGACTTAATATGTGCCCGACATGAAAATCCTACACATACCAACCGGCATGCCAGTATGACGCGGAATGCCACGAGATAACAAAAGTGACATCGAAATTAATAATGACTCACCGAGATGAAATGATAGTGAAATGAATGATAGCTCAATGAAATGATTGGAACCGTCGTTCCTCGTGACTGAAGTGATTAATTGACAATTACATGTCTCAATACGGTTAATACATTATGAATGAACTATAATTATGAATGAACAACAACAAAAGGAATGAATATCCTTTTAACCGAGTAAGAATTAACTTACACAATACCGATGAAGAATGTCCCTCTATGAACAACATCCTAAATGAGATGTCGATCGATCGAACAACCTTGAATAACACAAATACCAACAATCCGTTCAACATACGAATCAAACACGAATATAACGAACTCAAAACGTCGATACGACTAAACCAAGTTCATTTGGGCATTATACCGAACACGTTGTGGCCAATCTTCGATTGTTTACAACCAATCCTTAACTATACCAATATCAAATCCCCAAGGAGTGTTTCAATCCGACAAAACATCTTCAATACAATCAAAAGTCTAATATGAATATCTAAATTCATGATTTCAACAACAACTAATTGAAAACCCCCAAATCCAACTCAATATTCAAAGTGTTCTTGAATAACCTTTCAATAATCCGATGAATATTCATACATACTCATAATCATATGTATATCTCTTCATATAACATGATTATAACGTCCAAAACATCATATCTCAACACAAAATCGAAATCCAAGAGGTTTGATGAATATTACCTTTGAAGATCCAAACACTTTGATCCGATGAAATCGCGTTAGATCGACTATCCAAGCTTCACAACCAAATGAAGATGATGAAAACCGAGTACTCAAGTGATTGATGATGAAAAATCTCTCCCACAAACCCTCTCTCTCGGAACTAGGATGAAGAAATGGTGAAAATGAGAAAAAACCCGTCGGTCCACTTATATAGGTCACAAGGACGCACGACCAACCCGTACGATCAAGTGTCCGTGCGTCTGGTCGTGCGTGAAGCTTCTGCCGGCTACTGCTCTTAGCGCACGAGCACCGCGCACGAGCAGAAACTTGTGTGGCCTGCTCGTGCGGCCCTGACTCGAACGCTGGGCCTCCTGCCCAGTACAGCCGCAACACACGAGCACCACGCCCGAGTAGTTACTCGTGTGGCCTGCTCGTGCGGCACTGACTCGACCACTGGGCCTCCTGCCCAATCCATCCGCAACACACGAGCGCCGCGCATGACCAGATGCTCGTGCGGCACTGACTCGGCCGCTGTCTCTCCTGCCCAGTCCAGCCGCAACGCACGAGCGCCACGTACGACCAGATGCTCGTGCGGCCTGCTCGTGCGGCCCTGCTCGACAAGCAGTTCAGCCTATAACGATGCACCGAGTACAAAAATCGCAGAATTCGAGCAGTACGGGGGCAAAAGTACGAGTATGACAAATATTACGCCGAACGGTGAACACAATTGAATGAGTATGAATGATTAGTGATTAGTAATGAATGAAAATCACTGAGTGACAATTACTGATTGATAATTACTGAATAAAAATGATTGAATTACAACCGGGTATTACATACTCCCCCCCTTAAAAAGAGTTTCGTCCTCAAAACTAAGGGTCAAACAACTCGGGATAACTCTCCCGCATACTATCTTTGGTTTCCCAAGTAGCCTCTTCGACTCCGTGTCTAGACCACTGGATCTTTACCAAAGGAATCGTCTTGTTCCTCAACTGTTTGATTCGCCGCCCTAAGACTCGCATAGGACGCTCCTTGTATGAATGATCATCGACGATCTCGATTTCGTCGAAATGAAGTACGTGACTCGGATCGGCAACATACTTCCGTAACTGAGATACGTGAAACACATTATGAATTCGGCTCAACGCCGGAGGTAAGGCCAAACGATAAGTTAGCTCGCCTGCTCGATCCAAAATTTCAAACGGTCCAATGAATCTCGCACTCAATTTTCCCCTCTTCCCAAAATGGAAGATACCTCGACTCAGGGATACCTTGACCAAAACATGGTCACCTGTCTCGAACTCTAATGGTCGACGATGATTATCTGCATAAGATTTCTGTCGACTCTGAGCGGTCAACAAACGACTCCTGATCAAGGCTACCTTCTCATGGGCGGCTATAAGCATATCGGGCTCAGTGCTGATTGATTCTGATAAGTCATCCCAACACCAAGGAGATCGACAACGATGACTGCATAAGGCCTCGTAAGGTGCCATCTTAATCGAGACATGCCAACTATTATTGTACGTGAACTCGATCAATGGTAGTTGGGCTTCCCAATCATCTTTCCAATCGAGAACACATGCCCTCAACATGTCCTCCAAAGTCTGAATAGTCCTCTCCGATTGTCCGTCGGACTGAGGATGAAAAGCTGTACTGAGATTAAGTTGAGTTCCCATAGCATGATGAACTGATTTCCAAAAATGTGACACGAATCGTCCGTCACAATCGGAAACGATACTCTTAGGAGTACCATGAAATCTCACTATCTCCTTGATAAACAACTGGGCAAGTCTCTCGGGACCCCACGTATCCTTAATCTCAAGAAAATGAGCCGATTTAGTTAAGCAGTCCACAATCACCCAGATTGTATTCATGCCACGACGACTCGTCGGCAAACTCGTGATGAAGTCCACAGAAATATCTTCCCACTTCCACTCTGGAATAGGGAGCGGTTTCAGCATACCCGCCGGTCGCTCATGTTCAATCTTGACTTGCTGACAGGTTAAGCATCTCGAAACAAATTCTGCGACTTCTCGCTTCATATTACTCCACCAATAATTTTGTTTCAAGTCTTGGTACATCTTTCTAGACCCCAGATGAATGGAGTAAGGGATAGCATGAGCTTCTCTCAAAATCGAGTTTTTCAACTCGTCATTCGCCGGTACACATAACCGATTCTTGAATCGCAATAGTCCATACTCGTGGACCACAAATTCAGGGGCTTTCCCTGAGCCACATCCTTACGGATGCGCAACAATGATGGGTCTGAACCCTGATTCGCTCTGATTGCCTCCTCAAGTGGCGATGAAATCTCTAACATGCAAAGTTGCCCTTGCACTCGCTGAAGCCATACCTCAATCTCAGGTCTAAGAAATTCTTGCTGAAACTCCTTCTGGACTGTCAAACGAGCAAGCACTTACTCCTGGACTGACTTACGACTCAAGGCATTGGCAACCACATTTGCCTTACCCGGTTAGTACAGGATCTCGATATCATAATATTTGATTAGTTCCAACCACTGCCTCTGTCGCATATTTAACTCCTTCTGAGTAAATATATACTTCAAACTCTTATGATCGGTGAATATCTGACAATTGGTTAATGAAGATTCCTGTAGGCAATTGCTTTAGCTCCAATCCTAGGAAATAACTAAGTTCCCCCATCATACTCATTTGAAATTTACTTTGCATAAGATGAGAGAACCTTTGACATAAATCAAGGTTAGTAGAACCAAATATAATATCATCGACATATATTTGTACCATTAATAGGTCATCTCCTTCCTGTATCTTAAATAGGGTCTTGTCCACAGCACCTTTCTCAAATCCGTTATCGGTAAGGTACAGGTACAGGGTTTCGTACCACACTCTAGGTGATTGTTTAAGTCCATACAGATCTTTTCGTAGTCTGTATACTAGGTCTCCGCCTTCAGCGTTGACAAACCCTGGTGGTTGTTCAACACTGACTTCTTTGGCGAGGTCTCCATTTAGGAATGCGCTCTTAACATCTATTTGATATAATATAAGGCTCGTATGGGCGGCAAAAGCTAGAAATATCCTGATGGATTCTAATCTGGCTACAGGGGCAAATGTTTCATCATAGTCTATGCCTTCTCCCTGTCTGTAGCCTTGTGCGACTAGATGGGATTTATTCCTAATAACAAGTCCATTCTCATCCTTCTTGTTTCTAAATACCCATTTGTTTCCAATTACAACTTGATGTTCAGGTCTGGGTACTAAATACCATACATTGTTTCTTTCAAAACCGTTAAGCTCTTCTTTCATAGAATTGACCCAGTGAGAATTACTCAAAGCTTCTTTGGTAGAGACAGGTTTGGATTGAGCTAAGAATACAGCTATGGTGCACATAGCTAGTCCTCTAAGTTCATCTTGAGATTTCCATACAGGAAAAGGATATTTCTCAGAATCGGATTCTTCTTGCGCACACAGTACAGTTCCTTGTGTACTTTGTATTCTTTTTCAGGTAGTTACACCAGCATCAATGTCTCCTATGATTAACTCCTAAGGGTGATCTCTAAGACATCTCCTTTCGATTTCTAGCTCTGCGTCCCGTACTGTATCTTGTGGTGCTGTGGTTTCGGCTTCAGCTTGTACAGCATCAGCTTCAACTACTTCTGTTCTTACAGCTGCGAGGTTGATCTATAAGTCTACGACAGGCTCTGTTGGAGTTTGAGGGTCATTGATGGAGCGTGTTTGGATATTCTGGTTTAAGTCTTATACTCCCGTAGGATCGTGGTGAGGTTCATAGAACATTACATGTACAGATTCCTCGATTGTCAACTTCCTTTTGGTAAAGATCCTGAAAGCCTTGCTAACAGAGGAATATGCTACAAAAAATCCCTTCATCTAACTTCTCGTCAAAAGTCTTGAGTTGATCTTTTCCATTATTCAGAACATAACACCGACATCCAAAGATGTGAAAATATGACACTAAAGGAGTTCTATTGTTCCATACCTCATAGGCTATTTTGTTGTTATGCTTGTTGATAATACAGTGATTTTGTGCATAACACGATGTATTTGTTGCTTCACCCCAGAACCGCTGCGGCAACTTGCTTGTGGCGATCATGGTTCTTGTGGCTTCCTTGAGCTTCTTGTTCTTTCGCTCGGCAACACCATTTTGTTGAGGAGTCCGGGCTGCTGATCATTCGTGCTGTATTCCATTGTCCGAACAGTATTGCTCTATAAAGGGGTTAGTGAATTCAGTACCCCTGTCGGAACGAATGGACACGATACTCAACCTTTTCTCATTCTGAAGCTTTCTCAGGTATTTGGGCAGCTTTGTTGTGGTTTCTTTCTTCTTGCTTAGAAAGATTGTCCAAGCATACCTGGAATAATCATCAACAATAACTAGACAATATTTTTTACCTCCCAAACTTAAAGGGTCTACAGGGCCATAGAGGTCCATATGTAGCATATCCAGAACTGTATGAGTGGATAGGTATGTTTTGCCTTTCATGGTGGTTTTGACTTATTTGGCTTTTGACAGGGTCCGCAGACGCTGTCTTTTTGGAATTACATATCGGGCAAGCCTCTAACCATTCCCTGTCTGGAGAGTTTGTTGATCATCTTAAAGTTGATGTGTGACATCCTCTTGTTCCATAGCCAGCTTTGATCTGCAGTGCCTTTGACAACAAAACAAGGAATAGTGGAGCTCATAGGCTTCCAGTCAGCAATATACATATTACCTGACCTGCTTCCTGTGAGAAAAACTTCTTTGTTCAAGATGTTCTTCACTCTACAGTGATCTATATGGAATCTCACCGAGAACTGTTTGTCATAGAACTGGCTAATACTAAGTAGATTGTACTGTAAGCCTTCAACATAATCTACGTTGGTGACTTTGAACTTTATTACAAGTAGGGTTCCCTTCCTTCTTGTTCTTCCTTTGGACTTATCACCGAAGCGCACTTTTGGATTGTGACCTTCTACATAGTCTGACAGCTTGATGATATCTCCTGTCATGTGCCGAGAACATTCATTGTCAAAGTACCAGATGTCATTTTCTTTAATATTCTGCAGGTACAGAATTTAAGTAGATTTAGGTCCCCTTTGATTGTTGGGTCCATGAATGTTAGTGCCTTTTGGTACCCAAATTTGCCTAATAGCAATTGGTTTACTTTAGGTTACTTTTGGTCCAGATTTGTAATGTCTACGTGCGGCAGGTGCGTAGTCGCTGTAACCTTGATTATTATGTATGTAAAATCGAGGGTTATTATTATTATTCTAGTACCATTGCCATCTCGAAGGTGGAGCCATTTTCTTAGGCCTTACAGCTTGCCTCCTGGGTATCCTGTTGGATTCCCAAAGCTGTTGATTATACTGCACGGCGACCTATTTTCTGGATGGATACCGGGGCTCCTGTATTCAATATCTAGGCGCACTGTACTGTGGGAAGTACTTGTATGCATGCCTTTGATATTGAGATACAACCTTCCTTATGAATGGCTGTTTCCGCTTTTGAAATGCTCGGGGAGCATGCTGTTGGTTACGCCTTACAGGTCTGAGGCTGAGGTTTCCGCTGTCGATGATATGACATTAGTGGCAGAATGGCAGCCTTTTATGTACGCGGGGCTACTATTACCTTTACGGAACTCGGGGTCTCTTAGGTACAAGAATGGATTCTAAACCCCTAACGAACACCGTACTAGTTTTCCCTTTGTTCGAGAATGAGTTATATCCTAAGCCACTTTTATCATGATCATGTTGCCCAGTGCTTAGAATTTCTTCCATACGTTTAGAGGATTTCTCGAATGATTTTAAGATGGTCTCTAATTCTCCTTTTCGCTTTTTGAGAGATTTTACTTTGGTTTCGAGCAAAGCATAATCATTTATCTTGCTTTCATTATAAGACTTAGTCTCATTTAGATCTTTAGCAAGTTGATGATTGCTTTCCATGAGTTTTTCAAATGTGACCTTGTTGTTTTCGCAATCAATAGACATATTTTCGTAGTTATTTTTCAGCAAGTCATTTTCTTCTTTCAGCTCTAAGTTTGAAAGTTCGAGTTGTATGTTTTCTCGTTTTAGAGTCTCAGGGGCCTTTTGAATGTTTTTGTATTCATTTATCATGGTTTCAGAAGTATGATATGCATTTAGAAGAGTAGTTGATGTTGAGCTCACCTCATCATCGTTGTCTTCGTCGTCCAGTATTTCTTTGTCCATAAAGCACATATAGGCTTTATCTTCAATCTCATTATCGGACGAGTCACTGTCAGTGACTGCCTGAAGGCAATCATCGTTTTTGGTTGATACGGGCAAGGCTTCTGATTCACCAATCAGGGCCTTCAGCTTTTTTTTCCAGACACACCTTCTTTCATCCTTTTCTTGTTGCTCGGCTTCCGACAACTTTTGCACTTTCGGGTGCGGACACTTATTTGCATAGTACCCGGGTTTCCTACAGTTGTAGCACAAGTTAGAATCACCAAAAGGAGGGGATTCGGAACTTATATTGTGAAAAAGGCTTGGGCCTGAAGGGAGTCATTCCAGACTGTTTGATGAACTTTTTGAATTTATGCATAAGAAGGGCCATTTCATCTTGTGACAGGATATCATCATCACTGTCAGCAGTCTTGTGGGCATACTTGGATGTGCTAGGTGCGGAGCTGTGTCTCCTGTCAGATACAGCAGCCAATGCTATAGTATTGGCAGGTGACTCTTCAGCCTTCTCTCTCCTGTAAATATCGTACTGGAAAGCTTTGAGGTCATAGAATAGGTCAAAATTAGAAATATCATTAAGATTACATGACACACTGCTGTATTCTTAATGTCCCATCGGGCAGGGAGTGATCTAAAGATTTTCAAGTTTTTCTATTTTTGGGTATACACTTTACCCAATGCTTCAAGTTAACCGACAATGCCAGTGAATCTGAGGTCAAGCTCCTTAAGCGTTTCGGAAGATTTCATTTCAAATGATTCAAATTGCTGAGTAAATTTTGAAATTTTCTTTTCTTTTGAGAGCTCAGTTCCCTCGCAAATCATCTTGAGTTTCTCCCAGATTTCCTTAGTTGTCCTACAGCTCTTTACCTTCGAGAATGTGCCTTTCTCGAGAGTGACAAAAAGCGCATTCTTAGCAACATTATCGAGATTCGCATGCTTGCGATCGTCAGCTGTCCATTGCTCGCGCTCCTTCTCGCGCATTTCGGAATATGGTTGTCCTTCTATCCTTGCGGCAGAATTAACCTTCATTATCTTTATTGGACCTTCTTGGATGACAAATATCATCTCCTCGTGCATGGCAGCAAGATGGGCTTCCATCCTGATTCTCCAATCATCAAACCCGTTAATCGAAATCATAGGAACCTTGTTTATCATTGAGGTATCCATTAGAGAAAATAGGAAAGATACGAATGTTTTAAAAAATAAGTGATTTTTGAATCTGATTCGGTCAAAAGTACGACTAATTCTTTTTAGAATCAACCCCTCCGATACCACTTGTTGGCCACTAAGTATACAATATAAAGCTTGGAAGGAGATAATACTACAAGATATATGGTTTTCTAAAGTGAGTTTGCATAGCGGAAGTTTAGGTGTGAGTTGCTGTAAATACAGCAACTATGCGTTCTCCTGTTTGCTTAGTGCGTACAGGGTTTTGCAATGTATACTTGTATAAATCACTGTTAATAATAAATACAGAAGGTAAATAACATAATTTAAAGTGGTTCGAGGTAAACCCTTCTACATCCACTGGTCCTCCACACAGGAGTAAATAGTTTATTATAATCACAACGTACACAACTACGTGACTATAACTAAACCTTGTCTCTCTATCGTTCACATAGATTGATACAGGGACTGAAACTTTTTGCCGTTCACACAGATTGGCTTGAGTTTTTTCCTGACTCGCTTCTTCACACACAGTTTGAAGCTTCGTCTACAATGCTATTCTTCCCACACAGTTCAGAATACGTAAGGATATACAGTCTACACAGGGCTGATGATTATTTCAACGGTAAAGGTAGAATTCTCTAAAAAAACAGCTTGATCTTTGATATATGTTTGATGTATGTTATGCTATTTGCATTGAGGACTTGTATATTTCTTCGCTTGAATACTTCTTGTATGCTCACGGAATATACTATGTTGTAATCGCTAGAATGTCATAGTGATTTGTCAGAGCTTTTTGCGATATGTGTTCTTCGTGTATTTAAGTCCTCTGGCTTGGGGGTATTTATAACCGTTGGAAATGCATCCATTATAAATGTAGCTGTTGCATGTAGGTGAGATGTTGACGTCTCTGATTGGCAGCTTGCTGAATATTGAAATTAAAGCAGATCGTATTTAATCATTCAGACATTCTTTTTTACTTTTCATTAAATGCTCTTGAGTGCGTTCAGACTTGTCTCACTCCGGCTGCATTAAATGCTGTCCTATCAGCATTAAATGCTGCTTTAACCGTGAGTACTTTATGAATAAACAATATTCATATCACAGTGGTTTAAAGCATTCTTTAATCAGGCCTGTCGGATGTGTTTTACTTTTCCCAAGTAAAACATCTTACAGCCTGACTGTTGTATCCGACGCATTAAGTCTTTTGCTCTAGCTGTAGGCTCTGTAGGATAGACTGTATGAGATCTTGAATGCTGTATGGAAGGGCTGCATGGAGATTCCAGACAACTTCCATACTTGGTGGTATTTTAACTCTTTCGACTTCTTTGCTGTATGATGGTAATTATCAAAATAGGATTGTTTATCCCAACAGAGGACCATCAGTCCATGGCTGGGTGGAATCGGTAGACGCCTCGCCATGGTTTGGGCGTCCGCCTTAAACGCCTCCGCGAAAGCGGAGGCGAGATTTGTGGACGCCCTCACTTTTTAAATAACTATAATAAATAATAAATAATTACTATAATTACAAACATAATTTCTATAAATAATAAATAATAATTATACTTATTATTTATAATAATTATTATAAACAATTACAATAATTATAAATATTTTTTAAAGTAATAATACCCAATGTGTGCCTAAGTCTGTTATTTATCGGCTTTCCTAGCTAGGGTAGGATTAGGCTTGTTAGTATGTAATCTCTCCCTATTTATAGGGATGTTATCAATGAGAATTTACAGTCTTTTGCCCTACTTTTCTGTCTCAGTTATTTTTCCTTCAACACGTTATCAGCACGTAGTCTCCCAACCACTATAAGAATAAACGTCAAAGACTTCGGATAATATCTGAAGTAAAAACATTATAATTACTGAGGTCTATGTTCGTGTAGTAAAAGGTATACTTTAGACTTCGCTTTTTATGCGAAGTCTAATATCCTAATAACCGAAGTCTATCTCGGTTTTTTTTCCTGATTATGATCCAAATGTGGGGGTAAGTGAAGTAAAAGAATGCCTTTAACTTCGGTTATTTTATAATTTGCATAGTAACTAAAGAACTTTTTACTTCAGTTATTGTATAATACATATTAGTATATTCTGCAGTAATATATATTAATATTTTCAATTTAAAATTCATTGCCAAAATATACATTCAACTATAACTAACCATCAACCACAAGAGCTCAATAATATAAGAACAAACAATTTCATATCATCCCATCTTAAAAAAATAATATGCGTTCCAACCAATTCAAAACATATTTGCATAATGTGTCGTAACACACATACTACAACATTATAAAACAGTCAAAAATAACTTCTACAAAGTGTGATGAACCATAGAAATATTATGATCGACACAATCCAAAATTTCGGCAGCACGTTGATCGATTATGGCTTGCATTTCTGCATCCCAGAATCCGTACAATCCCCTTCTCGTCTGTTCGAAACTAACACACATCCAAAACTAACACGCATCCAAAACTAACACGCATCCAAAACTAATCTCGTTACGAGGAGAATATAAAATTACACACATCGTTTGATGTTGGCAAAAAGGAAGACCGAGCAGGTGTAACAAATCCACAAGAAGGCTACTAAGCAAATAGGCCTAGTTTGAAATTCTTCTCCGCCATTACCAATCTGGCAAAGATGGGAACACCGTACCCACCAACCCATCCAATTGTGCATATTGAAGTTATGGTTGTAAAGACTACATTGACCTTCAAGATTGGCAGTCCTAGAAGAATGCAAATAGCCGCGCAAAGCCATACGACATTTGAAGGTACTTTGTGCTTTGGATGCAGTTTCCTCCATATAGATGAGAATAGTAATCCTTTATCTCTTTATAGTGCATAGACCTGGATCATTGTTTTATCAAAGAGAATGCCGAAAATAAAAGATACCAAATCAAGAAAAGAACGCAAATTCTGCAGTTTTCTTCTCTAAAACTAAGTGATACGAGGCTAATGAATGGGATATGAAGTGTGCAAGTATTTGTCAAAGATTAGGAATAAAGTAAATCAGGCCTACCACTCTGGCTGCACTGGTGGTTATCGAAAGTCCACCAAAGAAAACGACCCCCATATGATGAAGAGTAAAATTATTGCACCCGTAGAACTATGATATCACCCATGGAACGCATCATAGAGTATTTGAGCCGGGACGAATGCCCCTCGGGTTTCATTAGATGTGTCATACAGATAAGCTGGATCCTGAAACAAGAATTTCATTCATCACTGGATTTTCAAGAATCTCCTAATAATCTATGATCCCAGACTAGGACCTAGGAACGAGTTATTGAGGGAGAGTATTTGAAATGAGAATCTTTTTCCACCTAGAAGTTGAGAATCACTTTTCTTTAAGAGTTCATAAACACTTCTTTTAGCAAATGTTTGAATGAAAAGATTTCACGGGCCCGACCTTGAAAAAAAAAAGACAACGCAAAATAAGGGTGGTAATATACCTAGATACTGAAAGTAAGAGCCGATATATAAGCCCGTCTGAATACTGAAATGATCCTTATGCTAGACAGTATTGCTATAGGACCATTATTGTCTGCATCCTTTGTTTCTTCAGACAGATGTGCGGCAGCATCATATCCATAGAGAGAATACTGACTCACCAGAACAGAAAGAACGGCAGCATATGCTCTGCTAGATATCCCTGTCGACTCTGGAGCCATATCAAACAAAGTGAATACATATGAAGCCAATTGTCTAGTCAGATACATAAGAGGAAGCATGATAACAATTACTAATCCCCCAATCACCTGCCACATGGGATGGGGGACACAAAGAGAAAGACGAATTAATGTCGGTGGCTGATTGAGAATTTCGAACGAGAAAAAAAGAGGAACCAACAACAACACTAAAATAGTACCTGCCACCATATAGAGATGATATCAATAAACACGATAACTTCAAGTGCAAATGTGTTGAGTACCGCCCATATGACCGTAAGTCCCACATACATACACAAGAATAACCATTTAGGAGCAAAATATCCCCCATCTTTATTTGTACCGGTGCACAGCAGAATGATACTCTGCAAAGTCTGGGATCCTGTATAGGCCTAATACGTGCAGTAAAAATAACAAGGAGAGTGTTGGGATAACAAAAACCCTGTATCGATAATGTTGGGATAAACAATCCATGTATCGATCCTATTGTCAGAATGTTTTGACAATATGCCAAATCCTGAATAACGCCAATAGCTGTATCGAAAAGCTGATAAATTATCAACCTGTATCGAAGACTTCTCGTAGTCCCAACCATACAGTAAATCTATCATACAGCAAAGATTCCCGCAAAGCTAAGTATGGAAGCTGTCTCGAAATATCAATACAGCGATTCTTCCATACATCCCTCAAACAGGACAAGAAGGAATATTCAGTATTCGCTAGAAGTCAAGTCCCGTTTGATGAAGAAGTATTTAAATACTAAAGGATAAAGTATTTAAATACTGTAAGTCATCAGAAGATCTTCGAATCCCACAATATCCGGATCTCAGTCAAATATCAAGTTGTCGCAGAATCTTGCTCAACGGATATATTTCAAACGGATATATTTCAGAGGCTATATATATCTCCAGAGTTTGAAGATCAAGATCTACAGAACGACAACAGAAAATATACAGAATATTCACGACTTACAAACGAACAAAGCTTACAAGAAATATTCAGAGCAAAATATATCTCCCTAAGCTTTCTGCTATTCTGATAGAAGAGATATACAGTGCTCAAACCTTGAGCAACACATTATCAGCTTAAAGCCCAAAAAGTCATAGCTGTTGTTCAAACCCTGTTCTATCTTTGAACAAACTCATATCAGCCCTGTGTGGACTGAGGAATCCTTGCTACTCCCGAACTGTGTGTGATGGACTTGCATTGAAGACGAAGCTTCAGAACTGTGTGTGAAGAAGCCAGTCACGTGTTAGCTCAAACCAATCTGTGTGAATAGTTGAAAGCTAAGATCTATGTGTACGCAGTAATTATAATAAACTTTTTACTCCTGTGTGGAGGACGAGTGGACGTAGAGAGGTTTACCTCGAACCACTTTAAATATTATGTTATTTACCTTCTGCCTTTATTGTTTTATTAACTGTGATTATTTAAGTATACACTGCACACCGAGTTGCTGTATCCTCAGCAACTTACTGTATTAAAGACTTCCGCTACGCACTTAGATTTAAAAACCGTACAACTTGTTGTTTAAAACACTTTCCAAGTTGTATCCAGTATACTTAGTGGCCAACAAGTGGTATCGGAGAGGTTGATTCTAAAAAGAATTAGTCGTATTTTTAACTGAATCAGATCCAAAGTCACTTATTTTTATATGGATACATTAATGATCAACAAAGTTCCTATATTCTCTATTAATGAGTTTGATGATTGGAGAATTAGGATGGAGGCTCATATTACAGCAATGCACGAAGAGATGATTTTTGTTATACAGGATGGCCCCATCAAGATAATGAAAGTAAATCCGGCCCCTAGGATTGAAGGCCAAACTCATGCTGAGATGCTTGAAAAAGAGTGCGAACAATGGACTTCTGACGAATGAAAGCGCGCCAACCTAGACAATGTTGCGAAGAATGTGCTGTTTGTCACCCTTGAAAAAGGCACATTCTCTAAGGTAAAGAGCTGTAAATCAGCCAAGGATATCTGGGATAAACTCAAGTTGATTTGTGAGGGAAATGAGCTCTCAAAAGAAAACAAGATTTCCAAATTAACTCAGCAATTTGAATCTTTTGAAATGATACCAACTGAAACACTTGAGGAACTTGACCTCAGATTCACTGGAGTTGTTTGTGAACTTGAAGCTTTGGGCAAAATTTATACTCAAAGGGAGAAAAACCTAAAGATTTTCAGATCTCTCCCTTCTCGATGGGACATTAAGACCACAACTATGCGTGTGTCGTGTAACCTTAGTGAAATATCTACCTTTGATCTATTTTCTGACCTCAAAGCATTTTAGTACGATATAGACAGGAGAGAAAAGCTGAAGAATCTCCCGCTAGGACTACAGACTTAGCCGCTGTATCCAACCGTCGACACAGCATGCCCAGCCCATCAAAGCCAAATTACAAGAATGCTGACAGCGATGACGATATCCTATCACAAGATGAAATGGCGCTCCTCATGCACAAGTTCAGAAAGTTCATCAAACAGTCTGGAAAGACTCCCTACAAGCCCAAGCCTGTTCACAAGGTAAGTACTGAAACTTCCTCTGGTGACGCTAACCTATGCTATAATTGCAGGAAACCAGGACATTATGCAAACAAATCTCCTCATCCTAAAGTTCAAAGGTTTCCGGAAGCCGAGCAACAAGAGAGGGATGAACGAAGACGTGCTTGGAAAAACAAGCTCAAGGCACTGATAGGAGAATCAGAAGCCTCCCCCACACCATCCAAATCCGAAGAATGTCTTCAGGTAGTCACTGAAAGTGACTCATCTGACGATGAATTCGAAGATAAGGCATATATGTGCTTTATGGCAAAAGATATTCCGGAAGAAGAAGATAGCGATGATCAGGTAAGCTCAACCTCAATTATTCCAGTAAATACATCGCATACTTTCGAAAACATGATGAATGAATCTAAGAACATTCAAAAAGCCCACGAGACTTTGAAAAATGAAAACATTCAGCTTCAACTTTCCAACATAGAGATGAAAGAAGAAAACGACTTGCTGAAGATAAACTATGAAAATATGTCAATTGATTGTGAAAATAGCAAGGTCGAGTATGAAAAACTCATGGAGAGCAATCATCAACTTGCTCATGAACTAAGTGAGACTAAGTCTCAAAATGGAAGCAAGACAAATGATTTTGTTCTACTTCAAGCAAATTTTAATACTCTCGAAAAGAGAGAAAGCGAACTTGAGACCATTCTGAAATCTTTCGACAAATCATCTAAAAGAATAGAAGAAATTCTAAGCACTGGGCAACATGCTCATGATAAAAGTGGCTTAGGATACAGCTCATTTTCCAACAAAGGGAAAACTAGTACTGTGTTCGTCAAGAGTGTGGAACACATTCCTGTATCGGAAGAAACTCCAAGTCCTGTGAAGGAACCTGCTGCTCCGCGAAAAGCAAAGGCTGCCATTCCGCCCCCGCAATCCTATTCGAGACAGCAGAATCATAATCCATTCCAACCTGTAAGACGCACGCAACAGCATGCTCCTCGAGCATATCAACAGCGCCAACAACTGTTCAGAAAGAAGGTTGTATCCAAATACCAAAGGCCCGCACGGCAGTACTTTCAGTGCAGCACGCCTAGGTACTGGATACTGGAGCCTCATTATCCATCAAGAAAGTAGGTGTCCGCATAGCATCGACAACAGCTTTGGGAATCTAAATGGAAACCCAGAAGGCAAGCTGTAAGGCCAAAGAAAATGGCTCCACCTCCGAGACGGCATACGTACTGGATTAATAATAATAACCCTGATTTTTACATGCATAATGATTATCATGGATACAGTAACTACGTACATGCCCCACGTAAATACCGCAAATCTGTACCAAATGTAACCTATAGTAATCCAATTGCTGTCAGGAAAATTTGGATACCAAAAGGCACTAACATTCACGGACCCAAAAATTAAAGGGGACCTAAATCTACCTAATTTGTGTGCTACAGGACATTTTGGAGAAGGACATATGGTACTTCGACAGCGGATGCTCCCGACACATGACAGGAGATAGAAGCAAGCTATCAGATTTCATAAAAGGTCGCGGTCCAAAAGTGCGCTTCGGTGATAAATCTAAAGGAAGAACAAGAGGAAAAGGAAACCTTCTTGTCGGAAAATTCAAAGTCACCGATGTAGCTCATGTTGAAGGCCTACAGTACAATCTACTTAGTATTAGCCAATTCTGTGACAAACAATTCTCGGTGAAATTCTATATAGATCACTGTAGAGTCACGATCATCCTGACCAAAGAAGTTGTGCTCACAGGAAGCACATCAGGTAATATGTATATTGCTGACTGGATGCCTATGAGCTCCACAATTCCTTGTTTAGTTGCCAAAGGCACTGCAGATCTAAGCTGGCTATAGCATAAGAGGATGTCACACGTCAGCTTCAAGACGATCAACAAGCTCTCAAGACAGGGACTGGTTAGAGGATTGCCGAATGTATCATTCCAAAAAGATAGTGTCTGTGGACCATGTCAAAAAGGCAAGCAAATCAAGTCCATCGTGAAGAGCAAATCCTACCTTTCAACCCACAGAGTGCTGGAAATGCTACACATGGATCTCTATAGTCCTGTAGACCCGGTAAATTTGGGAGGAAATAAATACTGTCTCGTTGTTGTTGATGATTACTCCAGGTATGCTTGGACAATTTTCTTAAGCAAAAAGAATGAAACAACATCAAAGCTGCCCGAGCTCCTGAGAAAGCTTCAAAATGAAAAAAGGATCGAGTATCGTGTCCATTCGTTCCGACAGAGGTACAGAATTCACTAACCGCTTTATAGAGCAATACTATTAGGAAAATGAGATACAGCACGAATACTCAGTTGCCCGTACACCTCAACAAAATGATGTTGCCGAGCAAAAGAATAGGACGCTGAAGGAAGCAACAAGGACAATGATTGCCGCAAGCAAATTGCCACATCGTTTCTGGGGTGAAGCAACCAATACAGCATGCTACACTCAAAACCGTTGTATCGTCAACAAGCACCACAACAAAACAGCATACGAGGTATGGAACAGCAAAACTCCGTTAGTTTCGTATTTTCACATTTTTGGATGCAGGTGCTGTGTATTGAACAATGGGAAGGATCAACTTAGAACCTTTGATGAGAAGTCGGATGAAGGAATATTTGTAGGATATTCCTCCATCAGCAAAGCTTATAGGATCTTTAATCAAAGGAAGCTGACGATCAAGGAATCAGTTCATGTAGTGTTCGACGAACCTCACCATGACCCTACAGGAGTAGAAGTTGTTACTCAGAACATCCAACAACTTTCCATCTTAGATCCACCAACTCACATAGAACCTGTTGTTGACCAAGAAATCAACCCCGTAGCTGTAAGAATCGACGTAGATGAAGTCGATGGTGTACAAGCTGAAGCTGAAACTAGAGCAACTCAAGATGCAGTACGAGACCCCGAATTAGAACCCGACCGAAGATGGTTGAGAGATTACCCACAAGAGGTGATCATTGGAAACATTAATGCTGGTGTTTCTACCCGTAGGAGAATACAGAGTACACAAGGAAATGTACTGTGTGCAAAAGAAGAACAGATACTGAGATATCATCATTTCCTGAATGGAAATCTCAATCCGAGCTTAGAAGACTCAATATGTGCACTATTGCTGTATTCTTAGCCCAGTCCGAACCTGTTTCTACCATAGAAGCTCTCAATAATTCTCATTGGATAACATCTATGGAAGAAGAGCTTAACGGTTTCGAAAGAAACAATGTATGGTATCTTGTACCCAGACCTACACATCAATTAGTCATTGGAACCAAATGGGTATTTAGAAACAAGAAGGATCGAAATGGACTAATTATAAGGAATAAATCCAGACTAGTCGCACAAGGCTATAGACAGGAAGAAGGCATAGACTACGATGAAACGTTTGCCCCTGTAGCCAGACTAGAAGCTATTAGGATATTTTTAGCATTTGCCGCCCATAATAGCTTCATTGTATACAAAATCGACGTCAAAAGTGCATTCCTAAATGGAGACCTTGCCGAAGAAGTTTATGTTGAACAACAACCAGGGCTTGCCAACACAGATGGCATAGATCTAGTATACAGGCTAAGGAAAGCACTGTATGGACTTAAGCAAGCCCTTAGAGCATGGTATGAGACCCTGTCCCAGTATCTAACCGATAATGGATTTGAGAAAGGTGTTGTGGACAAGACCTTGTTCAAAATACAGGAAGGCGATGACCTTCTAATAGTTCAAATCTATGTAGATGACATTATATTTGGTTCAACTAACCTTGCTTTATGCCAAAGGTTCTCTCATCTCATGCAAAGTAAATTTGAAATGAGTATGATGGGAGAACTTAGTTATTTCCTAGGTTTGCAGGTAAAGCAGTTGCCTACAGGGATTTTCATCAACCAGGAAAAATACATCAAGGAGCTTCTCAACAAATTTAGAATGAACATTTCCAAATCATCGTCAAACCCCATGAGCACTTCTGTGAAAATTAGTGCTGATGAAGCCGGAAAGCTGGTTGACCAATCACTCTACAGGAAGCTTATTGGCTCTCTCCTGTACCTAATGGATAGCAGGCCCGATATCCATTTTGCTGTAGGAGTGTGTGCGAGATATCAAGTAGCACCCAAAGAATCACACTTCAGTACAGCTAAACGAATCCTGAAGTATATTAAAGGAACAATCGATGTAGGACTATGGTATCCTAAAGAAGGTGGATTCGACTTAGTTGGCTACAGCGAGTTGGATCTCGGAGGCTGCAAGCTAGATAGGAAGAGTACAAGTGGAACTTGTCACTTTCTTGGACTTAGACTTGTGTCTTAGTTCAGTAAGAAGCAATTGGCAAACTCAGTTTCCACGGCTGAGTCAGAATACTATGCTGCTGGTAGTTGCTGTATGCAGATCCTTTGTATGAAGCAATAGTTGTCAGATTATGGGATTGAAGCCAAGGAAACACCCATCATGTGCGATAGCACGAGTGAAATTGCAATAACGCACAACCCTGTATTGCACTCGCGCACTAAGCATATCCACATGAAGCATCATTTCATTAGGAATCATGTCGAGAACAAGGATGTTCAGCTGGAAAAAGTTCATACAGATATTCAGTTGGCCGACATTTTCACCAAGCCTCTCGACACAGCAAGATTCAACATGCTTCGACAAGAATTGGGATTGCTACAGCCTGACACCCTGTAAGTATTTACTGTTGTTACTCAACAATTGAGGGGGAATGCTGTAAGACCCAAGAATACAGTATCCACCATTAATTATCTGTACACTTAAGAGCCTTCAATACAGCACTGTAGGGAACAAAGCGATATGAATCATCCTACAGGTGACATGTGAAATAATTAAGGGGGAATACAGTATGACCCATGAATACAGCATTAATCCAAAAGTGGTTGTATGGAATTGAAACATATATGTACCTTTTAAGGGGGAACACTGTATCGTCACGGATACAGCACATACTGTGGGAATTCGATTCATTATATATTATAATATTCCTTTTAAAAACAATTTTTGTCCACGTGCCCTGTTTTCATGTCAAACGTCGTTTACATTAAATGCCTTACACGACACCTGGACAATCGAATCTCAAAAGCCGCGATGTTTTCAAATTGTTTAGTATTTAATACCGCCGTTTCAGGCATTAAGGGTAATATGAAATGTCAGAAGTGGGACCCGCTCCTATTTTAAAATTCAATGGATAAGTATACCAGTCACACTTAGTCCATCGTGACCGTTTATTTTAAACACCGGTTCCCATCCCTTAAATCTGACCATTCGTTCTCTGAAAACCCTTCTTCGCCGCCTACTATAAAAGGACTGTAAATGCCATTTGAGACTCTTTACCTCTTTTGCATATTTTAAGAGCACTCGAGCATTCAGCCTACAAGAATTTTCTATGTTTACTGCATATTTTTCTTGTATCTTTTTCACCGTTACTTGAAAAATCATCAATGGCGTCTACCCAGACATCTTCCACCTCTCTCAAGAAGTCACTCAACTTCATCGACGGACGGATCTTCTCCAGATCTATCGTGCTGGAATGTATTCACGCTGAAGGTGATGACGTCGATGCCATGGAGGTCGTCACTACAAGAATCCGTCAAAAAGGCCTCTACCGCCTTGGGAGCCACACCGCCGAGAACTATGACGCTCATCTGGTTGAGAAATTCTACCACAACGCCGTAGTTCATTTTCTGTCGCTGGCTCAAGGAGGTCATGTCGCTGACATCACAGCCGTTATCCGCGGAGTGGAGATTTGTGTTGACCAAGAGCTTCTCCAAAACATCTTCAGGATACCTTCTGATGGCCTGACTATAGAAGAACTTGAGACCTTTGGGTCCCAAGAACTGCTGACTCAGTACTATGGCTTATTCACCGGTTCAGCAATGATGAAAGTGGTTCACACCACATGCCATAAGAAGAATTTTTGTTTACCTTTCGTTTACTTACATGATTTTTGCTTCCATATTATTGAGAATCATACAGGTGATTTTGAGATGTGCACCAATCTCAGAATCGAGATGATGGTCGCTATAATGACCTGCGAGAAGGTCAATTGGTGTCAGGTCATCCTTAAGCGTTTGCAGGAAGAGGTGTCCAAACCTGCTTCACAGAAGAAATCATTTGGTTTATTTTTGAACCATGTTTGGACGAAGTGCGGACTTCAGCAAACCGCAGAAGCAAAGAAGATCAGTTCACGGATATTCTTAGGAGGCGTCAGGCCCACTGCCTTCAACCAGAGCGTCCTGATTGCCAACAGACCTTTTATCCGGAATTTGCCACTGTCTGCAGATCCGAGGGACGTTTCTTCCAAGTCCCAAAGTGTCGAATCTTCAAAGAAGAGAAAAAGATCTCACAGCAAAACTCCAGTTGCTGTTTAGAAGCCAAAAAGGAAGCTAAGGAGGCTTACGAAAGTTAAAGCTACAGAACCCTCCGAGCATGCTCCTCTCTTGGCGCAACCCACTGATCAACTACCCCAGGGCCCAACCCCTATGGAAGATATGCCCTATACTGTCGATACAGTAGATCCCGAGCCCTTGGCGTCTACGACGGATACTAGGACATCTGCCAATTCAAAAGACTCTGGCAAGTCGGCTGCCTGTTTGGAGCTAATAGCTACCTCTCCTATACGGGATTCCACACCCGTTCAGGATCCATCTTCCTTCGGGGTACCATCCCCTGTAAGGAATCCCTCTCCAATACAGGATTACACACCTGTAGAGAAACCCCTTCCTACATTAAACCCAGGCGCTGTACGTTGTCCCTCCTCGGACACAATCATTTCCAAGACCCTGCTTTCCGTGCCGATTGAACAGTCTTTCGAGCAGTTTCTACAATGGAAGAGTTTTAGACTTGCTCCTTACGAAACTTTGTACAACTGGAGTGAGTGGTGTAACGAAGAAAAAATCGTTTTGGAAGTGACGGACACTCAAGAAATTGCTGTCCTGATCCAATGGTACAACTTATTCGTTAAGGAGCTTATTGAGAGTCATCTGCTTGATAAGGCTGAAGCTCGAAGGAAAGGGAAAGCTTCGTCCATGGAAACTCCCGATAGTCCAAAGTCCGATCCTAATTCCGACGACAATGACGATGCACTCCAGGCTGGTCTGTGGATGAGTCGAGAGGAAGCCCAAGCAAAGAGAGATGAAGGGACATCTACCCACCAGTCGCCCCCTTCACCACAGCAAGACACTGTTCCCGACAATGAGGATTCAGTCCCTCATGTCGAGGAGGAATAACATGTTTCGCAACAGGCACTCGAGCCTGTCGTTGCCCCCATCGAAGAAAGATCTAGCGCCATCCAGCAAGAGAAATCAGTCCCTCTGACATAGCAGGCGGATGCTGAGACACACCAGGAGGAATTGGTCCCTCCTGTATCCATGTCTACATAAACCACTTCGACACAGGAGGATGCCGCACCCCCTGCCGCCGAACCTGAAACAGTTATTCTTGTCCCATCAACCGCCTTGGAATCCGACGACGGTGCTATACTTTAGGATGTCCAACTCATTTCACGCCCTAATGTGAATTTGAGAAGGTTAAATGGAGTCGAGGACTCTGCCCATCCAGACTCTCCCAGCACCGAAGCAAGAAAAGAGCGATTACGTGCTCTTGGCCTCTAAACTGTCTTTATTCAGGACGTAGTCAATGCTCTACACTCTGTATAAAAGGCTCTTGATTGGCTTCACACATATGCTGTTGAAGAAATGACCAGACTAAGGCATGAAGTCTCTCGAGTAGTCGAAGCCTTCACTGTCTTGCCACATGTCTTCAAGCAAGCTCTGATCCAACTGCAAGATAAGCAAGAACAGATCCTGAGAGAAGAGCAATCAAATCTCCGCATGTCTGAGGCCATGACCGCATCTGCTCTGATCGAATCCGGTTCCCAACTGCGAGCCCATGACAAGAACATAAAAGATATGTCGCAGGTGCTCTCCTCCCTTGTTCAGAGAATGTCTAATATTGAGACGAAACAGGATGCCGCTTTGCAAATCCTGGAACATCTTGATGAAAAGGTGTCATACCTTGATGACGCCAAAAGGGGGATGAAGCAAGGGAAGCCGCTAGGAGAACGAGGTTGGAGAAAGAGAAAGAGTTGTTAGTTCCGTTTGAAGACTCCATCACTGCAGACATAGCCCGTATCTCAACGCCGAATGTGAGGATACAGGGAGAAAAACCAGAATTCCAGGATCCTAAGTATCCTTGGAAAAGCCTAGTCTGAAATCCGCATTCTATGAACCTCCCGGCAGACTAAGAACCTACCGCTGCAGAGATCAAGAACTGGAGGACAACTGAACTGTTAAGATACTTTGTTGTACTTATCAGGGATTCCCATTTATTCAATAGATGCAGAATGGTGTAGGAAGCCGTAGAGGAATTCAAGACGAAGCTAGAAGATGGAACGCTCCCGCTACAGCTGCAGATGAAATCAAAGCACAAGAATGGTGACTTGGTGACCCACATAGAGGATTG
Source organism: Orobanche coerulescens (assembly GCA_033398695.1). Classification (NCBI taxonomy): domain Eukaryota; kingdom Viridiplantae; phylum Streptophyta; class Magnoliopsida; order Lamiales; family Orobanchaceae; genus Orobanche; species Orobanche coerulescens. The sequence goes on along the minus strand of CM065808.1, from coordinate 65,740,281 downwards.
GATTCTTGTCTTCGACAAATCATATGAAGGTCGAGCCATTTATCATAATCGAGACAAGGAAGCCCATCAATACTGGTGAAAAAACACCAAGAATGACCCAAAAAGACCATGGAGGCATTCAGATTATAGAAGCTAAATTTCCTTGTATTATAGTTTTTGTAATCTTATCTTCCGAACAACAAAATTTTGTACTCCTCATTTCAATATCAATAAAATTTTTACATGTCTTGGAAGATTACAACTCGTAATCTACTATGTTCTTATATGTTTACAGTCACTTCATTTATTCTTACTGTATTCATATTATGAAACCTATGTCATACACAAGCTGTAAGAACTTGTCTGCGAACAGTTCATAGTTTAAGTTGTTTGCATCTAGAAACAATGTAAGATTGTGCCTGCACGCCAATCATAAGTTTTCAATGTAACTTTCTTTTGATAAAAGCTGAACTTGTATGCGAGCAGTTCTTAGTGTTAAGCCAAATTCCGAAGGCCAGAACATTCGAAAGAAGACCAAGAAGTCTGCCCTACTTCAAACCACTAAGTGTCAAAGTGTTGGCATCACCAAGGATGTTTGGATATCATCATAAGGTTTTAAAAAGAAGACTCAGAAGGACTTGGCAAATTATCAAAAAGGGGGAAATTGTTGGGATAACAAAAACCTTGTATCGATAATGTTGGGATAAACAATCCATGTATCGATCGTATTGCCAGAATGTTTTGACAATATGCCAAATCCTGCATACCAATAATAGCTGTATCGAAAATCTGATCAAGTATCAACCTGTATCGAAGACTTCTCGCAGTCCCAATCATACAGTAAATTTATCATACAGCAAAGAGTCCTGCAAAGCTAAGTATGGAAGCTGTCTCGAAATATCAATACAGAAATCCTTCCATAAATCCCTCAAACAGGACAAGAAGGAATCTTCAGTATTCGCTAGAAGTCAAGTCCCGTTTGATAAAGAAGTATTTAAATACTAAAGGATAAAGTATTTAAATACTGTAAGTCATTAGAAGATCTTCAAATCCCGCAATATTCGGATCTCAGTCAAATATCAAGTTGTCGCAGAATCTTGCTCAATGGATATATTTCAAACGGATATATTTCAGAGGCTATATATATCTCCAGAGTTTGAAGATCAAGATCTACAGAACAACAATAGAAAATATACAGAATATTCACGACTTACAAACGAACAAAGCTTACAAGAAATATTAAGAGAAAAACATATCTCCGTAAGCTTTCTGCTATTCTGATAGAAGAGATATACAGTGCTCAAACCTTGAACAACACATTATCAGCTTAAAGCCCAGAAAGTCATAGCTGTTGTTCAAACCCTGTTCTATCTTTGAACAAACTCATATCAGCCCTGTGTGGACTGAGGAATCCTTGCTACTCCCAAACTGTGTGTGACGGACTTGCATTGAAGAAGACGAAGCTTCAGAACTGTGTGTGAAGAAGCCAGTCACGTGTTAGCTCAAACCAATCTGTGTGAACGGTTGAAAGCTAGGATCTATATATCAATCTGTGTGAACGATATATTGATTAGGTTTGGTTATAATTACGTAGTTGTGTACGCAGTAATTATAATAAACTTTTTACTCTTGTGTGGAGGACCAGTGGACGTAGAGGGGTTTACCTCGAACCACTTTAAATATTGTGTTATTTACCTTCTGCCTTTATTGTTTTATTAACTGTGATTATTTAAGTATACACTGCACACTGAGTTGCTGTATCCTCAGTAACTTACTGTATTAAAGACTTCTTCTACGCACTCAGATTTAAAAACCATACAGCTTGTTGTTTAAAACACTTTCCAAGTTGTATCCAGTATACTTAGTGGCCAACAGGGAGTATGGATTAGCAACAACCTTTTGACACCTCCACCTTAAAAAAAGCAACTTTGGAATTGTAATCAATACGCAGACCTGGGTCCCAATACCAGCAATCAGTCCTATGGTCTCAAGCCAAGCACAACACCAAGATGCAAAAGGGCCCCATTTGGGCCCAGCTAAATGTGCACCCCAAAAATACAGGGATCCGGTTATCTAGCTATTCATGATTTTAGAGTTGAGCAAAATAAAGAAATAATTTTCGTATCATTGTTATATTGTCATAAATTACGTGATTCGATCAATGTACTAGTCTTATTCAACATGCCTTTTTAGTTTCTTGATTTTCTTAATTTGTTAAGAGATGCAAACAAGAAAGCGTGACTTTTTGCCATCCCTTTAACTGTTGATTTACAGTAATCATTCTGACACAACTGTAGATAACAACAGAGGTCTATACATACAATCTCTATAAGTTTGTTTATCATTACATACTTTTCAGTGAATGTAAGTACTAAACAGAAGTTTTAAGCATTGCTTCAAAAAAAAGAAGTTTTAGCAGACTTATTGGCCTAAAAGTTCACCGAACTTTAAACAGTTCTTGTTAAACTACGGAGTTTGGATTTAAGTCATTTCATGTGTTTCTCAGATAATAATAATAATGATGATGATAAAAGAGATACACTGGGAATGATGATCAAATCTCATCCATGGCTAGTCCAACGAACCAGGTGAAGAATGACACCACAATCCAACCCCAAACAAGAGATGCGGGTCCCGCATACAGCAAACTCGAAACATACAGTGGGTGATCCCAATGAATAATGTCATTGTTGAAAATGATACGGCTAATGTTTTGAATAAGGTCTACATGAACAAGATTGAAGTGGCTTCAGTTTCTATAAAGCAAGCGCCATTTTGCCTTTTCAGTAAGAATATCCAAAAAAAAAAGAAAAACATGGAAAAGGGAAATAAGAAAGAACTGCAAAAAAATAAATGCAAAACTTGGGCATATGGATAACCATTTGTCTTCTAAGCTCTTTCTTGTACCCCAGCTCATTGAGCCACTTCTCAGCCGGATCCATCTGACCCGAATACCAACCAATGTCAGCTCTGATATAACTTCAAATCGAGAACTCGTTTGCAGCATCCTCTAGTGTTTTGAATTTATTGAACATGGCGGACTCCCTGATGAGCATACAGAAGTGTCTCAGCAGTTCGTTGTTTTTCTAGTCATTCAATTCATCTACTGTAGGCTGTCGATCAGTTGGGAGAAGTATCTTGGCAGGCTTGTATACTATACTCTTCCATGGGAAATTGGGATCCTGGAACTCAGGTTGAGAACCAATTACCCTGTATCCTTTTGCTTTTTGACCTGGACCGGGTCCGGCCAGCCGTCTGATGGCAGTAGCAATGCTTTTCTCTAGTGAAGCCTCTATTTCGATCTCTTTCTCCATCCTCCACTTCCTGGCATTCTCTCTATACTCTTCCCCCTTTTTGGCATTGTAAAGATTCGAGATCTTGCCGTTGAGTATCCAGAAGGAGTTCCATATTGGGTCTTCAGAACAGTGACACTATTGACCAACTTTTCAACCACTGCTGTAAGATCATCGATCTTGTTATCGTGGTTAGTAAGTTTTGAGCCGGTATATTCAAGGGCGGAAACAGTCTTGGCTTCAGCGACATGAAGCTTCTCTTGCTCTTGCTTCAGATACACTTCTGATGCTTCTTGAGTTGATTCAGGGATTGCCACAGTGCAGTTGGCATGAGGCGAAAAGCCTCTTACACATTATTAATGACCCTTTTCAGCTTCGGGAGCTCGTCCTGAGCTGTTTCGTTCATCCATTCTAATTCCTTTTTGGCATCATACAGGGCCTTGATGATACCCTGCATGAATATGGTTTGGCAATCGATGGCTTGAAGTTGCTCGATTCGTGCCTCTGTGCACGGAGAGGCAGGATGTGCAATCTTAGAGTAAGACGGTACTCCGAGCTATTTGAGAACCACATTGTGACGGGGCTTTCCTGGTTTGTCGGTAGCAAGGAAACCATCATCAGATTCGGAGTGGGATCCTGTAGAGATAGGAGATTCAACCTGTTCGGAAGCATAAGCTTCTATAGTTGTGCTGCAGGGTCTGTCTGGGAGACAAAAGGGACTGATTCCTCCTGTCGCTATTGGGTTTCACTAGTCAGAACTACAAGAGGTACTGATTCCTCCTGCTGACTCTCAGCGGTCGCCTGGTCTGGAAGAGGGACTTATTCCTCTTGGCGGATAGAATGGTGGCTTCTTTTTCTTCATCTGTCTGCTGGATAGATTCATTTTGTATAGTGTGAGCTTCCTGTAGGGGAGAAGTAGCGGGCTCTTGATTGATGACAGGAGGGACTGATTCCTCCTGTTTCTTGTGTTCATGGGCTACTTCTTCCTGTTGTGGGTCCCCTGTGTTAGGAATACTTGTTAGATTTTGATGATGTCATCTTTATATATTCAAATGTATGCTTTAAAATTACTTGGCAAAATGTAAGGAAGAACCAAATGAGTATCTTCCACAGGCCAAACTGATAAGTTAGATACTTGGCAAAATATAAAGAGGAATCAAATGAGTATCTTCTATAGGCCATATATGTTAGGCTTAAAAATCAGCTAAGTATCTAGAGTCTTGGTCAACTCAACTGTTCAGATAAGGTTGACCACAGACGAGTCATATCAGGCAACCTATCAGAGAAGTTCTGGTCAAACAATTTAATCAACGAAGTTGGACCAGACTGGAGTCAAGAAGAGAAGTCAAGTCATCTGTAGTCTGACCATCAGATCAGTCAAGTTCAAATCAGGTCAGAAGACTACAGACAAGTCGGCACATTAGAGAAGTCGACGTCAGCGAAGGTTGACTGCATATCAGTCTAGTTTACCATAGAGAGGTCAGTCAAGTAATCAGCCAAGTACTCCAGTCCATGTCAGCATGCGTTGAATAGTCAACATTTACGGAAAGTCACATGCGGGCGATTAGAGACAAATTGGAGAGATTCTTGGAAAGGAAATGATATAAATAAATAATCCAGGCCCATCACTGGAGACTTTAATCTTATTATATTCAAATGATTTGGCGCCATCACATGGAAGTCTTCACAACGGTCGGAATTGGATTAAAATATGGGAATCCAACCTTGTAACGTTCAGAAAGAATAACAAAGTCTATTTCTCCAACAGACGGATTTGTTACAGATCTGCAATGGCTATGAAGAAATGCTCAATGATCAACACCTATATATATCTAAAGATTTGAAGTTGATCAGTACGATGTGAACAACACTTACAAGCACTCAAAGCAAACAAAGCAATCAAAGCGAACAATAGCATCGTGAAAGTGCAAGAGTTCTAAAGTTCTTATTTGAAGAAGCACTTAGTTGGAGAAGACAATTACTCGTGTCTTTAAAACCTGAGTTCGGGGTACTTCACTGGTTGAAGTTCGACAGAATGTAAAGGCATCCAAGGACCGTAGATCAAGAGGTGCAAGGCAGTCAAAAGGAGTTGCAACGGCAAGGAATTCCACTGGTTGGAAGCTGTTGTAATTGGTTGAATCACTGTAATATTTATCACTAGTTTAGAATTATAGTGAATTTATCTCCAACTAGTTTGGAGAAAAGTGGATTAGTAGAGGATTATCCCACCTCTGAGACCACTATAACTGCCTGCGTGTTTTATTGCTTTCATTATCATACTTACCTGCTGCATACATACTTAACTGTTCCATTGATTAATTTTGTGTTCGTTATCAGCTGACTTCCGCACTTACATTGACTACAAGTCATTTGTACCATCAGCTGAGAAACTCATCCTTTGTGGAAAAGAGTTTCGATAAGTCTATTCACCCCCCTAGACTTATACCTGGACAACTTGTGACCTACAAGTGGTATCAGAGGGGTTGGTTCAATATTTCAAGAACCAGATCTATATATCGAGGATATATTTTAAGCTCATCTTAGAAATGGAACACATGCATTCTAGATTACATGTTTTTTCAGTTGACGAGTATGATCTTTGGAAGATAAGGATGCAGGCACACCTATCTTCAATCCATGACGACATTTGGTGCATCATAGAGGACGGTCCCTTCATCTTCGAGAAGGAAAACACTCCTGAGGAGATTGCAGCCGGGAAGCCAGAGAAGATCCCAAAGAAGAGGACGGAGCTGACCATTGAAGAAAGAAAGCTGGCTAACCTTGACAACCAGTCCAGAGACGTGCTATAACAAACTCTTGACAAATCAACAATGGTCAAGATCAAGGACTGGAAAAATGCCAAAGAAATCTGGGACACATTAGCCTTAATGTGTGAGGGAATGGAGCTGATAAAAGAAAACAAGTTGTCAATTGCTACCCAAAAATTTGACAACTTCAAAATGAAGAATGGCGAATCTATAGACCAAGTGGACATAAGGTTCACTGAAATCATCAATGAGATTAACTCCTTGGGAAAATCATATGGGAACAGGGAGATGGCGCTGAAGGTCTTAAGATCTCTCAATCCTGAATGGAGTATAAAGGCAGTGGCCATGAGAGAATTCAAGGATCTTAACAAAATAAAGATCCAAGAGCTTCCAAGTTCATCATCAACCGAGCCTGCAGAGAAGGGAATAGCCTTTGCAGCCGAGTCCCCCGCCAAAAGCTTATCTGAAGTCAAACCTCCAAATCCACTTGATTTTGAGGAAGAAATGGTGTTCGTAATGCAAAGGTTCAACAACTTCAGAAAGAATTACTCCAAGTACAAAAAGAATTATAAGGAGAACCACACGAGAAATCAAAAAGCTGGAAGCTGGAAGGTGGAGTGTTATAATTGCCACAAGACAGGACACATCCAAATTGACTGTCCTCATCTCAAGAAGGACGAGAGCTAGAAGGAGGTGAGCAGAAAAGAAGACCGAAGGAAGGCCCTCATCGGAGAAGACCAAGAGCGAGTAGAATCAAGCAGCGGATAATTCTCTGATGATGATGAAGAATATGATTGTCTGATGGCCAACCTAGCTGATGAACAGTTAACATCTAAACCCTCAGTTTCAAAAAATAACAGATCAGACATGTCACAAGACATGGACTGACACGATTTTGTAAATCAGCTTCTCAAAGATTTTGAGAGATTAAAAACTGCACACCAAACTGTATCAGCCGAAAGGACCCAACTGCAAGATGAGAATGGGCAGCTGAAAAATGACTTTGAAAAAATCATCCTAGAATTTAATAAAACCAAAGCTGATCTTGAAAAATAGGCTGCAGATAACTCTACAAACCAGGCTGATAATACCACAATTGAGATAAAATGATTAAGTGTTTTAAATAGTGAAAAATCAGCTGCACTTGCTCATGTAAAAGCTGAGTTTGCAAAACTGACTCAACTAAGTAAAAATCAGGTGAAATAACCTCCCTCAAGGCATCTCTAACCCTGGACGAATTGTGTACAAATAAAAGGCCATTATGTTCCAGATCAGGCCTTGGATATGACCCGCACACTCCCTCTAGTTCTAAAACCACTTTCATTAAGGGAGAAACAATTGTCTCGACTGCTGAGCCAATATACAAACCTGTATTTCAAAATAGGCAACAACCAAGTCACAGGTCTAGGCTGCAGCTAAGGTACACAAGGCAGCCACCTAGACATGAGACTAGGCAATGGCCAAGGCCGAAGCAGCAGCCCAGACAACATGCCCACTATTATCAAAGACTCTCCAAAAACAGATTTCAAAATGGGAGGGGCAAATGAAAACCTTAAGGTTATCCTAATTTTGAAGACGAACATGTGTGGAGACCTCAAAGATTTAATAAATGGTCTCAGCCAATATTTAGGCATGGCCCACACCATCAGTTTTATGAGGCATATCCGGTACACAATCCCAACAGAGGATATAGGCCCAGACCTTACAAACCTTTCAGGGGTAATAACAGCAACTTTCACAACCCCAGGAGAAACCAGTTCTCCAGGAAACCAACTAACCCCCAAGGACCCAGACAGGTTTGTGTACCTAAATCTCTGCTTGTCTGATTGCAGAAAAGGTGGAAGGACTACTTCCACATCTCCACAAATTCAAACATTGGAGGTGAAGAATGGTTTGTAGATTCCGGATGCTCAAGGCACATGACCGGGAACAAGAAGGTTCTGATGAATTATACCAAAGAAAAAGGTCCAGATGTAACCTTTGGAAATAGCTCTAGAGGTCAGACTAAAGGTTTTGGAGAGCTGCATAGAGGAAACATCACCATATCCAAAGTTCACTATGTCAAAGGACTCAAGTATAACCTTTTGAGCATAAGTCAGTTTTGTGATGAGAAGAATCTAGTAGTCTTCACCATTTGGAAATGCATGGTGATAGATATCCTATCTGGAGAAGTGAAGCTACAAGGATTCAGAAGAAGGGATGTCTATATGATAGATTGGAACACAGGAACTCCTAATACCTGTTTTCTATCTAAGACAATAGCTGAGAATGGATGGTTGTGGCACAAGAGACTATGTCACCTGAATTTCAAAGCCATCAACAAGATTAGTTCTCAGAAGCTGGTCAGAGGACTTCCAGAAGAAGTATTCAAGAAAGAAGCTCTTTGTGATGCATGTCAGAAAGGAAAACAAACAAGAGCATCATTCAAGCCAGTTCAACCTACCACTCTTACAACAAGGACCCTAGATCTACTTCACATGGATCTATTTGGTCCCATCAAGCCAAGGACCTTAAGTGGCAGAAAGCACGCTCTAGTAGTAGTATATGACTACTCAAGATACACATGGGTTGTTTTTCTCTATAAAAAGAGTGAAACACTAACCAAGTTACCTGAGCTGCTAAGGAGGATCCAGAATGACAAATCCCTCTCAATCATCAAGATCAGATCAGATATAGGAGGAGAATTTCTCAACAAGGCAATCACTGATTACAGTGATCAGAATGGGATCCAGCATGAAGTCTCTGCAGCCAAGACCCCTCAGCAGAATGGTATTGCTGAAAGAAGGAATAGAACCTTGAAGGAAGCCGCAGTCCATGATTGCGATGCACTGCCCAAGAGGTTCTTTGAAGTCATCAACGTGACATGTCACACTCATAACAGGAGTATGATAGTAGGGAGACATGGCAAAACTTCCTACGAGGTTTGGAATGGTAGAACACCAACTCTTGCATATTTTCATATCTTTGGTTGTAAGTGTTTTATCCACAACAATGGTAAAACCCAACTAAATGCCTTTGATGCTAAAACTGATGATGGTCTCTTTATGGGATATTCACAAAGAAGCAAGGCATATAGAGTTTTTAATAAAAGAACCTTAGTTGTGGAGGAAACACCTCATGTTGTATTTGATAAAACTACTGCTGAGTACAGGAAAAAGGTGGAGCTGATAGAGAATAAGCTCAAATCTGCAACCCTAGAAGAAGTCATTGTCCATGACACAGGAATGGTGGACTCACCTGCAGATCAGCCTGAAGACCCATATATAGCTGATGAAGACCCAACTGCAAATCAGACATGACCACAAAACCTACCTGATCCAGTTGCTGCTGATAAAGACCAATCTGTAGCTGATAAAGACCCATCTGCAGACCAGACCAAATCCCAACCTGCAGGTGACAAGGCGGTAGCTGATCCAGTTGCAGACCAAGGAGATCAGATCCAATCTGATGCAGAGAGAGAAGAAACCCACCAAAGCAAATCTACAGGGGGAACACACCCTGAAGAAGAAGACATTTCTAAGTGGCTCAAAGATCACCCTATCCAACAGATCATTGGGAAGAAAACTGATGGAGTCAAGACAAGACAGTCTACTCTACCCATAGGAATGGCGATGTTTTCATGCTTTATGTCTCAAATAGAACCCAAGACAACCGAGCAAGCCCTGGAAGACTACTCTTGGATCAATGCAATGCAAGAAGAGCTTAACCAGATGGAAAGGAACAACGTTTGGGAACTAACAGACTGACCAGATCATAAGAGGGTTATTGGCACCAAATGGGTGACAAAAACAAATGCGATGAAGATGGAGCTGTTGTTAGGAATAAAGCCAGACTTGTTGCTAAAGGCTATACACAATGCGAAGGGATAGATTTTGATGAAACTTATGCACCTGTTGCAAGATTAGAAGCCATAAGACTATTCCTTGCATATGCAGCATTCAAAGATTTCATAGTCTACCAGATGGATGTAAAAAGTGCCTTTCTTAATGGAATTCTAGAAGAAGAAGTCTATGTGGAGCAACCCCCTGGTTTTCTCAAAGGAGACAAAGTCTACAAGCTTTTAAAGGCTCTATATGGACTTAAGCAAGCACCAAGAGCATGGTATGAAACATTATCCGTGTTTCTTGAGAAGAATGGTTTCAGCAAAGGCAAAGTGGACAAAACCCTATTCAGAGTGGAGCATGAAGACCACATATTATTAGTCCAAATATATGTGGATGACATCATATTTGGCTCAACCAATCCAGAGCTATGTAAGAAATTCTCAAATCTCATGCAAGGAGAATTTGAGATGAGTATGATGGGCAAGCTTAATTTCTTTCTAGGACTGCAAGTTAAGCAGATGGAAAATGGAATTTTCATCAACCAGGCCAAATACACTAGATATCTAATGAAGAGATATGGAATGGAATCAACCAAATCAGCAAAAATTCCTATGAGCACAAGCACACATCTTGAAGCAGATGAAGAAGGCATATCAGTGGACTCATTAGATCACATCTTTATCTGACTGCAAGCAGGCCAGATATTTCATATGTTGTAGGAGTATGTGCAAGATTCCAGTCTAAACCCAAGCAGTCACACCTGGAAGCAGCTAAGAGAATCATCAAATATCTCAAGTCTACCATTAATGTCGGTTTATGGTATCCTAAAGATGACAACTTTGAGCTATCAGGATATTCAGATGCAGATTTCGCAGGATGTAAGATTAATAGGAAAAGCACTAGTGGAACGTGCCAATTCCTAGGAACCAGACTGATATCCTGGTTTAGCAAGAAGCAGATATCTAACTCTATCTCAACAGCAGAGTCTGAGTATCTAGCTACAGGTAGCTGTTGTGCCCAGATCTTGTGGATCAGACAACATCTAAGGGATTATAATATAATTGCAAATGAAGTCCCAATTTGGTGCGACAACAGTAGTGCAATTGCAATCACCAACAATCCGATATTGCACTCATGGACAAAGCACAATGATGTTAAGCATCACTTCATTAGAGATCACATGCTTAATAAGAGAGTCAGAGTTGAAAGAGTCAGCACAGAATATCAAATTGCTGACATTTTCACCAAATCTTTACCAGAAGAAAGGTTTTTGGACCTGAGCAAGGAACTTGGATTACTAGATTGGGAATCTAGTACAGACGAGAAAGCTACCTGAAGACCAGATCAGACGAGTGAAGGAAGTTACCTGATCAGACCAAACGAAAAGACGAAGGATGGACTAAGCTGACCACAGGCATTAGAACCTACCTGAAGCACATAAAGAGAGTTACCTGATGCAGAGCAGTCAAACCGTCAACGGTTAACCAACTAAGTTTTTCTAATTTTGACCGACTACTGAATAAATTATTATTATTTATTTACACATGGCAATCCCACGTTCACAATTACATGATGACAAGCTAGCACGCTTACACGTTCACACGACCCCACTAATTCAAAATTTGAACCGACTTAAAATTAAAATAATATTAAAATCCAAATGTCGCTTTAATTTCTTTTTAAATACGAAAAGACGTTTCACTTTACCTTCTTCACGCCTATGAACCCTAATTTTCACAGAGCAAAAACCCATTTTCATACACTCAGACGAAATTTTTCTTGCGCAGAAATGGAAGCATACTTCAACGAAGTTAACCTTAAGGCGGAGAAGGACCAGATCGTTTTCTCACTGGTCTTCGATTTCGAAGGACTACTCGAGGCAAATCTGGACAACGACATGCGACATCTCATCAGAGCGATGAAGGCAAATGGGATCTACCTATTTCTGGATATCAGCCCCAAATATCTTTTCAAGGAGGCTGTTATCGCTTTTTACCGAGAGGCTCGAGTTCTCAAATCAGGCATAAGGAGCTCTATTTGTGGAATCCAAGTGGATATTACTCCAGAATCGGTCGGGAAAATCTTCGGGATGAAATCCCATGGTGTGGCTGTCGAAGCCCTAAAGCAAAACGCATCCAACACGTGGCTGAAAATCAAGGCTGTTGACCAGCCGGAAAAGTTAAAGCTGTCCGCCAAAAGGAGCGAATTGAAGAAGGAATACCGCTATGCGTTGGATATAACCAACAAAATAGTGATGGGGATGGCGGGCAGCTACGACCAATTGTCGTCAGCTAAGTTCATGGTGCTGGGAGCATTTATTCAAGCCGAACGAATTGACTGGGCTGATTACATTTTCAGGCAATTGGTGCTAGAGGTGAACAAAGACGAGTGGCTAGTTGAAGAAAAGAGATTCAAAAACAAGCTGGCATTCGGAACGCAGCTTAGTTGGATGTTGGAGCAGCTTGGTGTGGCAAAGGGAAACACTGACCCCTTCCACATCAACAAGAGACTTGGTCACTTAGACCAAGAGACCCTGAGGAGGCTAGGAGGAGAGAGGAAAGCATCTTAGATACTAAGGGAAATGTCTGTAGAGCGAACTCCCTACAGATACCTTTTGACCTCAAGCGAGTCACCCGAAGATCAAGCTACAGCCAGGGATCAACCTGCAGCCAGGTCTGACTCAGACTCAGACGATACCCCTATTGCCATTCGTTTCAAGAGAAAGGGACCAGCCCCTGGTAAGCCATCCATGATTCACTCCTCACCAGAACCTTCACCCAAAAAACCCAGGCGATTGTTTGACGAGGAGGAGCAGCCAGATCATTTTTCTACCCCTGAACCCATTCATAGAGAGGATCAGCCTGCTCCCTCTAGCCTAGAAACCCAACTTGTCCCTCTTCTCACTTTCCAATTCATTTCAGAAGAAGAAGCAGGTTTGATCATTCACATTCCAGAGGCAAACTATTCTTTCAACCTGCTTGAAAATAATTTCTTAAATCTGTCTATAGAGCAGCTTCAACTGGTAAAACCTCACGCTCTAAAACATTCTTTTATACATATTTTTGAGGAATGGAAAACCTTGAAATCATTTTCATTCTCTCAACTGCAAATTTTTGTTGAAACCACTAGCAGGGAGTATCCCCAGGCTACGGAGCAAGTACTCATGGAGTTTTGCACTGAGTCAGATCCTATTTTAATGCTCCAGGAGAATTGGTTCATGTCTAATTTTAAAACCAACATAGACCAATTCATCTATTCTATTATGCAAAGTATTTTTGATGGAACTATCAATGAAAATGGAGTAGTTGAAGAAAAGGGAATCCTCATAGAAGAAGTTGTGGAGGAAGAAGAGAAGGAAGCTGAAAAAGAAGAAATCATTGTAATAGAAGAAGAAGAAGAGGAGAGACAGGAAGAAGGAGAAAAAGAAAAAAAGAAGCAAACATTTTAGTTGAAAAACAGTCTGAAGAAGAAGAAATCGAAAAAATAGAGGAGTTGGTGGATGAAGGCGAAGAAGAAGGAGAGGAAGTTGATCAGGATGAAGAAGAAGAAAAAGATGATGATGATGAAGAAAATATGATAAAAAGGATGATGATGAAGAAGAAGATGATGATGATGATAAGAATGATGATGGAGATGAAGAGGCTGAGAAGAAGGAAGAAAAGAATAATGATGATAAGGAGGAAGTAGAAAAGGAAAAGGAGAAGGAATATAAGGAAGAGGAAGGAGAAAAGGAGAAAGAGGCTGAAGAAAAAGAAGGCCCAAATGAAGCCAGATCAGATAAGGTTGGGGCACCTGCCCGCTACACCAGCCTTGATTCCAGCCTAGCTAAAGAAGATGACAGGTCGGGGACCCCAGAGCAGACCACACCTGATCAACCGCCTGCAGACAAGAGTCTGCAGATAGGTAGGTCCACTGCAAACCTACCTGCATGCACAGAAAGCGTCGGTGAGCACTCTTCTCAGTCATCACCCATCTCCCATGTGATGACTAAGCTGATCCGAAGCATTGTTAAAGAATCCTTAGAAGAGCTGCTTACCGCCAGAATCTCACCTGACCTGGAAGCAATAAATGCAAATATTGACATCCTACTGCAGTGGAATGCTCCTCAACGTCCTCCTAACAATTCCAGAATGCCACTTGGCATGACTGACTGGATGCAAAGAGTAGAGCAGCAGTTGACCATATTGGTTGATGCTGGCAAAAAGGGGGAAGGAAAGTAGGGGGAAGAGGGGGAAGTAAGAAAAGTTCAGGTTCAGGAGCTGAGAACGAAGAAGAGACAAGATGTTCCATTGCTTGAAGCTGGGACATCAAGTCAGAAGGGAAGAGAAATAGCTGACCAAGAGAAGACTGGTGATCATCCTGCAGCCAAGAGAAGTAGGACCAAACTTGGGGACGAGCCTACACTAGAATGGGAAGGCAAAGAGTTGTGGTTTGTTGAGGATTTCCTTCCTGTCGAAGCTGCACCAATGTGGGGATCTGCAAAGAAGCAATTCATTGAAAATTTTTATATCTGGGAGTTACTCCAGGAGAAAAATTACTCTGCACAGCAGACATTTATTGATTTTATGGAATCAACACATCCAACTCTCTGGGCCATCCTAATTAAGCAAGCAAAATCATGGAACTTCTACCCCATGATTCCTCCTTTCAGACCTGAACACCCTCCCACTTTGCAAAACAATGAATTGAATGAGCCAGCATTGCAAAGGGAGATAAGGAAGCTATGTGAAGAGCATAAGTTCTCTTCCCAAGAAGATCAAGATTTTGCTGCCCTTGTTGTCAGGAGGAAATATGGTCTTGCACCCATCAAGAAAAGACCTATTGGTGCAAAGCCCTTTAGGCCTCCCAAGCAAACTGTCCGCAGAGGCAGAGGCAGAGGAAGATAGCATTTATTTGTACTTGTATTTTTTTATAATTTTTTGATTTTGGAAGACTTGTAATTTATCTGTATTTGTTTGTTCATTTAAAGCTATGTACTTGTAAACAAACAGAAGAAATATATAAACAATCATTTGAATGACAACTTCTAGTTGTCTCAAAACAAAGACTGATTTTAGTTTGTGTCTTGCACTTATGTGTAGACATGTTCTTCATTTGAATAACTGCTTAAGTTTTGCCATTATCAAAATAGGGGAAATTTGTTAGGAATACTTGTTAGATTTTGATGATGTCATCTTTATATATTCAAATGTATGTTTTAAAATTACTTGGCAAAATGTAAGGAAGAACCAAATGAGTATCTTCCACAGGCCAAACTGATAAGTTAGATACTTGGAAAAATATATAGAAGAATCAAATGAGTATCTTCTATAGGCCATATAGGTTAGGCTTAAAAATCGGCTAAGTATCTATCAGTCGAGTCTTGGTCAACTCACCTGTTCAGATAAGTTGACCACAGACGAGTCATATCAGGCAACCTATCAGAGAAGTTCTGGTCAAACAATTTAATCAGCGAAGTTGGACCAGACTGCAGTCAAGAAGAGAAGTCAAGTCATCTGTAGTCTGACCATCAGATCAGTCAAGTTCAAATCAGGTCAGAAGACTACAGACAAGTCGGCACATTAGAGAAGTCGACGTCAGCGAAGGTTGACTGCATATCAGTCTAGTTGACCATAGAGAGGTCAGTCAAGTAATCAGCCAAGTACTCCAGTCCACGTCAGCATGCATTGAATAGTCAATATTTACGGAAAGTCACATGCGGGCGATTAGAGACAGATTGGAGAGATTCTCGGAAAGGAAATGATTTAAATAAATCATCCAGACCCACCACTGGAGACTTTAATCTTATTATATTTAAAATATTCGGCGCCATCACATGGAAGTCTTCACAACGGTCGGAATTGGATTAAAATATGGGAATCCAGGCTTGCAACGTTCAGAAAGAAAAAAAAAAGAAGTGTTTTTCTCGAACGGACGGATTTGTTACAGATCTGCAACGTCTATGAATAAATGCTCAACGATCAATACCTATATATATCTGAAGATTTGAAGTTGAGCAGTACGATGCGAACAACACTTACAAGCACTCAAAGCAAACAAATCAATCAAAGCAAACAATAGCATCGTGAAAGAGCAAGAGTTCTAAAGTTCTTATTTGAAGAAGCTCTTAGTTGGAGAAGACAATCACTCATGTCTTTAAAACCTGAGTTCGGGGTACTTCACTGGTTGAAGTTCGAGAGACTGTAAAGGCATCTAAGGATCATAGATCAAGAGGTGCAAGGCAGTCAAAGGGAGTTGCAACGGCAAGGAATTCCACTAGTTGGAAGCTGTTGTAATTGGTAGAATCACTGTAATATTTATCACTGGTTGAGAATTATAGTGAATTCATCTCCAACTGGTTCGGAGAAAAGTGGATTAGTAGAGGATTACCCCACCTCTGAGACACTATAACTGCCTGCGTGTTTTACTGCTTTCATTATCATACTTACCTGCTGCATACTTACTTAACTGTTCCATTGATTAATTTTGTGTTCGTCATCAGCTGACTTCCGCACTTACATTGACTACAAGTCATTTGTACCATCAGCTGAGAAACTCACCCTTTGTGGAAAAGAGTTTCAATATGTCTATTCACCCCCCTCTAGACTTATTCCTGGACGACTTGTGACCTACACCCTGGACATGTTGGTCTTAGATGTTAGAAAATTATCCTTCCCAAGCCTCTTCTCAGGTTATCCGAAGACCTGCCTATAGGGCCTCATCGTCATCGTCAGAGTCTGGGTCGGAGTGATGACTTGGTGATGTAGCTTTGTCACTAGACTATGACTTCCCTTTGAGTCGGGCCTTCTCTTTTGCCATGAAATAATTTGTGATAATCTCAAGGAAAAAGTGATCTTCCCATCTGATCAAGACCTCAATGTTCTGGGTGTTCGTGAGCTCCAAAGCAAATAGTTCCTCATCTTTCCATTCTTTCCAGTTATACAGGGTGTCGTATGGAGCGACCCTTTATGACTTCCAGGTCTTGAAGCGCTCGAAGCTTCATCAATCTATACCTGGAGAACTATTTGATTGATTATTTGTGTTGGGGAGGGACTCCGAACAACAGATGGCTCTATTTTCCAGTTGGGATCCTCAACAGGTATGGGATCATGTTGGGGAGAAGGATCCCTGATAGGGGTTAGGGCCCTGTTGGGAGTGACTCCGTATAGGGGTAGTGCCCTATTGGGAGTTGTGGCTTTTGGGTCCGAAGGGACATCCGCTTCGCCCGAACCTTCTAACTTGGTAAACAGTTGTTCCTCCATCATAGCCGCAACTAGATCGGGAATTGCTATAGGAGCACCAACTGTTTCTTCCATAGGGGTTACGTCCTATGGGACAGATTCAGCGATTGGAGTGGTCGATGGGACTTCTATAGTGAGCGCTGTAGTCACTGTAGGATCAGCCTTAGAAGATTTCTTCATCTTATTTCTTTTCTTCTCGACATCTTTGGGGGAACTGCTGTCGGGAATACTTCTTTTTCTATTCTTCCCATCACTAGGGCTCTTCAGAGTGGCATCCCTAGGGTCACTCGAGGTTGGCATGCATAAAAGGTTGGGCCTATCATCAAGAATGGGCGTTTTGTTGTATACAGTGGGTCCGATTCCATTGATAAATTTTCAGGTCAAAATTTTCTTGGCTCTGCGGACTACTTTACACCGGAGCGAGTGAGGATGTGGTTCAGAATTAGGCCAAATGATTTCTTGGCAGACTCTGGCTTAGATGCCTCTTCTTGAATGCGTTTCAGTATGATTTGGCACTAGTTTACTTTCTCACCAGACATGATGGCAACCATCATTCTGTATCTCATGTTGGTGCAAATTTCGAAAGCACCAATGCTGTTTTCAACTACTCGGCAACAGATATCATGAAGATAGACATATGGGAGGGTGAAGTTCTTATTGTGTCAAGAAGAATGGACATTGGTGGCCATGGAAGTTCCAGTAAACAGCTTCTAGTAGCCATACAATAGCCTTTGAGACCCCGAAGGTCTCCAGTTCTTCCATCTTCAGCCCGTCAGAGGGCAGTCTGTAGATCTTCTCCAGGAGATCCTTGTTCATAGGGATCTCAATCCCTTGCACAATGCCAATGATATCAGTGATTTCAGAGCCTTTTCTTTGCGGGGAGTATTTGAACGTAGCATCTAGATAAAATTCTTCCACTATCTGGTCGTCGTAGTTGTCAGCATGATGACTTCCCAGGCAGTACAATTCTTGTTGCTTCACTCTAGCAACAAACAAGTCCATTCCGATTTTGTCTTCACTTTCAAAAGCAATCCCGTAATATCCGCCATTTTTATAATATAATATTATTTTTATAATAATATTAATAATGCATTTCATTTTATTTAATCTCATTCAGAGGATCATGAATATTTATTTCGACGTATCACAAGTTCTAGCCAGAATCATCTTGTCATTTATATTCAAGTAGTTATTATTATAATAGTGTTGTTATTTCTTCAAGCATAATACTAACAGTACTATTATTAATGTTATCATTATTACTATTAATATTATTATTAGTATTAATAATATTATTATTATCATTATCATTTTGCGATATTATTATCACTATTACCGAATTTCTACTTTTATACTTATTATTATACCATTATTATTATATCAATTATATCTAACCTTGTGTTATAAGTGAACCAACTATGATTAAACTTAATTAACCATAATTAAGAACTCTCCTTTCCAGTCGATCGTTCTCCCCTCACCAATTCCTCACTTCACCAAACTTCTTAATGTTTATCCTAACACAATCCTACATCAACCAAAATACTCCAGAAACTATATTTATAAATATACTAATTCTGCCGTACAGAAATCCTTTACAAATCGACGTTCAGCATCCAAGAGAAAAAAAATACATTACACAGAAAAATACACAACATATGACATAACTCTTCTAGCTGATTTTCCTAGCCACCAAAATTTCATCTTCTGCAAATTATCATCAATGTGAAGGTATTCCAGTCCAAATTTCGGCCGTCAAGTTCACAGAGTTCGAGCATCTTTTCAAATTCCTTCAGTAATTTTGTCTTCTCAGTTCCTCCCATCAGAGGTAAATTCAACCCTTAAGTTCTTTAATTTTAGTTTTAGATTCATATTGAATTCTGCTGTATTCAACCAAACATTCAAAACCAGAAATTTAGTTTCAAATACAACCAATGTGACCTCCATAATCAGAAACCCGAAACCCCTTTTCAGCCCGATCGGACCCCCATGTGAACCTTATCGGAATATGGAAATCCAAAGCCTCACCTACAGCCCGCTGGAATCGCTACAGCGACAAGTCGCACATCACTGCCGAACCTAAATATCATGGCCCGAGTAATCGGACCTCTGAAACCAACAAAAAACACAAACCAAAACTGAATCGAACCCAGATCTGACTTACCTTTTCATCCAAGTCCGTCAAACTCAGAACCCATGATCTGAACTGTATCAACATAGGGTGACCAATTCAGACTGTTCCTTCAACCCCGATTTTGATCCTCAACTTTATACCAAAATAAAGTTCAGGGCCCAGTGACCATTCCGACCCGAACCCTAACCTTGTTCGTGCCATCAGTCATAAACACCATGGGTTACTTGAAACCGCCGTAGGAGCCCGAAACTGTTTCGAACGAGCCGAAGTTAGCTACACCCTGAGCCCGCAACATTCTTCGGACCTGCACCTCGGCCTCATGCTGCCACCGGTCGCCTTATAGCCGAGTAGGTCGGTGTGTGTGTGTGTGTTCAATTTGTTTTTGACTTCTGTATAGAAGGTTTTAGATTTGAAAGAGAGAGAAGAGGATAGAGAAAGACGAGAGGTAAGGGGAAATGGTTGAGATAGCGACCGATCGGTGTTAAGGGTATTTATACCCTTAATTTTAGGTCAAGTTCAATGATTTAACCCTCAAATTTCAGAACTTTCTCATTTTGGCACCAAGCCTTCCTTTAATTCCTCCAATTTACCCCAGTTAACTTTAAAACATTTAATTGAGCCCTATTTTGACCCAAGACATTAATAATGTTAACCCTTCAATTAATATTAATAACCAGTTTATATGCAATATATTTCCATTTTCAGTCATTACATCATAATACTTTATAGTGATTAAGATTATTATTATATGTAGGCATTGACAAGGAGATTACGGGCTTAGAACTATGAGCCGAGCACCTTCATATTCAAGATCAAGCAGCATCATTTTATTCAGGTGGGAATTTTCACTATCACTTTAATTGCTTTAATTGGATTGAATATGTGATATTCTATTTATGTTTAAAATTGATGATACACGTTGTAAATCAGGCTCACCTGTGTATGCGTAAAGAGGTTATCTTAAGATGTATGTTGTGTGGGGACACCTACCAACCTCGATATTCACATGCGTGCTCGACTCATGTTATATGTGACACTGTATGTATGTATTCCTGTCGAGGAAAATATTATTGATATAATAATCATTTAAATGCTTTCCATGAGATTGTATATTACTGTAATATGTGTGATTTCCACAAGCTGAAGGAAGCTCATTACCACATATATTGATCTCGCAGGTTAAACCGATCCGGATGGACGAGTGAGCGAGCCGAGAGGGCATATGATGATACTTATTAAAAACGATGTTTTTCTTTATGGCTCATGTTTTTTTTTCTGAAATATTATTTGGGGAAACTCTTAATTAGAAATAACAATTTACAAAATTATCTTCCGCCGCAATTATTATATCTTATCTATGACATGTCGTTGCCTTAATTAATGGGCATTTATTATAGTCAGTGTAGCGACTCGACTTTGTAGGCGAGAATTTTTAATATTCTCAAAGGAATTAATTTTTCGTCAAAATTCACATTTTATTTATTTCCCCTATAATTACCCCTAGAAAGTCGGGGCGTTACATAGTGGTATCTGAGTGGATTTTGCCTTTCTGTAAACTCACTAAAATATAAAAGTATCATATGTTCTCAGCTTCGCCACTTCAGCACTCCGTCCTAGGTACCGAATTTCAATCATTATTCATGCATCTATCATTTTATTTTATTTACATGATTGTATATGTATGTACGAACTGGTAGAATGGTCAAACCTAGGATGAAACCATGTACGAGGATTCCTGGTACGTTTAATCCGCGTCTTCTAGCACGCAAGGATTGGTGGTATGATCCGAGTTTACCAGAAAATGCACCTGTCGCAATAGGGTGAGCAAGTGGTTGCAGTATGGGAAACAAGGCTCTGTCACACAACAACTGAACCACCTAATGCTAAAGCTACACGATGATTGGAGTTACTGCATTTTCCAGCTTTGGTAAGAGTCCATAAAGAGAACACCAGAAGATCAGGAGACTACTGATGATTTCCAGTTTGTAGCCAGGCGTTTATTGGATATGTACGCTCAAGATGTGATACCAGCTGCAAATTGGAGTTCCGACTCTACGGATGAACAAGACCCAGAAGAGGATCCCGAAGAAGACCCTGAGGAGGATCCTGAAGAAGACCGCGAAGAAGATCCCGAAGAGGATCCCGAGGAAGATCCAGAGGAAATTCTTGATGAGAGCTCAAATAAAGACCTCGCAGAAAATATGAAGGATGTTTTGATGGCAAACATTGAGTCTGATGATGAGGTTACTTCGTGGATTGAGCCGCGACCCCCTATTCCTGTTATAGAAAGTGACGAAAAGGAATAGCCGTAGGCTTAGTTTATTTTATTATATAGCCATTATGTTGAGATTTTCGGTGGATGTTTCCAATTTTATTTCATTAAATCATATTATATATAATGAATATCAGTTATTCTATTGCATTTATATTTTTATACATTGTGACTATTATATGCGTACTACCGGTATCTTCTCATTCTTTATTTATCGCACTGCATCGACTAATGGGTTTTATAACTCATTGGCAGACTCATGGCTAACCGTGGAAACCGCAACGCTCAACCCACCCAAGATCATCTTTTGGCTGGATTGGCCACGTTGCTTCAAGGCGCGACCATTTTACCGCCTAACAATCCGGAGCAAGCTCAAGCTCAAGTCATCAAGCGGTTTAATCATTTCAAGCTGCCCGTCTTTCTTGGTCGTGAGGGACCAGCAGCAATAGAAGAGTGGTTATTGAGCCTAGACATCATCTTTGGCTACATGGCATGCACCGATGCTCATAAGGTGTCATGTGTCGTGCTCCAGCTCAAGGAGGATACTAGGACATGGTGGATTATAGTGTGGAGACTCAAAATCCAACACGAGAAGGATGCATTTACTTGGGACCAATTCAAGGAAGCAGTTATGGAAAAGTACTACCCGAGGGTGCACAAAACTAGGATGCAAAAGGAAATCCTCGATCTGACTTAAGAAGGAATGTCGGTCACCGACTATGAGCGCAAGTTCAACCAGATGTGCCTTTTTTCTCCTCACATGGTCGAGATGGATGACATGAAGTCTTAGAAGTTCTGAGACATACTTTGTGACCAGATTCGTTATCACTTGGATGGTCACGGGGGTTTGACCTACAATGAAGCGATTGCCAGGGCCGAGGACATATCTGCCAGTTTGGATGTGGAAAAGGTAAGAGCACCACCTGTCGCAGCTAATAACAAGCGCAAGTGGCACGATCAAGGAAGTGGTAGTAAGAAGAATGCTAAGACTGGATTTTCTGGGATGAAACCCCAATCCGATAAACCTACCTGTGCTACTTGTGGCCAGGGATATAAAGGTATCTGCATGCTTGGTAAGAATCGGTGCTTCTTCTACCGTGAGGAAGGACAGATGGCCTCAGCATGTCCGAAGAAAGGAAAAAGTCCAGGCAAAAGTGTGCAAGGTCAAGGCTCAGTAGGTAAAGCTCGAGTGTATAACATGGCCGAGGACGAGGAAGAGATTGAACCCCAAACCATGTCAGGTATGTTGTTAGTTGCAAATATTCTTGCTTTGGTGTTGTTTGATACGGGTGCATCTCATTCATTCATCTCTAGGAAGCTTTGTACCATGATTAGTTGTAGAAGTAGTAAAGCTCCTAGTTCTCTGTTAGTTAGCATGCCTGCTGGGGGAGCAGTGCGTGTAGACTCTATATCTAACAATGTGAAGATAGAGATTAACGAACATAGTGACTTGCATATAGTTGAAGTCAGCGATTTTGATTTTATTTTGGGTATGGATTGGTTGGACAAACATAGAGCTATAATAGAATGCTCCGAAAGAAGGGTAATCTTATGTTTGTCTATTGATATCAAGACCTATTCGAGTGAGTAAGACATTGTAGTACCCCGAAAGTGATTTCAGTCATGAAAGCTGTGAAGATGTTGAAGAATCGTAGTTGCCGAGGATTCCTGGTGAATGTGATGGGAAAAACAACCTTGGAGAAGACGGTAGCTGATGTACTTATCATCAAGGAGTATCCAGATGTCTTTCCCGAAGACTTTCCGGGAGTTCCACCGAGTCTCCAAGTTGAGTTCTTGATTGATTTAGTGCCAGGAGCGGCACCAATATCGAAAGCCCCATATAGAATGGCACCCAAGGAATTACAAGAGCTGAAAGTGCAACTTCAGGAACTGCTTGACTCTGGATTTATCCGGTTGAGTGTTTCGCCATGGCGTGCGCCAGTACTCTTCGTGAAGAAAAAGGATGCAAGTTTGAGGATGTGCATAGACTATCGTGAACTTAATCGACTCATGATAAAGAATAAATATCCACTTCCTATAATAGAGGACCTATTCGATCAACTTGGAGGATCAGGAGTATTCTAGCAAATATATTTGAGATCCGGATATCACCAACTGAGGATTAAGAATGATGACATCTCAAAGACAGCATTTCGAACTAGATATGGATATTATGTGTTTATAGTGATGCCATTTGGCTTGACTAATGCCCCAGTAGTATTCATGGACCACGTGACTGTGTATTTCAACCTTATTTGGATAAGTTTGTCATTGTGTTCATAGATGACATACTTGTGTATTCAAAGAGCAAGGTTGAACATGAGCAGCACCTTAGAACAGTATTGGGAATACTGCGCAAGGAGAAGTTGTATGCAAAGTTCAACAAGTGTGAATTCCGGCTTAACCGAGTTGCATTTTTGGGACATGTGATTACTTCTAGAGGAATCGAGGTTGACCCGGTTAAGGTAGAGGCAGTCAATGATTGGAAAGTACCGAGTAATGCAAATGAAGTTCGCACCTTCTTGGGTTTAGCCGGTTATTATCAGAGATTTATCGAGGGATTTTTGAAGATAGCTGCATCAATGACAGGGAAGGGATAAATTTTCTTATTGAATGAGAAGTGCGAAAAGAGTTTCCAAGAACTTAAGCGAAGGTTGACAGCAGCACCATTTTTGACCATTCCCGATCCGACGAGAGAATTCGTCATCTACAGTGACGCATCCAAGCAAGGCTTGGGATGTGTATTGATGCAGGAGGGCAAGGTAGTTGCCTATGCTGAACTACCCTACTCATGATTGGAATTAGCAGTGGTAGTTCATGCCTTGGAGATTTGGAGACATTACTTGTATGGAGGAAAGTGTGAAATTTATACAGACCACAAAAGTCTGAAATATATTTTCACGTAAAAGGAATTGAATATGAGGCAGCATAGATGGCTATAGTTGGCAAAGACTACGATTGTACAATCCATTACCACCCTGGTAAAGCAAACATAGTTGCTGATACATTGAGCCGTAAGGCGAGAGGAGACCTAACCTGTATGTTGACCAAAGAGGAAAGCTTTGTCAAGGAATTTGCAAGAATGAACCTTGAGATGGCTACACCATTGAAGCCGGTTGAGTCATTATTGTCTAGTTTGGTAGTACAACCAGCCTTGAGGAAGCAGATCAAAGAAGGTCAAGGACAAGATGACTTTTTAGTCAAAATGAATGAACGTATTCTTTCAGGTAAGGATAAGGGATTCAGTGTGTCCGATGATGGCACAATGTACTATGAAGGGAGGTTTTGTGTGCCCAATGTTGTCAAGCTGAGATAAGAAATATTGGAAGAGGCATATAATACTACATATACAACACACCCTGGAAGTACAAAGATGTACCAAGACCTTAAGGGGACATTTTGGTGGGAAGGTTTGAAGAGAGATGTGGCAGACTTTGTCAGAAAGTGTATAGTTTGTCAACAAGTGAAGGTAGAACACCAACGCCCCTTTGGACTACTTAAATCACTTCATATTACGGAATGAAAATGGGAACATATTACGATGGACTTTGTGGTAGGTTTGCCTCGAACGAAAAGAGGAAACCACGCTATTTGGGTGGTTGTAACCGACTCACAAAGTCAGCTCATTTACTCCCTGTTAAGATGAATTTCCTAATGGATCAGTATGCCCAACTTTACATCAGTGAGATTATTAAGATGCATGGAGTGCCAGTCTCTATAGTATTCGACAGGGATACTCATTTCACATCACGTTTTTGGGAAAGTTTGCAAGAAGCTTTGGGAACGCAGTTGAATTTTAGTACAGCCTATCATTCTCAAACTGTTACCTTTGGTAGAATTTTCTTACAACAACAGTTATCAGTCGACGATTGGTATGGCGCCATATGAAGCCTTATACATTAGGAAGTGCCGATCACCACTGTATTTGGACGAAGTAGGTAAAAGGAAAATCTTGGGTTCCGAGATGATTGAACAGACAGTAGGTGTGGTGGATAAGATTCGTGAGAGAATCAAGATAGCACAATATCATCATAAGTCTTATGCCGACAAGCGTAGGAAAGATCTCGAAATTTGTGTTGGCGACAAGGTATTCCAGAAGGTATCTCCTACCAAGGGAATTGTTCGTTTTGGTCCAAGGAGCAAGTTGTGGCTGAGATATATTGGACCCGTTCGAAATTGTTGAACGAATTGGAGATTTAGCTTACCGTTTGGCTTTACCCCCAGAACTTTCGGCCATGCACAACATTTTCATGTATCGTTGCTGAGGAAGTATGTGCACGATCCCATCTACGTCATCAACTATACCGCCGTGGAGGTGAACAAAGATCTTACTTATGAAGAACAACCATAAGTTATTCTCGACTGATTAGTCCGGCAGTTGAGGAACAAAGAGAAAGTGTTTGTCAAAATCCAATGGCATAACCACAGTAAAGATGAATTCACTTGGGAGCGCGAAGAATAACTGCAAGCTCGTTATCCGAATTTTTTCAATCGAGGTATGTCATTTATTTTCGAGGACGAAAATTTTTCTAAGAGGGGTAGGTTGTTATATCTGCCATTTTATAATATAATATTATTATTTATAATAATATTAATAATGCATTTCATTTAATCTCATTTAGAGGATCATGAATATTTATTTCGACGTACCACAAGTTCTAGCCCGAATCATTTTGTCATTTATATTCAAGTAGTCATTATTTTAATAGTGTTGTCATTTATTCAAGCATAATACTAACACTTCTATTATTAATGTTATCATTATTACTATTAATAATATTATTGTTACTATTATTATTAGTACTAATATTATTATTATTATTATCGTTGTCATTTTGCGATATTATTATCACTATTACCGAATTACTACTTTTATACTTATTATTATATCAATTATATCTAACATTGTGTTAGAATTTAACCAACTATGATTAAACTTAATTTACCATAATTAAGAACTCTCCTTTCCAGTCGATCGTTCTCCCCTCACCAATTCCTCACTTCACCAAACTCCTTAATGTTTATCCTAACACAATCCTACATCAACCAAAATACTCCAAAAACCTATATCTATAATTATACTAATTCTACAGTCCATAAATCCTTTACACATCGACGTTCAGCATCCAAGAGAAAAAAATACATTACATAGAAAAATACACAACATATGGAATAACTCTTCGAGCTGATTTTCCCAGCCACCAAAATTTCATCTTCAGCAAATTATCATCACTGTGAAGGTATTCCAGTCCAAATTTCGGCCGTCAAGTTCACATCGTTCGAGCATCTTTTCAAATTCCATCAGTAATATTGTCTTCTCAGTTCCTCCCCATTAGAGGTAAATTCAACCCTCAAGTTCTTTAATTTTAGTTTTAGATTCATATTGAATTCTGCTGTATTCAACCAAACATTTCAAAACTAGAAATTTAGTTTCAAATACAACCAATGTGACCTCCATAATCAGAAACACGAAACCCCTTTTCAGCCCGAATCGGACCCCCATGTGAACCTTACCGGAATCTGGAAATTCGAAGCCTCACCTACAGCCAGCTGGAATCGCTACCGCGGCAAGTCCAACATCACTGTCGAACCCCAATATCATGGCCCGAGTAATCGGACCTCTGAAACCAACAGAAAACACAAACCAAAACTGAATCGAACCCGGATCTGACTTACCTTTTCATCCAAGTTCGTCCAACTCAGAACCCATGATCTAAATTATATCAACACAGGGTGGCCAATTCAGACTGATCCTTCAACCCCGATTTTGATCCTCAATTTTAGACCAAAATCAAGTCCAGGGCCCAGTAACCATTCCGACCTGAACCCTAAACTTGTTGGTGCCATCTCCAACCGCGCGCCATCAGTCATAAACGCCGCGGGTTACTGGAAATCGCAGCAGGAGCCCGAAACCATTTCGAACAAGCTGAAGTTAGCTGCCCCCTGAACCCGCAACATTCTTCGGACCTGCACCTCGGCCTCGTGCTTCCACCGGTCACCTTGTAGCTGAGTGGGTCGGTGGATGTGTGTTCGATATGTTTTTTACTTATGGGCAGAAGGTTTTAGATTTGAGAGAGAGAGAGAAAGAAAAAAGGATAGAGATAGATGAGAGGTAAGGGAAAGTGGTTGAGGAAACTTCTCATTTTGGCCCCAAGCCTTCCTTTAGTTCCTCCAATTTACCCCAGTCAACTTTAAAACATTCAATCGAGCCCTATTTTAACCCAAGACATAATAATGTTAACCCTTCAATTAATATTAATAACCATTTTAATTTCATGCAATATATTTTCATTTTCAGTCATTACATCATAATACTTTATAGTGATTAAAATTATTATTATATGTAGACATTAACAAGGAGATTACGGTCTTAGGAATGTGAGTCAAGCATCTTCATATTAAAGTTCAAGCAGCAGCATTTTGTTCAGGTGGGAATTTTCACTATCACTTTAATTGCTTTAATTGGATGGAATATGTGATATTCTATTTATGTTGAAAATTGATGATACACGTTATAAATCAGACTCACCTGTGTATGTGTAAGAGGCTATCTTAGGATGTATGTTGTGTGGGGACACCTGCACAACCTCAATATTCACATGCGTGCTCAATTCTTGTTATATGTGATATTGTATGTATGTATTCATGTTGAGGAAAATATTATTGATAGAATAATCATTTAAATGCTTTCCATGAGATTGTATATTACTGTGATATGTGTGATTTCCACGAGCTGAAGGAAGCTCACCCCCACCTATATAGACGAAGGAGCGAGCCGAGAGGGCATATGATGATACTTATTAAAAATGATGTTTTTCTTTATGTGTCATGTTTTTTTTTTGAAATATTATTTAGGAAAACTCTTGATTAGCAATAACGATTTATAAATTTTTCTTTCGCCGCAATTATTATCTCTTATCTATGACATGTCATTGTCTTAATTAATGGTCATTTATTATAGTCAGTGTAGCGACTCGACTTTGTAGGTGAGAATTTTTAATATTCTCAAAGGAATTTATTTTTCGTCAAAATTCACATTTTATTTATTTTCCCTATAATTACCCTTAGAAAGTCGGGGCATTACATAGTGCTATCAGAGCGGGTTTTACCTTTCTGTAGACTCGCTAAAATATAAAAATATCATATGCTCTCAGCTTCGCCACTTCGCCACTCCGTCCAAGGTACCGAATTTCAATCATTATTCATGCATCTATCATTTCATTTTATTTACATGATTGTATATGTATGTATAAACTGGTAGAATGCTCAAACCTCATGTAAGAGGATTCCTATTACGTTTAATCCGCGTCTTCTGGCATGCTAGGATTTGTGGGATATTCCGAGTTTACCAGAAAATGTACCGCACTATGTCGTCAACAGGCTGAGCAAGTGGTTGTAGTCTGGGAAACAAGGCTCTGTCACGCAACAGCTGAACCACCTAATGTTAAAGCTACCCGATGATTGGAGTTACTTCATTTTCCAGCTTTGGAAAGAGTCCATAAAGAGAATACCAGAAGATCGGGAGACTACTGATGGTTTCCAGTTTGTAGCTGGGCATTTATTAGATAGGTAAGCTCGAGATGTGATACCAGCTGCAAATTAGAGTTCCAACTCTACAGATGAAGAAGACCCAGAAGAGGATCCCGAAGAAGACCCTGAGGAGGATCCTGAAGAAAACCGCGAAGAAGATCCCGAAGAGGATCCCGAGGAAGATCCAGAGGACATTCCTGATGAGAGCTCAAATGAAGACCTTGCAGAGAATATGAAGGATGTTTTGATGGCACACTACACCATATATGACCTATTGCAAGCCCATTACATGTTTGTGTTGCACAAAGTGTTGCTATAGATAAGAAATTTGCTAAGATGTGCCAGTCAAAACCCTCGAATTTTGTCTAAGGATCGCGAAAGAAACGAAGAAAGGAGGAAAAATGCCGACCACACTCGTGCCCAGGCCTTATATACCCAATCGGCCGAGCCATTATGGCCGTAATAGGCAGTGCATTACAGCCGTAATCAGCCTTCCCGACCTTTCTGCCCAATTTGTGCAGCACCCTTACGGCCGTAACCGGTCAACCCATTGTGGGCATAAACGACCACTTCATTGCGGCCGTAACTGGCAGGCACCTTACGACCGTAACCGGCAGGTCCCTTACGGTCGTAACTCGGCCAGGCGAGTCTCTGCCCCAAAATGTGTGGTTGTGACTCAGCCGCTGCCCACCATTCATTTCTTTATGTGTAGATATGTATTTAAAATCGGTGTACTTTATTCTGAATCGATTGTGTTCAAGCACCCGTTTTTTGTTGGTTGGGAACCTAGATTTTTCGTGGGAGGTTTGGGGAATGGAATCACGGAGTGGAGAGTGGTCGAAGGTGCTTCCTGACATAGACTTGGGAGCTCACAAATGCAGGCTTCTGCAGCTTGCCTCTGGAATAAGGCAAGTCCTCGAGCCAATTGGTTGGGTTAAATACCCAGATATTTTGGCCTTGGGTTTTCGTGAGGCCCGGGCTTGCATTTTCTACAATCTTGTGACACGTGAAATCAGCTCTACCAATTTACCTGCCCCGTGTTACCGTTTCTATGCCGTTGCGCATAAGAACAACCTGACACGGTTCAGTTAAGAACATGTTGTGTGAGTCCTAAGAAACTGAGTGAATTTATTTTACAAGTGTCTGCTTTATCCGGTTGCATCGGGTCGAATTTTGGTGGCATTCTCTGCAGCGAGCGTGGGATACCTTTTTGCATATAGGGTTTCTGCAGCTGATGATTTTGGCAGAGGTGGAGGATTTGAGGATGAAGGTGGTGATGTTGGCCGGGATCATGTAGGGTAAGTTGCAGGAGTAGCGGCGCATGCATGGGAACCAGAGGAGGCTACTGCCGGTGTCCATGATGAAGGGGGAGGTCTGCCGGAAACCCAAGGGAAAAAACACCAATAGGGGAAAAGAGCACTCCTCCATTAGAAAGAAGCTTATATGACCATAAAAGGCTAGAAAAGGGAATGTCAGTCCAACTTACATTGAAATTTCGTCTTCATGTAACTCATGTCTCATAAAAGTGCTTACCTTGTGTTTAAAGCTGCTTCACAAGGAGTTTGGAAGGAGTTTTCCGAGGGTTAGATGATATTCCTTCTGCTGAGGCAGTTTTGATTTATTTTTTCTCATTGAAATTGCATTTGGTTTGACGTTTTTCAGTGTTTTAAATTCGTTGTGGTTCCATGTGCAGGACTTGTTTCATAGTGTTAACTTATTGCTTTGATATTCATGTGAGAGTCATCAAGAATTCACGGTTATTTGTCAGTTTGTGAGAATATTTTACCTGCATTCATGTTGAGTTAGTATGAAGCTTGGAATGTTTTGTTAATTTGTATCATGGTCTGTTGATGGTTTGGTTCTTCGATGGAGTTGGAATGGGTCATTGTGTTACTATTTCTCTGCCATTGTGCCTGCGGTTGAGTTAAGATTTTTTGGTGTTGAAGATATATTATTATTACTATCTTAGATTTTGAACTTTTCAATATGATATACAGTATATGAGTTAAGAACATGTTTATTGGTCAATAACATGTTTATCTCACTCTCCAGCTACAACAATTAGATGTCCGGTGCGAGATCAAGAGCAGGGTTTATTTCATGTATTTTTGCATAAATACTTAATATTCTATTTAAAGTCTGCATTCTTTTCGGGATAAATTAAGTTACTGGAAAAGAGTTGTTTGTTTTTGTGACCGATAATTCATGTACGGATACTAATATTTCCAATTTACATATCTTTAGCAGTTCAGGACAATGTGTTCGTCAATGTTGTTGGATCAATTCAGTACTGTGCCCTTGCCAGTAAGGCGAGCAATGCTTTTTACAAACTCAGCAATACAAGAGGTCAGATTCAGGCTTATGTCTTTGATGGTATATTTCTCTTCCTACACCTGGAAAAATTGATGGTTTCGGCCCTGGATTTTTTATTTTATTATGAGCAGGCTGAGTTCATTGAGTTTAATGTCGGGTTTTCCGTTATGTAGAGTGATAAGGGCCAGTGTCCCGAAGCTGAATCTTGATGATAGTTTTGAGCAGAAAAACAACATTGCTAAAGCTGTTGAAGATGAACTTGAAAAGGTAAATCCACTTTTGCAGTGAATCGAACCTAATTCTGTAAGTATTTTATGTCGATTTTATTTTTCTCTGGTTATTTTGTAGGCAATGCCTGCCTACGGGTATGAGATCGTTCAAACTCTAATTGCCGACATAGAGCCACACGAGCATGTGAAGAGGGCTATGAATGAAATTAATGCTAGTAAGTTCCGGTGTATTCTTTTTATTTAATTTAACCCATTTCTGATTCCTACTCCTGGAACATCTTGTATCATGTATTAATTGGATGGACTCCGGGGTGTGTTTCTATCACTAGAAATCTGATTCTTGGCTTTTAGAGTAGAAATACACTCAAATTTCCACTAAAAGTTGAGAAATCACTTTTCTCTTAGTATTTGCATATACTCCCCTAGACAAACTTTACTGATCGGTAAATAACAATTTCAGACATGCACACATTTCATCACGCAATGCCGCTGATTACTCTGGTAATTTCTGAGCACTTCTCATGTTTTGTAATAAACTCGATCACGCAAATGAGTTTGCGCTAGGCTGAATTCAGTGAACTCTGATATTCCCTGATTACATTTCTCACTTACTGAACTGCATGAACTTCTGTGCAAGTTCGCGAGACGAGGAGAACTGAACTTCGGATTTGATTTTGTGGTTTAGTATATGCGGAGTTGCATCAGATGAAGGTGATAAATAAAGCTTGTTTAATTCGATTCTCCAGTTTTTTAATCAATTTTTACAATAATTTGCTGGTCTTTAGTTTATCAGTATTTAGAGAATTTTCCTCTAGATAGTGTGATTTTGTAATTTGTACATTGACTTTTCTCCTCTCAATATTTGTGACTGTTATAATCTTCACGGATTGTTAGTCATGTGTGATGAAATCCTGAGTGCAAGGTAATTGGTAGGCAGAGCCCTGTATTCAGTTTTGACAACTTCTTTTCGTGGAAAATGCTTTTATGACGTTGTATGATTATTGCTTTCAAAATTTCTGTCACTTGGGTATCAGTATATAAACATTAATACACTTTGCTTGTTAATTTAGAGGTGTATCGAAATTCGCTGACTGTTCGTAAGACGGAAACATAAACTTAGGCATGGGGTAGACATATGCTCAGTGTGCTATTCTAGCTCCCGTTCCCTTCTCATTAAATCTTTTTTAAGAATGTAATTTATTGAGCAAAAGAAATGTAACCTTGTTTATTTCTCCAGTTTCTTTCTAAGTTAAAAAAGAGTCTTTCCTTTTCTTATTAGTTGATTTATTATTGCCGAACACGGACAAAGAAAAGTGTAAAGGGGTAAATTAGTAGCCTCAGATTAGCCCTTCAAAACCTGCATTTTAAGTTGTATGCTATTATAGAATGCACAAACATCCAAACACCAAAATGATTCTCCTGTGATTGGTTATTTTCTGATATATTTGTTTATTTGCAAGTTTCATTCAGGATGGAAAACGGTAGTGGCAGCGCAATGGCGAAGTGCATGAAACTTTCTGTAGGTCTTGTCTTCTTCTGCTCTTCCACGCAGTATTGTTGCAATAAGTTATAAGAAAGGTACAATTCCATAATCTAGATTTCAAATACTTTGAGGTTGAAGAGTTGTGTGCTGGTACTACTACTGGTGACGAAAGTGAGAATAGTGATCAAGAGGACGATGATCGCGAGGATGACGATTCGCGAGAATGACAATGATCACCAGGACGACGAAAGTGATGATTGATGATCAGTACTTAACTACTTATATTTTCTATGTGCATACTTTTGGTAGTATGTTGGCATTTTGACATGAAAGACTATGTTTAATGTAGAATTGTGGTGTAAGTTCGACTTTATACTTAAGTATTAGATGTAAGATGATATTGTGATAAAAGCTGACTATGTTTGGGCTTTATTGACATATGTTGTTGTATTTGCCATTTGGGAAATTTGAAATGTGATTTCTGGTTTGGTATGCTTTTGGGCATGGTATATTGAAATTTCAAACAGGACCTTGCAATTTGGATTAATAAAAAGTGTTGCAAATAAGTGTTGCCAATAAAGTCTAAAAATATTACAATAGGGATAAAAGTGTTGCAGATAAATGTTGCTAAAAAAACAAAAAGCATTGCAACAAGCATCAAAATGTTGCAATAAATGGACTTTGTAACATTTTAACTCAATAAATGTTGCAAACAAGTGTTGCATTAGTCTATTGAAACATCTTAAAAGTGTTACTGAAACAGACAAAATTGTTGCAATAAAGGCGCTATTGTAATACTTCAAAAATTTTGCAATAAGTACATAAAACGTTGCTATATGGGTCATAGGCAGCCGCAAATGCAACGCCGAATTTTGGCTAAAATGTTACATAAAACTCTAATGTAACATATATGGGGTCTAACAATACGCTTTTTTGGGCTTGCAATAGGCCATATATGGTGTAGTGGCAGACATTGAGCCTGATGATGACGTTACTTCGTAGATTGAGCCGCGACCCCCTACTCCTGTTACAGAAATTATTAGCAGTGATGATAAGGAATAGACGTAGGCTTAGTTTATTTTATTATATAGCTATTATGTTGAGATTTCCGGTAGATGTTTCCAGTTTTATTTCTTTAAATAATATTATATATAATGAATATCAATTATTCTATTGCATTTATATTTTTATGCATTGTGACTATTATATGCGTACTACTGGTATCTTCTCATTATTTATGTCTCGCACTGCGTCGACTAATGGGTTTTATAACTCGTTGGCAGACTCATGGCTAACTGTGGAAACCACAACGCTCAACCCACCCAAGATCACCTTTTGGCTGGATTGGCCACATTACTTCAAAGCGCGAGCATTTTACCGCCTAACCATCCGGAGCAAGCTCAAGCTCAAGTCATCAAGCGGTTCAATCATTTCAAGCCGCCCGTCTTTCTTGGTCGTGAAGGACCAGCAGCAATAGAAGAGTGGTTATTAAACCTAGATAGCATCTTCGATACATGGCATGCACCGATGCTCAGAAGGTGTCATGTGTTGTGCTCCAGTTCAAGGAGGATGCTAGGACATGATGGATTGGAGTGTGGAGGCGCAAAACCCAAGACGATAAGGATGTGTTTACTTGGAACCAATTCAAGGAAATAATTATGGAAAAGTACTACCCAAGGGTGTACAAAACCAGGATACAAAAGGAATTCCTCGATCTGACCCAAGGAGGAATGTCAGTCACCAACTATGAGCGCAAGTTCAACCACATGTGACGGTCTGATCCTCACATGGTCGAGACGGATGACATGAAGTCTCAGAAGATCTGAGATGAACTGTGTGATTAGATTCGTCATCACTTGGCTGGTCACGGGCGTTTGACCTACAATGAAGCAGTTGCCAGGGCCGAGGAGATATCTGCCAGTTTTGATGTGGAAAAGGCAAGAGCACCACCAGTCGCAGCTAATAACAAGCGCACGTGGCACAATCAAGGAAGTGGTAGTAAGAAGAATGCTAAGACTGGATTTTTAGGGACGAAACCCCAGTCCAATAAACCTACCTGTGCTACTTATGGCAAGTGACATAAAGGTATCTGCATGCTTGGTCAGAATCGGTGCTACTTCTGCCGTGAGGAAGGACACATTGCCTTAGCATGTCCGAAGAAAGGAAAAAGTCCAGGCAAAAGTGTGCAAGGTCAAGGCTCATGAGGTAAAGCTCGAGTGTATAGCATGGCTGAGGCCGAGGAACATATTGAACCACAAATCATCTCCGGTTTGTTTTTAGTTGCAAATATTCCTGCTTTGGTGTTGTTTGATACGGGTGCATATCATTCATTCATCTCTAGGAAGATTTGTACCATGATTGGTTGTAGAAGTAGTAAAGCTCCTAGATCTCTGTTAGTTATCATGCCTGCGGGGGGTGGGGGGGGGGGGTAGTGCGTGTAGACTCTATAGCTAACAATGTGAAGATAGAGATTAACAAACATAGCTTCTTAGCTGACTTGCACATAGTTGAACTCAGCGGTTTTGATTTTTTTGGGTATGGATTGGTTGGACAAACATAGAGCTGTAATAGAATGCTGCGAAAGGAGGGTAACCTTATGTCCGTCTGTTGATATCAAGACCGTATTCAACGGAGTAAGACATTGTAGTACCCCGAAAGTAATTTCAGACAAGAAAGTTATGAAGATGTTGAAGAAGCATGGTTGCCAAGGATTCCTGGTGATTGTGATGGGGAAAACAACTTTGGAGAAGACGGTAGCTGATGTACTTATCATCAAGGAGTATCCAGATGTCTTTCCCGAAGACTTTCCGGGAGTTCCACCGAGTCTCCAAGTTGAGTTCTTGATTGATTTAGTGCCAGGAGCGGCACTAATATCGAAAGCCCCCTATAGAATGGCACTCAAGGAATTACAAGAGCTGAAAGTGCAACTTCAGGAACTGCTTGACTCTGGATTTATCCGGTTGAGTGTTTCGCTATGGGGTGCGCCAGTACTCTTCGTGAATAAAAAGGATGCAAGTTTGAGGATGTGCATAGGCTATAGTGAACTTAATCGACTCACGATAAAGAATAAATATCCACTTCCTATAATAGAGGACCTATTCGATCAACTTGGAGGATCAGGAGTATTCTAGCAAATAGATTTGAGATCCGGATATCCCCAACTGAGGATTAAGGATGATGACATCTCAAAAACAGCATTTCGAACTCGATATGGATATTATGTGTTTATAGTGATGCCATTTGGTTTGACTAATGCGCCAGCAGTATTCATGGACCACATAACCATGTATTTCTACCTTATTTGGATAAGTTTGTCATTGTGTTCATAGATGACATACTTGTGTATTCAAAGAGCAAGGTTGAACGTGAGCAGCACCTTAGAACTGTATTGGGAATACTGCGCAAGGAGAAGTTGTATGCGAAGTTCAACAAGTGTGAATTTTGGCTTAACCGAGTCGCATTTTTGGGACATGTGATCACTTCTAGAGGAATCGAGGTTGACCCGATTAAGGTAGAGGCGGTCAATGATTCTAAAGCACCGAGTAATGCAAATGAAGTTCGTAGCTTCTTGGGTTTAGCTAGTTATTATCGGAGATTTATCGAGGGATTTTTGAAGATAGCTGCACCAATGACAAGGAAAGGAGAAGTTTTATTATGGAATGAGAAGTGCGAAAAGAGTTTTCAAGAACTTAAGCGAAGGTTGAATGCAACACAAGTTTTGACCATTCCCGATCCGACGAGAGAATTCGTCATATACAGTGACGCATCCAAGCAAGGCTTGGGATGTGTATTGATGCAGGAGGGAAAGGTAGTTGCCTATGCTTCGAGGCAACTAAAACCACACGAGCTGAACTACCCTACTCATGATTTGGAATTAGCAGCGGTAGTTCATTCCTTGAAGATTTGGAGACATTACCTGTATGGAGGAAAGTGTGAAATTTATATAGACCACAAAAGTCTGAAATATATTTTCACATAAAAGAAATTGAATATGAGGCAACACAGATGGCTAGAGTTGGTCAAAGACAACGATTGTACAATCCATTACCACCCTGGTAAAGCAAACGTAGTTGATGATGCACTGAGCCGTAAGGCGAGAGGAGACCTAACCTATATGTTGACCAAAGAGGAAAGCTTGGTCAAGGAATTTGCAAGAATGGACCTGGAGATGGATACACCATTGAAGCCAGTTGAGTCATTATTGTCTAGTTTGGTGGTACAACCAGCCTTGAGGAAGCAGATCGAAGAAGGTCAAGGACAAAATGACTTTTTGGTCAAAATGAAAGAACGTACTCTTTCAGGTGAGGATAAGGGATTTAGTGTGTCCAATGAAGGCACAATATACTATGAAGGGAGGATTGTGTGCCCAATGTTGTCAAGCTGAGAGAAGCAATATTGAAAGAGGCACATAATACTCCATATACAGCACACCCTGGAAGTACAAAGATGTACCAATACCTTAAGGGGAAATTTTGGTGGGAAGGTTTGGAGAGAGATGTGGCAGACTTTGTCAGAAAGTGTATAGTTTGTCAATAAGTGAAGGCAGAACACCAATGCCCCTTTGGACTACTTAAATAACTTCATATTCCGGAATTGAAATGGGAACATATTACGATGGACTTTGTGGAAGGTTTGCCTCGAACGGAAAGAGGAAACCACGCTATTTGGGTGGTTGTGGACCGACTCACAAAATCAGCTCATTTTATCCCTGTTAAGATGAATTTCCTAATGGATTAGTATGCCCAATTTTACATAAGTGAGATTATTAAGTTTCATGGAGTTCCAGTCTCTATAGTGTCCGACAGGGATACTCGTTTCACATCACATTTTTTGGGAAAGTTTGCAAGAAGCTTTGGGAACACAGTTTAATTTTAGTTTGCCCCATCATCCTCAGACTGATGGTCAGTCTGAGAGGACCATTCAGATTCTTGAGGATATGTTGCGAGCATGTGTGTTAGACATGGGCAATAATTGGGAATGACTGTTACCTTTGGTAGAATTTGCTTACAACAACGGTTATCAGTCGACGATTGGTATGGCTCCGTATGAAGCCTTATACGGTAGGAAGTGCCGATCACCACTGTATTGGGACGAAGTAGGTGAAAGGAAAATCTTGGGTCCCGAGATGATTGAACACACAGTAGGTGTGGTAGATAAGATTCGTGAGAGGATCAAGATAGCACAGGATCATCAGAAGACTTACACCGACAAGCATAGGAAAGATCTCGAATTCTGTGTTGGTGACAAGGTATTCCTGAAGGTATCTCCTACCAAGGGAATTGTTCGTTTTGATCCAAGGAACAAGTTGAGGCCGAGATATATTGGACCGTTCGAAATTCTTGAAGGAATTGGAGATTTAGCTTACCGTTTGGCTTTACCCCCAGAACTTTCGGTCGTACACAACGTTTTTCATGTATCCTTGTTGAGGAAGTATGTGCACGATCCCAGCCACGTCATCAACTATACTGCCGTGGAGGTGAACAAAGATCTTACTTATGAAGAAAAACCAGAAGTTATTCTCGATCGATCAGTACGGCAGTTGAGGAACAAAGACAAGGTGTTTGTCAAAATCCAATGGCATAACCACAGTAAAGATGAAGCCACTTAGGAGCGCAAAGAAGAACTTCAAGCTCGTTATCCGAATTTTTTCAATCGAGGTATGTTATTTATTTTCGAGGACGAAAATTTTTCTAAGAGGGTTAGGATGTAATATCTGCCATTTTTATAATATAATATTATTATTTATAATAATATTAATCATTCATTTCATTTCATTTCATTTATTCTCATTTAGAGGATCATGAATATTTATTTCGACGTACCACAAGTTCTAGCCCGAATCATTTTGTCATTTATATTCAAGTAGTCATTATAATTGTGTTGTTATTTATTCAAGCATAATATTAACACTACATTTATTAATGTTATCATTATTACTATTAATAATATTATTACTACTATTATTATTAGTACTAATATTGTTATTATTATTATCATTATCATTTTGCGATATTATTATCACTATTACCGAATTACTACTTTTATACTTATTATTATATCAATTATATCTCATCTTGTGTTATAATTTAACCAACTATGATTAAACTTAATTAACCATAATTAAGAACTCTCATTTCCAGTCGATCGTTCTCCCCTCACCAATTCCTCACTTCACCAAACTCCTTAATATTTATCCTAACACAATCCTACATTAACCAAAATACTCCAAAAACCTATATCTATAAATATACTAATTCTGCAGTCCAGAAATCCTTTACAAATCGACGTTCAGCATCCAAGAGAAAAAAAATACATTACACAGAAAAATACACAACATACGGCATAACTCTTCCAGCTGATTTTCCCAGCCACCAAAATTTCATCTTCTGCAAATTATCATCACGGTGAAGGTATTCCAGTCCAAATTTCGGCCGTCAAGTTCACAGCATTCGAGCATCTTTTCAAATTCCATCCGTAATTTCGTCTTCTCAGCTCCTACCCATCAGAAGTAAATTCAACCCTCAAGTTCTTTAATTTTAGTTTTAGATTCATATTGAATTCTGCTGTATTCAACCAAACATGTCAAAACCAGAAATTTAGTTTCAAATACAACCATTGTGACCTCCATAATCAGAAACCCGAAACCCCTTTTCATCCCGAATCGGACCTCCATGTGAACCTTAACGGAATCTGGAAATCCGAAGCCTCACCTACATCCCGCTGGAATCGCTACTGCGGCAAGTCGCACATCACTGCCGAACCCAAATATCATGGCCCGAGTAATCGGACCACTGAAACAAACATAAAACACAAACCAAAACTGAATCGAACCCGGATCTGACTTACTTTTTCATCCAAGTTCGTCCAACTCAGAACCCATGATCTGAATTGTATCAACACAGGGTGCCCAATTCAGACTGTTCCTTCAACCCCGATTTTGATCCTCAATTTTAGACCAAAATTAAGTTCAGGGCCCACTAACCATTCCGACCCGAACCCTAACCTTGTTGGTGCCATCTCCAACCGCATGTCATCAGTTATAAACGCTGCGGGTTACTGGAAATCACCGCAGGAGCCCGAAACCATTTCGAACAAGCCGAAGTTAGCTACCCCCTGAACCCGCAACATTCTTCGGACCTGCACCTCGGCCTCGAGCTGCCACTGGTCGCCTTGTAGCTGAGTGGATCGGTGGGTGTGTGTTCGATTTGTTTTTGACTTGTGTGCAAAAGTTTTTAGATTTGAGGGAGAGAGAAGAGGATAGAGAAAGACGAGAGGTAAGGGGAAATGGTTGAGGTAGCGGCCGATCGGTATTAAGGGTATTTATACCCTTATGTTTAGGTCAAGTTCAATAGTTTAGCCCTCAAGTTCCAGAACTTCTCATTGGCCCCAAGCGTTTCTTTAATTCCTCTAATTTACCCCAGTCAACTTTAAAACTTTCAATCGAGCCCTATTTTGACCCAAGATATTAATAATGTTAACCCTTCAATTAATATTAATATTTATGCAATATATTGTCTTTTGCAGTCATTACATCATAATACTTTATAGTGATTAAAATTATTATTATATGTAGACATTAACAATGAGATTATGGGCTTAGGACTGTGAGTTGAGCATCTTCATATTCAAGTTCAAGCAGCATCATTTTATTCAGGTGGGAATTTCCACGATCACTTTAATTGCTTTAATTGGATTGTATATGTGATATTCTATTTATGTTTAAAATTGATGATACACGATATAAATCAGGCTCTCCTGTACATGTGTAAAGAGGCTATCTTAAGATGTATGTTGTGTGGAGACACCAGCACGACCTCAATATTCACATGCGTGCTCGAATCATGTTATATATGATACAGTGTGTATGTATTCATGTTGAGAAAAATATTGTTGATAGAATAATCATTTAAATGCTTTCCATGAGATTGTATATTACTGTGATATGTGTGATTTCCACGAGCTGAAGGAAGCTCACCCCCACCTATATTGATCCCGCAGGTTAAACTTAGTCGGATGGACGAACGAGCGAGCCAAGAGGGCATATGATGATACTTATTAAAAACGATGTTTTTTTTTATGTCTCGTATTTTTTTTTTGAAATATTATTTGGGAAAACTCTTGATTAGAAATAACAATATATAAATTTTTCTTCCACCGCAATTATTATCTCTTATCTATGACATGTCGTTACCTTAATTAATGGGCATTTATTATAGTCAGTGTAGCGACTCGAATTTGTAGGCGAGAATTTTTAATATTCTCAAAGGAATTTATTTTTTTATCAAAATTCACATTTTATTTATTTCCCCTATAATTAACCTTAGAAACTCGGAGCGTTACAAATCCCCTCCATTAAGATAGATTTAGAAAAGATGCGACCATCAATGATGGTTTCCTTATTCTTCAGAGAGATTGAAGAGGTCTGTGAAGTAGACATTTTCAGGAAAAAGGGGTGAGGTAACAGGAAATTAAGCAAAGGAATGCAGAGGATATGTAGACATATTGCTGTAGACTCATTTATATGGTAGAAAGCGTAAACAGTCTGTGAGGGCAATGTACTATCCTTTTATAGAGTGCAGGGAAGGCTAGGTTAACAGTGAACGGTCAGATTTAAGGGATGGGAATCGTCTTTTGAAAACGTACATGATGGATTCAGATTTAACTTGTACGTCTAATCCATCGATTTTGAAATTAATGGGCCATCCCACTTCTGACACAGTTCGTCTTCGACTATTGCAAGAAACGGCGGTTTGAATTTTGAAATCACATTATTTGAGGCAGTAAAGTTCAGGTGTCTTTAAAACTATTAAAGGATAAAACGTTTTAAATTCAGGCAGAGCACGTGGACTTAAAATAGTTTGGTGTGTATAAATGTATGAGTGAGATACGATAATAACATTAGTTGATATCATACAGTGTATGTGCTTTATCTGCGAAAATACACCATCCCCTTAAAAGATATATATAGGATTTAATTCTTACAGTAATATTGGATTAATACTGTATTCATGGGTTGTACTGTATTCCCCCTTAATTAATGTACATGTCATCTGTAGGAAGGTTATATACCTTCTTCTTCCTACAGTAAGATCTGACTTGTTCTGAGTGTACAGTTAATTAAAGTGGATATTGTATTCTTGGGTCTTACATCATTCCGCCTCAATTTATGAGTAA
The DNA here is from genome assembly GCA_033398695.1 of Orobanche coerulescens. Lineage (NCBI taxonomy): Eukaryota > Viridiplantae > Streptophyta > Magnoliopsida > Lamiales > Orobanchaceae > Orobanche > Orobanche coerulescens. The sequence continues at coordinate 65,698,061 of CM065808.1, read as the reverse complement.
AATGTAAAACTTATAGGGAGTCTGGCTGTAATATTCCCAATCCCTGGCAAAGCATGCAGAATCTGGTTGTGCTGAGAGGTTTTGTGAAGATGTCGGCTAATTGTATGTCTGTATGAATTTTCTCGATCCAAACATTTTTATTCTCAACATGATTCCTGATGAAATGATGCTTCATATCAATATGCTTAGTTCGCGAGTGCAATATAGGGTTGTGCGTGATTGCAATTGCACTTGTGCTATCGCACATGATTGGAGTTTATCTGGCGCTGATTCCATAATCTTGTCACTGCTGTTGCATCCAGAGAATCTGCATTAGCAATTTCCAGCGGCATAATATTCTGACTCAACTATAAAAAGCGGGTTGACCAATTGCTTCTTACTGAACCACGACACAAGTTTAGGTCCAAGGAAGTGACAAATGCCGCCTGTACTCTTTTTATCCAACTTACAGCGTTCGAGAGCCGAGTTATTGTATCCTACCAAATCGAATCCTTCTTTCTTAGGATACCACAATCCTTCATCGATATTTCCATTTACATACTTAAGGATTAGTTTGGCTGTGGTGTAGTGTGACTCCTTAGGGCTACCTGATACCGAGCACACACTCCAACAGCAAAGTGGATATCGGGTCTGCTAGCTGTTAAGTATAAGAGTGAGCCTATAAGCTTCCTGTAGAGTGATTTATCAACCAGCTTTCCAGCTTCGTCAGCACTAATTTGCATGGAAGTGCTCATGGGAGTGGATGAGGATTTGGAGTTATTCATCCCGAATTTTTTGAGCAGCTTCTTGCTGTACTTTTCCTGGTTGATGAATATTCCTGTAGGCAGTTGCTTAACATGTAATCCTATAAAATAACTAAGTTCTCCCATCATACTCATTTAAAATTTACGTTGCATGAGATGATAGAACCTTTTATATAGAGCAAGTTTAGTTGAACCAAATATAATATCATCGATATATATATTTGTAGCATTAAGATATCATCAGCTTCTTATATCTTAAAGAGGGTTTTGTCCACTGCACCTTTCTCAAATCTATTGTTGATTAGGTACAGGGAAAGGATTTCATACCAGGCTCTAGGCACTTGCTTAAGTCCATATAGTGCTTTTCTTAGCCTGTATACTAGGTCTACGCCGTCAGTGTTGACATACCCTGTGGCTGTTCAACATAAACTTCTTCAGTGAGATCTCCGTTCAGGAATGCACTCATAACGTCCATTTGATATACTATAAAATTCTTGTGAGCGGCGAATGCTAGGAATATCCTGATAGCTTCTAGTCTGGCTATAGAGGCAAAAGCTTCATCGTAGACTATGCATTCTTCCTGTCTGTAACCTTGAGTGACTAGACAGGATTTATTTTTTATGACAAGTACATTTTCATCCTTTTTGTTTCTAAATACCCATCTAGTTCCAATTACAGCTTGATGATCTAGTCTGGGTACGAGATACCATACACTGTTTGTTTCGAAACCAATTAGCTCTTCTTCTATAGAAGTGATCCAGTGGGAACTATTTAGAGCTTCATTGGCCGAAAGATGTTCCTATTGGGCTAAGAATACAGCTAGAGTGCACATAGCTAGTCTCCTAAGTTCGGCTTGAGATTTTCATACAGGAAATTGAGACTTTTTAAAATCTGTTTCTTCCTGCGCACAGAGTATAGTTCCTTGTGTACTCTCAATTCTCCTACGAGTGGTTACACCAGCATTGATATCTCCTATAATCAACTCCAGGGGTGATCTCTCAACCTTCTCCTGTCAGGTTCAAACTCAGCATCCCGTGCTGTATCTTATGGTGCTGGAGTCTTGGCTTCAGCTTGTACAGCGTCAGCTTCGACTTCTTCTGATCTTCCAGTGGCGAGATGATTTCTAGGCCCACGACAGGTTCTATTAGAGCTTGGGGATCACCAATGGAAAGTGTTTTCTGGGTTATGTCTTCTACTCCTGTAGGGTCACAATGGGGTTCATCAAATACTACCTGGATGGATTCCTCTATTGTCAGCTTCATCTTGTGAAATATCCTGAAAGCTTTGCTGACAAAGGAGTATCTTATGAATATACCTTCATCCGAATTTTCATTGAAGGTTTTGAGTTGATGTTTTACATTGTTTACAACATAACACCTCCATCCAAAAATATGCAAACATGCAACCATTGGAGTTTCGTTATTCCATTCCTCATACGTTGTTTTGTTGTGGTGCTTATTGATGATACAGTGATTTTGTGTGTAGCATGTTGTATTTATTGCTTCTACCCAAAATATCTACGGAAATTTGCTTGCAGCTAACATGGTTCTTGTTGCTTCTTTGAGTGTCCTGTTCTTTCGCTCGGCAACACCATTTTATTGAGGAGTTCGGGATGCTGAGTATTCGTGTTGTATTCCATTTTCCATACAGTATTGCTCTATAAAAAGATTAGTGAATTCGGTGCCTATGTCGAAACGAATGGACACGATACTCAGCCCTTTCTCATTCTGTAGCTTATTTAGGTGCTCTGACAACTTTGTGGTGGTATCTTTCTTTTTGCTCAGAAACATTGTCCAAGCATACGTGGAAAAATTATCAACAATAACAAGATAGTATTTCTTACCTCCCGAACTTACAGGGTCTACAGGGCCATAGAGGTCCATGTGTAGCAAATCCAGTACCCTATGGGTGGACAGGTATGACTTGCTTCTCAGGGTGGCCTTAACTTGGTTGCCTTTCTGACAGGGTCCACGGACACTGTTTTTTTGAAATGATATATCAGGCAAACCTATTCCCTGTCTAGCGAGTTTGTTGATAGTCTTGAAGTTGATGTGCGACATCTTTTTATGCCATAGCCAGCTTTGATCTGCAGTGCCTTTGGCAAGAAAACATGGAATAGTGGAGCTCATGAGCTTCCAGTCAGCAATGTACATATTACCTGATCGGCTTACTGTGAGGACGACATCCCTAGTTTTGATGTCCGTCACCCTACAGTGATCTATATATAATTTGACCGAGAACTATTTGTCACAGAACTGGATAATACTAAGTAGATTATATTGTAAGCCTACAACATAGGCTACATTAGTGACTTTAAACTTTCTTACAAGCAGGGTTCTCTTCCATCTTGTTCTTCCTTTGGATCACTGAATCGTACCTTTGGACCACGACCGTCTACATAATCTAACATTTTGCTAATATCTCCTGCCATATGCCGAGAACATCCGCTGTCGAAGTACCAGATGTCTTTTTCCTTGATATCCTGTAATCAAAGAAATTAGGTCCATGGATGTTAGTGCCTTTTGGTACCCAAATTTGCCTGACAGCAATTGGTTTGCTGTAGGTTTCTTTTGGTCCAGTTTTGCGATATTTACATGGGGCAGGCACATATTCATTGTAACCTCGATTATTATACATGAAGAATCTAGGGTTTTGATTCCAGTACGATTTCCGTCTTGGAGGGGGAACCATTTTCTTCAGCCTTACATCTTGCCTTCTAGGTTTCTAGTTAGATTCCCAGAGCTGTTGGTGGTACTGCGCGGTGGCCTGTTTCCTGGATAGATAACAAGGCTCTTGTATCCAGTATCTAGGCACACTGTACTGTTGGTAGTACTGCGGTGTGTGCCTCTGATACTTAGATACAGCCTTCTTTCTGGATGGTTGTTGGCGTTGTTGGTATTCTAATGGAGCATACTATTGATTATGTCTCACAGGTCTGGGAGGCTAAGGTTTCTGCTGTTTATGATAGGAACTTGGGGGCGGAATCATAGCCTTTGCTGTACGAGGAGGGGCGGCTGTAACCTTTGCTAGACTCGGGACCTCTTCGGGTTCAGGATTGGGTTCCACTCCCCTAACGAACACCGCACTAGATTTTCCCTTATGGGAGAAAGAGTCAATTCCTAAACCATGTTTATCGTGGGCATGCTGCTCAGTGCTTAGAATATCTTCCATCCTTCTAGAATATTTTTCAAATGATTTCAAGATGTTCTCGAGTTCTCCTCGTTTCTTGAGAGTTTGTACTTTAGCTTCGAGTAAAGTATAATCATATATCTTGCACTCACTATGAGACTTTGCCTCACTTTGATCTTTGCAAGTTGATGATTGCTTTCCATGAGATTTTCATAAGTGACTGCTGTTTTTGCAATCCAAAGACATATTTTCATAGTTGTTTTTGAGCAATTCATTTTTGTCGTTCTGTTCCAGGTTTAAAATGGCGAGCTGTATATTTTCTTGTTTGAGTGTCTCATGGGCTCTTTGAATGTTTTAAAATTCATTCATCAGGTTTTCAAAAGTATGCGATGCATTGATAGGAAATAGTTGAGTTTGAGCTTACCTCATCATCGTTGTCATCATCATACTCTATTTCTTTGGCCATAAAGCACATACATCTTTATCCTCAATTTCATCGTCGGAGGAGTCACTGTCAGTGATTGCCTGTAGGCACTCCTCGGTGTTGTTTGATGCGGGCGAGGCTTCTGATTCACCAATCAGGGCCTTAAGCTTGTTTCTCCAGGCTCATCCCATCTCATCCTTTTCCTATTTCTCAGCTTCGGGCAGCTTTAGCACTTTTAGATGAGAACACTTATTTGCATAATGTCCTAGCTTCCTGCAATTATAACATAGGTTAGAATCGCCGTATGAAGGGGATTCAGAGCTTACCCTGTTAAATGGATTGGGCCTGTGTGGAGCCTTTCTAGACTGTTTGATGAACTTCTTGAATTTGTGCATGAGCAAGGCCATTTCATCTTGTGACAGGATGTCATTGTCACTGTCTGCTACCTTGTGTGTCGACTTAGATGTGCTGGGTGCTGAACTACATCTCCTATCAAATACAGCAGCCAGTGCTGTAGTCTGGGCAAGTGACTCTTCAGATTTCTCTCTCCTGTCTATATCATACTCGAATGCCTTTAAGTCAGAAAAGAGAACAAAAGTGGAAATATCATTTAAGTTAGAGGACACATGCATAGTTGTGGTTTTTATGTCCCATCGGGCAGGAAGTGATCTAAATATTTTCAAATTTTTCTCCTTTTGGGTATATGCTTTACCCAATGATTCAGGTTCACCGAAAATGCTGGTAAATCTGAGGTCAAGCTCCTCAAGCATTTCTGTAGATTTCATCTCGAAAGACCTAAATTGCAGAGTTAGTTTAGAAATTTTATTTTCTTTCGAGAGCTCAGTTCCCTCGCAAATGATCTTGAGTTTTTCCCAAATTTGTTTGGCTGTCTTACAGCTCTTTACCTTATAAAATGTGCCTTTGTCGAGAGTGAAAAACAGTACATTTTTTGCAAAATTGTCCAGGTTCACATGCTTGCGATCGTCGGTCGTCCACTGTTCACGCTCCTTCTCGAGCATTTCCGCATGGGGTTGCCCTTTTCTTCTTGCGGCTGTATTGGGCTTCATAATCTTGATAGGTCCTTCCTGGATGATAAATATCATCTCTTCGTGCATTGCTGCAAGATGGGCTTCCATCCTAATTCTCCAGTCATGAAATTCATTAATAGAAAACATATGAACCTTATTTATCATGGCGGTGTCCATATTAGAAATAGGATAAATGATGAAAATATAACACAAAGTTTCCATAAGCTAGTGATTTTTGTGGATCTAATACAGTTAAAAATCGACTGATTCTTGTTAGAATCAACTTCTCCGATACCACTTGTTGGCCACAGAGTATACAATAAATAGCTTAGAAAGGGAGGATACAATAAGCTGTATGTTTTTTGAAGTTATTTGAATATTGGAAGAATAATATTGGGTTGCAGTAAATACAATAACTAGGTACTCTCATGTTTGCTTGATGCGTACAGGGTTTTCACAATATGTGTACTTTATATCACAGTTACAAATGAAAACAGTAAGGACAGAATGTAAAATACACACGGATATAAGTGGTTCGAGGTAAACCCCTCTACGTCCACTGGTCCTCCACACAGGAGTAAAATATTTATTAAAATCACTACGTGCACAACTATGTGACTTTAACTAAACCTGCCTCTGTATCGTTCACACAGATTGATACAATGACAATAGCTTAGGCCGTTCACACAGATTGGCTTTTGCTCTTTTGACTTGCTTCTTTTCACACATATCGAAGCTTAATCTTCAATGTTATTCTTCCCACGCAGTTCGAAACTAGCAAGGACTTAGTCCACATAGGGCTAAGGTTGATCTCGACGGTAAAGATAGGGTAGAACAAGTTCAAGCAACAACTATATGCTTTGACGAGCGATTACTGTATGCTGTGATGTTTGTGTTGGGAACTGTATGTAACACCCCCAAAACCATCTGGGATATTACAGCGCCGTGGGCCCCTCGCGCTGGAACCCACCAGGCTAAAAACCGTTTACAAAACCATTTCAAAAACGTTCAAAGATACCAAAAGGCCAATGAGGGTAATATTTTAAATACTCAAATATTTTCAAAAGCATAGTTCTCAAATACCGTCATAAAATACCATTTGAAAATACAAGGCGAAGTGCCAATTCTCGACAGTTAACAGTGTATGTTAAGCAACCCCTTAAACGTACAGATAAAATAGTTAGGAAAAAGGGTTTAACGAAATAACCCAAGTTCGTAAAATGTTAAAAGGCCATTTTGAAAGTACACATGAGTTGGTAAAAATACCGAAAAGCCATTTTGAAATATAAACACGCAGCGGATAAAATACAATTCAAATATACACAATTGCAGCGGAATAAAACAACCAGAAAAGAAATACTCGATACTCAAAAAAAAATGCCACAGCCAGTATCACCCGGGAAGCTCATCCCTTCACGACCGCTACTAGCTCGATCTCCGAGTACCTAAAAATAAAGCCCACGACGGGGTCAGCCACAATACTCAACAATGATATCGATCACATCATCATAAATAATTACATACCGATGTAATAACGAAGTAAGAATACTACCAATGTAATCTTACCGTTATAACCTTACCAATCCATGGCAATCCATACCAAATCGATCCTTACCATAATTCACATTTCGCATTCTCAAATGACGAAATGAACTCAATCACAACCAACTGTATTATATTCAAATAATATCAAAAATCCTCAAAACATCATCATAACTCATAATCATGAAATAATTCATCCGTGCCAAATCCTGTCCATCGGATTACACAATCAAAACTCAACCTGGATAAACCAATAATACACAACATATCTGTAGATCAACTACCACATGATAATGATAACAAATCCCGAACATCGACGTACAGTCTGAATGCTTATACGATCAATAACCAGATCAACCAATACGTTAACTCAGAATATCACCAACATGATAACTCCAATATGACCAACAAAGAATCAATGATAACCGAGAGTACCCTCAACATGGTAAACTCCCAACACGATCGACAAAGATCAACAATAACCAAGAATACCCTCAACAAGGTAGACTCCAAATGATCAACAAAGGACCAACAATAACCGAGAATACCATCAACAAGGTAAACTCCAAATGATCAACAATAATGGATCTCAAAGAAATAGCTCCGCTGTCGAACATACCCCTCGGGCGTATGAACAACCAGTCACAAACCGTCGAACATACCCAACCATAAATAGAGGATGAACGACCAAACAATATAGCTCAAAGATGGAAGTCATAGTACGCCAGATCCGGAAATGTGTCCGTGCACAAGCCACCCCGGGTATCGATCAAATACATGTGTGGTCTTGTACCTAATTAGCCTCACGAACTACGTCTCGTGTGCACGGTTCAATGTGGAAATATCAACAAATAACCATCATGTGCCCAGCTAAAAATTCTACACAATAACCAATCGGCACGCAGATATAACTCCAGATATGTCACGATGCAACATGACAACGAAACTCAAAGAAACACATATCCAATAAGGATCAAAAGACTCACCGAAGTGAACAACAACATACTGACAATGAAAAGTCGACATGACTAATCAATATCCAAAACATTAAACCTGGGATCATCATCCCCAAATGAATGACCAACACTGTAATATCCGCAATTTTGGATTTCTGGTAATTTTCATTTTTCGGCGGAGGTCCGTTTCGATGACTCGCCCATGACCGTTTCGTCATTATGAGAATGATTAATTCTACACTTTTTGACATCTGAGTTCGTTTCGGTGCCGTTTTGTTGAGTTCCGTGCTTTTTAACGACTTTTCCGCACTCGAGTTCGATTCTCGTGAATCTCGTTCGAAATTACTGTTTCGAGTTTCCCGTAAGTCCGTTTAACTTTGTTAAACGTGTTGTGAACTTCGGTTTGGTTATTCGATCACGTATCGTGATTTTCGGACGTTTTGGGCCATTTTCGTAATTTCCCAAAGTTTGAGGTAATTACCTTCCGTTGTCGAATTTCGAGCCTTCGGGTGGTCGGAATCGTGTGTTCTCTTAGTTTTCGAGTTCGTCTTTGCAAATACTTCGTAACCGTATCTTCGATTCATATTCAGGTTCGGGTTTCGGGGTCGTTCGGGCCCAGGCCGGCACTGGCCGAGTTACGGCCGGTAGTGCTCGGCAGTTACGTACGTAAGTCCGGTTACGTACGTAAGGCCCTGGCCGGTTACGTACGTAACGGGCCGGCAGATTTGGGGCAGTGACTCGGTTACGTACGTAAGCCTTGGCCGGTTACGTACGTAACTCGGCCGGCAGTCAGCCTATTTAAGGCCTGGCAGCGTGTTTTTCATCCATTTTTCTCATTCTCCTCCTTGTCTTCCGCGGCTTGAGGTGTAAGAATCATGGAAAAATGTTGTTGTACAATCAACCCATGAAGTCTTGGAGTTCATATCATCAATCATCCACCCTATAACATCCTCCGATCTACCGAATCAGGTCAGATTTTCTAGAAATCTAATTTTGGGGATTTTGGGTATTTTGTTCGTTTTCGTCCGTTTAATCCGATTTAACTTAGGATTGTGATGGATTGATGATTATTTAGATGTATTGTATCGTTTCCCTTGTTATTCCATGGTTGGATCGTATCGATTCGTTGTTTTGGTCGAGTTCTTGATCGACACCTTGAAGGTGTCCGGTAAAATGTCATAGAGGGTTTTCGGGCGTTCTACGATTATTATTCCTCGTATGATCGATGATTTATTGATTATATGTTGTTAGGGTCGAATTATTATGAAGAACTCGAGTCGGAACCCTTCCGTTCGTCGTTTTCTTCAAGCTTCTCGATCGTGGGTGTATTCTTTTCCTTCGTCGGGGAATCGTAGGTGTTCGAGGTGTCCCGACTGAGCCGTGATTGTAGGAGTCTCCGGTATCGATTATCGAGGCAAGTATCTTGCCCATACATTACGTGTTTTGTGGATATATTAGTTGGTAATTTACGATACGTGATTTACGAATGTCTATAATTAACTTTCAAAAGAATCGATATACTTTCCAATACTTCCTTAAAAGATGACTCGTATGATTTCGTTGTTAAATGTGCTTGTCTAAGTATGTGTAGGGTATCGTTTTGTGTGATTATGAAATTGTAGATTTATAGTTTAACTTTCCTTGAGGTATGTGTGGAACATATGCATATTGATGATCCTGTGACATTGTGTTGTTCGGCGTGGTTGGAAAGGTATTTTCCCTCGTTACTATGTTATTGGTACTAGCTGCATCGTTGGAATTCTAACATGAGTCGTATCGTTACTTGGTCGTGAGTATATGTTGGATGAACTGACCATTCTAGTAAGGTACCTCGACTATATATACTGTGATTGACCTTCGAGGCTTGTGGTTTGCAACTGTGATTTTGGAATGTGTGTGTGTGTTGTTCCTTCCACCCGGAGTGTCCGACGGGATGTCTGGGGGTCGATACTAAGGGTACGGCCATAGAAGTGGACTTGGGTGCGTGTGTGGATGAACTTCCACCCGGATTGTCCGACGGGATGTCTGGGGGTCGATACTAAGGGGTACGGCCGCGGAAGTGGTTTCCCACCCGGAGCGTTCGACGGGGCGTCTGGGGGCCGATACTAAGGGGTACGGTCGCGGGTTACCAGGTGAAGTTTTCATCTTGAGGATGACGTTGATGTTTTCGTTAATTGTGATATTGTCCGGAGTATCATAATGCTTTGTTCTCGGGGTCGAGAGACATTATATATCGAGTCTTGGTGCTTGGCTAGAATGGCATAAGAATAATGTGTTATGTGTAATGTGTCCTTGTAAGTGAATTGAAGTGGATGATCGGGTCGTGGACCCTGTGTTTTGTGAACGGAATGGTTGGGTCATGGACCCCGTGTTTTGTTAAACGGATTTGTATTTTGGAAAATGAACTTTGGGGTTGTGACCCTAAATGGCTTTCGAGGAATTCAGAACTTTTCAATTTCTGATGTTTTCAAAACTCCCGAGATTTGGAAATGTTTTCAAAATGCTTACTTGCTTCGTTTCTTCTTTCAAGACTTGAACTATTTTTAACTAAATTTATCTCGGGAAGTCTTTCGTTATATTCTCGGAATGTGTTGTGTATGACTCGTATTTGCACTTTATACTTGCACTAGCGAAACATTGGAGTTTTGCTAACCCCCGAGTAATCGGGGGGTGGATATCTGTATTGTGTCGAGGTACACGTAGGTTCTCGGGAGCAAGACAGGATCGGTACGAGGGATGATGAAAGACGAATGATACTAATCACACGAAGGCCAGTTTTGGGTTCAGTTAGTCGGAGTCCATTGTATTGTCTTTTCCGCTGTCTTATTGTTTGTGGTGGTAATTATTTTACCCTTGCGTGGGTATGAGTCTGGATGAGTTTATGTATTTTTATTTGTAAGTCAGTGTCGAAAGACCAAATCGGTCTATTGGTTCGTTATTTTGATTCGTCGGTATGTAATGTAATGTGTTGTTTTGATGTCTAGCCTGGTGGATCCTCACGGAGAGGGTCTGCGACGTGTAATATTCCCGGTTCGATCTGGGTGTTACATTTATGGTATCGGAGCTTAGGTTGAGGAAACCTAGGCTGTCGGGTCGAGTTATGTGTTGTTGAGTCTTGTATTGTCAGATTTTGTCTGAGTCGTCATGACGCGTCGTCTGAGTTTGTTGGTCGTGATTAGTATCGTGGGGTGATCATCATCTTCGTGCGACCTGTGGATGTAAGTCTCCCTTCTTTGTGTTGTGCCTCGTGTGACACGAGCTATTTTTATGATTATTTGTTAAGTGACGGAATCCTCTTATGGATTTTGATTTCTTGATACGTGATTATTTGACTCTCATATTTCGTTCATGTGAGGAGTAGTGTTCTTTGGATTGTATTTCTTTTATCCATTGCGTGAGTTTTTTTGTAATGGCTTTCGGTATTTTACCGACTGAGCTTTATTTCGAAAACCGATTCCCTTAACCGAGTTTTTGGCATTTTGGCCTTGATCGTTTTGGCGAAATTTTTTATGACGGTATTTAGTATTTTGTAAATGGCTTTTGTGAGTTTTGAAATATTACCGTCATTGACCTTTTTGGTGTTTTTTTTTGTAAATGGTTTTTATCCTGGTGGGTTCCGGCGCGGAACCCACGGCGCTATATTGTTCCGTGTATTTACCTGAAATTTTTGGGCATTCTAGCCCATTGAATTATTTTCGAAAACCTTGAGTATCTTAGAAAATAAATTTCGAGACGTACGTTTAAAATGAATTGTTTTCTCGTGGTACTTCTAAGGTGCCACAATATGTTTCAAAATTCTTCTACCTCGAGGACCAAAATGTTTTGAGATATTTTCAATGTTTTATAAACACTTTTACTTAGACCCGAGGGTCGAATATTCTAAAAGTTTTCACTAAGAGAAAGTGTCCTCATTTTTATCGAATGCGAAATGGTTTTCCAAAGTCTCGATAACGATGTTTCACGTTTGTACTTTTTGAAAGGTGATACTCAAGATCAACCGGTATTCTTCTAAATTATTTTCAAAATGAGGTTTTCATTTTTAAAACCTATCAACTCCCGTTTGCGTTTGGGAATGTATGTATGATGTTTGCTTTGTCGTTATGATGTTTGCTCTCGAGTATGATCGAATTGGTGGCATGAACGTCGAGGCGTTGCCACGCATTTGTTGTACTAGCCCTCTGTGAGAGGTGTGAACTGGTATTTACTATTTGTCGCCTCGTGGTGATTTGTGTGTTGTCGCATGAGTGTGAGCTGTTGAAGCTGGGGTTTGTACGTTTGTGTGCATGTGTGATTGTTTCATGAGGTTTGTGATTGTGTGCGGGCTATCCTTCGGGCTGTTGTAATCGTTGAACAATGCCGTGGTTGTTGTGATTTTAGTATGTGTTGATATGTTATGCCAAATTGGCATCTCCGGTTTGTTGTTTTGCGATGTTATATTCCATTGTACCTAGCAGTTGTATTTTCGGTATGCCGAGCCGAGGTGTTTCAACCGTGGTGTGCTGGGGGCATGCACGTACCAATTATCTTTCTCGTCACAGGATCCAGTTTTGCGAGTTGAGTTCCGAGTCTTTCGGGGCGCGAACTTCAGCACAGATATCAGGATCGGCTCTAAGAGGCCCATGGGAGATTTTTCTGTCGGTTGCTTTTCGCGTTGTTACCTTGTTTCCGTTGTTGTGAGTTGCGGGGGCGACATTTGTTTTATAAGAGGTCGAATGTAATACCCGTGTTGTTTTTGGACTTCTGCATTTCCTCTTTCTCTAGTCTATCAACTCGCTCGTGCTCGTTGATACTTTATGAACTTGTTCTGTATTTCGGTTTCATCGTCTGAACGAACTGTGATCTTGTTGTGGGTCGATCTGGTTATCGCTGTGACTTTTTTGAGTTCGGTTCGATTCTTGTGAACCTTGTTCGGAAGTGACATCATTTGGTTCTAATAGTTCTTTTATTCGAAGTGGATCGGATCTGGAACTCCTATGTTTTCGACTCTGTCGACTCGTTATGCTCGTTAATATTTTCTGAACTTTCCATATCCCTTGCTTTTGTTGATCGAACGAGTGTGGTATTGTTTCGGAATAACTCGTTTATCGTTGTGATTTTTCAATTGCTATTCCCTTCCATATGGATCTTATGTGAATGCACATCCTGTTGTTTTCACCGGATCATATATTGTCTCGAGTCGAGATGTGAACCTTGGAGTTGTCGGTTGAACCTTATTGTTCTTCGTGATCCGAACATGATTATTCGATTTTTGTTGACTCGATCGTTGTGGTTCGATCATTGATTGTTCGGTTTTTGTTGATCTCATTTCGTGATTGTTGAACGTTCAGACTCCTTCGTAATTCCCTTAAGTTCGAGAAATTAGTCTCGTTTTCGATCTTCCAACCCTTGGGCAGTGGAATTCCGTATTTGTTCAGCATTTGGCTCGCGTTTTGATTGATGAACCGTTGGGTTGGTCAATCGTGTTGATTTTTGTTCGTTGTGTTTTGTGATTGTTCAGATAATCGACTCGATTGTATTATCCGTTTTATGACGCTTATCACTTGTTGGTTTTATTATGTCTCTACCAGTGGCGTTGTGTTGGTCGTCGTGGAGCGTGTTTTCACGCCGTATATTCATTTGCGCTGCTTGTAACATTTTGCCGTTGGGCGTAAGTTACGCGTTTCTTGTGTATCTCGTTGAGTTTTCCTGGCGGGATATTGCTCCTCCCTACTTGTTTTAAGTTTCGGGACGAAACTTCTTTTAAGGAGGGTAGAATGTAATATCCGCAATTTCGGATTTGCGGTAATTTTCATTTTTTGGCGGAGGTCCATTTCGATGACTCGCTCATGACCGTTTCGTCATTCTGAGAATGATTAATTCTACACTTTTTGACATCCGAGTTTGTTTCGGTGCCGTTTTGTTGAGTTCCGTGCTTTTTAACGACTTTTCCGCACTCGAGTTCGATTCTCGTGAATCTCATTCGAAATTACTGTTTCGAGTTTCTCGTAAGTACGTTTAACTTTGTTAGACGTGTTGTGAACTTCGGTTTGGTTATTCGATCACGTATCGTGATTTTCGGACGTTTTGGGCCATTTTCGTAATTTCCCAAAGTTTGGGGTAATTACCTTCCATTGTCGAATTTAGAGCCTTTGGGTGGTCAGAATCGTGTGTTCTCTTAGTGCTCGAGTTCATCTTTGCGAGTACTTCGTAACCGTATCTTCGATTCATATTCAGGTTCGGGTTTCGGGGTCGTTCGGGCCGTCGTTCGGGCCCAGGCCGAGTTACGGCCGGTAGTGCTCGGCAGTTACGTACGTAAGGCCGGTTACATACGTAAGGCCCTGGCCGGTTACGTACGTAACGGGCCGGCAGATTTGGGGCAGTGACTCGGTTACGTACGTAAGCCTTGGCCGGTTACGTACGTAACTCGGCCGGCAGTCAGCCTATTTAAGGCCTCGCAGCGTGTTTTTCATCCATTTTTCTCATTCTCCTCCTTGTCTTCCGCGGCTTGAGGTGTAAGAATCATGGAAAAATATTGTTGGACAATCAATCCATGAAGTCTTGGAGTTCATATCATCAATCATCCATCCTATAACATCCTCCGATCTACCGAATCAGGTCAAATTTTTTAGAAATCTAATTTTGGGGATTTTGGGTATTTTGTTCGTTTTCGTCCGTTTAATCCGATTTAACTTAGGATTGTGATGGATTGATGATTATCTAGATGTATTGTATCGTTTCCCTTGTTATTCCATGGTTGGATCGCATCGATTCGTTGTTTTGGTCGAGTTCTTATCGACGCCTTGAAGGTGTCCGTTAAAATGTCATAGAGGGGTTTTCGGGCGTTCTACGATTATTCTTCCTCGTATGATCGATGATTTATTGATTATATGTTGTTAGGGTCGAATTCTTGTGAAGAACTCGAGTCGGAACCCTTCCGTTCGTCGTTTTTTTCAAGCTTCTCGATCGTGGGTGTATTCTTTTCCTTCGCCGGGGAATCGTAGGTGTTCGAGGTGTCCCGACTGAGCTGTGATTGTAGGAGTGTCCGATATCGATTATCGAGGCAAGTATCTTGCCCATACATTGCGTGTTTTGTGGATATATTAGTTGGTAATTTACGATACGTGATTTACGAATGTCTATAATTAACTTTCAAAAGAATCGATATACTTTCCAATACTTCCTTAAAAGATGACTCGTATGATTTCGTTGTTAAATGTGCTTGTGTAAGTATGTGTAGGGTATCATTTTGTGTGATTATGACATTGTAGATTTATAGTTTAACTTTCCTTGAGGTATGTGTGGAACATATGCATATTGATGATCCTGTGACATTGTGTTGTTCGGCGTGGTTGGAAAGGTATTTTCCCTCGTTGCTATGTTATTGGTACTAGCTGCATAGTTGGAATTCTAACATGAGTCGTATCGTTACTTGCTTGTGAGTATATGTTGGATGAACTGGTCATTCTAGTAAGGTACCTAGACTATATATACTGTGATTGACATTCGAGGCTTGTGGTTTGCAACTGTGATTTTGGAACGTGTGTGTGTGTGTTGTTCCTTCCACCCGGAGTGTCCGACGGGATGTCTGGGGGTCGATACTAAGGGGTACGGCCACGGAAGTGGACTTGGGTGCGTGTGTGGATGAACTTCCACCCGGAGTGTCCGACGGGATGTCTGGGAGTCGATACTACGGGGTACGGCCGCGGAAGTGGTTTCCCACCCGGAGCGTTCGACGGGGCGTCTGGGGGCCGATACTAAGGGGTACGATCGCAGGTTACCAGGTGAAGTTTTCATCTTGAGGATGACGTTGATGTTTTCGTTAATTGTGATATTGTCCGGAGTATCATAATGCTTTGTGCTCGGGGTCGAGAGACATTATATATCGAGTCTTGGTGCTTGGCTAGAATGGCATAAGAATAATGTGTTATGTGTAATGTGTCCTTGTAAGTGAATTGAAGTGGATGATCGGGTCATGGACCCTGTGTTTTGTGACCGGAATGGTTGGGTCGTGGACCCCGTGTTTTGTTAAACGGATTTGTATTTTGGAAAATGAACTTTGGGGCTGTGACCCTAAATGTCTTTCGAGGAATTAAGTACTTTTGAATTTCTGATGTTTTCAAAACTCCCGAGATTTGGAAATGTTTTCAAAATGCTTACTTGCTTCGTTTCGGCTTTCAAGACTTGAACTATTTTTAACTAAATATATCTCGGGAAGTCTTTCGTTATATTCTCGGAATGTGTTGTGTATGGCTCGTATTTGCACTTTATACTTGCACTAGCGAAACAGTGGAGTTTTGCTAACCCCCGAGTAATCGGGGGTGGATATCTGTATTGTGTCCAGGTACACACAGGTTTTCGGGAGCAAGACAGGATCGGTATGAGGTATGATGAAAGACGAATGATACTAATCACACGAAGGCCAGTTTTGGGTTCAGTTTGTCGGAGTCCATTGTATTGTCTTTTCCGCTGTCTTATTGTTTGTGGTGGTAATTATTTTACCCTTGCGTGGGTATGAGTCTGGATGAGTTTATGTATTTTTATTTGTAAGTCAGTGTCGAAAGACCAAATCGGTCTATTAGTTCGTTATTTTGATTCGTCGGTATGTAATGTAATGTGTTGTTTTGATGTCTAGCCTGGTGGATCCTCACGGAGAGGGTCTGCGGCGTGTAATATTCCCGGTTCGATCTGGGGGTGTTACAAACACGATCTACGATCTCAATACAACTGTCCTGGGATCAACATCCCTCAATGAATAACCGATACGAAACTCATTACACGAAACCTCAACATATACAACAACTCAACATACTAATTATCCACCTGACTGAACAAATACTTAGATTACCTCAAAGCCGAGGACCATATCCATCAACATCCCCCAATGAGACAATCAACACAACCATTAATACCAACAATAGTCCTGGGATCAACATCCCTCAACGAACAACCAGTACGAATCTCAATATACGAAGCCTCAACATACAACATATACAACAACTCAACATAATAATTATCTCATAACTGAACAATACATAAATTACCTCAAAGCCGAAGACAACATCCTTTCCATGAACAACATCCCTGAACGAATACACAATTATACAAATAATCTCAAATAAGGTACCATCCATTCAATACCAATAAACATTTATCCCAATACTTATGTCATCACGATAACTATCCTCGATATCCGATAACTCACGTCTTCCCTGAACACAATTAAATCATATACCTTATGATTTAATACAACCAGAGCACGATATACAAACCATTATCCCGACAACTTACATTTCTAACAACATTGCTATACGAATTATAAATGAAATGAAAACGAAACCATTCATTAAGTATTATAAACTGAACAAGTAGAAACTTGCCTCGATACCGATACCACGAAGCCGTTACCAATATCCATTGACTTTGTCTACGAGCTCCTCAGCCCTGACCAAAAGCAATCTACGAATTCTTCAACTCCAACCGCAACACAACGGTCACAATCAACGATCAAATCATCATAACCTATTGCAATAACCGATTAACACACATTCGATAAAAATCAATAACCGACATAGCCAACCAAGCGACTCAACGGCTCAACAATACCCCGATCATATACATAAAACCAAATAATCCAACTCAACAAATACGAACTCATATCCACAATACAAGCCGTAACTCGATGATCACAAATAACAATCAATAACCGATCAACAAACACAATGGTTCTATAATATCCCGATTAAACACATATCCAAACAAGCCGAACTAATCAAACACGAACTCAAAACCACAACACGATTCCACAATCCGAAAGTCATATCAACAATCAATTTAACCAAGTGTCTAAGCATTACTGATTCCAAATTCAATCTTAAATACGATTACAAGTTTCCTCCTTGTAAATTCATAATAAAAATCAATTACCAATTATCATCATCAATACGGACAATCAGATTAATTCAACGTTATAAAATACCATAGTCCAAAGGTTTCAAATATTTCCATTATCCGAATTGAACACTTATTCAACACGTATGAATTCTCAAATTCAAAAGTGAATCATAACCTTATCAAACCCGAAAATCATATTCGTATTCATATACGAATATTGTACCAAAACACATAACTTAGTTATAGATATGAATATTCCATATTCATATCTAAAACACCAACATCACTCAAACATGATCATCAATTCATATACTCCAAGAATTCCTTAAGAACACAACTTATTCTGACATCACATTCAAAGTCCTCAAACGACATAATCCGATGTGTTCTAACATCTAAACAATCCTTATTCACAATTCAAGGTGTATATAATCATGTTCTTCAACATATATACTTCTCATAACATCATGAATCGCAACAAAGTACCAAGAACATCGAGAATACTACGATTCCATAATCATAACAACATAATCGAATCATTTGATCACCAATTCATTATCTTACCTTAACAAAATTCTCGTAAATACCAAGAATCATTACAGCAATATCAATTCAACCATCATTCATACGAAAACGAGTAGAATTTTCCAAGTTCTACTCATTGAGATATTTCATCGGACACTTTGAAGGCATAGTCCAATTCAATCGATTATTCGAAGAAACACTCGAATTCGTTCCACAAAACTTCAAGAATGATGAATGATTACGAGTTTACAATCAAGTGCAATCAACAATCTGAATCAAAACAAAGCAAATCGGCCAAAGCACCAAGAAACCTCAAGAACATCCAAAAACCAAAAGTTTAGGTGTTCTTACCTTCGATCCGGGTGGAAGATGATGTTAATCCATGATTCCAACTTCCAAAACATGTTGCTATAAGTTGATCTTACTCAAAACCATCCATTTTTGCTGAAGGAATCGCGAAAAAATGAAGAAAAATGAAAAATGCCCAAGATGACTCGGTCCAGGCCTTATATAGGCCGAGACCTGCCGGCACGTTACGTACGTAATCGGCGGGTCCTTACGTACGTAGCCGACCGTGGCCTACCCTTCTGCCCAGTTCTGTCGACAGCCTTACGTACGTAACCGGCAACTGCTTATGTACGTAACGTGCCCTTACGGCCGTAACCGGCCACATACTTACGTACGTAATCGGCCAGTCCTAGCCCCCAGCGAGTCACTGCCGACCGCGATCGGCCATCCTTGCGAGTCACTGCCGACCATGCTCGGCCACTGCAGGTCCTCTCGGCCACGACTCGGCCAGCCGCCCCGTAACGTACGTAACACTTATTCCGTTGCGTACGTAATACGTACGTTGACTTGTTACAGTATTATACTCATATTACGTACGTAATACACCCTGTATAGCATACGTAAATCCATCCGTTGACTCACCTGTCCACATCCGCGCCGAAAGCCGCCGACCACGGGCCCAAACTGTCTGATTCCTCTTGTTACGTACGTTATGTACACTATATAACGTACGTAAGCTAACACATTTTACGTACGTAAGCTTCAAGGCTTAATGTACGTAATGGCTTTTATACTTAGCCAAAAATTCAACTGTTCCTGTCTGACGTCTCGACATACTGGATACGAATATACGGCATGCTGAATACACATATACTCAACCCAAAAATATTCTCATACGATATACCTGATATCCAAATCAGTTCAACCTGATACAACAAATCCTCAATATAACTGTCAATCAAAACGTCAATTACACAAGTATAACTGTCTCAGTCCTCAATTTATTTTATCCATACTGTATAGATACCAAACTATACAGTATATCTCAGATAAAATAACGCGAAAAATTTATATTGAAAATCCGGGTATTACACTGTATATTTCTTCGCTTTTATGATGTTGTACGCTCAGGAAATATACTGCTCTTTGTTAGCTTTATATATTTATTTTCAGAGTTGATTTGTAGATGTAATGCACGAGATAATTAGTGATGTAATCAATGAGAATATACAGTCTTTTGCCTTACTTTTCTGTCTCAATTATTTTCCGTTCAATAATATTATAATAAATATTAGTCTTAGTTAATAGAAGAAGTTGAGTGATAATTTTATTACCGGAATAAATCCAATTGAGAGTAGGTGGGAATCGGAAATGTATCATCTATTCACATTATATATTATTTAAGCATGTTCAACAACAACAACAATATCTAAGCCTTAGTCCCAAAATAATTTTGGGTCGACTAACATGAATCAAACTTCGAAAAAGAGAATGAAAAAGAGAAAAAAAAACAAATAAAAAAAGAGAATGAATGTTAAAAAAAAAGAAAAAGAAATGAAAAATCCTGAAAAATAAATTACAAGATAACATGGAATAAAATAAAATAGGAATAAAAATACAGATTAAAAAAAAGGAATCAGATTCCATCCACCATCCGTATTCTTTCCCGCCACATTTGCCTCTCCGTCGCCATACTTTCTCCAATTCCAAGAAACCGCATATCATTTTCAATCATCTTTATCCAAGTTTTCTTGGGTCTTCCTCTACCTTTCACAACATTACTTGTTCCCCAACTTTCTAGCCTCCTCACTGGGGCATCAACAGGTCTTTTTCTCACATGATCAAACCATCATAATCGATTCTCCATCATCTTGTCTTCTATAGACGCAACTCTTACCTTCTCTCTAATCACCTCATTTCTGAGTCGATCCTTTTTTGTATGACCACACATCCATCGTAGCATACGCATCTCTGCCACATTCATCTTTTGAACGTGATACTGTTTTACAGCCCAATATTCGGTGCCATATAACAGTGCAGTCCTAATTGTTGTTCGGTAAAATTTACCCTTTAATATATAAGGCATGTCAGGATCACATAAAACCCCTGTGGCACTTGATGAGTCGATTTTTGATCGTCTCATTCCGTTATATCGAGTCACGCTTTCGTTTGTTTTTAAGTGTTTTTGCTCTTTTTACGCGTGGTATGTTGTCTTTTTGTTTTGTAGGTATTCAGACAAAGATTGTGGTGAAATATGCGCTTTTATGGCCAATATTGGAGTTTATGACGATCAAGAGCGAGAACGGGGCCTAAAACGATGAAGATTGAAGTACTACATGTCGTATTTTCTAATTTCCAGATTCATTAGCTCAAATTAGGATGTGTTCTATATATGTATGGATTCCTCGTGAAATCAGCTTCGCAACGATATATTATACGCTAAATTCCGAGGTGTATTGAGGGATATATGGCTTCTAGACCACGGCCTCACAGTCCGAACCGCGCCCGGATCGCGATCCAAGTCCAGACCGCGTCCCGGATCGCGATCCAGAATTCAGACCGCGAGATAGATTTTTTCTTGGATACCTAGATTGCGATCCCAAATGCCCGGATCACGATCCAACCCCTGTTTGTGCAGAAAATGTGATTTTCTGCACTTTTTTGCGATTTTTGACGGGTATATAAAGGGAAACCCTACACTCAACTTGGGAGATCCGAAATTCTGGAGGAAAAACTCATTTTTTTTCTCAACTTTCTTGTATTCTAAACATCTAGAGACACATTTGTGAGTGATTTTCATTCCTTGTATGAAGATTTTGTGAGTTTTTGAAGGAAGAACATTAAACCTTCCTCGGGCCTCGATTTCGATTTCGCAAGGGAAGATCTCTACCATGTTTTACTCTATGATTTTTGCTATTATTGTTGATTTGATCATGAGTAGCTAATCTTATCATATGGGTGTTTAGATTGAACCACACACATGTTCTTGGTTGTTAGTTTTGATTGATTTTCTGGGTATGCGTTTGGGATTGTTCCTCTTTCCTTGTTCTTCGTAATCTATCGGCGTCCTTGATGATATTTGTGCACGAATATTATTTAGACGCAAGAGAACTTATGATTTAGATCATCAAAACTTTTTCATAGTTGTTGTTATTGTCAAAATCGAGGGTATTTGTCGGTGTTCGCCATCAAACGACCCGATAGAAGCGATTGTGAATGTTCTAACCTTTTTCCGCGATCTTTTGGCGAATTACCCCATCAAAGGTATTAGCTAGTCGATTGTTAGTAGAGATTCAACCCCATCAAAGGAGTTTCTCTTATTTTTGAAAAGAACAATCGCGATTTTTGGAATTGGCCGCCATCAAATGGGTTTTCTTTTAATTGTGAGCAATCGGTAATTCCAAACCATAAATTCTTTGAGTATCGAAACTAATAATTGATAACGTGTGTGTCGCTGATTCTAAACCGCCATATCACTCTCATAATTGTATTCTCTATAAATCCATACTTTAATTCGGTGTTTTTAACGCATCGATTAATTTAATTTCCCGCACTTGTTTTACGAACTTTCATCTCAATCGAATCATTCACCGTGTTTTAATTTACTTTAGTTTCGTCAATTCGACTTTTTGCTAAACATAATCGAACTTCAAACCGTTTCCAACTCCTCGAGAGATCGACCTCGGAGTTACTTGCCGCTTCCTACAAAAGCGATTCGCACACTTGCGAGTTTTTAATTTGTTCATCAAGTTTTTGGCGCCGTTGCCGGGGAGTTGCCATTTAATTTTTGATCTTGTTTTAATAGTAGTTGAATTGTTATTCTTGATCAATTTTTTTTTTTCGTTCTCATTATTTTTGATAAAATTCGCTCTAATTTCCTTTGTTTATGCTTGGTAGGAGATCGTTGGGTAACCCGATTCTTCCGCCCATAGATGAAGTTCAAAGGATTAGAGCACCAAAAACAATGGCCACATCATCAATGGCAAATGACGAGGTGAATCCGGATCTTGAAGAGCGACTTTTGCTCCAAGAAGAAAACCCTCGTCAACCGAGGGTTGAGAATGTTGCACAGAATATAGATGAAGAAAACATTCATCAACCAAGGTTTCCGAGATATGAGAATGTTGGGCGCAATCAAGGGATACCCGAAGCTCAAAAAGGGAGATACTTCTATCCGAGACAACCACCCGTTGGAGTGCAATATGAAGCGAATTATTATCCCGGACCTCAACATGGGATGGAAGCAAACTACAACATGCCGCAACAACCTCCGGTCGAACATCTAATGCGGGACTATGCAAAGCCTGTGGTGAACACCGCCATTTCATGCATCCAATTAGCACCGGCAGCGAGGAACTACCACATAAGAGGATTTCACATCGAGCAATTGCCCTCATTTCATGAATTAGCACGTGAGGATCCGTTATCATTCATTCGAGACTTCTATGTGGCGATTGACAACTTCCCATTAAATGGGTTGAGCGAGGATCAACTAAGAATGAAGTGCTTCCCTTATACACTCAAGGATGGGGCGAAACAATGGTTGATGACTTTGGCGCCGAGCTCACTAAGAACATGGGATGAAGTTTACGATAAATTCATTACCAAGTACTTCTCTCATTCAAAGACTACGCAATTGAGAACTCAAATCTCAACGTTCGGACAACAAGCATTTCACGAAGTATGGGACCGATTCAAAATGCTCCTCATTCAATGCCCACACCATCACTATCCGCTTCAACTACTTAATCAATTCTTCTATGATGGATTGACTCAATATTTCCAAGGAGCGGTAGATAATGCAGCCGGTGGTTCGTTTTGGGGTTTAACAGAGAGACAAGGGTATGATGTGTATGAAATGTTGGGAGCCAATTCTCAACAAAAAAAGTGTACGTGTTCGTAGGGGAGCCATGCACCAAGTAAGCGAGAAGGACGAGATGCAATCTAAAATCGATGAGTTGACAAATGAACTAAGACAACTCAAGACTCAAAATAAATCTTCTAGCTCACAAGTTTGCGAGATTTGCGGAGCACCCGGACATGATGCCAATTCATGCCCACATACTTTTTCGGGAGAACAAACCGAACAAGTTAATTGGGCTATGGGACAAAGCACGGGAAGGCCCGAGTGGGAAGAGAGGAGAAATAATTATGGCGGAAACACAAGAAATGCACCTCTCCCAAACACTTATCATCCTGGGCTAAGAAACCATCCGAATTTATCATGGAGAAACAACAACCCGATGCCATACGACACAAGCGCCCAAGCTCAATACAACGGAGGAAACCAAGTCCAATAACCAACGCAAAGTGAACCACCTCCACAACAAAGGAACTCTCTTGAGGAGAGTATTGCTGCATTCATTAAGGAAAGCAATAAAAGGTTCGAATCTTTAGAAGCTTCGGTGAAGAAAATAGAGGTTCAAATTGGGCAACTTGCTACCGAGGCACGTAGACAAGAAAGGGGTAAGGTACCAAGTCAACCCGAGCAAGCTCAAGCTATTACCACTCTCCGAAGTGGTAAAGTGATTAATAAAGAAGCTAATCCCGAGGCAAAAGAAAAGGGGGGTGAGAAAGAAGACGAGTCGGGAAATGAAAAAGAGAAAGTAGACGAAGAAACTTCAACTTCCAAGCTTCACAAATATGCTCAACCATATAAGCCACCGGTCCCTTTTCCGAGCCGACTTAGAAAAGCAAAGCAAGATGAGCAATTTTCCAAAATCTACGACATGCTTTCGAAGGTTCATGTCAATTTACCTCTCTTGGATGTTGTGAAGAACATTCCCGCTTACACGAAATTTTTCAAAGAGTTGACCTCCAACAAAAGACGATATTTTGGGAACGAGAAAGTGGTGCTCTACGAGGTAGAAGTAAGGGGTCAAAAGAAAGGCGATCCCAGAAGTTTTTATGATCGACATCACTATGGGAGAATAGCGGAAGCAAAATAAAGATTGGATAACATTTCAAACAACCATCTTAGCCCGATGTACTAAGATTCGTTGTAACAAAGTTGATATCGAAACTACACTGTTCATAAGTTTGCAGCGGAAAAATACCAAACGAGTTAAGTACAAAGCATAGTTAACTATTACAAGTTGGGATAACAACAGAATTTCTAAGAACAGAAATCTTGAAGACAATCTTCTATTCGGCCTCTTCCACGAAGCCTTCTTCGTCCTCTGTTGTTTGCTCATTCTCTGGTTTAAAAGGGAAAACGGTGGGGTGAGACAAAAGGTCTCAGTGAGTGGGTGATCGTGTGCGAGTGTGGCTCTTTTTTTTGAAAATTTTTAAGTGATGCATGGTTTTATCAATTATAAAAAAAAATTTAAGAATAATTAAAATTATGTCGAAATTTTAGAAACAATAATCAGTGTGTAGTTGTAATATTATAATCCTGTCCCCGTGGATGGATATCAAGTCAAGCATCGATCAATCGATCGATCAATGATCTGGCCGAATCCTGCCGATGTGGACTTTGGATTCTAGACTCTCCTTATTACTCCTAGCAAGATAGGCCGTCGCCCCAAGATGCTGAGCCTTCGCTCTCACACTTAGTGTGTGCTTCCTTATCTCTTATCTGGGCTCGGTATGTACTTAGCTGTGGGTCAATACCCGGATCACACCGTAATCGCGATTATACCCCAAGTCTACGACCCAGGTCCCTCGGAACACTCCGCTCGGTTATGGGAATAGGAAACAACGGTAGCCTTGTTCATGAACCGCAGCCGTGCTGCTCGATCCAAGACTCAGTCTAACCGTCCCTGACACGATTTGGGACTCTAGAGGTGGCTTCTATAGCTCAAGAGGTGGCCCCCAGATGTAGGTCGGCACTCTGTTTCATATGGACTCAAGAGGTGGCCCACGTCCGTCGACGTGGCACTTTGTTCCGATAGAGTGCGGACCCATCCGTGGCACTTTGTTTGTATAGCACTTAGTTCCCGGACAGTCACAGTTATCAATTTGACGCGTTTCACAAGTATCACGTAAACGTTCGGTCAGTGAGGTTAATAGCGTATTTTGATAAAGTATGGAATATGATTAATTTTATTTGTGGCCCGGTAATGCGGAATAGGACATGTATATAAACTCGAAAATATTCTCAATAATTTATTAACGGTCTGATGGGTTTAGATCAGATATATTAAATGGGTAGGTTCGACGAAATGAAACGAGAGTTTCGTAAATAGTTTGAAAGGACGTTTTTGCCCTTAGGTTCAAACCTAAGCGTTGGAGTATGAAACGAAATCGGATGGTTATGAAATTTTATGAGGAAGCCAAAAATAATTCCTCAACTCCAGATTTAAGGAAAATTCAGAAATTTCCAGTTTTGGGACTGAAATTTCTAGAAATTGCGATATTGCCCCAAAACTTAAGGAAATCGTTCCGAGGCATATAGAGCTATGAATTTAGCTCGGAATTTAAAGAAATTTTACGAGATGACTTCTGATGAACCTGGAATTACAGATTTGTGAAAATTCCAGAAAATTTCGGACCTGGTCCAGAAGTTTGGAATTCTTGCATTTTGACCCCGAAATTATTAAAATTTGCGATTTGGACTATTAAGTTTGGATATCGAGCTACGAATCACTTGAAATTTTATGGACAGCCTATACATGGTATAATATGTACTGTCCAAGGTCCAGAATGTTTTATTTTCGAAATTTTCAGTTTAGTCCTCAAACTTTAAGAAATTACAATTTATTTCCAAAAGCTCCGTTTACTAGTGTCGAGTCCCATTTTGGCCGCAAATAAATTATCCATATATCATAAAAAATCATTTAACACAAGATTTCAGATTTTGGTAGGGTTTCAACAACACAGAAGAAAATATATAACTTTCAAGTTATCACAAAATCGACACCGACTACCAAATCGGTTGTCGTTTAAATTCGATAAATCATATTGCATATTGTTATAACCATAACATTCATATTTAAAAACATGTATTTATACAAGAATTTCATATTAGTACATACTTTCATATTTTTCATAATATTTGATGATTATGTTTAAGAAAAACGAATATTCACATAGCTATACATAAAATCATAACATGAAATTACAACATGAAGATTTTAACATAGATCATATCAAAAGAATATTGAAATACTTCATATTTAACACATGCATCACAAGAAAATAATAGATTTCTACTTTAAAGTTTGAAAGAGTTTTCACCCACCTTGATCTTGTCGGATTTCGTCGGTTCTAAGTCTTGAAAGTTGGAAAATGACTTCTCCTCTACTAATACATGGTTTGGCCAATCCACATGCAACACCAAGGTGAGAATTATGTTTGCATGTATTAATATTAAGGTTAGGTTATGGAGGATTTCATAAAAAATTATGGAAATAGTTATAAGGGATGAGATTACCTATTTCTTGTTGAAATTTTTCTTCCTCCTCCTTCTTCTTCCTCTTGGTTCGGACCTCTATCTCTCTCTTAGACTCTCAAATGCAGATTTTTTGGTTTTGGTAAGTGTAAAGGGTGGTTAGGCTAAGGTGTAAGTATTTAAAGTTGGGATAAGAAGGGTTGGGAAGTGAAATGTGTAGAAGACTTGTTACATGTGTCAAGATGTTTCATGCAAGTCTTGCATGTGATGAGTGAAGAATCTAGAGCTTCACTCTTCCTCCCTCATGGCCGCCCATATGTGTGTGTATATATATATATATATATTGTTAAATTAAGAGTATAATTAAAATGGTAAAGGATTTAATTAGTTGGGTTGGGCTTCGAAGTGTAACTTCAAGTCTTATGATTTTTAATAAGTTGGGTTGAGTCTATTAGTGAGCCCACATGTAGTTAAGTGTTGAAAATTGGCCCAATAGGTGAATCAACACACTATTTTAATTTTTATTATTTGGTTTATTAAGTAAATTACAAAGTCAAAGAGTGAAATAAAATAAAATAGATGTAGGTTATATCATGTCATAAAATAACTATTATTAAATTACATCATGATTTGATACATTGTACATGTGATAAGTTATCGAATTTAGGGAGTTTTACATCCTCCCCTCCTTAGAAGAATTTGGTCCCCAAATTCATACTTGAACAACTTGGGGTAAGATTTATTCATTTCTTCCTCGGCCTCCCATGTCGCATCTTCTTCTCTGTTGTGATTTGACCAGACGACTTTAACCAAAGGAATTTGCTTCTTCCTCAATTCGCGTACTTGCCGGTCGAGGATCTTGATTGGCTTCTCTTAATAAGACAAGTTATCCTTGATCGGCGAAATGTCAGAAGTAAGAATATGTGTTGGGTCTGGATGATACTTCTTTAATCTCGAAATATGGAAAACGTCGTGCATTCCAGACAGATTGGGTGGTAGCTCCAATCGGTACGCTAGTCGTCCAATACTTTCCGTGATTTTGAATGGTCCTACATATCGGGGACTTAACTTTCCTCTTTTTCTTGACACTATCAAACCTTTCCGCTGTGTTAACCTGAGGAAGACTTGATCTCCTACTTCAAATTCTAGATCCTTCCGACGTTGATCGGCGTAACTCTTCTGTCTGCTTTGCGCTGTGCGGATCTTACCCTTGATTAGTCGTACTTTATCTCCGGCTTCCTTCACCAAATCTGTGCTTATTGCTGAAGGTTCTGATTATTGAGTCTTTGGCGTCCAAGGGTCATCAATTTCCAAATGGAGCGGGGATCGACACTTCCTCCCATACAGAGCTTCATAAGGCGTCATTTCGATTGTCACTTGGAAACTATTGTTGTATGCAAACTCGGCTAATGGCAGGTGGTGATCCCAATTTCCTTGAAAGTCCAGTACACAAGCTCGTAACATGTCTTCAAGGGTTTGAATGGTTCGTTCAGATTGCCCGTCGGTATGGGGATGCACACTAGTGCTGAAGCTTAAGGAAGTTCATAATTCATTATGAAAGACTTTCCAAAAATGAGATACGAATCTAGGATCTCTATCCGATACTATGTCTGTTGGCACTCCATGGAGTCGAACGATTTCTCTAATATAGGTCCTAGCCAGCTTTTGCAAACTGTCGTTTTTTTTAACCGGCATGAAATGTGATGATTTCGTCAGTCTGTCGATGATCACCCAAATGGTGTTATAACCTCCTCTTGTGGTCGGTAAATCCGTGATAAAATCCATGGTTACCATTTCCCATTTCCATTCAGGGACTTCTAGTGGTTGTAGTAGTCCTGAGGGTCGCTGATGCTCAGCTTTGACTCTCTGACATGTGAGGCATCGCACCACAAATTTTGCCACTTGGTTCTTCATGTTTACCCACCAAAAGTGTTCTTCAAGTCTCGGTACATCTTGTTACCTCCTGGGTGTATCGTATATCTAGAGCAATGAGCTTCCTCAAGAATTCGTCTTTTGAGATCCCCGTTGTGAGGTATGCATAATCGTCCCTTAAACCTTACAATTCCATCGTCGGAAATTGTAAACTCGGGTTTCTCGCCCTTAGCGATCTTGTCATTAAACTCTTGAAGTTTTGGATCTCTCTCTTGGGCTAATCGAATATCGTCCAATAGATTTGGTTTAACCATGAGGTTGGCACAAATTAAGTGAGTACCTTCATGAATGGGCTTTAGACAGCTCAATTCCTCAAGAGCTTGCCATTCTCGAACCATGAGTCGAGCCACTCTAGCCTTTCTACTTAGGGCATCGGCCATGACGTTCTCTTTTCCTGGATGGTGTTGAATCTCACAATGGTAATCTTCAAAAAGTTCTACCCATCTTCTCTGTTGGAGATTAAGGTCCTTTTGAGAAAATAGGTACTTGAGACTTTTATGATCCGTAAACACGGTGAATTCAACGCCATATAAATGATGTCGCCATTTCTTTTAGGCAAATACTATTGTAGCAAGTTCTAGGTCGTGCGTTGGATAATTCTTCTCGTGCATCTTGAGTTGCCTGGAAGCGTACACGATAACTTTACCATTCTGCATTAGAACGGCACCGAGGCCATCCTTTGAGGCGTCACTATATACGACAAATCCTTGGGTTCCTTCTGGAAGTGTCAGTATAGGTGCGGTGGTAAGTCTCTTCTTGAGTTCCTGGAAACTTGACTCGCATTTATCCGTCTATTCAAATTTTACTTGTTTCTGGGTTAGCCGGGTGAGGGGTCCCGCTATCTTCGAGAAGTCTTTGATGAATTTACGGTAGTAGCCTGCAAGTCCAAGAAAACTTCTGATCTCAGTTACATTTTCTGGCCTCTTCCAATCCATAATAGTTTCTATCTTAGATGGATCAACTGCAATCCCTTCTCCAGAAATAATATGGCTTAGAAATGTCACTTCCCTCAACCAGAATTCACACTTGCTGTACTTGGCGTACAACTTGTGATGCCTTAGTGTATCCCACACTAGTCTAAGATGTCTCTCGTGATCTTTCTCTGACTTAGAGTACACTAGTATGTCATCGATGAAAATTACTACGAATTGGTCGAGATATGGTTGAAATACTCTGTGCATTAAATCCATAAATGTCGCAGGAGCATTCGTGAGTCCAAAAGGCATCACTACAAACTCGTAGTGGCCCTATCTAGTTTGGAATGCAGTTTTAGGAACATCTTCATTCCTAATCTTTAACTGGTAGTATCCTTGTTGAAGATCGAACTTGGAATACACCGTAGCTCCTTGGAGTTGTTCAAACAACTCATCTATCCTCGGGAGAGGATACTTATTTTTAACTGTAACGTTGTTGAGTTCACGGTAATCTATGCAATGCCTCAATGTTCCGTCCTTCTTTTTGACAAACAATACCGGAGCTCCCCAAGGTGATATACTGGGTTGTACGAAACCCACGTCGAGTAACTTCTGCAGTTGGACCTTCAACTCTTGCAGCTCCAGTGGTGCCATTCGGTATGGTGCCTTTGCAATGGGTGCCTTCCCACGCATGATTTCGATATTGAATTCAACTTCT
Source organism: Orobanche coerulescens (assembly GCA_033398695.1). Taxonomy (NCBI): domain Eukaryota; kingdom Viridiplantae; phylum Streptophyta; class Magnoliopsida; order Lamiales; family Orobanchaceae; genus Orobanche; species Orobanche coerulescens. The sequence continues at coordinate 65,667,660 of CM065808.1, read as the reverse complement.
CTGTCAGGTGGTAGGGAGGTCAATTCTTCGGGAAATACGTCAGGGTATTCGGATACCACACGTATAGCTTCTATGCCCGGCTTACTCTTGGGTTTGTTGATGATGAAGGCTAAAAATCCGGTTGCCCCTTTGGCAACTGCCTTACTAGCTTTGATAGCTGATATAATAGGTGCTAGGTTGACTCTAGCGTCTCCAATTAATTCCACAATTGGCTTGTTAGGTTCGCAAAACCTAACTATCTTAGAATGACAATACAATTGTGCGTAGTGCTTAGATAGCTAATCCATTCCTAGAATGACGTCATATTCTAATATTGGAAGCACTACTAAATCAGCAGAGTAACAGTTACCACTGATGATCACATCACACGCAGAATGGACTTTATCTGCTAGCTGACTAACTCCCATCGGGGTAGATACTTCTAGGCATAATGATAAAGATTCTAACGGCCTATCAAGTTTCTTAGAAAAATGCGGTGCAACAAACGAATGGGATGATCCTGGATCTATAAGTATTCGTGCAAGTTGATTAGATATCAGGAGTGTACCTTCCACTACATCGTTGTTCTCTGGTGCCTCCTGACCAGTCAATGCGAACACTCGAGCTGGGGATTTCCCTTTGTTGTTTCCTAGTTTGGTGGGGTGTTCATATCTGGTCACTCTCGAATTTCATGATCTTGGCTGCCGCAACGTAGGCACTTTCCGAGCTTCCTCCAACACAACTCTGATTTATGCCCTTTCCTTCCACAGTGGGTGCAAGGCGCTGTTGGTTTGTTAAGAACGGGTGCCTTCGTTCCACTCGAACTTCCTTGAGTTCCCGTCCTCTTAAACTTCTGTGGTGGCGTGGATGTTGGTCGGGTAGGAGGCCTCTTAGCGTTGTTGGAGAAACGGCTTTGCTGTTGAGCTAACCTCGCAGTTCCACTCTCTATCCGGGTGGCGGCTTCTACTGCTTGAGTAAGTGTCGTCAGCTGAACAGTTAGAAGACTCTGTTGAAGCGACTGCCTCAGTCCTCTAGTGAACTTATAGAGCTTGTCCTCTTCAGTTGTAACCAATCCCGGTGCGTATTTAGACAATCTGTTAAAATGGGCTTCATATTGAACGACTGTCATGGCTCCTTGCTTCAGGTGGTAGAATTCATCTCGTCTAGCCTCTCTGGATGCTGCTGACACGTATTGAGTTCGAAAGTCGGTCAGGAAGTTAGCCCATGCCTTGACATGGTTTTCTCTCGTCCAGCGTTCGTTGACATTCCTCCACCAGTCATGAGCTGCGGCCTCGAGTCGGAATGCAGCCAGTGATATCCGCTGTTCATCGGTATACTGAAGGGCGTTGAAAATTCCCTCAATTTTCTCTAGCCAGAGTTCAGCTTTGATATCGTCGGGTTCTCCGTCAAAGGTCGGTGGGTTGAAATGTAAGATTCTTTCCAGAGTACGATCATGAGTTTCATTGTGGTTCCCGTTGTTGGCAGTCTGTTGTTGTAGGAAGTTCGTCAGTTGAGTGAGGGCTTGGGCCATGGCATCAATCTCAATTCCTCCTCGTAGAGGCGAGCGTGAGCGATCATCGCGTTGATGCTGCTCTTCACGATTCATGCGAGGACGTCCGCATCTTCGGTCAGCCATCTAATATAAGTTAGGGATGTGTGAGGATTAGAAATTTTATGTGGAGTTATCAGTAATTTATGTTATCATGTTGATTTAAGCGTATGATTGAGTGCTAATTATTCGCGAATGATGAAATTAATATAAGGATAGAAAACAAAGTTGGTTCCAGTCACGCTTGGTTTATCTACCAAAACATACATTATTCTATTAATCAAGATCGTCACATTCAAGCAAGTTTATCGTTAATACATACCCGCAACACACCAAAATACGAAATTCAGTCGTTTGGTCTCATATTCTAGGAAAATATTAAATAAAAATAAATAACATAACTTCATAACCGAGTCTCTAGTCCTCTCCTGAACCCATCCTCACATCCTCCTCGGGGTCCTCCTCCAGATCCTCCTCGAAGTCCTCCTCTGGATCTTCCTCGAAGTCCTCCTCCGGATCTTCCTCAAAATGTGTAGGGTTCGTCGGTGGAGCATGTGATGCCTCCCCTACCTCAGTCGTGGGGTATGGAAATAGTCGCATCACCATAGCTAATTTCTTCCTGGCCACCATCTGGAACTCTTCATGCTCGCGACGTGTGGAACGGATCGTTTTCTCCAGCATCTTGATCTTATGCATCTGGAAGAATTTGGTTCTGCGAAGCTGGGCAATTGTCCGATCCTTTAGGCGTAGCTGGCTCCCCAAGGATTCCACTTTACGCTCTAGCTCCAAGTACTCCGGTTTCATACGTTCTAGCACTTCGAGTAGTTCGTTCCTGTGACTGCGGAATGTCGATGCGTCCTGATGCACAAGCGCGATAGCCTCCCTCAAAGACTGGATCTGTCTCTCATGGGTGTCAGTCAAGGTCACCGCATCCACGAGGGGTCTCGTAACGCTCTCAATCTGAGCCAGTGCCTGACGTAGCTCCTCCTCGTTAATCAGTCGTGGAGTGTCAGAGTCGATCTGGGTATCATCAACCAGTTGCTTATCCCTAGTTGAGTCCATCAAAATAACAAAACAATCTAACTCAGTACCTCGAAAAATCTAATATCCAATATAAGGTTCTATTAAGCATGAATAATCATTAAGGCAATGAACTTAATGATTCAATAAATGCTTATATGATTTTTAACGACAAAAGAACAATAATACCCCATTTTAAGAAGTAATGGAATTTAGTAGAGTTTAAAGGAACTTCATCAATTTTGAATGAATAGTAACGTGACTTTGAGAAAATGGATAAGTGATGTAAATTATATCCGTTTCAAGAGTTCAACAAAAGGATTGATCCAGTTGGGGAAATGTCGTGGATACTTAATAAAGTACTTTGACCAATGACTGAGGAATTTTGAATTTGACTATGCATATTACAAGTGAATAGCGATAAGTCGAAAGAGATCTTTAATGAGAATTGACTCGAGAAATCTACATTAGGTCTCAATCCTATGGTTCACTTCATCCTAGGTGGAATTCCCATCTAAGTCCGAAGAATCTTATCCTGGTTAGCCCGTTGTAAGTGTCCTTCTCACAAAGCAGGCTCCGATACCACTCCTATCACGCCCCCAACATCGGGAAGGACGAGGGCGCGACGCATCGGTCGATCAATCAATTAAAATGCCATATTAAATAGCGAAAGCAAAATAAAGATTGGATAACATTTCAAACAACCATCTTAGCCCGATGTACTAATTTGCTGTAACAAAGCTGATATCGAAACTACACTGTTCATAAGTTTGCAGCGGAAAAATACCAAACGAGTTAAGTACAAAGCATAGTTAACTATTAAAAGTTGGGATAACAACAGAATTTCTAAGAACATAAGTCCTAAATCTTGAAGACAATCTTCTATTCGGCCTCTTCCACGAAGCCTTCTTCGTCCTCTGTTGTTTGCTCATTCTCTGGTTTAAAAGGGAAAACGGTGGGGTGAGACAAAAGGTCTCAGTGAGTGGGTGATCGTGTGCGAGTGTGGCTCTTTCTTTTGAAAATTTTTAAGTGATGCATGGTTTTATCAATTATAAAAAAAATAAGAACAATTACAATTATGTCGAAATTTTAGAAACAATAATCAGTGTAGTTGTAATATTATAATCCTGTCCCCGTGGATGGATATCAAGTCAAGCAGTCAGTCAATCAGTCGATCAGTCAATTCAGTTTCGAATCCTGCCGATGTGGACTTTGGATTCTAGACTCTCCTTATTACTCCTAGCAAGATAGGTCGTCGCCCCAAGATGCTGAGCCTTCGCTCTCACACTTAGCGTTTGCTTCCTTATCTCTTATCTGGGCTCGGTATGTCCTTAGTTGTGGTTCCATACCCGGATCACACCATAATTGTGATTATACCCCAAGTCTACGACCCAGGTCCCTTGGAACACTCCGTTCCTCGGTTATGGGAATAGGAAACAACGGTAGCCTTGTTCATGAACCGCAGCCGCGCTGCTCGATCCAAGACTCGGTCTAACCGTCCCTGACATAATTTGGCACTCTAGAGGTGGCTCCTACAGCTCAAGAGGTGGCCCCCAGATGTAGGTCGGCACTCTGTTTCATATGGACTCAAGAGGTGGCCCCCGTCCGTCGACGTGGCACTTTGTTCCGATAGAGTTAGAGGCGGACCCGTCCGTGGCACTTTGTTTATATAGCACTTAGTTCCCAGACAGTCACAATTATCAATTTAACGCGTTTCACAAGTATCACGTAAACGTTCGGTCAGTGAGGTTAATAAGCTTCTTTTGATTAAGTATGGAATATGATTAATTTTATTTGTGGCCCGGTAATGCGGAATAGGACTTGTATATAAACTCGAAAATATTCTCAATAATTTATTAACGGTCTGATGGGATCTGATCAGATATATTAAATGGGTAGATTCAACGAAACGAAACGAGAGTTTCGTAAATAGTTTGAAAGGACGTTTTTGCCCTTAGGTTCAAACCTAAACGTTGGAGTATGAAACGAAATTGGATGGTTATGAAATTTTATGAGGAAACCAAAAATAATTCCTCGACTCCAGATTTAAGGAAAATTCGGAAATTTCCAGTTTCGGGACTGAAATTTTCCGAAATTGCGATATTGCCCCAAAACTTAAGGAAATCGTCCCGAGGCATATAGAGCTATGAATTTAGCTCGGAATTTAACGAAATTTTACGAGATGACTTATGATGAATCTGGAATTACAGATTTGTGAAAATTCCAGAAAATTTCGGACCCGGTCCAGAAATTTGGAATTCTTGTATTTTGACCCCGAAATTATTAAAATTTGCGATTTGGACTATTAAGTTTGGATATCGAGCTCCGAATCACTTGAAACTTTATGGACAACCTATACATGGTATAATATATACTGTCCAAGGTCCAGAATGTTTTATTTTCGAAATTTTCAGTTTAGTCCTCAAACTTTAAGAAATTATGATTTATGCCCAAAAGCTCCGTTTACTAGTTTCGAGTCCCATTTTGGCCGCAAATAAATTATCCATATATCATAAAAAAATCATATAACACAAGATTTCAGATTTTGGTAGGGTTTCAACAACACATAGAAGAAAACATATAACTTTCAAGTTATCACAAAATCGGCATCTGACTACCAAATCGATTGTCATTTAAATTCGATAAATCATATTGCATGTTGTTATAACCAAAACATTCATCTTTAAAAAATGTATTTATACAAGAATTTCATATTAGTACATACTTTCATATTTTTCATAATATTTGATAATTATATTTAAGAAAAACGAATATTCACATAGCTATACATAAAATCATAACATGAAATTACAACATGAAGATTTTAATATAGATCATATCAAAAGAATCTTGAAATACTTCAGATTTAACACATGCATCACAAGAAAATAATAGATTTCTACTTTAAAGTTTAAAAGAGTTTTCACCCACCTTGATCTTGTCGGATTTCGTCGGTTCTAAGTCTTGAAAGTTGGAAAACGACTTCTCCTCTACTACTACATGGTTTGGCCGATCCACATGAAACCCCAAGGTGAGAATTATATTTGCATGTATTAAAATTAAGGTTAGGTTATGGAGGATTTCATAAGAAATTATGGAAATAGTTATAAGGGATGAGATTACCTATTTCTTGTTGAAATTTTTCTTCCTCCTCCTTCTTATTCCTCTTGGTACGGCCCTCTCTCTCTCTCTTAGACTCTCAAATGCAGATTTTTTGGTTTTGGTAAGTGTAAAGGGTGGTTAGGTTAAGGTGTAAGTATTTAAAGTTGGGATAAGGAGGGTTGGAAAGTGAAATGTGTAGAAGACTTGTTACATGCGTCAAGATGTTTCATGCAAGTCTTGCGTGTGATGAGTGAAGAATCTAGAGCTTCACTCTTCCTCCCTCATAGCCGCCCATATGTGTGTGTGTATATATATATTGTTAAATTAAGAGTATAATTAAAATGGTAAAGGATTTAATTAGTTGGGTTGGGCTTTGAAGTGTAACTTCAAGTCTTATGATTTTTAATAAGTTGGGTTGAGTCCATTAGTGAGTCCACATGTAGTTAAGTGTTGACAATTAGCCCAATAGGTGAATCAACACACTATTTTAATTTTTATTATTTGGTTTATTAAGTAAATTACAAAGTCGAAGAGTGAAATAAAATAAAATAGATGTAGGTTATATCATGTCATAAAATAACTATTATTAAATTACATCATGATTTGATACATTGTACATGTGATAAGTTATCGAATTTAGAGAGTTTACACGCCCGGATCGCGGTCTCCATATCATGGACCGCGATCCACCTCCCAAGCGCCCAGCATTTCTTTTGCCCCGGATCGCGACAGGTTTAAAAAAAAAAAAAAAATCTTCCTCCAGCTTAACAAACAGCCCGGCCGGTCCCCCTTTCCCATCCTCTATCCCTCAATTCCTCACTCCCTTTCAACTACTCCAATCCATACCAGCATTTCATCATTTCTTTCTGTCAATTCGGTTAGAAACTCATAAATCAACATCTATTTCATTATTTAATTGGAGGAAATCAAAGGTATGAATGCTAAACTCAAGTTTTTCTTAAATTTGGGGAATTATGTGATATTGAAAATTTTGTGCCTACATCTTTGAATTGATGATTGGAAATTATTTGATAGTGCTTGAATGTGATAGAATTATGAGTTGTGATTTGTTTTGAGAGGTTTTGTAATTCTAATTGTCTCTCCACAAGTTTAAAACTTTTGTGCACAAAAAGTGTTTGATTAAATGTTTCTATGAACTAGTCTTTCAAATCTCTTGATTGGTGATACAATTGCTAGTTCCTGGGATTCATTAATGCTACATTGTCAATTATTTACATCGAGCAAACGAATGTTACTACTTGATTGGATTTTTTTTACGACAAATCTTATGTTTGGGGGTGTTTTGAACTTCATCACGTTGTGGCTTAACAATCATAATTTTGCAGGAATCATGACTAAACAAAAGGGAACAACGAAACGTCCACGAACTGGAGGCAATACCGAAAAAGGCCAAGGGTCGAGCCATGAATCGGAGCAACAAGAACACGATGCTATTCTTGCTCGATTGAATGCGGTGGATCGAAAATATTTTCTTGAGTTGAGCAAGTTAAGAGCCTTCCCAGAAAAGGGTGTGCGGAGTGCTCTTGCGGTGAATTTTCCCGTAGTCCAGCACTTGCTAAAACACGCTAATTGGGAGTAATTTTTCAAAGTTGATCGGGAATGTGACTTATCAGTAGTGCATGAATTTTACGCAACCGTGGCTCCGACACCCGATGGAAGTCTGGAAGGGAAAGTGAAGGGAAAACAAGTGCTCATATCGCCGAAGACACTTAATGAAACGCTTAGGTTCCAAGCACCACCTCGCTATAGCAAGGAATTCGTTGATGAATACTCGGAATTTGCCGCCGGCCCGACCTCTTACAAACTTTACAAAACCGTTTTGTCTAGCCGGGAGTTACGTTACATCGAGCGGGCCAACGCACTCAAATCCACTCCACCGGTGCAAAAATGTTATACCACATTATCTGCAACAGCCTTCTACCGACTCAGGCCACACGCTGAATAGTTATGAACCGCCTTGCTTTAGTTTACTCAATCATGGAAGACCACACGATCAATGTTGGGGCTTTAATTTTCAAGGAGATGGAAGAAATGACCAAAACAAAAACCTTACAAAGCATCTTCTTCCCCACGACGATTACGTACATGTGCTGTCTTGTTGGGGCCAATATCGAGGACCTCAATCCTTCAAAACTAAATGTCTACAAGATCAGCAATCTCACCAGGATCCAGGGCTATGATGGTATAGGCAAGGGGCAGAATGATGATGAAGATCAACAGGAGGACGAGCGTATGCATGAGGCGGGTGGCTCAAATCTTCAAGATGAGCCGGAAATGCGTTTTGAGGTACCTACCGCCGACCTACATGCATTCATGAATGAGGTGCGCAGGTCCATGGCCGCCATGCAAACCTATCAAGAGGAGACAAGGGCGATGCAAATGACATCTTTGATGGAATTTCACACTGAGCAAAGAGCGTACTTTGATGGCCTACGCAACGAGCAACAACTTTTCTTTGATGAATTCCGAGGCGAGTGGCTAAATAGACAAGAGCAAATGTCCCGCATTTAGCAACACCTAAAAAATTAGCACGGATCCCAGCAGCTCCCTCCGCAAGGGGATTGAACCACTTTCTTCAAACGGTACTTTCTTTCTTTTTTCTTAGTATTATTCTATTTTCGGTATTTTTCTTTCTTATTGTGTTCTTGCATTTTTCCCAATTTACCTCTTTTTGCTTGGGGACAAGCAAATGTTTAGGTTTGGGGTTGCAACTTCTTCGATTTTTATTTGTTTTTAGTTTGCGTGATTTTTATTTCTTTTCTTTCTTTCTTTATTTTTTTTCCCGCGTGATGTTGTATATGGATGATTAGTCATGTTTGTACTTGACTCGTGGAGTTTTATGAATCTAATTGATTGTTTGACCTTGCGTCTGAATGTATAGTTTTGGTTATTTGGTTTGATGTGTAAGGAATGAGTGTGGTAGTCCAAAAGCCGTGAGTTCTTGTGCCTAATTGAACCGTTCACTTTTAGCGGTGAAATCTTTCATGTGTGATTTCTCTTATGGATTGTATTCTTTAGAACTTGCATGATTCTGTTGGAGGATGTGTTGATATTTACATACATGAGAAATGATTAGGGCTGCCCATTTTTTTTTTGTCTTGAACCAACTTATCTAAAAATACCCACCATTTCATATCAATATCATTTGCTAGCCCCGTTGAGCCTTTAGCTGTTTTTTGTTCGAAAAACCTGCATCTTATAGCTCCATATCCAAAAGTCATAACTTACCCAAGTATTGGTCCATTTAAGAGCATGAGGGTATATTTGAAAAAATGAAGGTGTGCAAAGTTTGTGGTGTATAGAGGCAAAAATCTTCTCTCCCGTTCTCCTGAAAATAATAAGCCCCACAAAAAAAAATGGGGCGATCCTAATAATAATAATGGGATAGAGAAGATAGGGGAGGAGAGGTGAGCCTAAGAAAAATAAAAGGGAAGTCATTGGGGTGTGAGAATAGGCCAATATCATAAGAATTACGCTTAACAATGCCTAAAAAAAAAAGATATATATTCGGGAGAATTGAAGTAGAATGCTCGCTTTGAGTGTTTATTTCATATATGAGAGAATCGTATATGCTCTACTTGGACTGAACTTGTAACTACTAGCCAAATTTTCCCAACCTGAGCCACAGCCCCGTTACAACCAAAAGTAAGACCCTATGACTCGTGTTTTGTGAATATTGATGCGTTTGATGAAAAGAAGGAGTGCAAGCATATAGTAGAACTTTCCATTCGAATCGAGTTGAGCGTATTGACCTATCTAAACACTTGAGAGATGAGTGAATCGATATAATTCTGTGATAAGACTTGTTTTCTTAGATGTTCGATCAAGTGCCATTGCTTTCCACTCATTTGTGAGTTTAGGCTTCCATGACGAATTTTGAGACTTTACGATACTTTTACATTCCCGGTTGATTGTATGTATACCCGATGATTAACTTGATTATTCAATCCTTCTCATTTTCTTTATCGTATGTTTTATTTATTTTTTCTTGGGGACAAGCAAAGTTTAGGTTTGGGGAGATTTGATAAGTCGATTTTTGATCGTCTCATTTCGTTCTATCGAGTCACGCTTTCGTTTGTTTTTAAGTGTTTTTGCTCTTTTTATGCGTGGTATGTTGTGTTTTTGTTTTGAAGGTATTCGGATGAAGATTGTGGTGAATTATGTGCTTTTATGGCTAATATTGGAGTTTATGACGATCAAGAGCGAGAACGGGGCCTAAAACGATGAAGATTGAAGCACTACCTGTCGTATTTTATAATTTTCAGATTCATTAGTTCGAATTAGGAGGTGTTCTATATATGTATGGATTCCTCGTGAAATCAGCTTCGCAACAGTATATTATACGCTAAATTCCGAGGTGTATTGAGGGAGATATGGCTTCTAGACCACGGCCTCACAGTCCGGACCGCGCCCGTATCGCGATCCAAGTCCAGACCGAGTCCCGGATCACGATCCAGAATTCAGACCGCGAGACAGATTTTTTTCTTGGACACTCGGATCGCGATCCAACCCCTGTTTGTGCAGAAAATGCGATTTTCTCCACTTTTTGCGATTTTTGACGGGTATATAAAGGGAAACCCTACACTCAACTTGGGAGAGCCGAAATTCTGGAGGAAAAACTCATTTTTTATCAACTTTCTTGTATTCTAAACATCTAGAGACACATTTGTGAGTAATTTTCATTCCTTGTATGAAGATTTTGTGAGTTTATGAAGGAAGAACATCAAACCTTCCTCGGGCCTCGATTTCGATTTCGCAAGGGAAGATATCTACCATGTTTTACTCTATGATTTTTGCTATTATTGTTGAATTGATTATGAGTAGCTAATCTTATCATATGGGTGTTTAGATTGAACCACACACATGTTCTTGGTTGTTAGTTTTCATTGATTTTCCGGGTATGAGTTTGGAATTGTTCCTCTTTCCTTGTTCTTCGTAATCTATCGGCGTTCTTGATGATATTTGTGCAAGAATATTATTTAGACTCAAGTGAACTTATGATTTAGATCATCAAACCTTTTTCATAGTTATTGTTATTGTCAAAATCGAGGGTTTTTGTCGGTGTTCGCCATCAAATGACCCAGTAGAAGCGATTGTGAATGTTCTAACCTTTTTCCGCGATCTTTTGGTGAATTACCACATCAAAGGTATTAGCTAGTCGATTGTTAGTAGAGATTCATCCCCATCAAAGGAGTTTCTCTTGATTTCTAAAAGAACAATCGCAATTTTTGGAATTTGCCGCCATCAAACGGGTTTTCTTTTAATTGTGAGCAATCGGTAATTCCAAACCATAAATTCTTTGAGTATCAAAATTAATAATTGATAACGTGTGTGTCGGTGATTATAAACCCCCATATCACTCTCATAATTGTATTCTCTATAAATCCGTACTTCAATTCGGTGTTTTTAACGCATCGATTAATTTAATTTCCCGCACTCGAACTTTCATCTCAATCGAATCATTCACCGTGTTTTAATTTACCTTAATTTCGTCAATTCGACTATTTGCTAATCATAATCGAACTTCAAACTATTTCCAACTCCTCGAGAGATCGACCTCGGAGTTACTTGCTGCTTCCTACAAAAGCAATCCATACACTTACGAGTTTTTACTTTGTTCATCAGCACTCTTCCACTTCAACCACCCTGCCTTTATTCTGTGAGCCACATCGCCATCTAGCTCTCCATCCTTTTGGATAATAGATCCAAGATACCGAAAGAAAGTGGATCCATGAACAACTTTCCCATCAAGTATGATCATCCCCGCCTCTCTATCACTGTTTTCGCTAAACCTACACTCCATATATTCAGTCTTACTTCTGCTCAGCCTAAAGCCTCGAGCTTCTAAAGTATCCCTCCAAAGTTCCAATTTCTATTGCACTCCAACCTTCGTTTCATCAATCAACACAATATCATCTGCGAACATCATATATCACGGAACATCATTTTGAATTTCTCTTGTCAATTCGTCCATGACTATGGCAAAGAGAAATGAGCTAAGAGCAGATCCTTGATGCACCCCAATCGTAATAGGGAATTCTTCTATCCTCCCAACATTAGTACGTACAGTTGTACTAACTCCCTCATACATGTCCTTTATATGTCAATATATTTTTGCGATACACCCTTCTTTGCTAAGGCCCACCAAAGTACTTCTCTTGGTACTTTATCATATGCCTTCTCTAAATCAATAAAAACCATATGAAGCTCTTTCTTTTTATCTCGATAATGTTACATCAACTGCCGGATAAGATAAATTGCTTCCATGGTCGATCTTCCAGGCATAAATCCAAACTGATTTTCTGTTATCTTCACACATTTCCTGATCCTTTGTTCAATCACTCGTTCCCACAACTTCATGGTATGACTCATTAGTTTAGTTCCGTGATAATTAGAACAATCTTGAACATCACCTTTGTTCTTATACAAAGGGATGAGAATATTTTTCCTCCATGCTGATGACATCTTATTGCTTCTCCAAATCTTATTGAAAAACATAGTTACCGATTCGATCCCTTTCCCCCAAACACCTCCAAACTTCAATAGGTATACCATCTGGTCCTTCTGCTTTCTTTAACCCCATCTTCTTCAATGCAATTGTCACTTCACCCTTTTGAATTCTTCTCTGAAACTCTCGGTTAACCATACTTGAGGGGATGTTTAAATTTCCAATATCTTGTTCTTGATGGCCATTGAATAAGGTATCAAAGTATGACCTCCATCTCTCTTTTATCTATTTATCTTGAACCAAAACTTTTTGGTCAGTATCTTTTACACATTTAACTTTTCCAATATCTCGTGTCTTCTTCTCTCTCATTCGAGCAAGTTTATAGATATCTTTTTCCCCTTCTTTAGTATCTAATCTTGCATATAATTCTTGATTGACCTTTGATTGGGCATTTCGCACTGCCTTTTTAGCTTCTGTTCGAGCTTTCTTGTACTTCTCATAATTCTCATCGCTCGAGCATTTACCCAGTACCTTATAACATTCACGTTTGGTCTTTATCGCTTGCTTAACTTCATCATTCCACCAAGATGTATCCTTACTCGATGGTCTGTTTCCTTTAGATTCTCTTAGGACTTCTTTTGCAACTTCCTTTATGTTATGCTACAACAAGTTCCACATCGAATCTATATCCATCTCCGTGCAATCATACCAAATACCACTATCAGTAATCTTAGCCACAAAGTATGTCAACTCTCCCCTTGGAGCTTCCACCACTTAATTCGAGGGTCAACCTGTGGTCTTCTATTTCTTAAGTGCCTCTTACCTCGAAAGTCAAGCACCACAACCCTATGCTGCGTTGCAGCACTCTCACAGGGTATCACCTTGCAATTAGTAAAACTTTTCCTCCAAACATTCCTTACTAAAAAGAAATCAATCTGACTTGCATTACCTCCGTTTCTATATGTCACCAAATGAGAGTCCCTTTTCTCGAACCAAGTGTTCATAATACCCAAGTCATGAGATAATGCGAAATCCAATATACCATTTCCTGCTTCATTCCTATCCCCAAAACCAAAGCCACCATGAATGCTCTCAAAGCCATCTCTGCTAACACCGACATGCCCATTGAGGTCACCACCAATGATCAATTTCTCACCCATAGGAATTCGTTCGACAACCTCTTCCAAATCTTCCCAAAATTGTTGTTTGATCGATGCATCTAATCCTACTTGTGGTGCATAAGCACTTATGATAGTTGGAAACTCATCCCCTATCACAAGCTTAATACTCATTATTCTATCGCTCTTTCTTGACACTTCCACCACATCATCAATGAATTCTTTATCAATGATGATACCCGCTCCATTTCTACTTCTATCCTTTCCAGAGTACCCAAGATTGTAACCCCAAGGAGATAACACTCTTGCTTTCTCGCCAACCCACTTAGTCTCTTGTAGACACATTATGTGAATTCTCCTCCTTTTCATAACCTCCCCCACTTCTGCTGATCTCCCCATCAAAGAGCCAACGTTCCAAGTTCCAAACCACACCTTACTACCCTTACTAGCCGCAAGAACTAACTTCTCTGTCTGTCCCCATCCACGCTGCAAGGATACTTGCACATTTGACACCACACCCATACTTCGAGGTGGCGCGCCGCTTTCGGGCGACGACCTAGCAACCCTTGCATATTTTCCACTACACCCGGGCCTATGAAGTATAGCGTATCCTTGCTCATTTGACACCACCCTCAGATGTAAAGGTGGCGCGCCGCTTCTGGGCGACGACCTAGCAAACCGCGCATACTTATCACTGCACCTGGGCCTATGAAATGCAACGTGTCGCTTCTGAGGAGATGCCCCAACGATTTTCAAAGTTTGATTCATGTCCATGGAATGTGACGAGTTTTACGCTGGCTGCCACTAACCTACCGCAACCCTCCTCTTTTATCCGGGCTTGGGACCGGCAATGGATGTCAAGAAGACACCCGCAGAGTTTATTTAAGCATGTTCATGAAGGAAAAATCCATAAATATGAAGAATAATTATGGATGGTTATTGTTGGCCACATGATATTACCTCACCTTCAGAAATCACCAAGTTCTTAACTATGATCAAGTTTCCGCACAAATACGTCATCTTATCGAGATGGTTGCCCGACTTGCAAATCAAACACCTCTACACCATCTCCTTCTTGTGATGGTTATTATGCCCCTTGGGATTATGGTGTTAACGTGTGCTTTCGAATGCCACTATGAGGATAAGAGAGTTATGGAATTTACATGTAATTATGAACTTGTGTTAAATTAATAAAAGGCAATGATTATTTCTTTATTGTTGTATGTCATTGGCGTTCTTGGTTTAGTAAATAAATAGAAATGTTGTCCGTGCAATTTAGTATAAACATTCCACTTCTTATAAGATAAGGAGTCTGGCACTGGAAGTGTTTAGGACTCAATGCTCAACTTATCCACAAATTGATAAAACTTAATTGGGCATTAAGTTTCTAGTGGCGACTTGTATATCGTATGCTTGGACACGTGCACATGTGCATGTATTCACTCAGGAGTAGTGGGAGCATTCAGTATAGGTATACTAATTGGATTAGCTTATTCGGACGACTCACCTCGATTCAGTCACATAGATTTCATTAATAGGTATGCGTGAACCTTTGACTTTAGGGTTCAGTCGAAGATGTGCTTGTTTGATTAAGTTAGTCATAAGAGCGGTTCAATCCAATCACCTGTCGATAGGGATCAACCTCCAAGTGCAACTTACTAGGCAAGTTGCAGTCTTTACTGAATACCAAGAAAGAATTCTTTCTCCTGTAAGTGAACAGGATAATGTCCTATGTGGTTAGTGACATATAAGATCAAAAGTCTTTGGCCAAATTAACTCAGGTAGTTGTATTTGATACACGAGAGCTCTATATGATCATGATTTGCATTAAAACATGCAACGAGTCAAGTTACAATAGGAATTGACTTTACCGTGACACTTAAACATGATCGGGACATATGGAGGGTTTATATGTATACGGTATTCATAATGAAAAAAAGTTTTGGAATGATTCCCATCATTCATTCTCAGTTGGGTTGCGATGTGAGCTACGGGACTGGATATATTTTACTCACACTCTTTAGATCCTCCCATTGCTGACTGAGGCGTACCTACATAGTCACGCATAGAGCATCAATGATGGACTAAATTAAGTTTATTCTCTTTTATGAATATGGACATTATATGTCTAGTTGAATTTAATTTATTGGATAAAATAAAATCGATTAGTTGAATTAAATAGATTATTAGGTAATTATTAATTTAGATATAGTTATTTCTTGGAGAAATAAATTATATTGTATTTCATATAATTATTTAGTATTTATACACTGTGACGAACCATGGTTTATCTGTTTGACTAGATACATGAAAGTTCGAAGCACGGATTAGAATGTTGGACCATCTAGAAACATCACATTGCCACCCCTATTTTTTCTCTCACATGCTGTAAAGTTATACTTTAACATGTGAGAGAATATATTATTTTGAGTAAAGAGTGAAGTGGGGTTATTATAAGGGCCTCAGGGCAGAAAACAAGTAACAAAAGAGAGAGTTTTTCACTTTGCTTTCCTACTTGTTCTTCAACATATCTTTGAGAGAGATTTTAATTAGGGACCCCAGACGCTGTTTCATCGGCAGACTGGGGGTGTGAGTCAGATTGTTGGCGATATCTCTCGACAGAGACCGCCTACTTTCGAGGGTTTGTCTGAATCAACTGACTTTGTTCAATGGCTTGAACAGTTTGATAAACTCTTCGACATTGTTCAGTGTTCAGAAGAGAGTACGGTGGCAGTAGTGGCTTATTACTTGAGTAAGGGTTCTTGTTCTTGGTAGCTTTCTGTGAAACCTACCGATCATGATTATGTTTTGAACGAGTTCAAGACTCTCATGGTAGAGAGGTATTACCCGGCTCCACTTTGGGAAGCCAGGTTATTAGAGGTTTTGAACCACGAATCCATTGAGGATGAGGGTGTTGCTGTCATTGTTGAGAAGTTTCATGGACTTCTTGATTTTGCTTCATCTATTATCTGTACTGAGGCGAATAAGATCAAGTATTTTAGCAAGAGGCTAAACCCGCAGTTGAGGATGTAGTTGTTCAATCATAATTGTAACTCACTTGGTGAATTCATTGAAAAGGCTCTTTGGGCAGAGCTTTTGATCAAGGAGCTTGCTCGTAAGTACTCTTCCATTTCTTCTGGTAATAGGACTAGGATGATGATTAGTTCAGGGGGACATCAGGATCCGACATCCAAAAGGTTGTTTTATAGTAGCCTTCGTTCTGAGAAAGCATATATGGGAACTAAACCCACATCATATTTCTCTCAAATGGCAAATTTGACAGTCATTTGCTTTAACTGTGACACAGTAGGACATCGCAGTACCTGCTCGATGCAAACTATTACTTACTTTCTATGTTGGAGGCAGGGACACCTCCAGAATGCTGCAGGAGTCCTAGTGCCTGTAGATCTCAAGAGAGCTTAGGGGCCTCATTCTGTTACTCCAGTTTGTACTTCGTCTAAGGGATCTTATCAGGCTTCAGGAACCAGAGGTAAGGATAACTGACAGAAGCGGTGAGTTCATGTTTGGGTTTTCCTCGAATAAATGAGATGGAGGAGATCGATGATCAAGAGGATGTTGATGTCTGGAACACTTGAGATGTAGTCTTGATTTGTGTATTCCTTTCCTTGATTTTTAGATTAATGTGTAACTTAATATGTGTTGTTATATTGTGGTTCTGAACCATTAATTGTTGATCTATGTTGTAATTATAATATTTGAGAACCTTGAGATTTGAGAAGGTCTGATTCAATTTTTACTAATTTTTTATTATTGATATTGTACCCGAGATTTTGTGATAATCTGGGTAAATCTTGGTTGTAGTTTTGAGGCGTCAAGTTGTGAGGACTTGGGCGTGCGAATGATATGGTCCTGAGGACTATATATGTGTTGTTGTTATTCTTGTGCTGAGTGAGTTAGTGATTGCATAGGCATCCGATGCGACGAAGACATGAAAGTGTACAACGATGATTTTAGACATGTACAATGAGTGGCTCCCTCGGGATGTGTACGTCGATATTACAAGTCATGTGTGTGGTACGGCTTTCTGGCCGGTCTCTAGCTAAAGGAGTCATGATTCGACTGGTTGCACACCTGGTTGAGTGTTATATCACTTGATTTTCGCCTTCTTCAGGCAGAGGAGATATGGGGACCCGAGGGGTTGACCTAGTTACTCAGGTGAAGTGGTTCGCATTGAGGAGTATTCATGGAGGTATTGTTTACGTATCCGGATGGAGGTTTCATATTCCAAAATGTGGACCCTTAGTTTCATGGACAAAACTTTTTTTAATGGGTGGGAGCATGTAATATCCGGGGGTAAATTTTTTATTTCTACTATTATATTATACGTATTTATTTGGAATTGTACAAGTAATTTTGTATTGGAATGATACAATATAAATTGTATTGGGATATTTCAAAATCAAAATATTTTTGTTTGTAGTTGGTATTATTTTTACCGAATCGATGTTGCTTGGTGAGATTGCGATTTTGGCTAAGTATACTAGCCATAGCGTAAGCTACACGCATAGCTATCATACGGTACATATGGAGTTACGTACATTAAACCAAGTTGGTTGCGTACGTAACAACGGGAATCAGATTGCATCCGACTTTTGACTAGCGGGGCCGTGCAGTGTTGGATCATATTGGCCTGATTGGGACATCTAGGTCAACGCCCATTACGTAAGAAAATGTGTTGTTGTTAACGTATATAATGTTGAGGTTGTTACGTATGTCTGTTTTGACAACATACGTAATGATGATTATGTTTTAAGGCAGTAGCCTCTGGAAGGACGTAGCGTATGCAATGTAGTGTTGATAGCATACGTAATAGGCTCTTACATACATTAAGCGTGGAGAGTAGCGGCCGTAATGAAAAGTGGAGATTATAAAGACATGTCTTGTCTTTTATTTTTACACGACCCATTTCCGACTCTTCTCTCTGGTCATCATCCTTCTGCACACCTTAGTGATTTCCAGCCTTTTCCAACTTACTTTCGAGCTTCATAACTTTGATTGGAGCTTGGGATCTTGAAGATTGAGGTGGATTCTTGAAGTGTTTGAGGTTGTTCTTCATCTTCAAGAGTTATGTTGGTTAGGCTTGTGTTAATCTCGAGATTATGATGATGTTGTTGATGATTACTTCATGTGTTGATGGATTGTTGGAGGATAACATGATTCTTGATGGTTTGTATGAACATATGTTGAGAGCATGATGATTATGACTAGAGGATGAGTGTGTTCTTGATGTTTTAATAATACTTGGATGATATAATCATGTCTAGGGAGAGTTATGTTAAGGCTGTTAGACGATTAACATAGCTTTGAGATGATTATTGATATGGATGATATTCTTGTGAGGTTATAACCATTCTATTGAATTAATATAATGAGTTATGGGATAATTTATGTTAATCTTGTTACTTAATTCGAATTTTTGAGGAATTGGTGGTTGATGATTGTGTAGACATCATGTTTGTACTGATGATGATGGTCTTGAGGTGATTATGATGACATAAGATGATATTATCATGATAGGATGATTAATATGATGTTGTTCGTAATTAATCCTGTTGAATTATTTTCACGGTTGTTAATAACATATGATCATGTTGATCATTGAGGTCATTGGAGGATGTGGGAATTCATAGTTGAGGACTATAATATTCGTTTATGAAGTTTGATCTATTCGCGGTCTA
This sequence comes from Orobanche coerulescens, assembly GCA_033398695.1. Lineage (NCBI taxonomy): Eukaryota > Viridiplantae > Streptophyta > Magnoliopsida > Lamiales > Orobanchaceae > Orobanche > Orobanche coerulescens. The sequence goes on along the minus strand of CM065808.1, from coordinate 65,648,724 downwards.
ATCGAGATTATCGATTGTGTTGTTTTCGACATTGATATTGTGTTATTGAATGAATTGTATTTCATTCAAGGTTGTTCGAGTGCTTGTAATTGTCGAAGGACATCGTCGTCGTTTGTGGGAGCACTTCATCG